>OW443310.2:23575483-24822106 GCA_937001585.2 Brachylomia viminalis | reverse complement strand
TATAATGTGGGTGAACTATGAAATGTGGTTGTACAGAGTATCTGTGCATTGTATAACTATAAATGTGGGTGAACTATGAAATGTGGTTGTACAGAGTATCTGTGCATTGTATAAACTATAAATGTGGGTGAACTATGAATGTGGTTGTACAGAGTATCTGTGCATTGTATAAACTATAATGTGGGTGAACTATGAAATGTGGTTGTACAAAGTATCTGTGCATTGTATAAACTATAAATGTGGGTGAACTATGAAATGTGGTTGTACAGAGTATCTTTGTGGGTGAACTATGAAATGTGGTTGTACAAAGTATCTGTGCATTGTATAAACTATAAATGTGGGTGAACTATGAAATGTGGTTGTACAGAGTATCTGTGCATTGTATAAACTATAAATGTGGGTGAACTATGAAATGTGGTTGTACAGAGTATCTGTGCATTGTATAAACTATAAATGTGGGTGAACTATGAAATGTGGTTGTACAGAGTATCTGTGCATTGTATAAACTATAAATGTGGGTGAACTATGAAATGTGGTTGTACAGAGTATCTGTGCATTGTATAAACTATAAATGTGGGTGAACTATGAAATGTGGTTGTACAGAGTATCTGTGCATTGTATAAACTATAAATGTGGGTGAACTATGAAATGTGGTTGTACAGAGTATCTGTGCATTGTATAAACTATAAATGTGGGTGAACTATGAAATGTGGTTGTACAGAGTATCTGTGCATTGTATAAACTATAAATGTGGGTGAACTATGAAATGTGGTTGTACAGAGTATCTGTGCATTGTATAAACTATAAATGTGGGTGAACTATGAAATGTGGTTGTACAGAGTATCTGTGCATTGTATAAACTATAAATGTGGGTGAACTATGAAATGTGGTTGTACAGAGTATCTGTGCATTGTATAAACTATAAATGTGGGTGAACTATGAAATGTGGTTGTACAGAGTATCTTTAAGTGGGTGAACTATGAAATGTGGTTGTACAAGTATCTGTGCATTGTATAAACTATAAATGTGGGTGAACTATGAAATGTGGTTGTACAGAGTATCTTTTAAGTGGGTGAACTATGAAATGTGGTTGTACAAAGTATCTGTGCATTGTATAAACTATAAATGTGGGTGAACTATGAAATGTGGTTGTACAGAGTATCTTTGTGGGTGAACTATGAAATGTGGTTGTACAAAGTATCTGTGCATTGTATAAACTATAAATGTGGGTGAACTATGAAATGTGGTTGTACAGAGTATCTTTGTGGGTGAACTATGAAATGTGGTTGTACAAAGTATCTGTGCATTGTATAAACTATAAATGTGGGTTGAACTATGAAATGTGGTTGTACAGAGTATCTGTGCATTGTATAAACTATAAATGTGGGTGAACTATGAAATGTGGTTGTACAGAGTATCTGTGCATTGTATAAACTATAAATGTGGGTGAACTATGAAATGTGGTTGTACAGAGTATCTGTGCATTGTATAAACTATAAATGTGGGTGAACTATGAAATGTGGTTGTACAGAGTATCTGTGCATTGTATAAACTATAAATGTGGGTGAACTATGAAATGTGGTTGTACAGAGTATCTGTGCATTGTATAAACTATAAATGTGGGTGAACTATGAAATGTGGTTGTACAGAGTATCTGTGCATTGTATAAACTATAAATGTGGGTGAACTATGAAATGTGGTTGTACAGAGTATCTTTGTGGGTGAACTATGAAATGTGGTTGTACAAAGTATCTGTGCATTGTATAAACTATAAATGTGGGTGAACTATGAAATGTGGTTGTACAGAGTATCTGTGCATTGTATAAACTATAAATGTGGGTGAACTATGAAATGTGGTTGTACAGAGTATCTGTGCATTGTATAAACTATAAATGTGGGTGAACTATGAAATGTGGTTGTACAGAGTATCTGTGCATTGTATAAACTATAAATGTGGGTGAACTATGAAATGTGGTTGTACAGAGTATCTGTGCATTGTATAAACTATAAATGTGGGTGAACTATGAAATGTGGTTGTACAGAGTATCTGTGCATTGTATAAACTATAAATGTGGGTGAACTATGAAATGTGGTTGTACAGAGTATCTGTGCATTGTATAAACTATAAATGTGGGTGAACTATGAAATGTGGTTGTACAGAGTATCTTTGTGGGTGAACTATGAAATGTGGTTGTACAAAGTATCTGTGCATTGTATAAACTATAAATGTGGGTGAACTATGAAATGTGGTTGTACAGAGTATCTGTGCATTGTATAAACTATAAATGTGGGTGAACTATGAAATGTGGTTGTACAGAGTATCTGTGCATTGTATAAACTATAAATGTGGGTGAACTATGAAATGTGGTTGTACAGAGTATCTGTGCATTGTATAAACTATAAATGTGGGTGAACTATGAAATGTGGTTGTACAGAGTATCTGTGCATTGTATAAACTATAAATGTGGGTGAACTATGAAATGTGGTTGTACAAAGTATCTGTGCATTGTATAAACTATAAATGTGGGTGAACTATGAAATGTGGTTGTACAGAGTATCTTTGTGGGTGAACTATGAAATGTGGTTGTACAAAGTATCTGTGCATTGTATAAACTATAAATGTGGGTGAACTATGAAATGTGGTTGTACAGAGTATCTGTGCATTGTATAAACTATAAATGTGGGTGAACTATGAAATGTGGTTGTACAGAGTATCTGTGCATTGTATAAACTATAAATGTGGGTGAACTATGAAATGTGGTTGTACAGAGTATCTGTGCATTGTATAAACTATAAATGTGGGTGAACTATGAAATGTGGTTGTACAGAGTATCTGTGCATTGTATAAACTATAAATGTGGGTGAACTATGAAATGTGGTTGTACAGAGTATCTGTGCATTGTATAAACTATAAATGTGGGTGAACTATGAAATGTGGTTGTACAGAGTATCTGTGCATTGTATAAACTATAAATGTGGGTGAACTATGAAATGTGGTTGTACAGAGTATCTGTGCATTGTATAAACTATAAATGTGGGTGAACTATGAAATGTGGTTGTACAGAGTATCTTTGTGGGTGAACTATGAAATGTGGTTGTACAAAGTATCTGTGCATTGTATAAACTATAAATGTGGGTGAACTATGAAATGTGGTTGTACAGAGTATCTGTGCATTGTATAAACTATAAATGTGGGTGAACTATGAAATGTGGTTGTACAGAGTATCTTTGTGGGTGAACTATGAAATGTGGTTGTACAAAGTATCTGTGCATTGTATAAACTATAAATGTGGGTGAACTATGAAATGTGGTTGTACAGAGTATCTGTGCATTGTATAAACTATAAATGTGGGTGAACTATGAAATGTGGTTGTACAGAGTATCTGTGCATTGTATAAACTATAAATGTGGGTGAACTATGAAATGTGGTTGTACAGAGTATCTGTGCATTGTATAAACTATAAATGTGGGTGAACTATGAAATGTGGTTGTACAGAGTATCTGTGCATTGTATAAACTATAAATGTGGGTGAACTATGAAATGTGGTTGTACAGAGTATCTTTGTGGGTGAACTATGAAATGTGGTTGTACAAAGTATCTGTGCATTGTATAAACTATAAATGTGGGTGAACTATGAAATGTGGTTGTACAGAGTATCTTTGTGGGTGAACTATGAAATGTGGTTGTACAAAGTATCTGTGCATTGTATAAACTATAAATGTGGGTGAACTATGAAATGTGGTTGTACAGAGTATCTGTGCATTGTATAAACTATAAATGTGGGTGAACTATGAAATGTGGTTGTACAGAGTATCTTTGTGGGTGAACTATGAAATGTGGTTGTACAAAGTATCTGTGCATTGTATAAACTATAAATGTGGGTGAACTATGAAATGTGGTTGTACAGAGTATCTGTGCATTGTATAAACTATAAATGTGGGTGAACTATGAAATGTGGTTGTACAGAGTATCTGTGCATTGTATAAACTATAAATGTGGGTGAACTATGAAATGTGGTTGTACAGAGTATCTGTGCATTGTATAAACTATAAATGTGGGTGAACTATGAAATGTGGTTGTACAGAGTATCTGTGCATTGTATAAACTATAAATGTGGGTGAACTATGAAATGTGGTTGTACAGAGTATCTGTGCATTGTATAAACTATAAATGTGGGTGAACTATGAAATGTGGTTGTACAGAGTATCTTTGTGGGTGAACTATGAAATGTGGTTGTACAAAGTATCTGTGCATTGTATAAACTATAAATGTGGGTGAACTATGAAATGTGGTTGTACAGAGTATCTGTGCATTGTATAAACTATAAATGTGGGTGAACTATGAAATGTGGTTGTACAGAGTATCTTTGTGGGTGAACTATGAAATGTGGTTGTACAAAGTATCTGTGCATTGTATAAACTATAAATGTGGGTGAACTATGAAATGTGGTTGTACAGAGTATCTGTGCATTGTATAAACTATAAATGTGGGTGAACTATGAAATGTGGTTGTACAGAGTATCTTTGTGGGTGAACTATGAAATGTGGTTGTACAAAGTATCTGTGCATTGTATAAACTATAAATGTGGGTGAACTATGAAATGTGGTTGTACAGAGTATCTGTGCATTGTATAAACTATAAATGTGGGTGAACTATGAAATGTGGTTGTACAGAGTATCTGTGCATTGTATAAACTATAAATGTGGGTGAACTATGAAATGTGGTTGTACAGAGTATCTGTGCATTGTATAAACTATAAATGTGGGTGAACTATGAAATGTGGTTGTACAGAGTATCTTTGTGGGTGAACTATGAAATGTGGTTGTACAAAGTATCTGTGCATTGTATAAACTATAAATGTGGGTGAACTATGAAATGTGGTTGTACAGAGTATCTTTGTGGGTGAACTATGAAATGTGGTTGTACAAAGTATCTGTGCATTGTATAAACTATAAATGTGGGTGAACTATGAAATGTGGTTGTACAGAGTATCTGTGCATTGTATAAACTATAAATGTGGGTGAACTATGAAATGTGGTTGTACAGAGTATCTGTGCATTGTATAAACTATAAATGTGGGTGAACTATGAAATGTGGTTGTACAGAGTATCTGTGCATTGTATAAACTATAAATGTGGGTGAACTATGAAATGTGGTTGTACAGAGTATCTGTGCATTGTATAAACTATAAATGTGGGTGAACTATGAAATGTGGTTGTACAGAGTATCTGTGCATTGTATAAACTATAAATGTGGGTGAACTATGAAATGTGGTTGTACAGAGTATCTGTGCATTGTATAAACTATAAATGTGGGTGAACTATGAAATGTGGTTGTACAGAGTATCTGTGCATTGTATAAACTATAAATGTGGGTGAACTATGAAATGTGGTTGTACAGAGTATCTTTGTGGGTGAACTATGAAATGTGGTTGTACAAAGTATCTGTGCATTGTATAAACTATAAATGTGGGTGAACTATGAAATGTGGTTGTACAGAGTATCTGTGCATTGTATAAACTATAAATGTGGGTGAACTATGAAATGTGGTTGTACAGAGTATCTTTGTGGGTGAACTATGAAATGTGGTTGTACAAAGTATCTGTGCATTGTATAAACTATAAATGTGGGTGAACTATGAAATGTGGTTGTACAGAGTATCTGTGCATTGTATAAACTATAAATGTGGGTGAACTATGAAATGTGGTTGTACAGAGTATCTTTGTGGGTGAACTATGAAATGTGGTTGTACAAAGTATCTGTGCATTGTATAAACTATAAATGTGGGTGAACTATGAAATGTGGTTGTACAGAGTATCTGTGCATTGTATAAACTATAAATGTGGGTGAACTATGAAATGTGGTTGTACAGAGTATCTGTGCATTGTATAAACTATAAATGTGGGTGAACTATGAAATGTGGTTGTACAGAGTATCTGTGCATTGTATAAACTATAAATGTGGGTGAACTATGAAATGTGGTTGTACAGAGTATCTGTGCATTGTATAAACTATAAATGTGGGTGAACTATGAAATGTGGTTGTACAGAGTATCTTTGTATTGTATAAACTATAAATTAATCTCTTGGTATTGTATAATTGCATAGCACATGTGTGAGCACTATGTACCTACTGTAAAGCTTACTGGGTTCGTCTTTCATTGACTTGAATGTGCCCTGGCGGCTGAGAGTATGTCATGCTCACTCAAATGTGTCGCTGGTGGTGGCGTGTGTATTGGATCATAAGTTCCCTTCAAAATGGTTGAGCTGAATGGTGCTGATCCATACGTCATGTCCGTGAACGGGCGCCGTCAGTAGGCACTGGTCATTTCTTAGCTGCCACGGCCTATTTTAATTCCTGAATTGTTTTAATATTTTTATTACGAATGCTTTTAACTTGCGTCTTTCTACATCGTTCTCACATGTATAATTTCAACATGAATGATGTAACCACTTTTTTGTAACCATATTTTGATTTAAAAGAGTGTCCATGGAGTTTCTTGCCCATTCTTCTCCATAGGTACCTACTACGCTTTCGAATGGGCTACTAGCTTCATCTTTCTGACTGACCGACTCCTTGACAATTCAAAAGTGCTTGTAATTGGTTTATTTCAAATAAATGCTTTGAGTTTGAGTGGGTAAACTATGGGTACATCTCTGGTAACCCATTTGTGAACACAAGCGTGGTTTTGTGTTGTAGCGTGTTGTCATCACGCCAGTATTACAAATTAGGGTAACCAGAGGTGTATAGCTACAGCCAGAATTCAGTTATGTTTAAATACTTTTTTTTTAAAGATGGGTTTGGTCTTGACTTTTGTCTAGGTCAGCGGTGACAGAGACAGAGTCGACGATGCAGTGAGCTTACCCAGAAGAAGCCTGTTCAGTAGAGAGCGAGCCTCTTGACATTAACCATGCATAAATCCATAGTGTATTGCTATTGAGTTGAGTGCTTATAGAACTGTTATTGAGATTTTTTTTAATGACGTCATCTCCTGTCCCTATCCCAATGTATGTGTGGTCGGCGCAAAATGTCGCCTTCCATACTTGTCTATTGGTCGTCATTCAGTTAGTCACCCCCAAACCATATCATCTTTGACACAGTCCATCCATCATTTCTTTGATCTTCCCCTACTCTTACAGCCATCAACATTCAAACTCTAAACTTTCCTCGCCACATTTCCCTCGTTCCTCCGTACCACGTAGCACATGCCCATACCATAACAACCGAATTAAGCACAACCTTTCAGTCACCGGCGCCACTTTCAGACTCCCTCTTATGTAGCTATTAATTTCTTATTCTATAATCCATTCGTGTAACACCACACATCCCTCTTAGCATTCTCATCTCAGCTCATGCAATTAATTGCCTTTCATTCATCCACTTTGTGGCCCAACATTCTGATACATACAAGACAGCAGGTCGAACCATTGTTTTATATATCTTCCCCTTAAGTTTAAGGGGAATGCGGGAGTCGCAGACTGTTCCCGTGCCATCATTTCGTCCATCCAATATTAATTCTGTGCTTAACAGTTCGATCTACTGCGCCATCGCTTTGCACGTGCAGTGAACCGAGATACCGAAAGTCGGAGCAGACTGGGAGAAACACGCCATCAAGCGATATGGCTCCAGAACTGCAGACGGCTCAAATCGCAAAATATATATTCAGTTCTGGTTCTGCTGTTCTGTTTCAAGCTAACATTCTCCAGCTTCTGTTGTCATTTCTCCAATCTGCTCTGGTCTCAGGTCCATCTTCACCGACAAGAACAATGTCATCGGAAAACAGCATGCACCAAAATGTTTTAATAAAGAAGCCCAAATAACACTGATTGACCATTGATTGATTAACACTGCCACCCACGGTAGCAGTGTAGCAGTAGCGCTTCCATGCTCTGCACTCCATAGCACCCCAACTAACTAGACCGACGAGGCATCCTTGTCTTGTTAACAACGTTTTATTAATGTGTTGTTCCACATATTTGGGCTGATTGCGTTTCGTTTGTGCTCTTTGTGTAGCGATGCGTGTGCGTCGGTAGTATTTTGTACTAATTTAATTAAAGCAAATACGATATCTTTTAGTAATTTTTTGTTAGTTTGTAGAAATTGGTTTAGCCAGCACACTATCTAGCGAGAGCTGTTGCTTGATTTTTGGTTTATTTCAGTATTTGTCTCGCACTGTGGTCAAATTCATTCGAAACGTTTAGTCAGCGGTAGTAGAGCAGTTTGTGGAAACGTGCGACTTTTTCAACCGCCATATTTATTTATCCTCGCTACTGTGTTCTGGTTTAAAAGGTACGGCAGCCATTGAACTATTACAGAGTCTGCTGCTGGACATTATAAAATTAAATTTATTTATTTATTTCAGACAATTCCAGTCCATACTTTTACACTCATTAAAATTTTAAACAGATAAAAACCCCAAAATAAAATTGTGATTAATTAAATTTAAACCTCATCAATTCCATGACACTGAAGCCTCACTGCGGTGTTCTTTCACAGCAGCCAACTTGCGAAGACGGTTGTCCCCTTTTAGCCTTTATGACATCAAAAAATGTTCTTATGTTAATTGTCACCAGGAACACGGCCTATCAGACAGTCGCGAGGAGCTGGACGCGCGCGAGCTGGGCAGCGTGCCGCGCCTGGAGCCCCTGACGGCGGCGCACAGGGCCTACTCCACGTCGTGCGTGGAGCTGGACCAGCACCACGCGCAGCAGCCGCCGCAGAACAGGTGAGCTGGGGACAGGGCGGCCTAGCAGACATCGCGGCTCTGATAGACGCCTCTGTAGAGCTGAGACAAAGGCGTCCGTTTAGTTTTTCTACTCAACTCAATCCTCCGCCAACAAACCCAAAAACCAAACCTAGAATGAACAATATAAAAAAATCGCATTTCTTCCGGATCCAAGGGATGGTGAAATAACCCCAAGAGACATTTAAGTCTTCCCTTTGTTTGGAACGCTGCAGCAAGCAAAGCTAGCGAGAAATTTCGCTCGCCCTACTGACGCCGGTAAAAACTTAGCGGTAATTAATTATCAGAAAGATAGATTTTTTTATTCTGCACAAATAAGACGCACTCTATAAAACAACACAAGTCGCCAAGTATCACTATATGTAACCGATATATTTTCATTCCAGAGCACTTCTACCACAATACCGACCCGCGCCCGACTACGAAACAGCTATCCAACAAAAATACCAACAGCAGAGAACCGAAGCCCAACTGCGATACCAGAACCACCACGCGGCTCCACTGGGGCCCGCGACGAAGCCCTACGGGTCCCACCCCGACATCCACCGCGTGTACCCCGACGTGACCAGACACACAGGACCTGCCCCCCTCGCCCCCCTCACCGCGCCTGCAACTGATGACTACCCCTATCCTCTCAAATTCATGGGAACAAATTACCCTTTTGCGGTCAACCCCAACGTTCAAACTGATCTCAACCAGCTACACTACGTCAATGTCTACAAGCCACCTCCCCCCTATCCCTCGAATGGACTCGCCTCTAACTCCACCCCTGACTTAGCAGTCGCCAGCCAAGCATTGAACTACCACAGAGGTTATATCAACTCTCACGTCTCGGGATCCAGTCCTGACCTAGTCTCAACGAGAACAGTGCTGAACAGGCAGTATTTAGGTTACATAAATACTAGTCATATTAACTACGGGAGGCCTAATATAATGCCGGGAACACACGGAACTTACAACAATCTCGCGTCGGTCTTAGACCCCAAGCCACACATCATTATAGACCCCCATCACATATCAGATAATATACAAAAAGTTTACGACGAAAGAGGGAATATTATGTACTCCATGCCGATGCATAGGATACCTTATCAAAGGCATGTCGTACTACCACAAACACAACAAAAACTAGGAGATCCTCAAGAACCTATTTATGAAAACGTTCCCTTACCGTGGCAGAACGAGGGGAAGATTACCATGAGAGATCGTGCGCAAAGTCTGACGACTACAGACGAAATCGCGCGACTAAACGAACGAAACAGCAGTCACCCATCGATAAACAAATACCTATCACCTACTATGAACTTACCTTACGTTCCCGTCAAAATTGAGAACCCAGACGGCCATTACGTGAACGCACAAATTATCAAAGGCGTTCGCGAATCCAGCGTACCGAAAGACGTTACTGTTTCCAACCGATCTGTGAATCGAGACGCTGAATTTGAAAACGTAACGCTCTCAATCGACAGGCTATCACTACAGCACGACGAACGCGAATACGATGAAACCCCCTATCAGAGTTTATCGACACACCGGGTATCGAATAACAACACTATAAACAAGGCTGATAACGTGACGTCGATCGTAGTGACCGATTCGCGGCCGAACGTTGCAGACATTAGCTCCACTACTATCGAGACAGTTGCTAGTGTAACTACGAATAGTAGTATGGATACTGAAACCAGTAAAACGAGTAGCAAGGAGAAGAAACGGAGAAGATGGGGGGTGTTTATGGGCAGGGCGAACAAGGGGGAGGTTAGAAGTGCGACGCTTGGCCGGAATAGGGCAACTCCTGCGCCGCATACTCATAGATGGTCGACGGGGCTGCCTAAGTTTCAGCCACTGCCGCCTAGTATCACCAAAGAGACGATGGTAAGTTACTTATAATCTCTAGATTTTATTAGAATGTGCAAAATTGAAAACCATTTGTTTTTCTCACTACAATCTGAAAAATAATATAAAATTTTCGCCAAATTATGTTTCCGTTGGAACAGACTTATGATAACAAATTCCCTATCTTTAATTCGATCTGATTGTAGAGCTTAACAACAATCAACATTTGCCGAAAGTATTAAAGCAATGTAATTGCTGTTTTACATATAATTTTTATTACAAATATCTTGGTTGACCTTGCTATTAAGATAACTTTGTATTCGAAGAAAGCAGTAGCTTATGACATGTTCAGTTAAAGGGAACTGTCAATAGCATCAATACCCAGGTGGAGTGACAGCTCACTTCACGTACGGTTTGACGGTAACATGTTTACAGAATAACATTACTGTCATCCTCCCTAAGGTCCAGTGGTTGGCATAAGAGAGATGTTGTCATGAGTTTCACGTCTTAAAACGAATTATAGTTCTTTTAGCATTAACATTTTACGTTTCCTATGGATTGATTATGAAAATTATCAAAAGATCGATGCCGCCTATCCATCGGATAACATACATGAATAATGCAAATACAAAAATAAAATAGTTTATTTTAAAACACCAACTCATATATTTGACAAATAACAAAGTTGCATCCAAGATGCATAAATACTTATCTGCAATATCTCAACAATGCAAACACACTGATCAATGGTATGATCCACGCGTTGTTTATCAACAATCTGCTCAAACATGAATAACAACAACAGTTGTTGTTGTTCAGTATATAGTTTCAGTTTGATTGTTTAGTTCGGTCGCATCAGTGCTTTTCACGTTGTTGCTGATGCATAGATCTGTCATAAAACGCAAAATGTCTATCCGTTTGTGCGCTTTTAACTTCGATCCTAAATATTAATAATTTATTATCGAGAATTTGTTTAGTCGGTCGTGTGAATGAGTCACTATAATAGTGTGAATAAAGATTACCTATCTGTAATAGTGTCGTGATGGCCCAGAGCTTCAAGGTTTCGTATCTTGATGAACACGATGTGGCTGGTTTTAACTTGGCAAGTACATACTTACCCATATACACTTCAATATAATTTTTCTTTCAGTTATTCATTTATGCATTATTTACTACGGTACTCAGACAGCTCCCCAACCGCTATTCTTTGTTAGTGGCTGAGCTGGAAATATGAATCGATATCGCAAAAAAAATCGTAAACACCCAGCAAGACTTCAACGTAGCCACAGAATAAGTAATATTACTGGTAGGTAACAACCCAGAACATAAATACTAAAATAACATTTAAATAGGTACTTTCCTACCTAGCTACTTTCCTATACCTATCAAACCTGACCTTGTAAACAGAACTTGTAAGTACCTAAATATACTTTAATAATAACAAATAATATTCTAACTACGTAATTAATTAGGGATGCGAAAAATAACAAAAGTAAAATTTTTTTTACACATTACCTGTACGGAGTGAACACTACCAACGAACGCGCGACTCCTTATTCGTTTGAACGCTTCCGACATAGAAATTTTGATCTAAAAAATTAACCCTGTGGTCACCTGAAAACTCAAGTCAACAGCGACGAATTAAAGGCGACAGTGGAAGCTGACGATACTCAATCTACGGCTGAGTTAGCAGCAGCTTTCAACGGTAGCATCAAAACAATATTGGTCCATTTGCATCAAATTGGCAAGGTAATAAACTTGGTAAGTGGGTGCCGCACGAACTGAACGATCGCCAGCGCGACGAACGCGTTGAGGTATGCCTTGCGTTGCTTAACAGACACAGAAACGAAGGGATTTTGAACCGCATTGTCACTTGCGATGAAAAATGCATTCTTTTTGATAATTGTAAGCGGTGATCATGTTGGTTAGACCCTGGTTCAGGGCCTAGGCAATGCCCCAAACGAAAACTTACCCCTAAAAAGTCATGGTCACTGTTTGGTGGTCTAGTGCCGGTATAATTCATCACAGCATCTTACCAAATACCACCAGCCTTAGTACGGATGTGTACTGTGAGGAACTGGACACAATGATGGAGAAGCTCGCATATCTTTTTTTTTTTAAACGGTTCCCCACTCTAGGAATTTCTCCTGTATCGTGGGTGCGTTTACAAACATTTAAACTCACATACACAAACGGCCAGACTCGGAACAACTACTTGCAAGTCATACAAATATTTGTTCCGTGCGGAAATTAACCCGCGACACGCAGCGCAGCAGTCAATCGCTTAGCCACTGCGCCAACCGTGTCTCCGGCCATTCTTGGTTTAATCGCTCGTCCGCGCTGCTCCTACACGACAGCGGCGCTCGACCTCATACGGCACAACAGACGGACTCTAAGCTACAAGAGCTAGGGTTGGAAGTTTTGCATCATCCACCGTTCTTGGCTGGGAAAAAATATAATACCCGAGAGGTAGTACAAAATGCCTTTGAAAAGTTGGTTGATTCCCGTACTGTCTTGTACCGTAGTGACTGCTTCAAGGGCATTGAAAAATTACCTCTGCGCTGGCAGAGGTGCATCGATACCATGGGTGCATATTTTGATTGATAAACATAAAAAATATTTATATTAAAATTACTTTAACTTTCAGTATACTAAACAGCAATTTCATAGGTAAAGACCTTAATATATTAAGCGATGAACGGACGACCCTTGGCGGCGCGTCGAACTAACGCGCGACTCCCGGCTGGGGCGCGTGGCAGCCCTACTGAATTGGTGCGACAAGTCAAGTCTGCCGCGTCCTTGTACCTTCATACATAAAATGCGAAGTGCGCCTGGCCTTTTTTTTTTTGGTGGAAAATTGTCATGAATGCCCGCCGCCCTGGGGCGGGCGGCGAGGTCTGTCAGACTCTTACTGACTAAAAACCACCCCGGTGTTCCATCTCACACCTACGCCGGGGGTCGCGGGAACGTACGATCCTTCCGCAACCCCCGACTGGTGCCGGCCCGCCACTGCGGGCCTCTTCGGGTCTGGGGGGGGGAGTGAGGTGTTTGACTCCCCCCGCGACGTCTAGGAGGGGCGCGCGTGGAACACTACGCGCCGCCACCTCGGGTCCTGGTGTGTGGGGGGTGACAGACGTCCCCAAGTCCGTCGCCCCTGGACCCATTTAGGGGGGCTGGTAGAGGGCGTTGTCCGCCCTCCGCCGACGCCCGGTGCGCCTTCTGCAGGCCGGGTGAGTGGACGAGATCTCCCTCTCCCTTTCCGCAGCCTCCTTCTGCGAGACGACTGTCTCACAGAAGGAAACCACCGCGTCCCAGGACTCGTCGCTGCCGACCATCGACTCGACTACGGCCAGCAGCGACAAGTCACTGCCTACTTCTGCGATGAGGGCACGGCGCGGCTCCTCCCAAGCGGCACACTCTGCCAGCGTATGCCACGCCGTGTCCTCCTGGCAGTCGACACAGTGGTGACACCGGGCGTCCGGCTCCCTGTTTATGCGACTGTTTATGAGCCAGCGCTCGAGCACCGGCCGGACCGCCTCGATGGTGACGAGGCCGGCGGTAGGGCGCGAGAGCCTGTCCCGCCATTCCGCCACCAGGATCTCGCGAAGTTGAGACCGACGCAGCTCCATGTGTCGCTGCATCGGTCCTTCGCCCCGCGCCTTCGCTTCTTCACGCCACCGATACAATGACGCGAGTACTTTCGCCTCGAGGTCCCAGGGCGGCCAGTACGCAAGCCGCCTCGTAGGAGATCGTGCGATACCCCCTGATGACTCTGACGGCCATCGCCCTCTGCGGCTTTCGCAAAACAGCGATGCTGCCGGCCGTCAGGTCAGAGGCCCATACCGGAGCCCCATACAGTGCCATGGATCGCACGACCCCCACGTAGAGCCGTCTACAGACGGCGCTCGGGCCCCCCAGATTGGGAAGCAGCGTTGCGAGCGCGCCAGCCGCGCCCAGCAACTTGGGCGCCAGCCGTCGGAAGTGGGGCTCGAAGTTCCACCGGCTGTCGAGCACCAATCCTAAATACTTCATGGTGGACTCGACAGCGATCCGAGCCCCCCCGATCACGATGTGTGAGCCGGGCGGCGGCGCCCGCCGGGGACCATGAAACACCATGGCCTCCGACTTGCTGAGGGCTTAGGCGACGTATGCGGCCCACCACCTGTGAGACCGCAGCCGTCGCCAGCAACGCTGCCTCCTTGTGCGAGCTCCCCTGGGCAGTGACCAGCGTGTCATCCGCATAACACGTCAGATCTACGCCCATTTGGAGCTCGCCCCTCAGCACCCAGTCGTACCCGATGTTCCACAGGAGCGGGCCTAGGACCGAGCCCTGCGGAACACCACACGACATGCGGCGCTGGTTTCCGCCATCACGTCCCACGTAGGTGACACACCTCTCCGTCAGATAAGCCCCAACGATGTGGCGGAGGTAGGGAGGCACCCGATGATAGCGCAGTGCCTCCCGAATACAACTCCAGGGTAGGGTGTTGAAGGCGTTGGAGATGTCCAAGGACACCGCCAACATCACCCCGCCCCGGGACACCGCTTCCTCCGCCAGGACTCTCACCCGCGACACAGCGTGGATGGTGGAGCGCCCATGCCGAAAACCAAACTGGCTGTCGTCCAGGTCCGGCCCCTCTCTGCACAAGTGGCCGACGAGGCGGGCTGCGATAATACGCTCAAACAGCTTGCCCACCTCGTCTAGCAGCACTATGGGCCGGTACGCGGACGGCGAGTCGGCAGGTCGCCCCGCCTTCCTGAGCAGGACCAGACGACCAGATTTCCACAAAGTGGGAAACTGGCCCCGCTCAAGACACGCTGTGTAGAGTCCTCTCAGTTGGGGCTCAAGCTCCTTCAGAGCGAGGGCTAACACGCAGCCGTGGATCCCGTCGGGCCCCGGAGCCGCATCACGGCTGCCCCCATCTCTGCCTGTGTCACCTCTGGGACGCTGATGGCGTTCTCTCCTGTAGGCTCTGCGGCTGTGGGCACAGCCATCGGCGGCGGACTGTGCTCCGCTCTCGCTGGGAAGAGGGCTGCGACTGCTTCCTCCAGCAGCTCGGGTTGGAGACTCTCCGTAAGTGGGGGCGCCGCGGCTCGAAGTTTCCCTCGGACCGCGCGATAAGGGCGCCCCCACGGATCCCCGTCTAGAGTCTCCAACATCTCCTCCCTGGCTCGCGTTTTCGCCTCGCCTATGGCCAGTCACAGAGCCTCCTTCGCCGCGCGGTACACCTCATACAGCACGGCTTCTTCGTCAGGGACCCGACGACGTCTCCTCCGGTATCGGGTGTACTGGCGTCTAACCGCCACGCACGCGACGCGCAACTGCGCGATCTCGGCGGTCCACCAGTACACCTGGCGCCTTGCTGACTGAGCGTGGACCCGGGGCATGGACGCGTCGCAGATTTGCGTCATCGCCCCGCGGAACCACAGCGCCTCCTGCTCGACGTCGACGGGTCCGTTCGTTGCGCCTGGCCTGACGTAACTAACATTTCCCGTCAAACAATAAACATGGCGCACGAGTTTAAAAAGATTCATCTTTATAGAGCATGGGCTCTATCTCTCATATCTTTAAAGCTAAGTCGATGTGCCTTAGTTACGTCCGGATACTGTACAAAACTTATGGTGGCAAAACTGAGACACCACACGAGAGCAGTGGTGGTACATTAGTAACGGCCGCGACTTACGAGTTGTAGGTCGTAAGTTCGAACTCAGACAGGCAATTTACTTTGTGTGAATTATTTCATCACCACTGCTCTCAAAACGGCGAAGGAAAACAACGTGAGGAAACCGGCATGTCCTAGAATCCAAAAATTCGAAGACATGACATTTACCAACCCTCACTGGGCCCACTCCCTCTGACTGAGAGGAGGGTTGTGTCCCAGCAGTAGAAGAGTATAGGCTGATTATGCTAACACACAAAAACTGTTCTCTGATAAATGTAAGTTAAAAATACTACAGCTTTTTAATGTTTCTACTCAATTGTCGGCAAAACTCCTGTATTTTTCGTTTACCTATGTTTTACAAATAAAAATATATGAATTTGAACCCCTTTTGTTCTCCGCAGGTCCAAATCCTAGAACGCAAGATGTCAGACGAACAGCTATCGTTCGCCTTCGAGAAGATCCCCAAAGGCCGTGAAACCGGCGGCGAGTTCCGTACGGCACTGCTGCCGCAACACGCGGCGCTCAACGGGTTCTCGTCCGACCATCTCCCGTATGAGGATAACCGGGTCCGACTACATCCCACGCCTAATAATCCGCACGGATATATTAATGCGTCGCATATTACTGTGAGTATTACGTTTGCGTCGAAAATTGTGTTTAAAAAAATATTCGAGATTAAATTAAAACATAACTACACTGTAGTGGTAATGTACAAAAGTAAAAAGTTTCAAAAAGTAGAAATTTCGTAATAATCAAGTCAGTTTGTTGATCTCCGTCTCGTCTAAATTGTCCGTTTCCTAATTTGGATAATTGCTTAATTTCATATCATGAACATGCAGAGTAAGAAACTCGACCTTCAAATAAAAGAAAATACCTACAAAACTTCAAAAAATAAGATAAATAAAAATAAAAAAAGATTTTTATATTTTTTTTTTATTGTCTCAAATAGTTCCTAAATGACACTGGATTAAAGCTGTAGTTGTAGTGCAGAATCCTATTTTTTATCTTTGTAGCGGGTTGTAGAGAATAGTTCGATAAAAGACAAATTTAAAAAATAATTTAAATAAGTATTTATTGCATCGATGTTTCTGAACTTGGTTAGAAGTAAGCCCAAAAATCCCTAAAAAGAAATGGTCGTATCCACAGATGACAGTCGGCAGCACTCAGCGTTTTTACGTTGTCGCCAAAGTCGGCAACGCGACGGCCACCAACACCGTGGTAACGGGCTGCACGTGCGGCGGAGGCTGCGCCCTCGTGTGGCAGGCCGCCTGGCAGGTCGGGGCTCCGCTGCTGGCCAGGGTCGCCGGCCCGGGACATCCGCACTATCTACCGCATGATAATACTACTAAGGATTTTGGAAAGGTAAGTAGTCAGTGGTAAAGAAAAAAGTCCGTCGTAGATCCGAAGACGTATGAAAGTTTTCGATATCGGAAGACGAGTTATGGAACTTAAATGGAGTAGAACAGGGCATCTGACAAGGCGCAGTGATGGCCGGTGGACAGGTGGAGTAAGGCAGTGACCGAGTGGCGTCCAAGGACTGGGAGACGAAGCGTCGGTCGTCCGGCGGCGAGATGGGCGGACGACATTGTTACCATCGCGGGTAGAACCTGCAGGAGCGTGGGGGTTCTGCGGTCAGGCCGGCCACAAGGCGGCCCAGTGCTCCGCGGCGCCAAACTGCAGCCTCTGTACAGCTGCAGGGAGGCCCGCTGGGCACAGAGCGGGCGGAAAGGCCTGTGGTGCGCCCGCCCAGAAAGGGAAGAGAAGGGGTACCAAGGCTGCCGGGGGCTTTTTACCCCCCCTCAGCCTGGCTGCCCTTCGGTCGACTCCCGGCCTAGGAATGGTGCGGAGGGAATGGATTGCGCATAATTGCGCTCTACCATTTCCTCCAGGGCAATCTCAACCACGCTGCCAGAGCTCAGGATCTCTTACTCCAGAGCATGGCAGAGTGGTTGATTCACGTGGCTGTGGTCGCCGAACCGTATTTTGTCCTCCCCAGGGATAACTGGGTGGGAGATCTGGACGGTTTGGTGGCCATCATTGGCGGAGCTGTTGTCAACACGTCCCGAGGTCACGGCTGGGTAGCCGCCCTCGTGGACGGCATTGGTACGTTTGGGGCGCTTTTCGCCCAATAAGTCTCGCTGACTTTGAGAGGTTCCTTGTCGAGTTGGGTGCCGTCGTGGGCCGACTCCACGCTCGCCCTGTGCTGCTGCTGGGGGATCTCAACGCCAAGTCTGCGGCGTGGGGATCTCCTGTGACCGATGCTAGGCGCGAGGGTTCTGGAGGAGTGGGCGGTCACGACTGGCTCGACCGTCCTAAATCGGGACTCGGTCCACACGTGCGTGCGGCAGCGGGGCGGCTCTATAGTGGACGTCTCGTTCGCTAGCCCCGCTGTCGCGAGCCGTGTCCGCGACTGGCGTGTCGCCGTGGAGGTGGAGACGTTGTCGGATCACCGATACATCTGTTTAGACGTCTCCGCCCAGACCACCGGGGGCCGCGGTTCGATGGGCCCGCGAATGCACGGTTCGCGCTGGGCGCGTAAGCGCATCGACAGGGAGCTTCTCGAGGAGGCCGCTATTGTCCAGGCCTGGTTCCGGGAGTCGGCAACGAACGGACCCGTCGACGTTGAGCGGGAGGCGCTGTGGTTCCGCGAGGCGATGACGCAAATCTGCGACGCGTCCATGCCCTGGGTCCACGCACAGCCAGCAAACGCGCCAGGTGTACTGGTGGACCGCCGAAATCGCGCAGCTGCTCGTCGCGTGCGTGGCGGTTGACGCTAGTACACCCGATACCGGAGGAGACGTCGTCGGGTCCCTGACGACGAAGTCACGCTGTATGAGGTGTACCGCGCGGCGAAGGAGGCTCTGTGGCTGGCCATCGGCGAGGCGAAAACGCGAGCCAGGGAGGAGATGTTGGAGACTCTAGACGGAGATCCGTGGGAGCGCCCTTATCGCGCGGTCCGAGGGTCAACTTTGTGGAAATCTGGTCGTCTGGTCGTGCTGGCGCCCTGCGGACTCGTCGTCCGCCTACCGGCCCATAGTGCTGCTAGACGAGGTGGGCCAGCTGTTTGAGCGTATAATCGCAGCCCGCCTCGTCGGCCACTTGTGCAGAGAGGGGACGGCCCTGGACAACAGCCAGTTTGGTTTTCGGCATGGGCGCTCTACCATCCACGCTGTGTCGCGGGTGAGAGTCCTGGCGGAGGAACCGGTGTTCCGGGGCAGGGTGATGTTGGCGGTGTCCTTGGACATCTCCATCGCCTTCAACACCCTGCCCTGGAGTTGTATTCGGGAGGCACTGCGCTAGCATCCGGTGCCTCCCTACCTCCGTCAAATCGTTGGGGCTTATTTGTCGGAGAGGTGTGTCATCTACGTGGGACGTGGTGGCGGAAACCAGCGCCGCATGTCGTGCGGTGTTCCGCAGGGCTCGGTCCTATGCCCGCTCCTGTGGAACATCGGGTACGACTGGCTGCTGAGCGGTGAGCTCCAACCGGGCGTAGACCTGACGTGTTATGCAAGTGACACGCTGGTCACTGCCCGGAGTAGCTCGCACAGGGAGGCAGCGTTGCTGGCGACGGCTGCGGTCTCACACGTGGTGGGCCGCATACGTCGCCTAGGCCTGCAGGTGGCCCTCAGCAAGTCGGAAGCATGGTGTTTCATGGCCCCCGGTGGGCGCCGCCGCCCGGCTCACACATGTGGTCGGGGGGGCTCGGATCGCTGTCGAGTCTACCATGAAGTACCTAGGATTGGTGCTCGACAGCCGGTGGGACATCGGGCTCCACTTCCGACGGCTGGCGCCCAAGTTGCTGGGTGCAGCTGGCGCGCTCGCAATGCTGCTTCCCAATCTGGGGGGCCCGAACGCCGCCTGTAGGCGGCTCTACGTGGGGATCGTGCGATCCATGGCCCTGTATGGGGCCCCGGTGTGGGCCTCTGACCTGACGGCCGGCAGCATCGCAGTTTTGCGAAAGCCGCAGAGAGCGATGGCCGTCAAGAGTCATCAGGGGGTATCGCACGATCTCCTACTTGGCGTCTTGCGTACTAGCCGGATCCCCACCCTGGGACCTCGAGGCGAAAGTACTCGCGTCATTGTATCGGTGGCGTGAAGAAGCGAAGGCGCGGGGCGAAGGACCGATGCAGTGACACATGGAGCTGCGTCGGTCTCAACTTCGCGAGATCCTGGTGGCGGAATGGCGGGACAGGCTCTCGCGCCCTACCGCCGGCCTCGTCACCATCGAGGCGGTCCGGCCGGTGCTCGAGCGCTCGGGAGGAGGCGCGGCTTCCTGTCGTTTCGGTTGACGCAGGTGCTCTCGGGGCATGGTTGCTTCGGGAAGTACCTGTGTCGCAGAAACAGGGAGCCGGACGCCCGGTGTCACCACTGTGTCGACTGCCAGGAGGACACGGCGCGGGATACGCTGGCAGAGTGTGCCGCTTGGGAGGAGCCACGCCGTGCCCTCATCTCAGAAGTAGGCAGTGACTTGTCGCTGCGGGCCGTGGTCGAATCGATGGTCGGCAGCGAAGAGTCCTGGGACGCGGTAGTTTTCTTCTGCGAATCAGTCGTCTCGAAGAAGGAGGCTGCGGAAAGGGAGAGGGAGATCTCGTCCACTCACCCGGCCCGCAGAAGGCGCACCGGGCGTCGGCGGAGGGCGGACAACGCCCTCTTCCAGCCCCCCCTAAATGGGTCCAGGGGCGACTCGGGGACGTCCGTCGCCCCCCACACATCAGGACCCGAGGTGGCGGCGCGTAGTGTTCCACGTTCTTATTTAGTGATTGGGCGACTCCAGGTATTCGTAAAAGCAGAGGGAAACTTTTTGAACTTTATGGCCTAAAGCAACACATGAATAATGCAAGCTTTGAACAGTATGTTGCAAAATATTCTAAAACTTTTAAAAGTGGGTGCAAAATAGCTAAAGCTCTTTATATTAGCAATAAAATAAAATCAGCTGATGATAAAATAAAAACTACCTGGCAAATAATAAATAATGAAACCGGTAGGAAAAAGTATCTTAATACGGAAATTAATTTAGAGACAGCACATGGCCTCATCAGCTCAGATGTAGAAATAGCTCAGGAATTTAAAAACTTTTTTGGTAGTATTCCCTTCAAAACAACTGAAGCTTTAAATTCCTCGCCCGCGCTTTCTGCTGCCTTAATTAGAACGAATGTAAAGGCATGCCCTTTGGAGTTTAGGTTACAGCATACAAATCCCCAGGCTGTTATAAAAGCCTCTAAAAATTAAATCCACTGAAGATCTCTGGGGAATGTCTGTAAAAGTCTGTAGATCTATCATTGAAACCATTGCGCCCTATTTACGAGTAGCATTCATATTTGACACCAGTGTAGACCAAGGAGTCTTTCCGGATCTCATGAAACATAGTAAAATAGTTTCTTTGTTCAAATCCGGTGATAGTAAAGAACCCAACAATTATAGGCCTGTGTCAATTCTGCCAGTTCTGAGTAAGGTGTTTGAAAAGTTGATGCTCAATCAGATGTTACGTCACTTTTATAAAAATTCCATCTTTCATGAACAACAGTACGGTTTCACCAAAGGGCGTTGTACCACTGACTCTGGTGTCACCCTAATAAAGAACATTTTTAACGCCTGGGAAGAAGCACAAGATGCCATTGGAATCTTTTGCGACCTCTCTAAGGCGTTCGATTGCGTAAACCATCAGATAATTCTGCTGAAACTAGAGCACTATGGGATTAGAAATACATCTCTTGATTTACTAGGTTCTACCTAGTTCGGGACCTGAAGACCTTGTGTGGATGTTGTCTCATATTATTATTATTATTATTCCGTTTACTATGATCATACCTGAAAGATAGAAAAGTTACAGTTCAAGTAAACGGCATAAACAATTTAGGGTCTGAAATGGCAATGGGCGTTCCTCAAGGTTCGATATTGGGGCCATTCCTCTTTTTAGTTTATATTAATGATTTACCCCAATTACTTCAAAATCAACCGAAGATGGTGTTATTTGCAGATGACACATCATTGATATTTAAGATAGACCGACGGTCACAAAATCTTGACGACGTGAATAGCTCTATTCTTCAGGTCCATGTTTGGTTTACGGTAAATAATTTGGTTGGTAATTTTTATTATAGGTCCATCGTCTTCACATATAATTATATAATTAATATATACAAAATATTGTAACACATTTTAAAAGAGTAACGGTGGAGTTTCTTGCCCATTCTTCTCCATACAAAACTACCTTTTGGAAGGGGCGACTAGAATCAATTCTATTTAAATGTAAATGTTGACGTTCAAAAGTGCCTTTTATGTGCCTATTTGAAATAAATGCTTTGACTTTGACACGCGCGCTCCTCTTAGACGTCGCGGGGGGAGTCAAACCCTCACTCCCCCCCAGACCCGAAGAGACCCGCAGTGGCGGGCCGGCACCAGTCGGGGGTTGCGGAAGGATCGCACGTTCCCGCGACCCCCGCCGTAGGTGTGAGATGGAACACCGGGGTGGTTTTTAGCCAGTAAGAGTCTGACGACCCCCGCCGCCCGCCTCAGGGCGGCGGGCATCCATGAGAATTTTCCACCCTGAAAACAAAAAAAAAAACAAAAAAAGGAGCGTGGTTGGCACAAGCAAAGAGAGGCTTATGCCCAGCATTGGTTGAAGTGGGGCTGTGGGTGCTGGTGATAATGACTTTGTATCCGGCAGAGACAAATGAGGGTTATTATTTTTGACAATTAAACATCATTCTTTCCGTTATTTACTCTGTCCAGCAGGCGAATTTTTCCAAGAAATGAAGTAACAAGATTTAGAACTTCGATAAAATTATCCACGCTTAGTTTAACATGTGTCACCATCAGTCTACTAATATGTTTTTAAATTACGATAGGATTCATCTGCTGTCCTTCCTGCAGCTTAATTGTAACAGCTTTACTTCACCACCTCGTCACTAAAAGAGTTGATGTTTGAGTAGGTTTCGCATCTGTTGCTACTTGACAAAAACAGATAAGCTTTAATTATTGTGTTAAAGAAGATCATCATTCTAAGAACGATGGTCGTCAAAACTTTACTTAACCAACTCCCTTCTTCTCCAAAACCCTGTAAGTCACACAACGCCTACCCCTCCAGTTCCAGGTAACATCGGGCACATCATCGCGCACGGCGTGGGGCGCGTCAGTCCTCGTACGCGTGCGCAGCGGGGCGCGCGTGCGCGACGTATGGCACGTGCACTTCGCGCTCTGGCATAACGCTAGTACCGCGCCTGAACACCCGCACTTTCTAGGTAAGATTATCCTACCAGTTTCCTTAGACACAGCTGTCGAATCGACTGCACATTTCCACAATCAAATTGTATTTTTTTATCTAGGATCTCCAACAAAAGATGTTGTAGGGGATCCCTGCACTTAGTGATGATACCGGGGCGATTCTATAGGGATGATGAAATAAAACCGACCACAGCGAATGTCCGTTGAACACTGATTTATTGATTTAATGTACTTACACAAATTAGCTAAGTAATAGGTACAAAATGCTGAGTGCACAGAATGCACGGCGCGTGAGTATGAAAAGTAATGTGCGGTTCCGTACATCCTGCCCGCCCAAATGAGACAACTGACATGATAGATTAACAGATAATTAAGGTAAGAAACAAGCTAAAGTTTACAATGATATAGAATAGTAAACTGATAAGTTATATAAATTGCTAATGATACAAATGTGTTTAAACTAACTAACACGACTATTCTACGATACACATGGGCGAGGTAGCCCTGTCTACACCACGGATCGTGAACACTTCACTACACTTTTGCACTGACGCCGCTGCACTCGACGCCGGTGTGACCGTCGTCGGCCCCGCCCCGAGAGCCTCCTGGCCCTGGGAGGCCGGCGACGGTGGCGCCCTGCCCGTACTGCGTTGTCTTCTGATGAGGTACACGACGACGCCAAACAAGATGATTACCGATGCTACACTGATGTACGACACAGTGTAGTGATGAATATCGTGAATACTCAGATCTGTAGATGACTGTTCCTTTACCTCGTCAATCTGAGCCCTTAATTTATTCCAAATGAGATGATGATCTTCAGCCTCACTGAAGTTCTCTGGCGCAGACGTTTTCATGATTTTGTTTAGTACGGACACCTCTGGGACTTCGATGTGATGATGAATATTTACATGATTGATGAAATTGTTATGAGCATAAATACTAAAGGTCTCTCCTTTCAATGTGCAACCTTGACCTAGGGTAATAATCCCGTTGCCGACAAGGTTCACCATTGTGATTCCGTTGGCGCAAATAATGCGAGTTTGGTTTTCCGAACAACATGTATACAACCAGCTGTTCGGCCTGTGCAATTTGATCCATTGCTCGTTACATGACGATTTTACGGAGTGGCATAATTGTTTTTTATTTAATATTTTCATCTCGCAGATTGATTGCTGCATGTTTAGATTGTAGATGGGCAAGTTTAGTGAGCATAACAAGATATCGTTAGGGACGTGGGTACATGTTTGTAGGTCTTCTTCTGATAGTAGAAATGCTGTATCCTTGCGCAAATTGTAGGCTATGAGCGGTACTGATGGAATGAGTTGATAATATTGTGCTCCTCTCTTTTGCGAAATAGATATGATTTTATTCAACTCAAATAATTCGTTGCTTAGGAGTGGAACCTTGATCTCAATGATTAAGTAATTAGAGAAGACTCTAGCCGACACCTTTAGCAAACGGTACAAATCCTTGACATTCCTCAAGTCCACAGGTATCGTAAGTTTACCATTCAGTCGACTGGAGATAGTGCTCAGCTGATACGATAGTTGCTCCGGTGACAGCAAATGGCTGTCAATGCGTCCGTGTGAGATATCTGTTACAGTACCGATCAGCGTTTGCTGAATCCAACGAATATTTGAAAGAATGATTGATGCTGCTAGTGATGATGAGGTGATGTAAAGGCCATCTTCATTTGCGAAACGTACCTTGTTCACCTCAGATGTTATATTTTGTTGTTTGATAAATGAAAATTGTTTATTCATGATATCCTCGTTACGGCGTACGATGTTAAACTCTGATTCTAAGATGCTTGTTTGATTTTTTATAAGTTTTTGTAAATGTGCTTCATTATGACTGATTTTTTCGATGTCACCCTTATATTGCTCTGCGAACCTTTCGTCTAGTACACCGAATAACGAGCTGGCAATATAACCCACACCGTTTACTAGGCCTCTTTTCAGCCTCTTCGGGCTTTGATATTTAAGTAACATATCATAATGTTCAATGTCGCTTATTTCGTGCTCTAATTGATGAATGATGCTCTGATATTGTTTACTTGACTGTGTTATGCACAATGACTTGATATGATTGACGTAACTCTTGATGTCAGCTAAGCCTTTCCAATAGGTCGTCATATTGTAGTAGACAACTAGACGCCATTCGTCCTGGATGTACTGAAGATTGGATATTCTGTCGAAGTAAATGGCTTGATTCTGATCTAATGATGTCAGATTATATGATTCTGGATTGGGTATATTTTCCGCTGAAGTAGATGATAGTAACATGAAAAATAGTAATAGGAAGCTGGTGAATAGATTCTTCAATGAAACGTTGTTGCGAGGAAGTCTCTTTCTCTTGCTTTGCTCGTCAGATTTGTTTTGATGATAAACATTTTGATCTTGTGTTGTATCCTCGTTTACTGGTAACAACACAAGTCTGGTGACAGGACGTTGAATGATGTGATTCTTGGTTTTTAAGCTGACTACCCTTACATAGCCATCCCTTCCAGGATGAACTGCTTGAATACGTCCTAGCGCCCACTTGCCGGGTGGCAAGTTTTCTTCCTTGATAAGAACGACATCATCGACTTCGAAATTCCTACTTGGCTTACGCCATTTTGATCTGGCCTGCAGTTGCTGTAGATACTCGCTTGACCACCTTTTCCAAAGTTGTTTGTTTATTGATTGAATGAGTTGCCACCGTGTTGTGTGGCTTATGTGATCTGGATCAGTCTGTGGTCTAGATAGAAGCGGGCCGCCAATCAAGAAGTGACCTGGCGTAAGAACGTCGTCTTCAGGGCTCTCCGTCAACTGACAGAGAGGTCTTGAGTTCAGACATGCCTCGATTTGATATAGGAGGGTAGTAAACTCCTCATAAGTGAGTTTCTGATCTCCGATGATGCGCTTCAGATGATACTTGAGGCTTTTCACCGCAGCCTCCCAAAGACCACCTGCACTTGGCCATGCAGGAGCGTTGAAGTGCCACTTTATGTTCATCTCATTGATGTTATTGAAGAAATCGGTGTTGATTGTGGCTATTATATCCTGATACTCCTTCTTTATGATACGGTTGGCACCTACGAAATGCGTGCCATTGTCACTGTAAACGTGACTTGGTGTTCCACGTCGGGCCGAGAACCTACGAAAGGCTGCTAGAAATGCTGGCGTACTGAGATCAGACACTAGCTCCAGATGAACAGCCTTGGTAGATGAACAAACAAACACAGCAATATAGCCCTTAACAGTTTTGATTCCACGTCCCTTAATAGCCTTCAACTCGACGTGTCCGGTGAAATCGACACCCGTGTGAGAGAAGGGTCGTGATGGGGTGACTCGTGGTTGTGGAAGATCAGCCATGATTTGTTGATACTGTGTTTGAGTAAAACGCTGACACTTAACGCATGATCTCAGCTTCCTTTTGACGGTACGGATTCCACTGACGATCCAATACTTTCCTCTGATGTATGAAAGTGTCAGTCGCGGGCCTCCATGTAACGTGGTAATATGAGCTTGATCAATGATTAAATCTGTGAGACGACTATGGCTTGATAATATGATAGGATGCTTTGATGAGTCGTTGATGCGTGCGTTTTTCAGTCGTCCACCCACTCTAAGGATACCGTGCTCATCTATGAACGGGTTAAGACATGATATTTTGCTTCTAGGATGCACCTGTCCCTTTTGATTGATAAACAAAATATCTTCATGAAATTGTTTTAATTGGTCATCTTTTATAATATTATTCAATGCATTGTCCATTTCTGATGACGTTAAAACATATGATTTGGGCGTGTGTTTACCTCGTGATTGCGTAATGAAACGTGATATCCAAGCGACGATTCTTACAATGCGAGTTAAGGGGCTGTAGTTCTGTAATAACTCGTCAATTAGTGAAATATGATTTTGATGTATAACTGTGTTTACACAAGGTTTCTTGGTCTCCAAATCTGGTGATTGATATGAGGTGATAGGAAGGGTGCTTTGTTCGAAATTGGT
Source organism: Brachylomia viminalis (assembly GCA_937001585.2). Classification (NCBI taxonomy): domain Eukaryota; kingdom Metazoa; phylum Arthropoda; class Insecta; order Lepidoptera; family Noctuidae; genus Brachylomia; species Brachylomia viminalis. The sequence goes on along the minus strand of OW443310.2, from coordinate 24,794,645 downwards.
TATCCATTTCGGACCCTGCCACCACAACGGATGGCTTGATAACTTCCGTGAAGTCAGACCCCGAGTAGCGCAATCAGCTGCATTCTCTTCGGATCTCACATGATGCCAACTTGATGATGGAATGATATTAGTGATTTTGTTGATTCTGTTTGCCACAAATGGTTTCCACCTTTTCACGTCGCCTTGAATCCACCCTAAAACTATCATCGAGTCTGTCCAGGCGTAAATCTCCACGTCTTGATTTGATAATGATTCCCTGACTTTCTTGATAAGTTCAGATAGTAGTAGCGCACCGCATAGCTCTAGTCGTGGTAATGATACCTTTTTTGCCAGAGGTGCCAACTTTGTTTTTGCTACAGCGAGCGTTGATTTGCGCTCGCCCTTATTGTCGTTTGCTACTACATACACAACACATGCGTATGCTTTGTCGGATGCGTCACAAAATCCATGAAGTTGATATGTTTGGTTTGTGTTGCCGAGATAACGTGGTATAATAAATTGATCTATGATATTGAAATCATTCTTGATTTGAGCCCAGTCATCTTGAATCGGTTGTGGAACTTCTTCGTCCCATGATAAATGTAATGACCATGCATTTTGAAAAAGCAGTTTTGCTCTGATTGATAATGGTGACAGCCAGCCTAAGGGGTCGAATATCTTCGAGATTTCCGAAAGTAACTGTCTCTTTGTGACGCGTTTGTCGTGAGAATGTAATTGATTTTGAAAGCTAAAGCTATCTGTTGATGAGGTCCATCTTAGTCCAAGTGTTTTTCTTGTTTCCGAGCACTTGAAGTCTAAGGGGTTGTTGAGTTGATCTGGTGATAAATCTACTAGTAGGTCAGGTACGTTACTAGACCATTTCCTTAGGTTCATACCAGCTCCCTTCAGCATCTCAATGAGTTGATGCTGAAGCTCTTTCGCTTGATGAATGGTATTTGCTCCACTAAACAGATCATCCATATAAAATGATTGACTTAAGGCTGACGCTGCTAAAGGATACTTGTTGGCATCGTCTATTGCCAACTGTTTTAGCGTTCGCATCGCTAAGTAAGGAGCGGCCTTAGTACCGTACGTTATAGTTGTAAGATGATATTCGTTGAGTACTTCTTGAGATGATTGCCGCCAAATGATTGATTGAAGATGGCGGTCCGATTGCCTGATAAATATTTGGCGAAACATTTTCTCTATGTCTGCCGTGATAACGTATGTATATGTTCTCCAGGATAAAATGAGTGTCATGAGGTCTTTTTGAAGATTTGGTCCGCAGCACATGAGGTCATTTAGGCTTTTTCCTGATGATGATTTCGCCGACGCATTGAAAACGACTCTAAGTTTTGTTGTTGTCGAGTCTAATTTCATTACGCCATGATGTGGTAAAAAGAAGGCACGGTTTGATTCGTCGACATTATTTGCTGTACACATGTGACCTAGTTGTTGATATTCACACATAAATGTTTTATAATTTTCTGCAAATGATTCGTTATTACACATTTTTCTTTCTAACTGTTTGAATTGTGCAATAGCCTTTGATTTAGATGTCCCCAGCTGATTTTCATATTCGGGTTTCATAGGTATGCCAACCTCGTATCTACCAGAAGCCAAACGACGAGTAGCCTGCTGATAAAACTCTTCACAGTACTGCTCCTCACTGGTTAGGGTTGATGATGATGATGTTTCAACGTCCTCTATCTCCCAATATTTTGAAAAATCTGAGATATCATTTGTTGCGATGTGACAGTTAAATGTGCGAACATTGCCAGACAGGATCCATCCGAGTGCGGTCTGTTGTGCAATCGGAGCCTGCGCTGGTCCTTTGATGAGACCTTCCATGATGATTTGAGAATAGATACTGACATCTAAGAGAATATCTATTGGTTTGGACACGTTGTATTCCGGATCTGCCAATAGAAGATGCTGAATATGAGGCCATGTTTGTTTTTTGAATGGTGCACCTGGCAAGCTGTTAGCGACTTTAGACAGAACCAGTGCTTCTGTAGTAAAATGATAGTCACCATAGATTGATTGACAGTCGATTGATACCCGTCCTTTGCTTTGCTTAGTACCGGCACCTATCCCTGATACTGATGCGTTGTAACGTTGACGCTGCAACCCTAGTCGCTGAACAGCGTTTTCCGATATTAATGATATTTGTGAGCCCTGGTCTAGAAGTGCTCTAAGGGTCACGTAGCTGCCGTCAGTACACCTGACAGATTGACAGCGTGGTTAACAATAACTCTTCGTCATCCCCTGCGACATGATTAACGTTAGGGTGGCCGTTTGATGATTTTGATGACGAAGCGGTCATTGACGACGGCGATGATGAAGTTGCTTGAGAAGTTGATTTTGATGATGAAAAACACGCTTCATGGAGTACCGTATGATGATCACCTTGGCAGGTTTTGCAACGTTTCGTAGATGTGCATTTATTGCCATCGTGACTAAATAAACAATTTCGACATATATTTGATTTCGACAATGTTTTCAATTGTGCTTCCGATGACATTTTCATAAATTTTTGGCACGACAGCAAATTGCGAGCATGATTTGAATTGCATACGGTGCATTTCGAAGTTTGCGTAATGATGGCCTGATAATTTTTATTTGCGAAACCTTTAATATAGTTTTGCTTATTATGCGATTGATTAGGGTTCCGTTTGCTTGATGCTGAGGATTCCTTATTGGTTTTAATGGGCTCAAGAGCAGTAAATTTACTCTCAAGATATGACATTAACTCCTCCAACTTTGGTAGGTCACGAGGATTCTTGCGTGCTTCTTTGTACCCAGCATATGTTTCTGGGTCCAGTTTTTTGCAGAGCAGGTGAACCAACAACGGGTCCCATGTATTCGTATCAACACCAAGATTGTGTATCGCGTGAATACATTCGGTTGAGGTATCATAGAAACTTTTGATGTCTGATGATGTTTGCTTTTGGATGTTTGGTTGGTTTAGGAAGATTTCGATGTGATTGGTGAAAAGAAGTTGAGTGTTATTGTAGCGATGTATTAAGATATCCCACGCTGTGTCGTAGTTATCCGATGATATGTGGAGATGATGAATGAGACGCTCTGCCTCACCCTTTAGTTTTCCCTTAAGGTGCTGCATCTTCTGAGCTTTCGTGATTGAGTTGTTGTTATGAATTGTCTCAGTGAACAAGTCATAAAATGTTGGCCATTGAGTGTAGTTTCCGCTAAATGACGGTATGTCAATGTGCGGGGTTGATCTTTCCAAATGAGATGTTGATGAGATTTTCTTATGAAGCTCTCTTTTGATGTTTTTGTAGGCCAATTCATGACTGTTGAACTCCTCGTCGTATGATATGTCACCTCCTACTAAGATATGATCGATTTGCAAATGTTGCGTATCGATTATTGCCCACTTTGCTTGGATGTTTCTGAGCTCATCCTCAAGTTCCCATTTGTCCGATATCTGATCAATCTTGATACCTTTGACCAGACGAGTAAATGCCCTAAAGTTTGTGCGTTGCAGTGATATTAGTTCGTCTAATTTGCCATCAGGTTGAGTTGATTTGTTTGATTTACCATAAGACGAAAAGAGATTCCGTAAAGTTTGATGATGATCTTTGCCGTTTTGATACGTGTTGTCAAGAAAATAGTCGACCGCCGCATCTTTATGCTCCGATATTTTCCTATGATTTTGTTCGAACTCTCCCCAAAGGTTGTCTATCGCGTCTAAACGTTTCTTAAGGTACTCGGATGTTTTACGAGAATCCGAGTCCTTGCTGAAGTTAACCTTGATCGTAGTGAAATTGGCGATGATTTCAGATTGACGGGCAATAATATCTTCCATGATGTTGGTAGGTAAAAGGAACAGTCTTACTTGTAAATCTGATGGTCCACGTGCTGACGATGCTGATTGCGGACGCTGAACCCTCGCGCCGCCTGATGATGATCTCCACGGAGCCTGATGATGATGATATCACGTCGTGATTTGCTTACCACGACTGTGCTGTTGACCTATGCTTAAGCCAAACGTGACTCAAGTCTAGGATGATTGCGTGAAAAGAGTTTCTCACTGGTTTGATCTCAGAACGACGTTCGCGAGAAGTTCGACGAGCTGTGCGCGCGATAGCTCAAAGTGCCGCGATGAGGTCCTGATGCTAATCTCGAAGGACCAAAGTAAATGTAGGGGATCCCTGCACTTAGTGATGATACCGGGGCGATTCTATAGGGATGATGAAATAAAACCGACCACAGCGAATGTCCGTTGAACACTGATTTATTGATTTAATGTACTTACACAAATTAGCTAAGTAATAGGTACAAAATGCTGAGTGCACAGAATGCACGGCGCGTGAGTATGAAAAGTAATGTGCGGTTCCGTACAGATGTACACAAGTCATGTCATGAAATCATGACTAGAGATGGGATATTCGGATGCATATTCACCTAAATTTGAGATGTTGGCTAATATGGAACGCGCTTTTGTATCGAAAAAATCCCGCGGTTCCAGGATCGACAAATTTCGGCACTCCGATTGGCCATTCACCAATCTGAGTGCGCGGTCGATGTGTAAAATCGAGAAAAGGGCAACCCCCTTGCCGATTTCATTGTCGCGTATCACATTTCGATAAACCTAATACAGAGCTGCAATTTGCAAAAAATCCATGAAAATTTAATAACGTCAGATTTTAGTGACCAAACTGAACCAATCCATAGCGATCGAAAGGTAGTGATTCAAGTTGTTGTAGCCGAGGTAATATTTATGCATAATCAGGTTAAAAGTAGTATTTAAATTAATGAAAATAATTATTTTAATTTATGTTTTGTTTTTGTTTTAACAAACCCACACCTCCTCTTACAACCTACATACTGTAGCGTAAACGAAATGAAAAAAACACTTTTGCTTCAGCCACTGAATACGTATAATTTTATCTTAGAGACCGAATATAAAAACAAAAATATATATATTATAAAAAATAGAAAATACAAAATAGGAATTTCGTCACATTACCCAACGGGCTTCGGTAGGTTTATCAAGTATTATGAATGAAAATACTGAAGGATTTCGTACCTTAAGAAATCTAGAATTAATTGGATAAAAAAAGAGTTTGTAACTGTGGTTGCAACCAAAATTTTACTCTAACTGAAATTAGGCAGATTTTTTAAAAAATAAAAAAAGGTATCGAACCTTCTGTAATCTATTAGAATAGAAACTAAGTTTAAGGCTAAATGGTAACTAAGGTTTTTTTTTTTTTAAAAAATAACATAAAATTTTCCGCCAAATCTTCTCCCGGAAGCTCCGTGCCGTAGCTCGTGTCTCTCACGACCCTTTGAATAGCCGCTGTGTCAAGCTGATGATCCCTCTGACCTTAGATCTGGTAGATCGCCTCAGAAAAAAATCACTTTCTACTGCTAGAAAGACTCCGTCACGTAATTAGCTTCCGCCAGCAAATTGGTTCGTTAGAAAGACTCCCGTCAGATAATTAGTCTCCACCAGCAAAATGGTTTGTGGAAAGACTCCGTCCGATAGTTAGCCTCCACCAGCAAAATGGTTTGTGGAGCAGAAAATAAGTGAATCGTAGATAATAATACTTCGGACACAATCCAGAAAAAAGAATAAGGAAACTTAACTCCCCTGGTGTCTCGAATCGCCGACTATCCGCTCCTGATCCTAAATCACACGAACAACTTGTAGCAACTTGTGCCAATTTTGTATGGGAATATTTAGACCATGAATACTTTAATGTATTAATTCCAAAAGCAATAAAATTATTCTCCGTCCGTCGGCAGTGACGAATCTTCCTTCAATCCCAATTGTTTTTTTTGAGTCAATCTCATAAGACGTCAAACAAAAATCCTTATTTGAAAAAATTTGAAAAAAAATATTTCTGGTTAAGCGGGAGTGACAATAAATGAGGTTGCATGTTTTCAAAAAAAGAAGGATGCATATTAAATATGTAACATGTAGTATTACTAATACTACAATACACATATTTGCATCGGGGATTATTAAACATTAATTTTAAATAAATTACATTACTAAGCATCTGAATAGTTGTGCATTCCAAGAATCACGGGTTTATTTTTAAATAAATATTTTTTTAGAAGTAGCTTCCACACTATTCATCTGACTATAGTCCGCGCGGAACTAGTTGGCCGCGCTTTAGGTATGTGAGCGGTGTCATTAAACAGTACGGTGCCGCCCCTCCGTCCTGTATAGTTATGGAATCCCGGTGTTCCTAGCATCTCAAGATATTTTTCACAATTTTTTAAGAAACTGCTTCCTTTCATAGCAAAAATTAACTTTAGATAAATATGCGTGTGAATATCTGATCTCTGGTAAAAACACAATTAATGGCCACAATTTAAGTATAATAAAAATAAGTAAATGAACTCCTTCACTTATACGAGACCACAGCATGCAAAGTTAATAAAGTAAATGGGAGTAGTAGTTGTAGGTAAAGTTTAAAATGTTTAATGAGAGAAAATTTAAACAATTTAGGTAAATTCAGTAGATATCAGATTCAAGAAGCTTTAACGCAGTTTACTGCCAGACAAAATGCATCTGCTCTCTTTATGCAGCTCACACAAGTTTGAGGACTCGAAACTAATTATTGCGTAGATAAAAACGTTTTCAATACCATCATTACAAAAACACCACCCTTTAGAAAATGCGTCTTCAAAAGCTTATTTATTTTCATTTGATTCTTCCAGCATTCCTCTCCGAAGTGAACAGTCTCCGTCTGGCATGCGAGGCCTCCGCGCAGGGCGAGCTCGGCGCCTCCAAGGGCGCCGGCGCGCCCATCGTGTTCTGTTGTGAGCGTGGCGCCGGCCGGGCCGGCACCGCGCTCGCCGCCGACCTGCTGCACGATATACTGGACAACAACCAGGTACGGTGGGCAACATATACGTCTGCGCAGGGCGAGCTCGGCGCGCCCATCGTGTTCTGTTGTGAGCGTGGCGCCGGCCGGGCCGGCACCGCGCTCGCCGCCGACCTGCTGCACGATATACTGGACAACAACCAGGTACGGTGGGCAACATATACGTCTGCGCAGGGCGAGCTCGGCGCGCCCATCGTGTTCTGTTGTGAGCGTGGCGCCGGCCGGGCCGGCACCGCGCTCGCCGCCGACCTGCTGCACGATATACTGGACAACAACCAGGTACGGTGGGCAACATATACGTCTGCGCAGGGCGAGCTCGGCGCGCCCATCGTGTTCTGTTGTGAGCGTGGCGCCGGCCGGGCCGGCACCGCGCTCGCCGCCGACCTGCTGCACGATATACTGGACAACAACCAGGTACGGTGGGCAACATATACGTCTGCGCAGGGCGAGCTCGGCGCGCCCATCGTGTTCTGTTGTGAGCGTGGCGCCGGCCGGGCCGGCACCGCGCTCGCCGCCGACCTGCTGCACGATATACTGGACAACAACCAGGTACGGTGGGCAACATATACGTCTGCGCAGGGCGAGCTCGGCGCGCCCATCGTGTTCTGTTGTGAGCGTGGCGCCGGCCGGGCCGGCACCGCGCTCGCCGCCGACCTGCTGCACGATATACTGGACAACAACCAGGTACGGTGGGCAACATATACGTCTGCGCAGGGCGAGCTCGGCGCGCCCATCGTGTTCTGTTGTGAGCGTGGCGCCGGCCGGGCCGGCACCGCGCTCGCCGCCGACCTGCTGCACGATATACTGGACAACAACCAGGTACGGTGGGCAACATATACGTCTGCGCAGGGCGAGCTCGGCGCGCCCATCGTGTTCTGTTGTGAGCGTGGCGCCGGCCGGGCCGGCACCGCGCTCGCCGCCGACCTGCTGCACGATATACTGGACAACAACCAGGTACGGTGGGCAACATATACGTCTGCGCAGGGCGAGCTCGGCGCGCCCATCGTGTTCTGTTGTGAGCGTGGCGCCGGCCGGGCCGGCACCGCGCTCGCCGCCGACCTGCTGCACGATATACTGGACAACAACCAGGTACGGTGGGCAACATATACGTCTGCGCAGGGCGAGCTCGGCGCGCCCATCGTGTTCTGTTGTGAGCGTGGCGCCGGCCGGGCCGGCACCGCGCTCGCCGCCGACCTGCTGCACGATATACTGGACAACAACCAGGTACGGTGGGCAACATATACGTCTGCGCAGGGCGAGCTCGGCGCGCCCATCGTGTTCTGTTGTGAGCGTGGCGCCGGCCGGGCCGGCACCGCGCTCGCCGCCGACCTGCTGCACGATATACTGGACAACAACCAGGTACGGTGGGCAACATATACGTCTGCGCAGGGCGAGCTCGGCGCGCCCATCGTGTTCTGTTGTGAGCGTGGCGCCGGCCGGGCCGGCACCGCGCTCGCCGCCGACCTGCTGCACGATATACTGGACAACAACCAGGTACGGTGGGCAACATATACGTCTGCGCAGGGCGAGCTCGGCGCGCCCATCGTGTTCTGTTGTGAGCGTGGCGCCGGCCGGGCCGGCACCGCGCTCGCCGCCGACCTGCTGCACGATATACTGGACAACAACCAGGTACGGTGGGCAACATATACGTCTGCGCAGGGCGAGCTCGGCGCGCCCATCGTGTTCTGTTGTGAGCGTGGCGCCGGCCGGGCCGGCACCGCGCTCGCCGCCGACCTGCTGCACGATATACTGGACAACAACCAGGTACGGTGGGCAACATATACGTCTGCGCAGGGCGAGCTCGGCGCGCCCATCGTGTTCTGTTGTGAGCGTGGCGCCGGCCGGGCCGGCACCGCGCTCGCCGCCGACCTGCTGCACGATATACTGGACAACAACCAGGTACGGTGGGCAACATATACGTCTGCGCAGGGCGAGCTCGGCGCGCCCATCGTGTTCTGTTGTGAGCGTGGCGCCGGCCGGGCCGGCACCGCGCTCGCCGCCGACCTGCTGCACGATATACTGGACAACAACCAGGTACGGTGGGCAACATATACGTCTGCGCAGGGCGAGCTCGGCGCGCCCATCGTGTTCTGTTGTGAGCGTGGCGCCGGCCGGGCCGGCACCGCGCTCGCCGCCGACCTGCTGCACGATATACTGGACAACAACCAGGTACGGTGGGCAACATATACGTCTGCGCAGGGCGAGCTCGGCGCGCCCATCGTGTTCTGTTGTGAGCGTGGCGCCGGCCGGGCCGGCACCGCGCTCGCCGCCGACCTGCTGCACGATATACTGGACAACAACCAGGTACGGTGGGCAACATATACGTCTGCGCAGGGCGAGCTCGGCGCGCCCATCGTGTTCTGTTGTGAGCGTGGCGCCGGCCGGGCCGGCACCGCGCTCGCCGCCGACCTGCTGCACGATATACTGGACAACAACCAGGTACGGTGGGCAACATATACGACTTCCTCTAGAACGGTAGTCGTGACGTGAACTTTGAAAACCGTACTTATTGCTGCGGCATAGAGTCCCTGTCGAGTTCAACCATTTGCGATACTATGGTGCGATTCATCATCTACCTAGCCTTTTCCCAACTATTTTTGCAGTCGGCTTCAAGTGCGACATGGAGCGACTGCCTATTTGACCTCCTCAACCCGGTACTGAGTAACACTATACCCCTTGATAAGACTGGTTGTCAGACTTTCAGGCTTCTGGCGACCCGTCACGACTGTCAAAGATCCACGAATAACAGCCGGGACCAACAGCTTAAGGTGCTTTCCGAGGCACGGACGGGTCTCGGTATGTGAAGATTCCCCATCCACGGACCGACTGCGGCAAACGTAGCTTATCCTAATCTTTCGACCCGTGCGGCTTTTAATACTTAGCCATAAGCCCCTCGATACCATGATGCGATTGACTGAACGAAGAAACCTAACCTAGATATATCTTTCCTCGCTGCCTATTTTCTATGGGCAGGGTCTGCCTGTTAAATATCAGTGCCCGCCCGTAATGCGACACAACGGGTGTAAGTGTCAAAGCTCTCAAGTAAAAAACTTCTACATGAGAGCATAATATAGTGGTGTGTCGAAACATGCACCCATATTACTTGATCATACGAGTATCTCTGCGCTCGCTCAACTTTGATTTCCTTATAAATACACGTATGTATAAATGATTTATATTACATTTTCACCTCCGTGACTAAAATAAACTTTTCTCTTTTACCCAGGAGCTAGACATCCCGCGCACGATCAGCATGCTACACCAACAACGCGCCAACTTGATACAGAACGTGCACCAGTACAGGTTCTTACATCAGTTGCTGCTACAATACGTGAAACAGTCGCGACTCATATAGATCTGCTACTCTGTTCACCACCGTACGCCCTCAAAGGATTGGTTTTACTTAAAAAGAAGACAGGAAGGAATCTACCAAATTAATGTAACCTAGGAATATGCCAGATCTCTCGTAGGAATTCGCCAGGTGCAACCAAGATCTACAATCGATGCATTCAGACGGCAGTCACTATGTGTAAGGTCTGCATTCTAGTTAGAATGAAAAGCATTTTCAGAATTATTGTTTCAAGAGGGCTGGTGTCATGGCTTCTTTGAACGGAATTAAATTAATATTGATGGAGTTTACATTTTCTTTATTTGTAAGAGGAATATGCAGGACTGCTAATTGAATCTATAATACATAGTTATTAATAAAATAACAACCGATAAATACGAAAACGCAATTATACGAATCGAGATTTTTAACAGAATTATGATAACACGATAGCGCTTTTAAATGCAAATGGATTTTTCCTGCAATTTAGTATATAGTGCAGGATTAGGTCATAAGTTAACTAAAAAGTTTCTAATAAATAATTGCATGTAATTGAATAATTAGTGCCTTACCAGCGCGACACGATAGATAATTACAAAATATCGATAAATTCCAACAATAGGTTTTATCGATAATTGAGTAAACCGATACGAGACGATTCTATCGATATTTATGACGTCCATTCGATACTCTGTTAGTTGCTCAACACGACGGTAAATATAAGAGCATGCCTTTCACAAATTATACCATAATTTGACCCTAAGGTTGAAACAATATTGTAATATATCAAGTTCTAATATGAACCTAATACGTGTAGATTTAAGATATAATATCGATCGACTGGATCATAGATCTAATACTTATGAGATTTTTACGATTTATGACTGAGATGACAAAATGTTCCACCTTCATCTTGTGATTTTGTATATTATGTATTTATTTAACGTTTTTTAATTGATGTTTGTATAGAAAGTGATTTTTTTATAAACTTACAAACGAGTTTTTTTTTGTGATTGTTGAATAGATTTTTATATGATATGCCCGTTGTGGGGATGCTTAAAATGAATTTACATGTAAATTGATGAAATGTATTATATAGTAAAACAAGAGGCAGGATATCTGGTGCCCATTGAGTGAATTTTATTTAAATGTGCTAATAAACTTAGTTTTCTCGTGATCAAAAGTGCATTGATCATGTAATTAAATGTTCGTGCTAACTAATATTTACATAACTAATTGACTAATCCCCTTAAATTTAACTTATTTATATTCGATCACCACTACACACGTTTTCTCTGCACAACAGATGCAAAAATGCCGGTGAATCCTTCGCTCAAGTAAACCTACACCAAAATACTCGTGCAATGCTTTTATTTAATCCAGTATACTCTATTACACTAATACTCCTTATTTATCGCGTTTCCAAGCAGACATCCTGCCTCGCAGTAGTCAGTGTGAATCGTATCGACGTGCCTTAGTCAGAGATTACCGAGGATCTGATGAACCTATCGCGTGCCTTCTAGACTTACGTTTAATGTCAATTACGAGGAATTTTAACAATCTCATTCATTCATAAAATTCACGTTCTTTCTACATAATTGCGTTATTTATCTTGCGTGTCGAACGCTCACTATCACATTCAAGGATTTTTTGATGTGAAACATCTATAGTCGCACGTAAAGCCGAATGCTGGCGTGGCGACGCATGCCGTGGCGACGCGTCGCCACGCTATATTTTAAATAAAGACCAATTTATTTATTTTAAAACAAACTGAATAGGTATTTGTTTTTTGATTATGCCATATTTATTTTCTTTTATTAAACCATTCATTTATACTTATTTACTATACTATTTTTTATAGTAAATAAGTATGAATGAATGGTTTTCGATGTTTCACATCTGCCAGGCCTCCCGCGACGGCTCAATTTTGGTGTTCATGCTGACACTTCACTTTGCGTAATTACCCAAATATTCGCGTAACTTGATCAATTCAAAATATACCCTTCGGCTATTGTTATAAAGTTCATTTTGTGTTAATAAATAAAAATAACGCGGATGTTTGCTCAAATTTGCCAACTGCCACATGTAGTGCCAGCGTTAAAAAGCTGATGAATTTGGCGTGCACTGGCATTATTTAATTAATACAAAATGAACGTTATCACAATAGGTAAATGGTATATTTTGTATTGAGCAAGCTACGTGAATATTTGGGCAAATACGACAAGTGCAGTGCCAGTACTAAAAGACTGATGAATGTGGCTTGCATGTAAACGTCTAATGCAAACCATTATTCGTAAACAAATATTATTCGACTGCAAAGAAATGTGTTTTATATTGAAGGAGCGATATTCTCAACATTGTGTGATATTGTTAAAACTCTTCGTAATAACTGTTTTATACCGTTTGTATTCGATGTATAGTCGACGTTGTCAGTCATTGTCTTAATTACGTTGAAGTATTATTCATAGTTGACATTTATTTTTCAAAATCTCCCAGGTATGTTTCGGCAGTAGAACTGTGTGGTTTTCGTAGTATACACGGCCGCCGCGCATTTGGAACAATTAAACTCAAAGCATTTATTTTATTTAGAACATTTTATTAAAGGTGCTTTTTAATTGCCTCGAAATTAAGGTTTTTATGGAGAAGAACGTGCAAGAAAGCACATGCTGAAACTATTTCATGAACTTGTAATATTATTAGTTCCACTGTCGATCCATATCCATTGTACAGTCAGGGAATATAATTGTTAACCAAATTGACACTACGTCAATTTTCCAGAATGACAGTAAGTTGTGATTTGAATATACGGACCATATTTTAGTACTTAGTCAATTTATTTAACAATAAATTTCTCTGACTTTACATTTGGTGCATTAATGTGTTCATACCTGTATGTAGTGTAGAGATGGTCTGAAGTAAAATTGAGCGCCCCTCCGCAAAATGTTAATATTTTCTGTGTGTGAATTCAAGTATTATTTGCACCAATACCACGTTCATATCTAGTCGGTAACATAATGATCAAAGATGGCAACCCATTTGTGTGTATAACGTTTATACAAATATGTACGATCAACTTACGAATAAGTTGATCACTTTGGGACTGTCACATTAACCCGTTCGTTGTCGCGTCACATTAGCCTCGTATAATACTATGACAGGATTCTAAGAATGTTAAAGGCTTTTTTAATTCGACCGTACCAAAAATACAGTGTCAATGAAAGGGCGCTCAATTTCAGCTTAGACAAGCTATTTACTGTCTAGTCCGAGGGCAACTCCATATTATTGTTGGTTTGTTCGCGCGTACATTCGCTTGGAGCTTGTTTGTATGCACAAAATATTAAGGTACCGTAAACGGGGTGAATAGGGACGCAGGGGTGAATAGAGACGAAACTTTAGAAGGGATTTTAACCTTGAAATAATATAGTTTATTCCAAAAAGGACTCTTAATGTGTTTATTGTAATATAATTAACGATTAAGTGCTCTTGTTGGGGTCAAACTAAATTATTTCAAGGTTAAAATCCCCTTTAAAGTTTCGTTTCTATTCACCCCTGCATGCCTATTCACCCCGTTTGACTGTATACATTCTTAAGTCACATGAGAGTTATGATTTACAGTGTTAATTGTGTTCTTTTTTGTGATGTATTTATCTACGACTATGACTAAATTTTTTATATTTTATCACAGTAACTTCTATAAAATTCCAGTATTGATATCTTTATTTTGGATTGTCCTGACCGGCGCATGAGTGCCGTGGTATTCAGGCGGGAGGAACATTCTAAGCTTCATGAGAAACTGACAATAAAATATACTAAGAAACGTTTATCGTATTTTTATTTAAAATAATAATAATAAAAAGTGTTTATTTCACACCACAAGCCAAAAAAATACAAACAATATTTTACACACAAAAAATAACTAACGATTTTTGGTTGTGGATCGCTGGTGCTTGTGGTAGGTAGTAACACCTGTATTACAGGTCACCAGGTCCCCACCTGTTCATGATTACATATTTGATAAAAATATAACAAGTATTATTATAACTATGAGCTAGTTCCCCTTCAAGAGACCTACGTTTACACTCCAGCACTTTAGCACTCCAGTTTAACTTGCTATAAACCTGACACCGCATTTATTTTTCCCTGAAATAAATAAGAACAATAATTCTTAATAATTGATTAAAATCTAGCTTGATAGACCAATAAATATAACTAAGAATCGTGTTAATTTGCACTTTTACACAGTTACTTAGCATTTGCTTAGTCTCATCTCTAATCTCTATTTTTTTTTTTTGAGATTTTATGTCGGCAGATTTATATGTATAAAATTCTTCTGTACGTCTGTATGTCACTGATTTCCTCCTAAACGACTGGACCGATTTTGATATTTCTTTTTATGTGTTTGAGTGGGTCCCTGGATGGTTTAAATTCACATTATTCACAATTGGACCCGGTAGGTGGCGCTGCGATCGAGTTCTAAGAAACAGGACAGCGTCTGTCCTGTCGACTAGTTTAACTACTTATTACATTAATATTTAACGTAAACGTAGTAAAGAAATCTTGTCGTTTTGTTAAGTCGTAAATAAAAACACTTTTTTGAGCGCTACGGTACAGTCGCCAGCACATCAAGTTATACGAGAATGCCAAATTTCTTCAAATGATTTTTTTTAAACCTTAAAATGTTGAAGTTTCAAAATCGAATGACAAAATTTTATAGTTTGTGGTAACCTGGCCTGCTGCTGTGTGTGTGCTGACTAAACGGCAAGGTATAAGGTCTTTGCTAAACGGTAGGTAAGAAATACGTTTAATTTATGGTCTACAGTATTATACAGCTTAAAATAATCAACTTGGGCATTTAGTTAAGATTAGAATATGGCATCATAATAATTGAAATTAATATTTTGTATGGTAACAGATTTCAAATCACGCGCAATAAAATAATTATGGGCGACCCAGCGCGACTACGGACAGGACTCAACGATGGCTTATTCCGATCGGATCTCACCACAGAACACAATTAATACCCTCATAATTATCCCACAATCCAATCCCACGGCTTATTCCGATCGGATCCCAGTCCCACAATCCCATTTGTGACATCCACAATCCCATAATGACAGCGCCGCCGCCGCCTCGCCGCGCGCCGCCCCAGCCGCTGTGTTGTGTTGAACGACTCGAACGGCCGCTGCTAATGATGTGACATGAGTGAAAGCGGTTATGACAATCGTTTTTTTTTTTGTTGTAACTATTCGATTCGACCGACTGTAACAATTAAAGACAAAGAACATCCGAAATCCATTAAAACAAAGTATATTTTTAAAGTGAATTAGGGTGTAGGTATATCGCGTCATATTATTGATGATGTACGGATACGTTGCCGCGGTGTGGATACGGGTATTTATGTGTTCTGTGGTCGAACATGACTATATAAAGCGTGTAAAGTAAAGATTCCAACTATCCATATCCACCATACCGTGCTGGACGCACGGTATGGTGGATATGGAAAGCAAATGCAATATAATAGAAATAATTAGTTGTTGCGGGAACACGTTGCGGGAACTAAACGTCCCCCAGACGTATTAACAATAAAACTTCTATTGTGATCGTGCAGTGTCCTTCAACCGATTAATATAAATTGATCATAGTTGTTGTGTGAAACATGATATTATGGCTAGAAAGGGGGTAACTGGCATGAATATTTACTTTGTAAATATTATTTTAATTATTGTGAATGTGAAGACTATGTGGGTCATTGTTTCTATTGCCTCAGTTAGTTTAAATCATCGTCTGGCAGTTTGAGTAGGTACGTAATTTATGCGGCCCACCCAAATGTCCCTTCTTTGAATCGTTGAGCTCCTAAGTTCTGAGTTAAGCTGCGCGATTACTGATAAATGCGTGCACTGGACAAGTCCACTGGATCATTGTGGTTCTTTCCTCAAAAGACCATTTCGGACACCAATCTTTAGGTAGGTATGGTCTTCACATGATCTGACCAAGATTATGTCTGGACATTAAAAGAGACTGTGACCTCTGGGTTTGTTCCAGTGTTTCTTCTCAGAGCAGTCAGATAGGAAACGGCAACCTCATCTAGTTTTTAAAATATGATTGACGTGTAAAAGCGTTTGTACAGACGCCAGCAGGTCAAGCTACCCGAAACTGTCAAATTTTCCCAATCAACCTTGAACCTTAATGCTATAGCGATAAAGTTGAAAATCTATTAAAGAAATTTGACAGATTGTAGTAGCTTGATGTGCTGGCGTCTGTACCTACAAACCCACGTACAGAAATAAAATCATTTAACATTAACTACCGAGATGACGACTAGTGGAGAAGAAATAAAGAAAGAGACCATGTTCCGCCGACGACGCCCTCAGATCAAGGATCAAGTCTAGTCAATCTTGATCTGAGCCGACCCCAAATAAATTGGGAGAAGAGCAAGAGAATGATGATCAAAGTTTCGTATCTAGATACCTAATGTTAATAATTTATACCAAAGTAGTAGGTAACATGTTATTTTATTAAATACCTTTATTAGGTATCTACTGTGGTAGGTATTTGTTATTCAAAAGTCAATGCAAAAAAGATTAAAAATTAAGTTTGGTTTATTATAATTATCTATGTAAGGTACCTATACCTAGGCTACTTCGTTACTATTGTAGGTATTTGTCGTTCGAAAAAGATTCTGTTGTCATATTTTTTAGTTTATTTTTTATTTTAGTTGTCATAAGTAAGTACATTGTCATAGCAAATATTGCAAGTGTAGGTAGTATTTGCTTTTTATTATTGTCGGATTGTATTTTGTTATTTTATTCTTCCTTCCTCACCTTAAGCGTTAAGTTTTGTGTCTCAAACATAGGTACTAGGAGTGCCAAAAGAAAACGTTTGGAACGTCTTAACGATGATTAAAACGAAGAAGAAATAAAATCTGACTGTAAAATAACAAAAGAAAATACATACTTATTTTCAAAGAGCTATGGAATTGTCTGTTGAACATAGCTTGCACAAATCCACCGACAAGTAAAACAAAAAGGCCTCTAAAGTTGCCGGTAAACAAATACTTTATGAATTTTGTAAGGCAAAAACATCAAAAATCAAGACAATTCGTATCCAATTAATATTTTTGAGAAATATTTAGTAGGTACTGAATAAAGCTATCAATTGGTCACGTGGCGGCATCGAATGCGATGACTTAACTTCCAGACGACAGTTTCGACGACAGTGTAACATGTAGACGACAGTGTAAAAACAAACTAAAGACATCAGACATAAATATTTTTTTGCAATACCATTAGACGTACTTACACATCAAAGGAATGTCGAAAGGAACAACTCTGATTGGTAGTCTGTCCCTTTAGTAGGTACACACGGCTACACATCAAGCTATACATTTCCAGTTTCCACTGACCTCTCATTGTAAGGAAATCCTATACAATGCGAGATCAGGTTATACTGGAAATGTATAAGCTTGATCTGTAGCCGTGCGTACAATGTATCAGTGTTCATTATTAATCTACAAAATTAGTAGCATTTATTTATATTTTGTGTAGACACATAAAAAATAGGAAATGGAAATCGTCTACCTACGACAGTCAAATTAAAATGATGAGAAATAATTATTTGTCTACTTTGAATATTAAATTTTATACAAATAGGTATTTAAAAACGTTGACTAAGACCGAATATTATAATATTCCGACAGAAGCGATAGAAAAAGTTTGCGCGCGAGCAGCACTGATAAAAAACAAACTCGCAATTTGTTTGACAGAATTTAAGGGGGAGGGAAGCAAGCAACCATAGAACTAATTATGTACAACAAGGAAGGAACATTTTATACTCACCAGGTTATATTTATTTATTATGGTCTGTGATACTCACTTACATAGAGGAAGGCAGGCTGAAGTCACTGGAACCACCATGACAGAATAAACCGTTTTGACATAATTCAAATTACGTTATAACAATTATAATGTTATTCTAACGCTGAAATATTCATATTTTGAAGTAAATCGACCTAACATGTTAACTAGCCTATTGCAAATAACACTGTTCATGTATTTCACTGTCATGTATGTTATATGTCTATGTAGCACAACACTAACTTAAATGGCTTACCGTTTAGTTCTCTGTAGCCTACGCGCCGTCCGTGTTGTCTATCAGCTGGATTGCCTCGACATTCACATGTCGGTGAAGTTCAAAAAAAAAACACAAAAAATAGTCTAAAATTATTATATTTCAGTAAAAAATTATACAATAACCTATTGCTTACACTAGGATCACGGCGGCGGGTAGTAGGGCCGCGGTGGCGGGCCGGGAGGGGGGGGGCCGCGCCCGGGCAGCGGGGGGAAGTAGTTCGGAGGAGGAACGTTCACCGGGGGGAAGCGCGGGGGCGCGGGAGGGGGCTCGGAGTACACCAGCGCGGCCGGCGGGGGCTGCGGTAACCTGGGGGGCGGCGGGAGGGAGGGGGGCGGCGCCGTGTACACCGGCGGGTACGGCGCCGCCAGCCCGGGGTACGCAGGGTACGTATACCGTACGGGCTCCATCTTCGCAGGCTCTAGTTTAATATCGGCGCCATTCTTCATGGGCGTCAGCGCCGGCTTAGAAACGACAACGGCGACAGGAGATGCGGAAGTGGGCGGTGTAATGGAGAGAGGCTTCTTGTCGTTTTTTGGCTGCTTGGCGGCAGATGGCGCGGGGGGCGAGTCCCCACCCGACGAGTGCGGCTGCGGAGAGTACAGATCTAACACCTGGGACAAAAATATTACTTGTTAGGCTGCATACTAGGCTCCAGCCTTTACAGCTTGCACATAGGTAGACGCTAGGTTTCTAAAAGTCCGTTCAACCATCATAACATTAGCTTTCATTGATATGAGAAATTATCATTATAGATTAAAATAAAGCTACTCAAGTAAAAGTCACTCATGAGTCGTGATACTTACTCGGGTACTAAATAGCCAAATATCCATCTATCTGGGCAATATTATGCTTACAGTTACAGTCATAGGTAGGTTAATAAGTCCATAAGTTAGCCCAGTTGTTTTAAAGCTACAACCTAGTAACATGGCCATAAACATAACAATTGGTAATTGGTAATGTTTTTTTTTTTTTTCCGTACGGAAAATACGCGCATTGATGTGGAGTTGCGGACACCAGCCCGTATTACCTATTACCTAATTGGTAATGTTGATTTCTTGTTCAAATATTAAATGAGCTGTCCATTAAAGGTTTCTTATGGACTTTACCCAATTACATTTTTCAATTTAGTTTCATAACACTGCATATTTCAGTTACTTGTAGTACTTATACTAAGAATTCTATCATACAAAAACAATACTAATAAACATATTAAAGGACCCAAGTATTTCTCACTTTTCTTTGAAATTGTTTCAATAGGCAACAAATATTACAGAATACTTTGCCAGTAAGTTTCATCAGTTACTTCCAGTATTTCTTAACCACACACCAAGGATACCTTTGTCTGATACTAGCTATATAAAAGCGTAACAAACAAACATACAAAAATCAAATCTGTTTCTCTTTGTAATATTAGTTTAGACTTGGTTCTGCTAACAACTTCGTCCGTGTAAAATTTCTTGTTTTCCTGTCCCACCCTTCCACCCACCACCCACGTCCACCCACTTCGTTTTCACTTAGCATTCTTTCTGAGTTATCTTTTTATTTTGGATCGGCTCCTAAGGCATCCCGATCCTCAAATATTGGGCTATCAAATGCAAAAAGATTATTTAAATCTGACTGGTAGTTACAGATATTCGAGAGTTTAAACAACTAACTCTTCAGCTTTATTATTAGTATATATAGATACTGGACATCATTTTATTATTAGTATTTAGTAAATACTGGACATCATTTTATTATTAGTATATATAGATACTGGACATCATTTTAAGAACCCACCGTGCCATTTATTCATGTTACAATCTACCCTATTAGCCAATAAGTTATTTAAATATGACTTAAACTCCTAAGTAACTATAAAATTAGGAAAACCCCTTTGATAACAAAAACTCACCTGATGGCATATATCCTCAAGCAACTCCATTGTGATGTCTTCAACAAACATGTCCCACCATGCGCTATGCTTGGGGTTTCGCCCGTTCCAGTCCAGAACTTCAAACTTACTAAGTTTGCCTGCTAGGAACATCAGCGCTACGGCTATCACTTCCGGCTCCCATTGTAAGCACAGTGTTGTGCATAAACTGGAAAAATAAGGGTTGGTAAGCATTTGTGAACCATTAATTCTTTCTGGACAGCCAATGCTGAGTGTAGGCACAATATTAACTTTAATTGATTCTAATAGTCAATTGAAAATATAAATGACTAGCCATGAATAACCAACCAGTTACTAAACCATTAAATAAAGAAAACAAAAGAATGATGAATCAAGATATCAACCATCCCAAAGTGAAAAGTATTTGAATGTGTGAACAAAATTTAGGCTAATTACACATCCAATAATTTATGTATGGTACGGAATTGGTATCAATTTTTGACACCAGTTTGTACACTGTTGGGATGATTTTAGAAGCTAATAACTTGCTCATTACGGACCTGTCATTAACAAATGTCCAGGCCATTTGTACCATCTTCTGTAGCTTGGCCTTGTCCCCCTTCAGGCACTTGGCATACTTTAACAGGTAGCCGTATGGGTGCTCCACCTGCAGGTCGAACTTAATCGTCTGCAGCAAGATCCTCTCCAGTGTCATCACCTCTTCTTTGGGATCGTCTCCGAAACTTGCGAACTTCTGCTCAGTTAACAAAGACTTCGCAACTTTTATGATATCTTTGCATTTCTTTGGCGTCTCCTCCACTTTACCCGCGAGGAAGAGGCAGCAACACGCGGTGATGTACCTCGGGAATGTTCTGAACGAGTGGAACATATAGAAGCGATGGAAATAAACAACGCCAGTGGCCACTGTGTTATAACCTAGGTCCATCTTCGAGCCAGTGTCGATGATGAACCTCGCGCCTTCTTTCCTGTACCTGTTCTCCGTGTCCGTGGATATGGCATCGCGGAACGACGGCGTGTTCTGCAAATCCTTCTTGTCATAATACCAGTAGGGCATTGTCGTTGCTTCACTATAACACAAATATTATCGATAGACGGTCACTAACCTCCACAGCCATTTATTTGTTACTGACAACTAGTACTACACTATTGAATTGTAAAGCTCCGCAAACTCGGAATAATATTGTTAAAACCCAAAAATCTCGATCATACAATTTAGTAGGGTTATAGTAACACGTTTGACGTTTCAGTTGCGGATTATTGCCAAAAAAAGGAAAGCATGAAAAGCAATGTTGCTATTGGTAAAATAATAAAAAAGTCATTCGTAGTTTTGACAACGCCACCCCTATTTTTGATATTTTTGAAAACGACCTTCATGACCTATTATGTTCTGTGTTCATGACAGAGATACAAGAGCCACAACAGCCCAAGCAGAAGTTCTGCTTGGGCTGTTGTGGCTCTTGTATCTCTAGGGAAGCAGAACTGGTCACATACTTACTAAATAAAGCTCAATTAATGATGATACCATGGCTACATGCTCTGTGTAAATACCTACATTTACAACACAGCACCGTATTTCAAACTTTTTATTTTTTATTTTTAAGTACATACATACTTATTTTTGACTTTGTTTTACGTAAAATTTTTAAGAAGAATATGTAATACTTAAATCACTGACCTCTATTAGAATACGCTGGACTGGCTATCGCTATCAATTTCATGTGCCTATTTGAAAATCGCCATTTTGGCGCTGACGGCAGCAGTGTGGGGGAATGGAACTAATACTAGTGATGTATAACAAAAGGTTTGTTATCGATCGATAGAAATATTACCAACGCTATTGTTACAGATTTCCTATAAATTAAATTGGTTTAGGTAATTATTAACATGTAACATTCGTGTTGTCTTTTATACGTAATATGTTTTTAAAAACGTGAAATACGTTTTATAACATATTAAAAAATATAAAAATATTTACTAAAATTGTAGATAATTGATTTAAAACAATATAGGCATATATTTTGTTAAATGTTACTAAAACACAGATAAAAAGACATGTCTGCACTAGTTGAGTACCTAACTAAACTAATGAACTATAGATAGTCGTAATAAGCAGATATTTTACGTAGAAAACATAACTTGAAATAGCAGTATCTAGTACTGTTTATGGACTGTAATAATAAGTATCACATGTCCGGTTGACCCCTTCCTTCCTTGTTCTCCTTAATCGGATAACAGTTCACTATAGGATCAATAAATAATAAAATTCTGTAAAATAGTAAATTACTAAGATAGAAATAGTAATTAATAAGATAATCCCTTCCTATAAAGAGTGCACAATAAGATATTATTACTAGTCACATACCGCATGTTGCCATGTGATAAGAGACACAATAACTTTCTATTAGGTCTGTAATTACGGCAATTAACTTGTAACAACTTAATTACCGCAGGGGAGGGGGACAGGGAAATAAAAAAAGCATTCTCAAATCACATATTTTATTAAATTAAAAATTACTGTCGAGCCATTTTTTCAACGTAGTCCGTGACTGATGTTTTAAGAAACAGGCTTCCGTGAAGTGTTTAGAACACTGATAATGATACATTGTCGGAGTCCACTTGACAACCTTCATATTTGTTAACCAAAGTTTGAGAGTATAATCGGAGGGGAACCTGTAATTAAAGGAACCATTAAAGTAGGTATGGGTAAAAAATTATAAATTATATACATATATCTATAATTATATAGAACACTTAATGAGAATTATGAATCATAAGACAGTGTTAAATTATTTGTTATTGACTCTAATAATAATAAACCTTGAAGTGTTTTGCTATTATTAGAGATCATTATAATGTGCGTATCATTATTTTAACAATGATGAGCATGACTTTTGTTTTACATCATAATATTACGAAAGTATCGATATGAATTTTGACATCCCTAACAAAAGTTATTGGTTATAAAAATGTTCGTAAAATCCCGTAAACTCGAATAGTTTACGTTTATTATTGTAACAATACACTGTTTTAAGCGGTTTTCTAATAAGTATTTATGTTTTAGATTCACTTACTTGTGAAAACTGACACCACTGCCCTTTTCGTATCGTGTTTTACAATTTACGCACGATTTCATGTTGGACAAACAATACAAGCTATGATACAACCACTGTCACTATTATAGCACTTTAATTTATATCACAATCACAGTAAACACTTTAGAAAACTTTTTATTCCGCAGAGACACTTAGCGTAAAATCAACAAACAACGGCCATTTGCAATCTTATTAGTTCTCAGAACTCTCACGTCTGTCACTGGGGGCGCTTTGAATCGGCACAGCAAATAGCTGTCATTTTGTATGGGATAGCCAGTCCAGCGTATTTTAATAGAGGTCAATGACTTAAATACATTAACAATACAGTGTCGACGTGGTGTCGACCCAGAATTTTCAAATTGTTCCAATCTCTCAAGGACTCCACGAGACAGGCTCGACCTAGTGTGGAGTCCACTAGTCAAAGTATTAAAATTATGTTTCTCTTAGTTATAACATTAATTTTAGGAGTAGTTTATTTGTACTTTAGTTATAAGGAAATGTAAGAACTTAAGCTGGTTAATATACGATTTATTATTATTTCCTTTATTTCATTTACATAGGTACATATCAATTACATTTCTAAATATTTTTATAAATAAAAAAATACCAAAAACATTTAAAAATATAAAAAATAGTAGCCCACCGGTATCGGGAACAGGGTCCAAGCTACCGGCGGTCAGGGCTCCAGAGAGAGAAACTTCCTAACAATGCGGGCCGTGTCCAGAAGTACCGCTTTCTGAATCAAGCCCTTGATCCAGCTGCCTAACGAGAGCCTCCTTAGGTGTTGGTCGAGGCTCTTGGGTATTAGCCCATTGGCTGTCACGACTATCGGCACAATGACCGCTGAGCCCACATCCCAAATGTCGACAACCTCGTGAGCCAAGTCAAGATACTTGATTTGTTTATCTTTCTCGGCTTTCACGAGGTTCTCATCATGCGGGATGGTTATGTCAACAATCATTGCGCGTCGTTCCAATCGATCCACCACCACTATATCAGGCTTATTGGCAACAATAGTCCTGTCAGTGATGATGGATCGATCCCAGTACAATGTGATATTACCATTTTCGAGAACTGGGTCGGGCACATACCTGTAGTACGGTACCTCCGATTCCACAAGGTTGTATTTCAGAGCAAGCTGCTGATGGATTATCCTGGCTACAAGGTTGTGTCTATGCAAGTACTCTCCGTTAGCTAGACGAGAACAACCGGAGATGATATGCCTGATTGATTCTCCCGGCCGGTGGCATGCCCGACAGATGTCAACCGTGCCGTCTTTCACAATAAATCTCCGGTAATTGTTCGTCATCATAACTTCGTCCATAATTGCACAGACAAAACCTTCGGTTTCTCCAAAGAGGTCACCGAAACGCAGCCAGGCAACGGACGCTAGTAGATCTACATCCGGTCCATGTAGGGCCCGGAAAAAGCGTCCGTGGAGCTCCTTACTCTGCCATACCTCCATGCGATCATTAGTGTCAAGCACTACAGGTTTGCGCCAGTTCTCTTTAGCCAAGGAGAGCGGGGTGAGGCCCTTGTCCACCGTGACTACATCTCGATGCATACCCACGTCGGTTTCTAGGAAATATTCCCTGAGACTGCATATCTCGCGATTGTGGAGGGTCTTAGCGTTTAAAAAGCCTCGACCTCCACACTTTCGCGGGATATACAGCCTCATTACCGATGATCGTGGGTGATGCATTCGATTTGCAGTTAGCAGCGTTCGGACCCTCCTATCCAGGGCGTCGAGTTCGGTCTGAGTCCATTTGAGTATGCCAAAAGAGTACATCAAAACCGGCATGACCCAACCGTTGAAGGCGCGCACCTTGTTTCCGCCTGATAGAAGACTATAAGTACTTTTTTCAGGCGGCCAAAGAAGCGTTCCTTCAACGATTGCTTCATGTCAGTAACATTGATGCCTAACGTTTCCGACATACCCAAATACTTATAGGTTTCGGATGCGGAGAGGGCTCTAAGGTTTGTGGAATCCGAGAGTTGGGTTCCCACGGATTCAACAATCTCCCCTCGCTTTACATGCATGACCGCACATTTGTCCACACCAAATTCCATCCTGATGGCGCTACTGAAAGTTTGAGTTACTTTCAGTAGCTCCATCAGTTGCAAATTGTTGGGGGCAAAGAGTTTTAGGTCATCCATGTAGAGGAGGTGCGATATAACCTGACCACCTCTCTCTCTCTCTCTATCTCAACCGATAGCCTAGACCTGAATCCTCCAGCAGTGTGCTTAGAGGATTCAAGGCTAAGCAGAACCAAAGCGGACTCAAACTATCGCCCTGAAATATGCCTCGCTCGATCCTTATCGGTTCGCTATTCCCATGAATATTTCGACATCCTGGATAGTGAAGGACCGTCCTCCATTGCCGCATATATGATATTAGGAAGGTGCGAAGAATTGTATCTACTTTATACAACTCTAACACCCTCACGAGCCATGTATGCGGCACCGAGTCATAGGCCTTCTTATAATCTATCCAACATGTCGACAGATCCTTTCGGGAACGACGAACCTGTTGGCTAATGGTCATATCAATGAGGAGTAGCTCCTTAGTACCGCGGGACCTATTCCTACATCCATTTTGAGAGGCAGACATGATGGAGTTGGTGTCTATATGTTTGTTAATTTTAGTTCTCAAAATGGATGTAAGAACTTTATAGACCGTCGGTAAACACGTGATCGGCCTATAATTCTTGGGTTCCGCGGTGCTACCTGATTTATGGAGCAGGTGGGTAATTCCTGTCGTTAGGAATTGGGGTAGCGAACCAGATTCCAAAGTTGTCTGAAACTGAGATGCCAAGCGAGCGTGCGATCTTGTGAACCATTTAATCCAAAAGTTGTGCAGTCCATCCGGCCCTGGAGACTTCCAGTTGGGTAGTGGACGGACTGCACGAGCTACATCTTGGGGGCAGATGGTAATAGCCCCCATTTCTGGTATCGGATCGCAGGCTCGCTCGACTTTCCGAGTCCAATCACCTTCGGTGTGACTGACAGGTACCGACCAGGTGCTGCGCCAGAAGGAACACATGGCATCATCATCCGGTAGGCACGTCTCAGTCACACCATGGTCCGGTCGTTCCCAACCCCTATAAACCCACCTTTCATAGCTCTGGAAGGTGCGATTCTGAGTGTATCGCTCTACTCGCCGCCTATACCGACGAATACGGTTTGCCCATGCATACACTTTCTGCTTCAGGAAGTCGATGCGCTCTGTGACACAAGACATATAGTCTTGGGGACTGATATCAGTCCCTGAGAATGCCCGTCTCACAAAGCGCATCACTCTAGGGCGAGTATTGCCCTCCTTGAAGCAGATTAGTTTGCCGATGAGCGTCCTGGCCCCACCAATACGGTGTTCAATTCTGCACTGCCAAGCTGGTACGTTTGGTTTCGGTCGTGTAGCTCTAGTGTCAATTGCAAATTTGACGTGAGCTACACGACATGCTGCTACTGCCGCGCAGTACAGAATCGAATGAATATCGGTGAGGTCTTCGCAGGTATCAAAATAGTTTGATAACTGCGAATCCAGGACCGCCACCAGCGCCTTATTTTTGTTATGCATGGGCAAACGAGGTAAGCGTGGCCTAAGTTCGGGCGGTATGAAGCGATATTCCTGAATCGCATCCTCCAAAGCACTCCTCAATTGCTCGTTGTACTGACTACTTACATTTGTAGCCCTATCATTACTCCCTTCGTCAGCATGCGTTATATGGGGCTGCGTATGTACAACAGTCTGCGACTGGGGGGCGATGATATGGGCACTCTGCATTTCATTTCGCAGGCGATCAAGTACAGAGTCATCCAACATATGATTACGCTGGATGACTCGCACCTGATCCGACAGTCGTTGTGCCGAAACGTTGACAGCTGGCTCAAGCACCTGAAAAAGAGAGAGCATCCGAACACGGTACGCGGTCAGATTGTTTCCCCCCTCTGTAGCCCCATAGTATGAGCGCATGACATTTTCATTAATGGATCTCGTCCATCTCATGCGCTGCACACTTCCGCCGGGAGCTGGGACCCTATCAGAGGCCGTTGGGCCTCGAGGTCCTAAGCCATCCGGCGGCCGGCGTCCTCCCCGTCGACGAGCAGGTGGTGGCGACGTGGGCGGAGAGAAATACTCGTCGCTCGAGCTCGACGCAACTGCCGCGGCCGGTGTCGTCACAGCGCTCACAGAGGGGCTGGATACCGGCGGCGGCGAGGCGGAGCTGAGCGAAGAGTCCGGAGGTGGTGGTCGTGCTTGACGTGCGGCTTGTCTCGTCAACATGCTATCTTAATTTTCTTCGTTTTATTTATTTTATTCATTGTTGTTCGGAGGTGACAACTATCATGTCACCTCCGAATCGGCAGTTTTTGATATAATTTATTTTCATTTTGCTGTAATATGGTCTCTTTTGTGGTTTTTCACTGGGTATTTATAGTATGGATTAATTTTGAATGAAAAACTTTAGTAAACTGGGTTATTACGATATATATTAAAATTATAAAAAAAACTGGAAAATTATTATTATTATTAGAACTGCAAGTATAAAGACTTCCTACAATGAATGTCGTTATAGGCTGAAATCTAGTTTTACAAAATCTTATAAAACTACCGTAGTAGTGTAGTGTCTTGCGAGGTAAATTGCCCAAAAAGAAGCCTATTGAAATACCTACTTTACCATCGTCAGCCCACGTTCGCACGGATGTAATAATATCGCGGTGGGATTTTATCGCAAAGTGGATTTTCAACGCGCTGCTTAGCGCCTAGAGTTGAAAATCCATCAGTGCGTTTTTCGACACACTGGGATGCACTCTGTACACCGAGAGTTGAAAATCTAGTGCGCGACAAGATCGCGCCGCGATATTTGTACGTCCGTGTGAAAATGAGCTCACACTATTAGGAAATGTAATCAATGAATCAATCCACTGGTTTTGTTGACATGGTGAATTCGACCCTCGAGCCTCTGAACCATAGAGGAATGTGATATATGCTCTGAACTTCAGCTTTATTACTCAGCAGGAGTGTTAGCACTGGCATCTGGTGAAGGATAGCATCATAGAAACTAACTATAAAACGATTGGCAGATTTATTTACCTATTATTATTATTTCGATTATTTATTTTCATACTTATTAAAAACATTTTTAAATATTTTTATTAAAAACACATTTCAAAATAATTATAAAATATAGTGGTCCGCCGGTATCGGGAGGAGGGTCCATGGTTCCGGTGATTAGGGCTCCAGAGACAGGATCACCTCCTCACGATACGAGCCGTATCGAGGAGTAGGTTACTGCCTTCTGAATCTGGCCCTTGATCCAGCCGCCTAACGAGAGCCTCGGTAGATGTTGATCGAAGCTTTCGGCCATGAGCCCATTGGCTTTCAGCTATTATTATTATTTTGTTTTTAAAATTTATTTTGTCAGGTTCCTAGAACCAGGTTTTTTTTTAATCTCACGGTTGTGAACCACGGTGAGATTTTAAGTTTGAGTAAATTAGGCGTATTGTACTTACTGCATTGAAATTACTGTCTAAATCTAATTGTAGAAATTTCCGAACTATGCGACATGTCGCACATCAGCAACGAGAGTGTCACAACACAATAAATGTAGATTTTAGGAAATCACGTTATTCATTTTTTTTATCTTCTAGTTCCATTAAAAAAATTCTGAGAGAGCATATCAGAGAACTTAAGATATATAAATTTACAAACCGTAAGTTTAAGAAAATTTTTTTCGCTCGAAAAGAATACCATTATTCACTCCTGTGAGGAAAAACATAATAATTAAGATAAGCGACGGTTTCGCTTGGTAATGGTCTAAAATTAAGTTATAAAAACTTTTATATTTTAAGAACAATTCACACATTATTCAGGTGGTGCTTTAATAGCCTTTTAAAAGTTGGAACAGATTTTGATTCCTTAATTACTTTAGGTATAGAGTTATAGAGTTCAGTCCCCTCATATACGATAGTATTTCTACCGTAGTTTGTCCTCGGTGCTCTTAAAATTATATGGTGAGCCTGCCTCGTCATGCGCTTTTGAATTTGCATTCTTTTTGTAAATGATATTTGTGTATGTATGTCTCACAAGTATGCAAGTGTTATATTTATAAGTTTGATCAATATTCATTAATTTTGTTTCCTTGTAAACCTTTTGAGAAGAAGTTAAATAATCGTAATTGAATAAGACTTTAATAATTTTATTTTGAGATGTTTGTAGTTTTTTTGGTAGTACTTCCCTATACTTCGATTAAATAATTGAGATGTGATTTAACCATCGAGTTATAAATAATATATCTGACCTGTAGTGGGAGACATCGGACAATTCCTCTAAGTCAGTGATGATATCTTTTTTCTTACTTTCTCAATGTGAGGTTTCATTGTAAGTTTATCATCAAAAGTACGACCTAAATATTTCTCAGTACTTGTTTTTAATAAGGGTTGACCATTTTTATTTAATTCACCGTGTATAAGAAGTTTTTTTTTATTTTTAGCACTAAATATCATGTATTTGGTTTTACTAGTCGTATCGTCGGCATACAGTGAAATAACTCCCTTATTAAGTCCGATTTCATAATATTGTTGATGTAGGTAGATAAAGAATAATAGAGGCCCTAGTATAGAACCTTGTGGTACTCCACAGGTAATGGGTTTGGGTTCACTTCGATGTTCACCAATACCGACTACTTGGTACCTTAAGATAAGATAAGAACTTAATATTTTTAATGCAAAGCCAGTAATACCGATGCTTTCCAGCTTTTTAAGAAGTTTGTGACTTACAGTGTTAAATGCCTTTTTAAATCAATGAAGATCCCAAGAGCTATTTGTTTTTTATTAATGTTAGTTTTTAAGTTAGTAATAAGGTCAACAGTCGCGGATAGGGTGTTTGATTTCTGTCGGAATCCATATTGGTTTTTGGAAATAAAAGTTATAGGATTAACCTTAAATTGTAACCTATTATGAACGACTTTTTCGTATATTTTCGAAATAATCGGTAAGACCGATATTGGACGATAATTACTCACATCTGCGTTGTTTCCGGCTTTATGTATCGGTGTGACTTTGGCGATTTTTAGTGTATCGGGAAATATTCCTTCCTGAAGGCTTTTGTTAATGCATTTTGTTAAGTCATCTAAAAGTAAATCTTTAATACATTTAATTACTTTAATACTGATGCAGTCGATGCCTGTGCTCGTGTTAGTTTTCAATTCGTCAATAATTTTTTAAACCTCTTTAGTAGTTGTTGGTGACAACTCTGCAAGATCTATACCAGCCTGCATACTTGTACTCAATCTCGAAAGCGTGTCAGTTGCATTATTTTGATTCTTTTGATTACATTTAGGGATTTCACAAAGTCAAAGTCAAAGCATTTATTTCAAATAGGCACATAAAAGGCACATTTGAACGTCAACATTTACATTTAAATAGAATTGATTCTAGTCGCCCCTTCCAAAAGGTAGTTTCGTATGGAGAAGAATGGGCAAGAAACTCCACCGTTACTCTTTTAAAATGTGTTACAATATTTTGTATACATTAATTATATAATTATACGTGAAGACGATGCACCTATAATAAAAATTACCCTACCACAATAGGTAAAAAGATTTTTTTAAACGTAGCAATGATAAGTAAATTAATTAAGTGTTCACATACGAGCATTGTAAAAGTATACGATTTCCCAAATTATGTAAACAAGTAATATGTCAGTGTGTGAGTTAAAGTAATCACAGAATGTAAATCAATGTCATAAAAATAACTAACTTAACTATACAATTAAAGTAGCAACAAGTTTAATTTTTTCTAGACCCTAGAATGTCCTATGGAGCTGGACCAGCATGTTTCCAAGCATTCTTATCTTGGATATAATCCTCTAATTTGTAATACTTACGCTTGTTTACACAGTGAACTTTTTATATAAGTTTGAAATTTTCTTTCATTTAATTGCAATATATGACAAGGTATTATGTTGTAGCATTTAACACAGTAGCTACCCCATAAAAGATGTTACTTGCTAGCACTGTAGCGATTGTTGAAAAGTAGTTATTGAAACTCTCACATATTGATTCTCTATATGGATTCTCTTTTAACTTACCCAGTTCATTTCTAGTATTGATAGTTTTAATTTATCTTTGTTTATCCAATCGATTTTAGGTGGGTTAAGAAAGGTAGGTTATTTAAGAAGACTATATATATAATGTTCGATTATATTTTGAAGGAAATTAAAATCTAAAGATATTATTTCCATTCTATATTATTTTTTTACTTTTAAATTCCTCTAATTTGTCACTTTTCTCGACAAAATTATCAAAGGTTTCATGAAATGAAACACTTTTAGTGGATTATTAATAGTTATTGTTTTTTTTAATTAATCAGGTAATATTAAATATCTTTGTAGGTGGTTACATTTGTTTCGTTATTAATTAAACTGATGATTGGACTGGATGGATTAGACTGACGATTGGACTCTGGTTCCCTTTCGCTTTGAAGAGAAACTGCGATCGACGGAGATGAGACATTGGCCGTAGAGCTTGATGGTAATATAGCGGAGCTTAGATAAATGATTGGTCTCGCTGCGCTTTCAGCGAGACCAATAATTTATCTAAGTAGCGGAGTTGGAACGCGAAGTACCTACTGGAGCTCGAAACAGAAGATGATTTAAAGCTTGAGGACGAATTGGAGCTAGAAGATGAGTTTGAAGAAGACGAATCGGAGTCATAATTATTATCCAGTCGGGTTAGATTTTGAATTGGATTAGAATTAGGAATGTTTTCAGAATTTAAATTAGGTAAAGCCATATCATAATTCAAATCGGGATAATTTTGAGACACTTCCTGCTGTAGTTAACTTCTAGATTCAGAAGGTAAGTTACTAGTTATTTCTTAATCCTAACTACAAAAAATGCTTCTTCTGAGCATACCACGACCAATAAAACAAAATCGGGGTCTTTGACGCTATCATCACTATCCTCGATGAAATCATCTTCATTTGAAGGAGTTACAGCTTCTACTGGCAAGGTATGTGTGCCTGAAATTAAAACATGTAAGTATTGTTTTCATTAGAATTCTTAATAATTTTACATAATCATTTCGTATTTTCATGTGTTGTGACCCTCTTGTTGCCGATGTGCGATGTGTTTAATATAGCTGATTTCTGTAGGTAGTGTAAGATAAGTATATATTTTGAAAGATTGATTGCATTTTAAACTGTTAAATAGTTGTTTTGGGATGATACGTCTGTCGTTGATACCACTATTGGGACTATGGTAATTCCAAACTCTGGTAATTTCTTCTTGTAGTTCTGTATATTTCCAATTTTTTTCAGTGATATTTTTCTGTAAATTATTGGGACTGCTATATCTAAGAGTTTATGTTGTCTTTATCAACCAGTGTTATATAGGGCCTGTTGTTATATATTGTATGATGATCTGTAATAATTATGGTGCGGTCATAATACAATTTGTAATATTGGTTTTCTAACACAGCCCTAGGTGAGTATTTGTAGTACCTATGGTTTGTATGGATCCTTCATGAGATTGTGTGTTTTGTTGCGAACTTGCGAGTTTTTAGTGTATAATATTAACAAGTTGATTGTGTCTATGAGTGTAATCGTTTTGAGTTTGAGTGCTACAAGCTCCTGTGATGTGTTGTATAGTTTCAGGTTAGCTTTGTGTTCTAAAAGTCGTGCTTGGTTGTTTCCTAAGTAGTTATTTATAAAGTTCTTTATTTTTCATTGCTTCTATTACTTCTTTCAAATCTGTTGAGTAATTTCCTTCCACAATCTTACCCTTTTCTATATTAAGCTTTCGGCATTTGTCTAGTCCAAAATCCATTCTATTGTTTTTCAAAAATAATTTTTATGTTAATATATCTCGGGCCCATGAGGTCCCGGACCTTTGGAAGGCGTACGAGTGGCTGAAGCCAACTCGCAGAGGCCCGTTAAGACGCTTTTAATATTGAAACAAAACGAATTAGGGTATGCTGTTTGGGTGGCTATAGTGGATTAGATACCTATAACTATGAAAGAACTAACTATGTCCCCTGTCTGATCAATGAAATGAAATGTTCTATAAAATATACAAGGATAAAACGGCAGGGGGTGACTAGTACACTCAATAATGGGCCCCGAAAACTGTCACATGTCCTGAGGTGCTTCAGGAGTGGCGAGGTATTCCACGGCTATCCAAGACAATCCCCGGACCCGGAAAATGGTCAAGATCCCTACCAGCACTTACTGGAATACTTCCTTCTTCCGAGTATGTTTGCTCTTGCGAATCTCCACTCAAGCCGGCCAATAAAGGCAAGAGAGAGTTGAGAGCTCTGTTCCTCGCCTGTGTTCACTCTAGCCGGCCAATAAAGGTAAGCCAGAGGTGAGGAACAAGACTACTCCCGGGACATAGGGTCCGTGGGGTCGCTACTGCCCAACAGCTAGCGACATGCTGCCCTGTGGGTTTCTGTATCTCTCTTGGTCTGGCTCCTCACTCTAGACATGTTCCAGAAAAGTAAACTTTACCGGCACAGACGGGGGGCAGTTCGGAGCGCGCAAGCCCCACCACGACATCGACGTAGAGACATATACGGCGGTGTGGTATTATTATTATAATCCTGCCTTTCCTATATTTAGGTACGTATTTTAATTAGAGTGAATGATTTATTGCGTGTGGTGTAGGTTTGTGAAAAACTTGATATTTATCTATCGTAACGACTAACGACCGATATCTTATCAAGGAAATAGGTAATTATAGTTATTGGCTGAGATTACACCATGTTATCAATGTATCATCATCACTGCAAGAAAACAACCTGGCACAAGTTGCTTAGTCGCTACTTGACTACCTATACCTAATAAAAAATACTTTATTTCCCAATTTGATTTCAGCGCATTACTCACTGAAACTGCGAGCCAGTCTGAGCAATGTATTCGTAAATGAGGTAAGTACCAACTATTGCTGTAGGTTTTGCCTTGTCGTACCTAAATGAAAAATACGATAGTAGTATGTATTAGTAGTCCCAATAATAAGCACAACAAAAGAGAGGATTAAGAAGAAGCAGATTATGAGAACTGCAGCACCGAAGGCAACAACTTATAGCTTTTAAGTTTTAAGCCATACAATACAATGGGTTACGAGGTGTGATGTTCTTAATGTTCTTTGTGATTTACAATTTTTCTGGAGGAATCCTCCACTCCATTGAAAATTAAATAAGACGTACCTAAATACATGCTTGTAAGAATTTCGTTTTATAATAATACTTCTCCTATACCAGATTCACTCTCTAAAGTCTCAAGAAAGATTAGTGTTTGACCTCATGAACTCAAAACCCGTCATGTCATCTGTTGACAGAGGCATTGACTGGCTCGGGCGCGGGCGGTTTCAAAATATCGCATACGTAATAGCGCCACGCTTGTGTGATTGCCTTATCACAATTGCTAATGCCTTCACAACGATACACTTTATAATGACTATAATGACTCGACGTCAGTGACAAAATGGCGTTGAAGACGGGAGCTAGTGTTTTGCGGCTCAACACGCTTCGCAATGCCGCTGTGAGGGTTAGTTCAATCATTAGAAAAATATGGATTCTATTACGAAGAAGTATGAACAAAAATGTGCTACGGTTTTTGTACAAAAAATACCTATATATTTTCAGATATTTTTAAGTGAACGAAATCAGTGCGCAGAGTGATTACCTACTGATAATCGTGTTTTGGATTTTTATCTATCTCTCTATGTCGGTCAATATTGAACTTTGTGGAAGAATAATGAGTTTGTTATTTTATTACTTACATCATGTTCTGAAGCTAGATACGATTGATTGATTACGATTTTTTTTTGCTTGTAAAGATTTGTACGCATATTTGTTACGCAAAAACATGTAGGTATGCTCTTGTTATTTTGTATTTTACCATGTTTTCAAGCAAATAAATACTATTCTATTCTATTCGATTGAATTATGTTAGCCCATAATCATAGACAAGCAACATATTCATGGAACTAATTTGAATGTATTTAAATAACAATTATTCTGCATATATAACGCGTTTTCAGCGAGTAACATTTATAAAAATGCGTTCTTTCTCAGATAGTTTTTGTATTGTCTGGCGTGTAACTGTTTCGTTATAAAGGGGAATAGCGTAGCAGAACCTATCCAGGCCCTGCAGTCTCGACATAGTTAGCAATCGTTGTCGGTTCCTAAGTCCTAACAATCCAGATGTAAATGTTGATGTAAATGTTTGGTAGTCTCGACACTCAAATTTATCGGTTGTTACCTACCGGTACCTACCTAAAATACCAATAACAAACGATAAATTCGAGTGTGGAGACCACCAAATATCGTTACATCTGGATTGTTAGGACTTAGCAACCGAAAACGTTTGCTAACTAACTATGTCGAGACTGCAGGCCCTGTGATCATAAAAGTATGTCGAACGTATTTCACAGCTGTTATCTACCCACACAACGCCGGAAGTTGCCCAAAACAACACAAAAAATGCCGAGTTTCCGGGTGCCAAAGCTCCCTACGTAACCGAAATGAAGTTCCTGAACGAATCGAGCTATGACCCCATCCCTATCTACCGAGTGTTGGACAACAACGGCGCGGTGATCGAAAATAAGGAGGAGCCAAGTATCGACAATGACCAACTTGTGAATATGTATAAAACGATGTTACAGCTTACTCAGATGGACAAGATTTTGTATGAGTCTCAAAGGTGTGTTAAGATTTATGGCTTGCTATTCATATTATTAATCTCAGTATATATGGTGTATACCTAAAGTTATTATGTGATAGAAAGTTATATGGTGTTAGTGTAGAAAGAATACCTAACTCCATATTGTTTTTCCTGCTTTTTTGTCCTATACAGCATGTTCATCATTTTCAGACAAGGTCGTATATCGTTCTACATGACCAACTACGGCGAGGAAGGCATCCATATTGGTAGTGCAGCAGCCCTAAACCCTCGAGACCTCGTGTTCTCTCAGTACCGTGAAGTGGGCGTGTTCCTCTACCGGGGGGTGACTGTCACTGAGCTGATCAACCAGTGTTACGGCAACCACGAGGATCCTGGGAAAGGGAGACAAATGCCTGTTCACTATGGGGACAAGCATCGCAATCTTGTTACTATCTCCAGTCCTTTAGGTAAGATAATCTAATGTGTTTTGTTGTTGTAAGTATTGAAATAATAGGTATCATTGTTAAGTACAATTATTGTGTGGTGACGCCAATTTTCGTTAACTATTTATTGTTTTGTTCTCAACAGTATAAAGAAACACCTATAAAACGAAAAGCTTCAGAGAAAATATAGGGTGACCCAATCTTACCAACACTTGGTTTTCCAGTAAATGAAAAATCATAATTCATAATCTTTTAGGAACCCAGATGCCTCAAGCCGTGGGTGCAGCTTACGCACTGAAGCGTCAGCCGGACAATGACCGCTGTGTCATCTGTTACTTCGGAGATGGCGCCGCATCTGAGGGTGATGCCTTCGCAGCATTCAACTTTGCTGCTACGCTAGATTGTCCTGTTGTTTTGCTATGGTAAGTTCTTCTTTATAAATCGCTCCAGTAAGCATACGGCCATTTCGGATTACACATAACACTCTGATGGTTTTTAAACTTGTGGCATAAAGGTGTGCAGTGAATGTTTTATTATCTTAATATCTTCTTTTAAATATTACAGCAGAAACAATGGCTACGCGATCTCAACTCCAACCAGTGAGCAGTATAAAGGCGACGGCATAGCGGCTCGGGGGCCCTCGCTCGGCATTCAAACCATTCGCATCGACGGGACTGACACCCTCGCGGTCTACAACGCAGTCAAACAGGCGAGAGAGTTTGCTATAGCTAATAACAAGCCTGTGCTGATTGAAGCTATGTCCTACAGGTAAGATTGCTAAGGGTTTCTTATATTAAGTAATGAACTTCTCTTTTTGGGAAAACAAATTGAATCATCTGCAACTTGGCTGCTTACTCAATTTGAGTCCTTACCTACTCTTTTAAAATAATTTACATTTTAGGGTGGGACATCACTCGACGTCAGATGACAGCACAGCTTACAGATCGGTAGAAGAAATACAAAAATGGAACAATGATGAGAGCCCACTTCAGAAGTTTAAATTATATTTGGAAAGCAAAGGTAGGTTCTCCGGGTACACTGCCAATCCTTTTTATTATTTTCGTTTTTTTAATACAAGGACAGTTAAAGTGAAACTTCATGAGATGAGTGCGGGTGTATGCGTTTTTTCAAAATAAAAAAATATATAAATGTGAAGTAATTATAATTTTAACCAAATGCTTATATTTACAGGCATTTGGGATGAGGACGCAGAAAAAACTTGCCTTAAAGAATCAAGAGACACAGTTGTTAGAACTATGCAGGAGGCAGAAAAGAAGAAACTGCCTCATTGGAAAGAAATGCTCGAGGATGTTTATTATGACATGCCCCCTAGGATTCAGTAAGTTTATTGCATATTCCTCATTTCACACTTGTGCTTAATCTTGA
Organism: Brachylomia viminalis; assembly: GCA_937001585.2. Lineage (NCBI taxonomy): Eukaryota > Metazoa > Arthropoda > Insecta > Lepidoptera > Noctuidae > Brachylomia > Brachylomia viminalis. The sequence continues at coordinate 24,756,867 of OW443310.2, read as the reverse complement.
CTATCAACCAGTAGCTAGGTTGATTAAGCAAAGTCTTGGACATAAACTTGCACAAAATATATTCTACAACTATATCGTAAGGTCCTAGTCAAGTTACTATTAATATTAATGAATCTTAATATTTTTCCAGAAAACAGATGCAGCAAATGGAAGAACATTTGAAGAAGTACCCGGATAAATACCCTCTTGATCGATACCAGATTGATTAATCGGTTTAACTGGTGTAAATAGCTACCTTTTGTAATAAATAAATTAAAATTTATTATTTATCGATGTTTTTAGTTTGGTGTTGGTCAACCCTATTTATTTAATTTATATTTCTAGTGCAATCCACTTGAAGATAAATTTAAAACTATATTAACGTATAATCATCAAAAAGTAAGTATACAATGGGTGACATGTTCGGTGACTCACAAACTAAACGTCGCGTCGCGTCTCGCGTCGCTTGTATAGTGCATAGAGTATAGTAACTAAGTATAGTGCGTTTCATCAAAGAAGTCCCTTCGCTGTAATGTTGGTAGCGCTTAAATGAGTGCTGCCAGGCTGTGAAAATTATATTACCCAGTAAATCAGTAGGTATAAATTGAAAACGAAAATTTATTTTGGTTGTTCTTTTTGTTTGTTGTTGTTCACCTTTCAACAAAGGTCTATAGAAAATTATACCTTACGTGTAAAGATAAGTATTCATAAAATTAAACTCTTAATATAACCATAATAATTATTTATTTGCGAAACTTCTTAATAAGCTGTAATAATTAACAACAAAATTACTTTTTAAAATAACTGTGCTCCTCCAAAGGACCTACACCCGATATAGCACTATCTCCAGGGTCAGTATCGTCTGAAGTATCTCCTATAGTGTATCTAGTCATCTCCTACTTCTATTATAAATCGATCTATTTTGTTATCAACAGTTACTCCATTGTTGAAGTACTTATCTTCTATGGTTTCTACGTGGCTGCATTCTTTTATCCACTCTTCTGGCGTGCTACTGCAAATTGCCACTTCAGTTATTTTTACAATATTTTTTGCTTCCTGACCCACGTTTTTTTCAGCAATCCGCCTTTACAAAAGACTCCATATGAGTTCGATTGGATTCAGGTCACAATGATAAGGAGGAAGTCTTACAACTTTATGACCGTGTTCTTTTAACAATGAATCGACTTCGTAGATAGGTGGTTCTTTATGGTCTTTAATTATTTTAAAAGGTGTAGGTAGGCACCTACGGGGTAGCAGCGGGGACTAGGGAGCATCTAGTTCTGGCAATGGCAACCCTATTTTATGGCGGCGACGCGAAGTCTCACACATTCTAATGGAATTATTGGCGCTTTGTTACGTTTTTCACTCTCACAAAACGTTTTGACTTTCAACACCAACTCTCTTTCGCCACTTATACGTGTCTTCGGCGTGATTAAAACCGTAAAACAACTATAAATCTTGGAAAAACTCAACAAAGCCTACGATGCGTCTAGCGTTTGACGTTCTTGACAGTCAGGTGTGCCAATATAACGGCGAAGGGAATTCTTTCGTGAAACGCACTATATGCACTGGTATGCACATTGGAATTCTACATCTATGGGTATGCACCTGTACACAGATAACTCTATACTAGTCGGAGAATCTTGTACCTATGTTGTGGGCGTTGTGGCTCAGTGCGATATTTACTAAATTATAATGGTCACCTTGCTGTTTGAGGATACAAGAGTTCAAATACAAAAAAAACATTCGTGAGATTATGACCAAACATTTAAAAAAAAATCACAAATGGCTAATTATTATTGGAAATGTGTCTTTGTCTTTGTGGACTACATATTTATCTTTGTTTTATTTTGCCGCTACCAACTTTGTTTATCGTGGAACGGAACGTTAACAACAACAACATGATTGTGACAGTAAAAAAAAACAATGTTCCAGGGCTGTGCGGAAACAATATCTTATGCATAATTTATCTTTCGTTCTCTTTTTTATACTTGAAAAGTCGCATAGGCCAATTAGGCCATGCTGCCTATTGTCAAAAACACATGTGTGGAATTTATTTACATCGCGAAAAGGCAAACAGTGCCCACCACAGACTACAATATAGTTAGTATAGGATATTTTGCGAAGAACACAATTTACTTACGAATTTATAGAATCATTTCGTATAGAAATGTCTTTACTAACACGCACTGATGTTACTGCTGTAAAGTTTTACAAAAATCTCGTGTTTACCGGTGAGTTTACAGGTTACAAATATTTTCAGAAAATATATCTTTAGTTTTCCAATAAGCATAGAACTCATTAATCTTTCCAGGCATTGGAAGCACAATAAACATATTTGACAAGGCATCTACAAGGTTATTACAACGATTATGCGGTTTAAACGGTCAAAAAATATATGGATTTGTGCCTGCTCAATGTGGAGACATAATATTAGTTTTTGGTGGTAAACAATTCAGTGTTATTTCTGCGGATTGTTCAAAACAACCTGATGAACGAAGGGGAGTGTTTAATAGAGTGTTTGAACCGGTAGTATGTGATGACTGGCTGCACTCAGCAGTCTGGGTTGATGATGAAATGGTTGCTCTGTTGACAGCACATAATGTGGTCCAGGTAAGAATTTAATGTCATATTCTTACCGATAATAGTCTGAAATGGATAATGTTATGGATGAAATTGGTGGCCAATGCAATGACATAGAGGAGGATTATGCAATAAAATAGCAAAGAGATGTAGGATGTTATATAGGAGACTATAATCTTATAAATCAGTAAAGAAAAATTGGTATTTTAGAGATAGTTTACTTTGATTCATGAATAAAATGAAACTATCTCTGAAATATCTATTTTTGCTGCTCTATTATGTAAGTGTGGTCTAAACCTGTGTAATTCTGGTTTTTTTGAATTTTAATGTGAATCCAAGAAGACAACAACTTAAAAACCAATAAAAAAATATTCTTATCTAAAACTAAACTAATTAATTTTCACATTATATTATAGAAATGGAACACAATCACACAGACCCTGATAACTCAACATGTTAGCCGAGAAAACTCAATATTATACAGTGGACTGCTGCTTCCACTGCAGGGTGATGTCCTTGTGATGGCTGGCACAGTGTTCTCCGATGTCATCATACACAGATGTAGTGGGGATCAACCATTACATAACTTGAAAGGACATAAGGTAATAGATAATATTTGCTGGTGTCCGCAACTCCACGTCAATGCGCGTATTTTGCGTACGGGTGGGAAATTCGATTATTCGATCCACCCCAGCTCCTCGAGGAAGGCCAGCAACGCCTTGGTGTTGCTGACTATGGCACGTAGGGTACCTGGGTTACCGAAGTACTTTGCCCTGTATGTGGCGACCACCGGGCAGCTTAGAAGCACATGGGCTGCTGTCTCTTTGTCCTCCATGCAGGCCTTGCACAGCAGACTGTCTGTGACTCCTAAAACAAAGAGGTGTTTATTAAATGACCCGTGGCCAGTTACGGCTGCTGTGACTGTATGCAGCTGTTGCTTGGTTAGCCGGAGAACCTGTTTCGTGAAGCGGCCTTCGATTGTAGGGAGTGCTTTCCTAGCCTGCCTGCACTCATCTAGGTCCACCCATAGTTTGTGATGTTGGTCTCTGGTGCGTTTCCTTACCAGAGTGCGTGAAGTACCCGAAGGAGAGTGGCCCGATGGGTTTGGGACCCACTGGTGCAACTTCCGACCCCCTTCTGGCAAGTTCGTCGGCTGCGTCGTTGCCTAGCGAACCGCTGTGTCCTTTGATCCATTGTACGGTTATGTTATTGAGGTTGCCCACCTGGTTGAGGTGCTGGTGGCACTTATATATTAGCCCAGAATCAATTGTGTGACTGTTCAGCGCTTGCAGAACGGCCATGCTGTCTGAGATTATGTGGATCGAGTGTTCTTTAACTTCTCTGGCCATGATGGCTGAGGCGGCTAGAGAAATACCCATGCATTCGGCCTGGAACACTGTGTTATAGACCCTCAATGGTGTGGAGATGCATCTGTTGAAGTCCTCTGAGAAGATTCCAGCACCTGTGCCACTACCTGTTTTGGATCCATCCGTGAAGATGCGCAGCTCTGGAGGGCGCAAGCCCTCGCATCGGCGATCCTCGTGAAGTTGGGTTTTGTATTTTTTATCGAAGATAAATTGTTTGGGTACCCGGTCATTTATGGCTTTCGTAATGGGGAACTCCTTGTTGAGTCCCTCAAGCATCGCCGTGTGTGGTAAGTCTCTCTTACCCCAGAGATCTAGTGCATTTAGACGAACCGCCGACATCGTCGCTTCCTGCTGTATGAATAGCCAGCTGCTGCTCATCCTCAAGGCGAACTACTCGTTTGCTTAGCATGTTTGTAATCCAGTCCGCTAGTACCTGTTCTACGCCATGCCTGTAGAGGGCGCCGCTGATGCTGGAGAAGTTTGTTTTGTCGAAGGCACCTTCGATGTCTATGAAAGTGCCTTTCTGATGAATCGCTTCCTCTATCTAGCTGACTACTAGATGAAGGACGGATTCGGTCGACTTACCCGAGCTATATGCGTATTGATTACCGTGTACCGGTATGGTTTTCAGTGCGCCGTCCCTGAGCTCCCTGTCACACAGCCTTTCCAGAGTCTTTAGTAGAAAGGAGGTGAGGCTTATGGGTCTATGGGATTTGGCGTTTGTGTTGATTATTATTGTGTAATATTAATTCCCAAACCAGGTAAGGGATGAATATTACTTTTAAATAAATAAATAATAAATAAATAAATATCGTCTGACATTGCACACAGCACCATCTAGTTCCAAGTTAAGCACTTATTAAGGCTTGTGTTATGGATACCAGATGGTTGATACACTACTTAAATACTTTTTTTTTTTTCGTAAATACATACATATTATAAAATATACATCCATGACTCGGGTACAAATGTCCATATTCATCATACAAACATTTGCCCCTACCGGGATTCGAACCCAGGACCATTTGGTTACGCTGACTACACTTAGCCACTGTAGCCACTACACCAAACGTGTCGTCAATCTTACTTAAACTTTTACTTCCCTCCATCCTTTAGGAACGTATCTAAGGGCCAGGCACGCCCTCTTAGACCAGTCTTATTGCGACAGCGGTTCCACCCCACTGTAATAAGGCGAGGAACACTCCATCAGGACCGGCTGCCTTGAAAGGATGGAAGCTACGGATGGCCCATTGGAGTTTCTCCAACGTGATCACCCTACTTGCATAAAGCCAATCATTATCTGATGGTGTTTGAAGTGCATCTTGCCAGTCGATTACCTGCGGAAAGGTACAACCAGTTTCAATAAGGACGCGTCTCGTTTCTTCTGGCGAGGAAGTGCGTGTGTTGTCCGGTTTGCGGAGGGTAACGGGCCCACGTGTATTCTGCTGTGACAATACTTTCCTTACCCTGTTAAGAATTTGCGCCATCCCGTGTTACTCCTGAATCTGATGCATTTTTTGTAGCTGGATTTGGCCGCGTAATAGTTGTCCCACTTCTCATCCGAACATTTGTTCATGGCTCTGTTCAGAGTTTTTCTTACCGCCCTTGCGCTCCAGATCAGCGCCCCACCAGGGTTGCTTACCCGGAGTGCTACGCGGGGTGGTCTCTGGGCAGGCAGTTTGGTAGCTGTCTATCATTGATTTAGTAAGCTGGCTTACCTGTACCTCAACCTGTGTCGTGTCCGCAAATGTCGTCGGATCGTTAAGTGTCGCAAGCTTGGATATAAGGCTACGTGTATAGTTGACTCGATCCGTGTTTCGCGGATTACGCCGTGGTGGTGTTGGTGGAATGGAGACCTGGATGTCGAAGCGGATCCACTTGTGATCAGAGCAGGAGGCCTCCTTGCCACCCAGTGGTAAATTTCGCCGTGCCCTCTGATACCAGAGTGAAATCTATGATTGTACGGCTTCTCCTGGTTACGAATGTTGGTTCGGAGCCAGTGTTTAGTAGGGATAGGTTAGTCGAGAATAAGTAGTAAACCAATGCCGTACCCCTCTCGTTTTGCGTATCCATACCCCACATCTGGTGCTGAGCGTTGGCGTCGGCCCCGACGACGACTTCAAACCCACCTCTCCCGCAATAGCTCACGAGGCGGGCGAGGACGTGTGGAGGCGGCGCCTCCGCCTCGGGCATGTAGGCCGAGGCGAAAACGATCACCCTTTCCGTGGCGTCGCACGCATCCTTGCTGCAGAGACATCTCTGCAACAGAAGTCAGTTAAGATCTGTGTTTTAAGGTTACCTGTGACAAAGATGCACGATCTGGGGTGATCATGATCTGTGGTGACCAGGAGCTTACCGCAAGATTGGAGAGTCCTTGTATGCGGCCCGCCCTAACCCACGGCTCCTGGATCAGGGCAATGGCCGTGTGCTGAACCTCCAGCCACTTGCGGAGCTGAGCCGTCGCGGTCTGACTGTGGTGGAGGTTAGCCTGGAGGACTCTACAAGTCAACGAAGGGAACGACATCGTTGGTCGAACCCCTCTCGTCCCCTTCCAGTCTGAGCCCGGCAAACAGGTCGCCCTCGTCGAAACCGTCCCCTTCTTGGCCTGAAGCCAGAGACAGGGTGATGTCGTCCAGATCCTCGCCCGATGAAGGGACGGCTCCCACGGTGGCGGCATCAGGCACGGCCAACTCTGCTGTAGCAGCTGCGGCCGCGGATGCTTCCGGGTTGTATGGTGGGGGAGTGGACTCCCCTGCTGGTGCCTGCAGCTCATTCGGCACCTCGCCAATGGTTCCCGTGGTGGAGTCCCATCCCTGAGGGACGTCGGTGAACCTGTCGTTCCGACCCTGGAACTTCACAACTTCACGTATACCGCCCCCAATCCTATTGAGAGACGGCGTCCGGCCTCCATCAGGGCCGGGATTTGGTCCTCAGGGATACCGACCACCGCGAACCATGCCGCGGCCTGCTTGTCGCTTGATCATTCGATCCATGGCCCTGTATGGGGCCCCGGTGTGGGCCTCTGACCTGACGGCCGGCAGCATCGCAATTTTGCGAAAGCCACAGAGAGCGATGGCTGTCAGAGTCATCAGGGGGTATCGCACGATCTACGAGGTGGGCTGCGTGTCCTGGCCGGATCCCCGCCCTGTGACCTCGAGGCGAAAGTACTCGCGTCATTGTATCGGTGGTGCGAGGAAGCGAGGGCGCGGGGCGAGGGACCGATGCAGCGACACATGGAGCTGCGTCGGTCTCAGCTTCGCGAGGTCCTGGTGGCGGAATGGCGGGACAGGCTCTCACGGCCGGTGCTCGAGCGCTGGCTCGGGAGGAGGCACGACTTCCTGTCGTTTCAGGTGCTCTCGGGGCATGATTGCTTCGGGAAGTACCTGTGTCGCATAAACATAGAGAGCCGGACGCCCGGTGTAACCACTGCGTTGACTGCCGGGAGGACATGGCGAGTCATACGCTGGCAGAGTGTGCCGCTTGGGAGGAACCGCGCTGTGCCCTCATCTTAGAAGTAGGCAGTGACTTGCGCTGCCGGCCATAGTCGAGTCGATGTTCGGCAGCGACGAGTCCTGGGACGCGGTGGTTTCCTTTTGCGAAACAGTCGTCTCCTAGAAGGAGGCTGCGAAAAGGGAGCGGGAGATCTCGTCCACTCACCCGGCCCGCAGAAGGCGCACCGGGTGTCGGCGGAGGGCGGACAAAGCCCTCTTCCAGCCCCCCTAAATGGGTCCAGGGGCGACGGATTCGGGGATGTCCGTCGCTCCTCACACATCAGGATCAGAGGTGGCGGCGCGTAGTGTTCCACGTGCGCCCCTCTTAGACGTCGCAGGGGGAGTCAAACACCACACTCCCTGCCCCAGACCCGAAGAGGCCCGCAGTGGCGGGCCGGCACCAGTTGGGGGTTGCGGAAGGATCGTACGTTCCCGCGACCCCCGGCGTAGGTGTGAAATGGAACACCGGGGTGGGTTTTAGTCAGTAAGAGTCTGACAGACCCCGCCGACTGCCCCAGGGCGGTGGACATCCATGAGGATTTTCCACCTGGAAAAAAAAGGGGTCCAAATGGCCACCCCCAACGAACTGATCAACCCTCACTTACACCGTCAGCATGACCTTTACCTACCGCTTTGGCTGAAAACGACCTCAGCGGACTTCACGCACCTCGCCTGTGGCCCTCTGACGGGACACTGTGGCCATTTCCCTACCCCTGGCTAATTATGGGTAGGGCCACCGTTTCGGTTGAAATCTGGACCAAAGGGGGCGTGTTGCCTTACGGGCACATTACAACCAGAGCCGCTCGTCTCAACCCCCGAGGACTCCTTCATCCCCGCTCACGGCGCTCAACTGCACAGGTCCTAGCGCAGGTGACTACTTACTCATATTCGTCATCAGCTTATGTTAGTGATGGACGAGCCCGCACCCACTCAGTCACTGAGGGGTCGCGGTTAGGAGTGGGAATTGGTGAGATGGAGGTGGGAGGAATGAGGATGTGGGTAGGATGGAGTGGTGAGGGATTGTGGGCTTTGGGACAGGAGGACATAAGACGCGACAGGGTAGGCCTGCATCTATACTACCAAGCAAAGCATGTCGTTGCCCCCCCCCCCCCCCCCCGGACATAAGGTATATCATAGAAGGATTTGACAGGAAGGTAAATGTTTAAGGATGAATAAAAAGTGATAACAGAACTAGTTCACACACACACACTCCACTCAAGAGCATGCATGCACTAAATTCACTTTGTTTTATGTTATTTTAATTTTATTGCATAAATTGTTAATGTTCCATAAACCGGTGAAGACACTGATGTCCTGTAACACAGGCACCACCTAGCTCGGGCTTCAATTGAAAATGTTACACCATTAATAATGTCAATAAAACATTTTATTTTAATTAATTTAAAAATAATTTAGAGTTTTGAGCTAAGCCTGCAGGATGAATACCTAAAGTATGATAAATACAGATAAAAAAATCGTTAAGTGTGTCATTTTAATAAAATCAGCTGGTTTATCTAAATTGTGGGAAATCAGGCTTCTATTTAAAGGGCCACACAACTGTATGTAATAAATAATTTCTTTTCAGGGAGTAATATTCTCAATATCCTGTGCACCACATAAGAACATCATAGTGACCACTTCTGATGACAGATCTGTCAGGATATGGGGTCCTAACACTCCACCATTACACCCATATGACACAGCAGCATATTGGGAGAATATAGACATAGTTTGTAAACATGAAGTGTACGGTCATTTAGCGAGGGTCATGAGGAGTACTATAACTAATGATGTAATAGTTTCAGTAGGTGAAGACTCAGCTATTTGTTATTGGAATTATGATGGCAAGTTGCTGAAAAAGTCCCAAACTCATCAGAATGGTTGCATCTGGTCTGTAGACACAGATGGCCATAGTTTAGTCACTGGGGGAGGTGACTGTGGAGTCATTTTACATCCCCTAACCATAGCCACTGATTACTGCCACGATGATGTTATTTATATTGGTGTTCCCACACCCAAAAAGATTGCATTCACTGCTAGAAGGAACTTATTAGTAATGGATGAGAATAACTTGATATATTATGATGTTATGAACAAGAATAAGACTGAATATAAATTAAATCATGATTCAACTTATAAATTGCTATCATTATCGTCTTGTAAGCAATTGATTGCTGTTGCAGATATGAATGGCAAACTAGATGTATTTGTGGAAAAATGTAAAGATGACGCTTTTATTTTAAACGTTATTGATATAAAATTGCAAGGAGGAAAGATTTTGTCAATGCACTGGGCTGGAAACAGACATTTAGTTTTCTGTTTTAGAGATGGCAATATAACTGTCTTAGCTTCAAATAATGCGAAAGTAGAAGACCATGCCAACTTTGTTTTACCGAACTGTAAAGAAAGATGGCTGACAGCTTCTGCAATAGATTCAGTGAACAATAACTTTGTTTTTGGAGACAGATGTGGCAATATACACGTTTTTGTAAAAGGTCAGAAATATCCCGTAAAGAGTTTTCCTAGAGTGCATGGAAGATATGGTCCAACATCTATAAATATGACGAATAATAATATTATAACAACAGGGAGAGATGGTACTATCAAATATTTTAGTGTAGATGATAATTCTGTAAAATACATGAGCAGTAGAGATCTAACTTTTGAATGGGTCGAGAAGTTCTTAGATAAAGACGGGAATATAGTCTGTGGGTTCCAAGAAAGAGTTTTTGTAGTACATAATGTTAAGGATAATAGCAAAATACTAGAAGTCCCTTGTGGGGGTGGCCACAGATCCTGGGATGCAGTCAGATACTTTGATAAAGTAGATGGAACCTATGAAGAGTTCATAAAACTGATCTACTTGAAAAATGCAGAAATCAATGTCACAACATTCCAATTAAGTAAAATTGTGTCAAGATTCATTATAAACGGATCACATGCTAAAGAAGTAAATTGCTTGAGGGCACATAAAGTTGATAACGTAAGAGTATACATTTCCGGTGGAGAGGACACTACACTGAGAATTTCTAGTGTTGGTGCAGAAATTAACTTTAAAGACGAAGTTTGTTTCAAACATTTATCTAGTGTCAGAACTCTAAAAACATGTCCTTTAGAAAACAACCATTTATTAGTTTTATCTGCAGGCGGAAGAGCACAGCTTTGCATAAAAGATGTTAAATTATCTAAAGAATACAACAAAGTCAATGTAAAATCAGAAGAATTAATAGATTATCTAATTAAAGGGACTGATAAAGAAAGGAAAGGTAATCAAACATGGAGGAATTGTTCCATTGACTTTGACCCTGAAATGAGAATTATGGATTTGGATTTGATAAAACGTAAAGATACCTACATCATTTTTGCTGGCTGTTCAGATTCTTATCTTAGAGTGTTCTCGTTTAAGAAGGGTAGCAAAAAGGTAGAACATGTTAAAGAATCGAAGTATCACAAAACATGCATATTGAAAACCAAAGCCATTAACATTCTAGATAAACATATCCTAATAACTTGTACAACAAGAGGGGATGTCACATTTTGGGATGTAACCACCACAACAGAAACAGATTTAGAGCCATTTTTCACTACAAAAACTAACAAATCCGGTATAAACAGTATAGACACTAGCATCTTATCAGATAACAAAATACTTCTAACCACAGGTGGTGACGACAATGTCATCCATATAATTGTACTGGAAATCATCGACCAGAATGACTTGACCTCTACAAAAGTACTGCATACTTGGAGTAATCCCAACTACCATAGCTCACAGATTACTGGCTTGTGTTTGGTGGATAACTATCTCCTATCCACGTCCATTGATCAGCGGATCACGTTGCTTCGATGGTGGATAAGCGAAAAAGGGATAGAATGCAAGTTCTTGTCTCAAACTCATACGGATGTCGCTGATATTCAAGGGATGGACCTTTTAGACCACAATAGGTAACTATGAACATTTATTATTATTTTCTTAATTTAATATTTACATTATTTATGTTTTTTTTACACATACGCTCCATATAACCGTGGTTTTGATGCACTGCAATAATAAAAAAATTGCATGTTTTTATTATCAAGTTTTCCTACTGTTATGTTAGGTTAACTAAAATGTGAATGAATCGTTCGATAAATTAGCGGGACGGCCGTGCTAAAGGGACATAGTTCGTACCTCGTGAGGCCTGGCGGGTGTCTGTAGAGACGTACGCAAGGCACTGTATTATTTATAATATTTTATTATTAAAAGAACAAAACTATTTTGCAAAATGCAACCACAAATTATTCTTTTATATATTATTAACTTTTCTTAGATATATTTTTTGGAAGTTAAACTTTCATAACCTTCAAGAACAATAAGAAAAACATTAAACGATCATTGAATTAGCCTCCTCTTTCGATTTTTTTTTTGATCGCGTGAAGTTTTCGATATCATGTTTTGAACCACAAATGGCCAAAGAAGATATAGTCAACACTAATATAGTATAATATATTTTTTTTTGGCTTTAAACAATGACTATTTGTTTGATTATTGAATCAGAGTGATCTGAAATTGGGAATACCTGGCCTTCATGTCTGACACTGTAATGTAGTAGGATGTGAGTGTCTTAAACTCGAGGGTAGGCCTTCGTGACTTTCAAGAGGGGGTCTGACACGTGACGGTAGGTAGTTGTGTCTAACCCTTGAAGGTAGACCGTCGTCGTAGGTGTCCGACACTCGATTATTTTATACAAGTTTCTGATGCACCACGTGTGGTAATATATTATGTACTAGCGACCCTGCTTCCGCCCCTGCTTTGCAAGGGCGCAATGGTGACATGCCAGCGAGATTTCTGTGCTATATCCAAGTTAAATATGAGTGTATTATGCAAATCAATGTCTCGAACAAAACATGCTCTAAATTATGGTAAAAGCCGCATCGAAATGCGTTGTGTACTGTAGAAGATCTTAGCGGTCACACAGCGGACACGAAACGTGACTATTTTATAATATCTATATATAAATCAAAAATGATTCTAGTAAAAATTCTAGAATCTGGTATAATAAATATATCTAGCGGTACGATCTGCTATCAACTAAATTAACAAGAGTGATAAGACATTTTACACGCATTAAATTGTATTGTAGTCAAGAGATTCTTTATTACGGTAATAGTATTTTTTTTTAAGTATTGTTGTTGTGTTTCCAGAGCAAACGTCAGTAAAAATTAAATGATACCTTATGTCAACGCAATAAGAGTTTTGACGAGTTTTTTTTTTAAGAGTATTTTGTATTTACATCCTTTGCAAATAAATATATCTATTCTATTCCAACTCACGCCTGCCATGGCAATGGTTCTACATTTAATAACTTGAACGATTGTCGCGTTGGTTTAGTGGTTGCAAGCGACTGCTAGAGTGGGGGTCCTGAGTTCAATCCATTGGGTCTAGCAAAACGTTATTGGAATTTTTTACTAAGAAATTTTCTCAAACTGCTCTGAGTCGAGATAAAATGTACCCGGTTATTAACTATTATTACTTATAACATGGATTTGGATATTCTGAACACCTCTGCCTACCCATATGGAATACAGGCGTTATGCTAATTATATACCGCACTAATCTGTTAAATGAGGCGCCCCTGACGCGGGCGCTTCGCACCCTTAACCTTGTAGCAGAGGAGATAGACGTTTTTGCGTGTACACTGAGTGAATTCACAAGGATAACATTATATGTAATAAGTTTTAGATAATAAGTTTTTAAGTTTGCTTCACTATTGCATTGGGTTATACCTGTAAAAATAGCTGTAAGTGGGGATATAAATAAATAAATAAATATCGTGTTAACTTAATTGATCACAGATACCGCTGACTTATGGCAAACAAAGCCTTCGTAAAAATAAGTCTGTGATGTGTCCTTCAGAGGGATAGCTACAGGCTGATAAAAGTATCGCGAGAGGTGTGTGGTCATATCGATTAGATTACGTCCACTCCTGATGTTGATAATTTTTTTGCCATCACACGTTAACATAACGTTGTTGCGTAAGTTATCTAACTAGCGTCATATAAACAAATTTATTCAAGGTCAAATTATATCGAACGATCATGATGGTATCGAATGATCGATCTGCGACGAACCCTCCTGTGTTTAAATTATTAGTCGGTTATTTAAAAAAAAAATTGCTGTTCCACACATTTTGACTCCATTTTGAGTAGGTATTTATTACGCTTTTCTATGAAGCAGCAGATTTTTTTTATCACTGATGAATAATGTCCACGCCTAATTCTAGACCACCTAGGTCTAGAATTAGGTGCTGAATTCATGGTTACAGTTTGCGCGTCGATGGCCCTACCATCCTGTATAACATATTAACTAAGTTTTTGTTTTTTTGCCTTCTTGTATTGTGTGCCTCAGCCGGGATCAATAAATATAATTTAATTTATTATTTCTTTAGAGAATACTAGCTACTGCCCGCGACGGCGTCCGCGTGAAATGTCTTGTCCCCCCCCCCCCCCCCCACCGCGTCGCATCGCATCGCCCACCCGCGCTATTACTTCGTTTTGGCTTAACTTTCTGACTTTTGTCTTTTTGCTCGGCTCCTAAGGACGACCCTTAGGAGCCGAGCAAAAAGAAAAAAAGTGATGTTAAATAGTTTACAACCTACCTCAAGAATTGGGCGATATAATGCAAAAAAAAATATCTAATCCGACTGGTAGTTCCAGAGATTATCCCATACATTTAAAGAAACAAACAGATTTTACCTCTTTATGATATTAGTTTAGAAAATCATCATAACTTCAAGTGTCATATGGTTACAGGGTCAACGGTCGCTGGTAGTGTCTGTGAAGTTTCGCAAGTTAATATAATTTGACCTTCTATGTGTTCTGTGTGTGTAGAAAGTATAAATCATTTGCTAAGGAAAGGACTATTTAAGGGTACATAACTCTGATTACTTAAAAACAATTTAAAATTATAAATTTTCGAACGTTTCTATCCACCTATTCCCAGTAGGATACACATCTTTTCGCTTGTATTAATCTTATTTTTTATTATTCCAGCGGTTCTATAACAGTGTGCGTGTTCGGGAAGGGAATGGAGGTTATAGCGGTACCGAAAGTAGGCGAATAATCGCACGATCTTGAGACAGGGACTGAGCTGTATATGAAGAAATGACGACTCTGCTAGGTAAGAATTTCAACTGCTATAGTTTATCTAATGCCTGGCGTGTCAAAATAGTCTGTATTACAAAATATACCGTATTTATTCTAAGTGGAATGAAATTAATTTTGTATCGGTGGGATTGTCCAATGGTACGTCACTGGGTGGGACTTCACGCGTCCACGAGTACGTACGACATACGACGTGGATAGCGTGAAGCTCGGCTCCTTACTTTACCTAGCATACGAAGCATTAGTTTTAAATTTACTATAACTATGGATTCTCTGCAGTCTGAAAATAAAGGTTTATTATGAATGCTAGCATATTAGTGCCAGCTTTAGATATCACTCACCACGTACCCTACATACACGAAAGAAACCACTAACAAACAAACAAAAATAAGCCTTTAGTCACCAACACGCTTTAAGCAAGCGTGGTGATCGTTGTTCGTGCTGCTCTGTATGAAAGGAGGCTTGGGGTGTCGCAATGTTATAATGATACGCTGAAAATACGAGGGGAGGTGCAAAAGTTCGTGGAATGAAAGGGTTTTAAATAAAATGAAACAATAAATCTATTTTTACTTTTCAATATAACCACCGTAAAAATATTTCTTATCTTTTGCCTCAAAATGGGCCAAAATTGCCACTTTTACCTCATTGTCGTCGGAAAATCACAGCACGGTGTTAAATTTTCTCCATAGTTTCAGTTTTCTTCCGGATGACTGAAAGACGCAATAGGGCTGAAACTCAAATTATATACTAATGATGAGTACCCAATTATTATGACACTAAGCGAGCGCCCCTATCCCCACTCCATTCCACGAACTTTTGGACCTCCCCTCGTATGTTGTATGGATGAGTAATGTAATGTTCACTAGGTTCGGCTGAGACTCCACTAAGACGAAGCGGAGCTGAGAAATTAACCGATGAATAATGAGCGGAGAGTTTTAAATGATAATATAATAATAATAGGAAACCCACTTAAAAATGGAGACTTGTTCAAAAAGAAAACGTATGAGACCGCTGCACGGGGGCGATAATTTGCGCACTCTTTTAACTAGACTTTCAATATGTTTTCTGAAAGACAGAGTGTCGTCCAATAGTACGCTGAGGTATTTGCTATTGCTCGAATTGAGAATAAAAGGACAATAACACATGTTGACTGAACGGTTTCCACATTGATGGACATATAGAAGTGAATATATTTTGTCTTGTCCGTATTTAATTTTAGTAAAGGACAATGGGAAATGAATGTATGGAGTCTGGGCCCACCCTTCAATAGTAACATCTGATATACCGTTGGATAGGGCTTTTTAAGTGGAACATTAGTTACTAATATAACTATGGTCAAATGTTAGTACTTTCGGAGATACGACGTCTTAAAGTCGTCAGTCTAACATATTCTTTATGGATACTTATAAGGTAAAATAGTAATAATAAGTACACTTAAAATAAAAGAGAATTATTATTCGTCTTGGACATCAAAGACCATTACATCATTTAAAAAACCCACGGGGGCCACGAATGGTTGATGTCTCCTAACTCCTAGGTACCAAATCAAAGAAATAGTGTGAGCGCAACTTCCTACAGTTCGCCGTCCGGTCAAGCAAGAGCAATAATATTGTGATATCGCGTTTCTTCCAACTTGGTTTCGATCAATTAATATATAGCAATAGTATATTCTTGCTCTTACGTGGCGTGACTGTATCCTACCACGCAGCAACCACACATTCTCTGCTGGTATATTATATTCTATTAAATCATGTAAATCGTTTTGTCTGTATATTTCTATAACGTATAAACCGTCTCGAAGATGTTCACTGCAATATGACTGATCGCCATTTGCAAATGCGCCTGGACAAGCGGCGGGCGCAGCGGGTAGGGTGGGGGCGCAGGTAAGGAGCAAGCAGATAGATGCCGTCCGTTTTGAGTCTAGCCATAGTTTAGTTTAGTTATCTTTTAACGAAGTAGGTAAACTACGATCACTTTTATGGCAGTATAATAAGTAGTATAACTCCGAAAGTACTGACTTTTGACCTTAGTCGTAATAATAAGTTTTATTCTGCATAAACATACCTATTCATTTATGAGTGTCTTATTCCTATTGAGAGGTGGGCCCATCATTACTCATTCTCCTTTCTTTGAAGCCAATAATTAGTGACAGTTTATATGACAGACCTAGTTGTGCAATTTCGAACTGTTCGCTACCGGTTTTAGCGGTAAATATTAACGCCGCCGCGCCGTGTCGTCGGCATATGATATAATTTTGCCGTTTAGTCGTTAATATAAATCAGGAATAGCGTAGGGCCCAGAATACTTCCCTGAGGAACACCAAAACCAGTACCTTTCTGCTCATCGTTCGTGATTTTATCTATTGTAACACAGTGGTATCGGTCATCTATGTAGTCAGCAAATACGAGGGCTGCACTAAAAGTATCGGGAATGGAATATTTCCACTGTTCCTGTCATATTAAAATCTTTTTAATTGAAAACTCCTTGGTTTTAAAAATCAAATACCATTTATTTATTTAAAAAAAGATTCTCGGTCTTGTCACAAGGTTTTGTCAAACTTGTTTAGTCGTTGAGAAAATGGAATTGACTCGAGAAAATTCAAGAGCGATGATTTATTATGACTTTCGAAGTGGTTTAACACAAAAACAGTGTGTTGACCGGATGATTTCTGCATTTGGTGATGAAGCCCCATCCAAAACCACAATTTATCGCTGGTTTGCTGAATTTCAACATGGACGTGTCAAGCTCAGTGATGATCCCCGTCAAGGTCGTCCAAAAACTGCAGTCACCCAAGAAAACGTTGATGCTGTGGGTAAGCTGATTGAGGAAGATCGACATGTGACATACCGCGAAATTCAGGCAACTTTAGACATTGATTATATACATTGATTATTGATAGAGATTTTTTTTCCGATGGATACCGCATTCGCTCTGTGAAGAGCAAAAAGCGACTCGCGTTACTTGTTGCGTCAGAACTCTCGAAAGATTCCACGCAGGATCCTCAAATGCTGTATACAACATCGTATCAGGTGACGAATCCTGGATATATGCGTACGAACCCGAAACAAAAAACCAGTCACGAGTTTGGGTGTTCGAAAATGAGTTAAAGCCAACAAAAATTGTTCGTTCACGGAGTGTTGCAAAAAAAATGGTGGCCACGTTTGTCTCCAAAACCGGCCATGTTACGACTATTCCTCTTGAGGGACAAAGAACGGTTAATGCAGAATGGTTTGCTAGCATTTGTTTGCCACAGGTCGTTTCTGAACTCCGTAAAGAGAACTGCAACCGCCGCATCATCCTCCATCACGACAATGCGAGTTCTCACACCGCGCACAGAACAAAAGAGTTTTTAGAGCAAGAAAACATAGAATTATTAGACCATCCGCCGTACAGCCCCGACCTAAGCCCTAATTATTTCTATACTTTCCCTAAAATAAAGAATAAATTGCGTGGACAGAGATTTTCATCACCTGAAGAAGCTGTGGACGCCTACAAAACGGCAATTTTGGAGACCCCAACTTCCGAATGGAATGGTTGCTTCAATGATTGGTTCCATCGTATGGAAAAATGTGTCAAATTTCGCGGAGAATACTTCGAAAAGCAATAAATACATTTTTAAATAGTAATGTTGCGTCACTTCCTTGATTCCCGAAATTTTCAGTGCCGCCCTCGTAGTTTCAGCAGTAATGATGAACGGATAAGAGCCGTTCAAAATAAAGGGACCCGTTGGTTAATTATCCTGCGCTCCGCTTCGCCTCAGGGGAGTTCTAGGTCTCCTAATATAAATTCGACTGATTAATCACTGCGTTTTATTGCGAAAACTATTTAAGATGTTGACCAATGAACTATGATAATCAAGCCTTCGTCAATAATTATTATAGTGTCGGTACCAGATTCAATTTCATGCTTGAAGG
Organism: Brachylomia viminalis; assembly: GCA_937001585.2. NCBI lineage: Eukaryota > Metazoa > Arthropoda > Insecta > Lepidoptera > Noctuidae > Brachylomia > Brachylomia viminalis. The sequence continues at coordinate 24,738,390 of OW443310.2, read as the reverse complement.
AAATATTAATGAAAATTATATTTCAAGGAATCCTTATATCAACGTGAGTGTAGCAACTGGAGGAGTAAAACATAAATGTTGACACATGTGTTAGTGTTTTCTGTTATTGTTAAGTTAGCACAACATGTAGTTCACGGGGAAATAGATACGCCACAAGTGCGTGTGTCTATTAATCTTAATATCGTTTCAGATTTAAATTTCCGGGTGAGTAGACCGTTCGCTAATTTAATGTACCTACGGATAACTGCACGTCTGTGGTAACAATTTGACATTGACAGTGCCCTTATGTCGTAGCAGTAAGGGTGATTTTCGTAGTGGTAGTTGATGAGCGGTTGACAGTACCTAAATTATTCTTAATTTTTCTAAAGAGGTCAGAAGAAAGTATTGCAATATCGAATTGTGCCTGGAACACTGAAACGTTTATTTTCAAACCGATTAAGCGCATTGTGTTAGAAAATGTGACGTATAGTTTTCTCACATAACAATTCGTGACTCAAGATTTTTTTATCGTGTTTCGGTAAAAAATTCCAACTTATCTGATCGCCGGTAGCTGTCAGAAATCCCACAGTATTAGCTTTGTATGTTGTTATGTGAATGTAACAGTAGTGCAAGTATATGCAGGTTTAATGTTGCCAACTGGTATACACAGTTGCTCTAATATAATACCAACCTATTGTTGTCTCACTACGGGGCAAAGGCTTCTTCTCATACAAAGAAGGCACGAGCATTGGGCATCACGCTTGCGTAAGACAAATTGGAGATTTCAGTATTTTATTAATTATAAGTCCAGATTTACTCACGGTATTTTCCTTTACCGATGTCAGTGATTGCTATACCTAGATTATAATTTGATAAACAGATAAATTAGCTTCACGACTTGCAGAGCTTGTCTCAGTGTCGTTTCACCTGTCTCAAATGAGGCCTTTGATACCGTCGACATAAAAAAGCTACAATAATCCTACAGTTTAAGAGTTAAAAACACTGACTGTATTTGTTTGTGCCTCAATTTGTATTTAAAACCCTAGCTTGTATACCGTGTTTTACGCAAATAAATATTCTATTCTATTCTAAGTACTAACGAAAAATAATATTACTTAAATGTTTTTGGCGCTTCTTTCATAGCGATTTGTATTGTAGGACACCGCAAGGCATTCACTTAGGACCTATTTTTTTTTAATAACAATGAAGTTATAGGTTTTTAATTATAATATACGGTGAATTATGAGTTTCAATACTACTTTTCAAATTGCAATATGTAAAACAATGTATGATTTAATGATTAAAATCTCTTAACAAAATACTAAAGAAAAAAAAATCGAACATGTTTGTGAACCACTAAGAAATGAAACTGTACGCTACATAAACAATAGCAGATTGAATACATAACTAATTAAAGTGGGCTTAAAATGCTCCATTAATTTTATACCTTTGGCATTGTGTTCAGAGTATGATATAAAATGTTGAAGCTATTATTAACGGTGCCGACGGCCTAGAATATTGCCGTAAAGACAGCATAGAATATAACCGATTTTACAAAAGTGAGCGTAAAATATAAAAGACGAGACACCGCAATATCACAGTTTTCTGCCGATAAAACCACTACCTATTTAACTTTACAAAGCAACATTCTTCACCATTCAAGGGTAGGAGTCGTATCGGCACTTGTTATAATTAGATTTTCAGCAGATTAGATTAGATACATGTAACGCTATATAACAATGATATGACTGACTGCCCTGCATTAGTTACTGTGACTGTGACTCCATCTGTGATATAATAGTGAGTATTTGGATTTTGTAACGTATTTTGTTTTGTTATCATAGGTTATTTGGGTTGTGTAACGATACAAATAGGTACTACTACTACTTAGTAGTTTTGAAGAGGAAAACATAATTTGTGTAGAAGTTAATGTACAATTGTTGGTATAAAATCATTTACTACTTAAATATGAAGTGGTTTGTAGCTAATGGCTAAGTACTACTTGTCGCGGTCATGCTTTCGTTCTATCAGAACGAGCTACCTACATAACAAAACGAAGACACTAGCTACAACCCTTTAAAAATACATCAGTCTGATTCCGATCAATCCGACAGTTGAATTTTAGGAAACCGGTGCTTGAATGAAGAGAAATAACCTATTGAACTAAGGGATAAGTGTGTGGACGGGGTCTGGTAAGGTTTGGAAGGTATGAGAGCGTATATTTCGAGTATTTATAGCAAACCGGCTAATGCTTTCAGCCCCCGTCCGCGTCCATGCTTGGTGCAGTCATGCTTCTACACTCTCACACCACATGTTTCTATGCTCCGCCAATTGCATTCAGGATTTGCTGTTTATTTAGCATTTTCACCATAATTCATGGTCTCATAATTTACAAACGTTATGAAAGTTTATTCATTCACTTTACATAGAAACAAGCAGTATCTACGCTTTGTCATTATTTTGAGTAGAATTAGGCAATATGATTGATCGTTTACTATCTCATCTCAATACATTAGCTATATCAATAAAATTTACGTCGAGTAAAAGATTACATCATTGGAAAGCCCATCATGTCAGTTCTGCCATTGATCGTATAATATGTCGTTTGTCTGCATTGCTTCAGAATATAATTATGTGTAGGTAATAAATCCACGTGATAGTTCCAATATATCCCAATTAGACTTCTTAGGTCGCAGGAAACGCATTGTCTATATTAATCTTTACTTGTTCTTATTATTTACTGTACATATAAATTACGGACTTATATTATTACAAGGAACTTGTATTTGAATGAAGCTTGACCCGTCTGTTGATGCGCGTAGGCCCCCGGGGCTTGGCAACAAGAATCTCATCTGTCATCGCTTGATAGGTTAACCCATCTAGGTACAGGCAGAGCCAAACACGACATATTTCCTAAGACAGATAAATTGAGGAAGTGCGTAATAAAACCAAGGTCACAGCCATAGTTTTTGGCATATTGAATTGGAAACCAGTCTAATGGAGACTACTTTGTCTTGTCCAGTGTGAATTAGAATTAGAATTTTATTTATTTGTAAGAATGTAGTTTTACATAGTATGGTGTTAATATTTTTTTACGTTCTATACATTCTACCACAACATATCTTTTTAATCGTCATTTAAAAATATCAGGTTGTTAAATTGAAGAACCACAGGTAATTGCGCTCATTTTTATTTTCTTTATTTTGTATTCATGCGGTTGCCCACTAGATATCTCACTCGGATTTAAGATAAAACAATAATTCAGATAAAAAAAATCAGGCACAATTCTAAATGATATGTCATTTTGGTCTCATGTCATCATTCGCCATCATAATTGGGAAGCCCTACACATCTCATCATGTTTTTCCGGAATCGTGTTAGGTACGCATAATTGTGTAAAACAACCAGCAGTACCTATTTCATGTTTTGGTTTGTGTTGACGGCAATATGTATAATTATAGGGTTTTCCGAAACTTATTTGCTGTCTAAGAATTGAATAGTGAATGAAAAAGGTAGTTTCGTTTTGTTTGATGATATCATAGTCATACTTTAAAGCGGTTCCGTCATATTAAAACGCTCGTTATGAAATTCTGCCATTTTCACCAGTATTTTTGACATTAAGGGGTCAATAAAACGCTCTGTATTTGGATAGCCGTCATTATGTGACCGTTCACCGCCTTCATACGAAACCAAAACCAAAGTGCTTATGACGTCATACTTAATTCCTGTGACTTACAATTTCCCAGTAGATAAATCCATCCATACTCTAACGGTAACCGTCCATTACAAAATGAGTTTTACCTTTAGTTGTAGGCCAGACCTTCGAACCGGTTATTCTATTTTGAACTTTATTCCGACACTGGTAAAGCACTAAACTCAACTCAATGTGAAAGCATTTATTTCAAATAAACCAATTTCAGGCACTTTTGAATTGTCAAGGGTTCGGTCAGTCAGAAAGATGAAGCTAGTTGCCCATTCCAAAGCGTAGTAGGTACCTGTGGAGAAGAACGGGCGAGAAGCTCCACAGACACTCTTTCAAATCAAAATAGGGTTACAAAAACTGGCTTTAGGACCGAGTTTAAGTTGTAATTTTTTTGTAAGAACTTTACATTAGTCGGATTAAAGTTCAAAATACAATAACTGGTTCTTAGGTTAAAGCTTGTATCAATTTTGGCTTCAAACATGACCTCAAACCTTCGATAGTCTCGTTAGTATTTCTAATAAAAGACAATCGCACATTAAGTGCATGTCCATTTTGCTGATTTCACGTATATTGATATGACTGACCGGCTGGTGCAGTTGGTCTGAGCCGGTCTGAGCCGCTGGTCTGGGGTTCGATCCCCGGACAAGTCAAACATTTGTGTGCATGAACATGTCTGTTTGACCTGTGTCTGGGTGTGTATATGTATATAAGTATGTATATCAGTCATCAAGTTACCGTAGTACAGGCTCTACCTATTTCGGGACCTGAAGACCTTGTGTGGATGTTGTCTCATATATAATATAATATATAATATTTTAATAATGCAAAAGAAAAAAATGTTGAACCTTATGAACATAAAAACGAGGTGTAGCGAGACTCAGTAACGTCGCAAAAGTAGTCAATAATACTCGATTCAGGCCATGTTCTATGCTGAATCATGGTTGAATAGAATGAAAAGTCAAAATGTATTATGAGGTTAGTATTTAGAATTTTAATAAAAACATGACGAAATATTATAAAAAAAATATATATTTGTAAGGCAGGTTATTCCGTATTTATATAATTTTGACGTATTTGAAAGCACAGCCAGGCATTTTTACGGAGCTCCACGCGCCTTAAAAACGATTGGCGAAGTGCGTTAGAATTGATTTGAAAGTACTTTTTATGAACGTACTAGAACATTTGTTCTTGTACTTTTACAGAGCGGGAAGTGTTCGTAAGGCTTCTCCAGTGTTATTACTCTAAGGGATTAACTAGGGTGAAAAATCCAGCATAAGCATAAATCGCGAAAAGTCTTTATAATAATGCAAAAGCAGAGAGTACTTCGTCGATTTACACGTACGAAAACATTTGAATAAATCAATATAAATAGACATTTTTATTTAATTTCAATAGGGCAATAAAATATATTTTTTAAATACGCTGATCCCTTTTTTTTATGTTATTTGATGTTTTCCCAAATCATCAAAATAACTTCTCCCGCTCTGGGCGGAGCGGCAGGGCGTGTCAGACTCTTACTGACTAAAACCCACCCGTGTTCCTTCAGTTGCCTTGCCTGTGCCAGGGGCCACGGTATCCCTCTCGGACTTTCCCGCAACCCTGGCAGGCATCGGTCCTAGCGGACCCCGTCATTGATGCTGACATCATCATTTGAGGCGCCCGTGCAACACAACGCGCCGCCGACCCGGGCCTGCCGGTCGATCCTGTAACAATCTCACCGTGATAACTCAGGTGAAGTGAGCTATCACTCCACTTGATGCTAGGGATTGATACTATCGTCAACTCACTTCAAGCGCACTTCACCTAAGTTATCACGGTGAGATTGTTACAGAATCGACCGGCTGGTCCTTATTAGATGGCGAGCCCATTGCTCGCCGTCCGCAAGCCCGCGCCTACGGTGGCCGGGAATCGGCTTGCGATTCCCGACGCCCAGGGCGTCTCCTGCGGTGGCTAGGGGCGTGAGGGCGTGAATTTTGCCTCTCCCTCACGTGTTCCGCCCCCTTCTTCGCGAGCATTATTGCTTCGCAGAAGGAGGTGACGGCTGTTCAAGCCCTCTCGCTCCGTATCATGGCCTGGACTAAGGCCGGTCGCGAGAGATCGCCACCGCCAATCGTCTCCACGAGGACACGCCGGTGCTCCGCCCATCGCCTCCACGAGGACACGGCGGTGCTCCGCCCAAGCAGGGCAGACCTCCACCGTGTCCTCCGGGCGATCTACACAAAGGTGACACCCGGGCGTTTCCTCCCGCCTTATCCGGAACAGGAACCTCCCGAAACAACCGTGCCTGGTGAGGACCTGCGTCAGGCAGAAGGTGAGGACGTCATGGCGCCTCTCTAGCCACTCCTCAAAGAAGGGACTTATCGCCGCAATTGTGGCGTGCCCAAAATACCCTGATCCCTAGACACTTGAGGTGCGTAGATAAGAACCACTTAAGCGCGCTGTGGTCAGTGTAAACTGTGAATTGTTGCCCATTCTCGATGTAGCAACGCCAATATTCTAGGGCGGTTACGCCGGCCAGCGTCTCGCGCTCGGTAATGCCGTAATTTTTCTCAGCGCCAATCAATGACTTACACATGTAAGCAATAGGATGTTCTTTTCCGTCTACTGTTTGAGTGAGCATTGCGCCAAGCCCAAAATCGCTTGCATCCGTATGCACCTCGAACGGCTTACTGTAACCTGGACTAGATAACACTGAAGCTGACACTAGACTCTTTCAATGTTTGATATGCGGCGTCAGCCTCGGGGGTCTTAGTTAATTTATTTGAGGGACCAGCTATTGTACTGAAGTTGGGAACGAGTCGTCTGGACCAGGTTGCAGTTCCTAGAAAACGTTGTAAGTTCCTTCCTATTGGTTGGTGTAGGGTTTTTCAAAATAGCCTCGACTTTGCATGGATCTGTCCGAAACCCTGTGCCATCCACCACGTAACCTACGTATTTTGTTCTGAACTAATTAATGTAACTTTTTTCAAGCTTGAAATTGCCCTATTCAGCTTTTCTAGTACACATGCAGAAGTAAAGTCACGTGACTATTAAAAACGCAAAAAATATAATTATGTCTTCCGAATATGTGAAGATCTTGAGATCGAATTTAGTGGACCTGTTGTCTACTGACATGTTATTGTTGACATTTTGTTATTTTAATGAAAGTAACGATATAACGTTACAATATCACTTTGCCAATCGCGATATTTTCGAGATTTCCCTACACCATTCATATTCACCAGCGCACGACACTAACAAAAGTAACGATACAAATTGAACCCTGACACCCCACAGATAATAACTCAATTAAATTACACAATAAAACTCAACCTCTTAATTTTCCTCATCATTCGCATCTAAGTAGAAACGCGAAACCAATGACGTCACGGCCGATTTCCCCGAGCTAAAAGTTACCGCTATTCAGAGAATCTGTCGGAGGATAATCACAAGGTATATTACCTATGGTGAGTCCTTTAAGACCGGAGTCTAGCTTGAGAGTTCCAAGTTCGATAGCAAAATGTTTTTCCACAATCATAACTTACCTTTCTTAACAAATGTTGTTATCTTGTCCCTGGTATCGTATAAGCCGGTAATTTGTTTGTTTGTTTATTTTTATTAATAACTTCGCTTGTCACTACTGTTGCAATCAAAGCTTCTGTGTTAATAATTAACTTGTTAAAGTAGGCACACTTAAAGTAAAAGTTAAATTAGTAAAAAAATGGGGAAAGCAAATTTAATTGGTTATTAATTCCAACACTATTGAATACAATCTAATACGTTCATGTTATTAAAAATGATTATGTAAGTAATGCAAGTACCCAATGGCTTAAACGGAGATGTGACAATGGCGAGTAATACAGTGAAGTGTGATAACTGCAATGTCGTGATAAACGAGGTGCTTGCTTTTGTTCAAAATAAAGCGGGAATCATGGACGAAGACAGTATGATTAGACTATGTGTAACCGCGTTCACTGGTGAGGATATAACACTTGCGAAAAAGCTATTGTTCGAGTCGGTGGATACATCTCGACGAAAAGTCAATAGAAGGAAAGTAGGGAAAAGTCAAAGAGATATGGAGGATATAATTGCCCTGGTAAAAGAATCAGATCCAGAGGTGTTGCCAGTATATGTTGCTAGGTATCTCCATAAACTTCCTTCGGTCACTTTCGACCACCTGGATGAGACAAGGGTGTTGAGAGATATAATTAAGCTTCAGGAGGACGTGGCAATAATTAAGGAAAAGTACGTTACTGTGGATGACCTGACTCATTTAAAATCACCGTGTGATAATCATCATTATAGAAATGTCAATATTAATCGCAGGAGAGGAGGGTATCTACTAGATAATAGTTTTGAGTGCGAAAGTGGTCCGGTTGGCATTGTGTCACACATTATACCGGAGGGGTCAACGAACGCTGTGAGTGACAAGCACGCAGGTGTGAACGAGAGGCATAATGATACCATCGTTAATGTTAGTAGTGTCGTCTCGCCGCCGACGCAAGAAGCTAGTTGTCGTAGATCGGGTAGCCTTGAACGCATGGACGCCAGCGGCGGCGGCGCCGCGCCGTGTCGTTTCGTCAATGATACCTGCCTGTGCGAGTACGACGAATACAGCGATACCGGAGCGAGCGAAAGAAACAGAAGGTGCATCGGGGCCCACTGCGGAACCAGACGGTGAGTCGTCGGCGCGTATGGCGCGTGTAGAATGCTCAAGGACATGGCTGGCGGTGGCGGTGGTCAGCGTAAACAATTAGTGTCAGATGTTTTAAAACAAGACGGTGAATGGAATAAGGTGTTGCCGAGTGACGGATGGATTAAGGTTCAGCGTAAAAGGTTGCAAAATCGTTTTGTTGGTTTAAAAGGCAAGGCGGATACCTCGCCGCAGTGTTCTTTTAAGGCGGCGGATGTCAGTGTTCCTTTTTATATTTATAATGTTGACAGTGAAACGAAGACCAAAGACAAGACATTGTTTCGTACATTAAAAGATAGACAAATGTGAAAATTCCATTAAAAAAAATTGATATGAAAAGGAACAAAGGCTACGCGGCCTATAGATTTATGATACCTAAACGGAGTTTGAATGTTTTTATGGATGAAAACTTATGGTCTTCGGGGGTATCATTTCGTAGGTTTGTGTATTATAGTGGCATATCAGAGAGGAGGCGGAGTGATCTGCGGCCGAGTGAAAATATAACCATCGTTAATGGATAGTTCTCAATGTAATTGTTTTGCTGACTTTGTGAGTTATAATATTGTAAATCCCTAAAGAGGTCTGTATGTATACAAAAATTGTGTAAAACTATGGATGTCATTGCTTTGCAAGAAACCTGGTTGTTGCCGCATGAAGTTTGTTTACTTGGTAACATAAATATGAATTTCGATTATGTTGGGAAATCTTCGGTCGATACGTCGGCAGGAGTGTTGAGGGGTAGACCATACGGTGGTGTGCCACTATTGTGGAAGAAAGTCTATGTTTACATCCGTTACGGTTATTCCTTGTACTAGTGATCGCATCGTGGCTGATAAAGCGACTCGCGCTGACCGTCATTTGTTATTGGTTCGTTTGTATATGCCGACGGACTCTTTAGATAATTTAAATGAGTTTTGCGAATGTTTAGGTGAAATAGCTGCTATTGTTGAAAGCACAAATACAGAATATGTTTATATCTTGGGCGATTATAATGCTCACCCTGGTATATTATTTAACAGAGAGTTAATGAGTTCTTTTAAGGAACAAAATTGGTTTTGTGCTGACTATAAATACTTGGGGTATGTATTCTGACACTTACACCTTTGTTAGTGATGCTTGTGGAAGCAGACGGTGGCTTGACCATTGTCTGGTGTCTGAGGCAGCGTGGAGGTCACTCAAAAAGGTTGAAGTTAACCATGACATCTATTGGTCAGACCACTATCCACTCGTTTGTCAAGTTAATTTGGGAACGGTGAAGCCAACGGATGCATCAGTACAACAAGTGACTAAAAATATTGATAAGGCTATATGGGATGAAATGAATGCTTGACAAATAGATCAATAATAGAGATTATGTATTGAGAAGCTTAGGGATATAGATTTTCCCTCTGATTTAGGTAACTGCTGTGATCGTTTTTGTGTAGTTGAAAATCATAGATTGGTGATTAATAAACTGTATAGTGTTATAGTGACTTCTCTTCGAGAAGCGGCAGAGGGCAGTTCTGGCCTAGTGGAAAATGGTAGGAGACTGCGTCCGGTGATTGGATGGAATAGGTACGTCAAAGACGCCCACGGAAACGCCAGGAGAGTTTTTCTGAACTGGGTGTGGCATAATAAACCTCGCACCGGGTTGCTTTTTGAGGAAATGAATGCGACGCGAAAGGTCTTTAAGCAAAGATTTTTAATCTTTATTGTCTTATTTATTGTCAGGATCATGAGGATCAAATAAAAATGGACTTACTGGCGACTGAGCACAGGCGTAAGCATTGTCAGAATTTCTGGAAATCTACTAAAAGGTTGACCCCAAAACCTGCGGTTCCGATGAGTGTTGATGGCGTTACTGAACCTGGTGAGATTGCGGACAGGTTTAGGAGGCACTTTACAGTACCTTCACGGCAAGTGGAGGAGCAGAATTGTATTGCTGGGGGCATCATGTCTGGAGAGCCAATAAGCATTACATCTAAGGAGATAAAAAACATTATTAAAGGTAAGACCAGAGGCGAACTCCAGGACATGATGGCCTAAGCGTTGAGCACCTTCAGTATGCTGGTCCGCATCTCCCTAGGGTCTTATCCATGCTGTTCAACTTTTGTGTGAGACACTCCTATCCACCAGCGGAGCTGATGAGGACGATAGTGCTGCCCATTGCCAAGAACAAGGCTGGGGATGCGTCGGATAGGGACAACTATAGGCCGATCTCCTTGGCCACCATAACGGCTAAGGTTCTTGACGATGTGCTTGAGCGTAGAATGGTTGGACAGCTCATTCCACATGATTCACAGTTTGGTTTTAGAGCTGGGTTGTCCACGGAAACTGCTGTTCTGGCGCTCAAGCATACGGTTAGGTACTATACAGATAGGTATACTCCGGTGTATGCTGCTTTTCTGGATATGGGCTTTTCTCCAAGGCGTTTGATCAGGTTAACTACAAGATCCTATGGTCAAAATTGCGGGAGAAAGCCGTACCTCATGAGCTAGTTAACCTCCTCGAGTACTGGTACGACAACCAGTTAAACCAGGTCAGATGGTCGAGTGCATTGTCTGGCGAGTATGGACTGGAGTGTGCTGTGAGGCAGGGATGTTTGACTTCCCCGTCGCTCTTCAGTTTATACATCAATCAGCTGGTTGAGGAGCTGGGTAGCACTGGTGTCGGATGCTCTATTGATGGTAAGGCTATCAATAGTATAAGTTATGCTGATGACATGGTGCTGCTGAGTCCCTCGATTGATGCGCTCAGAGAGTTTCTTGGAGTGTGTGAACGATACGCCATGGCTCTTGGTCTTCTGTATAATGTCAGGAAAAGTGAGGTTATGGTGTTTCGTGTGGGTTCTAGAAAACTGACGACAGTTCCTCCTGTTTATTTGTATGGAGTGGCACTTAAGAGAGTGTCTCGTTTTAAATACCTTGGACACACTTTGACTGAGAACCTTTTTGATGACGAGGATATTGAGAGAGAGCGAAGGGCGTGGTCGGTTCGATGTAATATGCTGGCGCGCAGGTTTGCTAGGTGTACTAAAGACGTAAAAATTACGCTGTTTAAGGCATACTGCCAGACGTTTTACATCTGCAGCCTGTGGGTCAGGTATACGCAGAGAGCCTACAACGCCCTCCGCGTTCAGTACAATAATGCTTTTCGGGTGTTGCTGGGGCTTTCACGGTTCTGTAGTGCGTCGGGCATGTTTGCCGAAGCAGGCATTGATAGTTTTGAGGCTATCATGCGCAAAAGAACGGCATCCCTAATGCGTAGGATACGGGGAAGCTCCAATAGCATCCTGAAGGTTATTGTGGAGAGGCCAGACTGCCCTTTTCTGATGCACCGGTCCAGTAGACATAGCTGCGGGCCTGGTGCTGAAGAAAGATATTTAAATTGATATTTGTTTACAGAAGTTAAGTTATGGTCGTGTTTAGTTTAATTTGAATTTGATTTTGACATAATTTAGATTTAATTTTAATTTGTATTGAATTTAATTTTGATTTGATATTGATTTAATTTTGATTTGATATTGATTTAATTTTGTTTTGTTTGTAATTTTTTTATTTAATTCTAATGTAATATTGACTTTAGTTTTAATTTAGATTATAATTCTGATGGTTTATTTTATTAGTGTAATTTAATTTATTTTTTTGGAAAGGAGAAAGAGCAAAATGGTCTATGAGCGGCCAACAACGAAATAGGTATTAAATGAAAGTACTATTACTAAGGACTAACTTTTACTATGAACGTAACATTGCAGCTCATTTAGAAAAAAAAATACATATAGGTAAAATACTTAGATAATAAGTGCAAGAAAATGTGCAAACCCATTTTATAAAATACTTATTAACATTAGTTTATGTCTTCAAAAGTATTTCAAAACGTTGTCAGCATACCGTTTACAAGACTCAGCTCAACAATGGGTTTACTACATGGACTACCTGAGTTCGAACGGCCCAATCAGCTTCGAGTGCAAACAAAAGAGCCGAGGTGTGGGGTGCGTGTGCGTCACTCGGCGCAGTCCTTCGCTTACCCTTGTGACGTTGTGTACTGTGCGCTCATCTACGGATTCTTTTTCAAACGTTTTGACCCTGGCTACCCTCTGGACTGTGTTTCTTCCTAACCTGATAACCTGGCTATTAACTCTGAACTTCTGTACGTTTGTGCTTGTGTACTTGGACTCTGGACTTTTGTACGCCAACGGAACATTATTGAAAAATGGCAGAAAATCGACCTATATGTGTTTTGTGCAATCGATCAGTGGTTAATAGAAGAAGGTTAGAAATAACCCATGCTCTTTTTGAGGAAAATGCTGCCAATGCTCAATATATTATTGAAGCTATAGCTCCACAGCAAGTAAGTATTTTTAGACTATTTTTTGGTTGTTTTTACCCGTATGTACGCACCCTATAGCGGTGATGGCCTCATAATATTGTGTCACGATGTGCATATGCGACACATCGTTGGGTGAAGTGTGGGCTCTTTATTGAAAGTCCACGTTACAGTTTTGATTGTATTTTTATGTACGTCCTTTTAGTGAATTATGTTATTTCCTTAAGCGTATGGTTCTTTTCTAACAATACTTAAGTTATAGTCAAAACAGATCTTCTCTCTCTTTTACACACATGGTGCATATGGAAACAGAGCCAACGTTATCTAGCTTCGAAATATAATAGAGGCCAACCACTCATTAACAATGCGTATGAGCATGACTCATTCGTCACGTTGAAAAAGAGCTCGGCATGTTCTACTATACAACACATGATTTAACTGAAACTGCTGTGAGTTTTAAATACTATGTTATAAACTATTTTCCTTTTCAGGTTGAATACAACGGCCGAGAATACGTTTGTCGACCCTGTTGGCAACGAGCTCAACGGGCTGTGCAGCCAAACAATAACCCTGCCCCGCACGAATGTGTTCTTCAAGTGGAAGAATATTCACGAGTGCCTAGCACCTCGGCAAACTGTATGTTTGACAGATGCCGTAGTGTTTCACGTCGTCGAATGCCTGAGAATGTAAGGATTACTCTTATGTTACATTCTAACTTATTCATACCAGACAGTGCCAGAATATGTGATGCACATTTAACATCAAATGATTGGGAAGAGCTCATTGATAGTCCAAATCTCAGACATGATTTTAACAGCTCTCATTTTGTGCAAATACTAGAGCTTTTTAAAAAAGCTGTTTTAAATAAAAATATTCTGGACTTTGAAGATATTGCAAATATGGATCCTAATGAGATTCATATTCGATTGGGCGTTAGCAGAGATCAATTCAATACAATCTTGGAACAAACGCCTTCTTTGTCTGAGTCAAACGCCAAAACAAAACTAGCCATTTATTTAATGAAGTTGCGAACTGGTGATAGCAACGAGAGATTAGCCACGCTCTTTAACATAAGTAGAAGGACTCTAGAAAGGCATTTAAAAACCGCGCGTGATGCTATATCTCTGGATTTTAAGCCACGACACCTGGGACTCGACCATTTAAATAGAAGAATGGTCGCTGACCGTAATCTTATTGTACCAAACGCGTTATTTGGAAATCCCGAGTCTTCTCCAGAAGAAAGGAAGGCAGTAACAATCATGGATGGAACATATATTTATATACAGAAGAGCTCCAACTTTTCGTTCCAGCGACAGACCTACAGTCTACACAAATACGAAAATCTATTAAAACCGTTCTTAATGGTGTGTTCCGATGGGCATATAATTGATGTTTGCGGGCCCTATGCTGCTACCGACTCAGATGCCAGTATTTTGGAAAGAATTATAAATGACGAAGAAGGCACATTTCACTGGTTTTACCGGGCTGGCGACATATTCATTTTAGATCGTGGGTTTAGAGACGTCTGTGGCGATTTGGAGCGATGCAACTACAGTGCCTATATGCCAGAAACCAAAGACCGCGGTGCAGACCAGCTTACTACTGAACAGGCCAATAGAACTAGGCTGGTAACTCTATGCCGCTGGGTAGTGGAAGTTATAAATGGCAGGTTCAAGCGAGATTTCAAATTGTTTAGGCAAGAATATTTTAATCGCGCCTTAAGTCACATGTTTGAGGACTTTCAAAACGCAGCGGCACTCATCAATGCGTTCCAAACACCAATACAAGATAGTATTCATGCATCATCGTTCGTAAATATAATTAATGAACGTTTTGAAATACCGAACCTCTTAGCGGACTATGTTATCCGTCATAACATAAATAGACAGAGGGCATCATTTGAAAGACTCAGCAGCGACCAACCTATTTTTGAAGACTTTCCGGTTTTTTCTGAAGAAGACCTAATTCTGTTTGCACTTGGCACATACCAAATCAAGTTGGCTCGCAGCTACTACGCTGAACACTTAATTGAAGGCTTATACAATATCGAAGTATACCGGGAGCGACAAATAAGTCAGCTCAGAGATTTTATTGAAGAAGAAGATATTTGGTTATTACGTGTGCGAATACAATCTAGACATGTAAGGTCCAGAATATATTATTCTTATATTGTAATGAACCGACAAAGACAAAATAGAGAAGCAATTGCTCATTATTATTGCAGTTGTTTGAGTGGAAGGCGCACAATCGGTTGTTGCGCACACGTTATGTGTGTAGTGTGGTATCTGGCATGGGCTAGACATCAAGACGAGGATATTTTATTACCGGCATCAGAACTCAGTGCTATTATTGTACATTAAATGTATGAATGTGGACGAGGCAAAAGGAGTATGTAAGGATCGTAGCAAGTGGCGTTCTGTGGTTTCTGCCTACCCCCATGGGAAAAGGGCGTGAGTTTATGTATGTAAATGTATGTAAAATAAATGTATTGAAGTAAACAAGTCATTTTATTTTATTTCCTTATTTTTAAGACTAAATCTTAGTAATTAATACGCTAAATCACAGGCTTACATATCTAAAATAAAAATGTATTTAGTTCCATTAATAATGACACTACAGATATAAAACTTCTTGAACCCGTTATTGTAGGGTGATATTAGACCAAAAAAAAATAAAATGTTCCTGGCCGCTGATAGACCAAGTGCCGTACGATTTTGCCCATTCTCCTTTGATTTTGATTTGATATTGATTGTAATTTAATCTCTGGATAATTGTAATAATAATTTGTTTTTGATTTGAATGCTACTAACATATTTTTCTAAGTGTTTTTATACTAATACGGATGTTTTTTCTTTTATCCGAAACAAATAAATTGAATTGAATAAACATTTAATTAACAAGTGCCCAAACCGGTGCAGGCGGAGGCTAGGTACAAATCGACCTTAGAAGCTGCTTCTTGTTGATGCCGAAAGGCAACAACTTGCGTACCCATACGTATTTGAGGAAATAACTTAATGAATTAACACGAATCACAGGCGCAGCTGCCATTTACAAGAACCTCCTTTTCAAACTCTACAGAATACATATTAAAACTTCCAGCTCGCGATTTAAACAAACCAAAGTAATTTTTGACACACTAGATATGACGGGATACTAATAAAATAATGTTTATTTCTGTAAATAGATATTTTATGACACTTTTACATGTAAATTTTTCGGCCAATATTTATAACTAGATGGCGCGGGCGCCGGCGTTTCCTAGATAAGAACCCTGAGAATCAGAGTCGAAATAAACTCGGAGGTCATGGTCCATTTAAAGTCCAAACATTATATTATTAAGATTGTACGTGAGTCTAACACTGCAGGGCCATGAGTAATCGTGCTTATTGTCAACTGCTGACCGACTCGTGTTCTTGCAAAATTAATAAATCTTATTTTTATCTTTATCGAATCTCATTTCAACATAATGATTGTTTGTTTGTTCAATCTATCACAACATGCAACATGTAAGATGATAGAACAACTCTTAGTCAAAAGCCATTAGTCAAGACATAAAGTTGAGTTGACCAATCATGTCGTCAACTCTTCAGTACCGCAGTCTCCTAAACCTAGCCTTCGTTTCCAGATGGCACCAGTGTTGGCGCAAGTGACAGACCCGGTATGGCTGGGTGAGGGTCCACATTGGGACCATGAGGAGCAGGCGCTGTACTTCGTCAGCATCTTCGACCACAGTGTCCACAAGTATGTGCCAAGCACTGACATCCATACTAAGGCTAAGTTGGGTGAGTTTATTACTGCCACGTGGATTTGTATTTAAATTCTAATTACATTGTTATCTTATTTGTGACAAGGAATAAAATTTCCTCATTCCATGTGAAGTTGTATCTGCGCCTACGCTCTATACACAGTATCCTGACCCTTTTGTATTTAGACTACCCCAACTGCTTTTTTTAGAAGAGGTAGGAAGTTTGTTTAAATAGGGTCCTACCCCTTTAGTATTATTATAGTATGCGTTTCATACGAGTATCAACCTTATTCGCATAAGTTTAATGTTCATATTCGTATGAAACGCATGATCATTTTCGCTATCTAGGAGTATGCATATTACAATTATAAAGAATAAGTTTTATATTCATATGTAACGCTTACTGTACTTAGCTGGAGTAAAGTTTTTCATATTCTTTACAACATCACCATATCTGAAATACTCGAACAAACAAACAAAACATTCACATTCCAGATGGCATGCCAACCTTCATTATCCCACTGGAGGGTAAGAAGCACCGCTTCGTGGTGGGTTTGAACCGAAAGGTGGTGGAGATCGAGTGGGACGGCAAGGAGAACGGAGCCAAGGCGGTGAGGACAATCGCGGAAGTAGACCATGACAACCCTAAGAACAGGTTCAATGATGCCAAGGCGGATCCTAGGGGAAGACTGTTTGCTGGTGAGTCATTTATGGACTAAAAGCGCCATTATTAATTGTTTCATTTGTTCCTAATCTTGAATTCAGAATCTTTTATTATCATATTCAGGAAAAAGGAAATAGCTTACCTACCCAGCATTCAGTCTTTAAAAACGGCATTATGACACACTTTAGATGACACGTGGAATTATGACAGCATGGCGTAGTTTTTGAGAGTGTAAAAGAGAGAACACTAACACACGTACACGTTTTGACGTACCACATGCAGAGCGCGTACATAACCTTTCCATAATTTTCTGTACATAGTGTAACGAACTCAAAACTGGTTCGATGCGTGGGAACGAGTCTAATGCCGAAAATATCATTTTTAGGTTTTTTGTCAGTTTGCCAGTCTAACATTTGCATGAAAGGATACGGGCGAAAGCTCATAGAAAGCTGGGCCTGGTGTTACAGTAACAATTACTGCATTATTTTATTTAGCTAATAATACCATTTCAAAAAAACTAAAATCTATCTCTACTGTATCCACGGCTAGTGTATCTACATAGCCCTCACATGATCTGACCAATACAATGTCTGGACTTTAAAAGAGACCTCTGTGAGTTTTACTACTTATAGAAATAAACATCATCTATCAATTCTACGTATTTTCTTCAAGGAACCATGGGTCATGAGTACGAGCCAGGCCGGTTCAACCTAAAGAAGGGCTCGCTGTACCGCTTCGACGCGGACGGCAGCGCGCACAAGGTGGCCGATAGCATCGACATCGCCAACGGCCTCTGTTGGGACCTCGAGAACAAAGCCTTCTACTTCATCGACTCCTTCGAGTACAAAATCAGGAGATACGACTATGATGTGGAAACAGGAGAGATTTGTAAGTAAACAATATTAATTTTACTGTTGTGTAGACTTACAGCGCTACAAAGTTCTTTAAGCGCGCGGCCAAAATCTGAACGAACGCCGCCATCTTGTTTTGTGAATACAATTTCTGTGCCAATTTAACAAAATGTTTACCAACAACGCTTCCCTGCTACCGTCCCACGAAACGCCCACCCTTCACCACTTCCTAGTGCTTTAGCTGGGAAGAAGTGGCGCATCAAAATCCCCAGCAGCACAGCTGTCTGTTCAGTTAGTTCACTTGATGCTATACGACAGTAGGTAAGAAATTAAAAACTCAAACCATTCATTTAAATTATTTTATTTGCCATAATTATGTCAGCTAGCACACGCCATATAGCTAAACAGCTCATCAATGTTGTTCAGGCGCCATGATCTTTTGGCGCCTGATGTCGTATTGACATTCGGTATTCTGGTTGACCATGCATTACCTTCGCCGAAGTCGGTCTTCGGCAAGCAAAGCTTAACGTTCGACCCGTGTGGCTGTTTATGGCTTAGCCACGAGCCCCCCCCGTCTGGTGAACTAATTCTGCCACCAAGCGCCATCACAGTGAGGTTCGAGACATATGGCCCATATTGCAAAAACATTCAAATCATCTTTCCGTGTCTGTAACCCCTCCCACGGAAAGTTACCACTAAGCCGGCTGTCGGCCTGTTTGCCATGATTCATAATATCTTGCAACACAAAAACATTTTTTTAACATTATAACTAAACATGAAAACTTTACATGTCTACATTTTACGGGCACGGCAATTTTTTCTGATAACAAAGAAAACGCAACCTTGTTAAAAACGCTAGATTGCTAAAATGATAATAGAACATGGTTACAAAAAATGTCTTACGATGATGCAGAACAACATCTTCGACAGCTCCAACATAAATAAATAAAATATAATATTATTATCTAGTATTGTATAGTGTGCACCGTGTTTTTTATCAGTGCTGATAAGAATAGCGCGCTCGATGTGTACAATGACGCGCGCGTTCTGAGTAATGTACCTACTACGATGTACCCACTCACTCACTCTCGACGAGCGCTCTGGACTATCTTAATTATTACCTGCATCTTATTATTACACGTTGTTTCTCATTAAGTGATTATATAAATCTTTGAGAAAAACACGATATTTTATTTTATTATTTTTGGAAAACTTACAGCTAATCAGACACAGTGGTTACAAATATAATAACAAAATGATGGCCAATTACAAGTTTTCACATGTAGAAATAACAATCAACTATGATGTACTAGGTAGCAGACAGTGTTACATTCGCTCTGCCAATCCACCAGATTGAGTTCGTCACATATTGCATTGTAGTCACCCAAGTGATACAAAAATTTTACGTAGGGACGAACAGGAAGACTATGCAATTGAACAAAGTCCGCAGTAACGCATAATGCTTTGTGATGCAAGTCCTCAGGTACAAGTGGATCACCACACCACGTGACAACAACTTGGTCATTAGATAGCACTAGGTCCAGAATCCTATCATTGTCATTTGAATGACAGTTATACTGCGAGAGGTTACAGGTATTGAAGTCATCAATTAGATTCGTTTGGACAGCGCCCTGCAGGTTAGTAGGGCGTAAAGCATACCCGTCGGCAGTCGGCTGCCACTTTATGTTTGGTTGATTAAAATCACCCAGAATAATAAACTTATCGGCAGAATGCTGAAGGACAATATCCGATAAGTTATTTGAGAAATTACCAAGCTGAACTGCTAAAGAATTGCCTAGGTTCTGGCTACAAATATAAGTTACGCAAATGTGCATTTTATAAGATATTCTTGGTTTCTTTCGCACTAGTGACAGTGTAACCCACAAGTCCTCGGCATTCGAGCACCACTCACTGCGAACATCGGCCACAAGTTCACGCCTAACCGCAATTAAGACACCTCCTCCCATAACTTGATTAGTGTTAGCATAGTCCCGGTCCCGCCTCCATACGAGATATCGGTCGTCAAACACTTCAGAATTAGATATCCCGTCAAATAACCATGACTCCGTCAAACAAATAATATCAAAGCTATTGATACATACATTTCTAAAGAAAACTCCTGTTTTGGTTCGTAATCCCCTCACATTTTGATAATATATGCTAAGGGACGCCATCAGAAATGATCGAAAACGTAAACACAGCATGAATAGCAGAAGTGTAGGGTACATTCAATTCGCGGAAACTGATATTATTTCTAAAAGCAAAGTTAATTTCTATGAATAAGGAAGATAGGACTTTAACAACATGTACATAAAGTACAATTAGCATACTGCAACAAAAGGTGCTGTAAAAAATAATATGGTCACAAAAAACATGGTATTTATAATATAATAACAAGCTAAATGGATCCTTAGGTGTAGGAAAATAGCAATTAAAAACGTAATGCAAAAATAGTGCGAACCGGCCGACACCGAGCGATAAGCAAACAATAGGCCGCGGGCCGGCCGGCGAGAATGGAATGCGTAGAAAAAACCAGTGCATGTGTTTCTCAATCTTAATGAGCCGATGCAATAGATATACAACCTGCCAGAATGATGAATAGGTAGCGTTAATATAAAAACTTCTTTAGATCATGTTCTGACTTGATGTGGAGTTTTGGAGACGCGGTGTTTTTGCGTAGCATAATTTTGCATCCCCTGACCCAAACATACTCAAAACCACGTTCTTTGGCTCTGGCTTTGGTCTTATTCAGAAGCATTTTGTTTTCGAATGTTAGGTGGTCGTTAACGTAGACCCTATTTTCACCACGTAGCCCCAAGTCACCAGCATTCAGGGTCTTGTGCTTTCTCGCAGCAGCTACAAAATCGTTTTTCAGGTAGCTGTTGTGCACCGAACAGATTATGTTTTTATTTTGCTTGTCGTTGCGCATCGGCACCCTTGCCACATAATTAATCTGTTCTTTTGGAATATGACAGCCAATGACATCCCCGATCTTGGCTAAACTTGGCTTTTAAACCCTACCTAACCATAATTTATAGCCAGAAAGTTATTTACTATTTGTTTATACAAATAGTACAAGCATAAGTAGCATAGTATAAGCATTTGAGTGAGATACCTGCGATCCTAGTTCAGGTAGAATCCAATTATAATATACCTTTCGTTTAAGGCCCTATATTAAAAATACATATTTATACAAGGTCAAATTAAATTAGCTAACGAAACTCCGCAGACGCGATGGGTATCGCTGCAAATCAAGATTAAAAAAAAATTACAAACATTTTTTTGGCTCTGTTCGCAGTTAGTGTAGTCACTTGAAATATAAGCATAAAAATACAGTTTTTATGTTAACTTCACAGACGTAATGGTATCGATATCTAACCATTTTTAATTTTACCATTAACAATGCATGTTGCCATCGTATATGATACCGTATGATTACCGTCGTATGATTTACCTATGGGAATCTGCAATGTAATAATTGCGAAGAACTGCTCAAAGGTGTTAAAAAGATACTTTCTAGATTGACGTGCGATATAGAAAAGAAAAAAAAAAGTTTTGTGTACCTAATAATTAAGATGCAGTGGCACCGAGTTGCCGTGTCTGGCCATACCGCTGTTAAACCCGCGATGGTTTGTGTGGTATGTTTAATGTTAAAAAAGAGCATGTAAACAATTTTTTGAATAATAAAAAATAAAAAGCCACGATAAAATAACACTAGCGGTCGTTGTAGCCACAAATAAACAAAAGTGTCTAAATATCGATACCCATCACGTCTGCAGAGCTTCGCTAGCTAATTTAATTTGACCTTGTGTCATTACTTAAATTCGGAAATTATTAACTTCCCCTTGTTTATTTTCCAGCGAATCCACGCAGCGTGTTTTCAATGAAGAAAGGAGAAAATGGCCTCGACAAAGACCTGCCCGGCATCCTGGACGGCATGACCATCGACACCGACGGCAATCTTTGGGTCGCCAACTTCGACGGAAATCAGGCGAGTGACCTCGTTATATTCATTTAATAACCAGCTTCTGTCCGTTACTTCGTTCGCGTGGAAGGCGTAAGATACACAATAACGGGTGCAAAAAGACACTTCAAGTGTTTTGTACTGGACCATACCTGGGAACCTTCTGGTTACGGAGATATTGAAGTTCAAAATTCCAACTTTAACTGTCGTTTTTTTACAGAAACAATTTTTTTATTTTATAACACAATTTTAAATACACCCACGACCCCTGTACCGTCGCATGCACCCATAAGCACAATGCTTTGCGTGCGGTACGTTGCGCACTACCGTAAACAGCGATAGTTCACACCAAAAATAAAATTAGTTTTCCAGCAATTATTTTTGTGCAATGTTACTTAGTGTGATGTACAGAATGCGTAGTTGAAGGCTATGTGATGGGTCTTTTCACACCCTGTATACTGAAGTAACAGCCAAATTTTTATAAGACCTTCGGCCCCTGACCCCCACAGGGTGGTATCGCATCGCTATTCGGTTTTCGCGTATCGTTCTTTTTGACATTTTTTTTCTTTTTTCTCGGTTCCTAAGGTCGTAGCGTAATGTTAAATAGCCTTCCTCAAGAATTGGACTATCAAATACAAAACGTTTTTTATAATTCAAATCACACTGGTAGTTCAAACCAAAAACAAACAAACACTTTAGCTTTATAGACAACTTTAGTTCCACATGTTTTGGTAGTGCTTAAAAAACTATGTTCGTCCATTAATAAATTACATTTAAATTATCCCAATGTTACAAATTATACAAAAAATATACCCAATTATACAAAAATTCCCCAACAATTCAATTAAGGTGACTTGACAGCTCATCAACGATGTTTTTTCTTTGGATCAGAGGTTTTTACCAGATGCCAAAGAACAGACTGGAAAGATTATAATTTATTGTTAAAATAACATACACAACATCACGCCTATTATCCTCAAAGGGTGCGGCAGAGGTGCACTTATAGTACAGCCACATTTCGTCAGCTACGTTTAAGTCTCATGTTACAGGGGGCGAGCCTATTGCCATCAACCGGGCACAAATCTAGACTTCGGGCTGTTTCTGAGAAATCCCAGGTGGAAAAATCCAATAACACAGCACGACCCGGGAATCACACCCAGCACCTCATGCTCAGCAGTAGCGCTTGCCTCCAGTGTAGCAACTATCTAAATTCGCGACGAAATATAGATTACTAGCGAGTAGCGGGTCCCGTCTCTGTTGCGCACCTCGCTCGGGTGCAATCTACTGATGTGGCGTGTTTCTTTGCTTTATCTAAGTTTTGAAATACAGGTACTCTAACCTAGCTCTGGAACCAGGGTCTCAAATGCATCTGTAACCGGTTTTTATGGCAATAAAGAATTTATTATTATTTTTGTTATGGCTTGACATTTCTCGGGACCCTGGGGTCCCGGACCTTTGGAAGGCGTACGAGGGGCCGAAGCCAACTTGCAGAGGCCCCTTAGACAATTTTAAATATTGAGGCACAAACCGACGATTATCCCTGTATGCACTATGCAAGTGTACCCAAGGACAACCCCCGGTTGGTGCAGGACTATTGCAATTATTACTGCATTACAGATAAACATTCCGGAATTGTTTAAATGATGGGGAAAACCGCATGAAAATCTATTCGGTCTTATTACAAAACAAGGTTTTTCTATAGACATGGTTTAAACCATCGAGCCGGTTTTGAAATAAGAACCTTACAGAAATCGAAATACAGTTCGTTTTACAAAACTGACAACTTAGTCTGGCTTTAGATTGTCAATTTTGTATTAAGAATTTTACTATAGTAGGCATAAAGTTCGAAATACAAAAACTGGCTCGAAGATTTAGGCTCGCGCTAAAGTTAGATCGTGTTTTGTAATAAGGCTAATTGAGTTTAGGAGAACTCGTCACACACAGACACGAAAATCGGTTTTGTTTTACATTACTGTATAAATAGGTTGGAATTTTAAGATGGAGCAGTACGGGCAGCTACCTTAGCCGTTATCGCTACAAAAAATGTTCTTAGGAGACTGTCTTTAACTATTTGAGACATGTTCATCTGTATTCACAGATTTTGAAAAGAAATGAAAAAAAGAAAATGGGTTTTTAGGGCGAATTGCTTATTTCCGGCTATTCTGTCTATCAAAAAAAAGTAAATTAGAGTTTTTTCCTACGAAATGTATAAATGTATGGGAAAATTTTGGTTTCGATTTCTGACTTTTCTTGTAAGAACTCAAACCTGAGTTGGTCCGATCGTTTTTGGAACTTCATAAGAAGCAGGATCGATTGGCATCAATTTTTTTAATGTGAATTTGTCTATTTTCATGCAACTGTTCTTTTTTTTTTCAAAATCTGTGATAGCAGATCAAAATGCCTCAAAAAGCTAAGGACAGTCTCCTACGACCGTTTTCCTGTAGCTACAACCGGTTAAGGTACCTGCCCTTACTGCCCCGTCTCAAAAATCCAACCAGTAGAATATACTAAATGATAAATGATTTTATTTCTGTAAGTAGGTTTGTACAAACACTTTTACACGTCGATCATATTTGAACAAACTAGATGAGGTCGGCGTTTCCTATCTGTCTACTCTGATAAGAAAGGCCGAAACAAACTCAGAGGTCAGTCTCTTTTAAAGTCCAGACAGAAACTTGGTCAGATCATGTGAAGGCTATGTAGATCGGTATCTGAAATGGTCTTTTGAGGAAAGAACCACACAGATTGAGTGGACCTGTCCAGTCAGTGCACGCAATTGTCAGCAATCGTGCAGCTCAACTCAGAACTTAAGGAGCTTAACGATTCGACGAATCTCTAACTATTCTATATATATTCTATTTAAATAATGTGCTAACCTAAATGTAAAAGAAAATTGAGCCATCGCGGGACGCCTGGTAGATGTGAAACATTTATTTTAAAAAAAGAAAATAAATATGGCATAATCAAAAACCAAATATTCTTTTGTTTAAGAAATAAATTGTTCTTTATTTAAAATATAGCGTGGCGACGAGTCGCCATGGCATACGTCGCTCGCCATGGCATGCGTCGCCACGCCAGCAATCGGTTTTACGTGCGGCTATAGATGGTTCACATCAAAAATTGGGACATAATACGAAAAGTAGGATCCCCCAACAATATTTGATAAACACATCAGTAATTACTCACACCAGTTAGTCACTCCAGTTTGTTGTTTTATTTAGCCTGATATAAAGACGACGCTCTTACCCCATAAAAAGCCTTGCCGACAAATTTATTAATAAAAAAGATGCGATTTCTTTTTGTTTTTTATTTAATAAGATGAGTTTGCTAATTTAAAAAAGGACACGTGATATTATCACTTAAGTGAGTTCTAGAATGGCATTGTTTAATTGACTGATTATTCATATTCTCATGAGAAATATTATATCATCAAATATTATGTCCACTGCTGGACATAGGCCTCATATTATATGGTTTAATTTTATTAAATGATTGTTGTAATATTTTATCTTTGACTCACTAGTCAATTAAGTAGTATGTACTTCTAACGAAACCGTTTTATTTTATCTTTTATATATTATACATTTGTCTAGGCAAACATGTACCATGTACTTAATACTTCTTTTATTTTAACATCCTGCATGCTAAAGTATTTAAACGCATATTATGCCAAATAAATATTCTAATCTTTTAATTTAAAAAAAACGGGACCAGAACCAACACTTATAAAGTCCTCACTTATTCCAGGTGCTCAAAATCGACCCTAAGAAAAAGACAGTAATAACAACGATCCCGATTCCGGCTCTGCAAACGACATCGGTGACGTTCGGCGGCCGCGGCCTGGATGTGCTGTACGTCACGTCGGCGGCCATGAACCGCGGCACAGAACAGCTCCCGCCAGCTGGCTGCACCTTCCAGCTCACGGCCACCGGATCTAAAGGACACCCTAATGCTAACGTCAGATTTAATGCTTAAGTTTTTTAATAAATGGACTGTAATTATTTTTTTATTTCAATTTACTAAACAGGCTCTAATTCAATTAGCTAGCGAAACTCCGCAGACGTAATGGGCATCGATATCTAAACATGATATTATGTTAATGTTAATTTGACCCTGTATTCCGGCCACCCTGAGATTACGTTCCTGACACCTGCCAGTTGGACACGATTAGCAAGTAATAAAGTTGAAATTAGCAAAATACGTATTCTTTTGTATTTAACGTTTGCAGTCCCTTCACAGTTATTTGACCCCTGATTTTGCATCACAGTGATCATTATTGTCGTTGCTAAAAGGTTACTGTCAGATGTAAAATAACTGAAAGGTCTACGGTGAAAGAAGTGTATATACTTGACAGGTGTCAGGAACACATTCTCAAATTATTAGTGGTGTGACGGTCGTTAGAGCTTGGTTTCTTAGGAAAGCGGCTCCGTCATATTGCAACGGCCGCCAATTCATTTTGTCATTTTCACCAGTATTTAACATTACCTATTGAATTAATGGAACCGAAAAAAAAAACGAATGAACAACTTGCATAGAAAAAGATACCGACTAGCGCAGCCTTAATATAATGGGAATAAAATAAGACTCTTTTTCATTAGCTACATTGGGATCATAAAAAAACGGCATAAAGAACACTCAACACAGCTTTTATTTAATTAGGACCTCTAATACAAGATGTACACATGATTTCATATTATGACTCCATCAATTAGGGTTAGTGTTTCATTAAACGTTTCAGAACTATATAAAAAATATGCAAATAATACAAGATCCCATTACAAAATTAAAGCTTAAAATTACGGTTGGGTAAACCTTTCACCCCCAAGCCAGTTACCATGAATGTGGCCCCATCTTGAGGCCCACGGAAATTTAAATTTGCGGTAGTAACGAACAAAATATCAAAGTGGGGCCCCCCAAAAGTAACCGAAGTCACTTGAAATGCCGGAATTGGGACTTTTTGCAGCAAATTACCAGTCCTGGGGTTAATTTTTATGACGCTTGAGCCGTCGAAACAGGCCACCCAGAGATTACCGTCCGTGTCGATGGTTGTACCATCGGGAAAACCTTCTACTTTGTTTTTCTCGAAATCGAAGATGTATTTCAGATTGGCTGAAAATAAATGGATGGGTTAGGACTTGTGAGAAAAGTGCGACTTTTTTAATCGTGTATTTGTGTACCGCAACAAGTGACCACGTCAAGAAGGCCATATCTCCTTTGAAACCACAAAAAAATATTCAAAAAAATAGTGAGGAAAATGAGGCCACCATCTAGGTATATTTTTTTCTTTTCGTGTCCATGGTACTTTACTTTTATAGGTACCTATTGTTTGAGCTCAGTAGATGGCTACTTGATTGCGGATTCAGCGGCTTCCTCTTTCTAGTACTCACCAATCTTTCCCGTTCCCACATCATAGTCGTATCTCCTGATTTTCCTTTCCCACGAATCTGTGTAGTACATAGCCTTCTGCTTGACGTCCCAGGCCAGGCCATTGGAGACGGTGATACGGTCTGCCACCTTCGTGATCTTGAACCCATCCAGACGGAATAGACTTGCTGTGTTCAGCTCGTAGACTGGATATACCCCGCGGCCCATGGTTCCTGTGGCCAGTAGTATAGAGGGAAGTTTTGTAAAGTGGTACATTCTAATAGAAATCAAAAGTTGATCGTAATGATGAGATATCAGGTACCTCATCATTATGAACAACTTTTACTATCCCGAAAAGAGCAATCCTGAAATCGCGTAGGTTTTCAGTTAGAAAGATAACATAATTAGATTTAGTTACATTATAGATAATCAATTAATCATACGTAAAAATGACGCATGGGATAATACTTTTTTTTATGTACTTAAATTAAAAAAACGAATGTAATAGTCGCATATTATTGAACTTATTAGTTTTAACAATTAAACAAAAACAAGATAACTAAGCATGTTTTTTTTAATTAATCAATTTCAAAATTATCAGCAAATTATACACAATGTATACAGTAATTTTATTTTAAACCTATTTAGAACCTGTTTGTAATCGAATTAAAGGCTCTCTTTTTTCCATACTGCATGCTACATTGTACTCCGTGTTCTTATATTGAAGGGGCAATATGTAAAGTACGTTTCAGGTACAGGCGCCACTATGAAAGAATCTTACAAATAATTCAGCACGTCATTCGCTCTTAGAGTCTCCTACTTCACACTCACTTGTAGTGTCCTCCTCACCAACAAATTCGTCATCACTAAAAGAGCGGAAAATTCTGGTGTTCATACATGCTTCGACTTACCCCAATTGTTTTGTTTTGTGGTTGAACCAATATTATTTAAATACAATAAAACATACGATTTGCGATTGCGATTTGTCCAAGGCATTCGATTGTGTTCTTCATGAAACATTAATCAGGAAACTGCACCACTACGGAATCCGGAACGCCTCTCTGGATCTTCTTACTTCTTATTTAAGTGATAGGATTCAGAGAGTTGATGTTAACGGGAAAAGATCTCCCGGATCGGTAGTAAGAATGGGGGTCCCTCAAGGCTCAATTCTAGGTCCATTTTTATTTCTTATTTATATAAATGACTTGCCTTACCTCATAAAGGATAAACATGATATAGTGCTGTTTGCAGACGACACTTCACTTTTATTTAAACTCAAACGTCAGCAGCTGGTTACTGACAATGTAAATAGCGCCCTCGCAAAAGTAGTTAACTGGTTTAACGTTAATAACCTTCTTCTTAACGAGAAAAAAACTAAATGTATTAAGTTTACGTTACCACATGTTAGACAGGTAGAAACAAGTGTTCTCATAAAGGGGGAAGAGTTGAAACCCGAAAATACCACAGTATTCTTAGGCATAACTTTAGACGCCAAGCTGCAATGGGGCCCCCATATAGATAAAATGTCAAAAAAGCTTAGCTCTGCAGCATACGCTGTTAGAAAAATTCGTGGTTTAACAGATTTAGAGACAGCCCGTTTAGTATACTTCAGTTATTTTCATAGTGTAATGTCGTACGGTATTCTGCTGTGGGGAAATGCCGCCGATATTCAGACGATTTTTGTTTTACAAAAAATGGCAATTCGTTCAATTTATAAATTAAGTCCCAGACACTCCCTCAGAGAAAAATTTAAAGAGATTAATATAATGACTGTGCCTTCTCAGTATATTTATGAAAATCTTTTGTATGCACATAAAAATATTTATCTGTTTAAAAAATACAGTGATATCCATAGTATAAATACTAGGAACAAACACAAATTTGTTGTTCCTACAACCAGGCTCAAGAAAATAGGTGGCTCGTTTAGATGTCAATGTATACATTTTTATAATAAACTTCCTAGCCACATTCAAGAACTAAGCCTTAATAAATTCAAATCTTTTATAAAAAAGGAAACTATGCCAGAAAGCCTATTATACTGTCAAATACTTTATTGAGGACAAAAAGGCTTGGGAGTGAGCTGTTCCAATAAATTTACACAGGGAATGTTGATTTATTTTATTGTTTTTTTTTGCTAACTATTGTACTTTTAATCTTTGCTATAAGTATCTATATTTTTTTACATATACAATGACATGAATATTTACTGTATAAAGTATTATATTATTTTAATTGTTGTGAATGTGAGGACTATGTGGGTTATTATTCCAGTTTTAATCATGTTCTGGCAGTTTGAGTAGTTTATGTGGCCTACCCAAATGTCCTTTCTTTGGTATTGTTCGTCGAATCGTTGAGCTCCTTAAGTTCTGAGTCGAGCTGCACGGTTACTGACAAATGCGTGCACTGTCTGGACAGGTCCACTCAATCTGTGTGGTTCTTTTCTCAAAAGTCCATTTCAGACACCAATCTGCATGGTCCTCAATGATTATGTCCGGATTTTATATACACATTGACATTAATGAATTTTATATACATATACTATGACAAGAGTATTTACTTTGTAAAGTATTATGCTATTATTTTAACTATTGTGAATGTGAGAACTATGTTGGTCATTGCTTTTTTTTTTTTGTATTTTTACTCTTAGTGTAATCATGATCTGGCAGTTTGAGTAACTTGTGCGGCCTACTCAAATGTCCTTTCTTTGGTATTGTTCGTCGAATCGTTGAGCTCCTTAAGTTCTGAGTTGAGCTGCACGATTGCTGACAATTGCGTGCACTGACTGGACAGGTCCACTCAATCTGTGGGGTTCTTTCCTCAAAAGACCATTTCAGACACCGATCTACATAGCCTTCACATGATCTGACCAAGATTCTGTCTGGACTTTAAAAGAGACTGTGACCTCTGAGTTTGTTTCGGCCTTTCTTCTCAGAGTAGTCAGATAGGAAACGCCGACCTCATCTAGTTTAAAAAAAAAATATGATTGACGTGTAAAAGTGTTTGTAAAAACCTACTTACAGAAATAAAATCATTTATCATTTATCATACCTACTCACTAACAACACAAAAACTTATAAAAGTTTTTTACAGTCAAGTTAAAGATAATCGTGCGTCATTTTGACTCACGGTCGTAATATTTAAAATTTGGCGAGACTTACCTCCACGTGACAAGGGAGCTGGAGGTCACCATTGAGATCTCCTTGATGCACTACGCGCCATTTCCAACATTTGGAAATATGCAGCAATATTTCGCTAACTCATGCGTCATTTTTACGCAGATTATCTTTCTAGTGTTAATAGCACCTTGTATTTTTGTATTTTTTTTATATGACTGAAATGCGATCCAGTTAACTTTGCATTCCTCTAGTTAGAATTACGACATACTGTTTGTGAATTAAAAAGTATCCAAATTATCTGACCTGCAAACACCCTGCCCCTAGGATCCGCCTTTCCGTCATTGATCCTGGTGGTGGGCACGTCGCGGTCCACCTCGCCGAGCTCCTTCACCACAGAAACCGGCGTACCCTCCCCCCCATCCCAACGTACCACCTTAAACTTGCGCTCCATCCCCACCAGGAACTGGTCACATGTACCTTCCACCGGCACCATGAAACCCACGCCACCGTCTGCGTTGATAATGTTCAGTTATCGGCGTTATTTAATGCGTGACCTTAGGGAGACACATACGTGACCACAGGTAGTCAATCAAGTCATCAGACTAGTTTCTGACCCTCTGGCAGCAACTCGTGAAAAATATTTAGCCAAGGGTATCAAAAGAAACTGAAAACCTGAAAAGGGTCATCATTATGAAGAACTTTTATCATCATCGGACCAACCCTGCAATTTCGAAAATAAAATAAGCATCATCAATGTCCAAATTGATCGAATATTATGAATTTCATGAAAACATGAATTTTGCGACCAATTTTAATTAAGAGTTGTATGGCGTCCAATGTTTTGATTACCTACCAATTACCATACAACGTGATACCTACTGAGCTGCAAATTGCAAAAATCGTAAGCAAATTTTAATTTCACGAGCTACTCTGTCTATTGTCTATGCATGTCCTAAATTCTCGTGAGTATTTTTATATGTATAACGGAGAAGGTATGTCTCTCTCGTTAGATCATCGTCAGCCATATTTTAACTACTGTGGGCATACTATGGGAAGTGTTGGTTATTGCGCAATAGAAAAACCGTTTCTAGTTCAAATCTAATTATAATTTATGATCAAATTAGTCACACTAGCGAATGCAGTGTAGGTACACGACACAACTATACGGAATGCACTACAGTATCAAAATCAATCAAAAGTCATTTACTTATTCAAACTTGGCTGAGAATCAGCACTTTTTGAACGTCAAAATTACATAAGACAGTCCCCTCAAAACACACGCGCTTCACCACTTCCTAGTGCTTTAGCTGGGAAGAAGAAGCGTGAAGCGTATCTTAACGTGTTCACTGCTTCACCCACAGAACACTATTACTCCTGGCTTGACCGCCAACGTCAAACTCAACTTAAATCTGATCGAGCGTTATGTTGTAGACTCTCTTAAGCGCCGCTTGGTGGCGCTGGCGTCCCGATTAGTCAAACGAGTGACTAACGTATTTCTGATTTCTGACATGTGTAGTGTAGTGAGTTGACGTTCTTTCCGCGCTGATTTGCAAAGGAAAATACATAATAATATATAATTAAATCATATTCATCAGCTATAATAAATTCTTCTGATAAATTGTTTATTTAAGTAGCAGTTCGAATTTTTTACTAATCATATTAAAATAAAGATTGTAATTTGACTTTCGGCTGCAGTGATGGTGGTCTGTGAGTGAGTGGTAGATTTTCTTGGCGCGGGGCGGGTGGCTCGTGACTCTGTTCGATTGCTTTTGGATTTTTTTAAGTGCCTAGTTAAATTATTATGTGAGTGTAGGTACGCTCAATGTTTTCACCAGTGTTCAGACCTGAAAGCCCGTCAGTTACAATAATAAGCTTAAAGTAGTTAAAGTAAGAAGATATACAAAAATCATGACCAAGCAGACCAAGTGAAAGTAGATGTAAAAATAAAAAACGCTTGCTTCATGAACATAACACTAGTCGAACTAATACCGCTAGTGTACCAGTGACCACGGCCACCACCGGGGCGCGCTGGAGCGGTGCAGCTCGGCCGAAACGTCGGGAATACACTAGATAGTACGGGGCAGATGAAAATATCTCCCAGAATTCTTCTAACTCACACAGGGGTCTACCTCACCCATGTTTAAAAAAATATGAGCAAATGGGTCCGTCATAGTCCAACGACGCTTTAGACACTATAAAAACAAATTGGCTATCGGGTGAAGTTGGATGTTCGTCTCAACCAAACGAAAGCGTTGAACATTATAATGAAGATATTAATAATTAAGTTGGACAATGAGCCTATAGGTAGGTAGGTAGGTACACAAGGCAAATAGGCCGCATCGTCTCAAAAATCAAAATCAAAAGTCATTAATTCCAACTAGGCTGATCAGTACCTTTTGAACGTGAAAATTGCACGAGACAGTACCCCAAAACGCCCGCTCTTCACCACTTCCGTGCTTTACCTGAGAAGAACGTGGCGCAACAAACTCCCCAGCAGCACAGCTGTCGGTTATGTTAGTCCGTCTGTTCGTTGGTCAACAAATTGTGACGTCAAAAGGTGCTTAAAACATATCTCTTTGTACGTAGGGTCGTCGACTGGGTACGAACGTTGCCAAAGAACGTGAGAAACGTAAGCGCTGGAAACGTCGCGATTCAATGAGTAGGTACGCAAGACGTGAGTAGGTAAGTCATATGGTGGAGTGGAGTCACTAGTTCACTACTGTAGGTAGGTACCTATCTCTTGTCACGAGTGTAGTGCATAATTTCATACTTCCAGAACCAGCGAACAGCGGTTTAGGACGAGAGTAAGTGAATTAATGAATTTGAAGATTTTTTTATTAGGTGGAAGACTATTCAGATATATTCTCCCTTTAAATTATGAACAACTTACCAACTTTAGTCTTGGTATGCACTCCAGTGGCTGGCACATACTTATTGATCATATTAAATACTCTAATGCTGACGAAGTACAGAGCTTGCTGTCTGTCATCCCAGTGAGGACTCTCGCCCAGGAATTGAGGCTCCGTGATCTGTTGAACCTTTACCGACAAAACACAGCATACCGAACTTGTGAATAGGAGGAACGAATAGTAGTCAACCATTTTGTTTGCCAGTTTGTCAAGGACTGATGACTTGGAGTTTTTGTTTATATTGTGCGTGCATTGTAATTATTGCACTACCAGGTATGCAGGTTAGCTTACAAATTACTGCAATCAATCGATTACACGAATAACATTGAAACAGGAAAAACAGGTTGTAAGTTATCTCCAAAAGATATTTACCTAATCAGCATTTTCTTTTTACATGGGTATTATTTAGTCTGCAGTGTGCTTAATGCATTTCAATAATACTTTAAATAGGTAGGTACTCACAAGTGAAAAGGCCAGCCTTTGCAACTAACGCCACATTCTTATATATTTAATTACCCTTTTTAAATTTTACTTACCCTAATTACTTACATAATTTACAATAATAATAATATGAGACAACATCCACGGTCTTCAGGTGCCGAACTAGGCAATAAAATATATTTGTAATAATTTAATATTTTGTAGGTTTATTTTTGAGCAATTACTTATTGACAAGCCCTTAGGATTTATTGTATAGTTGCAAGTTAATAATTT
This sequence comes from Brachylomia viminalis, assembly GCA_937001585.2. NCBI lineage: Eukaryota > Metazoa > Arthropoda > Insecta > Lepidoptera > Noctuidae > Brachylomia > Brachylomia viminalis. The sequence goes on along the minus strand of OW443310.2, from coordinate 24,704,404 downwards.
TTGTTTTTACTCTTTTTGAGAAGGCATAGCTCTACTTAGATAAAATGTTATCTCTTAACATCTCTATACTTACATACAAATAAATAAAATTGAAGTGTCTGTTTCTAATGTCAAAGTAATAGCTTTTTACTAAATGCATAATGAAAGTAGGTATATACGGTCACTACAATTTTTTTTTAATTTTGCCTGTCTGTTTGTTGCGGCTAATCTCCGAAACGGCTGGACCGATTTTGACGGGACTTCCACTTTCAGTTAAGTATCTGATGTTTCAAAGAGTAACTTTTATTTTAGAAAAAGAAATAAGGATCCGTTCAAAAAAAAAAAAACAATGTAATATACCTACCTTTTCACGCCTAAACCACATTCATAATTTTCGACATCCACGCAGGCGAAGCCGCGGGCACAAATTAGTGATAACCATATAAATAAATAGGATCAAAGGTTGCTTAGTAAAAAGGCGCCGTAGAAAACAAATACGTATATTTTAAAATAGTTTCTCAATACATTGTGCTCATAAACCACCAGTAGATATATAGGTGTACATTCAACATAAGTAAAGACTTAAATAAACGGTAAAATATCGTATACTTAATTACAATAAAATTCACTCAGATACGATACGGTCTCCTTCTTGCCACTCATAAACACTTCATAAACCTTAATACATTAATAATTAAAATAGAGCAACACGTGATGTTTATTGATAAAATTGCATGATATAACAAAAAAACTAAATATTCATAATACGCTAGCATAAAAAACATGATTGAATAACAAAATTAAAGCTTAAAATTAACATTGGGGAATCCTTTGACCCCCAAGCCAGTGACCATGAAAGTGGCCCCACATGGGGGATCCTGAGGTCCACGAATATTCAAACTGGCGGTGGTAACGAACAAAATATCGTAGTTTGGGCCCCCAAAAGTAACCGATGTTACTTGTAATGCCGGAATTGGAACCTTTTGTAGCAATTCGCCGGTCCTTGGGTCAATTTTGATGACGCTTGAGCCGTCGAAACAGGCGACCCATAGATTGCCGTCCGTGTCTATGGTTGTGCCATCGGGAAATCCTTCTAGTTTTTGTTTCTCGAAATCGAAGATGTGCCTGACATTGGCTGAAAGGCAATTAGTAAACTGGTGAAAAAGCTGAACAGAACGAAGAGGTGATATTTTCAGTAGATATCTTTTTCAATGGGTTAAAAATTTACTGCAAACATTTCAAAATTATGTTCTGAATAAAGTTATCTGACGATGTTAACTACAAATGTACAGTTTATAAGTTAAGGAAGGGAAGCCGAACTCTAACACGATACAAAATTAGGAAAAACTATTTTTTTATCAGCCTTCGGTATTTTAGGATCAGCCACGGCTATAACATTTTAAAAATAGTTTATCATGCTACTACGAATAGACGTGTGATCACGTCAAGAAGGTACTTTTCTCTTAAAAAGTAGTCTCTACTCACAAATCTCTCCCGATTCCTCATCATAGTCGTATCTCCTGATGTTCTTCTCCATGGAGTCGGTGAAATACATGGCCTTCTGCTTGAGGTCCCAGGCCAGGCCGTTGGAGACGCTGATCCGTTCTGCCACCTTCGTGATCTTGGACCCGTCCAGGCGGAACAGGCTTCCCTTATGCTTGTCGTAGTTACCTGGTGGGTCCTCTTTACCCATAGTTCCTGAGAGTGGTGGAAAAAGAGAGTTATGTAAAAAACATAATATCAGCCTATTTTTGTCCCACTACAGGGCAATGGCGTCTTCTCATACTAAGAAGGCACGAGAATTGATCACCATTCACCGCTTGCTCAAGACGGGTTGGCGATTTCAGACTAAAGAACATACATCCACTAACATTAATATCTACTATCACCAACGTTAGTATCAGGTTCTAAACTTGTAAGTATGTTGATCAAAGTACGATTCGCGGTCGCGACCTGCAAATTGCAAAAGTTTAAAAATAATAATTTCACGGGCTACCTGGGCGGTTTCGCTTTAAGAATAGATACGGGTCGTTCCACAGTTTCGTGCAAAAAGCACCTTTTTGTAGAATCAATTTTTTTTTTAGATATTCCGCATTTTTATGCGAAATATCGAATATAGTTGACTAACAGATTTATAAAAACTCGAAGGCACTCTTTTATCTTGTTTAGTTCCGGAGAAAATGATAACTGAAATTTCATGGCTGGATGGTAATGAAAACAGGAAAGAACGTAATGAATTGAGCTGCGATGGTAATTTTTAAAGCGGCTGGTAATGAAATACCTACTGCACAATAATTGTGAAAAAAGATGAATGCAAATAAAACAAATATATAATTTTAATACCTAATCAACATTTATTATTCAGACTTTGATTTCCGTTAAATCAATATGAAGAAAAGATAGATTAATCACAGTTTTTTGTGTTTATAAACAAGCATCAAAACTACAAATGTTTATCCGTAATGTAATCATTTATTTATAGCCATTAAATCACTAATAGTAAATACTCACTTAAGTGCTAACAGGTTTTTTGGTCTTACATGCAAAATCACAATAGTCTTTTTACTTAAGAATAATAAAACCATAATAAAAGCAACATTTTAAAATAAGTTAACAAAACACGTTATCGATACTCTTCCTAAAGTCGAAATCTACGATTAATAATAAGGTTCAGACTTCTAATTTCAATAAACTTCTTTGAATAAATGTTAGTAAAATTATCAAAATATTATAACTATAACAATCAAACATGAAAAGTTTACTATCAGTAACAATCTAAATGAAATCAACCCGAAGCGTTTTTCAAAAAATATTATAATCATCACTGTCATCCGATTCTTCATAATATTTTTTATTATCTCTAATTGGTTTACCAGTCTTATTAAAATTAACAAATGATTCGAATTGCCGTTGGTGTTCAGAGTTAAATGCTGGCGTCAAACTTTTAGGGACCACATTTTCCTTTAGTTTCCGATAAAATTTGCGATTTTCCCAAGTTCATTTTACGTCAGACAAAATCTTAATTTTAGGCGATTTGGCCTTAGACGTAGACGCACCTACATTAACCAACGGTGATAGTTGTAAATCAATAGGACCTGCTAGAGGTTGTAAGTTTTTTAAAATATCTGAATCATCTATGTTCTTTAACATTACGGACGAATCTATGCTATATAGAGACTCATTGTCATTGGCACATGAAACTTCATTCTGATCACAGTGAACAACAGATAGATAGATCTCATCCTCGTTATATTTATCACAGCAAAGAAAGCCTAAATGTTTATTGTGTACCTATACAAGTAATGCGGCAATCATGGCACTCGAAACAACTTAGGATACGCAAAGTTATCATTTTTGAAATAGCAGCTGTCCACATTATCTGATGAACTTTTATTGTGTTTTTGAATCCGGGAATGTCAGGTGGAAATATTATTTCTTTAATATCGCGCTCTGTTATCATCTCGAAATGCACATTTGGTATGTTCTTAGTAACCAAAGCCCAAAAATCTTCATAAGAACCAACATCTCCACCATATTTGACGAAATTATCGGCAGCCCGTTTCACGACTGCCCCAATACCGTCCAGAGCTCCGTTGCCATGCCCGGATTCTTGATAATTCCAAGTCACTATACTTATATTTTGGTCAATATCTTTAAATTTTGTGATCAAATAAAAAATAAACTTATTGCGATACTGGCTTGAGGGAGAGTCGGATAGAAAGTGTACGGTTTCATAAGGCACTAAATATCTTATCATCTTTAAAATATAGGCCGTAGATGAGCCGTTAACGTAATCTATCTTTTTCTAGTTTTTCTTCTCTCGTTAACTTTTTACGTGGTTTCCCCATGTTGATTCTGAAAAAAATAAAAATATATTATGATTATATAATTTAACTCATCTATATAAATGCAAAAACATGAACAAATATGTCAATACTAGGCTCAGAACTGTAATAAAAGTCGTAATCAACTAAGGTTAAACTTATTCATTTCTTTCCAAAACCTGTTCATTACCATCTTTCAAAATATAGGAGGGAAAAGATGGTAATGAAGTGGAGATGAATGAAGAAATCAAACATTTTTAGGGATATAATTGTTATTAACTACAGCATAAGTTAAATATTAACATAAAGTCAAAATAAGCTTAAGAGGCAAATATATCAAGCAATTAAAATAATCTACTTACTGCAGTTATTTTTTAATTCACTGGAATGTAATGAGTCACTTCGCGGACGAAGCACCGTAATCGTGGTGGAGAACGAATGTATTTACGACGGCGATGTGCGCACATCCTTCTCGCTCCGATGTCGCCAGCCACTGACTGTCATTTAAACAGGTAGCAACCAAGCAGAATACGTGATCGCGTATTATACCTACATAATTTTATAAAATCTGAACATGGAAGGTGATGAACTTTTTCGCGTGACAATTTGAAAATGAGCGTTCTTCGATTATTACAGCATGATTTTCTTAGTGAGAATTTTTTTTATCAATAGCTCAGAAGTGCAGCTTTAATGTTATGTACAAAATAAAACAGTTAATTCAAAACCATTTAAGTTACAAGTTAATTGCTTGCCAAGGTCCCTGCTTGGAAAGGGAGGGTAGTGAATTTTTACACAGTTTTTTAATTTTCCTGAAAAATCCTTTGAATAATCCTGAAATATAAAAGATACTCCTTTTAGAGTAACTATTTTACTATATTTTGTGCTATAAATTATTAACAATACATCATAAATTGCCTGCCATAATAGCCTGGAAATGTTTTTTGCACGAAACTGTGGAACGACCCATACCTAGAATGCAAGAGCGAGTGAGGGAACTGGGGGACCTCGGGTAGGTTATGTTCTGAAGAAGATGACTGGCGCTCCTAGTGAGTCTGCGAACCGAGCGTACAAAGTGCACGTTATCCCCTTCGGTTGATTGGTTTGACTTTCATACAAAAAAAGGAATCCCGCGAAGCTAAGCTTCGCCAACTCTTCTATTGCGACTGACAGTAACACTTTCAGCGACGCGCCGCTAGCATTCCGAAAATTTAAAGTGATACGGTGAGATGACGTAGATAGAAGGCCGCAGCCGTTTATACATGCTCTTTAGAAAGATATATTTTTTGCTGACGTGTCAAATAGCGTTTATCAAATTTTACGTATTACATATAACGTTGCTCTGCTCAAAGTGTTAACTAACCTGCGAATACCCTGCCTCTGGGATCCGCCTTGCCGTCGTTGATCCTGGTGGTGGGCACGTCGCAGTCCACCTCACCGAGCTCCTTAACCACCGAGACCGGCGCCCCCTCCCCCCCGCCCCACCGCACCACCTGGAACTTGCGCTCCACCCCCACCAGGAACTGGTCCGATGTGCCTTCTACCGGCACCATAAAGCCCACACGACCATCTAGAGGATAAGGATTAAGATTTTGAGATATTCTCGGTGTTTGTATTCAAAATGAAAAGTAATTTATTCAAATTCGGCTGAAAATCAGCACTTTTTGATCGTCAAAATTACATGCGAATGTCTCCAAAACGCCCGCCCTTCACCCCTTTCTAGTGTTTTAACTGGAAAAAGTCTCGTAACAAACTCTCCAGCAACACATCTATCTGTTAAGTTAGAATATTCGCCTTGTAAGGCCTCCGAACGATTTGTCAGGATTATTATTGGTCCGTTTATAGATAAGCACTTACCAAGTTTAGTCCTTGTATGCGCTCCTGTAGCGGGCACATATTTATGGATGGTATGCTCTTGAATGCTGACGAAGTACAGAGCTTGCTGCTTCTCGTCCCAGTGAGGACCCTCGCCCAGCAGCACGGGCCCCGCGATCTTTTGTACCTTTACAGACATCTGGACAAAACATACACACCTAGTGAAGAGGATAAAGAAATTCCCAAGAATTTTGTGTTCTATTTTGAAATGGATTCTTGAAATGATAATACCGCATTGTACGATTTGTTTTTTTTTGATAATATTTAGCAAATCATAAAGCCAAACGATCAACACAGTTTATCATGTTCTATGTACATAAAGGACGCGATTACGGATACGGTCGTGATTCAGTCGTTAGAATCATTCACTAGCTCGTGATTCATCTATGGCCCTCGCTTTAAATCCGTCCTTTATTCACTAATTGCATAATATACTATTTCACTTCAGTAGCTCAAACATGTAGCTTTTGCTGCCTGAAATCAGTCACTGAGTGAGACCAAGTAACTTTTTTTTTTTCAGAAAGCCGCGAATATCTTATTCAGCCTTGGGTTATTCATACAATTCGAAACATTCACACTCTATCTCTTTCCCGCCATTAGAAAGAGAGAGAGAGAGACAAAGACCAGCCCTTTCGAAGTTCCGATTTTGAATTCGACCTCAAAGACAAACACGTTCGGAATTTCGTACTAACTAAAGAAATTTTGCAAAAAGATAATTATGTCTTTTAATGTAATTTATTGAATTTTTAACTTATTGTTGTATTTAAACGAAAATAAGTATTTACTGCAAATAAAACTGATAATACTGTAAATATTTATTTCTAGTTTAAATAATGTGGGTGCTATTTCCGAATACGCCATTTAAATAAAAGAGCGGGAATAAAATTTCGTATTTTATATATTAAAATAATCGTAAAATATGAGTGAAACTAGCGACGAGAACAGTATTTTAACACCGGAAGAGTTAAAACAACAATTTATTAATGCAGAATTAAGTTTCCTATCTGCAAAATCTCGCGAGAAATATCTGAAAGCATACCATGTCTTCAATGAATGGAAACTTACAAAGGGCGCAAGCAGTTTTTCGGAGACGGTGTTGCTATCTTATTTTTTAGATTTATCACAGACGAGGCGATCATCTACAATGTGGAGTATTTACTCAATGTTGAAAGCTACTTTAAAAACAAAATATAACGTGCATAATGAAACATACGCAAAACTCGTATCTTTTCTAAAAAGAATGTCAGTTGGGCATAAGGCTAAAAAGTCCGAAATTTTCGCGGCCCTTAACATAGAATAATTTCTTAATGAAGCTCCGGACTACAATTTTCTTGCCGCTAAAGTAAGTGGTAGAACCTATGAATCTATGTTGTTAGTTATTAAAATTTGTATGTAGACTGTTATGTCTAAAGGTACCTACTTATTGCCTACTGCAAATTTTTGGAGGCGCAATGAATCCTAGTCTGGCTTACCAATACTGTTAAAATATTTATTACGATATGTAAAAGATGCTGTAAATATTAAATTATGCATATTAATTATGTAATATTTTCATTACAGGTTGTACTGATCATAGGAATTAGTGGAGCGTGTCGCAATAACGAGCTATTACAGCTAACAGTTAATAATATCGCATTCAGATAAAATACTGTTAGTAAAATTGAAAAATACGAGGACGAACCTTGACAGGTCTTTTGTCGTACGCGAAGAATATGTAACTATTGTAGAAAAATACCAAAATTTACGTCCAGCCAATATAAAAACCGACCGATTTTTCATACAATACCATAATAATAAATGCTCAAGACAGCATATGAGAGTAAATAAAATAGGTGCAATACCGCGAGAAATTGCCACTTTCTTAAAACTGGAAGATCCTCAGCTATACACGGGTCACTGCTTTCAGAGAACTTCGGCAACGCTCTTGGCTGATTCCGGAGCCGATCTCACAACTTTAAAACGTCACGGCGGGTGGAAGTCCAATACGGTTGCAGAAGGCTATATTGAAGACTCGATAGAAAATAAATCGAAAATCTGTAAGCGTATAGTGGAAACAATAAGTCTGGATTCGACCTCGGATGCTTGGTCTCACCCACGCCCATCCACTTCCAACGACGCACAGTGCACTTATACAGAAAGCCGATCAGAGTCACCAACATTCACCGTTGTTCCTTATCAATCCGCCACCGAAACAGAAACCTTAACCCCAGATAATCAAACTCAACTCAATGCAACTATACCTAACGTTGCCAAATAAATCTGTTGATTTGCAGTAATTTTACTTTTAACTTTTAAAATGTTCCATTTTATTGAAATGGTACCTCTACCTACAATGTTAATTATTTTGATTCACAATAAATAGTTATTTCAATCTATTCCTGTTTATTATTTTATCTCCTAAAGTGTTCTCGCTGCTGAAGTGAAAAGTTATGTGTGTTACACGAGAGCAAAGTTTTTGCATCTCGTGCCTTTGAATCCCTCGCCACACTCAGGATTCAAAATCAGCACTCGCAGCAAAAAACGACTTTGCTCTCTTGTTGCACAAATTACTATTATTTTGCAAATATGGGTAATACACAATAGTTGGTTGTTATGACATATCAAAGCTCAGCCATATTTTACCATTCGGCATGCAAACATTTACATTATTTATGAAACATGCACATATATTTCGATTCTATTTAATAATAGAATCGAAATATATGTGCATGTTTCATAAATCATCATCATTCATGTTCATCATTCATGTTGTCATTTCATGTTTTCATCAATAGATCAGTTAATAAATTATTATCATTTTCATTATAATTATCATTCGCTTCCGCTCAAGACCCGTCATGTTGACAGATTTATGATAAACTAGCTGTCCCGGCGAACTTCGTACCGCCTCAGAATGTTATCTTCATTATAATATTTTTCTTGAATTTTTCCCGTTTCTATAGTTATTCTGCTATTCGGGGCGGAGACAAATCCAAAAAATAAAAAACCATGATAATTGGTCCAGCAGATCTTGAGTTATAAGTGTTGTAACAAACCCGTCTTTGTTTTATTTATATAAGATTATCATTTTCATAACAATTTATCTACAAATATATTTATCTCTCTTAGAAACTCATAAGTATACGCTATAGTACACTTTATCCGTCAAAAATTTACGTAAGTAGTCTACTCCTAAACTAGGTTGGAAAATTGCAAAATTGGTTGGGATTTGTGAGAACTACGCTGCTAACCATGGGCTAAAATATAATGTAACAAAGTCAGAACTCATGGTCTTTGGGGCTGCTGGTAAGAAATGTCCAGAAGATGTACCACCTATTAAAATTAATGACGTTCCGATTCTTCGGGTACACCGTTTCAAATACCTTGGACATTTCATTGCTGACGACCTTAAAGATGATGCGGATGTTGAACGGGAACGCAGAGCATTGGCGGTGCGGGAGAATATGTTGGCCAGTAGGTTCGCTCGATGTACAGATGCGGTCAAAATCACGCTGTTTAAAGCATACTGCACATCTCTGTACTCGAGCGCCCTATGGATCAACTGTACTAAACGTGCAGCCAATGCTTTGCGTGTTCAATACAATAACGCTTTCAGGGCACTGTTGCGTGCGACTGCCACGATATTGCAGTGCATCTGCAATGTTTGCACAAACCAGAGTGGACAGCTTCTCAGCTGTAGTGCGTAAGAAGAATGCGCCTCTTCTCGCCAGATTGCGTGGCAGTAGCAACGGCCTCTTGAGCGTTATTGCTGATAGGCATGATAAAAGCCCCATAGTGAGGCATCTAATTAAAACCACTTTATCTGTAGTAGTAGATATAGTAGGTACATAGTTTTTATAAGCTTTATTGTTACTAACATTCTAGTATTGTAAGTATTTCTTGTGTAAGTAAATGTTTGTGAATCGTGTTTGTTTGTTATTATAAGTACTAACTTATGCTAAGTTATATTGTTACTAACACAGTGGACCTCTGTAGTCTGTTTAATAAATAAATTATTATTATTATATAAACATCACCGTATTTAAATCTTTCTAGCCACTTGGCAATTTATTGAAAATAATAGGGGCCATGCAATAAATACTTTTGCGCATGTGGTTTTACAATAGTTTCTGTAGTTCTAAGTTTAAACAATGCCTCCGGGGTAGCGGATGTTCATCGGTGAATGTGGTGATTGTCCAATAAAAGGCAAGGCGCCATGTCCCCGATTTGACTTCTATTTGTGCGCTCTGCTGGCTTTTTTCTTTTATTATAAATAAAGGCAAATTTGTCTGGAGTGCGTCACGTGGATGATCTTGAATAAAATATGGTACTGCGAAGTAGTGATGATGAAGCAGTTAGTATCCATCGAGATATGATATAAAATGAAGGACCTAGGCGCCTACATTTCGATGGAAAGATAGTAACCAAATAGCAACTAAAAGCATTTGGCATTATTATGTTATCTGAGTTGATTGTTCAGACAACTGCAGATCTCAAAGATAGTTATAATAATATAAGATAACAATAATTGTTCAATTATAGCTTTATTCGACCAACTTGGAGAGGTTGAGTTTGTCGAGTTTTCACCCAATGCCGTTAGTAATAAAATGAGGCTGAAAAGTTGTTAACCAAAAACAGAACTTTGCAGACTGTAGGTATCTACTGCGGTAAAGTGGGACCTATGGAAATTTCTAGTACCTATAGACAAACGATATTTTATTTTTGTTAATTTGTTTAATAAAACGCTTTAACATGTCAAAAATAAATAATTTCATTTTAAAACCAGACGAGGTAACCAACTACTCTGAGAAGAAACACCGCACCAAACTCGAGTCTCTTTTATAGTCTAGATAACTTGATCAGATCATGTGAGGACTGAGGACCATGCTGATTAGTGTCTAAGATGATCTTTAGACAATTAGATAGATGCTGGGATTGATGTGCTAATTCTCAGTTAGAACATTTTTCTAAAGCATGAATGAACGACATTTCACTTGCAATGCAAACTAAAGAGCGCGGGGCTGGTTCAATATTGAATCCCCTGGATATAAGCGTCTTCATCATATAACCAAGTAACAACATACAACGGTTACTTTAGCACCACTAGAACTGTAGAGATTGAAGAGGCTACCTACTCTAGAAGCATTCAGCTATATTATAATAATATGAATAAAATTATCTGAGTTGATTGTTCAGACAATTGCAGAATTTGCAGATCTTAGAGATAACCGCCAATTGCAGACCTCAAGATAGACTTTTAACCCTTATGCCCTTAGTTATAAGGTTGCAAATGCAAAGTTGTCAACCGAAAACATTGCAGGTTGTGCCTATTGGGGCGAGGGCAGGTGATCTATGGAATATTTCTAGTATAGCCAACTAGATGCTGGGATTTTATGTAGGTAATTATTAGTAGGTAATTAGAGTAGGAGTATGAGTGTATGAGTATTTCGCTTAAAATGTAAATTAATGAGAGTGCAATGATTAAATCCCCTGACAGATTGGGCTCATACTGTTCCATTTTTAAAGGAGAATGGTCAAAAAAAACCCAGAGCGAACAAATACCGTATGTAGCTCAGAATTTTAGTGATATTATTCTGTAAATATTTCACTATCAGAATCGATGGCTAAATGTGTAATATTGTGCTATTTGTTTTGCATCAGGGGTGTTCTTTTTTTTTTTTTAGATGTCTTCGCTTTGGGTATGTCCGACGATATACATACATATACTCACGCTCATAATCCCATAGGAGTAGGCAGAGACTGCAGATTGTCAATCAACTAACTATAGTCCACTTTTCGCCGCTTTTCTGCGAGACTCAGCGTGACGAGTGACGAACTGTGTCGCCACCGTTTGAATGTTAAGTCTCGTATAAGTCTTTTAGTCGACTTTTACGACACGCCGAGAAGAAGGCGATGGTGCTATTGGTAACCGACAGACACGGTTTAAATAAATAAATACATATACACACGATATAAATACATTATTCAATAGTCTTATTACACTTCTATGGCCATTAGGTAAAGATTAAAGTAACAATACGGGAAGAAAACGTACTTATTGCATGAAAAAAACACAAAAAAAACTTACTAAATACACCTACATAGGTACTAAGTATTTTTTAAATGAACATAATAGAACATTGATATAATTATTTACTTCATATGAAGACTTACTTGACTTTACTTCATAGACTTTTAAACATAATAAATAGATACATAGGTACAACATTATTCTTACGGACCGCCTCGTAGGTCCGTTGGACATTTGAACAATGCGCAGAGATTAACGGGCCACCGCGATCGATTCCAAGAAGTTTAAGAAGCTTTGTGTGAAACAAATAATCTTCTTTCTCTCTCACTCACATAAGTATGAGCGAGATAGATAATTTTCGCTTATGTAACCGTAACCGAAACCAAAGATACAGGTAAGCACAACCAACACACCAATCCTGGAGTAAGTGCAAGCCATACTAGAATATTACTGCTCCTGCATGCATGGGAAGAGGACTTTGGGTAGTTGCTCCCATGTAATAAGCTTTATACAGGGTGGCCCAAAAGTCGTGGATCAAACGCAACTAGGGGTTAGGTGGGGTCATCAGCTGCAAAAAGTTGTTCTACGGGAGGTCCTTAAGGTCAACCCCTGCAGAGTATAATTTATTTTGAGTTTTTATGAGAAAATTGACTTTTTTTAACTAATTCTTATTGAAATTCGAAAAAATCTACACCATGTATCTTTTTTATAATTTTCACTTGATTGGTACTGATGAGTACTTGCCTTAGACATGTCATTTATGGTTGTTTATTGGGTGTGTTGAAGATAATATTAAGTTTTACGAAATTTTTTTTCTCAAATCATAACTTTTCATTTACTTTGGACCCCACTGTGAAAAAAAATACTCTACCGAAAAGTAACCCTGTGTTACAAGTTTTGGCGCATTTAATAGGGATTCCGAAAAGGTATTACACATGGCCATGAGTGGCTCTAATATCTTTCTAGGACGAAAAAACAAGACAACGATTGTGATTGTGATTTATTTTTAAATAAGCCTAACCGAGTTTTATGGTTGGATTAACTTTGGCCTTGCTACGAATAATCGTCCTTGAAAGATATTAGAGCCACTCATGGCCATGTGTAATACCTTTTCGGAATCCCTATTAAATGCGCCAAAACTTGTAACACAGGGTCACTTTTCGGTAGAGTATTTTTTTTTCACAGTGGGGTCCAAAGTAAATTAAAAGTTATGATTTGAGAAAAAAAAAATCGTAAAACTTAATATTATCTTCAACACACCCAATAAACAACCGTAAATAGCATGTCTAAGGCAAAGACTCATCAGTACCAATCTAGTGAAAATTATAAAAAAGATACAGGATGTAGATTTTTTGGAATTTTTATAAGAATTAGTTAAAAAAAGTGTATTTTGTCATAAAAACTCAAAATAAATTATACTCTGCAGGGGTTGACCTTAAGGACCTCCCCGTAGAACAACTTTTTGCAGCTGATGACCCCACCTAACCCCTAGTTGCGTTTGATCCACGACTTTTGGGCCACCCTGTATATTATTTGGGATGAGTCAGAAACGAACCCACATTTTTACACCCTGCTCTGTATTTAGATAATGTCCCATTAGATCTAGATATGTAAACTTTTATGAATACATTTTTCTGTTATCTAAAATGGTGTTTTGATTATGCAACCCAAAACAGGTGGATCTGTTTAATAACCGAGATTTTTAATCTCTGCATTTATTTTATACTCAATAATAAACCGTCTGTTTGCAAATGTTTGTTTGATTGATTGATCTGTCTGTCTGTTGTTTAACATTTTTTTCATTTTCATCTTTTACTAACTTTACAAAAACATTCCTGGTAATATATTTAGGAATTAGTGAAAACCGCATTAAAATCAGTTCAGTTGTTCTCTAGTGATGCGCTTACCAACTAACATCAATTAATTTTTATACACGGTCAATTAGGTCGTTCTGGAACCGAAAGCCATATACTCGATCATCGAACTCGAAACGATTGGGACTATTATTTTCAATAAGTTACAATGAAACAAAATCACGAAAAATCAAATTTATTGTTTTTTTTGTGTAATAGTGAGAACTCGTAGTAACGCTTCCTTGCGATCAATGCATATGTGTGTAAGATTGTATTGTTGTAGATTGTTGATGTAGATTGTTTTGATGTAGGTAGGTACACAGTGATCAAGATGTCCACCTTTCACTGTGGTGTTCAGTCACCAGTCGCGGTCATCAGTACCTACTTGCACTTTGTTGCTGTAGATACCTAAGTACCCGCGACAATAATAAATCGTTTGATTCCGCATTCATAACCATTGTTTGATTTAAATTGCGTTTATCTACATACCTATCAGTTAAATAACTCTATTTTTCCTTCATAATTTCTACGGGCTTAGGACCGTCGCGTCTGTAATAAGTAGGTACATGTTACGTATCTAAGTAGGTAAGTACTTACTTACTTGTAGGTACTCTTTTATTCACTTCACTTTTCACAATATTAAAAGCGTCCACTGTCGCACTTCTTAAGTCATCTCGAGTAGTACGCTAATCGGAATAAAATACGCACGCACTGAAGTAGCATAATGAGCAGGGCATCCATCATGCTGATAGAACAGACCGCGTTAATGTGCCAGAGAGATACATAATATTGGCTAACATTGAATCGCCTGGCCGCCATTATGGTATTCCTGTATGTCTTCCTCCAATTCCGCCGAGTATGGTAGTCTACCGCGGCCCTGCGCGTGTGTGGGCGCTCGAAACTGTCCATGATCGAGGAGGCGCTGGGTTACAGCCAGGATGGTGGAGGTGAAGGGAACTTGAGGGTCAGTGATTCCACGTGCGCGCAGTGAGTTCAGGTGTTCCGGCTGAGCATACAAACGTTTGGCCTCTTTCAAGTTATGGTTCGCCATGTCACATAAAAATCCACCATAGCCCAAAACTTGAATTTTTGGTGCGTAATTAGGTTGCGCGTGCGTGACCTAATACAACGAAACGCGAGACAATACTAGAAAGGAATAAGAAATTAGGAATGGCGGGGGCGCGGGCGGTCTGCTAAACTGTAAGGGGCCGGGGGCGTGGCTTACGGATCATGCTGTCTGATCGATGAATGAATTTTACAATGGGTGCCGTTCGCAAGTGTTGCAGTTCGTCGATACGTTTTACACACATATGCATTGATCGCAAGGAAGCGTTACTACGAGTTCTCACTATTACACAAAAAAAAACAATAAAGGTTTTTCGTGATTTTGTTTCATTGTAACTTATTGAAAATAATAGTCCCAATCGTTTCGTGTTCGATGATCAAGTATATGGCTTTCGGTTCCAGAAAATAACGACCTAAAATTTACCGTGTATATTAGTTAAAAAAATTATAACAATGCCAATAGTAACTATTAATCGTCTGGAGTTACTGTGTTTCAGCTCCAGAACGATGTAAAATTATTCGTGTATATTATAAATAAATAATTACATGCTGAATTGTTTTATTATTATTTAAAGTAGTTTGGTGTGATTGTGGTCGTGCAAAATAACAGTTTTGAATAATGTATTTATGTCGTCTATCCTGTATACACGATATAAATACATTATTAAAAATTTTTCGCGAAAATCAATCGTTTGTTCCCTTCATTAATGTTCGCTTAACTCGTCAAAAAGTAATGATTTTTTTAATTCGCGATTTCAGGTTTGCTCCCAAATAACAGTTATTCATAATGATGAGTACAATGACCCCTTAAGTGGATGCCCATGAATTCAATTTCACCCTGTATGTATGTATTTATTTATTTAAGCCGTGTGGTGTCTGTTACGACCAACGCCTTCTTCTCGGCATGTCGTAAAAGTCGACTAAGAGACTTATATGAGACTTTACATTCAAACGGTGGCGACAGATTTCGCCACTCATCACGCTGAGTCTCGCAAAAAAGCGGCGAAAAGTGGACTATAGATAGTTGATTGACAATCTGCAGTCTCTGCCTACTCCTATGGGATTATGGGCGTGAGTATATGTATGTATATCGTCGGATATACCTACCAAAAGTGAAAAAATCTAAAAGAAGAAAAAAAATCACCCCTGATGAAAAACAAATAGCACAACATTACACATTTAGCCATCGAATCTAATAGTGAAATATTTACAGAATGATATGACTAAAATTCTGAGCTACATACTGTATCTGTTCGCTCTGGGTTTTTTTTTTTCATACTTGATGACCATTCTCCTTTATGCACTATACTTAACATAATATTATAGTAATTTTAATAGTTAGTTTCAAGAATTTCAAGGTTATCAATTTATCATACTGATATTAAAAATGCGAAAGTAACTCTGTCTGTTGCCGTTTTCACGACATAACAGCTGAACGAACCTGTGGGATAATTTCTGACCTCCATGCAGGCAACCTAAATTACTCGTTACTACAAATTCCTTTTTGAAAATAGTGATTTGATGTTGAGACAGATAACATTATTGTTTTGTACAACAAGCAACACAGACTGGTGTGATGATTACTTAGGTAACAAATAATAACAAAGATAAGACACTCCAATGATAATAGTTTATGAGCACATTACAACAGCTTAGAGATTAATAAAAACTTGAAGTGTACCTATTTAATATTAGGAGATAGGTATGGAATAAACCATTGAAGCCTTGAAGGTTCAATATTCTGCGGGAGACGAAGGGTGTGTACAGAAAATAAGTTTTATAGGATTGATTGTCCAAGACTAGTCGTAGGGATAGCTATATTATTATTAGCTATATATATTATAGCAAAAAAAATTACAGCAATATTACCTACCTCAAATTACAGCATTATTGCCTCAAATTACAGCATTATTACCTCAAATTACAGCAATATCACCTCAAATTACAGCATTATTACCTCAAATTACAGCATTATTACCTCAAATTACATAGGTAAATAATCTCCACCATGTATACTGTGTAAGCACGACCCTCACTCCCACACTTACCCACATTCCCTCCACACCATCTCCTACTCACACAACACACAATGCCCAGTAAAAATAATGTGTTTCCATGTCATTCCTGTGTTTTTATATTTTCTTTTACTTTTATTTGTAGAATTTTACTTAACTTAATAATAATTATATAACCTGGGGAAGGGCGGAGCAACCTAACGCAAGCGAACTATTTGCATAAGAGGATTCTCCCCATTGTAACTGTACTATGTTAATTAAGATGATGCAAAAACATTTTTATTTTATTTTATTTTAATGTGCTCCTGAAGCGGGAAATTACTTTTGATTTTAATTAGGTTGAAAATAAGCAATAATTGCTGATGTTTTTTGAGTAAGAATGTTATTTTATGTTACGCCTACCTACCTAACATTTATTTTAAGATGGTTACTGTGGTAAGTTTAGTACACTTTTAGATTATTAAAAAATAATAGGACATTAATAAATCATTAATCAAAAATATTGGTCAGTGGGTCATCATAGGGCTTTTTTATTTGAGGTTGGGAAATCATATCAATTAACTTCTCCCGCTCTAGGCAGAACGGGAGGGCGTGTCAGGGTCTTACTGACTAAAACCCACCCGTGTTCCTTCAGCTGCCTGTGCCAGGGGCCACGGTATCCCTCTCGGACTTTCCCGCAACCCTGGCAGGCATCGGCCCTAGCGGACCCCGTCATTGATGCTGACATCTCTTTGAAGCGCGCGTGGAACACAACTCGCCATCGACCCGGGCCTGGTCCTTATCGAACGGCGAGCTGCCCATTGCTCGTCGTTCGCAAGCCCGCGCCTACGGTGGCCGGGAATCAGCTTGCGATTCCCGACGCCCAGGGCGGCTCCTGCGGCGGCTAGGGGCGTGAGGGCGCGAATTTTGCCTATCCCTCACGCGTTCCGCCTCCTCCTTCGCGAGCCACGAGGACACGGCGGTGCTCCGCCCAAGCCGGGCAGTTGTCCGCCGTATGCTCCACCGTGTCCTCCGGGCGATCCACACAATGGTGACACCCGGGCGTTTCCTCCCGCCTTATCCGGAACATGAACCTCCCGAAACAACCGTGTCCGGTGAGGACCTGCGTCAGTCAGAAGGTGAGGACGCCGTGGTGCCTCTCTAGCCACTCCTCAAAGAGGGGACTTATCGCCGCAATTGTGGCGTGCCCAGTCATCATAGGGCTAGATTTCACTTGGGATTTATTATGAAAATTTAAACTTGGTCGCTAAGAGCTTATTTCCACTATACCTACTAGTTAGTGCTTTAGTAAATATAAATACTTAGAAAAGAGTGTAAATATGAAACAGATAATATAAATAATGTATCTTTCTATAAATATAAAACAACTGATATTACCTTACAATATACAAATAATAAAAAATGCCCAACAAAACCGACTTATAAAGTTATCAACTTATCACCTACCTTATAGCCCGAGCGTCGCGTAGCAAATAACGCGGATTGCAATTGAAAAATAATTATATATTATACTTATCTAAATATTTACAAAACTACAGTCTATAGATAGCTTAACTAACGCTGCGTTTCCGTCGCAGTACAAATACAAAAACAAATATTTAGTAGGCTCGCTACGAACCCAAGAATGTTATTGATAGGTACTCTCGAGCTCTAAACGATAACAAACCACTTTTTTGTACAAGGACAGACGATTGGCGATTGTCACCTACTTTAAACCACTTATATAATTTAGGTAGGTATGCACTTATTATTGAGATCTAGAGCTCTTTAAAAAGAAAGAAAAAGAAATACTTTAAAAATCGCAAAAATACAAACTTACTTACACTCCTACCAACTTATCTGTGAAATGGCGAAAATTGGAACTACGGCCGTCATGTTGAAATGTCATTCGATTGTCAGTGTCTACTACATTCGGGTTCTCTGGTTGTTTTGTCGTGATATTGCTGAATTTATAAAGTTAAATATGCCGAAAGCTATTAAAAGTGATACTCGAAACATTATTCTAAAGGTTAAACCTTTTTTGAAGAAGCTCGGGCGGGGTCTCCGATTATTCCATTTAATCAAATATACAAACGAATTTCGGCAGCGACAGGTTAGTGTTGTCAACTTTCTTGTTATAAATTACCCGATACTTAACTAATTATCCACGAAATATTCGTGTCTATTCTTGCTGCAGGTTAGCGTAACAGTAACGTACATCTATTAAGTAACCTGCCAAGTGAGTGAGCCAACTAACCTGCCAGATTTCAAATTTCTACTAACATTTATTTTATTATCTTATATTTTAGGTTTGAGTCAAGGACTAATTAAAAAAATTGTTAAGGAAGGGCACGCAGCAGAAGAAAATGGTACAAAAATTCGGAAAAATTATCTGCTAATTTTCCACTTCATTGGATTACTTTTTAGATAAAGCCATTGTTTATTGGTGAGAGACTAAACTGTTAACGTACTTACGTAACTGTAAATGATCAATTTCTTTTTATTTATTTTATTATTTTTATAAAGGTATCATTGTTTTAATTAATTTGTAATCCTATAAACGATTATGTCTAATGTCAAATTTCCTTCTTGAAAACTTACTCAATTTTGGGCACCTTATATTAATTAGCAACACTGAATCGACGGTGCCGTCCTCTTTCAGTTCACAGATAAGTTGGTAGGACTGTACTTGTCTAACTTGTGAATTTTTTTTGACGTTTGACCATATAGTCAAAAAGCATTGAGATAGGAAAAAGTCATTGAGCATCATTGAGCATGGTAAAAATATAAGTACTCTGTGGTTTGACGTTTTGTAAAGTCAATTATCCTATTTCTGTATCCGATCCGAACAAGTCGTCGTGTTACAAAGAGTATAGTAATATAGATGTTGTGTTAGTAGGTATGATCCAACTGCTTCACCTATGGGAGTTCTTAGCTAATCATAGGGAAATAGCAGTTGGGTATAACAAATCCACCCAAGCAAGGGAGCACAGCAAAAGAATGTGGGATAGGGTTGCAGAAATTTTAAATTCAGCTGCTGACGGAACTGTGCAGTCTGGATCCGAATGGTCAAAGGTATATTTACCATTTAGTCTCTAACAATTGTAATGAATTTATTACTAGAGTAATTTAATTACCATTTTAGTTATATGTTAGCGCTGCTGGTTCTACTTTCGTTTTATTTGATTACTTTTTAAATATGTTGGAATTGGATACAAAAAATTAAAAGTTTTTGTAAAGCTCTTACCTATATTGATTCATAAATTTCCTTTCGTCCATTTCAAAAGGGTTATTTGTTTCCCTAGTGCGACGCTGTCGTTTTCTTTTTTTCTTTGATATTCACTATCCAAATATTCAAATAATTCATACTCGTCACACATCTACAAAATTAGAGAAATAATAATAATAGTACATATATATAGTATATAGTTGCAAATTGTTGGGGGCAAAGAGTTTTAGGTCATCCATGTAGAGGAGGTGCGATATAACCTGACCACCTCTCCTCAACCGATAGCCTAGACCTGAATCCTCCAGCAATGTGCTTAGAGGATTCAAGGCTAAGCAGAACCAAAGCGGACTTAAACTATCGCCCTGAAATATGCCTCGCTCGATCCTTATCGGTTCGCTATTCCCATGAATATTTCGACATCCTGGATAGTGAAGGACCGTCCTCCATTGCCGCATACATGACATTAGGAAGGTGCGAAGAGTTGTATCTACTTTATACAACTCTAACACCCTCACGAGCCATGTATGCGGCACCGAGTCATAGGCCTTCTTATAATCTATCCAACATGTCGACAGATCCTTTCGGGAACGACGAACCTGTTGGCTAATGGTCATATCAATGAGGAGTAGCTCCTTAGTACCGCGAGACCTATTCCTACATCCATTTTGAGAGGCAGACATGATGGAGTTGGTGTCTATATGTTTGTTAATTTTAGCTCTCAAAATGGATGTAAGAACTTTATAGACCGTCGGTAAACACGTGATCGGCCTATAGTTCTTGGGTTCCGCGGTGCTACCTGATTTATGGAGCAGGTGGGTAATTCCTGTCGTTAGGAATTGGGGTAGCGAACCAGATTCTAAAGTAGTCTGAAACTGAGATGCCAAGCGAGCGTGCGATCTTGTGAACCATTTAATCCAAAAGTTGTGCAGTCCATCCGGCCCTGGAGACTTCCAGTTGGGTAGTGGACGGACTGCACGAGCTACATCTTGGGGGCAGATGGTAATAGCCCCCATTTCTGGTATCGGATCGCAGGCTCGCTCGACTTCCCGAGTCCAATCACCTTCGGTGTGACTGACAGGTACCGACCAGATGCTGCGCCAGAAGGAACACATGGCATCATCATCCGGTAGGCACGTCTCAGTCACACCATGGTCCGGTCGCTCCCAACCCCTATAAACCCACCTTTCATCGCTCTGGAAGGTGCGATTCTGAGTGTATCGCTCTACTCGCCGCCTATACCGACGAATACGGTTTGCCCATGCATACACTTTCTGCTTCAGGAAGTCGATGCGCTCTGTGACACAAGACATATAGTCTTGGGGACTGATATCAGTCCCTGAGAATGCCCGTCTCACAAAGCGCATCACTCTAGGGCGAGTATTGCCCTCCTTGAAGCAGATTAGTTTGCCGATGAGCGTCCTGGCCCCACCAATACGGCGTTCAATTCTGCACTGCCAAGCTGGTACGTTTGGTTTCGGTCGTGTAGCTCTAGTGTCATTTGCAAATTTGACGTGAGCTACACGACATGCTGCTACTGCCGCGCAGTACAGAATTGAATGAATATCGGTGAGGTCTTCGCAGGTATCAAAATAGTTTGATAACTGCGAATCCAGGACCGCCACCAGCGCCCTATTTTTGTTATGCATGGGCAAACGAGGTAAGCGTGGCCTAAGTTCGGGCGGCATGAAGCGATATTCCTGAATCGCATCCTCCAAAGCACTCCTCAATTGCTCATTGCACTGGCTACTTACATTTGTAGCCCTATCATTACTCCCTTCGTCAGCATGCGTTGTATTGAGCTGCGGATGTACAACAGTCTGCGACTGGGGTGCGATGATATGGCCACTCTGCATTTCACTTCGCAGGCGATCAAGTACAGAGTCATCCAACATATGATTACGCTGGATGACTCGCACCTGATCCGACAGTCGTTGTGCCGAAACGTTGACAGCTGGCTCAAGCACCTGAAAAAGAGAGAGCATCCGAACACGGTACGCGGTCAGATTGTTTCCCCCCTCTGTAGCCCCATAGTATGAGCGCATGACATTTTCATTAATGGATCTCGTCCATCTCATGCGCTGCACACTTCCGCCGGGAGCTGGGACCCTATCAGAGGCCGTTGGGCCCCGAGGTCCTAAGCCGTCCGGCGGCCGGCGTCCTCCCCGTCGACGAGCAGGTGGTGGCGACGTGGGCGGAGAGAAATACTCGTCGCTCGAGCTCGACGCAATTGCCGCGGCCGGTGTCGTCACAGCGCTCACAGAGGGGCTGGATACCGGCGGCGGCGAGGCGGAGCTGAGCGAAGAGTCCGGAGGTGGTAGTCGTGCTTGACGTGCGGCTTGTCTCGTCAACATCTTCTCATTTTTCAATAATTTATTATCGAGTTATGTAATATCGGAGGTGACATGACAGATGTCACCTCCCGTTCGGCAGTTTTTTTATGAATAATGGTCCATTTTTAGATGCTGATTATATTTCTTTGGGTTTTGGTTGGGTTGGGTTTTACACTATATAAGTATAAAAACTGCATCAAAAAAAAGGAAAAATTATTTATCTGAATAATATATGATAAAAATGATATGAAGTGTTGACGTCGGTGTTGCCAGTTATTATATTTTATCAAAATTTCAGTAGCGCCATCAGGATGGAATTTGGTGTGGACAAATGTGCGGTCATGCATGTAAAGCGAGGGGAGATTGTTGAATCCGTGGGGACCCAACTCTCGGATTCCACAAACCTTAGAGCCCTCTCCGCATCCGAAACCTATAAGTATTTGGGTATGTCGGAAGCGTTAGGCATCAATGTTACTGACATGAAGCAGTCGTTGAGGGAACGCTTCTTTGGCCGCCTGAAAAAAGTACTTAATAGTCTTCTATCAGGCGGAAACAAGGTGCGCGCCTTCAACGGTTGGGTCATGCCAGTTTTGATGTACTCTTTCGGCATACTCAAATGGACTCAGACCGAACTCGACGCCCTGGATAGGAGGGTCCGTACGCTGCTGACTGCAAATCGAATGCATCACCCACGATCATCGGTAATGAGGCTGTATATCCCGCGAAAGTGTGGAGGTCGAGGCTTTTTAAACGCTAAGACCCTCCACAATCGCGAGATATGCAGTCTCAGGGAATATTTCCTAGAAACCGACGTGGGTATGCATCGAGATGTAGTCACGGTGGACAAGGGCCTCACCCCGCTCTCCTTGGCTAAAGAGAACTGGCGCAAACCTGTAGTGCTTGAAACTAATGATCGCATGGAGGTATGGCAGAGTAAGGAGCTCCACGGACGCTTTTTCCGGGCCCTACATGGACCGGATGTAGATCTACTAGCGTCCGTTGCCTGGCTGCGTTTCGGTGACCTCTTTGGAGAAACCGAAGGTTTTGTCTGTGCAATTATGGACGAAGTTATGATGACGAACAATTACCGGAGATTTATTGTGAAAGACGGCACGGTTGACATCTGTCGGGCATGCCACCGGCCGGGAGAATCAATCAGGCATATCATCTCCGGGTGTTCTCGTCTAGCTAACGGAGAGTACTTGCATAGACACAACCTTGTAGCCAGGATAATCCATCAGCAGCTTGCTCTGAAATACAACCTTGTGGAATCGGAGGTACCGTACTACAGGTATGTGCCCGACCCAGTTCTCGAAAATGGTAATATCACATTGTACTGGGATCGATCCATCATCACTGACAGGACTATTGTTGCCAATAAGCCTGATATAGTGGTGGTGGATCGATTGGAGCGACGCGCAATGATTGTTGACATAACCATCCCGCATGATGAGAACCTCGTGAAAGCCGAGAAAGATAAACAAATCAAGTATCTTGACTTGGCTCACGAGGTTGTCGACATTTGGGATGTGGGCTCAGCGGTCATTGTGCCGATAGTCGTGACAGCCAATGGGCTAATACCCAAGAGCCTCGACCAACACCTAAGGAGGCTCTCGTTAGGCAGCTGGATCAAGGGCTTGATTCAGAAAGCGGTACTTCTGGACACGGCCCGCATTGTTAGGAAGTTTCTCTCTCTGGAGCCCTGACCGCCGGTAGCTTGGACCCTGTTCCCGATACCGGTGGGCTACTATTTTTTATATTTTTAAATGTTTTTGGTATCTTTTTATTTATAAAAATATTTAAAAATGTAATTTATATTGTATGTTAATGAAATAAAGGAAATAATAGTACATAAACGTTATCTTTTTTTAACAACGACTTCACAACCTCATCGAATCAGCAAAACTGTAGGTGGGTCCTCACAACAGCTTACCTCGAACCTCGTATACAAAACAATTTTGAAAAAGCTAGTCTAATCAATGACGTATTATTATATATCATTGAGTCTAATAGTAACTTCTTGAAGATCGTTTATTTTGACGTTACAGCCGTTCAATAGTCGTTTTGCTGCTGTCAATTATTGCGTCATGGTATGAAAAGTCTATACAAAAAAAGGTGAACGGTTTTCGTAAACGTCAACGCAACAAGCCTGCTGCAGGCCTGCTAATAAGATGTCGTAGTACAAAAAAGCCGGGCAGTTCAACTTCTGCCCTGCTATAAGAGCTCGTGGTTAGCCCCCTGAAGATTATACTTCTCCGCGAAATTCATTGTGCAAACTGGCTTTATAAATTGTCAATGGTGCAGATTCTCTTGTCACAAAATTCTCTAAACTAGACTAAAAATCACCAAAATTTAGTTTATTCCTGTCAAACGACGATTTCCCATTCCGAAATTGACTAAATTGACACAACTTAACCAAATTTTAGTTTGACAGCACTAAGATGGCACTGAGATTATAATTTAGTGAAAATGGCAATTTTGCTATTCAGAATTTTACGTTTTTCACCAAAAATTTTGATTGTCGTAACTAAATCTGCCTGTTTTTAATCGCGATTAAAAAGGTGTGGAATAAAATTAGTTGTCATGAACTAAAATTCACACCAACACCTCGACTTCAGATGCAAAAACAGTACTGTATCTTTTTTTCTTTTCTTTTGCTTATATCTCGAAAACGGTGTGTCCTATCGCAAAAATAATGAAAATTTCGACCCCTTTGATAAAACCCGTAAACCGGCGTAAACGTAACGTAACGTAAAGCGGCAAACAAGTACCACGTGGAGACGCAATTGCCAAATTTGATTTTAGATGTGTCAAAATTATTTTTAAATTTAGAGATTTTATTTTGCAGAATTAGCATTTTTAGCATTTATATTTAACACCAGTGTAGACCAAGGAGTCTTTCCGGATCTCATGAAACATAGTAAAATAGTTCCTTTGTTCAAATCCGGTGATAGTAAAGAACCCAACAATTATAGGCCTGTGTCAATTCTGCCCGTTCTCAGTAAGGTGTTTGAAAAGTTGATGCTCAATCAAATGTTACGTCACTTTAATAAAAATTCCACCTTTCATGAACAACAGTACGGTTTCACCAAAGGGCGTTGTACCACTGACGCTGGTGTCACCCTAATAAAGAACATTTTTAACGCCTGGGAAGAAGCACAAGATGCCATTGGAATCTTTTGCGACCTCTCTAAGGCGTTCGATTGCGTAAACCATCAGACACTTCTGCTGAAACTAGAGCACTATGGATTAGAAATACAGCTCTTGATTTACTCAGATCATACCTGAAAGATAGAAAAGTTACAGTTCAAGTAAACGGCGTAAACTCATTAGGGTCTGAAATGGCAATGGGCGTTCCTCAAGGTTCGATATTGGGTCCATTCCTCTTTTTAGTTTATATAAATGATTTACCCCAATTACTTCAAAATCAACCGAAGATGGTGTTATTTGCAGATGACACATCATTGATATTTAAGATAGACCGACGACGGTCACAAAATCTTGACGACGTGAATAGCTCTATTCTTCAGGTCCATGATTGGCTTACGGTAAATAATTTGGTACTAAATGGTAAAAAAACCAAATGCATTAAATTTAAATTACCGAATGTAAGAAGTAGCGAGTGTGACATCATGTTGAATGGAGAAAAACTGGAATTAATCAATTATTATTAATTAATTAATAATTAATCACACAGTTTTTCTGGGAATCACGCTAGACGAGAAATTACAATGGGGACCTCATATAACATCTCTTGCGGGGCGGCTAAGCTCGGCCGCCTATGCTGTTAGAAAGATAAGACAGTTAACAGATGTAGAAACCGCGCGTTTGTCTATTTTAGCTACTTCCACAGCATTATGTCGTATGGCATTTTACTGTGGGGTCGGGCTGCTGACATTGAATCCATCTTTATTTTGCAAAAGAGAGCTGTCAGAGCCATCTACGTCAACGCGAATCTCTCAGGGAACTATTTAAAAGGATTAATATTATGACGGTACCTTGCCAATTCATCTATGAAAATATTATGTACGTAAGAAAAAATCTACATCTTTTTAATAAAATAAGTGATAGACATAATTTTAATACAAGAAATAAAGATAAAATTGATCAACCATTTTTCAGATTAGCTAAAGTACATACATCTTTTATGGGGTACTGTGTTAAATGCTACAACCAAATACCTTGTCATATATTGCTATTAAATGAAAGGAAATTTAAAACTCATATAAAAAGTTCACTGTGTAAACAAGCATATTACAAATTAGAGGATTATATCCAAGATAAGAATGCTTGGAAACATGCTGGTCCAGCTCCACAGGACAATCTAGGGTCTTGACAAAATTAAAACTTGTTGCTACTTTAATTGTATGGTTTGTTATTTTTATGACATTGGTTTACATTCTGTGACTACTTTAACTCACACACTGACATATTAATTGGTTACATAATTTGGGAAATCGTACACTTTTACAATGTTTGTAAATATGTGAACACCATGTATCTATCATTTAATTAACTTATTTATCATTGCTACGTTTATTAAATTCTTTTTACCTATTTTGGTAAGGTAATTTTTATTATAGGTGCATCGTCTTCACCTATAATTATATAATTAATGTATACAAAGTATTGTAACGCATTTTAAAAGAGTAACGATGGAGTTTCTTGCCCATTCTTCTCCATACGAAACTACCTTTTGGAAGGGGCGACTAGAATCAATTCTATTTAAATGTAAATGTTGACGTTCAAAAGTGCCTTTTTTATGTGCCTATTTGAAATAAATGCTTTGACTTTGAGAATAGCGTTAAGATTCTCATAGCCAAAAGTAAGGAATTTTAGTGATAGTTTAGTTCGGTGTACAACAGAATCGGCACCAATATATTCAAATTATGAATGTCAAAGTACTTAAGTGTAGCAGTGTAACTATTTATGTACACATGATTTTGGTGGACATGTACTGTGCTAAAAAAAACCTTGTTGGTTTCACGCAACCTGTCTAGAATTGAATAACCTCCCATCGTGGACAAAAACACGTCCTTTTGGGGCGATCATAGCGTAATTGCGTAGCACACAAAATGATAATCATCGCAATCCCTTTCATTTTGACAGTTCCGCCACGTTCATTGCTGCTATACTATAGATTACTATACTCTATGCTGCTATAATTACGTTGTCGAGCAGACGAATATTTCAAACATTTGAAGCAATGGATTAGGATTTCGAACTCGGATTGTGATTGAAAGTGTGCTGATCATGTACGTCTGTACGATGACCGTCATTCTCTGCAGTTGATGATTACAGTCAGCAACCAAAGTAAGCACTTCCCAGTTCCAGGAGATTTATTTAAGTACTTAGGTATTTGTAGCAAATTATTAAGGAGTGGGGAATAGTTTAATATTTTATTAAGACATTATCCGACAGACAGACGCGGCTGGGGGGGGGGGGGGGGGGGGACGACGACGACACACACTTTGTTTTATATAGCATAAATAACAAGGATAGTTAGGAAATAAGACACAAGTTGAAAAATCAGTTGACATTTATTTGATGGAATTTGGAAAAAAAAAAATACAAATAACATCATAACGCTAACTGTGAGCACTGTACAACCATATAGTTAAGACATACATAGATCTACCATAGAGTACTATTATTCACAACACAATTATTGTATTTATGTATCTTTAGGCTGATATGACAACAAGAATTTTGTTCTTTGGCATGTAACTGCCAATTTACATAAATTACATCATACTTTATATACTTGGCACACTGGCGAGAACAAAAAAGAATATTTTTAACGCCCTAACTGACGGTATACTTAAATAAAGTAATACTAGACTATTGTTACATACACAATAATTAACGACTAACATAAATTTGTAACTCCTAGTGATTTAAAACTAATACTGAAACACTGAAAATGACTTTACATTAAACATGAACATGACACATACTTAAAGAGAACACTTACGTTTTTGTATAATTTCGACAACGGTCTGTACAAACAAAGATTTTGTTACGTACTTTATACGTTAAATACATGTATATTATATGCAATATTGTATGCGTAAATAATATATGCAACAGTTGTAAACTGTGGATCAAAACTCATGGGCGAAGTTATCCAGTTAGGTATATACCTAACTGGATAACTTCGCCCATAAGTTTTGTTTTCTCTTGATCGCTACGGATATTCCGTAGCGATCAAGAGACGATCAAAATAAAGGAATTAGCGGGTTGTGTAGACACTGGACTAACATCTATAATGGTTACAGTGCGGCGACAATATATAGAGGAACATCTTTATTACGTCTTACATGACGCCTCTCTGCTCTGAGATTATTTCCGAATCACAGCCAAATATTTATATAAACATTCCAAAAATACGTTAACTCAATTTTGTCATCGGTAGGTGGCGCGTACATTGCGGTTATACCAACGGTCCCGAACTGAACGCCCTCTTAAGCATTAACTAGATAATAGCAGTGAAAGGAAATGTTACATTAAATATGGCGTACTACAATACTACTGCTGACGGTTCCCAAAAAGGAGATCTACATTTTAACTTGGCTCCTTTGATCCTTCCGCCTCGAGACGCGATAAATGCACATAGCTTAGGATACTAAATGCAGAGACTAGGTGCGATTCAGAGAAAGATATTAATTAAATAGTTTCCTATTCTCTGAGAAAAGTGGGTCATTTAATCAATGCTAAATCTATGTTTATAATTAGTAGTTGTGGAACAAACTTTCTTATTTTCTCGCATTATTATAAAATGTTAGTGAAGTTTTATTACCTAAAGAAAAATAAACGACTACCCAAGCACCAAGATTTTTCTTACAAATGATATTTTTTATGAGATCAAAGTAGGATACTTGTGTTTACGTTATTTGATTCACCTTTATTTATTTATTTTAAACTCGAGATTCAAACGGTCTGCGATTTCATCGTAAGCCTGAGATCTGGGAATATTTAAAAGAAAACCTACTCTTAGCGTGAGTCCTAAATTGTGGCATGTGAAATAGTATTGACTTATTTCTAACTACTTAAACTAAAATGAAGCCATTGAATGAAGTAATCACTACACACGACTCGCCTAATATAGCATATTAGGTAGCAGTGGTACTGTTACTAGCTTAGGTTCCACAGATAGAGACACCTTTAGGTAAGGCGTGAATTAATTTTAGCGCATGTGTTATGAATAGCGACTAAAAACTAAAGAAACAGAAACTTAAATTTTCGAATTAAAAACTACATTAAATTGGCTTAAAATGTACAGTTTCACCTTACATTACAAGGAATGATATGCAGCGCCTAATTACTACGCAACACTGTATGTATGTATAATGTCGAACATACAACAATATTACGCTAACCCTGTTCTAGTCAATTTTGCAGCACCAATGAACACTTCAGGGATTAAAATGTATCAAAATGGGTTCATATATATTAAGTATAATAGTTATAGTATACTAAGTTGGGTACAAAAAAAAAATGGGTAAGGTATCAGTCAAATTGATCACAGAAGGTGCGCGATAAAAATCGGGAATTTTAACGAGTTTCAAAAAAGTTTTACTCTTGTTCCTAATCTCGTGCTTTTACAAAATCTCTCTCCTTATGTTAAGTACACATACAATGTAAATTTACAAATTTTACGACATCAATTGTCACATCTATAAAGTTCCAAATCGTAATAAATAACAAATAAATCATGCCATGCTGTGTTTAGGTCTGTTCGCATCTAATGCCAGACTGTAAAAATTACGTTATCCTTACAGGATCTAAATATTTGTTTAATAAATACTCAAAATTACCGCATTTTATTGGCGGTTTCGAGAATAATTGACGCAAGTTACTGTACCGAGACTTAGTTTATCCCACACACAGCACGGCATCATGGCATAAAACTAACTTGTTTTCATTAGTTTCGTATAGAGTCAGCGTTTATAGAAATTCGTATACTGGTGTTTTGATGACCATTTTCGTGCATTGCGCACCTTTGTGATCGAGTCTCATTCCACTCGTTGGTGACTAAAAGGTTTATTTATAAATGTTGCTTAAAATTAACCGATGTTTAAACGTCAAAAATGTATGGCTAAATAGTCGCTAATCATTACTTAACTTTATGCAACGTTTATATATAAACGGGTAAATTGTTATCGGCCGAGACTCATGGATTTTTAATTTCAATTTGGTCACTAAAATTGTAAAACAAAATACCAGATTTAAGTTTAATTAAAAATCGAATGAATCTCGGCCGATCTTTAAATAGTATATCCGAACATAAACTGAAACATCTGCAATATATACAACCTTGGCACGATATGCTCTATTATTCTGAAGAATTTGTTTAGTTTCCTGTGTAGTTGTCTGATGGTTTCAGTGCATATTCAGTTGATAGTACCCACTGTTCAGATTATTGACCCCTAAACACAAACAATTAGCTTAGCAAATGGAATATGTGTACCAAATCAGCAGTTTCAGTGAGAACTGGGGAAATGTTTAAATGCTTGGCATTTGAACGTTATAATTAAAATGGAATATTATCCTATTTATGTGTACAATTCAAACAGTAAGTACTTAATTATACCTATATACCGAGAAAGTTTTACCGGTTTCAAATGACCAAAGACTTAAATCCAAGTGACACAAAACTGCTTTTACAGTTTGTAATTTCGTAATTTGCAATGACGTCCGAATAAATATCAGGCGCCAAATGTATTCCATAATTATACATTTGTTTTACGAAAATTTTGAATAACAAGTCACTTAAATGTGGTAAGCTAAAGCAATATTGCCGGCGGCGTTATTCAGACCACAAAAGTAAGTATTGAGCTTTTACAAGTTAGTTCGTTGGAGATATTCGATGTACCAATTCAAAATGCTGTTTAGTCGAATAATCGACTAAAAGGCGATATTTATCAGATCTATTTGATTGGAGAACACTATTGAGCAGTTTTCACTCGTTACTAGATATAAACGGTACCTAGCTATTTGGTACATAATTTCTATACTAGCGTATACAAAATGGTATTAGATTTAGTCGATTATTCGAGTAATTGACACCAGCTGTGAGGCAGGTAAATAGTAAGCTTTAAACTGAAGGAAATACATACTGAATGAATTACACCTGAGACATGTTATAGTTCTTAAAATTTACGTATTTTGTATCATTTGAATGCAGTATATAGCTACAAAGTTTCCAGTAATTCCACCTCCAGTCTAAAAACGAACCCTGTCTCAAATCACTCATTTGTGATAACTCGAACACACAGGACGCCAGCTAGTATTCTGCGTTCGTACCACTCCCGCAAGATAAATCCCAGAATACTTACTGAAGGCTCGAATAACTGTGGTAATTTGCAAGTAACGCGTTGCACATAGACCACCATTGGTGATCTGTTATCATCACGACGTGTGGAGCGACTAAGGACTAAAACAATCTATTTTGTAAAAATCTCACCCTGTAAACTAAGGTGAAATAACTGTCAGTAGTGTCAAACCCTAGCTTCAGGTGGAGTGACAGAAGTTTTCACGGTAAGATTTATACAGAATCCATCGGCTGAATTATGTGTGTACGAGTTATACAAAGCTGTTAGTAAACAAATGAGTGTTATGGGCTCCCACACAAAACTACGATGCGACGTCGCATCGTAAAAATCTGTGAGCTTGGCGCTCGATCAGTAGGTTAGCGAGCTCGCAGATATTTGCGATGCGTTGCGAATCGGCAGTTATGTGTGGGAGCCCTACGACCGTCGGTACAAGGGCGGCAGGCCGCGCGCCTACTTGTGCTCGGCGTGGTGCGCGTGCGGCGGAGGGTAGTGCGCGGGGTAGTAGGGCTGCATGCCGGCGTCGTACACGCCCTCGTCGTAGCCCACGTACGACATGCCGCCCATCATGCCCATCATTGCTGGAATAAAGGCAACAAACTTACCAAACTGGACACTCGTTACGTTATGCGGTATACTATTTATAACTGACGAAGCGACACGCGCTTTTCTTGTGCTAGTGGAATGTATGTGTAAGCGCAAGAGCTCTCGGTACCGTCCGAAGCAAAGGCGTAATCAGAAGTGTGTGTGTGTGTGTGTGTTGTGTCGACTCGTTTTCACGCACACATTCACAGCATGTTTCTACACTTGGTTACTACAAGTAAAGCGCCCATCGCTTCGTGAGAAAGACAGTCATACATCTATTTTCACGAAAACGTTTTTAATTGGCTTAACCGCGACTTCTTCCGCGTGGATGTTAAAAACGTGTAAAAACATAATATTATTGGCACAAAAAAACGAAGAGCGCAAGAAGAGGATCTTTTGGCACCTGAATTACATTGACAGGGGGCATTGTTACCAGGGTGGTTGTTATTTGTGTAAATGTCATGTTATTCTTTCTTTCATAGAATTTTATTGACAAAACAAGATGGCGGTGTCAGTTTCGATTTTGGCCACGTGCGAAATAACCTTGTATACCCGAGAGACATACATTCAGTCAAAAAAGTATCGGGAATGGATGATTTGTTTATAGTTCCAAATTCAAATTTTTGTTTTTTTGTAGTTGTTAGATTGGCACAACTGTTTTCCATTTTGGCGCGGAGTTTGAGTTGTATCTGTTATGTATATTAAATACAGTGCTGGTTTTAGTAATATCATATAAAGTGTGTATTGCGAATTTCATAATGGACAAAAATATCGAACAAAGAGTTTGTCTTAAATTTTGCATCGCCAATGGAATTTCGTGTTCGGAGTCACTGAAAATGTTACAGAAGGCTTACGGTGAATCGACTTTATCAAAAACTCGTGCTTATGAGTGGTTCAAAGCGTTCAAAAGCGGTCGAGATGTGATGGAAGATTTGCCTCGCTCTGGTAGGCCGTCAACGTCTGCAACTGAAGTTAACATCGCAAAAGTGAAGGAAATAGTGACTGAAAATCCCCATTCAACTCTGAGAGAGATAGCCGCCGAACTTTCTGTATCTCACGAGTCGATCCGTACCATTTTAACTAATCATTTGGGTATGAAACATGTTGCTGCTCGGCTAGTCCCAAAAGATCTGAATTTTCTCCAAAAACTCAATCGCATGAAAGTCGCTGAGGACATGCTAGAACGAGTCAGTTCGGACCCAACATTCATGAAACGCATTGTTACTGGTGACAAGACGTGGGTTTACGAGTTTGACATGCAAACTAGTCAACAAGCTTCGGAGTGGCGCCTTCCAACTGAACCGAAACCGAAAAAACCACGCCAAAGTCGATCAAAAGTCAAAGTCATGTTGACTGTTTTCTTTGACTATCGCGGTGTTGTGCACTCTGAATTCTTACCGGAAGGTCTAACGGTAAATAAAGAATATTATTTGAGCGTTATGCGGCGTTTAAGAGAGCAAATTCGACGAAAAAGGCCAGATTTGTGGAAAGAAAATTCTTGGATTTTGCACCACGACAATGCGCCTTCGCACAAGGCTATCATTGTGAACGAATTTTTAACCAAACACTCAACAAATACCATCCAGCAACCACCATATTCACCAGATATGGCTCCTGCTGACTTTTTTCTTTTTCCTAAACTCAAATTACCACTTCGTGGCACCCGTTTTCAATCGATAGAAGACATAAAGGAGAATTCGCGGCGAGAACTGAACTCAATTCCGGAAGCAGCGTTTAAAAAATGTTTTGATGAATGGATTATTCGTTGGCGCAAGTGTATCGTTTCTAAAGGAGCATACTTTGAAGGTGATAAAATAAATTTGGATGAATAACAGACATTTTGTGTATTATTGATCTTTTCCCGGTACTTTCTTGATAGAGTAGTAGGATATTGAAACATTCTATCGGTAAAATAATATCGAAACTGTTATTAAAATAATACTATTCGTCGTTAGGATTAAGACCTACGAAATGTCGTTTATTGGTAGTTGGTTTACAACCGTTTTAATTAAAGTGAATAAATAAATTAAAGTAATAACAGCAGCACGGTTCGATCGATCAGGTTAAGCTACGCTTACCGCGGTTGGTCCATGGATGGGTGACCACCTTTACATACCGAGACCCCTCCGTGCCTCCGAAAGCACTTGTAAGCCGTTGGTCCCTCCATGGGGGCGCCCTTACAAAATGGTGCGGAATAAACTCCGCACCTGGGCCCCCCCCGCTGACGCAGTCTCCGGCCCCAGCTGGTGGAGGAGGTGGTGAGCGCTCTGTTCCCTTCACGGGGAGAGCATACTCCCCCGCCCATGGCTCCGCCGCTCGCGGTGCCTGTAGCGGACCACGCGGACGACGACGACACCCCTGAAGTGACCGGGGTAGATCTGAGAGTGGCGGTAGGTAGGCTGAAGGCCAAAAATACCGCCCCAGGACCCGACGGCCTGCCAGGGAAAGCCTGGGTCCTGGACTCGACGGCTCTTGGGCCTCGACTGGAGGCGCTCTTAAGCGCATGTATGGAGAGAGGCCAGTTCCCACTCCGTTGGAAGACGGGGAAGCTGGTCCTCATTCGGAAGCCAGGGCGCCCTGCGGACTCTCCGTCCGCATACCGGCCCATTGTGCTGCTCGACGAGGTCGGCAAGCTCTTTGAGAGAGTAATTGCAGGCCGCCTCGTCGGGCACCTGGTGAGGACGGGGCCGGATCTTGCGGATAGTCAGTTCGGCTTCCGCAAGGGGCGCTCGACGGTGGACGCCATCATGCGCGTTAGAGCCCTCACGACGGGGGACGCGGTGTCTCGGGGCGGGGTTGTCGTGGCGGTGTCACTCGACATCGCCAACGCATTTAATACCCTGCCCTGGAGTTGCATTGGGGAGGCACTCCGGTATCACCGGGTGCCAACCTACCTCCGTCGAATAGTCGAGGCATATCTGACGGACAGAGCCGTCATCTACCCCGGTCGCGACGGGGAGTGGAACCGGCGCGAGATTTCGTGCGGTGTCCCACAGGGATCGGTTCTAGGGCCGCTCCTGTGGGATATCGGTTACGACTGGGTGCTGCGGGCAGTGCGGGCTGACCTCCCTGATGGCGTCAGCGTGGTGTGCTACGCTGACGACACGCTGGTCCTGGCGCAGGGGAGGTCGCATCAGGCGGCGGCCGACGCGATGACACGCGGGGTTGCGATAGTCGTGGAGAGGATCCGGCAGTTGGGTCTCGAGGTGGCTTTGCACAAGTCCGAGGCCATGTCTTTCCATGGGCCCCGGAACAGGCCACCATCGGGATCCCAACTAACGGTAGGAGGAGTTCACATCGGCGTCGAGTCCACGATGAAGTACTTAGGACTTGTGCTCAATAGCCGGTGGAACTTCATGGAGCACTTCCGACGTTTGGCCCCCAAACTGGAACGGACTGGGGCCGCCCTCAAGCGGCTTCTGCCCAACCTGAGGGGTCCAAACGGCTCCTACCGGAGGCTTTACGCGGGGGTCGTGCGGTCCATGGCTACATATGGGGCCCCGGTGTGGGCGCGTTCACTGCGGCGGAGAGCCGCCCACTATCTGAACGCGCCCCAAAAGGTGGTAGCCGTAAGGCTGATCCGGGGCTACCGCACGATCTCGGGCGAGGCGGCAAGCCTCCTTGCCGGACTGCCGCCGTGGGATCTGGAGGCGATAGTCCTCGCGCGCCTGTATGAGTGGCGCGCGGAGGCACTACGCCGGGGGGAAACCCCGCTTCCGCGGCAAATCGCGGCGGAGCGGACGGACCTCCGGCGCGATCTCGTGGCGGCATGGAAAGAGCGACTGTCGCAACCCAGCGCAGGGCACGCCACGATAGCGGCGGTAAGACCCCTCTTTGAGGAGTGGCTAGAGAGGCGTCACGGCGTCCTCACCTACCGCCTGACGCAGGTCCTCACCGGACACGGAAGTTTCGGGAGGTTCCTGCACATCATCAGGCGGGAGGAAACGCCCGGGTGTCACCACTGCGATGATCGCCCCGAGGACACGGTGGAGCATACGGTGGGGGCCTGCCCTGCATGGGCGGAGCACCGCCGTGTCCTCGTAGAGGCGATCGGCAGCGGCGGCGACCTCTCACGCCCGGCCTTGGTTCAAGCCATTGTCCGGGGCGAAGGGTAGTGGGAGGCAGTCGCCTCCTTCTGCGAAGCAGTCATGCTAGCGAAGGAGGTGGCGGGACGGGAGAGGGAGAGAGTCTCCCGTCCAAGCCGCCGCGGTGGACGCTCCGGGCGTCGGGAGCCGCGTGACGACTCCCGGCCACCGTAGGCGCGGGCCTGCGGGCGGTGAGTAATGGGTAGCTCACCGTCCGATCAGGACTAGGCCCGTGCCGGACGGCGCGTACGTGTTCCACGCGCGCCTCAAAGAGATGTCAGCATCGAAGAGGGGGCCCACTAGGGCCCAAGCCTGCCGGGAAAGCGGGATCATCCATAAGGGGTACCGCTGACCCGGAACATAAAGGGCCAAGGAAGGAACACGGGTGGGTTTTAGTCAGTAAGAGTCTGACACTCCCTTCCGCTCCACCCAGAGCGGGAGGGGTCATTTGATGAATACCCATCCTCAAAAAAAAAAAAAAAATAAGCTGTTGGTCACGGCTGTCATTTGGGATCTTTGAAAGTCGTTATGGGTCGTCAGAAGCCCAAAAGTGTGAAAGAGTCTTACCAAGGGGTATCATATCACCCAGTTACTGGGTTGTGGAGGTCAGATAGGTAGTCGCTTCATGTAAAATGCTGGTATTCAGCTGCATCCGGCGAGACTGGAAGCCGAACCTAACATGGTGAGGAAAAGGCAGGCAGACGATGAACGTACCTGGGTCAGTCTCGACGGGGTAGTACTGTATGGGGTACATGGGCGGTGGGTAAGGCATGTAGGGCAGCGTCAGCAGCGGCTGCTCCAGCACGCACTCGGGCTCGCCCGCGCCGGCGTAGCCCGCGTGCGGCGTGCGGGCCTCGTGCGAGTTGCGGCTGACAACGAACAACAATTCTATATTTTATATCCAAAATAATACACGAACATGTCAATTTAAAATTGGGATGAATCTAGGCTGGCCAAAAGTGCAGGCCACAACTCAACTCGAGTACTGACTTAGGGCGAGATTCATAATCCGCGGGGTCTGTGAATCTCGCTTTCGCGTCAGTGAAAACTAGTAAATATTCAATTTTGCTATTTTTACAAACATTGTAAATGCCAGCTGTAAGTTTTCCAAATATAATAAAATAACATTAGTTAAGTAGGTTGAAATTACTTTCCTAGATGAAGTTAGCATTTCATACGAATATGAAGCTTCTTTTGCTTGCCAGTATTACTGGCCCAATTATGTTCATATTCGTATGTGAACAAGCGTTTTATATGAAAATGAACCTTATTCTGATACAAATAAATAATGCTTAAACGCTTATTTATTGAGTAAAGTTAAGAGTAAAGGCTTGAGATTAAGTGCAACTGCCAACTGCAATGTAGCTGATGCCGACACGAAAAAAAATAACAGGTACGCACGAAGTTGTTAAAAATCTGTGTATACTGTTAAGAACGATCCTGTTACTCATGACATGACACAGGGTGTTATTGTGACTAGTGAATTAAGAGCCATTTCACGTTTTCGCGCGAATATCTATGATTTTAGTCGTCTAATTTACTATCTTATGTAATACTCTGACATTGTTGAATACTTGTAGAAGGAAGACCAATCTTTCGTATTGATACTTCATGTAACACATTTACAAAAACTTGTTTGTTTACTTTGTAGTGATTAATCTCCCACAACTAGTTTTACTGAAAAATCAATGCAAAGCCAATTTCAGACTCCTTTATCTATCATTAATATTTATAAATATGACTGAATAAAATACATAAAGCATCAGACATGTAATTTTGTCCACATGCAGTACTAGAATATCGATTTTTAATAACATTAATTAGTAAAAAAATAAAGTCTTAGGCCAATTTTTACGTTTTATATCGCTATTTTATCGCGATTTTTTGGTTAAATAAAGCGTAATTACATTTTAAAAAATCACGCCACAACAAACTACGTTCTATAGCAATACTAATTCTTAAGTTTTATTGAAATCCCTTCTTTTATTTAGACATATTATAGTTATTAACATTACTTACTCTAAATTAGAATATATTACGATGCAGAAACGGGCACCGATTAGTACGGCGCGAGCGCCCATCGAGGAAGGACCTGTGTCATTTTTTCCCGCGTCCTGATTTTCGAGCGCACGTATCGTGAAAGCATACTATACTACGACTACAACATTTTGATTCTCTTCGTATTTTTTTTTCCATAGGGTAAGCGTTTCGTTTATTATCAAGTAAACTATTATTTTAGTAGTTCGTGGAATAATTATATTAGTTTGTTTCATTAGTTTTAGCAATGGGGCGTAAGGGTTGTGTATACCATTGTGTCAAGAAAAGGAAAAATTAAAATTCTCCCGCCTTAAAGAAAGCAACAAAAGCGAGGTAGATATTTAATTTTATTTGCAATTCAGTTATACACAGTAATATAACCGTGATTACAATTGTAAGGATTTGTATACACTTACAGTTCTATAAAAAATATTGACGATTATAATAATCATTTAATTATTATTGAGTAAAAAAATAATGTGGCTATCGACACTTCACAGCTATTTTGTTTTCATTTTAGAATGAGAAATCGCGTGAATCGACTAGATGAGGATAATACCTTCAGAGAGGCCGTGCCGGGTACAAGTAAAAAGTCAGATTTGATAACAGAAATTGTATGTTTTGGTAACATTTTTATTTTTAAAAAGGAAGTTCATTTAGTAGTAGGTACGATAATAATTCTTTAATTTTATAGGAAAAAGAACCTGTTACATTAGATCCTGGAATTGACAGATTAATGAAACTTTGACACGATCGTAAATATTTTTATTTCTTTAAACTCTAATTCCAATTAGATGATTTCAAGTTGCTTTTGTTTTTAGAACGATTACATCGTTGATGGCAGGCGTATAATTGATTTTCAATACTTTTGGAGTCAATTAATAAATATTAATAAAGTGGGTCTCATATCTTAATTTGACTTGAAGTGTATGATGTGTGGATCTAGCTTTGTACTAAAAACTTCGGAGACTGACACAACTGAACAATCAAAACTCGGCCTTAATGCAGGAGCAGTATCAGGTGCAATCATTTCGGGACTTGGTCTCTCAAACTTAAATGAGACCACTGCATCGATGGATTTGCCAACAATGCCATTTCGATTATACAGTCAAAAACATGATGATATTTCCGACATGTGGAAGACTGCTGCCGAAGTGACAATGTTAAATGCTGCCGAACAGGAAATTGAAGCGGCAGAATCACGTGGTGATGTTAGCAATTCAGGTATAGCTATGATACCGGTCGAAGCAGATGCTTGTTGGGACAAACGCTCTTACAAAAATAATTATTCTGCACTCTCTGGTGTTGCGGCCATAATCGGTGACCATAGTGGAAAAGTGGTACACATTGGTGTTCGCAACAAATATTGCGTCATTTGCGCCCAAGCTAACAAAAAAGGCCAGCCAGCAAAGCCCACAATTGCACAAAAAATCACTCAGGATCGTGTCCGTCACAAAAAACGTATGTTTATTTGCCGTGTGGACTGTTCCTGATTTTCCATTGAAAGTAGTAAGGGTAGTAAAAGATGAAGTTTTTTGGCAGGAAAAAATGCATCCGAAATTGACTCGGTTTTACCAAAATTGCGTATTGCCAGAAATCATAGACCCTAGAAAGGCAATATCAATGCCTTTAAGACAAATATTCATTTAACGTAAATGATAGTAATTATTACTTGACAATAATATGATATATATAATACTTTACATAACATATATTTGTGTTTTTTTTATTAGTCCGGAACACTTTAAAAGACTGAATACATAAAATAACTTTTTTCATAAATCTCTAGCCAAGGTGCATTACGATTATAACGGCTCAAGATTGTTTAGTCCGTCTTGACACTCGCGCTACACTGCTTGTTTTGTGTATGTGTGGATAGCTACGCACACATACACAATGCTGCCGTCTTTTACCTAAACTTGAGCGTTAACATTTTGTGAAATGGCTCTTAATGTATATGGTGCATTTTTTTTTTACTTTTTAAATTATACTAACCGGTTGTTCGGTCCCTTGTTGCCCATGTTGTTGTTATGCTTGTTGTTCTGGTTTCCTTCTTGATTGCCACCGCCGCGCTTGAATCTGTTGTCAATATGAAAATGGTAGGAAATAAAATATAC
Source organism: Brachylomia viminalis (assembly GCA_937001585.2). NCBI lineage: Eukaryota > Metazoa > Arthropoda > Insecta > Lepidoptera > Noctuidae > Brachylomia > Brachylomia viminalis. The sequence goes on along the minus strand of OW443310.2, from coordinate 24,664,092 downwards.
TAAAAAGAACATCAAACAGATGAAAAGCTGGCTGGATTAAAATGTATGGTCACTTTTGTCACCTGATTTTGCGGATTTTCGTTGAAAGCTTTGATGCGATACGGCCGGACTAATGTCCGTTCACATTTGTGGCATTTCAACGGGTTTAAGGCGCTCATTTTCCAGCCGTATCATTTTGGGGCAACTTTTCATGCATGCTAGAGAGATCTAGAAGAGGTTGTATAGCTCACCTGGGTCCCAACAGAGGTCGCTGTCCATTCCCCTTGCCCTGATTAATCTGCGGCTTATCATTCGGCTGGCCAGGCTTGTGCTTATGGTTCTGCTCGGGCACGGCGTGCGTGGCGAGCGGCCGCTCGTGCAGCGTGACGTGCTGCAGGTCCTGCGCCAGGTCGCGCGGCGAGTAGTGGCGCGGCGGGGGCGGGGCGGGCGCGCCGTACGAGCCGTACGCGCAGTCTATGCCCAGGTTGTAGTAGAAGCGGAGCGTCAGCATGTCTAAGGGAAGATGTGGAAGGTTTGCTTTAGATAAAACTAAATCTTTTCAATCTTTGACTGAGAACTTTGTCATGTTATACGACGTTGACAAAGTCTAAAAGTAGTTCACATTTTGGTAATGAGATGGTCCAGGTTAACCGCAAAATTAGGCGATTCAAGTGTTACCTTACTGACTTTCGTTTCACGGTATAACGACGAAATTCACTCAAGGACAGCTAAATTGAATCACGGTGCGTATCGGAGTGCTATAAGGATATTCACGCGCGGGAATGACAGGAGGGCGTTGTTAGTGAACATTTGTGAAATTTTTACAAAAATTGTATTGACAATATAAGATGGCTGCGTTAGTTTCGATTTTGGGCGCGCGCCTAAAAAAGCTCGTAGCGTTGTAGTAAGTGTGCAGTCGGTCTATTACGTGTTTGACCATACTAAGAACCTCTTCATAATACACGAAGTTAACGTTTTGACCGCCACGTCAAAATAGAAAAAGCGTGCCCAAAATAGTAATAGTAGCGTGTACAAAATAGTAGTGAGTTCGGAAATATATAAAGAAAAGAAAAGAAAGAAAGAATAACGTTTATTTGGACACAGTTCGTGAAACACAGAATACAAATAACAAAATAAAAAGTGAAAATAATGGTTTAACAACAATAGTGTGTGTCTCACGGCTGCGCCAAAAAGCACTAACTATTATATCGATAAAGCACGAACTATTTATTTTGGGAAATCATCAAATAACTTCTCCCGCTCTGGGCAGAGCAGGAGGGCGTGTCAGACTCTTAGTGACTAAAACGCACCCGTGTTCCTTCAGTTACCTGTGCCAGGGGCCACGGTATCCCTCTCGGACTTTTCCGCAACCCTAGCAGGCATCGGTCCTAGCAAACCCCGTCATTGGTGCTGACATCTCTTTGAGGCGCGCGTGGAACACAACGCGCCGCGCCGTCGACCCGGGCCTGGTCCTTATCGAACGGCGAGCTGCCCATTGTTCGCCGTTCGCAAGCCCACGCCTACGGTGGCCGGGAATCGGCCTGCGAATCCCGACGCCCAGGGCGTCTCCTGCGGCGGCTAGGGCCATGAGGGCGCAAATTTTGCCTCTCCCTCACGCGTTCCGCCTCCTCTTTCGCGAACATTACTGCTTCGCAGAAGGAGGTGACGGCTTCCCAAGCCCTCTCGCTCCGTACCGTGGCCTGGACCAAGGCCGGACGCGAGAGATCGCCACCGCCAATGGCCTCCACGAGGACACGGCGGTGCTCCACCCAAGTCGGGCAGACCTCCACCGTATGCTCCACCGTGTACTCCGGGCGATCCAAACAATGGTGACACCCGGGCGTTTCCTCCCGCCTTATCCGGAACAGGAATCTCCCGAAACAACGGTGTCCGGTGAGGACCTGCGTCAGGCGGAAGGTGAGGACGCCGTGGCGCCTCTCTAGCCACTCGTCAAAAAGGGGACTTATCGCCGCAATTGTGGCGTGCCCAGCGCTGGGTTGCGACAATCGCACTCTCCATGCCGCCCTGAGATCCCGCCGGAGCTCTGTCCGCTGTACCGTGATTTCTCGCGGCAGCGGAGCTACGCCCCGGCGTTTCGTCTCCTCGCGCCACTCCCAAATGTGCGCGAGGACTTTTGCCTCCAGATGCAATGGCGGTAATCCGGCAAGGAGGCTCGCCGCCTCAACGGAGACCGTACGGTATCCCCGGACCAGCCGGGTGGCCATGACCCTTTGGGGCGCGTTCAACCGGCGGGCTGGCATCGGGTGGGACATCGGATACGACTGGGTGCTGCGCGCCGACCTCCCTAGCGGTGTCAGCGTGGTTTGTTACGCTGACGACACGCTGGTCCTGGCGCAGGGGAGGTCGCATCAGGCGGCGGCCGAACTAGCGACACGTGGGGTTGCGAGAATCGTCGAGAGGATCCGGGGCCGAGGTGGCCCTGCACAAGTCCGAGGCCATGTGTTTTCAAGGTCCTCGGAACACGCCAGCGTCGGGTTCCCAAATAACGGTAGGAGGTTCACATCGATGAAGTACCTGGGACTCGTCCTCGACAGCCGGTGGAACTTCGTGGAGCATTTCCGACGTTTGGCTCCCAGGCTGGAAAGGGCCGGGGCCGCCTTGAAGCGGCTCCTGCCCAATCTAGGGGGGCCAAACGCCTCCTGCCGGTGGCTCTACGCAGGGGTCGTGCGGTCCATGGCCCTTTACGGGGCACCGGTGTGGGCGCGTTCCTTGAGGCGGCGGCCAGCCCGCCGGTTGAACGCGCCCCAAAGGGTCATGGCCACCCGGCTGGTCCGGGGATATCGTACTGTCTCCAGTGAGGCGGCGAGCCTCCTTGCCGGATTACCGCCATGGCATCTGGAGGCAAAAGTCCTCGCGCACATTTGGGAGTAGCGCGAGGAGGCAAAACACCGGGGCGTAGGTCCGCGGCCGCGAGAAATCACGGTACAGCGGACAGAGCTCCGGCGGGATCTCAGGGCGGCATGGAGTGCGATTGTCGCAACCCAGCGCTGGGCACGCCACAATTGCGGCGATAAGTCCCCTCTTTGAGGAGTGGCTAGAGAGGCGCCAACGGCGTCCTCACCTTCCGCCTGACGCAGGTCCTCACCGGACACGGTTGATCCGGGAGGTTCCTGTTCCGGATAAGGCGGGAGGAAACACCCGGGTGTCACCATTGTGTGGATCGCCCGGAGGACACGGTGGAGGTCTGCCCGGCTTGGGCGGAGCACCGCCGTGTCCTCGTGCAGGCGATTGGCGGTGGCGATCTCTCGCATCCGGCCCTGGTCCAGGCCATGGTACGGAGCGAGAGGGCTTGGGAAGCCGTCACCTCCTTCTACGAAGCAGTAATGTTCGCGAAGGAGGAGGTGGAACGCGTGAGGGAGAAGCAAAATTCGCGCCCCTAGCCGCCGCAGGAGACGCCCTGGGCGTCGGGAATCGCAGGCCGATTCCCGGCCACCGTAGGCGCGGGCTTGCGGATGGCGAGCAATGGGCAGCTCGCCGTTCGATAAGGACCAGGCCCGGGTCGACGGCGCGTTGTGTTCCACGCGCGCCTCAAAGAGATGTCAGCATCAATGACGGGGTCCGCTAGGGCCGATGCCTGCCAGGGTTGCGGGAAAGTCCGAGAGGGATACCGTGGCCCCTGGCACAGGCAACTGAAGGAACACGGGTGGGTTTTAGCCAGTAAGTGTCTGACACGCCCTCCCGCTCTGATCAGAGCGGGAGGGCGTGTCAGACACGTTATCACGTTATTTGATGATTACCCACCTTAAAAAAAAAAGAAAAAGGACTGTAAGGAGGATGACTTACTAACTCCACACTTTCGATAGCCAAATATTCGATAGTCCGTCTGGCGTAGTGAGCTGGAGCTTTGTCGTGGTGGAGGAGGATCCTGCTTCTTAGGCTCTGGTGTCTAACATTTTCCGGGACAACTGGTAAACGATGACTGACATACCAATCTACTACATACTAATGCCTAAAGCTGCCCGAATCTGTTGATATGTCACCCTTCCATCAGCTTCTGTCATTGGCCGCACCATCACTCACGTTATCTTCAGTAGTCGCGGTAGAAGAATGTCCTTCTCGTGAATCATCAGTGAGTTTGCTTCGACCACGTTTAAACTCATTAAACCAGTTGTAAACAGTGGCACAAGATGGGGCTTTGTTATGAAATGCTAATCGAAGTCTATCGTAACATTGTTGTTAAATAAGACCGCAACGAAAGTTTTAATAAATCATTGAACGAAAATGAAAATTAATTTATCTTTTACGATTGAATTTGAGGAGTGGAATTGCCTAGGGTGGACGCCCTTGAAGGACATAATGCATAGTGTACCTCGCAGTTCTCATAACACACGCGGCGGGGCGTGCGTGTATGATCAGATGTATGAACGTAAACGAAGCAAAAGATAAGGATAGTAGGTAGCGTTCTGTAGTTTCCGCCTACTCTCATTGTAAAAAAGGCGTAAGATTACGTATGTACGAGGGGGACTTTTTAAGTTCGCGGAATGGAGGGTGAGAAGTGAAAATAAAAATTAATAAATTATTTTTCTTTTTCAATAATATTCACCTGCTACCCTTATACATTTTTCAGATCTTTCAATTAGCTTATGTATACCCACATAAAAAAATGCTTTGTCTTTGTCCGAAAAATAAGCTGAAACCGCGTCCTTCACTTCTTCATCAGTTGAAAATTTCTTCCCACGAAGTTCTTTTTTCAGTTTTGGGAAGAGGTAATAATCACTGGGAGCCAGGTCTGGGCTGTAGGGTGGATGGTCTAAAATATCGAAGCCCACCTTATGCAGGGCAGCCAACGCAACACGGCTCTTGTGAACAGGCGCGTTGTCGTGAAGAAGGACACCTTTGGTCAATTTACCCCTCCTTTTTTCTTTAATGCTTTCTTTCAACCTCTCGAGGATAGAAGCATAGTATTCTCCGGTTATAGAAACGCCTTTATCTTTATAATCGGTCCACAGGATCCCTTCTGAATCCCAAAACACTGTTGCCATGATTTTTCCAGCTTTTTGATTCGATTGTGACACTTTAAACTTCTTGGATATCGCGTGCGAACCGCGGTAGGCGTCGGACGTGTCTAGCGAGTGTCCCCGCCGTTTTGCGTCGCGTCAAGGTCACGCTCCGTTAACGGCCGGCGAGCGGAATATTTCCACTGCATTGTGTTATTGTTTATACGTAATAATTATTGAACATTGCAAAATGTGACTTTTTAGTGAATAATAAGTGAATTACACGGACAATTTAGAACATAGTGAAAGTGGAAGTAACTCTCCAACAATGGAGACGGGCCTATTAGTTGTGCAATTGGAACACCAAGTAACGTGCGAAACATTGAGAGAAATCTCAACAAATTTAGACGGAACCTTTACCGTGCAGTGTAACCAGTGTACCCACAAAAATGACATTAAAAACTTTCTAGAATGGACCAATGAATAGACTAAAATAAAAACAATGAAATGGAAAAAGTGCACCAAAACCAGTGTTATAAAGATTTGCCCATTCGTGAACCATCGTCACACGAATGGTAAGTTCATACCAGATGTTTATTATAAAATCTACTCGTGCGCAAACACAGTAGTAAGAAGCGTATTCCACAACTGTGTGTAGTGTAAAAAACAAAGGAATGTACAAGTGATTCCCCAAACGGAGTTCACAGCTCAAGAGGAATATGTATGCAATTGCCTAAAAATAAACACAGTACATATCAAGTCGAGTGAACTAAACTTAAAAACTAAGAAAAATACGATACCGAAACAAATCAGACTCCCTAGAACAACCGAGGCGGTGGTTGAGGCAATACCGGTTTGAGCTGCTTCAAAATAGTTCGAACCAAGAAAAGAGAAGAGTTATAGTGCCATCTCGCTCATACTCTGCGTTATCGACTAGTGACCATTCTCTGAGATCGCGCAGCCCATCAATTAAGCGCCCACACCCTTACGAGGGAGAAGGCGTATCTGAAGCGAAAAAAGTTACAATGCGAACAGGAACAATCAACAGTTTACCTAAAGACTCTGTACCGATGGGGAAAAATATATCAACAAAGAATAGCACTCATGTACCACCGATACTAATCACGGACGCGAGATACAAATACAAAGATAACAAGGATACAAAAAAGATGCTGAGCGACCAACTCGTAGGAGATCTAACCAAATTAATGAATAAACACCATGGCCGCATAGTCAGAAACGAGAGAAGCAAAAACATTCTCATCACACTCACCGACTTAGAGAAAAGAGCAAAGGCAATCGAGGACATCAAATGCTTCAAGCCAGATCTCGCATTCATAGCGCCGAAACCCAAGGCGGAACAAACAAAAACGACGAAAGTCATTATAAGAAATATGGTTCACGACTATCCAGTCGAAGAACAAAAAGACGAAATGGAAAAGTGCATCGGTATTCGCCCTCTCAATATCAAAAAGATAACGAGCGATGTACAACTATGCATATTCAGCGGCGACCTCTCATACAATGAAATCGCTGAACGTATGAAAAACGCCACAGAAGCCTTTTACTGTGCACACAAGCTAAGACCTGAGAAATACAAAGTTGGCTCGGACAGAGTGCTACAATGCAAAAACTGTTTTAAATTCAACCACGCAACTAGTGCATGCCATGCACCGAAAAGAGAACCCTCCATACTGATCAAAAACAATCAGGATGAATCGGTGAAAGTCTGCTCAAACTGTAAGGATGTACAGCCAGAGCAGCACAGCGCAACACAGAGAAAGTGCCCACTATTCAAGAAGGCAATAGAGAGACAAAAGAAAAAGGCTGAACGAGCAGAAAAGGAACACATAAACGTCCCATCTACAGCTAAAGCAACACCACAACCAGAAACAAATAGAAGATCAAGATCTCCAATACGCAGATCGACGATTCAAAATGGCATATCGTACGCACAGGCAACGAATAGTGAGAGTGAACTCACTCAGACACGCAGGCAACTAACCAGGGAAGAAAAAGTCTCCATATTCGATTAAAACTATGGAAAAACTCATGAAGCTAATGAAAGAACTCAGAGATGTTCTACTCTACTAAAGGCAGTAAGAAACACAAAGATCCTGCACATCAACGCGCAGAGTATCAGAAACAAATTTACTGAAATAAAACAACTGGTCCAGAAATACCATGTAGACATAGCCATCATAAACGAAGCCAAAATCAACCTGATAGATCAAAAATTCTATATTCTAAACTACGACAAAATATATGAACAGAAAGCCAACCACCTAGGCACCATAATGTACGTCAAAAGAGGCATGAGGTGGGCTCAAACCAAACTCATCGAGTCCTTCAGTGATGGGGAGAGAAAAATCGAAGGATGCAGCATTCGAGTCTTCACCGATCACAGAACTGGAGAATACATCACGGTAAAGGGCATTTACGTCCCAATACCAAATCAAAATGAAATGTCTGACGAATTCGAGCAACTGCTAAGAGAGGACAGTGCCCTCATCATACGAGACATGAACCTAAGGATGCAACTGCTCGGCCGTTCAGTCGATAGAGGTCTCGGAATTCTAGTACGAGAAATACACAACAACGGAGACTGTAGAATTTTACATTCCGGTCAGCCATCTAGACCCGCCAGTATTGGAAACAACAACATACTGGACATAGCAATCACAACATACAATCATTCAGATTTGGAAATAAAATCATGCAAACAGACAGAATCCATAGGGTCCGATCATATACCATGGATAATCACAATAAACTTGGAAAACGACTACGAGATCCCACTAAGTCGTAACCTCAAAGACATTAAAACGAGTAAGGATAAGCGCGACGAGTTTGAACAATCTCTGGCAACAAAAATAGATCCAAACACAAAAATCGAAACAGACACAGACTGTGATAAAATGATTACCAAACTGGAAAAAGCCGTAATAGAGACACTGAACGAATTTGCACCGCTCAAACAAACCGAAAACAGACAAAATCTTCCCAACGAAATTCAAAATTTGATAGACAAAAGAAATAAAGCGAAAGACATCGCATGGAGTCTAAGATTCACATGCAGATACAACGGACTAAAGAGAGAATACAACAGACTAAAACGCCATTTAGCTAAGAAACTCATAGAACACGGAGAGGAAATTTTGAACAAAGTTTTAGAAGATTAAACCGACAGCAGAAAGAAAATGTGGAGTATACAGAGAGCGATGAAAAAGCCACCTCAAAGGCTCCCCCTTATAGAAAACTGCAACACAGAGCTAAAGATTATCGACAATCTAGTGGACACGGCTATCGTTCACACATCCGATATCTCACATGAAGACGAAAACACAGAGAAATACACACCATTTGAACCATTGGATGCATCACACGCAGAGTTAAAAACAGCCCTTCGAAAATTCAAGAATCAGTAAACACCTGCCGGCCGATTCTGTAAAAATCTCACCGTGAAGTGAACACTTAGGTGAAGTGAGCGTGGAGTGAGCTGTCAGTCTCATCCCACTGGTGCTAGGGATTGACCAAGCATTACATTTACAATCATAATCGAGATTTTAATTATATATTTTTTTTATGTTAGTTCTTTTGATCATTTGATATTATTTCAAAGCTAGTATTTTAGTGGCTAAACATTACTGTTTACGGGTTTTTTTTTAATAAAACAGCAAAACAGAAATTCAGTGATAAAGTCAAATAAGTTTTTCGGGGGTAGGTGTAGAAAAGTTAATACACAACTTCATAAATCTTTTTTAATTTAAATTATTTATTAAGTATTTTATTTGTTTTTGAGAACTTTATTTGTTGCATAAACCGCTAAATAAGCAGCACTTACATTGGTGAAACATTCCATGTAACACAAGCACTTCACTGCACCACCTGCCAGTTTCTCACTAGTACACATTACTTACATAATGTCATCTCAACTGGATGATATCCAATCGGCCCAGAAGAACCTCGAGGAGTGCTTTCTCAAGAAGATGGGTGAGCTTGAGGCACAGATCCAATGTGCGGGACCCGCAAAAGACACCGTTGCAAAGATTGCAGAAGAGTTCCGGTCCTTTCGAGAGCTAATGTTCGGCGTGCTGGGACTTCTCAGGAAGCAGATTTTGGAGTGCTCTAGAGTGGTAGATGCACTGGAGACAAGATCTCGTCGGAAAGCTCTCATTTTCACTGGGTTTACCGAAGCGGAGAAAGAGGATTGCAAGACTCTTGTGTTGGACGTTCTGAAGAACAAACTTGCACTGCCTGACATCACTGCATCCTCCATCAAAGTTTGTCACAGACTTGGAACAACCAGCAGAGGTCCTACCACTAGCAGACCTATATTGGTAAGGTTCTCCAATGTTGACCTGAAGTCCAGTGTTTGGAAGGCAAAGTGTGCATTGAAGGGCTCCACGGTCACAGTTAAGGAGTTCTTAACCCGGTCTAGGCAAACTGTATTCAGCAGAGCGCGCCTGCACTTCGGGATGCCGGCATGCTGGACTCAGGACGGGATCATTATCATCAGATCCCCCGATGGAACACGGCATAAGATTTGTTCTTTAGAGGAACTCAATCCATTGTTGGCTAAGTACCCTAAGAAGCCCGGGGAATCATCTGGAACTGGAGGCAAGTCTGACAGTGGAGTACGTAAAGTGTAGTGTTGTGGTTCTCCAACATAATCAGTTATTGTGCTTGGGACGTCAATTCACGTAATATTTGTATTTATCGTACGTATCTACCTGCTTACTATTTCTTTTATTTCAACCGTTAAAACTACTCCAATCACAATATGTTGGTAATTTGCTAAAATTGATCGTTAAAATAATTTAATAGAAACAATTTGTCACCGTTTGTCATGTCACTGTCACCTGTCAATATTGAATTTGCATAAAGTTTGACGTCCCATTTTCCTAGTTACACGTTTTGTTGTGCTTCGTAAATTGCGTTTCGTTTCTGCTCGTGTAACTTTGTCACGTTTCGTTTTGTTTTGCTTGTTCATAATTTTTTGTTTTTTCTTGGTTTTACTGTTTGTCAAGCTGTTTCCTCTTCTCATTATGATGTTTATTATTGTTTTTTTTTTTTTTATATTATCAATACTACTGTACAGTACTACAGGGATCTTTTGGAGTTTGAATAACTGACGATTTTGATGAAAAGTCACATTAGTTATGATTTTGGCCACGCTCCAAGATATCCATGTACAACTATACTGGTGCTGCTGGTGGGTGGTGCATAGATAGATAGTGGTTTTGCAATTAAAGCAAAAGCAATCGTAGCTATAGTTAATTTGCATATTTCTTGGTTATATTTTATTTATTTATTTATTTATTATTTATGTACACACAATAAAATACATGAGATACATACATTTATATTTATATTATTTTTATTTTATGTTATCTGATGATGATTCTTTTTACTCTGCCATTGATTCCTCTAGCTCATCCGCTAATGCAAGTTTCAGCTCTATGACTGACACACTTGGTGACTTTGTGCGCCGAAGCTTCAGCCAACAGAAAGGTCATTTGTTAAATGTTTGTCATATAAACGCGCAAAGCGTCCCAAGTCACTACAGTGATTTGCTGGACACCTTCACTGACACCAATGTCCATGCCGTTCTGGTTTCTGAGAGTTGGCTCAAACCTCATCTTCTCTCCACCACCTACTCTCTCCCAGGTTTCACTCTCGTCCGCAATGATAGAATTGGAAAGGGAGGGGGAGGTGTGGCTATCTACCTTCGTAGCGATTTTCCTTTTAAAATCATTGCCTCATCTCCCTCACAATACCATGCTTCCGCTGAGTATCTCTTTTTGGAGGTCTACGTCAGAGGCGTCAAGACCCTTCTTGATGCTGTCTATTGTCCACCCGCCGTTGACTATTTTACCAACCTCGAATTGGTACTTGAATCTGTAGGTTCAGAGTATGCACATTGCGTCATCATGGGTGATTTCAACACTGACCTTGCCCATCATACTCCCCGATCCCGTAAACTCCTTCACATCATTGAATCCGTTAGTCTCCATGTACTTTCACTGCAACCTACCCATTTTAACATCTCAGGCGATGACACTTGGCTCGACTTAATCCTCACATCCGCACCCTCCCTTGTTCCCTCTCATGGTCAGTGTCCCGCGCCTGGATTTTCTCATCATGACCTAATTTTCCTCTCATATGTCCTAAAACCGCCTAAACCTATCCCAAAAGTTCTGCACATGCGGTGTTTTGCGCGCATGGACGTTGAGAAGCTTCGTCAGGATGCGTCAGACCTCAGTTGGGAAAACTTGGCAGCGGCGACAGCTGTAGATGAAAAACTGCGTATTTTCAATCAGACGGTCCTTGCTCTCTATGACAAACACGCTCCTGTTAAGCAGATTAAGCTTCGGCGTCCTCCTGCTCCTTGGATGACGACAGGTGTTCGTATGGCGATGAGGAGCAGGGATCGGGCCTTTCGTAAATTTAAAAGGGATCGCAGTGAAGAAAATCGGAACTTTTTCAAAGCTGCTAGAAATCGGTGTAATCAGATGATACGCAACGCTAAACGCCGCCATATTCTCGAGAATATATCTTCTTCTTCACCTGCTGATATCTGGAAGTTCCTTGGTACTCTTGGTATCGGCAGACCACGGCATGTGGATTTTCCTAATACAATTGGCCTTGATGATATCAACCGTCACTTCACAACCACTTGTCATTTGGATTCCCAAATATTGTCCCAGACGGTTGATTTCATTAATGGCCTAGCGAGTCCCTTCATAGAACCATTTCACTTCTTTCCGGTAACCTTGGACGAAATTAAAAAGATCATCCTGTCTATCAAATCCAAGGCTGTGGGTTACGACGGCATCAGTCGTACTATGGTCGTTTGGATCCTTGATAGCCTTCTCCCTCCAATTACCCACATCATTAACTTTTCCCTTGATTCCGGACAATTCCCATCCCTGTGGCGTATGGCCTATGTCCGCCCACTCCCTAAAACTTCAAATCCCTCCCTTCCCAGTCATTTTCAACCCATTTCCATTCTCCCATTCCTGTCTAAAGTGCTTGAGGCCTGCGTACACAAGCAGTTTGCGGGGTCGGAATCGGAACTGCGGCATCGGAACAACCTTGTTAGCTCTTTTCAGTCTGGGTTCAGGCCTGGGCATAGTACAGCCTCCGCTCTCCTTAAAGTGACTGGTGACATTAGGAAAGCCATGGAGGATACCAAAGTTACCGTTTTGGTATTAATTGATTTCTCCAATGCCTTTAACGCCGTCAGCCACGATATTCTCCTTTCTATCCTCTCCCACCTTATGGTTTCGTCCGAGGTGCGGGAATGGTTCTCTTCTTATCTTCGGGGACGTCAGCAGTCGGTTCGCGTTGATGAGAGCTCATCGAGTTGGCGTGATCTGGATGCTGGTGTTCCACAAGGCGGTATTCTTTCCCCATTGTTATTCTCCATCTTCATTAATTTTATAACTCACTGTCTTCGATGTTCGTATCATCTATATGCCGATGATCTTCAATTGTATACAGCTGAGCGGGTTGAGGATTTGTCAGACGCTATAGCAGATGTAAACCGAGACTTAGATGCTATCAAAAAGTGGTCTGATAGTTTCGGGGTGTCTGTAAACCCCTCGAAGTGTCAGGCCATTGTAATTGGAAGCTCACGCATGATAGGTAGGGTGACGCTTAGCTCTCTTCCTCCTCTTATTTTCAATGGTACCGTCATACCCATTACCCCTACTGTGAAAGATCTCGGTTTGCATCTCGACTCTACACTCAGCTGGCAACACCAGGTCTCTAGTGTTAGTCAAAGGGTCAACGGTACTCTGCGATCCCTGTATCCTCTGAGGAATTTTTTGCCCGCTAAGACGAAAACCATGCTTGTGCAGACTTTGATTTTCCCTATAATCGACTATGGTGACGTGTGTTACTTTGACTTGAATGCGGTTTTGCTGGATAAGCTCGACAGATTTCTTAACTATGGTATCCGGTTCATATTCAACCTCAGAAAATATGATCATGTGTCGAGCTATAGGTCTGAGCTCAAATGGATGTCCATTCGCCAAAGAAGAAGTTTGCGTGCTTTGACCACGCTTTTCTCCCTTCTCAACTCTCCCACTCCTCCTTCTTATCTCGTGTCTCACTTCCAATACCTATGTTCTTCTCACGCTAAGAATCTACGTTCTTCTAACAATCTTCTTCTACTCTGTCCTTCTCATACTTCTGACTTAGTTCATTCTTCCTTTCATATTCAGTCCATTCTTCTTTGGAATGCGCTTCCTCTTGATATCAGGACGGCTACCAGTCGGTATGCATTTAAGCGGAAATTGCAGAGTTATTTTCGAAACAAATAGAGTAAAGTCATCTCAACATCTCTCTTCCTGGAATTTGTATATATATATATATATATATATTTATGTAAGTATATAGTATAGTAAATAGTATGTATGTGTATAGGACTTATTTATATATTTGTGTACGTTATTTTGATAGTTAATTTTATTTTATCATTGTTAAACATCGCTCAAATCAATGATTTCCTTTCCTTTCAATTAAAGCACCTGCCATCTAATCTCTTCACCACCCTTGGTTGACTGGTAGAGAATGCCTAAGGCATTAAGTCCGCCTTTGTACCTTTTGTGCGAAAAGTTATAAATAAATAAATAAATAAGTTCTTTTTTTTCCTAAACTAGTTACTAATGAAAATTCGCATGGACAATGTTCGTTATTAGGGACCTATTGTTTAATATGACTATTGTTGTCGTTTTCATGGTATGTTTTCGAGGTTGCTAAAGCCGAAAGTAAAGTCAAAATGAAAATCGAAATTGACTATCTGTGTTGCTGTTTTATAAAAATAAAACTCTATATAATAATATTTAGACACTTAAATACTAGCTTTGAAATTATATAAAATGATCAACAGAAATAACGTTAAAAAATATAATTAAAATCTCGATTATGATTGTAAGTGTATTGCTTGGTCAATCCCTAGCATCAGTGGGATGACACTGACAGCTCACTCCACGCTCACTTCACCTAAGTTTTCACGGTGAGATGGTTACAGAATCGCAATGCTGGCCCTGACGGGATAAGAGCGGACATTTTGAAAATGGGAGGCGATACAGTGATAGCCATGTTCAAGCGAATAATGGACTACATTATCAACACGGGATACTTCCCAAAAAGATGGAAAGAAAGCACATACATCTTTCTGCACAAACCAGGGAAAGACTACACACAACCCAAGTCATACAGACCCATTAGTTTACTCAATATCATGGGCAAATGGGCCGAACGCATTATTCTCTCGAGAATAAACACAGTCAGCAACGAACTTATCCCCGAACACCAACATGGATTCGTCCGCCAAAGAGGCACAGCAGCACAAATACTAAGGACCGGCAAATACATCAGCGACCCCCTGGAGAAAGGGCACAGTGTGGCCATGATATCGACCGACCTCAGTAAGGCATTTGATTCTATAAATCATCAGGGCCTAATAAAGAAACTCTACGAAGCTGGAGCCCGAAATAACATCATAAAGATAATAGAAAATTATCTGTCGAACAGAACAACCAAAGGCAGATTCAGAACAACCACAGGAACAGAAAAAAAGGTACCACACGGTGTACCCCAAGGCTCGATAGTCGGACCAGTGCTTTTTAACTTGTATGTCGCTGACATACCAAAGCATAAAATAGCAGGTCAGATGCTCTCTCAGTACGCAGATGACCTCTCAATGCAGCGGAGAAACCAGATCACACCACCAGGCGTGCAGAATGGGCAGCGGAGGAAATTATAGACTACTACAAGAGATGGGGCCTCCAATGCAACGTGGATAAAACGGAATGTATCATGTTCTCTCACAAAAGACCTAGGCTGGGAAATACAAACAGCGGATACAGAAATTACATCAAAATGAAAAATGAACGGATTGAGTATAAGAACGAAGTAAAATATCTCGGTGTCGTATTTGATAAGAGACTATCGATGAATAAACACACCATAGAAACCGTAGAAAAATCTAAACGAGTAAGAGGTGCCCTAAACTCGATCATAGGGTACCGATCGAAAGTGAACGTCGAAACAAAACTACTCATCATACAGGCGTGTCTCTTGCCAGTACTCGACTATGGAGTGATCCAACTCCTACCAAGATACAGCAAGAGCAATCTGAGAAAGCTAGAAAGACAGTACAGAATGGCACTGAAAGCTGCAGGTGCCTTCCCACGTCGCACTGAAACAAAAACGCTCTGGGAAATGCTTAATCAGGACCCGTGGCATCTCAGAGCACACGATCTCCACCACGATATGATCGACAAACTCACCTCACTGACGATCAGCGGCCTCGACGATCCCGGTCCCGCGTATACGAGATATGGACAGTTCAATCCATCCCTTTTCTCAAAACAGGATAGGCGAAATTGAATATTATGTAAACAAATCGGAGAGAGGCAAACCGCTCCACAAGAGAACGCCCCCCCCCCCCGTCAGCATAGGCTTTGACTCGTAAAGTCACTTCTAGCTTATAAGTAATTTTAGGTCTAGACCTACTGGGATCCTAAATCCAAAATTTCTCACATTTGTTTTGTGAGAAAAGATCTCAACAATAGGTTGCAAAAGATCCCTCCCCGGACAAAGTGCGCCAAAATAAAATGCATACCCAATGCTCTTGTAAAATTACATTTTATAAGTGACATGTAACACAGTTTTCTCAACTAATGAAATAAATATCTATTCTATTCTATTCTGCATAGATTCTTGTTTCGACTCGGGTTCATGATGATGAACCCAAGTTTCATCTCCAGTAACAATTCGACTTAATAGTCCATCCTTATCTTCGTTACAGAGGTCCAAAAACGTGCGAGAACACTCCACGCGGTGTTTTTGAGGCGGCGTGAGCATTCTTGGCACCCATCTTGCACTGACCTTTGTCATGCCAAGATGATCGTGTAGAATTTTGAAAATTGTCGTATCCGATACTTCAACCATTTCTGCAAGCTGTTTCTTCTTTAGTCTGGCATGGCATCTTCCAATATTATTTTTTCGACTTTTTTAATGATTTCCGGAGTAGTCACCTCGATCGACCGTCCGGGCCGTGGGTCGTCTTCAAGTGAGGTCCTGCCTTGTTTAAAGAGACTGTGCCACTTGTAAACCATTGTTTTACCCGGGCAAGAGTCCCCGTAAACGGATTCCATCTCTTCCAGTATATTTTGAACTGACTTTCCTTGCTTGGTAAGGAACTTTACGGCACGGTACTCGATTTTTTCCATAATTCACACTTTCTTCCCAATTGACTTGTTTGCTTGACGATAGTTCAAAGACTAATGGTCCAATTAAGATAAAACCTGGTATTTATACTAATATTGAGTGGCTGAAGTTGTGGCCATCCCGATGACATATTGTTATCCCCTCCCCCCTATTCCGCGAACTTAAAAACGCCCCCTCGTATGTTATCAATTATCATTTACTCACCATTCAGAGGCAAGTCCGAGCCATTAGGCTGCACGCTCTTGAAGACGTGCGGGTTGACGCCGGGCGGCGGCGGCGGCGGCACGTGCGGGCCGAGCGGCGCGTGCGGGCCGGGCAGCGCGTGCGGGCCGGGCGGCGCGTGCGGGCCGGGCGGCGCGAGCGGGCCGGGCGGCACGTGCGGGCCGGGCGCCGCGCCCGCGCCGCTGCACCACACCACGCCCTTCACGCCGCACACGTAGGGCGCGCAGGCCGGCCCGGCGCCGCTCACGTAGCCGCCGTTGTTGGGGGGCGCGCCCACGCCGTGGTTCATAGCATCTGCAGGAAAGTGTTAACTTCGTTATGGCTGGAATTCAAGCCGAGCGATGTCTCGAGTGTGGCGTTTCAAAAATCAATAATTAAAGCAACTAGTAGTACCCACAAAAGGTGTCGCCTTTTGTGGGTCTGCTTAAGCTCGCAGGATGATGGTGTAACGAGTTTTAAACATCGTCACATGCTTCTTATCAATTACTACGGAACGTCACTTTAGCTGTCATTGGCTGTCTGTGCGCGCCGTAGACAGAGAAACTAATAGACGCAGTGACGATTCTTTTCTCGCTTACACAAGAAAGAGAGCGAAAATTACGCTATGAATGTTTTAGACAGAGATACAACTATCAATTTTTTTGTCTCTTACCGTGTAACCTGTTTTTTCAAGGTCAGCAACTCAAATTGCGAAACAAACTTTGACACTTCGTGTCATTGTGTTTGGTGTTAAAATTTTGCTTATTTTTATGATAAAAAACGATTTTAATCCAGTGAGAAGACAGAGAAATTATCCGTATTTCACATCGACGATTATACAATGGTGCGTTGTCGTGTTATTTCATGTAAAAGCGATAGTGAGAAGAAAATTGCCGGTGTGTCTTTTCACGCGTAAGTACGACGGTTTTGTACCAAATTATAGTTTCTTAAATGATGATTATTTATGCCATAGCATGACGGAACGATATGTCTCATTAAAACTGAAGATAATAGGATTTTGTCGAGTTTTTAACATTCATAACCAATAAATTATATCATGTAAGTGTTGCCAGCGTCAGCTCAAAAATGCCCCGAGTCATGATAAAAAATATTGGCTCTACAATGTAATAAAAACAAAAAATATTGGATCAAATAATAGCATAGTATATGTGTATATATATATATATATGTATATACATCAATAATGTGTTTTTTTCAAATTGTTTGGAGTGTTTAGTTTCTAAGTGTTAGTGTTTTTTTTAGTTACCTCATAAAGGATAAACATGATATAGTGCTGTTTGCAGACGACACTTCACTTTTATTTAAACTCAAACGTCAGCAGCTGGTTACTGACAATGTAAATAGTGCCCTCGCAAAAGTAGTTAACTGGTTTAATGTTAATAACCT
Organism: Brachylomia viminalis; assembly: GCA_937001585.2. Taxonomy (NCBI): domain Eukaryota; kingdom Metazoa; phylum Arthropoda; class Insecta; order Lepidoptera; family Noctuidae; genus Brachylomia; species Brachylomia viminalis. The sequence continues at coordinate 24,646,300 of OW443310.2, read as the reverse complement.
TCTTAACGAGAAAAAAACGAAATGTATTAAGTTTACGATACCTCATGGTAGACAAGTAGAAACAAGTATTCTCATAAAGGGTGAAGAGTTGAAACCCGAAAATACCACAGTATTCTTAGGCATAACTTTGGATGCCAAGCTTCAATAGGGCCCCCATATAGATAAATTGTCAAAGAAGCTTAGCTCTGCAGCATACGCCGTTAGGAAAATTCGTGGTTTAACTGATTTAGAGACAGTCCGTTTAGTATACTTTAGTTATTTTCATAGTGTAATGTCGTACGGTATTCTGTTGTGGGGAAATGCCGCCGATATTCAGACGATTTTTGTTTTACAAAAAAGGGCAATTCGTTCAATTTATAAATGAAGTCCCAGACACTCCCTCAGAGACAAATTTAAAGGGATTAATATAATGACTGTGCCTTCTCAGTATATTTATGAAAATCTTTTGTATGCACATAAAAATATTAATCGGTTTAAAAAGTACAGTGATATCCATAATTTAAATACTAGGAACAAACACAAATTTGTTGTTCCTACTACAAGGCTCAAGAAAATAGGTGGCTCGTTTAGATGCCAATGTATACGTTTTTATAATAAACTTCCCAGCCACATTAAAGCACTAAGCCTTAATAAATTCAAATCTTTTCTATAAAGGAAACTATGCCAGAATGCCTATTATACTGTCAAAGACTATATGTATTCAGGACAAAAAGGCTTGGGATTGAGTTGCTCCAATAAAGCACAGGCAATGTTAATTTATTTTATTTCGCTAACTATTTTTACTTTTAATCTTTGCTATAAGTATCTATACTTATTTTCATATACAATGACACTAATATTTACTGTACAAAGTATTATATTATTTTAAATTATTGTGAATGTGAGGACTATGTGTGTTTTTGTTCCAGTTTTAATCATGTTCTGGCAGTTTGAGTAGCTGATGCGGCCTACCAAAATGTCCTTTCTTTGGTATTGTTTGTCGAATCGTTGAGCTCCTTAAGTTCTGAGTTGAGCTGCACGGTTACTGACAAATGCGTGCACTGACTGGACAGGTCCACTCAATATGTGTGGTTCTTTCCTCAAAAGACCATTGCAGACACTGATCTACATAGCCTTCACATGATCTGACCAAGATTTTGTCTGGACTTTAAAAGAGACTGTGACCTCTGAGTTTGTTTCGGCCTTTCTTCTCAGAATAGTCACATCGTAAACGCCGACCTCATCTAGTTTAAAAGAAATATGATTGACGTGTAAAAGTGTTTGTTCAAACCTACTTACAGAAATAAAATCATTTATCATTTAAGTAGTGTAATAAATCTTAACTAAAAAACTCGTTTCGTTTCAATTAAATCCTGAAAATAATTTACCCTACTACATCTAATAACACTCCAAAAACAGGGGAATGCAGTTACTATGGCAACATTATACGCACACATTGACATATTATCTCTGTCTCGACTGCGGTTACAGGGTCCCTTCGTCTATTAGTTTCTCTGTCTACGGTGCGCGCCGAGTCACCCGAGCTGTCAATGTGACATCGGGACTGCGAATTTTTCTTGACTAGACAGGATGGTCTAATATATTTTTCCTAAGCCCGGCGGCATCCAGCCCTTACCTTGGCCTATTGATGGCGTAGGGCACTCTTACACCCTCTGAGAGGTGTCGAGGCCACGACCCTCAATTTATTTGGTAAGATTTCGTTTCCTTTTGAAAATGATTGGTCCAAGTACATAGCACGTGTTCTATTTCAAATTATTGTTTCAGGCCTACATTTGAATAATATTTTTTTTTAATAATTAAATATTGAATTGCCTTAGCGATTGTCGCCCACATGGATTTTGGGTGCGCTGAGGCAATGTAATTATTGTTGGAAAGGACGGTGAGTTTATCTTCGTGGAACGCCACGAGCCTCACGTAAGAGATTCCTAAACAATCCACATTCTAACCCATTTCTATCTTGTTACAGCTGGAACACGGCGTCCTTTTTCCTTTCATCCTTTTTTATTGCTATTCTGGGAGGTCAGGCTGACGGGGTGTACGTTTGGACGTCTATGGACGGTGGAGGTTTAATTAATCCATTTTTTTCTCCTTTTATTTAAAATCACAAGATGCAATAATAATAACAATAGACGCAATCATAATAATAGTAATTTAATATCTTCATTAGTCATACTAACTACTACTACTTAGTTTTACTTACTTGGAAGCTACTGGCAATTAAATGAGGCATTAACAAGGTTATTTCCTTTGTTTTAATTATCTCACATTACAGCTACCTCCGGCAGATTAAAAGTCTGACTCTACGAAGGTAAGTAATAATAATAATAATAATGATTTATTTCTCACCACAATATAATATGTACATTACAGAGGTATCGATACAAAATACGTAACAGCAGTAATTATACTGTGGGAGACTGGTGCCTAAACTAGACGTGAGGTCTGTATTTCAGGTCACCAGGTCTCCAACCCTTGGGCAGTGCTTACATTTTAATGTTAGTGTACTAATCAGTGCGGCAAGAATTAACAAAAATTAAATACAAAAATAAACAAAGGAAATTTTTCACATTGCCTATTTTAGGACAACAAGTACTTTTTCTGTTTCTTCATAAGTTAACTCCTGGAGCCAGCTACTTAGTATAGTTTTGCATTTGGTTTTGGAGAGGCTATAAATTGGCAGTATCCTATTTATTTTATTATAAAGAAAGCAGCCAAGTAGAGCTAAAGAATCGACGGGATGAAGCAGTCGAGAGCCGGATGTGGTGGCGGTCTATGGGACCAAATCGTCTATTTCTGTGGGAGAGTGAGTGGTTGAAGGTGGTGAGGCCATGCTGTTTTATAACCATTTGCGAAATGAATAGCTGACGAACAGTCAGCACCTTTGCTTCCTTATATAGCGTAATCGTTGGGTATAGGAAAGGTCTGAACAAAGATACTTTCAGGATGGCTCTCTGCGCTCGTTCAAGCTCTAACATAGTATTTTTGGAGCACCACCCCAGGACGTTATGCAGTATGTTAGTAGGGACTGGCCGAGAGCCAAGTACACCGATTTCCTTAGCTTCTCGTCCGCCACGTGTCGTAGGGTCTTAAAAACGAATATAAGTTTACGTAGCCTACTGCTAAGAGTATTGATATGCTTTTTGAAGCTTAGGGTCTATTACACGGAGCAAATACAAAGAGGAGATGTTGTAATAAGGTTTCTGTATGAAACAACGGGTGACACTTTACGGGGTGAGGGGTGATCAGATCCCGCCCACTTCTTTATTTTACATCTACTGGTCAATAGCAAAACTATTCGCTCGTCCTGTTGATTTTACTTTGTAGTTATGTAACTATCTCACACTAGATGTCACTACATGCAGAATGAAGAACTATTTTAATAAATTACGCATAAAATTACTGACAAATGAAATGTGATGCCATCCATAGCATCAGAACGTCTATCCGAGTAGTTCTTACAAGATAAAACACCACACTTCATTCTTTTTTTCTTCTAGCGCAAATATGCTGTAAAAACGGAACGTTTACAGAGCTGTGCACAGGACGAACGCCAACAATACACTGACTAAGGCCACGCCTACATGATGACGTCAGGACCTAGTTGAGAATCACAGTGCACAGTTGCTTAGGCCGTCTCCTCTTTGTATTTGCTCCGTGGTCTATTATTACCCCTAGGTACTTTGCACTGTCTGTTTTCTGGATGCGGTCGGTGCAGTTGCATGTATTAATATTTTGTGTAGAGCAAGTGTGGGCTACTATGGAATACGACGAGTTCATGTGTGTGGTTCACGCATTATTTTTCAAAAAGAAGGGCATGTATACGGTTTTTTCCGCGATTAGAGTGAAGACGTTATCACGCAACCACTCCGTCACGACTTTGAAACCCGACTGAGCTTGCATGTATACATCCTGCCATGTTCTAGCACTGAAGAGAAGGGCAGTATCGTCTGCGAAAGTTATAATTTTGCCTTTGGGAAGAGTGAGCATACCCAGCTCGTTTATGTATATAAGGAAGAGTGTCGGGGCGATTACGCTGCCCTGTGGCACGCCGTAGGTGACAGTGCGTTCGTCACTGGTAGCATCCCCTATCTTAACGCACTGGGTACGCTCACTCAGATAGTCCTCAAAGAGTTTGAGCTGAATATCCCTGATCCCTATGCTTTCCATCTTACGAATCAGAGAAGGAACAGACACCGTGTCAAAAGCTTTGGCAAGATCTAGGAAAATGCCTAAAACTTTCTGCCCATCATCCAAGTTTGTGATTACATAATTGGTCAGATCATGAACTGCATCGGCCGTGGCCGGGCAAGTGCCCGCCCTGAATCCGTACTGTGCGGGTGAAAGGATATTAAACTTCTCCAGGTAATCCACGAGCCTATTGTTCATGATCCGCTCCAGTACTTTTGAAAGAGTCGGAAGTACTGCTATGGGTCTATAGTTATTGACACGGCCTCTGTCCCCGCTCTTAAAGATTGGGTGTATTATTGCTTTTTTAAAAGATTTGGGAAATTGCCCTGATGACAGTGCGAAGTTGCAGATATACGTGAGGGGTGGTACAGTCAGCATCAAAAGTCGATGATCACATTCAGATTTTCAAAATCACCGTACACTATATCACCCATAAATCGCTCAACAAGATAGGCCGCCAGTATTGAATGAACATCATTAAAGTTCAAAATTAACTGAACACTACTCGTCAAAGGTCACTGAACATCATTTTGTCAAAAATTGCTGATCGTTATAATATCCGAAAACATTTTTTTTTCCTTTTTCTTACAATCTGTCACTATGTTAGGACATTCAGTAATTGTGATGACTTGTTAGATGTCTTGCTTGGTATGCGTCCTATGACACATCCTAGATTTATAAAGCATCAAGCTAAGTCTGTCCGATGAAATCCTGTGGAATTTTGTGTTTTAGCCTGCGTATGCCTTTTTTATCCATTAGATGGTTTGCCAGGTTGTTTGGGTGGCGAGTTATTCTTTCTTTATATGACATGATATAGCGTTTTATTTCCTCTTTGACTGTCGTTATTTTCAGATCATGGTGTAGTGCTTCATTTGGTATAAGCCATGGGGCATTTGTGATTGTTCTTAGAAGCTTGTTCTGAAATCGCTGTATGATCTCTATGTTAGAGTGTGATGCTGTTCCCTATAGTTGAATGCCATAGGTCCATATATTAGCTTTGTAAACAAGGGTTTCATTTTCCAGGTGTAATTTTGACTTTCGACCAATTCAAATCCAGTAGACATTTCCTAGTGTCAGTCCAAGTTGCTTCCGTTTCGTGAAAATGTGCTTTTTCCAAGTAAGACGTCTGTCGAGGTATAAACCAAGGTATTTGACATGTTCAGCATGAGGCACTTGTATCCTATTTAACTGTACTGGAGGGCAGGTATCCTTCCTTTTAGTGAATGTGACATTTACCGATTTGATCTCGTTGGCTTTTATCCTCCACTTTTTGAGCCAGAGGGCTATGTCGTCCAAACAGGTCTGCAGCATAGCTGATGCTACTTTATGATCTGTATGGGACACTAGTACAGCTGTATCATCCGCAAAGGTTCCTGTAGTCGCTAAATTTGATATTGGTAGGTCAGCAGTATGAATTAAATATAAAATAGATCCAAGCACACTGCCCTGAGGAACTCCAGCAATAATAGGGCATAGTTTTGATATACCATCGCCACTCTGCACAAAGAAATACCTATCCCTCAAGTACGACGTCAAGATTAGGAAGATATTGCTTGGGAAGCTGTTCTTTGTTTTATAGAGGAGACCTTCATGCCAAACTCTATAGAACGCTTGAGAGATGTCAAGGAATGCAGCAGCACAATATTCGTTATTTTCAAATGTATTATGAATTTTACTAAAGAGTCTGTGGACTTGATCTGTTGTGCCATGTCTCTGTCGGAATCCAAATTGATGGTCGGGTATTAAATGAAAACATCATAACATTCAGTTTTACAAAAGTCACTGAACAATATAAAATGCTTGTTTTGGTTATCTAGTGTAATCACTGCAACGTCCAAAAATAACTTAACATCATAAATAACAAAAGTTACTGAACATTACTTTGTTTCGGATAGGTACGTAGCGTGTAAACCTATACAGTTATACTATCAAAAGTAGCTGAACTGCAAACTAAAAAAAGTGTTCGTTATCTTCAGAGCTATAAATCCAATCTTGTACTATCCAAACTAAATCATGTAAAAAAAATGGATGTAAATTTCGAATATAACTTTCTAATTTTTTTTTTCATATTGTCAATGAGAAATATTAGAAGTGGGTATTCAAGCGGCAAGCACATTTTTAAGCCTAAAGAAGGCAAGCACGAATGTAAAGATAAGCATATTCCGCTTAAAAGTTATTCCGTCGACGTCATCTAAGCTTACTATATTACGATTGAATACCTTATTTGTATAGCTATAAGACTCACTATCAAAAATCACGCAGATTCTGTTTTAATTTATACCATCGACGTAATTAATGATTTTTAGTTCGATTGAATTGTAACCTTATTCGTAAAGCAATAAGACTCATTTTGAAAAAATCACGCAGATTCTGTTCAAATACATACCGTCGAGTTAGTTTTTGATTTTTATAGTACGATTGAATTAGAACCTAATCTTTATACATATAAGACTCATTTTCAAAATTCACACAAATTCCGTTTTAATTCAATTCTTTGGGAAAAATTGTTGTGGGTATTTGAAAAACTGTTTACCCTGGAATGTAAAAAGAATATTTCTACTTAATTATCACTTTGTATCGGATGTAGACCATTGCGGTTGCAATTATTTATCATCTTAAACATTGTATTAGTTATCAATAGCGCTTTAGTGACAAATGAACATTATAATTCCATTTAATGTTCATATTACTGCACATTAACGTCACAGAATAGTGATATTGCGAGGACTTTCTGTTAAAAAAATGTACCTTGTTTTTTTTGTTTATAAAACATTGATTTGATTATGAAAGTTTAAATTTGTTGATTTTTCGTAAACAAATAATAATTATTAACTGTATTGATTTATCGAACCATTTAATTTAATTTTGTTGATAATAAATAAAAGGGTGGTGATGTGCATGTGTCTACTTAATTTATATACCAAACACATATACCTACCGAAAAAAAAATACACACACATATTAAACCCAAAAAACATTTCATTTTGTTCAGGGACTTTAAGAGATAAACGATGGTATGCTATTTTTGTCAAACATTTGTTCAGAGACTTTAGAGACGAATAATGTTATGCTTTTTTTACTATAACTTTGTTTAGCGACTTTTGAAAAGTGATGGTCACCTACTTACTTATGCCCTTTTATGATAATCATTCATTTCTGGCGCTTGTCATGTTGAGCGATTTAGGTATAATACGGTGTACAGCGATTTTGAAAATCTAAATGTGGTCATCAACTTTTGATGCTGACTGTACAACAAGGTCTATGTGTTTTTTTACAAGACCGCTTGATATTCTGTCCCACCCCGCAGCAACATCGCTACGTAGTGACATTATAAGTTTGGCAACTGCTTGTTCGTCAGTGGGTAAAAGAACCATAGAATGAGCTACCTCTTGATTGACAGTTTTACGAGGGTTATTATTTGATCCATTGGATATTTTTTCCGCGAGATTTTTGCCGCGAAGAATTTATTGGCTCTGTTAACCGACTCCTGAGGAGTAGCATAGGAATTTAATAAATCTGATATGTTGTCTTTCTTTTTGATTGTGTTTGTAATTGTGTTTATTGCTTCCCAGATTTTTTTGGTGTTATTACCAGCATCGCTTATTTCTGTCCTCTCATAGTCTTCTTTGATCTTTTTGATAAACAACTACACCCTCGTTTATCCGGAATCAATCAAGTTATCCGGAATTAAAACATAGTGTGCAATCTCCACGGCGCACGGTGGATCGAAAATCGGCTGTAGAAGACATAGGATCTCGATGTCTTAATTGTTATTTTTTTTGCTGGAAATGACTTCTGCCGATCATTACTGTTCTATAAAATGTCATATAAAGTAAAATGTGTGCACAAATGGAAGAGTTATAATTTTTATAAGAAAAAAATGTATGGGGCTGACATGAAAAATGAGGATATCTCTGGAATCGCAAGGTTGGCCGTTATATCCTTGCACACTGTTATAGTGCTATTTATTTGTGAATTTTTGACATACTTAATATTGCGGCATCACTTGCGATTTTTTTTTTTAAATCGTCAAAATTAAAAGATAAAAAATGTTTATGATATGTACATTTTAATGCTTAAATATGGCTATACCAAGTGTAACTTACAATATTTTTTATGCTTAGACCAAAACATTCTAAGAAATTACAAAGTCGTATTACCTACTTATTTGAAATGACATGGTAATTATGAATTACATAATAATTTTTTCTTCTAAGAACTCTGTCGGAGCTTCCTGATCCTGAAGTTTCAGTAATTCTACTGTTTCCTTAAAGTATGTCTGCCTCTTGTGGGCATCTAATTTTGGTCTTGTGGAAGAAATTAGAGGATTTGAAGAGACGATAAGCATATTGAGGATATCCTCGTTTGATGCTTGTCTACTCTTTTTCCTCGAATGGTGTTCTCTGAACCTCCTAAAGTCTTTGTTTCGGGCCTCTGAAGCTTCTTCCGAAAGACTTCCAATTGGTACAATAGCATTTTCTGCAATTATGTCCTCTCCGTGAATCAACAATTTGTGGACGGTTGATGAATGTAGTACCAATCATACAGTTCCACGTATTTTTCAGCGGTTGTTCTAGCGTATTCTTTAAATTTCGGCACGTCTACAATCTCTCCAGATGTGATAGCTTGCAGAATCACAGCAAATCTGCGTATTAGGTCTTCATCTAATCCAGTGATCGCTGCAGTTTTATCAGAAAATTCAAAAAACCGCCTTGCTGTGTTCCCGTCGTTAGTTGTGCCTGATCCTTGCTTAACGATGTCAATCAAAAGGTTGAGATCATCTTTGAATCGATCTTGAATGAGTTTTTTTCGTGAATGCAATAACTCTTGATGACCTTCTCCTTTTGCAGACCACTTTTTGAAGTCGAGACGATACGCTATGTGTAGAAGACATTCCATCACATTAATGCGGGCATGAAGTGATGATAATCCGAACTCATACATACCAGAAGAAATGGTTTTTGACGCAATGACATCTAACTTATTCATTTCTGTAGGCTTAGCCAAACACAGGTAGCAGGCCGCATTTGACTTAGCTTCAGACAGATATGTACAAATTTTGCCGTCAATCATCGTCATCATTAATTTGTGACTAATTTCATGTCCTTGACATTTTGAGGGAACGAGAGCTTCAATTTCGTTATCATCATTGCAGTTTTTTCATTTATGACAACGTCTTTGGTTTCTTTCACAAAACTAAACTGGACTGGACGGCAATACATACGTGAGCAGGGTTTTGGATTCACCCATACGGTATCACCGTCAGCTGTCAACTTTAATGGAACCAAAGAGGTCATAAATATGCTGGAATCATCTTGACCACTCTCTATGTTTTGCTTATATCTACTTTGGTTAGATGCACCGTCAAATCCCCACTTTGATATTAATATCAATTGCTTATCTTGTATCGCATCAGGACTACGAATAGTTTCAAAAATTCTGTTCACTGTTAAATCTAGTAACGCTTGTAGTGCAATCTTAGCAGATGAATCCGTTACAGTCACAAATGTCTTCGGAGGGTAGCACTGTAGCTTAGCTTTTTGCACCTTATAGTAAGACGGACGGATATATCTCCTTTGAACCTTCTCGAATAGTCGTTTCCCTTAATGTGATATATTGCCATTTCGATAGTTTTAATGAAAGTAGCAAACCCAGTGCTTTTTCTGGTGAAAATATTGTTGAAGGAGCTGGTTTGTTCAACATTTCCTTGATTTTTGCTGCTGCTTCTGGATTTTGGAGCATATGTTCAATAACAGATGCAATATCCTCACGACCATCTCCTTTCAAAAGTGCTGCAGCTGAATAAGCTACTTCATTAGGGTCATCACCTATATGTTCATCAGATCGTCTCTTCTTCTGCTTGTTACTTAGATCTTCAAACGGCTTTCGAGATCTTTTTGTCATCGTTGAAGTTGATTTCATTGTTGAAGTTGATGGTACAGGTTCAGGTACAGGTTCAGTAGAAATATTTTCACTTGTTGATTCTTGAATGAGCAAATTGGTTTGCACGCAGTTTGGCCAGTCAATATTTGCCTCAAGCCAATTACTGTAATCACGTCTAAAAACTTCACTTTTCCTGTGGGATCGTAACCATCTCTTTTGAACTGCCCGTGTAAATCTTCGACAAAATTCTTTCACGGTAACACTGTCTTCATCTGAAAGGCTAGAGCCCAGTCGAATAACAAGTGTGTTGAACAATATTTCGTGATCGAAAGACGAAGCATCCTGATTGCTCAGAATAACAAACAAATCCAAATTTGTAATAATGCTTTCCATTATTCACGATCACTGAGTAAAAAGACACGGTAGGATAGATGTTAGTATTAGAAATGCTCTAAATGAACTGAAGTTGTGAATCCAATGTTTGACTATTTATTGTTATTGACTAATGATGGTATCACATTTATCTAATTACTTTCATTAAGTTAATCCTGCACTAATTGCTAAATTAGCGAGTACCCCAAATTATTTTGGTACGTATCCTTTTAACTAGGTATATAGGTATTAAGTTTTATTAATCATTAGCTAATGTGGACTTGAGGCATTAGACAAGATTACGTATTACGTAATTCATAATTACCATGTCATTTCAAATGAAAATCACAAAGTAGGTAATACGACTTTGTGATTTCTTAGAATGTTTTGGTCTAAGCATAAAAAATATTGTAAATTACACTTGGTATAGCCATATTTAAGCATTAAAATGTATCATATACTTTTCTTTTATTTTTAATGTTGAAGATTAAAAAAAAAAATCGCAAGTGATGCCGCGATATTAAGTATGTCAAAAATTCACAAATAAATAGTACTATAACAGTGTGCAAGGCAAGGATATAACGGCCAACCTTGCGATTCCAGAGATATCCTCATTTTTCATGTCAGCTCCATACATTTTTTTCTTATAAAAATTATAACTCGTTCAATTTGTGCACACAATTACTTCATATGACATTTTATAGAACAGTAATGATCAATTTCCAGCAAAAAGAAATAACATTTAAGAAATCGAGATCCTATGTCTTCTACAGCCGATTTTCGATCCACCGTGCGGCGCCCGAAATTCTTTTATTTGTTTTACTTGTATGTTTTATAGGAGAACACACACTGGACAAGCTCTCTTTACAATCTTGTCCAAAAGGAGAAGGGAACTACTCCATACATTCCTGGGCCCAGGTGTTAACTGAATCAAACTACCTTATTTGTAAGAGAATATAATAACAAGGCCTCACTGAAAATTTAGTGAAATTTGGCTATCCAGGAATCAAGTTATATGAAATATAGTAAAAGTGAGGTTATATTATAACATTGCAGTTTTTTATGTTTTTTACGAAATACTTTTGAATGGCTTTGGTTGTGTTATGGTTTTATGCATGTAAAGAGTCAAAGATCTGACAAGTTTGGCTCTCTCGCGCCCAGGACAGTCGCTACAGTCGAAGACAAGTTTCTTCATCCAATATCCTGCACTTAGAAGCAGTAGGCACCTACCTTTTAAAAAAACTAAAAAAGGGACAGGAGGATATAAAATAAAACACTAATATATGACTAAAATATGTATTATTCATCTTCAATAATTAGGAGAATATCGTCTAAGAATTGTGCAGGGGGTACGATATCTTCTTGGTATCTTGCCCAACTGAGATACCATATTATGCACATTACATGGGCACAGCAGCCTACAGTCCTTTTACCTACAATGCAATTACAATAATACCCTAATATTGAATCTCGTCCTCTTCGACAGCTGTCAACTAAAATGTAAACAAAATATGTTTTGCGACTTATATGGCGGGATTGTATTCGACCCCGCAGTAACCAAGAAGTATTTGAAGCCGACAGCTGTCGAAGAAGGCTGCTGTCTACCTCCCTGCACACTTCTATGATGAACCCATCAGTTCCCCGCATATGTTCACCAAAATAGGACCGTGCCTACTTTAATTGATAAGTACCCAAGGATACAAGAATTAATTCATCATAATTATGACAACTGGGGAAAATCATTTAAATTATCATTTTGAACAGTTATTGCTTCAAAATCAGCCCTACGTCTATTATATTGATTGTTCACAATAAAATCACCTAATATGTTATGTCTATTCATATTTATATTAATTTGATTAATGATATCCCCACTGTCTATTCTATCGGTTATGGGAGGGTGAAATCTATTTATGAGAGCAGCAGCCACCTTAAAATCTTTAAATAAAATTCTTGAGGCTGTATTAAAATAACATTGCCTAAATAATTTAAAATCTCTTTTAAACCTGCCGTTTACAACCTCTACCACCCAACGGCAAATGGTGACTGCTCTCGATTTGTTTGCGTCAAGTGTTGACAGCTGTGTTTCACCCTGCGCCATGGTAGCAGGCACGTATGTCCTAAATCCACATTGATTTAATAATGGTAATGAATCTCGGAAGCCCCTATCCAGTATAAATACATCACCATGTTGAAAAAATTCCCGGAGTGGGTTTTCACTTAAAAATTCATGTCTCATTATATCCGAGTCTGACGTGGTTGCTGGATAGGGGCCCAAAACATCAATAATATGGCCATCTGTGCACACTATTAAAAAAGGTTTGGTTAAGTTTCGGTATTTATGCAAACTGTATGTTTTTTTTTTATATAAATAATTAGAACTTTTTTCTACATAGCAGTATGTTCCGTCAAATATAGCAATGGGCCTAGAATCTCCTTCATATAAAGCACTAGGTATGGCTAAGTTTCTTTCTTTAATTAGTTCCCTAGTGATGTGTCCTAATCCTAAATGCTGGGGCACAAAATGTTCAATAAATATCTCACGGGCTTGACACAGCCACTTGCTTAGAGTTTTCTTAGATATTTTAAGTAATGTTGCCAATCTTTCATTAGAGTCCCCACTTCTTAATTTCATAAGATAGGCTGCTAGCACTGAAGAACTGTTGCGTATTTCTAACAATTGCGGCACCTTATCAAATATTTGACGGAACTGAGTTTTAGTCAATCCAACCCAGGTATGCACAACATGGTCTTCCATATCATCAATATTTCCAAAGTTCAATAAGCTTTCTTTAGGGGACTCTTTTAATGTCATCATATCTTGGATATGTCTCGCAGTAAATGTTTGTAAGTAATTACTCCTTAAACTATCAAGGAAATCCCATGCCTCAATAACTAAATGTGTATCACAAAGACGATTATTTTGTGGCACATAATATTTATGCTCATTAAGTAACATTTTTCTTGTTGCTAGAGGAACTCTGTAACATTCAGTTCTCTGACAACCTTCTATGAAGCAATGTCGCTCCGATTCAATTGCCCTCGTGTAATCTGGCAATAAAATTGTTGATTCAGGGTTCTGCCTTCCTGGTTCCACAATTGGGACAACTGGTGAATGTGGTTGCACTGAGGGATCATGTACATCATTACCGTGACTTTCTTCTGGTTGAATGGAAACATTTGCAGGTTCACGTAGACTGTTGTCCTGATTTCCATCCAATTGTCCAACAGAAACACCAACTGACGATTGGGCTGGTGGCGGGTTACTCTGTGAGGAAGTTGAGGGACCGGTTCTCATATTAACCGCAGCTCTGTCTGCTAATATCCAACAAGAGTGGCATATACGATCCGCCTCACCCACCTATAAAAAAAAGTAAAATTAATTCCACAATTATAATATAAGTACCTACTGATCAGATCAGATATAAGTACATTTATTTATTCATATTCAATAATGATACACTAACAATAACAATGTTGAGATTAGAATTTCATGCAAAAGCGAGCTTTACTCAGAACTAAGTTCTATAACAGGAAACCTTAGAGGGACAGAGAGATTTGATGTCATACATTAATATAATGATATAGTGAAAATCATTATATTTAATGTAATAATAATGTGAAATGTATTTGCAAAAATAAAAATAATTGTAAATTATTTATTAGTTTTGCAAATAAATCTTTTATTATTAAAATACAGTTTGAGTAAATTAAGATATAGTACTAAAGTAACTTACTGTTTGTGGCAGTATCCACTCTCTGATCACATTATATATCGCAGATTCACAAGCAGAATCATTGCGAAGAAGGTGGCTGTACCGCTGTGCTAACAGTGAACGACCGCAGCGGACACAAACACTGGAATGGCCAACTTGGGTTGTTGCTTCAATCGCACGTCTCCCAAGGACTACATCTTGAGCCAAATCCCAACATGCTTGGCATACATAGTTCTCACTGGTTACCTGAAATAAGTTAACTATTTAAATCTTGTTCAACAGTAAACACGTTTTGTAACATGTCACTAATACAAGTGCATGTTCGAACAAATCTCTATGTCCCAGCTTTTTTTTTAGCTTGGTAAAATCATCAAATGAGTCCTCCTACCCACGGCAGTGTGAGAGGATCTTTCAGACTTGTACTGACTAAAATCCACGGTGTCCTTCAATAGCCCTTTGCGTTCCGGGGTCACGGTAGCTCGTTAGTCCCGCGACCCCGGCAGGCTTTGGCCCTCTAAGGGGGCCCCGTCAGCTTGCTGATAGCTCGTTGAGGCGCTTGGATCACAACGCGCAGGCGACCCGGGTATGGTCCGTGATCGGACAGCGAGTCGCCAAAAATATAAAATAGGTAAAAACTTACAGGCTGAGATGCACGCCACCGACGAATAACTGCTAAAATCGCCTCATCTTCCAAGACTCTTCTGCCAATAGAGTTACTGCGACCAGTCGCAATCAAACAATTTACACAGCGATCCATGTCGTCAATATCCGATCGATAGGCGTAAACAGTTGTCCAAAATAGAGAGCCAGGTAATTCAGAAATGCCAGATCCGTCAATAGTCCAATAAAAGCCGAGGTCGTGGGGTTAAACAATAAAACAAGGAAAGAAAATATGTGCGCACTCAGAACGAAAAACAACGAACGAGTGTCATCTGTCAATCGGTGATAGACTGATATCAGGCTGGAATGTTGCCAGAAGAGAAATTAAAGGAAATCGATTCGCTATGAATCGATTCCACAAAAAAATACTCGTTGCTCGATTTTCATACATATTCAGAGATTTTACCGATTTATTCGTAATCGATTACTAACATTTCAGGCATTATTTAATCGATTATTTAGTTTCATAACTTAATTTAAGTTTTCTCGCTTCCTAGGTAGAAATCAGGTACCATATTTTGTGATTTCCCTTAGAAAAATATGACGGTTTTTTTAATACACATTTCAACTAGTTAACTGCTGGGCCCAGAAGTCGCCTTCTCCTTTAATCTATTTGTCACGAAACACACATTTATATATTACAATGGTTTTGGTGAAATTGTGTCATGCGAACCATGTTTATTAGTTATTTGAAATAAATAAATATATCGGCCTATTTCCCCACATTCTATTGATAAACAATGTCTATTAAATTCGAAATGACTACTAGATGAGGACTCTATTTAGTCTGTGGAAGAGGATTATCCAAGGAGATCGATTGAGGGTCCTGTCAAAATAAGTGAAAGGTTTTCTTCCCTCATGGCATGACAACGAGGAACACGTTTTGGGAAAGGGGCCAGTGGGATAACCAGACTGTGTCCAAATAACCCGATGGATTTACTTTGAGTCCAATCAAACCTGATCCTTGTGAGGATTAAACCGTTTTCTTTGTTCTCGTTTTATAACCTAGGTCTCAGTTATGAGTTTTGACACGAGGATGTTGTTTCAGGTCTGGATGATTATGCTAGCCTCTTGTAATAGTTCTGATGCGAGGATATGACGTGATGCCTTGGTGTAGCCCCGTGGTGAGATGATATGGAATTGATCCGGGTGCGGGCAATTTAGAGGTTAACCCTTGTGGTGTGGCCATCTGTTATTGAAGAAGGCCTTACTGAACCGTTTAATGGTAAAGGAGGGAAGTTCGCCGCTCCAAGTAACAATAGCGTCACCGTCTATACCCGTAGGCCGCGTTTATGCGTGTGAGCACAGGTATTTATCTCCTGTGTTTGACGCCAAGGGTCTTGGTTCCGTCATTGGAAAGGAATATACTAAGAGAACACCGAGTTACTACTGAATTGTCATAATTTAACCTATGAGAGAGAACCTAAGACCAGTTGTTATAAATTATTGTGTCTCGGGTTGTTTTGAATAAACCTTATTGCCCTATATGAGCACAACCATAATAGGTGGATACTTATTCGATTGAGCTAATAAAGCAGTTCATCTCACGGACTTACTAAAGCGACTCGAGTTATTGTCTTAGTCTTATTGCAGGTGTATACCCCGACACAACTAGGAACGGAGACCTTGTTCTGTCGGAGTGAACCCCTAAGTGTGTGGGAAGGGGCTCGCCACAATTGATGTTTTGTACCTTAATTTTCTGTGTATTACAATAAACTTTTTTTTTTTTTTAATCTTTTATTTTAGGGGCTTTTATTCTAAGAACATGCCAGCCCCGTTGAGTCATAAGTAAGCAATACAACTACACAATCAATCTTAATCTATACTATTCTAGGGTATAAGTGACAAGATTTTACAATAAACATTGTATTGTGTAAGAAGGTACTTGTTTAATTGAATCTTTCCTGTACAGCTTATACCCTATAAATTTACTTTAGCACGGTGGTAAGTAGTATAATACTATATTGAAACCATCAACATCTTGTTTCAAAAGATACCTTTAGAAACTACAAAAAACGGGTTACACGAGAACAACCAAAAACTTACTCAATGGACAGATGTGATGGATAGATAGAATACTCTTTATTGTGTACACCATATAATACCAATAAACCTATTGATTGTTCAAGACATTTTATCTCCCTTTTTGGTGGATAGCAACACTCTTGAAAAGGCACACGTAGGTAGGTTACGGCGAAATGAAATGCAAGTCACGTCAGTACGAAGACTATTACTATTATAATTAAAAAATTCTATTAGGTACCCATCTCGAAACATGAACCTGAAGTTTATAGCTTGTAGGATGTTAAATGTAAGAAAGAAAATGTATCAGGCACATAAACGAATGATCTAAAAAGCGCGACGAACTTTTATAAAAAACCTATTCCTACTCGACTTGACGACTCACAGATTTTAAGTTTTGGAAGCACCGACTTGGCCAATGAGTTCCACCTCCTAGCAATGTGCAGATGCACAATGAATTATTTATGTTGTTATCTGGCTACAATGTAACAGACAAAACGAACCGTGGATCAATATTTTTAACAAGACTAATATTAATAAAAGCATTCCGAATCCCAATAACATCCACGCAAACAGGCGCGACGCGATTCTAGTAGAACAAATTTTATAAAAACTTCATGGAAATTGTTCTACAAGAGTCACGTCGCGCCTGTCTACGGGAGCCTTGAACATCAAAGTGCACTCAAATTACACACTTACGCATACATGGGTCAGTTTTAATAAATAGGACCGAGAACGTTCCCCCAAAATTAATAGTATACATAGGTGCCTGCTGCCGGCAATCATTTGGTCTCCAATTACGAATTGGAACTCCCCATGCATACACGGTATCCCTCGCGGCGAAATTTTAGTCCGCGTCCCTTTGAATGTGCCTCATTTCCATCTGTCTGTGTTTTTAATAACTTGTCTCCCCTGATGTTTTGTCCCTCTCGAAATTTTGCAGTGTCTGTTCCCCAGGTAAAGGATAAAATTGGGAGATGTAGTAACGATTATTAAATTTATAGTCTACTGCACTAATTCGCTGTTTCGCGAACGAGCGTTTATAATATCAAATTACAAAGGGTCCAATTTAAGACCATAATTTTTGTAGCCATAACAATGTGAAGCTGTTTCGATTTACCTACAATAACTGCGTAGTTCCACTCTCCAAAGAACAAAGTCGCCAACAACAATTACAGCTTACATAATCGTGAAACAAAATGATAAGTACCTACAAACAAACTTTCAAAACAATTTGTATTTTCGCCTGGATGTAAACATCTATTGTGTTTCGAAACTTCGACCTTCACATTTTCTTTTTTGAGAAGTTTCCCCTTTTCCAGGAATGGCTTACTTAACTTGTATTTTAATGTTAACATTAACATTTTCCTTATCCCCAAGCTCCACTTACAGAGCTTCAACGAAAATATTGTTTCGCAATTTGTTTGTCCAAATAATTTTGAATAGAATCAGGTTTATTCAATTTGTTGTACTAGAGTTATTCCGGTTACTTAGTTAGTCAGTCAACCCGCACGTCAATGGTATCAATATGGCCCTGAAACCGTCTCTCTGTTGTAGCAGTAAGGACGGTTTTCGAAGAGTTACTGCTGGCCTGCGATGGATTGAAGGTACTACAACGTATATTTAGCTTTGTAAGTGTCCCACATACTACGAAGGGAGTCTTTGTTGGTCGAAAACTTCGCCACGTAATGATTAAATGTCGTTATTATGTATAACAGCATCATCTATTACGTCATACACCTAAATCTTTATGAACGCCCCTTTGTACCGACACCTTTGTAAGGAAAACCGCCCTATTGCTTCTCCTGACCCTTATTTGGAACTTACAAAGAAATGATGTCAAGTGAGTAGACAGGAAGATCGTATTTGTATTATATCTCATTCACACTCACTCTGTACAAGTCTTAAAACCTGACTTGGTTTCCCTACGTAATTTTTCGGCAGGCCACTGTAAATCAGCGCTGTGCTGCGGGTCCCCCATAGCACAGCATCATGCTGAGTGGACGCTTCTTATCACAGTCACGACGTGCAAGTGCCGACTATTCCTGTTATGTGCTCGGAGATCTATTTTGTTAACTTTGATGGGAAACATTATTGACGGCTTTGGCAATAAAATCGAACAGACGGCTTGACACTCTCTCATGCCGTCATGTCCCCTGTACTTGTTATATAGAAAGAGACAAAGAAAAAAAAAGAGATAGTTTTCATGGTTTTCGAGGGTGCTGAAGCCAATAGTGAGGTCAAATTAAAAATCCAAGATGGCAGCTGCGAAAACTTTCAAATTTTGTCGAGTTGAAGAATAACGTAAGGAACTTCGTTCCTGATAAGCATATAAGTAGTAGGGGAGGTACTGCTCGATTTTTGAGGTCTATTTTATATAAGTACAGGTTGAAATTGAAAACTTGCGCCAACTCGAAATAGGAGTTTCAGTAACTGTTACATATTATAATCATTATAAATTGTCATTTCCCAAATCCTTCATCGCCGTTCCATTAAAAAAAACAAATATGAAGATTAAATTATCCATTTTAGCGCGCGCCCAAAGAGCAACCCATTCATCTCAGAGTTCACAACATGAAGCATTCACTATGCACAATAAAACAAGTCGGCAACGCGTTGAGCTAGCGGCCATTTACCTAATTTTGATCGTTTCTACGATAAAAAGGGCGTGCGACGACGTTGCCAAATCGCTAGCCTACGCGCACGTTTACGCATCCTTTTCCATTCTCACGGCCGAATGACATGCTCTAAATTTTCTTTAGAACACTTTAAATTATATATTTTAATTTAGCGCACCTATTCAATTTCATTCTGTAGAATAAATTTTAATATTAGTAGTTGTTATTATTCAATTATATTGAGAATGAGAGTAAGTCGCCACACCCAAGGGGAAATGCAAAGTCACAGCTAGGGAATGCAATCTCGATCTTGCGAGATCGAGATTCCACCAAGATCTCGAGTGATTTTCCAAGATTCAATCTCGAAGGCCATGAATCTCGAATTGTGAAATCTTGTTCGCGATCTCGACAAAATAGACCAAGATTGTAACAAGATTTCGAGATTTTCAGACGGAGCACGCGTAAAGTGTCATACGTGTTCATACCTGCGCGGCAACGCGCGAACTGTCTGTCTCCCGCGCCGCGCTCGGCCGACCGTCCGACTGGCGACTAGCAACGGAGCGGGGTGTGTCTGGGGTCGCGGGACGGGGAATGAAGCGACCAATCACGTTCTACAATCACGCAGTGCGCCGAATTTGTTTATTATTTACTCGCAATTTGACAACTTCGCGTCGCGTCTATTGTTTTAATTACTATCTCCGGTGAAACCTATACACTTATTTCGATACGATAATTATACTATAATTACGTAAAACATTACTTAGTTCACTGTTCAACGAAGTGAGAATGTCTAAGGACAATTCAAATCAAGTGTTTGTGGACGTTACAAGAAGTAATTTGGCAGTATGGAAATACTTCAAAAAATCCGTGGATGGTTTGAATGCTAAGTGCAAATTGTGCAACGCTATTCGCAAATGCTCAAATGGTTCACCAAAGGGCCTACATATTCACATGAAGTCTATTCACAAAATTGACACGAAATGTTTGCTAACGAGTGCGGAGGAAGGAAGAATTGGCAGCGGTAGTGGCAGTGGCAGTGGCAGCGGTTCTAGTGTCGTACCAACTTTAACCCCGACCTCGTCTGCATCTGTGCCTAACTTGCCAATTCAAAATCAAAATGTTCCCTCGTCTGTGGAGCTTGATTTAAATCCAACACCATCGAAAAAAATGAAAATTGGCGATTATTTCCCAACATTGGATGAAAAATCGAAAGAAAAAATGGTGTCACGAATGGTAGCTAAGGATGGGCTACCTTTTAGAGTGTTCTGCACTTCTGATGACCTACGCAGTCTTTTTGCAGCAAAAGGACACAAACTGCCTACTTCGCCTAACTCTATTAAAATGATGGTAATGGATTATGGCATTACACTTAAAATGAAAGTCAAACAAGATCTCATGAAGCTTAAAGAGCAAGGTCAAAGATTCACTCTAACTTTTGATGAATGGACATCGGGAAGAAACCGCCGCTTTTTTAAATATAAATATTCACTCGCACACCAACAACCAACCCGTTTTCTGGAATTTAGGCTTAGTAAGAATTTTTGGAAGCATGCCTTCAGAGTCATGTATTGAGCTCTTGAATGAAAAGCTATCGGAATATGGAATTTCTCTGGATAACGATGTTGTTGGTATAACCACGGATGCAGCTAGTGTTATGGTTAAAGTTGGAAAACTAATAAAACCACTTCACCAACTTTGTTATGCTCATGGCATCCAGTTGGGAATAACAGATGTCATCTATAAGAAAAGTAACCATAACCAAGATGAAGAAGATAACCATAACCAAGAAGATTCATTAAGAGAGGAAGAGTATAATGCAGATTCTGATGGAGCCACTGAAAATGACGAAGATGATGATATTGGATTTCGTTTTTCATTGCCGTCTAGACAAGTTGATTTGACTCCAGAATACCGAATAATCATATCAAAACTTAGAAAACTAGTGAAACTCTTTAAAAACTCCCCAACGAAAAATGACTTACTTCAGACTTATATCAAGGAAGAATTCGGAAAAACACTTCAACTGGTACTAGACTGCAAAACTCGCTGGTCAAGTCTTGCCAACATGATCTCTACATACAACAGAGTCAAGCAATGTGTAAGCAAAACACTAATTGATTTGGGGTATGGTTCTGCTTCTGAGTTCTTTTTTAATGATGATGAACATGTTGTTCTCCTCAGTATGCAAAATGCTTTTGAACCTGTCAAACTCGCAGTGGAAGTTTTGTGCCGCCGTGATACCGATTTAGTGAGTGCAGAATACACTTTGCGATTCATGGTTCGTAAGTTGGAAGAATTAAACACACCACTGTCAGAGAACCTGGCTATTGCCATGAGAAAGCGTATTTCTGAACGCCGACTTGAATCAACTGCAACATTATTATATCTTAAAAATCCAGCTCAATATCAAGAGGATTCAGAAAAATACGCCACTGATACAACATTTCAATTACCGGCAAAAAGCTCGATCAGAAAAAACATTAAAGACTTGCTCAAACGATTACACCGAATTTCTGATTTAGAAAATCCAATTTTATCGGAAAATGTTGGTGAAGATGATGAGGAAGACCAGCCACTTTCAAGAATCCAACAAGCTTGCACTGAAACTTCTCTTCAGCAGGAATTGGAACAGGCCTTGAAAGCATGCAATGAACTGCAACCCAAAGCGCTGATTTCTGATAAAATGGACGCAATTTTAAAAAAGGAAATGAATCTTTACGAATACGGAGGAGACCGGGGGCAATACCTGAAATTCGCTTTTAACAGCCTTTTAACTTTCGTCCCTACTAGTGTGGAGGCAGAAAGGGCTTTTTCAGCCGCGGGCTATTTAGCCACTGATATACGGTGCCGATTGGGTGATGACACTTTAAGTGTACTGTGCTTCTTGAGAAGCCATTTTCAAAATGTTTAAAAATTGTTGCTCTTCATTAGAATTTCATTGAGAAGCCATTCTTAAAATGTTTAAAAATTGTTGCTCTTCATTACATAATTATAGGTTTCAATTTATGATCTCATTGCATTATTGCATTTATTTCATTTTGGTCACTAAAATGTTGATTGTTTCTTGTTCATTTTTAAAATAAACGTTGATTATTGTGTTCATATAATGTTGTTTAATTTGCAAAATATACTTAATTATATTAAATAATCCTAAAATATATCAATTTACAGTATTTTACACAAAAATGACGTCATTTTCATTTATTCTGCTCAATCTCGAAAATCCCGATAATCTTGATTCGAGATCGAGATCTCGACCCGAATCTCGACGAGATCTCGAACGGACCAATCTTGATTCAGAAAAAAGACTCCAAGATCTCGAATGGTCAATCTTGGTTCGAGATTGCATTCCCTAGTCACAGCATGTCAAAGTTGTAAAAAAAACATAAAAAAGTCATTTCATACCACTCCAAAAACTTGTGGGAGGTTCGAGATCTTCTTCATCCCAAGTAAAATCGTCGGCTGCATGGAAGTGAGGGGAATATTTATGTTAATCGCGTAAATGAACATGATCGTTGCGATGGCACATCAGAGCTACATTCGAAACAATGGGTAGTGGGAAGTAGTAGGCAAGAGGTCAAAAGGAAAAATGTCCTAAATTTCGAAGGAAAATATATAACAAACAGGGAGAGTTGATACAATACATTGATAGTTAAATTTTTCAATTCCTGAAGACTTTTACATTGGCCCGCAAAATCACATTTGTACGGTTAAGAGCGTTTATACCTTATGAGTGGCAACGTCGCAATTTTGTGTCATATTTCGTGGTTTTCAATTTTTATCATTTAATCGGAGCTATATTTTAAAAATCTGTTTAATTAACTTTTTAGAATTATGTGAAAACTGTGTAAAAGGTAAGAAATCGTTGCGTTTACAGTTCTATTTATATGCAAATAATACATTGGAAATTTGCAGGGCGTTATTTTCATTGTAAAATAACTGTAAGCATTACAGTTACTTACTTTTTAAACACTTTCACGTAATTCTAAAAAGTTAATTAAACTGATTTTTAAAATATAGCTCCGATTAAATGATAAAAATTGAAAACCACGAAATATGACACTAAATTGCGACGTTGCCATTCATAAGGTATAAACGCTCTTAAAGATATTTATTTCTCAAAAGAATTACAAATTAATTTATATAGAAAACATAAACAGGGTTTAAACAATATTATGTGCCAACAAGCGTATCTTAAAATAAAATATTGCTCGACAAAGTACGTATCTTACAACTAACATTATAATAACACCTTGACTTAACAGTATTTTTAAGTACCTAGGTTAAAACAGAAATCTTGAGTCTCAGATGGGAATCGGAAGTTAGAACCTAGAATCATTGTGTCGCTATAGCGAAAACAGGGAACTTCGCCATCTCTTCTTATAGATTGCCTTGTAATATTGTAGAAATTAAATAGGGCATGCCTATTTAGGGCGGCGGCGTTCTAATAACGATGTAATTACATTGATAACTACATGCAATCGGTAAAATTATAACTTACTAAATAATTTGCGTTATTGTCATCGTGATTCATCTTATAGGCTTTGAAAGGCGAATCGCTAGCCTCATAAAGTATCTCAATTATGAGTGTTATTAATGTGGCTTAGGATAAGTGCATTTTGATAATTAGTCTTAAGATAAACATAAGATTTGAAAATGAAATGAATTAATGAAGCCGATGGTACATTCCGGAGGCTGATTGATTTGCAAGGGCACTAGGCCAGTGGTGAGGTAAATATTTAAAAAATAATTACTTTTAGAATATTTTTCTTCATTCATTTAGTTGTTGGTTAGTGTTAGGCGAAAACGAGCAGTATTATTTCTAGAAAGTTTGTAAGTACTTACTAGTATAGGTGGTAAGTGTGTTGGTGGAGGCCGGAGTGGAGGAACGCACCGACGCCGGGGAAGCGATGCTGTGCGAACCCATGTCGCTGCTACCAGCCTGCGAAGCAAGATTGACATCAAACTCAAAGCATGTATTTCAATTAAACCATTCAAAATGAAGCCAGTTGTCCATTTTGAAGCGTAATTCTATGGAAAAGAACACAAGAAACTGCATGGGCACTCTTTTAAATTAAAATATTGGTTGCATCATTCATGTTGAGTTAAATTTCCAAGGCCAAAGTGCCCGTTCAAACCAGCGTTGCTGGGTACCAGTATAAGGCTATGAGTCTCTGTGTAAATAAAAAAAATACTGTAATAACAACTCACAATAGCTTTTATTTTTTGCAATTATTTATTTGAATAAAAATTATATCTTTTCTGAAAACTTTTGCTCAGTAAATCTGCGTACAAAGCTCCGTTTAGCCGTTGTGTTTGGTTGGCGGAAATAAAAGCTACCATTAAAATCATTTGAAATAATGATTATATAACCGATTCAATTGCTTTCCGAAACAGCGCTAAAATACGAGCAACGAACATCATTGGAAGCCAGGATGCGACTTTTAGATTAATTCTGCCGTTGTACATACTAAGTCTATAACCGCATGCGGGCTTAGCAAAAATAGATACCGCGAGGCTAGTCTAATTCAGTTTATTTTCATAGAATCATGTCATACGGTATTTTATTATGGGGACGGGCTGCCGATATTGTGTCTATTTTTATTCTGCAGAAAAGGGCCATCAGAGCAATATACAAACTCCGCAGGAGCGATTCTCTAAGGGAACTGTTTAACATTATGATGGTAGGCACCTTGTTAATATATATGTATATGAAAACATCATGTAGGGTAAGGGAAACTTTAAATCTTTTCAGCAAAAGAGGTGAAAGACACAACTATAGGACTAGAAATAAGGACCAATTAGTTCAACCAGGTTTCAGACTGGCTAAAGTAGACTCGTCCTTCATGGGGTACTGTTGAAAATGTTACAATAAAAAACCTCCCTATACTTCACCTGAATGAAACGAAATTTAATCTTGTATAAAACGCACACTATACTTACAGCCAAGCATATTATAAGTTGGGGGATTACATATCTGACAAAAATGCTTGGCTCAGCGCTGGTCTTGCTCCACAAGGGCGCATAAACTAATTGATTAGCGAAAATATTGTTGCTGTTATTGTTGGAGCTGATGAAGGTTGTAAAATCTATCTTTGCATTGTATAAATTCAATCTCTTAGTATTGTATAATTGCATAGAAAGAAAGAAAATTATTTTATTTGGGACACGCACAGGTAATACAAATAATAATAATAAAAGAAAATAAAATAAAAAAAGAACATTAAGTCTAACAAAATCATAACACAACAAATCATAGCACATGTATGAGCACATGTACCCACTATAAAGCTTACTGGGTTCGTCTTTCATTGACTTGAATGTGCCCTGTCGGCTGAGAGTATATCATGCTCACTCAAATGTGTCGCTGGTGGTGGGTGTGTATATTATATATTTAAAATATTAAGTATTTGAATACTGTGCATTGGAAGTAAAACTTCAAAATATCAATGGCGATCTCAATATTTGAACATTTTTTTTTACAACTCGCTTTGTATTTGTAGGGTCTCAATATTTGAACATTTTTTTTTACAACTCGCTTTGTATTTGTAGGGTAGCGGATCCAAAAGTTTCGCCGGCGCCGCGCGATATGTTAGTTTTACAACTTTCATAATGGAATTAGTTTCGTAACGAATATAAATCCTAAAATAATTAAACAATGTTCTACTAACCTGGGTATGATGGTTCTCGGTAGCCGCTCCGCCATTCGGCTGAGTGTGAACGAGCTCGTGGGGCGGAGCACCCGCGCCCGGCCGGCAGTCCACCATCAGGGGCAGTGCTTCAACTTCAACCTGACGAAATATTCCACCAGTAAGACATACGATACGAATTTGATGCCACTAACACTATGACTTTGATAAATTACTGACAGTTTTAGAGAATGATGAAAAAAAGCTAAGATCTTTCGCGGTCTTTTATGTTCAAAACGGTGCTTACTAGATGTTATTATGGTAGGCAAAAAGTGAAATTTACTACCACTACCATAGTAGTTCGTTTAGGTCCGTGGTAACGACACGTGCGATATGAACGAGGTGCTTCTATCAAGTGATTGATTTGATTGTAACTCTACTCGTACAATTTTTAAACATTTCTTGTTTGGTGCCCTCTGCGGACCAATCGCGAGCTGAGAGCCCTCGAGGGGAGCCACGCATGCGCGGTCGACTGTTATCCAGAGCAATATGCACTAATCGAGATTGTTCTTTTTTTTGCTCTTCCGATGTTATATTGAAATTGAGAACAATATTTGGTAGCGAATTTGCAAGAACCTATATTAATTTGAAAAACATCTGTGAAAACATTAGAAAAACAACTCCAAGCAACAATGTGAGAAAAAACATTTTTGCTTTTATTTTAAACAAGGTACTTATCTAATGAACCCTACTTTTTCCTGTCAGTAATTTAGTCCACCATATACATTTAAGCACTAAAACAACAACAACAAACTAATGACTACTTACTACAACAAAACATGTACCTGTCCCAATTTGATTACCTCTAGAATAGCTACGATATGGTACTTGCGGGATAGATTTATAAGCACGTCACTTTATTATCCTTTACAACCATTACAAGACGTCGAACGTCTATCAGTTTACATAAGTTTAATAAAATAAATCAAGTTAACAGAAAAAAAAACTTCATTTGTAAAAACTTATCAGGTAGATGAAAAAATGTAAAAGAAGTAATGAAAAGTATGACACGGTACTGCTACTTGCACAGAAGATGGACCAACAAAACAATGTGCAAATATGGTGTAGCCCTTTAATGTAGGTATTTGATGGGGGCTTACTTACATGGACCTTAATACTATTTATAATTTATTAATATAAAAATGTTATACGTAATTGACCTATGAAAAGAGAGCAAACGTACAATCGAAGGCTTCAGTAACGAAACCATTCTAACTTTATTTTAGAACGCCATTTTCGATAATCACGAGTAAAATATTGTGTACTTAACAGATTTTTTTCGGAAAACTGCTCGTTAAGTGATATGCTTACAAGTCACCCGAAACCTAGTTCTATTTGTGTCTAGCTACAACTAACAGGCATTGGTTCAAAGTTCAGAAAGTCCAAGTGTTGGTATGTGAAATCGACGTTGTTTTGGAAGGATATCTCTGTCTCTTCGTTCCACGACACTTTGCTCGGCCTGGTTGCCTTTTCAGGAACGTCCGTAGCCACCTTGGATTTGTTTCGGGCCTTGCTCAGACCTTGTTTCAGAGTGATGTTGCCTGGTTGGGGACATTCATTGAGTACAGGAAGTGTTAAAAAGTTTGTGCGCGTGTAAGTCTATTTTGAGAATAAAATTGTGCTGGATACAAAAAATCTGTGCAAAATAAGTATTGAAAAGGACAAGCATTTACAAAATAGTATTTATTTAAAAGCATTCGCAAGTATTAATAAGATCAAAAAAAGATTATTTTGAACAATGTCGAACCTATTTGCTGCAACATTTGGCTTAGGGTCAGGAATTGAGAGTGAGCCCGGGAGTATCTGTAGGGAGGGGCCCAGGGTCTTATTTCCTCAAGGGGAAGCGGTTCCAACTGCTCAAAATTCACTATTCGCTTCTCGCCCAACTCCTCGATAAACACGAGGCAGGGGCCACCATCGGGCCGCATTTCTTGGATGTGGCAGTGGTAAGGCAATGTCTGCTCAGGCTGCAGTTTGCACAAACATTTGACGCCCACTTGTAGGGTAGTTCCATCCGAATATCTCGCGCCATAACGCATTTCTGTAATACCATTTTATAAGTACCGAAATATGTGAATTGTATGTTAAAATAATACCCTCAAAATGAAATGGAATAGGGAACTGAAACGCCCAACAAAACACATCTTGAGATTGATGTTCTGCTCTCGTAACAAGAAATTCGCAAGACTTCGCAAGACAACGCTAGAAAATTAACACGCATACGAGTAACGAGCAATCGTTCGAAAACTGAATGTAAGGTTGCTTAAAATGATTCCTATCTAGCGAAACTTACACAATATGTTTGTATAGGGTTTCTATTCCTATTCCATTCATGGCAAAAAAGTATGTACCTCGTCTCAATTCGCTCCAGACATCAAACTCTATGTTCCTATAGATATCAGGATCCAAGGCTTTTGCCACTTTGTATGGAAATGGAGTGATTCCGTTGTCGAGCAAGTCTTTCGCGCTGTTAACGTTCAAGCAGTTCAAGCAGACATTCTCAAGTTGTATCAGACTGCGGTTGAAGACGAAGATGCTTAGAGATTCCTTCAACAGACTTGCTCTTTCTAAGTCTTCGGTATGGTGCTTACATTTCAGCGCCAAAGCGTTATTAGTCCTGTCTTTGTCGTCATCAGCGGCTTCAATGAATATCTTAGCCCTTTCTTTCTGTTTTTTACGACGTTCCACATTCTCTGACATGAAGTACTCGATATGGTTACTAGGCACCTTGTCGTGGAGCATCTTGTCGACAGCGTAAGACAAGTCTTTCAACTGGTAGACGCCGTCGTAAAGTATTTCATATACCAGAGCTATAATTATAATGTTCGGTTTGAAATAGGTAAGAGTAATGTTGTCTTCACTAATAATAAAAAGTTAAAACGAATGCCAATGTCAAAACCATATTCAACAAATCGACAAAAAATATCAGGGGAATCCACTTATTTGCATCAATCGTAGTAGACCATTACTTTCTCTGACTGATCTGAGACATTGAAAGAAGAATGATGCTTGTCTTGTGATGGAAAAGGGAAGGAACATATGCGGCCTACTCTAATGTCCTTTCTTTGGTATTGTTCCTCGAGTCGTTGAGCTCCTCAAGTTCTGAGTTGAGCTACACGGTTACTGGTAAATGCTTGCACTGACTGGACTGGTCCACTCAAATCTGTGTGGTTCTTTCCTCAAAATACCATTTCTAGGACTATTCTAGATTGTCCTCACATAACCTGACTGAGATTATGTCCGGACTTAAAAAGAGACTTTGACCCTTAGGTTTGTTTCGCCATTTCTTCTCAGGGGTAAGTCAAGTAAGAAATGTCGACTCCATCTAGCTTATTTTTTTTATAATATGATGTGTAAAAGTGATTCCGATTTCTTGTTTACAGATTAAGCAATTTCATTTCATTTCATAGTTTGAGACCATGCTGATGTTGTTGTCAACTTTCAGGATGGGCTGACAAAGATCCGTAGCAGTCAGTAACTCAGTATAGGTATTGTTGTTACTGTAATTGGAATCTTTTATTCCCAAGTTTTGTTTAATATTCCTGGACAAATTTCAGACTGTGGATCATTTATTTTATTGTGCAAAACTGTTATTTAAAAGAAACACAAAGAAGAAGTGGTTTTTACACGGTCCTGCTGTTTTTGTGCAAAAATGGCCAAACAGTCAGTCAACTTGAATTATATCTGAATTAAATGTTACATTACAATGAATTCCATTTTAATTTTATGTAATTATTTATACCTATTTAATAAAAGATGAAACAAATCTTTCAAATATAATATGAGAGACAAGGAAACACTAAGTGCACTAGGCATTTGCATATTTTGTTGCAGTAGCTAATCCAATACTTGTAGTTTGGTATTTGAATCAACCTGCCTGCCACACAATATTAGGCCCTATGACAAGGACTTTGTTTTATTGTTTTTACATAGGGACACACTTATTATTGCTAACATCTTCCAAATACTTTCAAGTTCCATGAATCAGGTCAGTCAGTATGAATGAAATAAAAACCAACTCTCCGCAAAAGACAAAGAAATCTTAACTTAGATGAGAAATTCTTAATAAGTTCAGGTGAAAATGATAACTTGCCTATGATAACAGGCTTTCTAGAGATTTTAAGACAAATAAACTTACATTGGCAAAAAGATGATGTGTTAATGAAATCTTTTGTGTACACCACATCAAAATGCTTAGTGTCAGGTGAGTAAAACAGGTATATCGAGTCTCCATAACCATTGCATATTTTTGTTTGTGGACCTTTGTTTGCTTCAAATATTACAAAGTCTCGTCTGCAAGGTTTTAATTAAGTTATTTTATTTTCAGGCCGTTTGCCTAACACAAGTTGCAGTGATTTGACATTTGAAGTGAAGATAATCATATTTTGTAAAGAAGGTATTCTGCATTTATTTGGAAAATGGGGTGTGATTCAGTTTAAGGATTATTGTAATAAATTTTATAGTTGGCAAATTCATCAAAAATCATGTTTTGTATACTATCAAAGTATCAAGCTTGTATTAGGCACAGCGTCAATGAAATATAAATGTAAGAAATTATAAATCAAGAAGCAGGTAGTCAAAACTTCATGTAAAATGTTCTTACCTATAAAGATGGCTCATGGCCGATATTTCAATTAAACCACCCCACTCGGATGGATTTGACATCTCTTTGAGATAATTTTCAAACGGACAAGTCAACAACTACAAAGCAAAAGTATTTTTGTTAACATTCTGTCTGAATCTGGATTATATTTGACAAATATGTGGCATATCCTACCCCTTCGAAGAGGTGTCTTTTAGTAGCCATAAACTGAACGCAGTCCAGGCGAACTTTATGAAAGTATCGCTGGGTGTTATACATGTTCTCAGAGACAGCGCGGAAAAGGCAGCTCGAGTCCCTAGCTGTATGTTTACGGAAAAATCCCATCTCCTCCAACCATCTGTCCGGCTCCGAGGAACGCTTGTGTATCTTCCACGGCCCGCGACAGCGGATCGGGGAAGGCGACATTGTACACTGCTAACAATCTGCAGGTAAACAAAAACAAATGACGCTGCCGCTCCATCAACATATCCGCCAAAAATTTCTAACAAACCGACCCATTTTACAACCAAATGTGAACGGAACCAAGTTAGTTACCGGATAAGGTATCCAAAAAACCATATCGTAGCTATATCGTCTGGCGAATGCAAATGGTTGTTTTGCTGTCTACGATACACAAAATTGTACAACACGTGCAAACATTAAATCTTACGTACTGACGCTAAAATTTGATGAAAACACTTACCGAAATAATATAGCCCAACTGCCAGCATCAGTGTTAAACTTTGTTATTTATGTGCAAAGTTGTATTTTACCAAAATCTAATGAAAACTGCACGTGCCAAAAGCAAACCGTCAAGAGCCGGCGGGAAGCAAATCAAAATTTACAAGTCGACGGCATTTTTGCAACTATGTTACAAAAACTAGGAGCGCATTCCAAGTCAAAATTTGTCATCTCGCTTTAACTTTGCTTGAATGTGTATCTTGCTATTTCATCTGGGTACTTAAATGCTAGATATAT
This sequence comes from Brachylomia viminalis, assembly GCA_937001585.2. Classification (NCBI taxonomy): domain Eukaryota; kingdom Metazoa; phylum Arthropoda; class Insecta; order Lepidoptera; family Noctuidae; genus Brachylomia; species Brachylomia viminalis. The sequence goes on along the minus strand of OW443310.2, from coordinate 24,614,592 downwards.
TGTTATTGCAGTTCATCGTAAGCGTACTTTGTCGGCCATAGACAACGTCAGAGAGTAGGAATTATTCCTAAAAAGAAATATTCAAAAAAGTTTTATCGCGGGTTTTTAGTTAGTTTTTTTGTCATTCGATTCTTTGAGAAATTATATAATTTATTATCCCGTGTTTCTTTCTAACTTAAGTCAATAAGAACCACATGAAATGCCGATATTACTTATATTACTTAGAAAAAATATAAAATTGACTTTAAAAATTAACAGGGTTTCCAATTACAGAAAACTGCCACATTCGAGGGAATAATAGATAGTAGTTGCAAAGTAAACAAGTAGATGGAGAGTAAGGGGAAATTTGCCCTGCAGTGGGAAAATACAGGATAATAATAATAATATGCTTCTCATAGTACAATGCATGGCTTTTTGAAAGTATATTCTTATTATAAAGAGGCTGTAGCTTGAACTAAACGAGACTGCAATTCAATGTTTTACTTCGAAAAAAACGACTTGAATAGCGATAGCGTGCTTTTATTTCGCTAGGAAGACGTGAAACCTCAGACACGGAATTAATACGCTCCCATTATGCTCTAGCTATCTTTCTACTTAATTATAAATATTGTAAAGTATGAAGTCGGTAAAAATTCAAATCATGTTCGGTAGAAATAAATAAAAACCACGACACATTTTTAAATCTATATTTATAAAAAGCACCGTCTGTAAAACATACAAAATTCCGGTAAAATAGGTTTATTGGCATCGACAGCGTTATTATAAAAATGGAAAAATGTTGGATTATGGTTGTATAATGACAATATAAAAATTATGATTGTTCACATCATTGTTTAGACAAACTATTGCTTCGTTTTTGATTCAGACCAAATACTTATACCATAATATGGTTGAGCAAGTAATATTGTTACAGTACTACATTCGATGATTCTTACCATATTTCTAAGTTAATACAATGCAAAAATACTATATCAACGCGGAAATAAAGTTAAAATAAATTTAGACCCAAATGAGATTTGGTAACTACACTCCTAATTTATTGACCAGAGCATCACACACGCGCAGATGCATAATTCTCATGAGCACTTAAACATATCTCAACTTTAAGGCGAACACAAGCACAGAACAAGATTGAAGTAAACCATATGATAATTTGGAGTGCAGTGTGTTCCCGGCTTAAATAAATCAGTACTGGACATTCATACTTAATTATTCCTTTCAATATAAATTAAATTATAAAATGCTCGTAAAATACGCTTATTTAAATATAGATATATCGTTAAAAAGTGACATAGAAAATTTGGTTCCTATAAACTAGTGATAAGGACCGATTTACAAAGTCCATTCTAAGTCTAATCGAACCTTTATGTAGTTCTGTCGTTTGATAAAAATAAAGACTTGTTAAAACGGACAGCGCAAACGGCCTATGACTTATATCGAGTTTAAAATACGGGCGATACTAGCGAGATATAGTTGCGGGTGGTTATTGTATGAGGATGTTCAGGCTGTTTTCTCCTGTTCAATGACGTCCTTGGTAGGCAGAGGGTTCTTCTCGCAAGTCTCAGTGTGCTTCAACTTGGTAGGGTCGAAGTTCTCGATGCCGTTCAAGAACTTGTTCTTCTCCTTCTCAGCCTCGATAGCTGTGAGTGGAAAAAATCCGTTAGTACAACATTTAGTTTGGACTGAGTTTTATGGTCGATCTGTTTCTAACATGTTCATTTATTTACTTTGGCATCTTTTTGGGCCTGTATACTCAGGATAGCGGTATTTAGAATATTGGACAAGTACCTATATTTAGAGTAAAGATTTAATAAGATGCGCAATAAGATGTTTTCGAGGCGGAAAATTATGTTTTTTTTTTTGTATGTTTTTGTCAATTCTCTCTTACTTTAAGCTGTTACTTTAAATTTCAAGGCGATTGCTAATAAGATGATATGTAACAAATGGGAACACCCGAATAGTTTTTGTTTACAGTGCCCACTATTTGTAATGGGCACTGTGTAATGGGCAAATCACGTGCATTCGGTGCAATGACGTTAGTCCAAACCAGACTGAAGAATAAATAATAATATTGTATACGGGAATCGAACCCGCGTTTTCTAATCGAACGACTGTCATCGTTATATTATTAAACCAATTGATAGTCTAGGTACTGCCTGAAGTTCTGCTCTCTACATAAAGAATAAGTAAGCGTGCAAATAATATATAGTCACGCAAAGGCAGCAGATAACGGCAGTCGTGATGATGAAAATGTACAGTCAGCACAATAATAACATGTTTTTAAAATACTGAAGCAGGCAGGGATTTGCCACATAAGTACCAAATATACATTAAAATATACAGAAAAGTATAAAGCAGCAAAAATAAACCTTCAATAGGCGGTAAGGGGTTCTTTTCTTCCGTCGTCGTATGCTTCATCAGAGTCTTGTCGAAGTGTTCAACGCCATCCAAAAGATTCTGGTGCTGTTTCTCCGCGGCAACCACTGATGCAAAGCAAATCGTGCAAGGCAAAACACAATAAATACAAGTAAATAAAAAAAGCATTTAATGCGTCTTCGTATTTGTAACACATTAATACATAGAAAGGCAACATTTACATGCTAATTGACTCGGACACGATATGTAGTGCTCGGAATAAAAAGCGTGTCAGACAGTAAGTGGTCACAAAAACCTTTATAAGATAATGGTGCCGATTCTCTTGTCACAAAATTCTCTAAACTAGACTAAAAATCACCAAAATTTCGTTTATTCCTGTCAAACGACGATTTCCCATTCTGAAATTGACTAAAGTGACACAACTTAACCAAATTTTAGTTTGACAGCACTAAGATGGCACTGAGATTATAATTTAGTGAAAATGGCAATTTTGCTATTCTGAATTTTACGTTTTTCACCAAAAAATTTGATTGTCGTAACTAAATCTGCCTGTTTTTAATCGCGATTAAAAAGGTGTGGAATAAAATTAGTTGTCATGAACTAAAATTCACACCAACACCTCGACTTCAGATGCAAAAACAGTACTGTATCTTTTTTTCTTTTCTTTTGCTTATATCTCGAAAACGGTGTGTCCTATCGCAAAAATAATGAAAATTTCGACCCCCTGTATAGAACCCCGAAACATCTAAAATCCAACGTAATGGTAAAAAAAATTTTTTTTTCTTATTTTCCATACAAAAAGTGAAAAACTCCATACAAAACATGTCGAGGCTGCAAAATAATGCGCGCCTCCGGCTCTAAAAAAAAATCACGTGGTACGGCAAACAAGTACCACGTGGAGTCGCAATTGCCAAATTTGATTTTAGATGTGTCAAAATTATTTTTAAATTTAGAGATTTTATTTTGCAGAATAGCGTTAAGATTCCCATAGCCAAAAGTAAGGAATTTTAGTGATAGTTTAGTTCGGTGTACAACAGAATCGGCACCAATGACAACGAGTTTTCGACTTGTTTAGTCATTAACACTGCATATTCAGAATAAGGATACTGGGTTGGTATATTGCTACTCGTAAGCGCATTAGGCTATATCACAATGTTTTATTAGAAATAAACTGTATTTTGCAATATTATTGCACATATATTATACATGCGTAATGATAAGGTTGCTGGTGCTGATTGTGGAAATATACTTATAAACATACCATCTTTGTCAGGAAGTTGGTTCTTTTCCTGTGTTTCTGTGTGCTTCAACCTGGTAGCATCAAACTTTTCAATGCCATCGAACAAGGACTTTTGAGTTTTTTCGGTGGCAACATCTGAAAACCATAGACAAAACGTGTCAAAAATTATTCGAAATTTGAATTATTTGGTGCACTCTCACAACGTCTAAAAACATGCGCGTTACGTTATTATTTTAGTGAAACGTAGGTAGTTAGAATTACAACAATAACTGCAAATGAGTCGTAAAATACATATTAGCTTCGTCCCCCGGTTAAGTTCCTCAGTTAAAATTAGAAGAAATGCGATGAGCAAAAGCAGCCACGTCACAGGCGTATTGCGGCTATTATTAATTAGTGGCGCGGCATTCCACCCAATGATATACCTAGTGCGTTTGGTAGCACGATTTTTTCCACCGTCTCCGTTTTCCTGAGGGAGGATGACTGAAATTGTTCTACGCCTTGAAGTAGCGCGTTGTGTTGCTTTTCTTGCGCTACGTCTGTCGTGAAATTGAAATTTTCTTTGTTATTCTGTTATCGATTACTCGTGGAATGTTTGTTTTCAATCGAAGCGTCAATATTGCCTGGCTTCAAGATAAGTTCTTAGTGTGTTTGGTTATGGATTTTAGATAAGGCGAATTATTAATCGATGTCGAATAGGCGCCGAGTCTTTCCTGTAAGTATCTCGCGGCATCGAACCAAAAGGGTGTGTTTTTGTTTCTCTAAGTAACTACGTACCTACCATTGGATAAGCATCGGGCATATAATAATATATGTATTTAACATGTATAACATAATATGCATAATATATTATTGACAACAACCTCCACGTAGGTTATTGAAACGGAAAGAATTAGGATTCCAGATTGATAACTACTCTCGCCAAATTGGTAGGTAAGTGATTACAAGGGTGAGTATGGTCCCCCGCTGTTGTGCCCAATCATCTGGATTGCATGATGTATTTACGATCAACTAGGTCATATAAACTTCAGAATATAGTATCGAAAGAAGAAATTGTCGACGTCTTAACGATACGTTAAGTTGGTACGGTATATTAATAAATAGGTTCACTTCAGAACCGTGAAGAAGTCAAATTGTTGACTCAACTATACCTACTTAATTAACTTTTCTCATTAAATTAGGTACCATAGCTCCGAACACCTCAATGACTTTAGTGCCTACTTATAAAAAAGTCAATTAGATCAAGCTTTTTAAGGTTTTTCCGAGAATGAGAAGACCTATCTACGGTCAGAACGGAACCCCACAGAATTTTTGTGCTATCCAAACGGGCAGAAATCCAATGGAGGCCCATAGATAGGCAATTAGGCACCTACAACACCAAGGAGTTAAATCCCATGAGAAAGTATTCAACACTCTTCCTCATACCATTTATACAGAGCAGCTGCTTTCCCCCAGATGAGCCTTTTCAAAGCTTACAATTCTTGTTTTTCTCACAACCGACGAAAAATACGAAGGAATCACGCTTAAAGACGTAAGGACCTCATCTCCCAACATTTCCTGAACATACCTTCTGCGGAGGGCAGCACGATCTTTTCGTTGGTGTCGACGTCACGCAGGCAGCTCTGGTTGAAGCCTTCCAGCTGGCTCTTGAGGTCCACGGCTACCTTGGGCAGGTCCTTGAGGGAAGGGGCATCTACTGAGCAGGCCATTTTTTGTGGTATCTGAAATTAAAGAGAAAAGTGGAGTTAGTTGTGGAGTATGAGATAAAGAATCTTAATGACGCGTGTTGTGGGCCACATAAAACTTTTGGATAATCTGAGAAGGGAAAGTTACTGCACAGAATTTGATATGATCAGTGTTTACCAACTATAACTGGTTCGTTTCCCTCTCTTACGACACCCACGCTCTTACGTGGATGATTGACTTTGATAAACCGATGGTTTTCAGAAACTCATAACTATTGATAGGTAGGTACGTACAGCAGTAACTACGTAGGTACCTAACAATAGTTTGAGTTACATTAAATAGTTATTAGTTCGGTTTTGAAGTAGTTCCAGATAACAGTATTTATCTAGAACTATTTCAGATATTTAAGTTTCTTGTAGCAAAATGATAACAATACATTTATTGAAATTGCGCTTATACAGGTGGTCAAAATGGTACAAGAAATACTAATGTCATAAAAAAAATATGCCCAGGGGTATCCGAAAATACCCCATATAGGTATATTCCGCGATTCTTGATAGTTTTCGAGTTACCTAGTATATTGTGTTTTTTTAATCTTGCAATTTTGCGGGTACCTACCGCTTTAAACAAACTGTCTCTATTATTGCTTGGCTCTTGCACATATTTTTTTTGCCATTTTCATTGCTATGGAATATTCTTTATGCAGCAGTCAGTAAATGATCATTCCGATTTCCTTTGTTTGAATTTCTCTGAACAACTTAGTAGAATTTACATTTTGTAAGATCGTCGAGAAGTGACTCAGAAAAACCTCATTTAACGACATAAAAGAATGTTAAAAGTTACATTAGACGTGGGTGTACGTGTACCGCTTTCACGTATCGCTAGCGAACTAAATTGGTAGACGATGAAACATCGCATTAGTCGAGTTGGTAGAACGTCGCGTAGACTGTTTACTAACAAACAATCGATTAAAGACTGTAATGGTGAAGGTGTTAGGAATCATTGAGACACTTTGGATAGTTCAGAATTGATTAGGTTCAGTTTAGCAGCGGTCTTGGCAGTGCTTATCTCTCCATCGTTTTGTAAGATAGATATAGGCACGTCGCGGCCATTCAGAAACTTCAGGAATCTTTGGAAACCTAAAATATTTGCATAGTATCCAGTGCATTATCTTTTATAGTCGCTATTCCTTGTATTTTCGATGGCAAATCAATTCCAAGTATTTCTAGGTAATTTATTTCTAAGCTACAGCTTAGCTACGGTCTTGCAGCAACTCAATTACTTATATAAAATGTAGGTAATTATTTTCTTCTCATTGAACCATCATTAGTTTATGAGTAAGCCGCAATTCGTCACGGTTTCCGCGACCTCTTCAATTACAAATCGCTTGTCAAGCGGAGAGTGAACTAACGGCAGTTTAACAAGCATATTATGCGTACCACAGTACCGCGGCCATTGATGGTAAGCTAACTGTTTATATCTTTGCCCACATGTAAGGTAAGACGCAAACAAACACCACAGAGAGGTGGACCATTTTTTCTAGAGAATAACGTCATCTACCACTTCTCAATAAAATGTTTATTTGTAGGTACTCCTGTTGAGGATGCTCAAGATTGCTAGAAGTTATAAGTATGTGATGAATTAATCTGTAATGCTATACCTAATTATGGCTTAGTGATCCTTGGTAATCACAAAAGAGGCCAGGCAGATTCGATTAATCAGGGTGTCCTTAAACATGAAGCCACATTATTTTCTAAAGATCCAATCTTCCAACTTCCGTTAAAGATGGTCGAACTCTTCTAATAACATTCAGTGCGAATACAGATAAATAATTAAAATTGACTGTAGTATTTTGCTTTTTTTTTTGACTAGGCTTTATTCTCGATGGCTATGAGTGATGCATACCCGCAGGCGTAGCTAACGCTCGTTGCATATTAAAACACGGGGTCATTGTTGCCGGCAACTCGGCATGTATACTAAACCAGAATACATCCTGTGGCCAAGGAAACAATCTTTTGTTTCCAATAGGATGCTTGTTCAGGGTTGATATCATAGGGGAGTTTGATGACAATGTTATTATGTTTTTTGTCGATGGTTTAAGGCTCAGGAGGATGCTCCGTAATTAGCAATCTTGAAATAATTTCTGATACCTACTTGTATTGAAAGCGGTGTGATTTCATTTGAATGGTCTATACACAATTTCTTTTCTGGATATTAAAGACTATAGGTACTTAGAACATTAAATTATTCAACCAATGTAGAAAGAAGAGAGCGTATGCTACGGGAAAAAGATACCCACGGAAAAAAATGTCACCATAAATCCGTTTTCAATGCAGTTAACAGTGCTTATTGTATTTTTACATAGTTTATACACATCGAGCACTAATCGATGTTTATTCAGGGTAAAATACCGAATCAAAACATTCTCAAACAAAACTATAATAAACCAAGTAATAATAACACGAGGATAAAATCTATTGTTATAATGAGTCCGCTGATGGAATAGTCCAGAAACGTCATTACATAATGAAATGGAGCATAATATAATTTAACTCAATTCGTGTTTGATATTGTTGATTGACATAATGCCAACCGGTTTTACATCTTTAGTAATCGGGGGAAAAGGTCATTAGCCTGTGTTTGTTTAACGAGTTATTTAATTGTTTATTAATTTTAATAAGTCATTCTCATTAGGTATGGCTGCGAAGTTGAGTACTTGAGTCGTCCGTTATTGCTGGAATTGTTATTTGAACAGCCTTTTCTTTTGTAATATTTGTACAGTCATATTTTCGACCTACTTTGGGGGATTACAAAGCGTTAGTTCATGGCTATGACTTGCTATCTATTGTTTGCTAAATCCATCCATTGGTCCAACTTTTTTTATGAGGTAGTACTCAATAAATTAATCTATGACAAACTAATTCTAGACGAATCTGTTTAAAAATTTTTAAATATGGGGCCCAAGACGCTGCCTTGCGGTATACCATGCAAGAAGTAGATAGGAGTATGGCCAGTAGGCTGATTATTATAATTACTTTATGGTGCTATAAAAACTCGGTAAAAGAAATCTTTTTAAGGTTTTTGGTCATAACATAACAGTTTAAATAAAAATAATATTGTCTGTGATTATTTTGATGTCCGTAATTTAAAAATTGCTTTAGATTGTGGTGCTAAAACGATTAAAAGGGTTCTTGTATGAGATAAAGTTAGTAATATTTCGACACAAGACGGCCAGTACCTGCAGGCCGGTTTTACTTGTGTGTATTGATAAATACAAAACCTGTGGAACATGTTGGAGTGGTGCAAGGCGACATGATAACACCTCGCGATGCGTGAATACCGGGACAGGCTTTTACAGGTCTGTAAATATTAGGGCCTAACAAGAGAACAACATCTTAGAACTCGTGGTCACCCTGCTTGTTAGATATAGCTCTATTTCAAATCCATGTTGTAGATTAGTCAGTTTGTATCAAATATTGAATGAAACGACAGCGGCCGACTAGGTACTACACTGTAAATTGTGATCTTCTAATAATTACGGACATGATAATATTTATACTTTCATGGATGAATGGATATTGTTAAAATAATTCTCGTCTATTATAATGAGTTATAAACATTTCATAAGAATCCTCATTTTTGTTTACCAACTTTAAAAAAGGAGGAGGTTTTCAGTTCGGTTGTATTTTGTTTTTTGGTGTGTTTGTTACCTCTGAACTCCGTTATTTATAAACCAATTTAGAAAATTCTTCTTTTATTTGAAAGAACCTACCTACCTACCTACTGCCCGATTGGTCCCATATAATTTCGTCAAGTTCTGATGAGTGGTTTTCGAGTGAGCTTCAATAATACGCATTTTTTCCACTTAGTGTATGTTGATGATATTGTAATAAGTTCCAGTCCAGTCACTGTTATTTTCATTGCAAGTAGTGGCCTTGTCTGTAGTGGCGACCTTGTTTGGGGTAGGTACCACAACTAAAAAGTGCACAGCAAAAACATTTAAAAAAAAAACCACCGTCTTCAAAATGAACGTCGACTCGTAGCACTCGTAGCCCTTTTTTTTTTTGAGGTTGTGAAATCATCGAATAACTTCTCCTGCTCTGGGCAGAGCGGGAGAGCGTGTCAGACTCTTACTGACTAAAACCCACCCGTGTTCCTTTAGTTGCCTGTGCCAGGGGCCACGGTATCCCTCTCGGACTTTCCCGCAACCCTTTTTATTTATTTTTTTGAGGATGGGAAATCATCAAATAACTTCTCTCGCTCTGGGCAGAGCGGGAGAGCGTGTCAGACTCTTACTGACTAAAACCCACCCGTGTTCCTTTAGTTGCCTGTGCCAGGGGCCACGGTATCCCTCTCGGACTTTCCCGCAACCCTTTTTATTTATTTTTTTGAGGATGGGAAATTATCAAATAACTTCTCTCGCTCTGGGCAGAGCGGGAGAGCGTGTCAGACTCTTACTGACTAAAACCCACCCGTGTTCCTTTAGTTGCCTGTGCCAGGGGCCACGGTATCCCTCTCGGACTTTCCCGCAACCCTTTTTATTTATTTTTTTGAGGATGGGAAATTATCAAATAACTTCTCTCGCTCTGGGCAGAGCGGGAGAGCGTGTCAGACTCTTACTGACTAAAACCCACCCGTGTTCCTTTAGTTGCCTGTGCCAGGGGCCACGGTATCCCTCTCAGACTTTCCCGCAACCCTTTTTATTTATTTTTTTGAGGTTGTGAAATCATCAAATAACTTCTCCTGCTCTGGGCAGAGTGGGAGAGCGTGTCAGACTCTTACTGACTAAAACCCACCCGTGTTCCTTTAGTTGCCTGTGCCAGGGGCCACGGTATCCCTCTCGGACTTTCCCGCAACCCTTTTTATTTATTTTTTTGAAGGTGGGAAATCATCAAATAACTTCTCTCGCTCTGGGCAGAGCGGGAGAGCGTGTCAGACTCTTACTGACTAAAAGCCACCCGTGTTCCTTTAGTTGCCTGTGCCAGGGGCCACGGTATCCCTCTCGGACTTTCCCGCAACCCTTTTTATTTATTTTTTTGAGGGTGGGAAATCATCAAATAACTTCTCTCGCCCTGGGCAGAGCGGGAGGGCGTGTCAGACTCTTACTGACTAAAACCACCCGTGTTCCTTCAGTTGCCTGTGCCAGGGGCCACGGTATCCCTCTCGGACTTTCCCGCAACCCAGGCAGGCATCGGCCCTAGCGGACCCCGTCATAATGCTGACATCTCTTTGAGGTGCGCGTGGAACACAACGCTTCGTCGACCCGGGCCTGGTCCTTATCGAACGGCGAGCTGCCCATTGCTCGCCGTTCGCAAGCCCGCGCCTACGGTGGCCGGGAATCGGCCTGCGCTTCCCGATGCCCAGGGCGTCTCCTGCGGCGGCTAGGGGCGTGAGGGCGCAAATTTTGCCTCTCCCTCACGCGTTCCTCGCTCCTCCTCCTTCGCGAACATTACTGGTTCGCAGAAGGAGGTGACGGCTTCCCAAGCGCTCTCACTCCGTACCATGGCCTGGACCAGGGCCGGACGCGAGAGATCGCCACCGCCAATCGCCTGCACGAGGACACGGCGGGGCTCCGCCCAAGCCGGGCAGACCTCCAACGTATGCTCCACCGTGTCCTCCGGGCTATCCACACAATGGTGACACCCGGGAGCACTCGTAGCCCTAGCGCCTAGCCTCAGTGTGATGCGTAGTTCACATGTGGGGTTGTAGATGTCACCACAGGATCATTCTCAAACTTTTTCCTTGTAAAAGTTATCGAAAGGATATTTTGCTGCCTAACTTTTAAGTAGATAACTACGCACGTGCACAAAAAGGTAGAAAGTTTCCGATGTTCCCAAACAAATCCTTTGAAGATTTTGTTTCGGATGTTTTGCGAAGACGAGGGTGAAGGCAAACAATATGTTGGCAGTAAAAAAACAATAAACTGCCATTACAGCCAAGATGTTCAAACAACACGATGTTTATATGAGGCTTTCTTTATGAAATTCTTCAAGCGCGTGCCTGTGTAGGAGGACTTCGTATGTAAACGAAAACGGATCATTCAAATTTTATGAGCTTTAAAAGTTTTATGAGACTGTTCAGTCTTTTCAAATAAGTAGGTACCTATGAAAAGAAATTGATGTTGTTGTTCCTTTGGTTATGGCTTGGGAAGAATTGACGATGCATAACAGCAGATAATGTGCTGGAAAAGTCAATTTTGGCAATGAGCCGGGATAGCATGAGCGCTAGGAAGTATGTAAAAGGATATTTGGCACTTTGGTTTGGCACCCAGCACCATGACGGCGGTAATTAGAAGGGCACAAGTTGGCACAAAACAAATCCTGAAGAGTAGTTACATATTGGTCAAAGTTCCGAAATAAGATGTTATCCACATTACCTTACTTTGGAACTTTGGCGAATAGAATAGGTAGTCGTCTAGATTTATTTTTAGCTCTTTACTTTGTATACCACCCACGGGTTACTTCTAAATAAGTTACCTTTCTGCAATAAACTTCCAAACTAATTCTCTTTCTGCGCGACAGAAAGCTTTAATAATAATACTTCTATAAAGTTTCGAGACTCATTGCGTCCTCTTTATTTCTTATTAAAAACTACGTTACATAATAATACTCCGTAGATGTAAACATAATTAAATGTCAGCCTCTTAAATAAATGTAAATTAAAGTTAATTTATCGAACAATTTAAATTACACTGCAATATTTATCAATTGGCCTCAATAACTTGGTCCTTGTTTATCCATGGCTGTCAGGTTTTTCAAGGTTTTCAACCTATAACTGGGTGCAGAAACATCGGATGCACCAATCACCAATAAAGTGGCGTAGTAAAGGAAGCGAATAACGTTTACAATGGATAATGGAATATTAATTAATGGTAACAATTTAATGTTTGTGTTGATCAACGCAAATAAAAATAAAGCTATACAGAGACTACTGCATCGAAGCGCGAAACATTGATTCTAGACTATTTTCCAGCTTTTAGACACACTTGTCTAAACATAACAAAATGGTTGATGCTCTAGAAGTCTCGACGGTGTTTCAGTTTGCGGAATGTTTCGACAGACGTGTTCGTTTGCATTATCTTTACCTTACCTGCCAAATTTTATCGTACCTGCCATGAAACTGATAGAATTTACTATAAACATTTGATAACCTAGTTTGATAACTCAATACAAAAGGGAACCGCTGCCTTATGTAATAGTATATAATTAGTGAGGTATCCTCCTTTACATTTAAATTTAAACTTCACTTCCCCATGGGATTGCAGACCCTCAAGTCATTACATGGGTCCTTTATTTATAGCTGAATTTGAGTCAATATTCCACGTACCCGATTTCTATCATCTGCTCGTCCTTTCCGATCCTAAAATACCGAGTTTTAAGCTAACTAATTAGTGCTACGCAGAAGTAGATAAATAGTAAATGTATTGGGTTTGCGGTGAGGTGTTAACATAAATACGTCCCGCACATGACATATCTCGTTACAGTGCCGTACCACACGCGTCTTGCACCGCCAATCAGAGCATGTTGTTTTAATTAAACTGTAAGAAAACTGCCGCTCAACGTTTTAGAGAATCCCTGTTAGTTCTTGGAAAAATACATAGAAAATGTAAAATTTTCTATGGCTGCTTTCTTTTTTTGGAGTCGTCTCTTCTATTCAATACTAAGTTAGTGGATTTAGTAGGGTTGTCAGAAGGACAGAAGGTAATGTTACATTTTTGCAAAAAATCAATAATTTATCGGCATAAATTACTCATTTACCCGAAAACTAAGATGACGCCATTCTAGCTAGTCACGCCACCTTGCTTACGCTTTATGTCCTACGTATGACAATAAAGTATGTAGATGCGTCATAATTGATTCATGCTCCTTATATACCTTAACCATTTAGAAATATGTACTTACTAACATTTCTCTCTCGTATCGGGAAAGGATATGAGTCATGTGATGGCCATGCCTAACGACATCGACTGAGAAAAAAAAACAATGGGCCTTAAAAAGATATCACCATAATACTTCGCTGCAACAATGGCTGTCACATACAATCTGATATGTCTAACTCTGACCATCTGTCTCGCTCGTCTCGTCGAAACGAAATCAGTGTTATATTGTAACTAGATTAACTCAGCTTAACGGTGCGTGGCGTGTCATAGCGCCTTTCCAAAACCTTATAAGGTATAGAACCTGCAAGAGCGGGTACGTAAAACAACAAGTAATTCTTGGCGCCATATAAAATACGAGGCATGCGCGCCATATGGTCAGAGTTTTCAAAATGTCAGCCGAAATGTTTTGTTTATCATCCGTAATCTAAAAACAAATAAGATGTGTTAATAAGATAACGTTGTTGTTTCGGGGTTTTGTTTCTCGTGACTATTTTACATCTGTTGTATGTGTTATAAAGTCGTTTCATTTTATATAGCGAATAACGATGCGAGTCCTCCATTTTGAAATGGGTTTAATTGTTGTTCTTGATGATGAATTCTCATGCACTCATTGTTATGCAAAACTAAGAATCGATTGAGTAACAGCCACATTTTCGCCAGCATTTGGGGAATCAATACTGGCTTAGTGGCAACGTCTGCCGTATATTGGTGGGGGAGCGTACAGTGAACCGAGTGAGTCATGCGATGCACGTCTGCGAGCCGACACCGTAGAAAGTTTAAAGTTATTAAAATTTCACCGTAAGCAGATCGCTGGCCTCGACACTTACCGTTTTTGCTGATTTACAACACTGCTACTTGCTATGTTTTGCAATTGTGGCAACACTTACATCTCAAACAGACCGGGCTGTAATTGTGACAACACTTACATCTCAAACAGACCGGGCTGTAATAAGTGCGAGGAACTATGATTAAGTTGTACTCTCCAATTAACATATTCGATAGCTGTGAAGAAAGAAACAACTTCCGGGGAAACGAGTTATTGGCTCGTATTGGGTAATTCTAATGCCAACCGCATTTTATTCAACATAAGGAAACGATCAAGAAACTTCTTACTTGAGGAAACCTTCGAAGATTAACAAGTGGATGTTTCTAGAATGGAAACATAATCGTGTTGTTTCCCTTTCACTTGAGCTGGAAAAGAATAAATAGACGCTCTGTCAAGACACTCGAGACTAATTTAGCAACGACTAAGAGACGAGAATATTAATGAAGGAACAGAATTAACAGCTCTGATTAGATTTGAATCTGCTTGTCTTTAACAATTTAATACAGCGTTCAGGGCGCTGTTGCGGCTTCCACGTTTCTGTGGCGCATCAGCAATGTTTGCTGAGGCACACACAGATGGCTTTGCAGCTTTATGGCGCAAAAAGACCGCGTCATTCATTAGCCGGTTGCGTGGAAGTCGCCACAGCATCTTGAGTGCCATTGCTGCTAGGCACGATTGTCCCCTGACATGGATGTTAGTGCAGCGGACCAAGTCCCTGCTTACTATTTTGTATTTTGCATGTATGGATCAAAGTTATCTGAATAAATAAATGTATTATTATTATTATTAACGCCAATGTTTGGGCAACAATTTCAAAGTCTTAGAACTTTCTACAACATCTCAAAAAATATGGAATAAGTGGCAACAAGATTTGGACTATCATTTGGCCCCAATACTTTCGGAGCATTAAACAACCTTTAAAATTGTTCATGCACCATTAAAACTACACTAACAACGTACGATAGAACATATTGTTGGAGCTCTACTTATTCTATTTAAGAACCAAGCGTAGGCGATACAGTACACCAATGAAACATTAGAAGATATAAGATAGATAAATCTTCATATCTAATTCACTCTTCAATCAAATATATAGGCATCAAAGACAGCGTTAAACAGCTGCTGTCAAATAAGGACTATCTAGCTAGAATATAGATATGCCACAAATGCGAAGCCACGGGTCGACCTTGCCGCTATTAATACAACGATTTACTTCACTATCCAAGAGTCGTGACATCTGCAGTGCAAAGCAGCTAACCTTGGGGCTAGGACGTCCATACATGGTGCAGCCATCACTTTCCACTTAAGGTCACAAACTATATGGGAATCGGGTCGACTGAACTCTGTGATTAGATACGGCAAACGTTCAATTGCTCTAGTGTTTTGTTTTTTATTGTCACGTTCTTGCTTTTACAGTGCGAGAGGTTTATATAAACGCATATTATACCTTCACGACTGGCCTCGTTAATTCATTCAGAAATAATCATTGTTGATGGTCTCCGTTCGCTCATTCCTCTTTATTTCCCATTCAAATAGAACTCGTAAACAGTTTGTTTTCTTAGCGCAATTTACTCTTGCCTCTACAAATATTTTTTGTCTCGAGTTTCAGTCTGGCCAATGTCTGTCGTTCGCTTCCAGCCAACGCAGCCAGCATTGCTATTTCTTTTTTTTTAACGTAATGTGGACATGGTTTGTGTAAATAGTAATACTGGCAGGTAAAATGTGGCCAATGTTTTGATTAAACACGAAATAATTCTAGGAGCCAATTCAACGCCAGCTGTTTTCAATAGGATATACAGTAGCCTAAGCAAGGTGTTGGCTAGGTGTGACAAAATGTCACCTAGTTGACGCAGTGTTTGTGAGATTTATGAGCTGCAATGTGAAAGATTTAATGCATCGCATACATTATGACTAGCAGGTGTTTAGAGGTGGGCGCTTCACGAATTATGATAACTGGATCACCTGATCAGCCCATTTCGTGAAGGAAATACTTATCAAATATGTAGATGCTGCTAAGTGGATTGGAAGATATATGATCCTTAAAACGGTCAGTGTGCGCAGTGGAAAATTGCCATAATCAGTACCCTTGGCAGGTGCATTGGTGAGGGCAATGCAATAATTTAGTCGTAACGAGTAATTCGAGTTTTCGTTGGTCGAACCCGGAACATATACATAGGTGCTATGTTAAAAGTTCCCAGAATATTACAAATACATATATTGAGTTCTCGGCGACAGAGCACTTGTACTGAGCATTACTTATCTGTAGTACTACGTAGTTGTATCCTGTATCGGGGCAATCCTTATTTAATGTCAATATTCCGTTATCAAGTCCAGAATGGTCTTTAACCAAAGAAAATACTGACGATGTAGGTATATCTATTTCGCACTTTATCAAAATGATTCATGCAAGTCTGATAATTACACGAAGGACCAAACAACAAACATTGTTGATTACTACATGTAGGTATATAGCAACATACTACAAATTGCAGATTTCTGTTTCTGCCCGACGATGCAGAAAAGAATGCTGAGGTGGACAGCTGCAGACCATATGAACTAACGACGCAATACTGTCATGATCTCGACAGGTCAACCATAGAAGTTGCAGGGATCAAACAGAACTCGATTAGCTGGAAACTAGTCACATTGACATGACAAAAGCTGGTCATACATTGGCTAATGAGCATAACGATGAAACTGATTGAAAGCGGGAAATAGATGCTGGTCCACCAGTCTTGGATTGGGAAGTTTCTAGAATTTGGATGAAGAGAAAGAGGAGTCTTACAACGAGCGCAGGTATATCACCTAGCCAAAATCTAATTATTTTACATAAACAAAATTCGTGTCTTTCCATAAATATCGTTCCAGATGTGCGTCAGTTGGCACTGTTTTCATGCAAATCTGAGGAGGGTTAAAACTAAACATTTTACGGCAAACCAAAGGCATAAAACAGCAAATTGATGTACCGGTGCCACACTTACGGATATCAGACATCCTTTTAAAGGGTAAAATGTTCAAAGGGAGCGTAATCAACCGTGTTGGGTACGATTCCCTGTTTTTATCTTAGTGGGTTGTGGTGTGATTTCTGACGGGATTTTTAGAACGTCAAGCGGAAAATAACACGAGTCTGTGCCTCGATAATTTATTTTTTATATAATGTTATAGTAACCATATTAATAGCAAAACTAAAAACCATATTACTCTCAGTTGTACTTAGTTTATGTTGAAGAAACTTTAGCTTTTCTTCTACTATTGAATGTAAGACATTGACATTCCACGTGACTACTCGTCCTACATAATACAATCTACGAGTACGTAGATATATTAGAATACCTGGAAAAATATTGAGTACTACATGAAAACTCACATTATTAAAGGAATTTGCCCTTCAGCAATTTCATTTGTTTAAGTCATAAATTCATAACCCTAGGTTATGAAAATAACTTAATTCGACATCGGTAGGCCAAAACGACACATATTCGACAAACATTCTCACTTTTAAAATCCACGACGTTGGTCATTGGAAAAACATTCAAGATATCGCAGTCTCGCAGTTCCATAGGTCTTTGACCTAAATGTGTATTCTAAATTCCTGGAATACATTTAAGTCTAGAGCGAAAAAGCTTCTTGATCTTTTTCTGTCTTAACGAAAATAGCTTTGTAAAAAAGTAACTATTGAAAACGATTTCTTTTTGTAAAATCAACTGAAAGGAATTCCATTCAAGATTCGATCGTTATAGGTAGCAAAGATAGCGCCCAAAATTTTGAAAAAGAAGGGTCGCAGATCAATCAGATTCAGATCAGATCAGTCAGATTGTCGCGGACAATCATATATGCGGATGCCAATCTTAGAACGATATTCAGTATTTTGGTGACTAACAAGATGGATTGCGTTTCTTTGGTAAAAATATGCTTCTTCGCTTGCAAATACCCACTGCAATCATCGACGTTAATATTCCCGCCAACTCAGTTTGTTGCCCCAAATATTATGTGCACCAAAACAAATAAGAGAAAGCAACTGTATTCTTTGTAACTCTGGCTGGATCAATCTGGCTCTTACAGCTGTTTCTGAATGCCTGTTTCATTGGCATTCGGTCAATCACAAAGAGCTGGAACTGATCTTATTCTTAGAGAACTTATTTTTATTATTTTCTGTCATAAGCTTTGCCTCGTTTGCTTGTTCAATTAATCAAAACGATCGACATCAATTTCTACTGTATTATTTTTATACTAAAACTATAGCTGTTGCCCGCGACTGCATCTGAGATCCAGGATAAAAAGCTATGTATGATAGCCTATGGCCATACCCAGGTAATGATCTATCCGTGTGCCAAATTTCATCCAAATCCGTTCGGCCGTTCTGGCGTGAAAGCGTAACAAACAAACCAAACTTACTTTCGCATTTACAATATTACTAAGAACTTAGGATGATTCATAGGATTTCCTTTATCTGACATTTCATTTAATTCGCATGATTCATTCGTCCCTCAGGTGTGTTGTCTGATTATTTATTTAACTCAGCATTGGCTATAACCGTGACTATCAAATAATGCCCAAATGTTTAAAGAGCGGTTGCAGTTAATAGACCCATCGCGATTTGTGTCAGTAAACTTTGCAGTCGTGATAGTTGCACAGAACTAAATAAAGTACCTACCGTTTTAACGCAAGTGCTTGCAGAAGTTCCAGAGAGTAACAAAGATAAAATTAGACCAAAGATATGCATGCAAAATGAGAGCAAGCGTTTAGACAATGTTGTTAGTAAAATGCAAAATCATACATGAATAAATATGTAATCGTATTGATAAAATTGGCTTGCATTAATTATATCAACAATATTTGACATTTAGATGAGCAATCATTTATTCAACATAAACACTGACACCAAAACTTTTCCTGAAATTAATTCAAGAGCATGGTATGAACATTACAGGAATAAACATTAAATAGATTGAAATACATTTTATTTAAATCTATCTGAAGACAGGTATTTTAGTTGCAAGTCAGATACGAAGGAAGCTAAGCTACCCGATACGTTCTAATCAATGAAATAGTGCGAACAGCTTCAGAAAATCTTATAAACGGGATAAAGTAACGGGCTACCACGAGATATTGCCCGTCACTTTGGTAACATCAATCTTAGGTCCCGTTCAGTTCAAGTTTCAATAAATTGCGAACATAAGCCACCATTTAATAATGCCGGCTAGTGTAGCAACTTAGCAAAATCAACGCAGACGACGAAAGATTTTGAAAAATTATGTTAGCTAATGAATGTTATATCAAAATAGTTAGCGCTATATACTTAAATTGGTTCATCTGTGAAATATTGTGAACAAATACAGATTTTTTCTGAAGTCTGTATTAGTGTCAAACTGATTTATATAGTTGGGATTGCTTCGACGTCTTGCAGTGGTCGAAGGTTCGGACTATCATAATTGTTTTTTATGAGCCACTTCTTACAGCAGAATGTATTAGGGGATGTCTCTCTTTATGCTGCCTGTTCTTAGATGAATGCGGCAGCTTGTGCTTCCCCATATCAAAATCGATGTATAATCTAAAAGAGTCTTTGCTACAACTCAGTTATTCGATTATGTCATACAATTACGAGCATTTCCTCAGCATAGTTGAGTCAAACAATCGATATAGACCATTGTCTTAGCCGGCATTGTTGAACGAGCCGAGCCGTGACTCGTGAGTCACACAGAGGATCCTTTAAAACCAGCTACACTTTCATTGTAAGTGTGTATGCCAAGGTATTCCACGTTGTAAGTGCGCAGATAATAACGTGGAACCAGTCCTGCGGTAGTACTACGACTACGATACGCAGCTCTCTAGGGCCGTGAATTGTCACTGAATTACTACGCCCTGGCGACGGAGTTTGCTGTATATTACTGGGTATAGGTACTTAGCTTCTGTCCCGAATCTTTCTCAAGGAGTAAGTAGGTATTCATTGTTCTGATAAAAGGTCAACTTTGACATTCAATTGTATTATCTGAGAAAGTTGCTGATCTATGAAATGATGGCATATTTTCGAGTTTCAAGTTTTTATTTCAAAGAACATTATTTTCAGCTTTCTTCAAAGTCAAATAATTTATTTCAAATGATTTGACTAGCCACATAAAAGGCACTTTTGAACGTCAATATTTACAAAAAACTAAAATTTCTACTTCGAAAACTAAACACGTAAGTTTCATGTAGATTGTATCTTTTTGAAACAGAAATATATCATGAAAACAAGCTACTATTTCAAGACCATTCCATAAATAACAAGATATGCTCTCCCATCTGTGTAAACAAAATATTTGTGGAACGCTACGACGATTTAAGTTATCGAAAACGGTTGATTAACGATAGGCCGCCATCTTGAAATTGAAATCTCATCTATCAATCGATCTCTCGACATAAATTCTATCCGTTTCACTGCACTTGTGAACGTAAAGTATCCACTAGAGCTTCAGCTTTCCATTTTGTTTGACGTAGTCATTAATTAAAGCTGCTGTAAAGCTCAATTCACGTTAATTACTCGCCTGTTGCGGTACACAACTTTCAGTCGTTAGAAATGCTTATAAAATCCAATTAGTATTGAAGACTTGGAGATTTTCATGTTTGGAAAAATAACTGGGATTATTTTAATTGAATTATTTATTTTAGTATAAGTATTAAGTAGATAGACCCCTATTATTATAATTAAGTAGGTATAGTAGCCTATCTAACTTAATTTATCAAAATCAAAGGTATGAAAGTATCAACATTAATCAAAAATCTATTTCATATTTCCATACGCCTTTATTATGTCTACAGCACATTCAAGGATTACCTACTCGTATTTTTGTGTAATATCTACTGTATTTTTATAGCAGTTCCATAGTGGTGTAGTTTGTCACCCTCGCCACGGTTAGGCCAAGGGCGCACGAGGGCGTCCCCTCGACTCAATAAGCCAAGGGCACCATGTATTTTTGTCTAATGCCAAATATAAATGCAGTTAGAATTCAATGGTAAATCAACGTAACAATGTTAGATAGGCCTCGTAAATGTTAAAATTACCGAAAGTAATAAATAAGTTGTAGGTATTTGTTGCCCGAAAAAATCAATAAATGGAACAGTTTGTGGAATTGATTGAGGCTTTCTTGTTTGTATAAATTGTGTTGAATCGGGCTGCAGTCCGATTATTTCTAATTTCTCAACTTAGGCAGATGATTTATTCATAAGATACACCTCCCAAATAAATTCAAAAGTCATTCTCATTATGTTGGCTAATTAGTATTAATAAAAATGAGAACAACAAAAATAAAAAGTGGTCTGAAATTCAAATATGGTGTGAATTACCGTTCAGGTGTCATTGACCTCGCCTAAGCTAGAGCATATAATATCAGAGATACGTCTCAAATTTTATGGAGCGTCAAGCTGGCCAGCAGCGGCAATTAAGAGATCTTCAAGTGTAAGCGTCGCACGGATGGTTGAGGAAGCACTGTGTAATGTCTGTGCGCCACATATTTTACACGATCTAAATCTTTCGGTATACCTACAGCAGACTAATTTAAAATCACCTCTCGCAAATGATAATTAGTCAACTTATAAAAAAAACTGTAAACTATTATCTAAGAGAATTTCATTATGAAAATTGATTAAGTCGAGTAATTATATTTAAAACACATTATCTTTTTCGCGAATACAGCGTTATTTTTTTTATTATTCTTATACCCACATGGGTGAGCATTTGCGGAACGTTTGAATGCGGTTCCCCTCGCCGTTTATTGATTTATCAACCAACATAGGGTACCTAGGTCTTCATAATATATGCGACTGCGGGGGCCCGAATCGTTCAATGGTTGCCACCTGGGTGAAATTTTCTCTTTAAACTCTCGAGTTTGAAGTTATGAACTGTGATAAAACCTAAATCCGAAAGTTCAGTACAAAGCCTCGTTTTATTGGGTTTCTATGAAGGTTCTACATCATATTATGTAGTTTGAGTTTTGTCCGTCCACGTCTCCAAGCGGCGTACGAAAGGAATAAGAATAAGGAGCCTCTCAGCCTCATTTTCTAACATCCTCTTTTTTGTCTTATTTCCACACTTCATCTACAAGTATGTATTAACAACAAAACAACAACTTGTGAAGCGTGTGTTTATCACAATCGTCCTCCCCAGCACTAACTCGATTAAAGCCCTCGCAGACAACCCTAGCAGTTAGGCATTAGGGGTGCGATGCGTCGCTTGGTCTCCGGGCAATCGATTCGCGTATTCGGGAAGTTATTTCTTCTCTTTCTTGCTAACATGTCTGTGTATATCCTTCTCTCTCGTGCATGAGCCAGTGTCCTGTCTGGACAGATTTCATTACAAACCAACGCACTTGTGCCACAGATTATCTTGTGCATCCATGTTGTACCTACATTGCAGTATTTTAATTATGTAGGTATCTACCTATGGGGAAATGTTTCCATGCAGAAGCTATAAGCCGTTATTCAGGCTATTATGATTCATATTACACGCTTGAATTTTTTTTAATATTTACTCAATAACAGGAAAATTATAATAAGTAGGTAATTATTATTTTGGGTTGGCGGTAAATAACTTGTCTATTCCTGATTTACGAAGCAACAAACTCGCAAATTAAGCTCGCTAAATACTCGGTAAGTACTTCCTAAAACGATGACATAAAACAGTTACGTGCAATAATAGCGTGTGTACTAATTAAAGATTTCGTCAATGATTACCGTTCAATACTCTGCGATGCGTGAAAGCGGCGAAAGTCCCAGCGCTCACACGAACCGGTTAACTCTTTTGTATTATTATCCAGTGTGGTTTATGACTACCGCAGGTTTTTTTGTAGCAGGCTCAATGTATAGAGATGACTGCCATGATAAAAAAAAAAATACTGTCCGTAAACAGTCATTCCTGTCAATAGGTATACGGGTCGATTGCCTAATAAGTTGCTATTGTGCGTAAGCACTAAGCGTACAAATCAATGAATTAATTCTTGTAACTATTGAATCAAAATAATTAATGTAAGTAATGCTTTTTTGAAGTTAAACCTTCAAATTGAATATCGGAGCACGATTTACTGTTCAAAACATTAACGGACGGTTATTGGCTGTGTCGAGCATGTGTTGTGCATTAGTCAGATTTCTATATTTAGCGGCCGGCTGATACAAAACTTGGGTTCATTAACACCCGTCAATAGCTACTGAGCTTAAGGGCCACCATAAAATGTAAGCCTTTACGGCCGTACCGCATCATAGACCTAAGGTTTGAAGATACACATGTCATAGAGATAGTCTACCATGTGCTCGGCTGATCTATAGTATCATCTTATTTCCAGGAAATTTAAAAGTTTTTATTTGGATCTTCTCTAATCTCTGAACTCTAGATCTCTTTATTTTTATTCTACTTCAAAATCTAAAGTTGAACGACTCTACACACGACTGAGTTAGCGAGACGGGTTAATTGTATTTATTAACATAATATTGCATGATGTTAAACGAACCATAACCGAACGGTTAATTCGGTTCTTTTCTCTTGTTTTTCAGCTTAAAAAATGCTTACACGAAAAATTTTGTTGACGAATTGCTTCCTGGTGGAAAAGCCGGTTGTTTCGATAAACGTAACGATTTCATTGTATTTCTAAACAAGAATCTTTTTGTTGCGCCTCAGTCACTTCACTCCACCCTCTGGAATGTCTTTTTATTGACGTGTGACACTCTCTCCCTATAATTTATCAACAGCATTATCCAGTGGTGCAAGGGTAGTTTGTACATTAAAAATTTTTCCACATTCGCAATGGAGGGTTTTTCCTCATTAAAAGCGGAAAAGTTAATATTATCTAATCTATAAAAAATATTTAAAAAATATAAAATTATAGTCTAGATTGGAATAGACCCATTGTGTTAAAATATACTATAAGTAGGAAAATCTGTTTTGATTAAATCGGGAGCCAATTAATGAACCATTGTAAGTAGGAAGGAAAACAGTCTATTTAATTTTATCATCACGTACACCGGTAAAACAACGTTCAAATCCTTAAGGACCACATTATCGGCTTCATTAGTCGATAAATGCACAATTGTATAGGTACAGTGACAATAATCGAACAATAAAAATGCGCGACGTTTGCTTTATGTACAGCCTAACAGCACCGCATGATAAAAAAAAATAATGAAGTCATACAACCGCTCCCATTCCGACTGACAAACAATGATTCCCATTAAAACAAGTGTAATTTTCAATTCGATTCATTGTAAGAGACAAAATTTCCAAAAGGAATTCCTGATCAATGAGTCCGCGATCCCACTACATCCGATTGCCGGTTCCCATCCCAAGGGAGGGACTCCGTAAAAAACTGGTCGATAATCACGTAAAAGCACACAAATTTGTATTGTTGCTCGTTTTGTAAACGGAATCGTATCAACAATGGAATTTTGTACAGAAATAGTTCAAAACTCACCAAGTGTTATTTGAGGTGGAGAAAGAAAGGCGTTGCTCCGTGCACTGTGTAGCGACGTCAAAATGCGACTGAGGAGTGAGGCGAACAGACAGAAGTTGTATGCGGTGCAGGCGGGCGTGCGAGTCGGGGGTGGCAGTAGCGGGCTCGGTGCGGTGCCACGGCTACAATAATAATATTTCACTGTACGTGTTTGCGATGATTCACAGCACTGCTCAGCCTGTCGCTCTAAAAACAAAATAATGAAGGAAATATGTGTAAATTGATGACATCATTGATCGTACGCAAATAATTAACCTACCTGTAAGCAGACGGTTGATTATACTAAACAAGATAAGGGGCGTTCGTTCTATAATCAAGCCTCTTTATTGTTTCTTTTGTAATTAACATTCCTCTCTGTATGTGATCGTCTTTTCAATTAAACAATTTTATGGCATTTATGTCTTTAAATTAAAGTGTAGATCGCCGCCGTCTTAAGTCATGAAATGCTATTCAATATTTTATTAATAAAACTAAATAATTAGATACTTACTTACTGTATAGATTAAGTCCTAGCTTCTGAACAAAGAAGTTTTAAGAACCTACAATTATAATTCCATAAGTTTTGTAGTTTTAAAAAGTTGAAGTAATTAATACTCTGCTCCCTCACTGCACCGCGGGTTGTGAATCATTCGTCACGATGGGAGGGGAGGTCAACTGAGTACCGCTCGCTACTTAAATCCAAAGTTTTTTTGTCAACAGTTCAGATATTCACAGGACAAAATTAAAAGATGACGCTTCAGCGCAGCGTTCCGATCTTGAACCCGAATAATTTTAGGCTCGTTTTTTTTTCTGAACATTTTTGCTCTCTACTTTGCATGCTTTCTGCCAGCTACATCCGAAAGTGCAGTTTATCGCACAATTTCACAAGATAGGACTCTTCGACGCCGGCCCAGATCAGACGGATCCTGTGCACTTTCCCAGACGGAAAACTCCGTTTTCATTCAGCTGTCCACTTTTGCTAGACCTTTGTATAGTCATCACTCATCACACCCTAATAATCTGTTATTACAAGAGACATACCACCCCTCACATTTCGTCATAGCATAAAACAGTGGGTAGGTACCTACCTTCCTACTTCAAAATCAATATGATACGAGGATAATGTCCAGAGGTACGTTTTGTCTTACAAGTTTACTGCGGTCGGTAGGTACCTACCCAAAAATTTCCCACCCTAAACCTTTTTGTGTGGTCAGTATCACAAACACTAATTAATACCGACCTGCTGCAATTATACAAATTAGGAAATACAGGGTGGCAGGGACAAAATCGCGCAAACTGTAACTAAACTGTACTGGTTATATAAGTGTGCGTACATAAATGGTTAAAATAAATAAATAATAAATACAGCACATGATTCTAGACCCCTTGCATAGAAAACTTTCGTCGGTTATCAAAAAAAGAAACAGCTGTTTCATGGAAAAGACCTACACGGTCAAAATGTATAGAACAGCAATTTTTATTAATTTATTATCAGACTAAAATTTCAACGCAGGGTGGTTCAGAATGCATTTCCGACGTTTGTCTCCCAGACTGGAAAGGGCCGGGGCTGCCTTGAAGCGGCTCCTGCCCAATCTAGGGGGGCCAAACGCCTCCTGCCGGAAGCTCTACGCGGGGGTCGTGCGGTCCATGGCCCTTTATTGCGCACCGGTGTGGGCGCGTTCCTTGAGGTGGCGGCCAGCCCGCCGGTTGAATGCGCCCCAAAGGGTCATGGCCACCCGGCTGGTCCGGGGATACCATACGGTCTCCGGTGAGGCGGCGAGCCTCCTTGCCGGATTACCGCCATGGGATCTGGAGGCAAAAGTGCTCGCGCACATATGGGAGTGGCGCGAGGAGGCGAAACGCCGGAGCGTAACTCCGCTGGAGGTCTGCCCGGCTTGGGCGGAGCACCGCCGTGTCCTCGTGGAGGCGATTGGAGGCGGCGATCTCTCGCGTCCGGCCCTGGTCCAGGCCATGGTACGGAGCGAGAGGGTTTGGGAAGCCATGACCTCCTTTTGCGAAGCAGTAATGGTCGTGAAGGAGGAGGCGGAACGCGTGAGGGTGAGGCAAAATTCGCGCCCTCACGGCCCTAGCCGCCGTCGCTGGAGACGCCCTGGGCGTCGGAAATTGCAAGCTGATTCCCGACCACAGTAGGCGCGGGCTTGCGAACGGCGAGCAATGGGCAGCTCGCCGTTCGATAACGACCAGGCCCGGGTCGATGGCACGTTGTGTTCCACGCGCGCCTCAAAGAGATGTCAGCATCAATGACGGGGTCCGCTAGGGCCGATGCCTGCCAGGGTTGCGGGAAAGTCCGAGAGGGATACCGTGGCCCCTGTGCCAATAGCACTAAGTAGCTGTTACGGCAATAATTATCTTGTAACTTCTCTTGGTAGGTATATGAATCAAACCCACGACCTAAAAACGATGTACCGCTCCGCTGCGTCTCGCACTTTTATCTTACTGAAAGGCGCAGCGCAGTGCAATTCAGACACTAGCTCAGGCGCAGTGCTATAGGTTTTGTTAACTTTTTTGTAAACCGAATTAACTTAAAATGAAGTTGCTTTTCCGTGAGGAATATCGATAATCCGATTTTCCCTAATTTTATTTAAAACAATTTTAATTAAACTGAGTAATATTAAAATAAAAAATAAATAGTAGAGTCAATGTTTTATTTTGATTTCGTAAAAAAAAACGAATTAACGGCAGGCCCCATGCCACCATATGACGCACTTCCGGCAAAGGAAATGCGCCATTAGGAAGCCCGTGGGCGATGGGCTAGTAGTCTAGACTTGACTAATTATTTAAACTTTTCGCACACAAAAGGTACAAAGGCGGACTTAATGCATTATTATCATCACAATCTTTATTAACCCTTAGCCACCTGACGTGTTTTTTAGTTACACTACCGCCTGACGTCGGTCCTGGAGACCGCTTGCGTATTTTGCATATTTAATAACCATTATTTAAAATATTACATTAAATGAAAGTCACATCTGTATTTTCATTATATTTTTATTCAGTCTAAGTTTTTAAACTATGCAAAAGTATGCATTTACTTATCAAAAATCAACACTTAACATAATTATATAAATTTAAGCAAAAAATCTAGGAACTGTGAAAATCTGAGATCTGAGTAGGAAATTTCACTATAACTCAATAGTTTTTACTTATTTACGACAAGTTCGAAATATGATCTCTAACTTAAAATAATTTTTGGCACGATTAAGGCACAATAATTACAAAATCACAACCCACAAACTTTCACAAGTTGCGACGACAATTAGAGCACATTTTTTGGCTGCATTCAAAGCAAATCGGATTCCTACATGCAAAACACATGTAAGCTGTTTTGCGTTTTTTCTCAGGGTCACAGGATGAGCATGTCTTGCGTTTGTCAAATTTATCAGAATGTTCATTTGTTGAAGTGTTTGGTATTTGATCTATTTTTAGGATTCGACGAATGGTGTACTGAAGTTTCCTTTGCAAACCACTGCCGTGCTAGCGGCGTTCCAGATGAGGCCTTATAAGGTCTTCTGCTAATTTTTTTATGAAATTCAGTCTTCGCACCTTTGACTAAGCTCGGTTCATATTACTGATAGCATATGCGTTTGCTGCAGATATGTCAAGCATTCTATAAAATATTGCCATCGGCCATCGTTGAGTTCTGCGAGACGTGGAATAAATTGCGCATTTCTGATCTAGCATGTCAACGCCGCCTTTGTGCTATTGTAAAACATGATCATTTCCGGTTTTTGAGTATTTGAATCAATGGTTGGTGTGTGTGCATGTTGGACAGTAAAAGCACAGATTAGTTTTCTTTGGTACAAAAGACGTCATTGTAGCATCTGATGTGAACCCGAAAATGGCTGACCCAACTTCTCGATGACGGTTAGGAAGAAACTGAGGCGGGATTTCACGTTTGTTTTTCTTCAAAGTTCCTACCAGTGTCAGTTGCTTTTCTTTTAGTTCATTCATAAGCTCCACTGATGTGAACCAATTATCAGTTGTCACATTTCTGTGCGTACCTTCTATTGAAGTTACCAGTCCCAAAACTGCCTGGGTAGGTTCATTCAACCTTTGGCACTCAGCTGGTAGTCCTATACCATCTGAATCTTTCCCTAAATAGATGTAAGCGTCCAGCAGGTATTCAGTTTGAGCATCAGTAATGCACATGATTTTCAGACCATATTTGTGTGGTTTGTTTGGCATGTACATCTTGAATATGCACCTGCCACGAAAAGCTACTAACATCTCATCTATGCAAGCGTAGCTTCCAATTGAACAAATTTCTCTGCAGTTTTGAATCAGCATGTCAAACAATTGTAAACAATTATAAAAACAAAAAAATATACAGTATAACCAAACTAACGTAACTACCTGACGTCGGTCTCACGGACCGCACGCGAAATATAAATTACCTATAATGTTTAATGCGCGCACGTCTGGAGCTGCCGAGCGCACGGGGAATACTGGCGGGGGAGGGGAAAAAGTACACGGACACACTATTGCGTCGCGTTCCTATTAACGGAATAATTTGAAAATCAAAATCGCCAGAGTCTCTGAGACCGGCGTCAGGTGGTTAAGGGTTAACAGACGTTTTAAACCATCGTTGAAACGAGATTGTCAATTTTCTAATCGTCTGTGTCTATCTTAAATTCTTTTTATGATAGGTTATCGATTTCTGGGCTAGACCAAAGATTTACCAGTGTGAACAAGCCTAATATAAAATAATAAAATACATAAAATGCAAGACGAAGTAAATTGATCAGTACCGAGTTCTTCTATAAATCCTATTAGAGTATAGGTACGCAGTGCTTTTGTTATTATCTTGTGGAGTGCCATAGAATATTAATTTATGTTGTATAGATTTTTTATATGACTCAGGCAGGCTGGACAAATCTTCAAAATAGCTCGCATTTAACTAGGTCAATAGGGCACTTTATGTGACGGCTAAACACCCTTATTTCAGAATTTGTGACGCTACAGAATCTTAGATAATCGATCGAAAACGTGTCCAGCCAGCTTGAAAAACCACTTTTCGCTGGTCTCTCAATCTCGGTAACGGAAGTGATTTTGACGACTTTTTGAATATCAACGGTCGCCACATAAATTTTTGACAGGCATAGAGCTAAAAGTTTTGTGATACGTTTAGTAGAAAAATGCAAAAATCTGTGTCCAGCCAGCTTAAATTTACGTATAAAACTTCTGGCTGGCACTTCCGAATCTCAATAACGGGAGCGTTTTCGAATATGGTTCCTTTACTAACACTTAGTGACGTAATGTGTGACAGTAATAACGTTTGATTCATGGCGTCACATGTAAGGCTTTACGAGAAATCAACAAAACGTAATGAAAATTTAATGTCCAGCCAGCCCGTGGACACATGTATCTCCGTTGCCTGATGATCTACGGCCTTCGAAATGCGTTCAAAAATTTGTAACGGGGACGATAATGATAACCTGAATTTGTGACGGAGAAACTTTGAGCAGTTTCAAATATTATGGATCATTTAAATTTTCCCATACAAACATCCATTAATATTGTGAGGTGACCATAATTTTTACATAAATTAAGGATTTGTTTTTAATCCACTAATCGGCCGGTAGTAGCCACGCCTGCTTTGTATTTGATTTTCCTGTGGGAATAAACCCGCAGTAAAAAGCGTAAACTTATGTGTTAATTCAAAATAATAATTGACTACCAGCGCTGCAAAAGAGAGACCACTTATTTTTCGTGTTTAGTTCATTATCTTAGGTAACTGAAAATGAGAACTAAACTCGACAGTCGGCATTATATGTACTTTTCGAAGTGTAATCACTAATCAGAGTAAGACAACTATTAATTAATCTGTGGTAAGACAACTCCCCCGTTACAAAATTTTGATTTTTTTTTTTGTTGACACTAGCTTCTCATGACTAGGTACTGATGCAACGAGGACACAAAAAATGGCGTCTAAACCAATGTTGGCCATAGGAAAATATAGCTACACTACCTACTCGTTATCATCTTATACCTTAGATATGCGTAGGTACAAAGAAAAGCATCCAAAACAAAAAGCACGTATATTTTGATAGACACATGAAATCTATTCCAACTTAAAACGTGAGGAAACCGACACGTTAACCATAAAAGTCAAATGTACATGATAATAACACTGATAAGGAGGCCCATCTGGCGAAATGCGTTTTTATCAAGGTGGAAAAATTTGCAATAGCTCTCAGAAATCTACTACTTACTATCGATACTTTTATAGATAAGTGATTGATAGTTTTGTAAAAATTATCTTCAAGTTTTTTAAACTGAATTCTTGGTATCTGTACTCTGCTTGAAATATTTTATGTTTATGTATACTAACACTAAAATTTGTGTAAGTATAACACATATATATAATATGTACACGTATGCACATGTATATTTGTGTATGTGTTTGTGTTTGTGTGTGTGTTTGTGTGTTTTAACAATATGGGGATAAAGGTTTTTGTAAAAAAAAAGTCAAAATTCCTGAAAAAGAAAAGTTTTTATTATTATAATTTTCTGTTAAATCGATATTTTTTTTTCGATAACGTATTTTTTTTTCTTTTTTTTTTTTTCAAAATGCAATAATACATACATTTTAACTTATAGAAATTGTAACCTATCTGTACAAAAGCTAATAAGAGATCTACAATTTAATAACTAATAATGTTTCATCTGAAATAAATTCTTTAAATCTGTAACAAGATAATATCCTCTGAACGGTAGGAAAGGTGGTGGGTTAGATTTTAAAAAGATCAATCCTATAATTACAGGTATACAAATTTGCATTTTAATAAATCTAGATTCGTCTAAGCTAGTAATGTGTCGCAACTTAAAGATAGCTAAGGCCGTAAAATTTGGCGTAGCTTATTGCCAGCCTAAGGGAATATACAATAAATATACAGTAGTGCAAAATGTATGAAATATACACCCTTTTTATAATAATAACTAAATAATATAATGGGAGAGGCAGCGAGTAACCTGATCAATCGTGATCCCGACGCAAATAAACGACACTCGAGAAGGTTTATTATTGTAACTTGTACCTTCATTTCGGGGATTTATTATGGAGGTAATTTAAAAAAAAATATAATGGTAACTAAATAATAATATCGCGTTTTCCTTCCCCCATTAAAAACTACACATTTTTGTGGATATTTATTAAATATTATACAAGCAACTTGTCAGTTTTGTAACAAATAGGATTCTGACACGATAATAATATATACGCAAGACCACGCTTAAAAATATTTTGTTAACTACGTTTTAATGGTACACTTCAACTTCATGATTTTTTTAACGACGTGTAACCAAAGACCATTTATACCGTTTTTTTTACACATAATTATAAAAATGAAGTGTATTTAATATTTTAGCAACAATACCTAAACATAACTTTAAAATCAGTAATCAAAAATGTTTCAACTTTTTGGCATTAATACAAAATAGCCGTTTTTTTAGAAGATCCCTAACTAATAAATGAAATATATTAATCTGTTTCGTTCGGTGGTCGACGTCTCTACCTATTTACAATTATTATTATTTACATACCAGGAGGGTACCGGGGCATAGTTTTTCAATATTTTATCATTTGTAAAACTGCATGTTCCGTACATTAATAGTTTTAGTTACAGTTACGATTTTTTTTTTTTGTTAATTTCTTTGTTTGACAATGAAATAGACCTTCAACATCCCCGAGATTTATTTGCCTCTTAGCTATCCGCTTACAGGAAAAAAGCATGCGCTTTTAGCAGACAAAATAGGAATCTAGCATTTGAAAACATCATCGATATTATTACCTTGTAATCAACATCCCGGTTTCATCTCATGTTAAGTCTGATATCGACTTATAAGATTTTGTTATTATCAAGGAACAATCAATCGCAGAAAATTTTGCAGAAATATGGTAATGCTTTCAAAAATCGAGGGTAACCATTAATGTATGTAACATGTAAACATATTATTTTAATTATTTCGCCGTGTATGTTTTAGCTACTTTCTACTTAAAACCTACTATCAGATTGTTATCACAAGGAGTTAAGGGCATTTATTGATAGGTCGATACGAATTATAAGATACGAGATTCCTTTAAAAAGATATTGTTGCTTTTGAGAACTACTGAACACAATCCAACAAGTCCTAACTAGTATTGTAATTAGTTGTGAAAGTTTGTGAATATGTTTGTCACTCATAGCATAATCAGCCTATAATTATCCCACTGCTGGGACACAGGCCTCCTCTCGGTAAGAGGGAGTGGGCTGTAATGCACCACGCGGGCCCAGTGCGGGATGGTAGATGTCACACGTCTTCAAATTTTTGGTTCTAGGACCTGTCGGTTTCCTCACGATGTTTTCCTTCACCATTTTGAGAGCAGTGGCGCCAGACTGGTTTCGAACCTACGACTTACGACTCAGTAAGTCGCGGCCGTTACCACTTGGCCACCACTGGTCACTTGTCACTCAATTACAAACAAATGGCTGTACGATTTCGGATGGAGTTTGACACAGATTAAAGTGTGAATTAGCACACAGGATGGTAATGCTTTTATCCAGGATCCTGATGTTCTCTAAGTTGCTAGTGAATCCGAGAGCAACAGCATACGTTTATTGAAACGAATTAATTCGCTATTTGTAAGCGTTATAGTGTTCTGTAATTTCTTCTGCCTACCTCCCCAGCTGAAATAATCGCACATCAAACGATGTTACGGTGAATTTAAACGACGATGCGATACGATTTTATTTTGAATCTTTACATCGTTTAACAATTCAATCAAACACGTCAATTAAAGGAATCTCTACCTTAAACAGAAGACTTAGAACTATTGGCGTCGATTCGTTATACATTACGACATTTATTGATTCACTCACACTACACACTCATTCTCTAATATGATATTAGCACATTATGATGTTGATGTTGACCACACTTCAACTTCTATGACCATTAAGAACTCGTCTAATAATAGTGTTGAACTATTGGTAAGCATTGTCGTATTTATGATGAACAAAACGACTTGATTTTTTGTTGCTGGCACCTTGTTGCCTACACGCTGCATAGATTGGTAGATAAGGCCGGCTATACAACAAGCGAGAACAGACGCAAAAATAAACATGTGTTTTTGGATATAGACTTGTAGTAATTTATGCGTTCGCGTAACATTGGCACTCTGTTATGGGGTTGCACGAAACTGATAGTAGCGAATTAAATGAGTAGCGCCGCTTGCGAACAGAATCGTGTAATTTCGTGACAGAGCGGCCAGGCTGCCTTGTTGCAAGGACGCATAATAATATGATTCGAACCTGAAAGCTAAGTTTTATATTTCACTAGCTTCTGCCCTGCCTCTTTTTTTTTTTGCTCGGCTCCATGTCGCCTCTTGGGATGCGTAAGATCTAACGAGCCAATCAACTCTTGTATCTTTAATTCTGCTATTGAACCACAATTTCAGCTCTTGATTTGAGTTTTTTAGTAAAATTTATTCTGCCTCCTGATGAGCTAGCGATCGCGTGCGACGACATTCTGTCGTCGCATTGTCCCGCGACATGACTCACATTATCCCATGACACGCATGCCCTCTACGACAATTTTTTTTCATGATCTAGGAGTATCGGTATTAAGAACTGTCTACATTAAAACTATTGTGATGATGTAATGTACTGAAATAAATTCAGTTGACGACCATCAATGTTGAAATGTGGCCATCATCCCCCATAACGTACCACCACAAGCCACTGCCCACAGTTCACTCTCTAAGGAAAGTCACCACCATACCATTTCACTCACACATTCTACTTTATTCAACTTACAAAGTAATTCCCGGCCATATAATATCCACTTCTAAACCTACCTAGCAAGTTTTGGACGATATGAAAACAGTATATAATAAGGAATTATTTTTATATACTTACCGATGTTTATTAGTATTTTTGTTTAATTTACCATTCGTTCATAATACATACGCGTACCATTGTTTTTTTTTTTGTTTAATGGTAAGCCACTAGAATTTTTATACAACGTGTAACAGAATAAACGCAAGTCCTGAAAGTAGTTTGCTCATAATTGACTACTGAATCCATTTCAGTAACTATTAATATAGGTATTTTTTTCAAATTTTATGTAGGTATTTTACAAAACTGACCGCAAATCGAGCCAAAGAAAATTAAATCTTATTTCAAGGCAACAAGACTCAATTTTAAATGCATAAAGTAATGCTAGGGTCAACACGATTTTTTTAATAATAATAGGTAGCTTTAAAAATAAATTGTTTTGGTCATTGTATTATGCTTTTAACTCCATACTCTAATTGGGATGTATGAGGTCTTGCATTAATTATGTTCACGTTGTATATGGAATTAAATGAACATTGCACACAAGTTATATACAGACCAATAAGAAATCTACTCAAAATTTAAACCAACGAAGTATTTATGTAAGCAGAAATCAGGTTAAAATCGTCCAAAAGGTGGTTATGTAATGTGCGTGTGGAGGGACCCATGCACATTACATAACCACCGCCTTCAAAACATTGCTAACTTTACAATTACAGACGGGACACCGCTTAGCCTTGGCCCACACCTTGACGGCGCACTTATAACAACAACAGATGTGCGCGATCCGCCCGTGAACAAACACACCGGACTTCGGCTCAGATATGCAGATCATACACAAATCCTTTTCTTCCATCTTTTCAATCAAACTATTCGCTATCACCTTCTTAGTAATCTTAACCGGGACTTTCTCTTCTATAGTAATCGCGGGATCGCTGATAGTC
This sequence comes from Brachylomia viminalis, assembly GCA_937001585.2. Taxonomy (NCBI): domain Eukaryota; kingdom Metazoa; phylum Arthropoda; class Insecta; order Lepidoptera; family Noctuidae; genus Brachylomia; species Brachylomia viminalis. Next base: position 24,579,354 of record OW443310.2, on the reverse strand, counting down.
TTAACGAGTGGTCTCACGTTGATTTTCAGTTTGGATTCGAATAAATCGTCATCAGTATCTAGTTCGGTGTCAGAGTCTGTGCGTGCGCGTTTGCGTTTCGTTCTGCGGTCTGCGGATTCCGCGCGGCGTTTGCGGTACGAACTTATGTTAATGTCGGGTTTAGGGTTGGAGGGGCCCTCACCGAGGTTGAGGTCCTGACTGGGAGGGAACACGTCCTGGCTGGCAGGCACGTCTGTCTCCTGGCTCATGGGCGAGTCCACGCCGGAGTCCTGGGATAGTGTGCGCGGTATTTCGGCTGTTTTGGTGAGTATGTTGCGCTTGCGTCTCGGCCTCGGCGGGAAGAAATTTTTGCGTACCTGTAACGAGTTGGTGGAATTGGTTAACTAGGTTTTTTTTTTATTTATAGAGCTGTGCCACTCAATTTAGAGAATGGGCAATTTAGGTCATTTCAGTTGAGATTTAGTTCATTATCCATTTGTCAAAGAACTCTACTCGATAATTTCGCTGTTCCCGCTGGACTTTACGCTACTCTAGTTGATTTAGAAAAAGTGCCGGATTAGTGAGACTCGTGGCAGTTTTCCGTCATTTCTGCTAAAGGGGCATATTTTGCGAGGGACTTGGTTGTGTTGTTTTAGAATTAAGAATGAGTGGTTCATTAGACTATGTACAAAAAAAATTATGTAATAATATATGTAAGTACCTGTGTCTATGTTAAGTAAGCATCATTTCTTCCTAAGGCTAGACGCACACTGATCTTGACTACGGCCACGACCACGACCCGGCTGGCCACAGGCGGCCAATAACTTGAATTTGGTATAGAAATGCAGGTCGTGACACTCACAGGAATGATATGGCCGCAAGCTGCGTTTCTAAACTAAATTCAAGTTATTAACCTCATGCGGCCAGCCGAGTCGTGGTCGTGGCCGTGGCCAGGATCAGTGTGTGTCGTGGCCGCCTCAGTCAGCGTTCGCTCTGATAAGCTACAGATAGTAGACCGTCTTAGCTACAATTGCGCGCTCCTCCACTGTATGTCCGCAATACACGCGTACGTATGATGATCTCGGTCGAATGCCAGTCGTAAGTGCGCTTGCACTCGCTGTACGTGACGCGTGTGTATGTGTGCGTGAGTTTTCGTTGTACGGAGGCGAACATCGGTACTATGTGAATACTATGTGATCAGTGACAGACTTTCAGTAACACTGACTGTTAGCATGGTTAACATCTTCGATGACAGTAACTGAATAACCGACGACAGTGGAAACTGTAGAAGAGTATAATTGCGATACCTACACATACTACGCATGTGTGCGCAAACACAGTGGAGGGGCGCGAAATTGTAAACAAGAAGATATATACCTGGAAACACTTATGACAGTATCTGTAGAGCGGGTTGTTGTTCTTTGCGCGGCACTGCGCGCAGTTCCAGTAGTCGTAGAGATCCATCTCGCTGTCGCTCTCGTACGAGTCCGTCCGCTCCGAGTCGGCGAACTGGAGCTCGCCATCGTCGCCCACCGACACCTCGATCACCTTAGTCGTTATTATGTCGTTCTGGAAACAATATTATGAAATGTAAATTATAAAATCCTTCAAAAGTAATTTTGCATACTGAAAATATGAAGAATTTTTCAATATATGAAGCAATTGTTTGGTGTTCTAGTCAATTTATGTGTAAGTAGTTCATAATTCTATGGTACGAGACCTAAGATTTGAGAGGATGTATGAGATATTGTAGGATTTAAAATACTGATCCGTTTAGGTGGCTATGTTAAATACATCGAAAATGTTAAATCTAAGCAGTTTTTTAAACATTGTACACTAGTATGATAAACCTGTAGCGGTATCTACATCGCCACATGCGAGCTGCGCGTCATACTGACGTCACGCAAATCCTGCATCGCGCAAGCAGAGTTTACCGCGCGACTAGCATATTTACAACTTCCCGACATTAATCCTCGGGCAGTTGCCCACCAGACACGACACCCGTCTGGTCGGAGGATCCTCCCTTTTTTATGGAGGTATTAGTGAACCTTACACCCTGTTCCTCGTGCCTCTATCTAAGTATAAACCGATAAGATCACCAAAAACATGGCAATTACATTAATACCAATATTGGATCAGTACCTAAATTTAGGTAAGTATGCACCTGCCAAAACATTTAAAGGATCACAAGCGTAACGGTCAAAGTAAGGATATTGTGTTAAAAATAATATAAAAAATGACTTTTTCACCTTCACGCTGTTACAGAGCCTTTCTTACAATTAATGTTCGCGTTAATGATTTAATTTAAAACAATTAACGTTTATAACTGGGTTTAATTACTGGTATATTAGAATTTAGTTTTCTAAAATAGAGGACATTAAAAGAATACCTATTATAATATCATCAGTTGGATGTTTTTACGAGAAAGGTGGAAGTTCTTATTGGTAGAAGAAAAATAATGACGAGCTATATCGTAAGTGAAGATGAATATAAGAAACGTTACGTGGTATGTGACGTGGAACTACGAATCAAATTCTAACTGCAGAAGAGTACACAGCTACAAGGATTTGTTGGTGCTCGAAAGACGTTGACAGGGGGCGCTGTTGGTAAACATTTGTGCAACAGTTTTGTGAATAATTGTCACTTGAAATTTATTGAAAAAACAAAACGGTGGCGTTAGCGCCGATTTTGGCCACGCTCCAAAATAAGCTTGGAAATAGTTACGATTTTATTCATATTTCAACGTCTGTCATCTACGGGCGACAACCATTTTTACGAAGAAAATAATTAATGTCATAACAGTAACTGTACTTACGTCGCTGTTCGCGGAAGTATCGTCATCGTCGACCGGTCCGTCGTCGTCGGGCTCCGTTACGGGCTCGTACTCCACGTCGCTGGGGTCTGTCGCGTAGGTCTCCGCCCAGTCCGTATCGCTCGTGTCGCGCGCAATATCTACAACACACACATCGTTCAACAACTGCGCTACAACTGCCGTGAAGCCATGATCCGATGCACGTTCCAGGTGTAAACTGTGTCTGTAAAATGTCGTACTTTATTTCATTCATGTTTTTATTTTTTTTTCATTTCAAACTAGACCGTCTTTTCATTTTTTGTGATTTTTTTTTTCTTGCATTTCCACTGATCTTTTTTAGCACATGGGTTTTTTTTGGTGTCTGTCTGTCTCTTTCACTCTTTTCCAAAATATTTTTCTTATTCATTATTTTTGTCTGTCCAAATTCTGTTTTGTTTTCATAATCTTTTCATTGCCAATTTACACATAAATACACAATTCCATCTACACACGTACACACGTTTAAAAATACATGCAGATATTATATGGCTTAGATAAAAAGTCCAAAAATATTTCCGATAGAGGATAGAGATATGATATCTTTCTTTCAAATGAGAACCCGAAGCGAAATGAATCTTGAATCGAAAAATGAAATGCACACACAAAGCTAATTACAAACAATAGTTAAGAAATAGTAAGTTATGTTATAAAAATTAATTATATAACCAGAGTATTTGCAATTGAATGGGCATTCCTTGATACAAAAGCCTGCTGAGCAACTGTATGAGAGATTTCACACAGTAATTATTGCAATCTTTCACGTACGAACTTCTTAAGGCTCCCTCAGACAGGCGCGACGCAACTTTAGGAGAACAATTTCTATAAAAACTTCATGGATTTCGTTCTACCAGAATTGCGTCGCGCCTGTCTGCTAAAGCCTTTAAGCGTGACTAAATCATTTAACAAACATATTGTGAAATCTGACAGTCACCGATGAGATCAATATTTCTAATTACCTAGAAATCAATCAATTATAGATATTTTTCGACTATTCACCACAACCATGAAATGAACTACAAACTAGCTAAATCACTAAAATCACAAGTACAATCACACAAAAACATATTTCAAATTAGGGTTGCCACTTAAGAGATGCGTTAATGAGCGTGCAAAAATTAAATAAACTTTCCTTGTATAAGTAGGTACCTACTTACCCCGACCTTATTTTTATTTATTTTTTCCTTTTTTTTTATTTAGAATAGGAGGTCTTCTTTCAGGCAGGCGTTTTTAGTATTATAAACCGACCCCTTATTTTTGGTTCATGATATATATATGGGGATATTTTTAGAGGGATAGGACATTCAGTTGGACCAAACACAAATGAGTATTATCTAAGTAGATTACAGTCATTTATCATTTGTGATCCAATCAAGTTTCTCACAAATACGCCAACATTGGCGATCGCAAGAGCAAAATTGTGCGTCATCATGTAATATTTATTAAGAGAGGTAGATCAATGTTTGTTCAAGTGTCAGCCATTGTTTTGCAGTAAGGGCACTTGTATATGAACTCGACAGAGGTTTCGCCCGATAGATGGCGTTGGTAACCTCCATTTATAGTTTAATTTGTAAGTTTCCTTAATATTTTCCTCCACCATTCCAAGCTGATTCGGCATAAAATTGACCTGTTTTAACCAAAGGACACAATATCAAAGCTGCAGTTTTAAGAATGATCAAATCAAATGAGCGAATGGATAACCTGAATTTGAAATATGTTGCATTTTACACTACAGCTAATAAACATTGTTCTAGCAAAATACTATTTAAGAGAGTAATGAAGCGTGAATGATGATATGATATAACTATTTGTGGTGACATCAGATGGACAATGTCCATCTTTAAAAATAAATATTACATGCAGTTTCTAACACTAGACCTATTACAAGTTTAGTGATATTGACATTAGTTAAAACATTTTCTACCCAGGCTTATTATTTATATTCACAGTTCTCTTCTAAAAAAGTTAAACTCTCCAAAGATTAACTTTTTCACATCTGCATGTGTTTATGGTATACACCTGGACATTCAGAAATAATGTATCCCAATTACATCTTGTTACCCTAACAGTCGACAATAACATAAGCATACTGTAGTCAAAAATCCATTGAATATGTTCATTCTATGCTAAATTGCTGAGTGATATCCCATAATCATCAAGTCTTCTGGTCGACTGGATCCTGTGTACCCTGGCCCTGGATCCGGGGTGCACCATGTTGCAGTTCAGAAACATCTGACAATCACCAATTAAAAAGTTAATATTTTAATATTGATGACTGCATATCCTAATTGAGGTATGGCGAATCTTTGGTAAAACCAATAGTTTTGAAATCATATTTTAATTCAACAATTATGATGATCGAACTAAAAAGATCACCACGCGTGACAAAAATTCGCCAACCAGACCTAAATTACGGACCAAAAACGTTTAACTAATTTTATGGGTAAACACTTCACGTGTTACATTCCTAATTAAGATATAAATTAAGAGGTTAAAAAACAGTTAAAACTAGAAACTAGATTACCATCAAGTGTAACTTGGAGCTTTACTAATTACCATAATCGTGTTTCGTGCTCATTACGATTCTCGTTACATACAGGGGGCAGACAAGATCGTTGCCTGTTGGGTGTCGAACTCGTTAACGGAATCCTCTTACGTCATAATTCTGGGATATTCTTTACATATGAATATTATATTCTTAGGATCAAGTCACAATGTCGTCAATGCTTTTTATAATGACATGGCATGGCATGGGTATCAAAGATCTTATCTCTATCAACAAGAGGGATTGAACCTCTTTATATTTAAAGTGCTGAACTATTTGACCTTTCTTAATCCACCAGTAATTATTAACTGTCTCCGGATATGGCCCAACGGGACACTGAAACAGGCTCTAAGATTGCTTTTGTTCCCGAAATACTTTTTTACTTCGTAGCACAAATACGCAAAGCCTTTTCAAGTCAGCGGATTATTTTCAAAATGCCCTGTCTGTTCGCTACCCACTCATTGATATCATGCATGGCATGCCTGAATTCCGACAATTCCCAACTCGTACGTATGACCAGCACATAGCAGGCCAGATAAAGATGTCACAGTAGATTACCAAGCGAGGCTCCTGACGTAATGCAGCCCACAGGCCACATTGTGACTCATGCTTACCATAAGTCTTGTTCAAACTTGCATTGCATAGACTCAGGACTTTGACACCTGCACTTTTTGACACAAACCATATTTGCAATTCATGACACAAAAAAGGAGTTAGCATGTATGTTTTGTTGGCACGACAGTGGCTGTTTGCAGTGTTTTTGTAAAACTACTCGCTACGTGTAACGTGAGCGATGGTAGGATTTTCGTTGCTGCGGCTTATGGGATTATTATATGAATGGAGATAAGCAACATTAATACCACTAGTTTATAACGACATGAACAAAAAATTGCCACCAAAATCACGCTATCTGCAGTTTCCTAGGGTTTAGTGGGAAAAAGAAGCGTCGCAACGAACTCAACAGCAAGCAATGAACAAAACTAATTTGAATTAAATGTTTCTTTTTCTTAAAAACGGATATTTCGAAAAAGTTCATCTCCAAGAATACAATAAGTAGTTAACTTTTTTAATATGGGGGCACGAAATTCATACTTTTTTCTTTGTCAAAACCGTTTCGATTTTTACAAAAATTAGTGATGTTTTTTTTCGGTTTTCTAACAATAGACGATTCAAGTGTAGACATGTCTAACAAACAGAGGTCAACGACTGGAGAATCATGTGGTACCTGGAATGCACTTCCGCCTCTATTTTTACGTCTAAAAACTCGCGATAACTCTAAATTAGTAACACTAGACACAAGTTTAGACTTGTCTGCACAAATGAGTGACTAAGTACTCAACTATTCTGGAAGGGCTTTTGTTGACTGTGTTATACGGAAATAAACATTAGGGGGATTACCCTGATATGAAGGGTTTGTATATTTGCAGAATAACGGAGATGTACATGTATGAATAATAATTATAGGAGGATGTTTGACAATAGGATAACCGGCCGTTAGACAGATGATGAAATACATAACTGAAGAGATGACTATGTTCAATGAAATACATAACTCGGGAGTTGGGTGCGACGTTTTTGTTTCCAAGCGTAAAATTATAGGAAGCCGTGAAGCGGAGGGCGTATTCGTCGCCTGTCTTATGTTATGATTATGACAGAATGTCGTTTGGATAGGCTCTAGTTTTTTAGCATATTTTTTGTATAACTGAAAGGTATAACTCGTTATCAACATCTCCGTATAACTAGAAGTTACTCTAAATAAACGGGATAACCACTCAGGTTCGCTGTGTTGACGACGCCATTCTAGATAAAACACGAACATACTTCTGGACCTATAGGAATTACAAATATAGGTACATACGTACGTTTTACACTCAAGGATACTCTGGGAACACATGTATATAATAGTCTACCACATGTCACGTTAAACTTACAAATAAACCTAGAGGGTACTTAATAGCCTTTTCCTGTTCTTAAATAAAAATCGGTCATTATTATTGAGCTGGGGTGTTATGGGATATCAGTCTGTCGAAGGTACATAATTATAATTACATAAATAAGTAGTAATACTTCAAATATTCGTTAGCAGTTTTATAATTCTTATACATATTTATATAAAAGTGATGGCGAATGGAATATTTTATTATTAAATAAATTATTTTTAAATTGAGGCAGCCCTAATTCAGACTAAAATAACCAAGACGATCTAATAAAAAATATTTTAACGACTGTTTTTAATGGGCAGCCCTAAGTACATGTTAGTACCTAATAATACCGAAAATGACTATTGTAATTACTGTTTTTTTTTGGGCAGCCCTTTATGCTACTACCTTCTAGTACCGAAAATGACAAGCAACGTCGCTTACACAAACTAGTACTATTTCATAACAGACATACTTTAGTTCTGCAATGAATGCCTCGTTGCCTCTTTTGATAATGAGTGAATAATTACGATAAAACCGCTCATATCGTTATGCAATAATATGTACTTAGTGAGGTTTCCAAAATTACCGAGACATGTTCCAACATGTTTGATGCGAATGCCAGGTCATTGAATGACGCGGTGGAAAACATTACTTTCCGTGAAGCGTGAAGCCGCGGTTTTGAACACACGTATACAAAGATGTATACCTAAGTACACTTACCGAATTTGTATAGCGATTTTCTTCGAAATTATTGATTAAAATGATTTAATATTTACCATAGGTACCATAGGCTCAGTAGTTACCTACCTGAGCATGATACGATATTTTGGAATTAAAATACTTAAAAGGTTCAACATGTTTGCACACGACTGTGCTTACCAAATTTTTTTTGGTAATTTTGATTGTATGATACCTGACAGGAAAGAAACGTAAGAAGCATTGTTTTAAAGAATATTGGCGAGATGGGTAAAATAATAAGTTTGCCCTCAGATAGCAGAATATCTGTCACACATGTTGTTCGTTAGTCATCCGATGCGCGTGTATTACTTCTAATACGTTGATTGTACCACCAAGTGGAGATAGATCGGTACCCTTGTCCTAACCGAAAGCGAATACGCAATCGTTTACATGAATTATGACGTAAAACCGCGACTTGATGATATCGCTTGATACTTCATATTCATATAGGAGCGCAACGATCGCGTACCTGTGCGACATCGACAGTTGCTTTCGGTTAGGACGCGCCTTACAATTATTTATCCAGAATAAAACTATAATAAGTACGGTATATCGAAATCGGCAATAACAGAATTAATTACCACGTAAAAGGGGTCGCCAGTCGCCATTATCGCCTAAGGTCATTAACTTGGCATCATTTTTAAGTCTGACCCACTACTTTATTTTATTTTTATAACCTTGCTTTTAATTTGAACTGGTAACTTACCTAATATTTAAATAAGTTGCTCACATAATATTGTATATTTTTTTTTTAATTTTATCATTATAATATATAAAGTTGGTTTAACTGTTTTTGTTATGACTGTACCTAGTGTAAAGGTACACTAGGTACTTTAGGGCTGCCCTAACATTGGGCTACAAGAGAAATTATATTATTATTTTTATAAAGCTCTTTTTAATTTTTAATTTAAGTTTATACATAATACAGGAGGAGAGAAGCATCCCTATCAATATGGCTATGACTCAGTGTACAATAATACAGACCAGCTTTTTTTTTTGTGTGAAAAGTTATAAATAAATAAATGGGGTTCCACGTCTAGCTAAACTTCTTTCGTTTTCCAAAACCTGAAAACTTGTATTTTTTTTTCAAACAGGTCTTGGTTTCATTGTCCTTGATGTTAAATCTTGAAAAATCACCCAGTATGTTTAAATTTTTAAATTAATATATTTTTGTAGTTATTTTAATTACAGATACAGATGTGAATAATATTAGTAAGTATATTAGAAATAATTAGGGAATTTTAATATAAATATTACACAAATCTCATTATCTTAATACAATAAGAACACATAACATATTACAATAAATACATGCAAACAGTCAGGGACAGTCACGCAGACAAACACACATAGCTATGTAACAAAAAGTAAGTTGTACAATCTATGCAGTTAAGACTTACCAGTTTCCTTCCCTTGTATGCTGAACACAGTCTCTGTTGAACAACGTCTGCTCCATGAATGATCTGTAAGGAGTTATTTTTTTATAGTTACTGGTTAAATACAAACTTTTTCTTATTTTTCTTTATGTATATTAGACAAATTAAAATAATATTTGTAGCACAAATATAATTAAAGTATTGTTCTAAAAAAATATGATAATTAATATTTTGACAAAACATATTCTTGATTTCTTTTAACTATTTGTTTAAAAATAGCTTAACAGATTTTAAAAGTCTTCATTGTGAATATCATCACACCACAAGTTGACAAACATTGTGGAAAAAAGGTATGTTTTAGAAAAGGCAGCTGCTACACTAAATATAATATTGTACAAGAAGGTAAGCCCATCTATAAAAAAGCAACCAATGTCCTTGGTAATTTTTAAACAGGCTGGTGACATCTAAAGTTGAGGCTGCAATTCATTAGAAATCTAAAATGATTTCAAACAAAGGTGATTTCCCGCCCAACTGAAATAAACACAATACTTTTATCGCGAGTTGAACAAAGATCAGCAACGATCCTTTATCAAATAAGGCAATAGACAATTATTATAATAATAAAGTCCAATCTTGATCATCAAACTCAATCACCTTGGGAAGTAGTTTTGACAGAACATTATTTGACGGAACTACGTGCAAGCCCTCATTTGGGGAATGTTAATGATTTTGACATATCGTACGCACAATGCTGATGAATGAACATTGTCGCCAATAGCGACCTCCCATTTGAGTTTATTATCCAGAACACACCCAGGGCACAATATGTACAACACATAAACTGCTGTATCATATTATTCCAACATACCACTGTTCACTGACCACACACAACGGCACAGAATTTTCCGTAAATTAACACAATCAACACTCACCTGAAGAGAAGGTTGCTGTTGTGTTCATGTCGTGGTAGCCAGATATAATTCTGTTGGGCGTCTGTTAAAACTAGAATTTACTACTGGTTACCCGTTACTGGTTAGTTTGGAGCGCAGAGTACTGGTTTGGAGAACTTGGATGGATATAAGCTTCAACGCTTGCTTGCCAAGTTTGCTACTATTATTACTTTTCTAGAGGTGTTGTGATGTTGTCAGACTAAATATTTATAAAGTCACAGATAAAATACATCGCGATGAGCCGATGACACGTGACGCTGACGCCCACAGAACACCTAGTCATTGCCGTAGACAGAGAAACTTAGACCATTAGACAGACAGAGAATCTCTGTCTACGCTCCTACAGTGCTCCTACTGCTCCTAGCGGACTGCTGCTGACGCACTGACCTCTATTAAAATACGCTTTAATAGAGGTCAGTGTGCTGACGCCACCCCACATCATAATGTTGTCAGACCAGATAAAATAATTTTTATTTTATTGAAGTAGTTGTATGCTATAAATGCTATAATCACTGTTAGGCGTCTGTATCTCCCAATTCCTCATTTTAGAGTTCCTTACTTTAGAGGGAGAACTTCATGCAGAATATAAGAACTCTGAAATCTGAGCAATATGAGATAATATTTATTTTGTTTCATAGCGTCATGTCCTACGGCATTCTGCTGTGGGGCAAAGCCGCTGATATTCAAAATATATTTGTTCTTCAAAAACGAGCTGTACGAGCAATTTACCAGCTAGGTGCTAGAGTTACTCTGAGAGATTTTTTTAAAGAGATTGGTATTCTCACGGTGGCCTCACAATTCATCTTCGCCAACATCTTATATATTAGGCAAAATATACACTTATACACAAAAAACAGTGATATTCATAATATTAACACTAGAAACAAGGAGAAACTACGTGCTCCCTTTCACCGGCTTCATAAGGTCCATAACTCATTTGTTGGGCTTGGTATAAACTTTTATAACAAGCTTCCCTCTTCTTTGTTAGAATTGCCTTCTAATGCGTTTAAAGCTAAAGTAAAATCCAACCTTTGTTCAAAGGCATACTATTCAATCAACGATTACTTAAACGATAAAAATAGTTGGTCGCTGTGATTAACTCAAGACAATGTTTATGTTCTTTCTCCAAAATTAGCTTACCTACTGACAAGTTATACGAGTTCATATAATTGTTTATTTTATTTGACTATATTTATTAGTCACCTTAGTTTAATTTAATTTTTATTTATTATTGACATAATCTACTCATTTCAATGTTTTTTAATGAGTTGTATTGCAATATATGGTTAGCTAGCGACCTCGACAGTTCATCATATTATTCTTTTGAGCAACCGACAGCAAGTTCGTCATGCTCCCTTAGATGTCAATGCTTGCGGTAGCGTCGGGGGTCGGGTTGCCTCCTTCCCTCAAATATGGAGAGGGGGGTAATGGCTGATCTTTGCGTTATGCTCGTGAACGGGTGCTGCTTGTGGTGACAGGTCAGCTTGCTGACTATGGTTTTGTTATTGTTATTAGAAATTAATGTTTCTTTATTTTACTTCGAAGGTCCTAGTTTATCATTTGTGGCTACTAGTTACAGCTATATACATATAAATAAACATAATGCAGCATTGCATATTATGTAAGCGGGCACGCCCTTTATGCCAGGAGGCTTTTTATTATGTATTAAGTTCTGTTTGCGTTTTTGTTTTTATTATTTATTTATGCTTGAGTATAGTTTTAAATATTGGCGTGTGCTAGCTGACATATGGCAAATAATTTTAATATTTTTGTGTTTCGTAATGTTAATTTATTTATTACTATATGTATAGAATCCAGTTCTTCTAACTGAACAGACAGCAGTGCTGCTGGGGAGTTTGTTCCGCCACTTCTTCTTCCCAGCTAAAGCACTAGGAAGTGGTGAAGGGTGGGCGTTTTGGGGGGACTGTCTTATGTGATTTTGACGTTCAAAAAGTGCTGATTCTCAGCCTAATTTGAATAAATGACTTTTGATTTTGATTTAAAATACCATATAGCACGCACTGTGATTGTGTGAATACTTATACAATATGTAACAAAAACCCTGTTGTTCCTTTTACCTACGTTTTAAGAATCGGTATACACACGTAATAAAGCAAGTCATTTATATAAAACTGATCAAAAAAATTATTTAAATAAATATTTAATTATTGATATTCTGATTTCTTACCTCTGCAATTCTGCATGAAGCGATGACGCGAAACCAGAAAAAAATAGAATGTTCCCGCCCACTCTCTTTGAACGGTGCCGCTGCGCCGTCGCCGCCACTTACCTACCTATTTTGCTATAATACGAAAGTTCGTGACCTTGTCAGCTGTTGTTTTTCACTTTAACGAATGAATGTTTGAAAATGATGGTTTACACGGTATTTTGAACAATTGATAATTGTTAAAACTACATTAAAAAAACAAAGTCGCCGCGTCTGTCACTTAAAACCTTATGTTTATTTGAATGCATTAATTTATTATGATGTCTATTTGACGCCTACGTACGCTCCGCAGAACGGAGGTATCGGACTTGATGTGGTCAAATGCTGCTACTATCTGTGAACGCATTTCGAACTCCGTATCGCAAGTTTTTTTGAACAGCTGTTGCTTTACACTGCCCCAGAGGAAAGATCTAAAGGCGTCAGATCAGGTGATCTTGCAAGTCCAACACTTGCTCCTCGGTGTCAATGACTCGAGTCCTCGGTCTGCCTGCGTCAGCTCGATGTTGGTCTCGTCCGTGCACACTTCCGGTATTGTACGTACGTGCAAACGTTAGAATGCAATCGCCGATGGTAATGGTAGACTCGCTAAACGTTCTTGGTAGAGACTGCGTGCACATCAGCATATTAAAATATTCTACGTTAGAATAAGACATGGTAAATATTTAACTACGTAAACAAACCACAGGTCACTAATCATAACATCACAACACAACATGATCCGCAGGGCGGCGGCGGCGGGTGGCGGGGTAAAGGCCCGTGGTACCGACACGGGGCCCGTGCGCCGCGGTAGCTTTTGGCGGCATCTTCTATCGCTTCAAAGAAAGTCGCCAAACTCGTAGGCTATTTAGCGAAACAAAGATGTACTTGTAAAATCAGATAAAACATTTTTTTGAGTGTGCCGATTAGTTATTTGTTATTGACCTGTCGACTGGCCAATGCTCATTTTTTTAAAATTATAAATTCATCAATGTTGTTCTTGTAGGTAAATGTATAGGTACGTCCCTAAAAGGAACAACAGGGTTTTTGTTACATATTGTATAAAGCGAACTACTCTTCGCGCGCTCTCTGTTGTACAGCGAGACGTCGAGTTGTGTGCGAAATAGAGCGCGCAAAGTGTAGTTCGCCTTATCACGACAATGTAGCCGAAGCATTAGTAGCACTTATAAAACGTCAAAGCATCGAATATTTGACAAAAGTTTAAAAATAACGCCCATCCTTCTTAAATAATTATCCACACAATCACACTGCGTGCTCTAAGGTATTTTAAATAAACATTATCTCTTAATGCTCGTAAGCCTAGGCCTAGATATTATTGATTTATTTTATAGTTATAAATGGTACAACACCACGAAAGTCACGAGCATTCCGCAAAACCAATCCTAAGCGCCTGAAATACTCCTTCGCAAGGGTAACGTGATCTCGAATAGTCAGACACCGGTCGAAAGTCACTCCCAAATCCTTTAAATTGGTGACACGATTAATTAAGTGACCACTCAAATTATAGTCATAATAAATTGGCCGCAATCCTCTACCGTAATTCATGACGTAGCACTTGCTTGTATTAAACAGTAGTTTGTTCGCGATGCTCCACTCATAGATGCCATCAATATCCGTTCGGATTTGTGCGACTAGCTTAAGGTTGTCGGCATATAGCAGGCATTTGGCAAACCCAACCTTAGTAATGAGGTCATTGATCATGATCAGGAACAGAGGCGGCCATAACACGGGTTCCTGAGTTACACCCGAGCGTGTGTTATAAGGTTTGGACTCGAAGCAGCCAAGTCTTACAAACTGCTTGCGATCGCGCAGATAGTCGGAAAAGAAGTTACGAAGACCGGATGAGAAACCGATGACCCCCGCATAGTCAAAGGCACATCGTTGTCAACTCTGTCGAATGCTTTCCGGAAATCGAAATACAGATCGTCAACCTGCCCACCGATGTCCAAGCCATATGTATTCTACATGAATCAGCCGCTTTTGTAAATGATAGCGTGGAGTATAAGCTCGAAAACCTTGGCAATAGTTGGCAGGATTGCGATTGATTTCTGCTGGTATACTGATACGGAAACTACGCAGCCATGGAGCTTAGCATTGTGCAGGGGCCTACCAATATGTTGGTGTTAGACTGCGCGACAGCAAAGACAGGGTTATGTTTTTAATGTGGAATCTTTGTATGTTGAATTCTTTCTAAGCTCGAAGCATTCTAAGGGCTGGATCGATTTAAATATGAGCTGAGGTTTCTATCGACTCGTCTAGGTCATGCGATGGTTATAAGCTAACTTTTGTTTTTATAAAATTAAAAAAATGCCAGATTTTACACGTCAATATGGCTAAAAAAAATAAAAAACTTCAAAACAAACTCACTTTTCAAGCAAACTGTTGCAGCTGATGGAATAAAATCTGAAATTGAACTGAAATAACTGCCACCAACTGCAACTGCATCAGACTGCCTGAAAAGTGAGTTTGTTATGAACTTTTTAGTTGATTGCAGTCGGGTTTTTGGATTAATTAAAAAAAGATAATTTTATGCTGGAACATTTATATGTGAAATAATGCAGAATATTAGGAAAAATATTTTAATCAAAAAGTCACGAGTTTTATCATCATTCGTTTAGTTGTGGTGAGGTTCATGCAGTAACTGCCTTGGAAGATTTTATCCCTCATTTTGTCCCCAGTTTTACAGAAATAGTACATTGTTCACCGAGAGGAGAAAGTGACCGATTACCGTCGAGGGTGTCGTTTGAAGCCCGAGCCGTAGGCGAGGGCTTTAAAACACCCGAGATCGGGAATCGCACTTTCTCTCGAGTGATACATAGTGCTTTATACTACACCTAAGAGGAAAATAAAAAACTAAATCTTTACTAAAACTGAATCCTCAAACAACACACAAATTGAAAATGGTGCCAATGGCGTCTGCAATTTTCACATGTTCTTTTTTCAAATTGTTTATCCTGCCGCCGCAGGGTCGCACCATTGAGATAGCTATTATCATGGTACCTATAATAATATGCTTCGCCTGGTATTCTCTTCCCACGATGGCCTAAGACTACGTCACGATAAGTGTTGCCATTCATTGTCCGTTTCAGTAAATTTAGGGACTTTCTTAATTAGGTAATAAAATAAAATAAATTACTAACTAGCTTAACTATTTAGTAACTCTTGTGATTCATCTTTTTAGTTTTAAATTAATTAACATATTTAATTATTAGTTCATAATTGCTTTGATAAGTTGTAAAATGCATTTTGCTCAGGTAATTCAATCACACACAGTAGCCACACATCGGATTGACAAGTGACATACTGACAGCTCCCCATTTCATCACTATCGTCGTGTCGCTCATATCTATAGCGTTGTTTCGCTCGGTGAGCAAAATACTGTGGTTCCCAAACATTAGTTAGGTACTATAAAAACTGTGTAAAAACTGTGTTTGAAAGATACACAAGAAAAAAAAAATGGTTAAATGTTCCGTACTAAACTGTAAAAACAGAAGTAAAAAAGGCGGAGTAATAAGGTTTTTTTCTTTTCCCAAAGAAGAGATGATAGCAAATAAGTGGCTTCAATATTGTAGACCAAAAACAACAATAAGAACTGGTAAGTATGTACCTTTCTACATATTATTTCATTTATCTACGGTTGCAAATTCCATATAAGGCATAGTTGTGCTAATTCGGCTGTACGCCCGAACATAACCTAACCTAACTAGTTTTTGACTTATTTTTCAAGTAGAGTTAATTGCGTCCTATTAGGTTTTCGTCGTGTACCACAGATAACTATATACTAGTCGGAGACAGATAGGACAGTACTATGGTTGACGATTAGTTCCAAAAATATGCGCCAAGCGCTAGTGTCGTAATGTCACTGAGGGATGACCCACAGCGTACTATAAAAATGACGCTGACCATCCGGCATAGAATATCGATAGCATAGTGATGTGCCATGGAATATTCTTATAGGGTTAATTTTATTATTTGCAATGTTCAATGTTTCTTCCTATATGTTCATTGGATACGAATATAACGAAAGAAATGTAAAAAAAAAGACTTCAGATTGTACTTTTTATTTATTTTTTCGTCTTAACCTATGGGCTTTATATTTCTCAAAGGCAATTTGTTGAGGTGCACACATCTGTTTCACAAGTTTTTCTTGTACACCTCCTTTTAAAATTTTATTAATTATGTTGCACCAATTATGAACATGGGTGCGTATCATTAAATTAAGCAACCATTCCTTTACTTCGGTGTTATGACCTGTACACCCCAACCAATTTAAATCAAATTTCTTTATTATTTCTATTTTTAAATGTTTTTTTACACATTTTTTGTATGCATACTTATTCAAGTAATCATGTATAAGGCCCGAGATATTCCTATATAACATTAGAAACTTCTTTGATGGATATGTTAAATTATGATGTTTTAAAAGGGTATATTCTCGTTGTTCAATCCATTTATGAAATACATCTCTTTTTGTTTGCGTATAAGTATCAGAGCATCTCCTACAATTAAATTTGTTTGTCACTCTCCTGCACATATACCCTGCTGTATATGCAGAAGAGTGCACGCGCAATCTTTCGTTTACTGGATTGAGTGATTGGTTACTGCTAATGTTTTGCGTCATTGTTATGGGTCTACTACACACGGCATTTTCTTTATCTTCATCAAATGTTGATGAGGAACTCTCATCAACATTGGATGAAGATATGAGTTTAAAAAAATCAACAACTGTGTTTCCTGTATCATCCTCACAGTTTGCGTATATTGAATGTGGACCCATAACGTTGGACATTAGCAGTGATTTAAAAGCATTCAAAAAAGTATTTGCATCAGGATTGACGTTCCTGTAGTTGATGGCTCTGATCCTACCAAAAAAATTCTCAAGAGGATCCTGATTAACATTTCTAGGATAAAAATATTGTATATCATATTTTTCAAACAACAGTTTAGACAACCTTTCAAAACTTTCTATAGTTGTAACCCACCCATTAAGAGAAGGAACTCGAACCTTATAGATTTTATTATTTTTGAGGGCTTTCTTGCTACTATTATCAATATATTGAATATTATTTAATATTTGTTTGGCTTCTGTCCAAAAATTGAAAATTTGATGGGCGTTTGGCTTTATTGGTCCACGAAGTTTGCCCCGGACAGTACTCCCTCGAGATCCATTCACGCTGTCAAAGAGCTTGTCCATGAATTCCACAGCTTCGCCTGTTGTGGCCATTGTCTCACTGACATTTTGACCCGAGGCTGTAGTTTCTGAAATACATAATTATATATAAGTATAACAAACAAACAATGTTTCCATTTCCATTCTATCAGACTACAAGAAAGTGCAACTGGTATTATTCTTAGTATATTAGTTTAAATCAAACGTCTTATTAGTCATAATGGCTCAATTGTAAAAATTAAAACCCAATTATTAAAAACCTAATTCTTTTTAACAAAGAGTGAATATGTATAGTGTGAATTCTTGTGTTTCTTTTGTCGGAGACCCTAAATAAATTAAAGTAAAGTGAGTAAGTGAGTGATTGATTGATAACAAAGTAAAAACTTACTGAACAATGCAGTGTATTTAATCATTCCACTGGTTGTTGCACTCGAGAGTT
This sequence comes from Brachylomia viminalis, assembly GCA_937001585.2. Taxonomy (NCBI): domain Eukaryota; kingdom Metazoa; phylum Arthropoda; class Insecta; order Lepidoptera; family Noctuidae; genus Brachylomia; species Brachylomia viminalis. The sequence goes on along the minus strand of OW443310.2, from coordinate 24,561,163 downwards.
TGGGCAGCTACACTCACTTTAATTTTCTTCATTTTTGCTGCGTAAATATGGTGCTCTGTTAGTTTTTTATGCATTCTAGTATGACCTAGTTGGCAATCAGCATCAAATACCATTTCAATATCCTTCCAAGTGGCAACTTTGCTTTTGAAAAACATGTCTTTTGTAAGAAGGTTGTTCCTTAGCCCCTTAAGTAAGTGTGGGGGATCATACACTACACTTAGGTGTTGTCCTGACATCTCAATAGTTCCATCTGCAAACAAAAAAGCTATTGAGTACAACTACTAATTTATAAAATAATGTCAAAGTTTAGACAATGATTTAGATGTTTGTTATGCAATTGTGGTTTAACAGTTCAACATATTTGGATGAAATTTGGTACACAGTTAGACCATGACCTGGACTAACATACAGATGGATATTATGATAATTATAATGATGATGGATACTTTTTATCCTAGATAATTTGCAACTGCTATGCAGATAATGTGAACAAAGGCTATTTGTAGAGAGAGTATCTACTCACCATTATATATAATTATGTCTCAACTCAAGCAATAAAGCGATGAGAACGAATAGTACACAAACTAACCCAGAGATTCGACACGAACACGAATGACTGAAATTATTCTATTCTATTTTTATGGTTCTGGCTCCATCGAGACTGAAATTACGAAATTACTGAAAATACAATCTGTCAGTTTGACAGTTATACGCAACACTCAACAGCCAAAATGGCTGCCAACAACATGGCTACCGAAAGTAGCGCCATAACGCATTTTTTGGAACTAAAGCTGTCGCAGGCCTGTCGTGTACTAAGTTGGTCCATGTTATTATTTTATTTTGTAGTGATTTTTTTTTGGTTGTTCTTTTAGTCCTAATTAAGGACAGGCAAGGGGATCTTGGCCCATACAGCCAAGTCAGATGTATTTCTTTTTCAAGTGATGTTGACGTAGCTTGCTAGATAGTTTTTTTTTTTTCAAATAAGGTTTAACGGCTCTGTCTTCAAGGCCGTTTGGGCTCATCTAAAATATTAAAAATGATAAAAATTGAGTACCCGTTGTATTATTTTTATCTTTTTCCCCACTAAAAAACTTTAAGAACCGCATCGCAACTGATGACGTATACTTAGGCCAATCACGTGACCCAGCTGTCACGGGAAGAGAATACCAGGCGAAGCATATTATCAAAGAGTATAGTAATATAGATGGATATTATTATACCATGGCTATTATAAGTCAATGGGTCGCACTGCCAGCCCGACACCATCCAACCATTGACTTATCCTAGCTCAATGCATCCAACCAATGACTAAAGAATTCTTTAGTCATTGCATCCAACACCACTGACCTCTATTAAAATGCGCTGGACTGGCTATCGCAATCAATTTCATGTGCCTATTTGAAAATCGCCATTTTGGCGCTGACGGCAGCAGTGTGGGGGAATGGAACTAATACCAGTGATGTATAACAAAAGGTTTGTTATCGATAAAAACTTTTCTGATATCGACCACAATGATAGAAATATTACCAACGCTATTGTTACAGATTTCCTATAAATTAAATTGGTTTAGGTAATTATTAACATGTAACTTTCGTGTTGTCTTTTATCCGTAATCTGTTTTTAAAAACGTGTAATACGTTTTATAACATATGTTAAGATTGACTAAAATTGTAGATAATTGATATAAAACAATATAGGCATATATTTTGTTAAATGTTATTAAAACACAGATAAAAAGACATGTCTGCACTAGTTGAGTACCTTACTAAACTAATGAACTACAGATAGTCGTAATAAGCAGATATTTTACGTAGAAAACATAACTTGAAATAGCAGTATCTAGTACTGTTTATGGACTGTAATAATAAGTATCACATGTCCGGTTGACCCCTTCCTTCCTTGTTCTCCTTAATCGGACATCAGTTCACTATAGGATCAATAAATAATAAAATTCTGTAAAATAGTAAATTACTAAGATAGAAATAGTAATTAATAAGATAATCCCTTCATATAAAGAGTGCACAATAAGATATTATTACTAGTCAGATACCGCATGTTGCCATGTGATAAGAGACACAATAACTTTCTATTAGGTCTGTAATTACGGTAATTGACTTGTAACAACTTAATTACCGCAGGGGAGGGGGACAGGCAAATAAAAAAAGCATTCTCAAATCACATATTTTATTAAATTAAAAATTACTGTCGAGCCATTTTTTCAACGTAGTCCGTGACTGATGTTTTAAGAAACAGGCTTGCGTGAGGTGTTTAGAACACAGATAATGATACATTGTCGGAGTCCAGTTGACAACCTTCATATTTTTTAACCAAAGTTTGAGAGTGTAATCGGAGGGGAACCTGTAATTAAAGGAAACATTTTAGTAGGTATGGGTAAAAAATTATAAATTATATTCATGTCTATAATTATATCTTAATGAGAATTATGAATCATAAGTGTTAAATTATTTTGTTATTGACTCTAATAATAATAAACCTTGCAGTGTTTTGCTATTATTAGAGATCATTATAATGTGCGTATCATTATTTTAACAATGATGAGCATGACTTTTGTTTTACATCTTAATATTACGAAAGTATCGATATGAATTTTGACATCCCTAACAAAAGTTATTGGTTAGAAAAATGTTCGTAAAATCCCGTAAACTCGAATAGTTTATGTTTATTATTGTAAGAATACACTGTTTTAAGCGGTTTTCTAAAAAGTATTTATGTTTTAGATTCACTTACTTGTGAAAACTGACACCACTGCCCTTTTCGTATCGTGTTTTACAATATACGCACGATTTCATGTTGGACGAACAATACAAGCTATGATACAATCACTGTCACTATTATAACACTTTAATTTATATCACAATCACAGTAAACACTTTAGAAAACTTTTTATTCCGCAGAGACACTTAGCATAAAATCAACAAACAACGGCCATTTGCAATCTTATTAGTTCTCAGAACTCTCACGTCTGTCACTGGGGCGCTTTGAATCGGCACAGCAAATAGCTGTCATTTTGTATGGGATAGCCAGTCCAGCGTATTTTAATAGAGGTCAGTGATCCAACACACAGCTAGTGGCCAGCGCCATTTTGCGAACTTGGAGATAAAAACTCACTGTAAAAACTTTTTGGCTTTTGATATTTAGGTTACCGGCGGCGGCGCATAGTCTTACCCAAAATTAAAAAAGAAAAACCACGTAAGAAATGGATTTTCATACACTTTTCTCTCCCGCTCAGATGCGTTTTCTCCCCGCATATTTGTTCGATATGCAATGACGTACTTTCTACCGTAAATTTGATAAAGTATCAAGGTACTTTCCAAGCAGGTGTAGTATAAAACATATAACTTTTCATTTTTAGTCTCAAAGTGCAATGTTTCAATTACCACGAAAAAAAACAAGCGATAAAGCGACAGAATTTGATAGCGGTATGCGGCGGCTTTATGTAACGCATGGTGACTACGTTTTTAATTGTATAACATTATAATAGTTTTCGCTATTGGCAACACTATTGTAAATACGGTTTCCTTTTCCATGTGGCATGGTGTCGGTGTAAGGTGAGTTTGTCAATCTTGTGAAATAAATTACATATTACTGCGTAATATTAGATTATTTTGCAATTATAAAGTACGTATTACTGCTTTTATTGAAAAGAAGTTACACAATTGGTTTTTTATGCGAAAGTGAACTTAGATCGTGGAAATATATAAACACGTGCAAGTTGGTGTTGGATTTGAGAATCTAGGTGGAGTTTCGGAAGGTTATTATTTGCAACATTATTGAACATTAGCAACGATATCAAACGTTAATTTGGCTTAATGTGAGTGAGCGTACAGCTAGTTAAAGCGAAAACGCGCATCGAAGAGGTTAGTTTTGTGAAGAAGCTTTTTGACTTTGATAATTTTGTTGTAGTTGCCGAATAAGCAACCACAATGCCGCAGAACGAATATATTGAACGCCACCAAAAGCTTTACGGTAGGAGGCTCGATTATGAGGAGCGGAAGCGAAAGCGTGAGGCGCGTGAGCCTCACAGGCGCGCTGAGAAGGCTCGCAAGCTGCGCGGTATCAAGGCCAAGATCTACAACAAGGAGCGCCGCAATGAGAAGATACAGATGAAAAAGAAGATCAAAGCACATGAAGAGAAGAATGTGAAACAGAACACAGAGAAGGTGGCAGAGGGTGCACTGCCCGTGTACCTCCTCGACAGAGATGTGCAGTCCCGGGCTAAAGTTCTTTCTAATATGATCAAACAGAAACGTAAGGAGAAAGCTGGAAAATGGGATGTGCCTATACCTAAAGTAAGGGCACAGGCTGATGCTGAAGTATTTAAAGTGCTGAAGTCGGGGAAGACCAAACGGAAAGCATGGAAACGTATGGTGACTAAAGTCACATTTGTAGGAGAGAACTTCACCCGTAAACCACCAAAGTTTGAAAGGTTCATCAGGCCGATGGCCCTACGTTTCAAGAAAGCTCATGTCACGCACCCCGAGTTAAAGGCAACTTTCTGTTTGCCCATCATTGGAGTGAAGAAGAACCCCAGCTCACAGATGTACACAAGTTTGGGAGTTATAACTAAGGGTACAGTTATCGAAATTAACATATCAGAACTTGGTCTGGTCACGCAGGCTGGTAAAGTTGTGTGGGGGAAATATGCACAAGTTACAAACAACCCTGAGAATGATGGATGCATCAATGCTGTACTCCTAGTTTAATTTTTTTAAATAAATAAATACCATCTGACTACTACTTTCAGCTCTGAAACTGATTGAAACTGTATTTAGTCTCATAAAAATGTTTGATAATGTTTTGATTGTAATCTATGGCAACAATGTGTCATCTTGGCCTGCCAATAAATACTGTGAAGCATTTATCCCTTTTTATTTACTTACCTATTCTGTAGGCTTGATTGATCTTCAACACAAGTTGGTGAGGTAGCCTAAGACGACCCACTGACCAAACTATGAAAATGGTTGTTATATAGTGACAGTATGTAAGTTAATGAGTCAGTGTATTCATTAAATTTTAGTACTAGATCCATTATGATATTAATCAATTTTATTTGTTTCGCTCGTTTTACTTTGTCAAGGTGTTTAACTTATTTGTACTTGCTAACAATCAACGGTCGGAACTTGTTTCTATCTTGTACTAGGGACCTTGAACTTGCCGCGGCGGATAGCGGTCAAGTTCGAGGCGGCAAAAATTCGCAATTACATTTTTTTCGATTTCTGATGGAGATCCTGCGACGAACGCAAATAAAGGCAGTATCGTGAAGATGTCGATTTCTTTATCAAATATGTACCTGTAGAAAAGTTAATTTAGGTGTCGAAACTTTGTGACTTACCTATTCTTCATTTTCTATTGTTCAGGTGAACCAAGATGCAGATTTTTGTCAAAACCCTCACGGGTAAGACCATCACTCTTGAGGTCGAGCCCTCGGATACTATCGAAAATGTGAAAGCCAAGATCCAGGATAAGGAGGGAATCCCTCCAGACCAGCAGAGGTGAGATATTCTACATTGTTAGGTACTTCTGGTGGCCTAGGATGTACTTATTCACAGCCAATGCAGAGCACTAGTCTTCCCACGCCTAATCAATCATCGGTTCTATAGGAGCGAAACAAAAAATGTTTGCGTCTCTAGCAAACTGTTGAATAACTTTCAATAAGCACATCTGTGGCCTAACAAACTTGTTTCGCGCGGGAATCGAACCCGGGGTCACTGCGACAACCTTACTGTCGGCAGCTTAATTAAAGAGTCTAAAAATCTTATTTATTCAAAAATATTTTTATTGGGCACACTGGCAGAGACTACTTGTGTACGATGACATAAAATGTGTCCCACTGTAGAAAAACCAAAGATTTGCCCCTTAGCATGTGGGTGTTAATCTGACGCGAGTAACATGGGATGACATCACATTGGAATGCGGTTCAATTCGCAAGCAATCTGTTTACAATCTGACTGGGAATTTTATTGATGCGGTGAAATAAGCTCGTAACAACATTCCATACTTAAAGGATAATGGACCTTGATACACCTTGTTTTGTTATAAGCATTCTCAAAAGTCATTTCTATGGGTGCTTGCATAGAGAAGCCGGTTTTCGAGCCTGACTCTCGGTGTAGATAGCTGCAAGTTGATCTACGGAACGAAACGGTTACCATGTTTTACACGTTTCTTTTTGTTTAAGCGCATAAGTTAACACGTGACTATTTCACCCGCACCGATCGGTATCGGCTTGTCTTTACCGGGAACCCGCTTCTTTATGCAACTTAATGGTCCAACTAGGGATATCAGGAAAGGAAAATAAGATTACTAATCACAAAAATATCCGTAAAATCATCTTCGTTCTAAACACAATTCTAACCAAACCGACCTTTGCCTACCCAGGTTGATCTTCGCCGGTAAACAGCTGGAAGATGGCCGCACCCTGTCAGATTACAACATTCAGAAGGAGTCCACACTCCACCTGGTGCTGCGCCTGCGCGGTGGTGCCAAGAAGCGCAAGAAGAAGAATTACTCCACCCCCAAGAAGATTAAACACAAGAAGAAGAAGGTCAAGCTAGCAGTACTTAGGTTTTACAAGGTGAGTCTTGTAGATATTACTGGAATGTTATACCACCCGGTAACGTGGCGGGAATTATAATTCGATCGATATTGGTGATCAGCAAAAGTCATGGAGTAAAAACGGGTTTCTTAGATGCCAGAAAAAAACCTTGACTAAGCTTTGTTTTCGGACACTTTTGGAAGTCCTATTTTGGAACATGAAAAAAGAAAACCGTTATTTTTAATGCCTTTGTGAGAAATCAATCATTTTGACCATCAAGATGTCTTTGGCATCTCAAGTATTTCATTGATAACTCACGCATTCCTATTCACGACACGCACCGACATGTTCGCAACAAGGAAAACCGGGGACTACTTAGCAGTTAGTAAATAAAAGACTGCATTTCAAAGAACTCTCCCGGGAATTAAAATAAAAGCTTCGAAAGTGGAATACTCGAGACACGTCGCTACTTGCGAGGGCGTCTAGCTTATTTATTTGTTTGTTGTGAGTCAGGGAGGGTAAGCAGACTTGTTCGGACATGTCGTATGAATCATGTGGATTCGTCGAATGGCGTGACGATGAGAACTGGTCATGTTCTAGTTGTTTGAAAGACAACAATGCATTGTTTGGTTGCGAGCTGTGATGCAATCGTTTGTTGTGCATGTCTAAACATACGTGATAAGTATGCAAAACCCCATGAGTAAGTTCACGGGGAGATTATACTTTACGACTTGCGGATTTTCACAATTAATGCTCTAATTTATTTCTGAATTTAGGTAACTAGTTAAAATTGTATTTCACAACTCGTTCTAATACTCAATAAAGATTGGTTCTCGTCTACTTGGGTATCTGGAAAATTTTCCTTCGAACTTTTGGATCTTTTTGAAGACTTCATTCGGACGTCCGCCTTATCTATTGAATCATACCTTCGCCTGCCCCCATACCATTGCACGGGTTCATTACAAAATTATATTACCTACTAATATCCAAAATCCCCTTATTTCCAGGTTGACGAGAACGGCAAAATCCACCGTCTCCGTCGCGAGTGCACTGGCGAGCAGTGCGGCGCGGGAGTGTTCATGGCTGTCATGGAGGACCGCCATTACTGCGGCAAGTGCCACAGCACGATGGTGTTCAAGGACGATGAACGACAATAGATCTTAAGACCAATCCGCTTAGACAGGTGTATGATGGATTTGAATAAATCTTGACACTGTCCGAGTAACATTTTGGTTTTATTTGACGTATTATCTTAATTTTTTACCAGAGGTTTACATGGTTTGGTAAGTATGTCCCGTAACCTTCGGCTTTCGCCATTTCCCTGTCATAATATGCGAGAATACTAGCTTATTAGCATGAAGTACAGAGCTAACCCTGCATTTATACCAACATATAAGACTTGTACTCTACATGTTGTCTACTATTTTCGTTTATCGATTGCGCCTCACAAGTTCTAAAGAAGACTGGCTGTGTACAAAACTTGTCAAGAACGTGAGCAAAGTATGTCTAAAGGTCAAATTACGTTTTTGGCAAGTCTTTTACAAGACTTGTGGGCTTTATCAAAACGTGTAATTATAAGAGTGTAAACGCGAGGTATGATGATCATGGAGGTCATAGATAGCATTATTTAGTGCTCAAAATACTAAACTACTGCTTGATAAACTACTGATCGGTGTATCGAAGTGTATTAGGTAAGTATTCGGATCACAGGACCAGAGTTGTGTCTTTTTCTGCAAGTTTCACATCCTGTCCCGAGCCTGGAACCTCGTTGGAAAATATTCTAGGTGAGTTCTTAACGCAGAAACTCTTCAATATTTCGAAATAAACGTTTTTACCAATATTTCGTATTTTATTTACCAAGTCCCAAGAGAGAGTCCCATTTTGGTCCCCTTTGGCAGAGGCCGCATTCATTCCTTTTTTCGGTAGATAAAAAAGTATCGAGTTTTTTGTTTATCTGACTGAACTCTGACGTGAATGTGTGCGTATCTATTTAGGGCTGAGTCATCAGCATCTTGTGCTTGTGAACCGAATCAGCAATGTAAAAGTCACAGGATTTAATAAATTGTAGAACGAATCTGGGAATTTGTAAACAGATATGTTAAAAACTCAGTTCACACAGACCATCGGCCAGATCTCGAAAAATACCTATTTAAACAATGAAGGTTTCTTGAATACAGATAGGTACCTATGAAGAATTTGTAACGATTTGTTACTAAATTGTTCATTTGTCACGTTTCCGAGATGTGAGCTATCAAAGTAAAAGTAAAGGCCGAGGAATGACTTTGACCTTGAAAGTCATTCCTCGACCTTTATCTTGGAGGGTTTTATTGATGATTGTAATTCTGTAATTAGGTAGGTACCTACATAGGTACGTCTTCCAGCCGCGAATAATATTTTAATCAACATGCCTACAACCTAGTACCACTGGCCTGCAAATTGCAAAAAACCTAACAAAATTTGAATTTCGCGGGCTACCCTGACGGTTCCAACTTCTAGCTCTAATAGAGATCTAATGCGCGGCCGTTACTTTGAAAAAAAAAGTCAAAATGGCGAAAGTTAAAAAAAAAGTCAAAATGGCGAAAGTTAATCCGGCCAAAAAATTCAAACCATATTTTATTTACCCGTTATAAATTATTTTGTGATGAAACATACGATTACAAAAAACCGATGGTTCAAGTCTCATTTTATTTATTGCATTATCAAAATATAATATGATTGAAATCAAGTTTTTCATATTTAGGTACTAAAGTTTTTCCACAATATGAAACGCGTGCCTACTACGCCACTGCGTAGACAGAGAAACTTGTCATCATAAGTTGACACGACGGTTGAAAGTAGGTACCTACGTCAAGATTGAACATAGTGCTGTGATAGTATTGACTAGGTTTTATCGATTTTTGTTTTGAATAAATTGTGGATTCAACGCCGAAACTGTGACACATTATCATTATGATTTGTCAGGGGGCAATTCATAGCTTGGCGCCGAGGGCTCGCTTTTTCTATATTGACGTGGCCGTCAAAATATTTGTTTACAAATTCCCAGATTTGTTCTAAAATTGTTTTAAGTCTACTACTAAATCCTGGGATTTTTATTTTGCAAATTCCTGTCGTGGTTCCTTAGTTCACACGCACATAGCATCTTGGAATAAAAATAGGATAAAAAAGTTAAAACTCGATACATTCATTAAAATATTTATTCAATACTGCGAATAGAATTGTCTAACTTACATAATCCATAATACCTAAATGGAATTAATTGTGCAATAAATCCACCATAGTTCTGGCAAGCGTTCCATTTGACGCAGACAACGGACATAGTAACGGGCAGCGGCGCGTTAAACTCCGGAACTGTTTCTTTGCGCCATTATGGATATTAGGTTGACATATTTTTATTTTCTTTGGCATGAAATTATAGATAGAAGCAGACTGTAACCGCCAGAAATAAACGAGATTGCATAAAATATCTCCAGAACCCTATTTACATGGCAAGAGATCATCAATTTCTCTTGATCATACAGAGTAACAATATATATCTGAAATTCTGAACTTCACAAGTTGCCCATTTATAGCATAGTTGGTTCACAGACCATTTCGATAATCCATGCTATTAACAGATGGAAACTATTCTTCACGAGTTCCGGAATGGAGTACAAAATACATAGTATAGTTATCGAAAATAGGTCTCAAGTTCTGCACTGGTCCTAGTCTACGTAAATTACAATTAGGAATGTGCGCTATCTGGTAGCACATCCAAAGACTGGGCCAGCTGATTTCTTCAATACAAATAGATCTCATAATGTTCAATGTTCCTGCACCACTGCCTGCTTCTGCAAGACTAACCGACTCCATTTTACATTAGAAATGCACAATAAAGGTATATCTAATAGGAATCTATATAATTTGTCCCACCATTCCAACTTACCTATAATTTTCAGATCATTTCACACATCTGGAATGAAGTTTTAATACAACTGCGACGAGTCAATATAATTTAACAATTTATTTACTTTATTCTAAAGGCATTACAGTTCCCGGTGTAGGTACGAGTATATGTAAATAACTCAGTGGTATTTCATTGAATTTAATGTGCGTTATTCCGTTTGCCTACCCTAAGGTGGATACGCGGAAAAGCATGTCCGAGAATCTACCCCGGGCCTAGTTGGATAAACGGAATTTATAGGCTCAGGGTGGATTCTCGGACATGCGTTTCCGTGTATAGGGTGGATAAACTGAATAACCGATAATGTGGATTCCATCTAACGATTTCCCAATAAATAATAACATAATTGACATGTTTAATATACAAACATCAATTTAAAAATAACTAAAAACATTACATATTTCAATAAAAACTAGAGCACCGAAACGTAACTAGAAGTAGTAAAATATTTTTACAATAAGAGATCATTACTACAACTGAAAAATTTACATATTTTCCTTTTCTATCTAGTCTAGTCGATAACATTGACTTACTTATATTTAATACTCTTCGAATATCCTAAACAACACCATGATAGTTTTCTTATATATCTTTTTAATTTTTACATGTAAATCTATATCATTTTAGATTCGTTTCTGAATATAATTAATTCGACTAATATCTCTATAAATCAGACATACAGTATTGATTACTTCCAAGTCTCAAAATTATGTATAAACTTTTATATTTTAAAATGATTAAGATAATGAACCAAGAGTATTATTTTACAAATCACTATTTTATTTTTCGAACCGTATTTTTTTTGGTATTCATTAAAATGGAGATGTTTTGTAATGACATTAACATTCTATCTACACTACTGAAAACATAAAATCGATACGTCATGTCCGATTGGATTCAATATTTTTTATAATTTAAATTACATGAATTTTAGCTCTTAGCACTATGTCGCTTAGGGCGACGTTTGGCGGTAGACAACTACACAATACCCTTACACTTGTAATTACTCTAAACTGTTCAAATGCAACGACGGAACCTTATACCAAGAATGCTTAACAATTTTTGGTAGAGCTGTCAATAATTTTGTTAAATACATACATATTCCTATGTACCTGGGGAAACCATGTAAATACGCTTCATAAGATTCATTATTAATAAATATTTATAAAAATGTATATCAAGGAAATACGAAAAGTATATATTTTTACATTTAACAATTGCCGGCGCCAAAACGTTTTATTAAAATGATATACAATTACATTATGAAGCGATCGCAGTTTCCTAAAGCATTAATTGGTTCTATAATTTTATATGAATAATTAACTATTATTGCGCCTGGGTAATTTACATCAAACCATACACAATATTTTAGGTGACATAATAAATAAATAAATATTTTATCCGGCCATAAATTAATGGACCTTATTGCAAATATCTCCAGCGATCTTGCAGTCCAAACCCATTTTATGTCGCTAAAATATTGTGCATCGTTCCTTCACCTATTTATATACATGAATTTAATATAACTGCCGTAAGTACTTATTACGTTTTTAACGTAAACTCGAGCCTCGTTTGCACTGTACTCGATTTCTTGCTAGCCTTTCATAATGACTTGGTATGCGACGTTTTTATTTGTGATGATAGGGCACATATCAAGCTAGAAATGAAGTACAGCGTCTTGCACCCCGGGAATGAGGCTGCCAAAGTACTGAGATAAATAAGGCCCTTTTTGAATCGTTCTGCCGAACCTCAAGTGAGGATAGTGTGATGATAGTTACGTGGCTGGCATCAATGACCTTTTAAAGCTAGCTATTAATTCGGTTAACATAAAGTCGTTACTCAAAACTGAAGCAACAAAACCTATTGTAAGGTCGCACACTCGTACTGCACTTTCTAGATAAAATCTTAGGTCTTTGCAGTCAGAGGACTACCACGAGACATTAAAAACTAAAAGTGCAACCTTAAATCTATAGATACAGCCAATCGAAAGTCCGCGGTAACACATTGACAGCCTTGTTTTCGTAGCAGTAAGGGCGCTTTTTGTAGTCCAAGATGTTATGTCGGACGATTGACCGTGTTCCTTAACCCAAGGCCCTATTTACCTCTGCCGTCTTACACAAAATTAAACTAATCATTTAAGAGCGTTTATACTTTATGAGTGGCAACGTCGCAATTCAGTGTCCTAATTCGTGGTTTTCAATTTTTATCATTTAATCGGAGCTTTATTTAAAAAATCCGTTTAATTAACTTTTTAGAACTATGTGAAAACTGTGTAAAAGGTAAGAAATCGTTGCGTTTACAGTTCTATTTATATGCAAATAATACATTGGAAACTTGCAGGGCGTTATTTTCATTGTAAAATAACTGTAAGCATTACGGTTACTTACTTTTTAAACACTTTCACGTAATTCTAAAAAGTTAATTAAACAGATTTTTAAAATAAAGCTCCGATTAAATGATAAAAATTTAAAACCACGAAATATGACACTAAATTGCGACGTTGCCACTCCAAGGTATAAACGCTCTTAAAACTGAAAAGAAGTACAAACGCTTAGCGTCATACGTCACGAAGGATTACAGTATTCACTAGAGGAATAAAATTATTATTTGTATCTACTTTATCACAGTGGGGATCTGTGAGGTTTTCTTTATATACACCGAGGGGAATGGGGAATTGGTCAGAGTTAGAAGTATCTTTTGGTAAGTGAGAAGAATATATGAGGGATGCCTGATCAATCTTCTTAGCGTGTTGATGGCAATCTGAATTGTTGTTCAGTGTTATTATTTCTTCCATCCAGCGGATTCCCGCGACCTTTACTTACTAGGAACTTATTAGAGAATGCCGATGTCCAGCAGTGGGTGTCAGTTGGCTAATATGCTGCTTATTTCCAGAAAGGGTTTAGCCAACTTTTGTTCAAAGTAGAAGAGATAATGTTGTAATAAAGTTCACTCAACAAAAGATATTCTGCTTGAAGGAATTATAACTAATAATAATTAATGTGTTGCGGATTATAAATAAATTAGGTGTGCGTTTAACTAAACTTTAAGGGATGTTAGTTGGGAACTGTCGAGAAAACCTCTAGCAGACGTATTAGGATAAAACATTTCACTTTGCCTAGCACACGCGTATGATTTTATATACATTTTCATTTTGTAAAGAATCGTATACTCTTTAATCTTACAGTGAGGCAAATTGAGCAATATCTAAGGTATTCTGAATGAATTAGGTCGGCCTATCCTGACCTATTACCGACTTTAAACATAATTGAGTATGCCACATACATAACGAGGATATGATTTCACTATTTTGCCTGCAGTACATTTTATCTGAGCAAGTGCTTGCATCCAAGTTTTCACTCTGTTTTGCCCAGTATTCAGGGAAGTTTATAATCTAGGTTAGACTTTTGTTTGGGTTAGTAGTCGATACAGATCGTGTATAAAATCAACAGGCATTGTATCGCGATCTACTACACCATAGGGATGATGACTAATATTAGAAATGTTCGAACAAATAAAGTAATTTCAAAGAAGTAAATGAGATAGTGGAAAATATCTGTAAAACCGGTGGAAATATGGAGAAGCTATACGCTTTTTTAGTTTTTCGAAAGGATTATTCTCGTCCTTGTCGCGCGGTATAGACAATATATAGCGCTAGTAGGAAGTTACATAGTCGTGACGTCACTTCTGTGATAGTACCGTCTTTGTCTAGCAGTTATTTTAAAACTTTTATAACTAGGCAATTTTTTAAGCTAATTTTTTTAATAATACTTGTTATTTAAAAACCAAATTGCAAATTCCTTTTGTTGTTTGCAAATATTTTTAGAATTTGAAATAAATAAATGCCATCATTCCTATTATCATACATTTTACAAAAGCCTGCAATGCACGAAGTTCAGCTGCTGTCAGTACTACCCTGCCATGATATTTCTAGTTTCCTGTCTAATACTCTGTAACTACCTACAACTCAGTATATAAAACCACATGCGTGTAGGAGTGACATTCGCGTTTCGCTCAGAGCTCGTCCCGCGACTCCGCTTCTTTCTGCGCCTTCTCTAGTGAAGGCTTTATCGTCTCTAATAGCTTCGTCAGCGCTTGCTCCGTCTGGAATAAAAGTAGTAACATGCGGTATTAAAACAAACGACTAAGAGTGTTGTCATACTGAGTGAAAACATATCCACGGTTGTATATCAATATTATTAGGTGCAATACTGAGTGTAATTGACGATATTAGAAATATCAGCACAGTTTTGGAAGATCCCCATCATATCTTCGCCTAGTAATCAGGACACAACATTACAACTTCACTTCATGAGATATTAGTGAGTATCAAATAGGTACAGTAGTACCCAACTGATATGGCTTACCGATGTACCTGCGCGGAAGATGAATTTTTAAAGCGCGGGAAATGCTATTGGCCAATCGACACGCTCCACGTACCGCGCTTCTTTTTCCTGTACCGCTATTGGTCGGCAGCTGCCGCCATGTTAGCGCGCGCCGCGTGGCATGTAAAAGTACACGTAGTGGCAAAAAAATTGTTTCTTTTTATGATTTAAAATGAGTTCCTTAAAAAGGGTGCCCCCTTTTTACTGGGATACTGGGATAGCAGGAGTGCGGCCTTTAGATTAAGTTTTTTCTATTGTTTATTAAATAAATCGTACATTTTAAATAACCTGTATTTTTTATTAAATATTTATATTTGACAAAACCTGGTGGCCCGATAAAATTGGCACGAAGTGTAATTGTGCGGAGGGGTGTGACTTGCGAGTGAGACGGAACTAACAGCTGCAGTGTATTATGTACCTTATAATAGTGATCTAAGGTTGATTGTAAGTTTTGAGCATTCTTTCGTTAATCTTCGGAGCCATACTTTCTTTTCTGCGCGAACGAAGATTCACGACGCGCCATATCAGTTGGGTACTACTGTATGTCTTCTCCGTTTGATACTCACTCAGAACTAAATCGACCTTCACTAACAGTCTGGGGCGGGCGGCGGTCGATCAGCTACGTTCTTAATTTTCCTGGGGCGAAATAATGACTTGTCACTGACTTCAGATATTTTTGGGGTGCTAGGAAGTCAGTAACCTCGCCAGTAGACTATCCGCCCTGCCGGTACCTGCGCGAGCTGCGCGACGGTCCCACGCAGCGCATCGCGCCAGGCGCGCTGTGCTGCTCCAGGAGCCACCAGTCCGCCAGCTGAGACCCGCTCACGTACCTGCGCGAGCTGCGCGACGGTCCCACGCAGCGCATCGCGCCAGGCGCGCTGTGCTGCTCCAGGAGCCACCAGTCCGCCAGCTGAGACCCGCTCACGTACCTGCGCGAGCTGCGCGACGGTCCCACGCAGCGCATCGCGCCAGGCGCGCTGTGCTGCTCCAGGAGCCACCAGTCCGCCAGCTGAGACCCGCTCACGTACCTGCGCGAGCTGCGCGACGGTCCCACGCAGCGCATCGCGCCAGGCGCGCTGTGCTGCTCCAGGAGCCACCAGTCCGCCAGCTGAGACCCGCTCACGTACCTGCGCGAGCTGCGCGACGGTCCCACGCAGCGCATCGCGCCAGGCGCGCTGTGCTGCTCCAGGAGCCACCAGTCCGCCAGCTGAGACCCGCTCACGTACCTGCGCGAGCTGCGCGACGGTCCCACGCAGCGCATCGCGCCAGGCGCGCTGTGCTGCTCCAGGAGCCACCAGTCCGCCAGCTGAGACCCGCTCACGTACCTGCGCGAGCTGCGCGACGGTCCCACGCAGCGCATCGCGCCAGGCGCGCTGTGCTGCTCCAGGAGCCACCAGTCCGCCAGCTGAGACCCGCTCACGTACCTGCGCGAGCTGCGCGACGGTCCCACGCAGCGCATCGCGCCAGGCGCGCTGTGCTGCTCCAGGAGCCACCAGTCCGCCAGCTGAGACCCGCTCACGTACCTGCGCGAGCTGCGCGACGGTCCCACGCAGCGCATCGCGCCAGGCGCGCTGTGCTGCTCCAGGAGCCACCAGTCCGCCAGCTGAGACCCGCTCACGTACCTGCGCGAGCTGCGCGACGGTCCCACGCAGCGCATCGCGCCAGGCGCGCTGTGCTGCTCCAGGAGCCACCAGTCCGCCAGCTGAGACCCGCTCACGTACCTGCGCGAGCTGCGCGACGGTCCCACGCAGCGCATCGCGCCAGGCGCGCTGTGCTGCTCCAGGAGCCACCAGTCCGCCAGCTGAGACCCGCTCACGTACCTGCGCGAGCTGCGCGACGGTCCCACGCAGCGCATCGCGCCAGGCGCGCTGTGCTGCTCCAGGAGCCACCAGTCCGCCAGCTGAGACCCGCTCACGTACCTGCGCGAGCTGCGCGACGGTCCCACGCAGCGCATCGCGCCAGGCGCGCTGTGCTGCTCCAGGAGCCACCAGTCCGCCAGCTGAGACCCGCTCACGTACCTGCGCGAGCTGCGCGACGGTCCCACGCAGCGCATCGCGCCAGGCGCGCTGTGCTGCTCCAGGAGCCACCAGTCCGCCAGCTGAGACCCGCTCACGTACCTGCGCGAGCTGCGCGACGGTCCCACGCAGCGCATCGCGCCAGGCGCGCTGTGCTGCTCCAGGAGCCACCAGTCCGCCAGCTGAGACCCGCTCACGTACCTGCGCGAGCTGCGCGACGGTCCCACGCAGCGCATCGCGCCAGGCGCGCTGTGCTGCTCCAGGAGCCACCAGTCCGCCAGCTGAGACCCGCTCACGTACCTGCGCGAGCTGCGCGACGGTCCCACGCAGCGCATCGCGCCAGGCGCGCTGTGCTGCTCCAGGAGCCACCAGTCCGCCAGCTGAGACCCGCTCACGTACCTGCGCGAGCTGCGCGACGGTCCCACGCAGCGCATCGCGCCAGGCGCGCTGTGCTGCTCCAGGAGCCACCAGTCCGCCAGCTGAGACCCGCTCACGTACCTGCGCGAGCTGCGCGACGGTCCCACGCAGCGCATCGCGCCAGGCGCGCTGTGCTGCTCCAGGAGCCACCAGTCCGCCAGCTGAGACCCGCTCACGTACCTGCGCGAGCTGCGCGACGGTCCCACGCAGCGCATCGCGCCAGGCGCGCTGTGCTGCTCCAGGAGCCACCAGTCCGCCAGCTGAGACCCGCTCACGTACCTGCGCGAGCTGCGCGACGGTCCCACGCAGCGCATCGCGCCAGGCGCGCTGTGCTGCTCCAGGAGCCACCAGTCCGCCAGCTGAGACCCGCTCACGTACCTGCGCGAGCTGCGCGACGGTCCCACGCAGCGCATCGCGCCAGGCGCGCTGTGCTGCTCCAGGAGCCACCAGTCCGCCAGCTGAGACCCGCTCACGTACCTGCGCGAGCTGCGCGACGGTCCCACGCAGCGCATCGCGCCAGGCGCGCTGTGCTGCTCCAGGAGCCACCAGTCCGCCAGCTGAGACCCGCTCACGTACCTGCGCGAGCTGCGCGACGGTCCCACGCAGCGCATCGCGCCAGGCGCGCTGTGCTGCTCCAGGAGCCACCAGTCCGCCAGCTGAGACCCGCTCACGTACCTGCGCGAGCTGCGCGACGGTCCCACGCAGCGCATCGCGCCAGGCGCGCTGTGCTGCTCCAGGAGCCACCAGTCCGCCAGCTGAGACCCGCTCACGTACCTGCGCGAGCTGCGCGACGGTCCCACGCAGCGCATCGCGCCAGGCGCGCTGTGCTGCTCCAGGAGCCACCAGTCCGCCAGCTGAGACCCGCTCACGTACCTGCGCGAGCTGCGCGACGGTCCCACGCAGCGCATCGCGCCAGGCGCGCTGTGCTGCTCCAGGAGCCACCAGTCCGCCAGCTGAGACCCGCTCACGTACCTGCGCGAGCTGCGCGACGGTCCCACGCAGCGCATCGCGCCAGGCGCGCTGTGCTGCTCCAGGAGCCACCAGTCCGCCAGCTGAGACCCGCTCACGTACCTGCGCGAGCTGCGCGACGGTCCCACGCAGCGCATCGCGCCAGGCGCGCTGTGCTGCTCCAGGAGCCACCAGTCCGCCAGCTGAGACCCGCTCACGTACCTGCGCGAGCTGCGCGACGGTCCCACGCAGCGCATCGCGCCAGGCGCGCTGTGCTGCTCCAGGAGCCACCAGTCCGCCAGCTGAGACCCGCTCACGTACCTGCGCGAGCTGCGCGACGGTCCCACGCAGCGCATCGCGCCAGGCGCGCAGCTGGCCGCGCTGGCGCTGCGTGTGCTGCTCCAGGAGCGCCGACCAGTCCGCCAGCTGAGACCCGCTCACGCTGCTCATCCTACAACAGACAAATTAACATTTTTTATACGAAATAGGCAGAGAGTCAGCATTTGTTAAAAGTCGAAATTAACAATAGAATAATAACACCCAAGATCCCGCTTTTACCACTAATATCGCATATACTGGAAAGCAGTGCAAGTGTGGAAGTCAAAACGGCCTTCAAAAAGCATTTATCGTTCTTATTACAAAACGAGTTTTACAACTTTATACTCAGCTTTAAACCAGCGAGCCTTTTTCGCATTTCGAACTAAACTTCTCATTACAAATAACTGACTGAAACAAAAGTCTAAAGCGGCCCAAAACTATCAATCTTCGATCAACAATATTACTAGATTTCCGATGAGCGCATCAAAAACGGGCGGAAAAATAAGACTACAATTAATGTTGTAGTCTTGTTTTGCAACATAGTTTTTTCAGCCCTATTGCTTGGAAATTATGTTTTATATTTCCGTAAATAATTTTTTCTTATTTCAAAAATACGTTTTGTTTTCAATCGAAGCAGTAAATACATAAATTGCAAACGATAATAAGTTTTATGTTTGAGTGTAAATGGTTATAATCAAGTTATATATGTGGTAGGATAATTTGATACTTCGAATCTTCGCGAAAATCCTAGGGGTTTTGCGAAAACGCGGATAATTAGACATAGGCGAAAAATTATCAAATCTTACTGGACAAAGTCAGGATCTAAAGAAGGGTATCTGGCGCTTGGCGGCCGCTGCCGCGGCACGCTCGCTTCGCTCGCTCGCCTTCGCGCGCTAATGGTCACTGTTCTAACATAACCTAACCTAAATTCTAATTATCCGCGTTTTTTTTCGCCTATGTCTAATTATCCGCGTTTTCGCAAAACCCCTAGGATTTTCGCGAAGATTCGAAGTATCAAATTATCCTACGACATATACAATCACGGCCACTCGAGTGATGTGTTTTTGTTCCTAATCCTTAATCTAGTGCTTTTGTTGATTGAAGCGATCTATAAATAATATTGCACTGTATCATGAATTGAGCAATGTTTGTGACCGTTTAGTTAGAATATTAATCCTATTTTTAGTTAGGATATTAATCCTATTTTAATTGAAGATGATTGAACAAAAGTTTGAGCGAGTTTACTTTTTATTGCACCGTGTAGGATAAGGCGAAAACATTGAAACTTGTGGGCCGTCAATGTTATTGTGTGAAAATATTGGATCGTTTGAGTGCAACCGCTGATTCAATCATATTGGGCAAACTGATTGCAGGTGTAGTGGCTGCCTCAGTTGTCAACTTTGTATTAAGAACTTTAACGTAGTTGGAATAAAGTTAGAAATTCCAAAATAGTTTTATAGAGGTATGAGGAACAGGATGTAAAGTTCATTCATACCCATAGTAAAGGAAGGATCTTTCGACCAGACGGGTGTTGTGTCTGGTGTGCAACTGCCCGACGATTGATGTCGAGGTGTTGTATTTATACAATGCTAGTTTTTTTTTTTTTTTTTTGAAACACATTTCGCCCCATTAGGAATTTCTCCTGTATCGTGGGTGCGTTTACAAACATTTAAACTCACATACACAAACAGCCAGACCCGGAACAACTACTTGCAGGTCATACAAATTTTTGTTCCGTGCGGGGATCGCGGTAAACAATGCTTGCGCGATGCAGGATTTTGCGTGACGTCAGCGTGACGAGTAGTTCGCATGTGGCGATGTAGATATCGCTACAGTTTAAACCTGGGTCTAAAGTTAAAATCCGTTTTGTAATGAGACGGGATAAGTTTCGAAGGCAATTTTTTATTAACGTACCTAACTCAAAGGTTGGCCTAGCAAGGCTTCTTTAGATTCAAAATCAAATCAAATCACGACTTTCGGCCGTCCGACCGGGAGGCATACACGATGGTAACAGTGTTAATCGCTTTGTTAGCAACAACAAACAATTTGAACCCCTCACCTGTTCTGCAACTCATCTAAATCGAAGCCATAGCTGCTCCTATCCGTATAGTACAATTTCCAGTACAAAGCTGCGTTGATAAGCAGCAACAGAGCCAGCAGAGCCGCCAACCACATACCGGAGCGCCCTGGAGGCCTATGGACTCGTGAGACCGAAGCCCTGGGTGCTACCAAGCTTGCTGTGGGAAGCTTCACTGCTGTAGGTATTCCTGGCTCTTGCGACGACGCTAAAAAAGTGAAAAACGTTTAATTTTTGGTACTTTTTGCAAATATACATGCTTGTTAATGTTACATACATTGATTATACCACTCAAAGTAAGACATAAATAGGAAGGTAAGGTCTACACTCTACATAGTCTTTGTAAAGCGAAAAGTCATCAAGTTGAAATAATTTTAAAAATCGCAAAATAGGAAATAATTCTTTGCCGCGACGAGTGCATTTAGTTTAGCTTTTTTATTAGTTTAGCTACTTAAAAGCACGGTGTGAACAGCAAAGCACAGCTCTACGTGATACTGAACATAAAGTACAGCCCCGGCAGAAACAATGACACATCCGAGTTCCAGACTACGTTGTTACCACGATATTTTAGATATTTTACGTGTAACCTTCAATAGCCCCTAACCCCTGAGCTTGTTTCGCCATTTCATCTTAGGAGTACTCAGATACATGACACTTGGCACTTCAGAGCCGCCTTACAGATCGAATCGGGCTGTACGAATAGTACACCCACACTTCGCCAGTCATCTTTAGGTCCCATGTAACAGGGTGCGAATATGACGTGGAAAAGTGTTTTCGATGTCCTATTCACAGAATAAACAATTTAATTTCAGAAAATGTTCGGCTTGTGGTCTCTGTCACTTATCCCTGTCTCTTTCTAAAGCTCGGTGTGGCATGTTAACTTCAGGGTACTGTAATGTAGTGATCTAGTGACTTCTCGCTCTACGAGGACAGACGGGGACGACCACAGGGGTGAGAGATGTCCTCGGCGCGAAGAGGCCGGCTGAGGGGACCAGCACTCGGGTCGGGGGCACGAGATGGAAAGCTGGGAGGACAAACAACATACAATTATACAACACATAAGTCGGGGTCTTTATAACAAGGGACTTGTCGGGGAATCGTTTTGGGGTGATGTGGAACGCGAAAAATGCAGTGATGGTCGTGTTGTGTGAAAGAGGATATGGCTAGAAAGGATGTGAGTAGTAAAGTTGAGTTTGATAAAAAAAAAGAGCATCGGTGGAGTTTCTTGCGGCTCTTCTCCATAGGAAACAACCAATTGGAACCGTGCACCTAGCTTCTGATGTTTCAGTAGTACAAGTGCCCATGTAGGTTTATGTGAAATAAAATATTTTGATTTGATTTGTAAAACAGGGGGCATTCGATTATGTAAATCCGACATTACATTTGGATAAATCTGAATGATTCATGCTAGACTCACTGAATACTAAGGCCGAGATTGATAAACATTACTTGGCACGTATTTTAGCTAAGCATTAATCCTGATGATGACATTGGTGACGATTCTCTTGTCACAAAATTCTCTAAACTAGACTAAAAATCACCAAAATTAAGTTTATTCCTGTCAAACGACGATTTCCCATTCTGAAATTGACTAAAGTGACACAACTTAACCAAATTTTAATTTGACAGCACTAAGATGGCACTGAGATTATAATTTAGTGAAAATGGCAATTTTGCTATTCAGAATTTTACGTTTTTCACCAAAAATTTTGATTGTCGTAACTAAATCTGCCTGTTTTTAATCGCGATTAAAAAGGTGTGGAATAAAATTAGTTGTCATGAACTAAAATTCACACCAACACCCCAACTTCAGATGCAAAAACAGACCTGTATCTTTTTTTTCTTTTCTTTTGCTTATATCTCGAAAACGGTGTGTCCTATCGCAAAAATAATGAAAATTTCGACCCCCTTTATAAGTCCCCGAAACATTTAAAATCCAACGTGATGGTAAAAAAAAAAAAAAAAAAATCATATTTTCCATACAAAAAGTGAAAAATTCCTTACAAAACATGTCGAGGCTGCAAAATGATGCGCGCCTCTGGCTCTAAAAAAAAATCACGTGGTACGGCAGACAAGTATCACGTGGAGTCGCAATTGCCAAATTTGATTTTAGATGTGTCAAAATTATTTTTAAATTTAGAGATTTTAGTTTGCAGAATAGCGTCAAGATTCTCATAGCCAAAAGTAAGGAATTTTAGTGATAGTTTAGTTAGTTTAGTTCGGTGTACAACAGAATCGGCACCATTGTTTAAATATAATAACAATCTATTTAATTTTTGTAACTGCCAATATTGTAACGGGTAATGGATTATTTTTAACTAAGAGTGACAATATTGTATAATGAATTCCAATTCATTTTAATCAGATCTAATTGTATGTTATTAACTTAATTATTTAATACCTTTAACAAATTTTTGTACACTAGTTAATGGCGAAAAATATACTTTTTCTGACAAATAAATTACTTTCACTTTTTGTCACTGTCGCACAAATGTCAGACTTCAAGTGCAAGACAGAGACGGGAACATATCTAAACCAAATTACGCACATATTAAAGTTACACTAGTACATCTATTGAGTAAAAATATCAAACCTTGTGATCATGTTCAATGAGAACTACTGCCGACCAATTGTTAAGCAGTTAGCCAGACTTTATGTATGTTATTGTGTCTAAAGACTTTGAATAAATAGATAATAAAAAAGTGCTAAGTAACGTTTATCAATTTCGGCCAAATCAACGACAGGTATAGCGTGAGGAATACATACTAGTGACCCTGCGATGGCGTCGTGCCTTCCTCGCCGCGGGCACGGCACACTCTGCCTCGCCCGTGAGCTTCGACTCCAAGAGACGACTGAACTCCTCCAGACCTGACATTGTGTTCTTTTCTAGGAATGCTTTGGACGAAAAATGTTGGAGTTAGTTTTTTTTCACAGTGAAATATTATTGGTAAAGTATTAACTTCAAATTCTTAGAAATTATTTACAAAGGTAAGCCATACTATTGTAGGTATATAATATTATAAATTCTAAAGTAACTCTGTCTGTCTGTTACCTTTTCACGCCTAAACCATCAATAACGTCTTACAGCGTTTTTGTAAAATCATTCCCGAAGGGGGTAAAATAGGAGGTAACTTTAAAATTCTACGTAATTAGAAAGAGATAAAAAAAATTGGAAATATGGTAATAGTCCGTAAATTGAGCTATGTTCTATGTAAGAGGGTTTGGTTTCCGCACTTGAGTCCTTCAGGTGGGCCATGGCGGCCAGCGGTGGTTATTCCAACTAGCCCACCTCCCTCCAGAAGTTGATTATATCTCCTGGTCTACTAAGAACATCTGTGTAAGATCTGGGTGCTCCGAGAGTTTCAGCTATGTCCTAATCTGGGTGACTCCTATGCATTCAAAGAGCACATGCGGTTTCCTCAGCCTTCATGCAAGCCCTGCATACAGGCGTGTCCATTATGCCTATTGTGTGAAAGTGTTTGTTTAGCGAGCAATGTGCCGTGATGGTCCCCGTCACCAGGCGCTGGTCGTTCCTGTCCAGGCGTAAAAAAACGTATGGTTAGCATGCCATCTAAGGTTGGCATAGTTTCCCCGGACTGCCTGCAGCCCGGTGTCGAGGTGCACCAGCTCTCCGCTTGTGTGTGGGTGAACTCCTGTAGCCACCTGCGCAGCTGGTTGAGGGCGATGGGCACGATAGATACGTGTCCACAGACTGCCGAGCTGGATGCCCTTCTAGCCAGTTCGTCAGCTGCGTCATTTCATTACCCAGTGATCCGCTGTGTCCTTTTATCCATGGCAGTGTCACAGTGTTGCGGTTACATACCGTTACTCGTTTTAGTGCATTGTTACATTCATCTTAGCATTCACAAATTGAGCTAACATTTACACCTTTATTTAATTAAGATCGGTTTAGTTGGTCAAAACTTATTACAAATTCAAAGTCATAAAAATAACTTGGCTAACATGTAGGAACAGTGCGTACGACAGGAGCGTGACCAGCATCATTTTTAATTTTCGTCACCTTTTTACACCTAAACCACTGTATGGATTTCGATAAAATTTGACAGCGATATACACTGGACAGCAAATAAACCGAGCCACCCGCTACCTAGGCACTCTAATTCGATTTTCTCAAAAACTAAAAAACCTACAATTATCAAAGTTGTACCTACAGAAAGTGCGTTTCATGGTGATTAAAATGAAAGGAAACTCATTGGGTTTAATCAATATTTCAGTGTTTATTAAGGATTTTACAAAGAAGAGTCGTTTTCCAGTCGTGACAATCGTTAGTAATGATAAAGTGAAAAAAAAAAATCAAAGCCAAAAACAAAGATAAAATCAAAAAAAAGTTTTTGGTCAATATTCCGTATTCCTTCCCCTTGCTCGGATAACTGCCAGCATCCTTGTATTCATCGACCTTACGAGCCTGACGATAAAATCATGTGGAATTGTATTCCACTCCTCTTCAATTGCGATTCGCAGCTCTGGAAGCCTTATGAAGTACCTGGGACTCGTCCTCGACAGCCGGTGGAACTTCGTGGAGCATTTCCGACGTTTGGCTCCCAGACTGGAAAGGGCCGGGGCTGCCTTAAAGCGGCTCCTGCCCAATCTAGGGGGGCCAAACGCCTCCTGCCGGAAGCTCTACGCGGGGGTCGTGCGGTCCATGGCCCTTTACGGGGCACCGGTATGGGCGCGTTCCTTGAGGCGGCGGCCAGCCCGCTGGTTGAACGCGCCCAAAGGGTCATGGCCATCCGGCTGGTCCGGGGATACCGTACGGTCTCCGGTGAGGCGGCGAGCCTCCTTGCCGGATTACCGCCATGGGATCTGGAGGCAAAAGTCCTCGCGCACGTTTGGGAGTGGCGCGAGGAGGCGAAACGCCGGGGCGTAGCTCCGCTGCCGCGAGAAATCACGGTACAGCGGACAGAGCTCCGGCGGGATCTCAGGGCGGCATGGAGAGTGCGATTATCGCAACCCAGCGCTGGGCACGCCACAATTGCGGCGATAAGTCCCCTCTTTGAGGAGTGGCTAGAGAGGCGCCACGGCGTCCTCACCTTCCGCCTGACGCAGGTCCTCACCGGACACGGTTGTTTCGGGAGGTTCCTGTTCCGGATAAGGCGGGAGGAAACGCCCGGGTGTCACCATTGTGTGGATCGCCCGGAGGACACGGTGGAGCATACGGTGGAGGTCTGCCCGGCTTGGGCGGAGCACCGCCGTGTCCTCGTGGAGGCGATTGGCGGTGGCGATCTCTCGCGTCCGGCCTTGGTCCAGGCCATGGTACGGAGCGAGAGGGCTTGGGAAGCCGTCACCTCCTTCTGCGAAGCAGTAATGTTCGCGAAGGAGGAGGCGGAACGCGTGAGGGAGAGGCAAAGTTTGCGCCCTCACGCCCCTAGCCGCCGCAGGAGACGCCCTGGGCGTCGGGAATCGCAGGCCGATTCCCGGCCACCGTAGGCGCGGGCTTGCGAACGGCGAGCAATGGGCAGCTCGCCGTTCGATAAGGACCAGGCCCGGGTCGACGGCGCGTTGTGTTCCACGCGCGCCTCAAAGAGATGTCAGCACCAATGACGGGGTTTGCTAGGACCGATGCCTGCTAGGGTTGCGGAAAAGTCCAAGAGGGTTACCGTGGCCCCTGGCACAGGCAACTGAAGGAACACGGGTGGGTTTTAGTCAGTAAGAGTCTGACACGCCCTCCTGCTCTGCCCAGAGCGGGAGAAGTTATTTGATGACTTCCCACCCACAAAAAAAAAAAAAAAAAAGCTCTGGAAGCCTTGTTGGAGCAGGTACCCGGGCTCGAACCCGACGTTTCAGCTCATCCCATAAGTGTTCTATCGGATTCAAGTCCTGGCTTCGAGCTGGCCAGTCCATCGTACGAATGCTGACGTCGCGTAGATATTGGGTCACCACATGAGCAACATGAGGCCGTGCATTATCATGCATCAATTGCATATCCTGTCCGATATATCCTGCGTAAGGTACCACATGGTCTGCGAGGATTTCAGTAATGTAGCGATGAGAAGTCAGTCCACGTGTACGGCCCGTCGGTTCGATGAAAACTAACGCCGTATGTGCTGTTAACGAGATGCCGCCCCAGACCATTACAGAACCTCCTCCATAAGCAACAGTTTCCTTGATGCAACACTGAGAATAACGTTCTCCAGGGCGACGATATACTCTCTGACGTCGATCACTTCCATGTAGACTCACCCTGGTCTCATCAGTGAAGAGTACATTACTCCACTGCTCTAATGTCCAATCCCTATGCTCTCGAGCAAATTCAAGTCGTGCTCGACGGTGTGCTACCGTTAATGCTGGGCCTGTTGCAGCTCTTTTTGGGGTCAGGTTCCGTTCAGCAAGTCTCCTTCTGACGGTATCTGAACTTATGACCACTTGGCGTTCGTCACGCAGACTTTGTTGGACTTGAATTGCGTTGAGGTGGCGATTTCGCAGAACAGTAAGGTGGATATAACGATCATCTGCTGCTGATGTAGCCCTAGGTCTGCCCGTACCTGGACGGCGATCGAATGCTCCAGTCTCTAGGTATCGTCTGTAAACTCGTTGCACCGAAGATCTGCTGATTCGAAGCCTTCGAGCGACTTCACGTTGCGCAATGCCTGCTTGAAGTAATGCTACAGCTTGAGCTGCTTCCTGAGGTGTTGTATCCATCCATTATTTATCGAAAAAAGTAGCAAAAACACACGCGTCTGAGCAAACGATGGGCAAAAACTAAAGAAATGATAAGAAATATCCGACTACCCTCATTGTAGAGAAAAAGAACGCTAATTTCAAACTCTGGTGAAAACAGAGCAAATCGTTAGCATTGTGTTTGTTGCTTGATTACAATGTGAGTTGACGGTACTTTCGAATTAATTTGTAGTAATTTTAATCACCATGAAACGCACTTTTTGTAGGTATAACTTTGATAGTTGTAAGTTTCATACTTTTTGAGAAAATCAAATCAGAGTTCCTAGGTAGCGGGTGGCTCGGTTTATTTGCTGACCAGTGTAGATGGTATTTCAAATTTTTGTCTAGAGGGAGTCATAGTTAAACATTTGTATTGGACACCCTGCAATTCTTTAGATACGGAAATGCACAGTCAATTTCATGCTTACGGTAAAAAATAAAGAATTACGCGTTACCACGTTTCTTATAAAATCATCGCCAAGGAGGTAAAATAAGGGTGATTTAATTTAAAATTCTAATACAATACCTGTAGAAATTTTTGTGTAGTAGGTACTTCTTTTTAAGAGATTTAAGGGATTGGAAATATAGTCCTAGTCCTTATCTTGAGATAACATTTAGTCTTTTTTTCATTAAAATCGGCCCACTGGGTAAAATTTATTACATATTATTATCTGTCTAAGTGTTACTTTTTCACTCCTTAACAGCTGAACGGATTTGGATGAAAGGCATACGGATGCGGGCACAAGCTAGTGTTAGATAAAATAAACGTCTTAACATTGTAGCTCAGGACACTTCAAATCTTCACTAATCTAAATTGAAAGTGACTCAAAAATCTATACACAAAATAAAATAGTTTTTTTGTCCGTTTGTCTGTATGTATGTTGCGGATTGGCGCAAAACCGGCTGAACGGATGTGTATGAAATTTAGTAGTAAAGTAGTTACAATACACAAACGGAGGGTTACGTACCTTTGATCATGGGCCACATGCTCTTCTTGTAGTGCACGTGTCCGTACAGCGACAGGTCGGTGAGTGACTCCGACACCCTCTGTAGACAGTAGTGTACTTGAACGCTGAAGTAATCTGCGTAGGGAATGCCTGCGTTTTCGCTTGTTGAGTCGATCGAGTACAGGACGCCCGGTTTCGAACATTTGTTCATTACCTGCAAGTTTACATGGTTTTTATAGTTTAATTTTTGCTTACACAGTCTTATATAGAGGCACTTGGAATGATACGAAACGCGAAGCATTTTAGGCCAATTTTATTTTCATGATCCTGTCAAAAAACCAAGTAGACAGAGAATAGAAACAACTGAGTATTGTATGTTAAGGCGCGGTAAGAAGCAAGTTTTTTGGTTATTGACAATAGCGCATCGCGGCAACTAATAGGGTTCAAAACAGCGATGTGTTTGATTTTAGTTGAACCGAATGACCACCAAATGCAGTTTTAATTACAAATTGAAAAATAAATGCACGGCTCAGTGGTATAATTATTAGGTATTTCTTTAGTTGATTCAATACCCTTTATTACTATTTTCTAGATCGTAATGAGAACCAATACGCATAACTGTGCGTCAAAAAACTGAGCGTTTTACAGTGTCTTACGTTTACGTTTGGGCAGCGCGTTAACACGTCACGTTATATCGGACAGATGTCTCCTTTTCCCACTAGATGGATCGACGATTTACTTATGGCCATTTATTTATTTATTGTATTAAGGGTCGTCAAAATTACAAACATTGTAAGATTAATAATACATTATTCAAGAACAGTTCTAGTACAGCAACAATTATAGACAACATAAACACATTAGCAAAACGCATATATGAGTTCTTGGACAATGACTATGGTATAGGTATTGTATCTGTGTTATTAGCTAGTTTTAAATATTTTAAATTGTAATCTGTGGAGAACGTAGTGAGTAGCATAATTGTTTTAAAATGTAATATTTAATGTAGTATCACCATCTCTTATTGTGCTACTGTTTGTTTTTCCTTAAATAAATAAGTAACATTACATTACACATAGATACAAAAGTTAGTATTAAATGCGGTTGAAATTTCAGTGGTTCTGATAAAAAGCCGGAGATTTAAAAAAAAAAATACTATGAAATGTTTCTATCTAAATCACTGTCGCGCCATCGACACGACGAATAAGAATTCGTTTAATTTTTTTTTGTGTTTAAAAATCCCTTTACATCTCCAATCACGAGTTTCTCTCTTTCTTTAAAAATCAGTCACGTCATGGGAATCAGGTAAATACGGGCAACCCAAGACCGGTCGCTGTGGCGAACTTTGGGGACGGCCTATGTCCAGCAGAGGACGTATCTCGTCTAGTATGGTGATGATACGAACAGAGCAGTATATGACGTACCTGCGTCTCGGTGACCTGCACCTCCTTGGGCCCGATGGGCCCGGACGTGAGCCCGAGCGTGTAGCTGATCTGACGACACTTCAGGCCGCCCTGTGCTTGCCACGGCGCCTAGACATCATACAAAACATTTAATCCACATGAAGAAGTCTTGGGCGAAATAAAGCGGACTATTTCTATGAAGAAATTAAGGCGTAACACCGAGCTAGTTTAATTATGTTTATTTAGGATAGGTTCGGATATGAACGGAGGCCTTTTGCTTGAACTGCACACTGAGCAAGGTCTTGTGTTAGTGTCAAACAACGAGAAGGGCTCTGCTTGCTGGATCACACGACCATATATTAAATTTTTGAAGTAAAACTTCTTTAGGCACGCTTGGCTTGGGGAGTAAGCTGGCGAATGCATGACGAGAGCGTTACGAAAAGTGTGATCGGGCGAGGCGAACGCATATGGATGGAGCTAAAGAAGTTTTACTTCAGTTGTGTGGTCTAAAGCACACTCGTTTTATTTTTTTGGTATTTATTTTATTACGATAACTGTATTATTGTTGGAACTACACTTGAGTGCAGAATATAAACTTAATAGTGGAGTGGTAGGTGGTTCAATAAAAAGTGGGTGAAAACCGGTCACAAGATTCGACTGTTAGAACGACGATTATAATAGTAGATAAAATCGATTTAAAAAACAGCTTGTAACAAAGTTACCTGCACGTAATCTGTGGTCCCCCTGGCTGCCAGCAGTTCCAGGTTGAACTTGGAGTTGGTGAAGATCATGGTGAACATCTGGTCGATGTTGAAGGGGAACTCTTGGCGGAGAAGTAGCTTCCCATCGTGCAGCGCTGTGCATTTCTCTACGTCGCCGCCACTGAACAACAGCAAATATAATACTATGATATATTATCTAATAAATTGATGTTTTAATATAATAATAATAGTGCCGTGCTTTCCTATTATTAAGATCTATAATTATCACACAGATTGTGGGTTATGCTGCGAATGTACTTAATCGGTAAGCCTATATATAAATTAATTAATTAATATTTCGGTCGGAATTAGATATTTTCGAAACGGCTTCAATAATAATATTTTTAAACGAGTTTGAATCAGATGAGTTATTTCAAAACTTTTTAAACAAGTCAAAGACAATGATTTCAGGAACTTTTTCAATCGGAACATAATCCTGATCATTTTGAAGAAAGTTGATACTTGTTGTTTCGCCCTAACATGGCCACGTACTCAGAAGTTAAGAATAGTCATAGCTTGTAACTATGTGTACTTTGTGCAATAAATAAATTCGTTGGATAGACGATGATTGCCCAGGCGCATGAGTGAAGCGGTAGTAGCGTACGTACTCGTGCGGCTTGTCGGGCTCGCTGTCGCTGGTGTCGGACATGTCGGTGGGCAGCGTGTCTCCGGCCTCCTCCTCGCGGTACTCCGCGTCACCGTTCGTCACTGTGAACATTGACAACCTTGGTATATACGGAGATACTCGAGGCAAACTCCTGACTCGCCATACGAACGAACTCACAAGTAAGGCAAATGCGCAAGGGTAGCTCGCGAAATTCATATTTTATGACGTTTTTTGCAAATATGATTCGCGGCCGTAACAAATACTTATTTACAGAATTATAATAATTAGAACCATCAATACCTACAACTCTCTAAGTTCACATTACCCTATTGAATTACAATAAAATTAGATAATTAATCGATAAATAAGCTTTAATTTTTGTTAGACTCAAGTGTCCCCCCTCCCCTGCCAGCTAAATGATTGTTTTTAGATATGTGAAACAATTCACGGTAGTAGTATTTAACGAAGTTAAAAGGAAAACTATCACAGCTAAGTAGGCTTTACAAGTTAATGAGTAACAGTCGACCAACTTACATTTGCAGTTGGAACGTATGGGAGAACATGTCTTTCAACTACAATGTTATGTTTGTTCTTGGGATAAATTCATCCCAACTACGGAACCTTTAATAGTGCGTGGTCCGACACGCCCTTGGCCGGCTTTTCCTTTTTGATTAACATGCCTTTTCCCTTCAGTGGGACAATAATAACTGCCCATTATTGTATTATCTTTGTAAATCGACGACAAAATATTGGAATATTAATAGGTCGCTTGAATATACGTTTTCTGCTTTTTTTATAATTACGGTGATATATCATAACTTTTTGGCAATGCAGTCGTTCGACTTATGTTCATAAGGATCATAATAAAGTGCAACAATAATTAGTCTATTAGTAGCAAAACCCCACATGCATTCTGGTCGAAAGATTAATTCAATAACTGTTTATCTATCGATTCTTTGGCGATAAGGAACCAAAGGAAGCCCATAAATTAGTTCATATACTTATGTATAAGATTGAAACATTCCTAGAAGAGAAATATACTCACAAAATCATCGATTCATCACGAAACTACATTTTAGAATAGGCCATTCTCTTTTCTTTAATATTTACGACTTTAAATTAAAAAATTAAATCACATATTCTGTAACTTGGATATCTTTGATACTTTTGAGCGCAGTGGTGATGGCATAAAGTGCACGACCAAAGCAAGCCTGCGGGTGCTTCGGACTTAAGGCATACACGACTTTGTATGACCACCAAAAAAGCCTGTGTTCTAAAAGAGTGATATATCCAGACAAAATATGAATGATTTACGTTACTGACTAAGCAATGTTGTTAAAACGAACGTGAGTACCAATACTATTAAACCATTTCTGGTTTAATGGTACAAAACAAACATGGAACTCAAACTCAACGCAAAGCATTTATTTCAAATAAACCAATTACAGGCACTTTTGAATTGGCAACGGGTCGGTCAGTCAGAAAGATGAAGCTAGTTGCCCATTCCAAAGCGTAGTAGGTACCTATGGAGAAGAACGGGCAAGAAACTCCATGGACACTCTTTTAGATCAAAATATTGTTACAATAAAGTGGTTACATCATTCATGTTGTAATTATACATGTGAGAACGATGTAGAAAGACGTGCACGTTAAAAGCGTCCGTAATAAAAAGATAAAAACAATTATGGAATTAAAATAAGCCGTGACAGCTAAGAAATGACCAGTGCCTACTGACGGCGCCCGTTCACGAACATGACGTATGGATCAGCACCATTCAGCTCAACCATTTTGAAGGGAACTCAATGATCCAATACACACGCCACCACCAGCGACACATTTGAGTGAGCATGACATACTCTCAGCCGCCAGGGCACATTCAAGTCAATGAAAGGACATTGAGCAAATTCTCGACTGGTCTCAAAAAAATACGCTAGTGCTTAATGCATCTAAAACAAAATGTATGATATTGGGTACCAAATACCAGATTAAAACTGCTGACGATCTATACGAGCCAATGATTGTTAATGGAGACCTACTAGAAAGGGTAAATGTCGCAAAAAATCTGGGGCTGGTAATGGACGATGAGCTTAGATTTGTAGAGCACATTAATAGTCGGATTCGAAATGCTTTTTACAGGTTGAAGGTTCTCTATGGAATCCGTGAGTACCTTTCCGAGGATATTAGGAGACTACTTTCGGATCTACTTGTACTGTCATCATTTAACTATTGTGATGTGGTGTATGGACCCAGACTCTTGCAAAAAACCAAAAAATGCATACAGAGAGTTCAGAATGCATGCATACGCTTCTGTTATAAAGTTCCAAGAAGATGGCACATTTCCCCTATTATAACTGAGAAGGGGCAACTGAACATGGAATCGCGACGCAATCAACATTTGCTGTGTTTTATACACAGGATTATAGCAAGTAAAAGTCCCCCATACCTGTACAATAAATTATCTTGGTGTAAGAATGCCCACAGTATATATACCAGATCAAAAGTAAATGAAACGCTTATGATACCGAGACACAAAACAAAAGGGTATAAGGGCAGTTTCAAATATGCAGCATCAAAGATCTGGAACAATATACCACCTCCCTTTCGAATAATTCAAAATAAAACAAATTTTAAGAACAAAAGTAAAATATTCGTGTTTGACTGTCAAAAAAATGGCACCAAGCTTTTATGAAAGATGCCCATTATAGTTCAGTTTGTATCTGGGTATTAACAATTTTTTTTTCCTTTTATTTGACCAGTTCGTGTCCACAAACTGTAAAAAAAAAATAACCTTATTACTAAATAAATAGTGTTAATGTATGATCATTGAAATAAATATAATTTTAAACCATTGTTGCAGAGTGTACTGTTTTTTTATTCTTTTTTTTCCTTTTTTGTAAACAGAAGTCAAGGGTTCAAGCTGAAAACCAGCGCTTAGCAACCCACTAGGGAACCTAAGCATAATGCTGACGCTTGAACCTTTTGCTTCCGGTATTATAGTTTTGTGTATGTACTAATACTACTAGCTGTAATACTGGAGACAATAAACGTAATTCTAATTCTAATTCTAAAAGACGAATCCAGTAAGCTTTATAGTGGGTACATAGTGCTCACACATGTGCTATGCAATTATACAATACTAAGAGATTGAATTTATACAATGCAAAGATAGGTTGTACAATCTTCATCAGCTCCAACACTATTTTCGAATGCTAATTAATTAGTTTACGTGCCCTTGTGGAGCAGGACCAGGCCTGAGCCAAGCATTTTTGTCAGCGATATAATCCCCCAACTTATAATATGCTTGGCTGTATAGTGTGCGTTTTAAAATTTCGTTTCATTCAGTTGGAGTATGTGGGGAGATATTTATTGTAACATTTTAAACAGTGCCCCATGAAGGATGAGTCTACTTTAGCCGGTCTGAAACCTGGTTGAACTAATTGGTCCCTATTTCTAGTCCTATAATTAAGGAACTAGAAAGGAATTAGAAAGGAAGGAATTAGAACTGTATTAAGACTGTAGTATGTTATTGCTGGCTTGCACCATCCCACTGCTGGGCCTCTCCCCACGACTTACGGCATTTTTCATCCAGGATTTGTTTTGCTGCGGCGCATTCCGGCTGTGTCAGTGCTCCACACAGTGGCTATTTTGGCTTACACCTGAGGACATACGGCAGACGTGGCCAACCCAGTCCCACTTCAGCGCCAGCCTTGAGCAGTCAGTAATCTGTGTTTTGGAGCGCAGTGTGGTGTTGCGAATATGGTCTGTGAATTTGACGCCTAGAATACTGCGCTCCATCGCACGTTGGCAAACCATGAGTTTGGACTTTTTAATGTTTGCCAAAGACCAAGTCTGGGGTCCATGAGTCAAAATGGAAGAATGCACATGTCCATGATTTTTTGCTTGAGTGACAAAAGACGGCTTCTTTTCATAAACAAAGTTTGAAACAAAAAAATAACCTGCCTGCGTTCGAAGTGAACCTCTTC
This sequence comes from Brachylomia viminalis, assembly GCA_937001585.2. Lineage (NCBI taxonomy): Eukaryota > Metazoa > Arthropoda > Insecta > Lepidoptera > Noctuidae > Brachylomia > Brachylomia viminalis. The sequence goes on along the minus strand of OW443310.2, from coordinate 24,526,134 downwards.
CTCAGAAGCTCGTATTCTATAAGAGTGCGGTATACCTGTATACTGACCGAGAGGTGGCGACGAGTCGCGCGCGTGCGGCGCGAGGCGCGCGCTGCGGGGCTCGTCCGACCCGCCGCGCGCCTCCATGCACGCCGCCTCCACCAGCTCCTGGGGATACCATAGCGTGTTACATCACCGACGTATTGTTTTAACTAATACAATAACAGGGCGCTCTCCCCGACTCACAGTGGAACGAATGTATGGGAGAGGTTGGACGTAGACATCTCCGAAAAAAAATTGTTAAATTATGCCAAACGAATGATGCCATCTTATTTGATTACCTAATGCCTTCATAACTTGTGCTGATAAATTTCTTCATAACTCCCATATTTCGGAAGTAATTTGAGAAAATGTGATATTTTACTATGAAAATGAGTGTATCGAGCTCTCTCCCTCCTGATTCCGGCGTTGTTTCAAGTAGCGGTCTCTAATATCATAATGCTAATACTAAGAGCTATATTTAATACTAAGACACATGGTGCGCCAAATGTGCACTTTCTGGGATAAAGAGTGATGTTTATTTTATAACACAAAAATATATTTTTTTGTTTTGTGGTTGTTTCACCTTATTACAATAACATTTCTGAGCAGCCAATTGGAGAAGATATTAGAGAATTTGGATATGTGATTAGGGACTTAAGGTTTACATGTAAAACTGATGCACTAATGATTACTGATAAGAAGATTGCTATTATTTAATTACTAAATGGCTCTTAATACACTAATTTAGCATGCATCATTTTCAAACTAATTACCTTGCAATATTTAACAAATAAGGGTACCTAGATTAAATATAAATAGGTCACTATTAGTAATTTTAAAATCAGTGTTGATTTACACCTCGTTGTAGCCACACTAATGTCGCAATGTATTTTCCAAATTTTAATACAAATCTTGATCTTCACGTTGCTTTATGCGCACGCGCACATAAAGATTTACGCGACTATAACTATTTGTTCAGTGTTTTAAAAGATAACTGTTGTGTTCAGTTATGTGAAAGTTCTGAAACAAGTTTAAAAGACTGGTGTCGTCGATTTTGCTACCGCATTTATGCAAAATGGACACAGTCTGGAAGAAGCACAGATAAGTTTCGGAAGAAACATGAGATTTGGCTACAGGCTGCAATACAGTGGCCGGAATTTCTGAAGGAAAATATTGAATCTTCTACAGAAAATGTAAGTGACGTCATCGAGCCCATAATTTCTCCTGCTAAATCTGATGCTTCAACTTGTACACATCCTAGTCCTCGTAAATCTTTTGAGGACCTTAGTAACCGGCAAAAAAGAAGACGCACTGAAGATACTCTTCCATGCAGCAGAAGCAGCGCTGAAATTGTGTTTTCGGCCGAAAGGGCGCTTCGAAAGGCAGGAGAAAGCGATACAGCTGATGTAATGAAATACTTGATGGAGAATCCAGAAGAGGCCTCACAAATCAAAGCCTTCATTGAAGGTAAATCGATTCAGGTACGGCAAATATCAACTTTGAAGGCATTGGCTCTTTATGTATCGATGAATTTATCGAAATGGCGCTACAACACTCTTCGAAATTTCAACACCCAAGAAGGAGCTCTTAAATACCCGAGTTACTACATGTTGGTTAAAGAAAAAATTAAGTGTTATCCGGCCAAAGACGATCTCACAGTTACAGAGAGCTCTGCAAAAATCAAATTACAAGCCTTGATGGATTTAACCTCAAGAAGACTTATTAGGTCGTTAGAAACCCCTGTTGATCCCAATCAACAGCTCATTTTGACCAGCAAATGGGGTTTTGACGGATCATCTAGCCAAAGCATTTATCATCAAAGGACGAGTGAAGATGAGCAAATCGATCTTGCTAGTAATTTTATGATTAGTCTTGTACCACTGCGGCTCGTCTCAAAAGGTGTAACAATTTGGGAAAACGAGCGACCATCTTCCACCTCATTTTGCCGGCCAATATTGTTTAAGTTTATAAAGGAAACCAAAAAAAATGTGCAGAGAGAGATGGCTGAAATCGAAGCCGAGATTGAAGCCTTAACTCCATCCACCATCACTGATGGAATTAGTGTCAAACACCAACTGCTGTTGACAATGATTGATTTTAAAATTCATTCCATTATATCCGATACAGCAGCTTCAGTGTGTGACATATGCAAGGCTAGTCCTAAAGAGATGAATAATTTAGAGTTAATCAAAGATAAACACGCAAACGAGGACATGTATAAATACAGCTTAAGCTCCCTTCACGCTTGGATTCGCTCAATGGAATGCTTATTACACATTTCCTACATATTAGACATAAAGTCATGGCAAGCAAAGGGTGATATAGCAAAAAGGCAAGTTGATGACAGGAAGAAAAGAGTTCAAGAGGCTGTAAGAAGAGAAACGGGCTTACTTCTCGATGTTGTGAAACAAGGCAGTGGATCCACCAACAATGGCAACTACGCCGGCCGGCAAGGAGATTTTTTGAAAACTACACTAAATCTGCTGAACTGATCGGAATAGACGCTATGCTTTTAAGAAAAATCTGTGTGATCTTGCAGTGTATTTCATCAGGAGAGAAGATCAACGTAACTAAATTCCGAGAGTTCTGCTTTGATACTGCTAAGCTTTACGTGGAGTTATACCCATGGTATTATTTATGCCATCTTCACTTCATAAAATTTTAATGCATGGGCCAGACATAGTTCAGAACTTGTCAATTGTGCCCATTGGTTTTCTATCCGAAGAGGCATCTGAGGCTAGAAATAAAGATTTTCGAAAATATAGAGAGGGGCATTCTCGAAAGCATAGCAGTATCTCATGCAATGAAGATATTATGCACAATCTTTTACTGTCTTCTGATCCACTTGTTACAAGCATTCGTCCAAAAGTAAATAAGTTTGTAAAAAAATCTTCTTTTAAGGAATCCGTAAGCTCATAAAGCTTACGGATTCTGAGAAAAGTGATATCGAATTTGTTAGCATAAATGATTTAGCGGTTATCGATTCTGAATTTGAATTAATTAATGATGATGATGATGACGATGATAATTAAATGTTGATATTGTTTTAAAATGTGTAACTTAGTAAATTAGAGCTTACATTTTAATTCGAAACCTATAACGTGAATCTACTGACATACTGTGATTGTTACCTGTTGTAGTTGCCTTGTAATAAATAAATAAATAAATAATTTATTGTATAATATATTAATTAAACTAGGTAATTTATTATTTTATTATCTAAAATACCGTGTTTTTATCGTTATTGTAAAACATATATAAATAAAATATTATGTGAAAAAAGTCATACTCTCATCTGTTCTTATGAATATTTTCGTAAATAATACACAAGATTTAAAAAAACAATATTTCATATATTTATATATGACCTCTACATACGTCTGTCTGTTTAAAATAAATACAAATGAGGAAAATCCATTTTAATTTTTTTTAAATTTTCATTTCCTTTTATCCCAGAAAGTGCACATTTGGCGCACCATGTGTCTTAGTATTAAATATAGCTCTTAGTATTAGCATTATGATATTAGAGACCGCTACTTGAAACAACGCCGGAATCAGGAGGGAGAGCGCTCGATACACTCATTTTCTTAGTAAAATATCACATTTTCTCCAATTACTTACGAAATATGGGAGCTATGAAGAAATTTATCAGCACAACTTATGAAGGCATTAGGTAATTGAATAAGATGGCATCATTCGTTTGGCATAATTTAACTCTTTTTTTTCGGAGATGTCTACGTCCAACCTCTCCCATACATTCGTTCCACTGTGCGACTGCCAAAGTAGTGCACAGCTATCCAGATGCCGAAATATTTTACGATAATGTTAATCTATTAGAAAGGAAACTGTTGTTCTTGTGGCGACATCTACAACGCCACATGCGAACTACGCATCAAAACCCCTTTTTTTTTTTTTTTTGAGGGTGGGAAATCATCAAATAACTTCTCCAGCTCTGGGCGGAGCGGGAGGGCCAGACTCTTACTGACTAAAACCGTGTTCCCTCAGTTGCCTGTACCAGGGGCCAAGGTAACCCTTTCGGACTTTTCCGCAACCCCGGCAGACGCATCAAAAGTCCTGACGTCAAACAAATCCTGCATCGCGTAGGCAGAGTTTAGTATATATACGACATTCCGACATCAACCGTCGTGCAGTAGCCCAGCAGACACGACGAGCTGTCTGGTCGAATGGTCATCCCTATTCTATCAAGATAATCAAATTTAGCATGACATTCAGGCTATATTTGTGCTGCAGAAACGAGCCATTCGAGCAATTAATAACCTAAGTTGTAGGCATTCACTGAGGGATAAATTTAAGGAAATGAACATCATGACAGTCGCATCTCAATATGTATATGAGAACCTGAGTTATGTAAAAAAGAATATTAATCTATATTCTAAACACAGCGACATTCATAACATAAATACTAGAAACAAAGATTTACTAATTGTGCCCTCGTACGACTAGGCTCCAAAAAAGTGGTAAATCATTTAAGTGCCAAAGTATACGTTTGTACAACAAACTCCCAAGCCATGTTAAAGAACTGAGCCTCAATAAATTTAAATCATTTATTAAACAGAAACTTTGTCAAAAAGGGCCTCTATAACGTTAAAGATTACTTGGATGACAAAAAGGCTTGGGATTAATTAAGCTACTCCAATGTACCCCCAAGCAACAAACCATTTTGTACATGCGTGCACTGACTGGACAGGTCCACTCAAACTGTGTGGTTCTTTCTTCATAAGACCTTTTTAGATACCGATCTACATAGCCTTCACATGATCTGACCAAGATTTTGTCTGGACTTTAAAAGAGACTGTGACCTCTGAGTTTGCTTCGGCCTTTCTTCTCAGAGTAGTCAGATAGGAAACGCCGGCCCCATCTAGTTTAAAAAATATATGTTTGACGTGTAAAAGTGTTTGTACAAACCTACTTACAGAAATAAAATCATTTCATCATTAATCATTTCATTTCATTTCACGTCGAATTGGTTTGGTTAGTTTTTCTTTATACTAACCACAGATTAACAAAAAAAAAATTCATGAGTTGAGTAAAGCTGTAACTTTGGACGCGCGAGGCCCCTCAGTCCGCGCTATCTTTTGAGCATTATATGTTATCCTGAAATGCTCTCGCCGACTCTAGGCCGGTGCATTGTCCGCATAGCAGACGTCTGTGTCCGACTACGAACTGACTGCACCACTTTGAACCTTAATAGTTACGCCACTGCTGCTGAAGATATAGTAGGTACTTCTTCAGCATTCCTCATTGAAGCAACGTCTTGATGAATATGTTACAGTCAGGCCATTCCATTCAGTCGATTTAATTTAATTTTACTTAAACCGTTTGGCGTTTTCCCGTGTGCCCCTCCTGGATCCGCGCTTGCGTCTCTAGTGTAACCACCTAACAACCAACAACAACAACGGTGTAACAACCTTATTGTAGTACTAACATCACGCATGTAAGCCCCGAGGGTAAGGCAGAGGTATACCTCACCCACATCTGCCAGTACTTCTGTGAAGCGCAGCGCAGTTAGATTTAGCGACCAAGAGAGAATTGGGGAGTTTGCGAAGGACAGCAGACTGGGTTCACGCGACGTTGACTCACAGACACGGCGAAAAATTTGTGGCTTCTATTACAGCTATAGTTTACCAGAGCAAAAACATGGGATAGTTCGTCGTGAACTTCAGGAACATCTCTTTAGCCGTGAAATATCTTGAATATTAAATTACAGACGTAGTTATTTGTGCAGCTAAAAACAGCCGACCAAAACGTAGGTAAGTAACAACTGGCTACAGGATTTCTTTGATCCAGTTACTAACATATACGGCTTTTCGGATTTTCCCGACTAGTTTCGAACCCGGAGAAGTTCTTATCTATTAGCTCATCACGTTGAACAATTGCAAGTCGAACTATTCGCCAAGTGCAAAATACGTTTAGGTACCTACAAACATCAATAAATATGAATGTGTCTCACTAAAGTTGTGTTAATGATCCAGTGTTACAACATTACCTACCATAAAATAAACTGATACTTACATACAAACTTATTGCCTTGGCTACTCTGCACTTATTAGTTAGTTCTAAGGTTCCCAAACGAATAGATTGCGTAAAATAGTGCGACGAATATTTTGTGCAGGTGTATTCAATTATGGAATAGTAATCATTGTAATCTCTTTGTTTATCACTAACGCATTATTTAATCATCACAGCATGAAACTACTAAAATAATATGTATGACATGACAGTAGGACAGACGTGCCCATATTACATGAAACTTGTGACATAAGTGGCGAAATGTAGGGGTTATACACAGCTCTGCTAATCCCTTCAGGGGGAGCGGGCATGATGTTGTTTTAAAATTTCTCTATTTAGTGCGATCATTACCGTCTGTGGCTCCCCATTTGCTAATTGCACCTCGTACTGCTGTTACGTAGCTAATCAGTAATAATTATGACTCATTAGAATTCACACCGAGGAAGGTCAGCTCCTTCTAGGCCGGTTTACTCATATAATATGTGATAGATTATAATATATCCTGACTAGATTATAGTAATCTAAAAAAAACTTTTTTTTAAAACACAAACACATCTGTTGTCCTTTTTTTAAATATTTTGCTATATCATTGAAATGGCTTCGGTTCGCCAAGGTCCAGAAAACTACCACCTTAACCTATAATTATCATTAACACTTACGAGTTTAATACCTTAATGCTAGTCAATCTTTAACCATTATTGTTTTTATCGGGATAACTTAGGTAATCTTTATGAGAAAATATTCATTTTAAAGCCCATTCATTTTAAAAGGTAACGAGCCCGTATAACAAATTCTGTAGTTCCTAAACCAGCGTAACAAAGATTTACTATCCAATATAGTTTAAGTTTTCTCGAATTCTCTTTACATTTTGGCCGATTTTTACCTGTTCCGCAACAGTGTTTTTATAATATTTAATTTTAACATTTTATACTTAATATTGGTTGCGATTTTGAATAATAATACTTAAATTATAAATGTTTAAGTGGTAAATTTCATGTTTTATTTCGCTACAAGACATAGCCTGTTAAAATCACAACCCTCCTTTGGCATTGCGGAAGTCGAGTAAAAACTGAAGTGTATTAACTGAAGTCTATTAAGACTTTCTTTGCTGACCGTACCACATTCAGGAAGATAAAATAACTACTTTTCATTGATTTTTGCCTGAATAAAAAAACATTATTTCAACAATCTTTAAATGCAGTTGAAAATGTATGTATACGGTATCAACTTCAAAACTGTAATGGTAAGTACAGCTGCCGGATAGAATCCTTTTAAAAAACGAACGCTAAATATTTAATTTCAGAGTATTTGTACATCTCTAAATATGTAGAAACGAAACCGCTATTTGTATCCCAGGACATGTCTATACTATAAGTAATTTAATCTTTATCTGTAGGAATCTATTTCTTTTGAAGTATGGTTTTAAGCAAAAGATAAATTATCTATAAGATGGTTAATATTATTATAGAACTCACTTTTTTCTTCCTCCCCGGATACCGCACGATGGAGGACATGTGTTGTTATCACACTATCACTTATCGACTGATACTGACAATGGCTTGATTACCGATTGATTTTTTTCGGTATTTCTAAAGTTATCGCGTCTTATCTATAGGTACCTATGCCACTTTAAAGATGAAACGGGCTTTAGGAATTTGGATCTAACACCATTTAAATGAGGTTTAGTTTTCATTGCAATTATTGTTGTATTTACGTCATTTATGATGCATTTTGTCAATCTAAAATTAGCTTTGTTCTTTTATACTTAAAGTTGACATTTGTTAACTACATTTGCTAACGCGATTATTTGTTTATTCGCAGTGTATGAGTCAGTTTGTTCTTCTTAAAGGCGTAGTAACGTAGGGATGAATGAAGTTTAAAGTACACGTTAATTGCTCTACTTTATCTACCACAACCGTCTTCGATCCGAATACAAGTCACCCCTGAGTTTGTTACGGCCTTTCTTCTCAGAGTAGTCGACAGGAAACGCCGACCCCATCTAGTTTTAAAAAAATATGATTGACGTGTAAAAGTGTTTGTACAACTTACAGAAATAAAATAATTTATCAAGAAAGACATTATTTTGGAGTGATTTTATAATGGCGGGACCGAAATCGGTGGCTTCGACTCATAAAGATCAGAACAAGGGCTAACTGCGCCATTATATGCAAAACTTTGGCAATTCCTATATTGCATAATTACTATTATGGCGTGGGGCAGTCTAGGAGAGCGAGAACGCTATGACTAGCAGAGGACTGCGATAGGAATGAGTTGGTAGGTTATTCATAATAATACAAGAATATTACTGTACCACTGCAGAGCAAAAGCCTCTTATCACACAGAGAAGGCACGAGCATTGCTCACCACGCTTGCTCCAGACGGGTGGCGATTTCAGACTTAAATTAATGACTATCACTTCCCGCGACTTCGTCCTCGTGGATTTCGTACTTTCCCCTTCGAACTTCAGCACCCCCTCCACTCCCTTTTAAGGAGAGTTTAAAAATAATATTACGATCTTTCTTATTTTTTTATGCAAACCGTATAATATGTCTCCTTTTCTTCAGGGTGTTTTCTTTCTTCAATGTCAGTAATTTCTAAGCATGGACGTTAAAAAAAAGTCGGGACGGAACTCCCGCTGTGACAAAACCGTATCCCGTAATGGTGGCGACTATTTATGTGTTTGAATGAATTTAGGGTTGCCGTGTTAGCCAAACTTTCCCATTTATTATTGTTTTATTTTAAGATAAATACAGGTCGGCAGACCAGTTTCTTGGAAATGTAGGCAGAATTATACCGTGCCATTTGAAAAGGTTAATGGTAAGGACCAAATCTCCCTGTGTAAATAATAAGTAATCCATTAAAACGCAGTTGATAATTAAAAATATTTTAATTGTTCAAAATGTTACTGTACTTACCAGTGTTTAACATCCCAATTAATGCTGAGTATATATTTTTTAAATAGTGTCTTTTACTTTGAGAGGTTTACGTGGTGAAACCGAATCGTTAAATATTTTTTCACCACTCCCGCACGAAAGAAGTGTCTTTCCTCTACGAAAACAGTGAGGAAAGTTGGTTTTTCCTCACTGTTTGAACAGTGAGGAAAGTAATGATCCCGTTCACAAACTAACCTTGCCTGATTTTTTTATGTTAAGTTTTAAAGATATTTTAAAAAATAAATAATTTTATTGATTATTTTTAATTATTTGCTTTGTGACTATTTATTTTATTTACCTATAACGACTGAATTCTTTCTTGCTGGGAGTGGTGAAAAGTGTTGTATGCAACATGTGGGCAAGTTCATTTGCTATTCGTTTTGTTGAGTCTTTCGCTTACTCAGGATTGAACTTTATAATCACTCGCTGCGCTCGTGATTCTATTTTTCAATCCTTCGTTCGCTCAAGACTCAAAATCAAAACTCATAGGAAAAACGAACTTTCCTCACATGTTGGATAAATAACTATTCCGCTATAAATTATTTTGTGTTCAGATACTAAATTAAAAAAAAAAACGTTAACATTGCCAACAAAAACTAAAAACAAATAACGTATTGGAGATGGAATGTCATTATGGACCAACATTTTTTAATGTAACGACACTAATCGGTCTAAGTATGTAGATTTGGCAAAAAATACGAAGAAAAGTTTCAATAAGCCTAAGGACAAGTTTGATGTTTCAAAATAAATGCTATGTTAACTTAGATAGTTAATATTAACATTTTGAGGTACTGCATTGTAACAACACGCCGGAGTCCTCTTTTAGTTGTATATAAGTTATTAGCTTCAAAATGTAAACTGCAATAATGACACTGTCTTTGTTTGGAATCCAATCGTTTTCACAGTTACAATTTCAAATTATTTGAATCCAATCATTCTCCATACTTAATTTTCTTTAGAAAATCTAGTAAAAAGAATTACAAAACACCTAATAATGAATAACCTAAATAATTTGAATTTAATAAAAAACTATAAATTTCCAATATTTCGGGTAGTTTGCACACGTGAATATTGGCAACACTGGCCTTGTGATGAATTATTTAGTTCTGTTGAATGAAAATTGATTTAAATGTATAATATCGGGAACTAAGTTATTGAATTATTCATTTACCTATGAAACGTGATTCCTGTTTTTTTTCATTCGATCACTACGGTTTTTACACCATTTCATCACACAAGACATGCTATACTTTTATATTTTTTCGTTGCGTAGACGTGTCGACTGTGTTGGCGTTTGCGCGCGTAATGGCTGACTAATGTGTGAATGTGTGCCTGTACGTACAGCGAGCTGGCTGACTCTGAGTGACACAGTTTTTTGTTAGCGAGATTCTGTCCGACTTTTTTTGTACGCCCATGTTTTTAAGACAAACTTAGAAAGTATATCCACATACGAGTTATCAACTCATTTGATAAGATTCATTGATGCAAACAGCGATTATTTATTTTTTCTTTGTTAATATCTAATTAAATAAAGTTTTCTATGCAATAGCTTCAAAAGGTATTGTGTCCTGATTTGGAAAAGGGCAGTATTTGAAAACTGACGAAGATATAAAAGTCCTACTGTACACACCGAGTCGGGGTCGTGCGGGAGAGGAGGCACGTCGTCAATGGCGTCGCGGCCGTAGCCCTCCTCGTCCGAGTTGAAGCCCAGCTCCTCGCCGTAGCTACTGTGCACCTGCAATACAAACACAAACGTGTCAATATTATAATCTACTAGCTCAATATTGATTGAAATAACAGACAGGGCTGGTGAGGTAAAATTCCGCGGATTAGCTTTTAGAAGAGCCGTTTGGGATGGGTGTAGAAAAAGACCGGTTCGTGCCATCGTGGTGAAAGCATTAGTCACGTAAAATCTGCGTTACCAAGTGTTTGAGGACGCTTGAGGGACCATCGATGACGCCGTGCAAGCGGCGATGTGCCAACGACCCGAAGAAGAAGATCTACTAGCTACTGTCCTTCTGCACGGCGTCTTAGATGCGTTTACGGGAGATTGGCCCGAGGAAGCAACATACAAGGCATAATGGAAGGCTATGAGGCTTTTGCCTAGCAGTGGGACAAGTGGGTAGAATAAAAAAAAGAAAAGCGTCTGTCCGTGTGGAAGTCAACTATACCATAAAACCATAACTATCCCATGGCACTCGGCAATAGTGTAGCTTTCTATCAGTGAAATAATGTTTGTAATCGGATCAGAATTTCCAGAGATTACCTCTTACAAAAAACAAACAATATGGCCTCTTTATAATATTGGCCCTCTTGAAAGTAGGTAATATGAATTTTCTGCCTACCGTTTTCCGGAAGATAAGCCTCAGGTGGACCTAAATTGTGTCATTCCACGCCTTAGTTTCTTTTAAGGAAGAAAGGAGTTGTTAACATACGTCTAAATAGTATTTACAATTTGTAGCTTCCAACAGTAACTTACAACATAAGTAAATACATAGAACCAGTCATCACCAACGTGCCTAGTTACTTGTATATTTTATTATTTTATTTTTACAATTTTAAGAAAGCTTACAGACTAATACACGCAAATGGTAAAGGGTTTCTTGTAATTCGACGTAATCAGGAGCTGATACGGGGGGCCAAAATGCAACAAATTGAACCCCCCATATGTATGGCCGAAATTTTATAGTTTTCGAGATATTAGAATTTTAAGGGTTTTTGATATTTACCCAAAATTTTACATTTAATTCCAAATCTCGAAAATGCAGTCATACCTAAGGGGTTAAGTATGGTTCAATTTGTTGCATTTTGGCCCCCCTATCAGCTCCTGACAGATATACGTCGAATTACAAATAACCCTGTATAATCACTTGACGGGCCATTCAACTGAAAAGCACGATCAAAAATTACTAAAACGATAATAAATATTTAACTGACGATCTTCACTGCAGTTACGGACCTAAATATATTGTTTTTCGCGTGTATAACCTTTCATTAATTAAGCACACATATTGTATATGACTAAGTATTAATTGAAACTTCCTGTTTTGTGTTACTTTTGTCACGACATCGACACTATTAAACGTTAATCACAAATAAATATAGTACCTACTACACTAGGATATCCTTAACACAACCAGCGGAAAAATTGTCTACGCAATATTAGTTTCTATGAATGAAATATGTATATACATTTTAGCGAGGACAGTGACTAGCACCACTTCAAGATGAAATAAAATTAAGAAATAGCAAACAAACGACTTATCACTGTAATTAAATATTAACTTTACCGAATATATCTTTTCACAAAAACTCATCTAAATGATAAGATATCTTCACTTTAGAGTTAAATTGTAGGATATTTCAATCAAAATCATATGATTCTATCTTGACACTTGTACGGAAACGAGGGGAAATAACAGAACGGGCAGTACTCCAAGTCAATTGGCTGTGGTCCAAGCAGCGCAGAAAACATATAAATAAACAAAGTTTTACAATAACAAATTAACGTAGCAATACGTGGCAATATTATCAACAATAGTTCATCGAATCTCCGGAAGTACAAAGCTAGCAAACGCTAACATTGAGTTCTAAAGGTTTTAAAGTTCATCAACATTAACAGCAATTAAAATATAAATAATGTAAGGGGTCCGCTAGAGTACCCAAATGTTAATTAATCACACTTTACCAATTAGGTGTCTTACTAATTAACACTATTTATTTATCAACAAATAAATAGTGAGTTCCTGATAAATTACGCAAAAATGCTTCTTACAAAAAAACCAACGTGTTGCTACATCATCAATAATTTCAGAAATTCTCAACCTGTGTTCAGGTGAGTTGAGGACCTAAAATCATAAAGAATTCTTGTCAGTATGTCCCTTATCAGATATCCTCAAAAATACAACAGTTATAATCACACATTCCCTACATAAAACTTAGCTGCCCCTGGGGGTCCCGCGCTCGCCGCACCGCGTCCCGTGCCGCACTGACCGACACTCCGACAGAACGTTGAGCGACGCACGCGGCGCCTCCACGCCTCATCAACTTTATAATGAACAGCCTCCCCGACAAACGCGAAGGAAACTCTGAGAGCTTACATCTATATTATGTACTATGAATTTCCTTGCTTTTTGATCACAGGATTTTTGTTAGTACTGGATTTAATTATAATCAATTCACATAGAATTAATTAAATCAGTTGGTTAGGAAACGACCATTGGGCACTTAAGTTTTAATAATATTTTCTATCTCATAATCCAGTTCTTAAATACGGGTTTTAGCTGTTAAAGTCACTTGATAAAATAAAAAGTAGACATTTCATGTCGATAATTCCGTTAATAATTTCGTTCTGTTACTTATCAGTATTTTAATGAATGAAACTGGAATGTTTTTATTTGTTGGACTGGGTGCGGAAAGGTAAATCTAAAATGCCCTTGATGGATATCAGCTAGGTCATCAAACAGGGCCAATAAAATTTGTTGGCGAAACTCTGCAGATGTGACGGGTACCGAGATCTAAACATCATCTGTGTAGCCGTTTCCTAACTATTATTGGGGTCGGCTTACAATTTAACCGGATGCAGTTGAATACCAGTATTTTCCATGGAGCGACTGCCTATCTGACCTCCACAATCCAGTTACTGGGTAACACTAGATATACCCCTTGGTAAGACTGGTTGTCAGACGTTCGGGCTTCTGAGGACCCGTAACGACGGTCAAAGATCGACGAATAACAGCCGGGACCAACAGCTTAACGTGCTTTCCGAGGAACGGAGGGGTCTCGGTATGTAAAGATGGTCACCCATCCACGGACAGCGTAGCTTAACCTGATCGATCGACCCGTGCGGCTGTTATTACTCATCCACGATATATTAACATGACGAAACAAAAAAAAAACATTATATAATTTTTTGCCATCGATCCTATGTAGCTCGTTACCCGTACACTTTTTTTGTGTACCAAATTTTCACGGACGTGATGAGTATTGACATCTTAATATGATTACACAGAACAAGAAAAAGATTTGATCAACTCATACTTCGAGAAACAACAGTTTTGCTAGCTAATTTAATGTTACCTAGTATATCAACAGTGGTGTGTCGACGAGAAAAGTGTTGAGGTGTAATAGATTTTTCTGTCTTTTCTCGAGCGTCGACCACTCTATCGATCGACGTCGATAGTTGGGTTGCTAAAATCAGTGTTATGCACAAAATTGTATTGATTTCATCAGCTAAACCCATTGATCGTTTTCAGGCCAATAATCCTGTGTGGTTTTGTGGTACGTAACAGCTCACCTTAGGATTCTCTTTATAACATAAAGTGTCAATTTGAGTGCTGATGACGTTTTATGTTGTTTAATGTGCACTACACACTTGTTCGGGTCGGAATGTGTTCGGCACGTTTTGGCGGCAATGCCGGGCGGGAAAATATGCATGACGAACAGAGTCACGCTTGGAAAACCCTTCTGTAAGCTGCTAGCAAAGAGCTATCCGAACGAGAACCTTAATTTTACAAGCCCCCAATAAAATCAAACCGGAAAACCGCATTGCAGCTAAGTGGCATGAATAGTATTACCTACTACCCTCGTCAGTCACGAAAAACGAACTGTTTTATAAGAAGCTAACTTCTAATACATATGTTGCGCAAAACGGTGAACACAATATATTTTACTCAAAGGACAACATATTTTTTAATAATAAAGTATGTGTCCGCTGTATTCAGTCCGTATATTTAGTTTAGTTTTGAGGTCAAATATATTTGAATTATTTTAAATTTCTAATCTGTGCCAAACTGGGGTTGCCTGCAATAAAATAAGTAAATCGAATGTATTCGAAACATGATTTTCAGTTATTTGTTGTTCGCTCTTTTGGAATTTAGTTCTTCATCGTGGTTTGCTTTAGGATTTGTGTTATTATATTAGTGGATTCATAAAAACAAATATTTATCGTTGATCACTTAACGTACCTATTTTCTTTTGGTGTGACTAATCGAAGCAATTGCCTTTTTACCCGACTGTGTGACACCAAATAAAGGGTTGTGTTTTTCACGCATATCTATGTACGTATCTTTGAATGTGGGATTATTTTTACTAATTAATGATGCATTTACACTCACCGAGAAGTACTAAACAAAAATATAAATTTTTATAGCAACTAATTTATTATTCATACCTGGCAACACAGCCAACATGTTGCTAAACCAAGCCACCTCTGTTTTTTTCAGTTTATGTGGTAAATATTTATTTGGGAGCGTTCAGCTATGCGCATTTTTACAATAATATCTCTATCTGTGTCGTGGCTTTCTGAATCTATTTGAATTCACAATCTTATGGCTCAATGCGTTTGCCCACGGTGTTAGTGGCAGAATTAATAAGAGGACACAGTTGGGTAGTTAAACATTTTTAGTTTGAAAGGAAACAGCTTGTGGTCGTTTTTGAAACTGTCAACATCAGTGCAAACATATGACTTCTGACCAGCCTCACGCCCGTTTTTACTAACTCTAGGAGACACAGTAATGACTAAATATGATTGCACTTTGCATTTTCAACTAGCGTTTTTGTTTAGGTTATAATATACTTGAGCTCATATAAACTTAAAGCTTTTCGTTAAACGCATTAAACGAAGTAGAGTAAAAATAACACACCCGAGTTTTAGAAAAATTACAGTTCAGTGTAGCAGTCTCTTTCTAGTGTCCGATCTGTCATACTCACCGTTCAAGTTCCGAACGAACGACAGTCGGTAGTCGCTGCTTTGCCACTTGCCAGGCGATGCGGTAAATAGAGTAGACAAAAATAAATATATACGTATATACTTTCATATGCATTTAGTAAAAAGCTGTTATTTTGACATCACAAACAGACACTTCAATTTTATTTATTCGTATAGATCTGTTTTAAGCTAAAGTCTTTATTGATTAAGTGTCTGATAACAGAAAACTACATAGACTTTAGTCCGATGACGCAGCCTAGCATGATTTATAACACACGTTAATAGGTCCTTATCGTGTCTGTGACAACATGCGATACGTTCTATACGGCTAATTGCGTGCAAATGAGGAATGTACAGATGAAGCGTTTATACAGGGTGTCCCGTATATAATGGATCAAACGTAATGGGTAGGTAGCTTACCTCATTTCAAACAACTAATTTGAACAGTTAAAAAAAATCGGTAAGGTAACCAAGATATTTTTTTTTTCGAATTTTACCATTTTCTCTAACAGCATTCAGTGTTTTTAATGCTGTCGCTGCAACTAATAACATTTTTAGGTATGATTTTTGTCAAAAACTTCTGAATAGCTTATTGTTAATATTTTCTTTTTCAAATATAATTTTATTTGCCTTAGAAAAAAAATGTTCAATTGATTTTTTTTTCAATTTTTTTTTTCAATTTTTTTTTTTTTCAAAATTAGTTGTTGGAAATGAGGTAAGCTACCTACCCGTTACGTTTGATCCATTATTTACGGGACACCCTGTAGATTGGTTGGTCTAGCGGTCGTAAGCGTTGCTGCTGAGCATCAATTGAATTCCCAGGTCGGAAAAATAAAATAAACAGAAGGCTCGGGCAAAGTGTTAATGGGTTTTTATATCTGGAATTTGTCTGTAGCAGCACGGAATCTGGATTTGTGATGGATGGCAATTATTAGGCTCGCCCCCTGTTACATCCTGCGACTTTTTTATTTTTTTATTAAAGATGGGTTTGCTCTTGGCTCTAGTCTAGGTCAGTGGTGACAGAGACAGAGTCGACGATGAAGTGAGCTTACCCAGAAGAAGCCTGTTCACTCTCACTTTGAAGAGATTAGGGTTGTAAGCGCTCGGAAACACAGACGCAGGTAGAGAGTCCCACTTTTTTTGCTGTGCGCATAACAAAAGACATTTGGAAACACTTATTGGTCGAAATTGACTGCGGCCTTCTGACGCCCTTGCGGCCAAATGATGAACCGAAGGTGTGAAATACGTCTAAAGGTGCCAAACCATTTCATTCCTCGACTGTTCAGTCTGCAGTAGGCGCTCATGACTTTTGAACTTCTACCCTCGTTATTGTACAATTAAGCTAGCCTTAAGGCCACCTATCAGGAAAACTTTCTGCAGACTATGACCGATGCTGCGGGGTGATGAGGGTTTTCTGAAATGAAGTTCACTAGGTGGCAGCACTGAGACTTCAGGTCCGGGCACCTGTCAAAAGTGCCCATATTTTCTTTAGTCGTGACTGAATGATGAACGTCATCATATATTTTGTATTCATTGTCAAAATGGAAGACATCTTGTCAAAGTGGCGCCAACTGGTGGCGAGAATTTTCATGAAAACCCACATTGCGCAACACACAGACAATGGCGATCGATGGCAACGCCTTTAATTTTTACAGTTCCGCCACGTTCAATGCGTTATTAACGTTGTGGAGAAGGCGAATTTTACAAACCTATGAAGCAATGGATTTGGAATTTCCTTCAGATTGAAAGCGTGTTACGCAATTAGGGGGCTGGTCTACTCACCCACTGCCAGAACTCCTGGCTGCTCATAGGCTGGTCCATGAGCGCGTTCTGCCATATCCTAAACAGCATCAGGTACGCCTTGTCCCGCCCAGAGAATGATGTGAGGAAGTTCTTCTCGCCCTCCGTGCAGACAAGGATGGCGTTTGGTATTACCTGGACAGTAAACTAAAAGGTCACACACATAATTAAGAGCAGTTGGTGAACAGCTTGAGTAATTAGATATTGTTGTTACCAGCGGCGCGAGCACGGCCTACTGTGATAGGCTTGAGTCACACATTTTTATCACAGTTTGGGAGCAAAAACCGTGATAAAATGCATGACTCTAGCCTATTACAGAGGCCGTGCTCGCCCCGCAGGAGTGGTAAAAACCGTATTCCGTGTTAGTATAAAAACAGGTCATCAATCATATGAATCATATTCTTCACAATCTGCTGTCTTTCCTATGTATGGTTGTCTGTGTTTAATCAGTCAAGCAACGAATGCGTAACAGCAGAAAAAATATCTGGTGACCTATTTTAAAGTTGAACACACCAAAAACTTATTAGATAGTTTATTTAAATACTAAATAAACTATCAAACTATTCAAATTAAAATATAATAACCTAAACTAACTAAAACTATCAACAAATCAAAATATGGCGTCGAAAAATTCCTCCACATCGCTGTCGATTGGTAATGTACCCAAAAGTCTGGCGGCATTGCCACGTTGTATGGCAATGCTAACCCACCATATTTCCGATGTGAGAAAGAGATGCGCTCTTCGAGAGGCGCCGGGCGTAAGAAGAACGATGCATGGCTCATACTCGTGTGAGTACTGCTTCTGGCCTTCAAAAACCAGGGGTGTACTGATAGAAGACTAGTTTATGTAAACTCACAAGTGCAGTCTTTTCCTTAGTGATGGCAGTGACGTCCTTCCACCGTGTGGTCATGCAGGTCTCCCATCCGAAGATGCTCGCGTAGAAGCACAGGTAGTTCTGCGACGCGTACAGGCGCCCGTGCGCCAGGATGTCCTTCTGTAGTGCGCACGAGTAGTCTGCCAACAGAAATAATTAATTCATTATTGAACGAAAGCAAAACATAAGAGAAAAATGTTTATTCTGCACAAGTAAGACGCACATTACAACGAAGATAAAATACAGACACTAATACAAAGTAGTCTAAAGCCTTCGAGAAAAAATAAGACACAAAGAGAAATAAAAACAAAACGATTGCAGAGTGGAAATTATTATAATTTAAAACTACATTCGTAACAAACAAACATACAATTAAAATTAAGCCGTGTGTCATATCTTCGCAAGAACTGGGGACCTACTCCCTAAGCACAAAGTCCGTCGTTTCGGCCGAAGTAATGGACGTTTCCTACTCCGTATCACTTACGGAGATAAGATTAATCCGGGGCCCGAACTAAAAATTAATGACAAAACGTTTAGACAGTTTGTCCGTACTCCCGATGTGTTTTTACCCGTCCGGAAAAGTTAATTAATCGGTTTAAGTATCGAACTACTTTCGGACGGGCCCGTATCCTCGTTGACGGACGTAGAGAGTAGGTCACCAGAGCCGACATTAGAGTTACATAAGTACATGACATGGCGACATGACTACGCGAAGGGTGGGCAGACGTGTACCTTCAGTACACCCACATTCCGCCAGTTATGTTTAAGGAGTATGTAATGTCCCCCATGCAATAGGGGGCGAGTCAATTAACATTAACATTAACCGGCCACAAATCCAGACTCCGGGCTCCGGATGAGAAATTCCAGTTAGAAAAACCAATAACACCACCTCTGAGAAATATCTAGGTATGGCATTCATCATCTAGCCTTTTTTTTTTTTGATTGTCGGAAATCATCAAATAACTTCTCCCGCTCTGGGCGGAGCGGGAAGGCGTGTCAGACTCTTACTGACTAAAACCCACCCGTGTTCCTTCAGTTGCCTGTGCCAGGGGCCACGGTAATCCTTTCGGACTTTCCCGCAACCCTAGCAGGCATCGGCCCTAGCGGACCCCGTTATTGGTGCTGACATCTCCTTGAGGTGCGCGTGGAACACAACGCGCCGTTGACCCGGGCCTGGTCCTTATCTAAAGGCGAGCTACCCACTGCTCGCCGTCCGCAAGCCCGCGCCTACGGTGGCCGGGAATCGGCTTGCGATTCCCGACGCCCAGGGCGTCTCCTGCGGCGGCTAGGGGCGTGAGGGCGCGAATTTTGCCTCTCCCTCACGCGTTCCGCCTCCTCCTTCGCGAACATTACTGCTTCGCAGAAGGAGGTGACGGCTTCCCAAGCGCTCTCGCTCCGTACCATGGCCTGGACCAGGGCCGGACGCGAGAGATCGCCACCGCCAATCGCCTCCACGAGGACACGGCGGTGCTCCGCCCAAGCCGGGCAGACCTCCACCGTATGCTCCACCGTGTCCTCCGGGCGATCCACACAATGCTGGTACTGAGAAACTCCAGATAGAAAAACCAATAACACTGCCTCTGAGAAATACCTATGGTATTATCATCTAGCCTAGCCTTTCTCCAAGGATGTTGGGGTCAGCTTCCAGCCTAACTGGATTCCGCATGCGGATGGAGATTCCTGTGGTATTAGAGTTACATAATTTATCTAAGACTCATATTGATTTTTAATAGTTTTGATTTTTGATAAAGATTTATTTATTACATACCATGTGCCCGATGCGGTAGGATTTCCCATCGGCAGAAATGAAAAACTTGTATACAGACTTTGATATCCCAATTAACCCCTTTCGGGGATGAACTTTCATAAATGATTACTTTGTCACGTCAGTGGACTTTCGGTAGCTAATTTAATTTAGAGTTGTTTATGGAACTCTTGTGCTCCCAGACCTGTACTAAGGTGTCACGATTTTTTTAAATTCTCTGACTGACGAGTCAGTAAATTTAAGATTTTTATTAAGTAGATTATTATTATCTTCTCATAATATTATAATTTAAATTTGTTAAGAGGCATACTGACCGACTATCAGCCGCTCATCATCTGGCAAGTCCTTGAAGAGCCTCTTGAAGTCATCGGACTTGCTCTTGTATGTGGGATACAGCGAGTTGTACCAGCTCTTCTTTTTAGTGCGCGCGACGTCGAGCGCCTTCGCCGGAGGAGTGCCAAGCTGTGGTGTAAGTATCAATTATTTACAGAAAATAGCTGGGGTTTGGTGTAAAGAGGAGGAGGGAGAGGTGCTATCTCTGTCCTCGTCTATCGGTAACGGTAACTGTAGTATGCAACTGTGATCACAAATGTATAAGTTTCGTTGCACGTAGTTGTGCCCCGAGTCCAGGTTTAGTGATTGCGATGTAGAGCGTACCGTATCTTCCGCTTTTAAATTTATCTAAGGCTACAAGGATCTTTTGGCGCTCGTATGACATTGACAGGGGGGCGCTGTTGGTAAACGTTTGTGCAATTGTTTTGAGAAATGTCACTTGAAGTGCATTCAGAAAACAAGATGGCGGCGTTAATTCTGATTTTGCCCACGCGCCAAAATAACCTTATAGTGCTATAGCATGCCAGTAAAGAATCACAGGACACATCTCACCCTGGGGTTGTCCTTGTTCTGCGAGGGGGTGGCACTGACCACTGTGACGGCCAGCTCCCCGCTCGATATAGACGCGGAGTCGCCGCCCGCGTGGCACGGCATGTGCACTGAGCTCTCGCTTGTCTGGAATTAAGAAACTCCTACATTAAATGCTAGGTAGGAATGTCATATTGGGAGTTAAAATTAACCAAGACAAAGTTTCCAATAAAAATATTGGAAATCACACCTCATCTAGATATAAATATTACAGACGTTATAGATAAACAACATTTATAATTTATCAAATGCGTCTGGGCTGAATTTCTGCCACTGGGGTAGCTGTAAGGCGAAAATCAGTGCACTACTTTGCAAAGGTTTCGTTTTCAGATGTAATCAGAACTCTTTTTTTATTTATGATGTTTTATTTATGATGGGTTTGCTCTTGACTCTAGTCTAGGTCAGCGGTGACAGAGACAGAGTCGACGATGGAGTGAGCTTACCCAGAAGAAGCCTGTTCATTCTCACTTTGAAGAGATTAGGGTTGTATGCGTTCGGAAACACAGACACAGGTAGAGAGTTCCATTATTTTGCTGTGCGCATTACAAAAGACAATTGAAAACGCTTAGTGTGAATTGGTGGAATAGCAACTAGATAAGGATGATAACTTGCAGAGTTGCAGTGCGTCAATCTCTAGATGACCGATGGAAGGAGGGGAGGGGCCCAGTGAAATAAGGTCGTGGAGACTCTAGAGAAAACTTAGTATCTCATAGCGCCCAATATTGAGAAGGCCATAAGACAGATATCTCGTAGAATCCAAAATACATTATGTACATGGTTGGAATAAGGGTACATTCATTCTTTGTTTTTTTGGGGTTCTTAAAACAACGGGTTTAAAAACAAAATAAAATCAGTTGGTTAATTAAATGTTGCCTGCATTTAATTAACTAAAACTACAGATAGTACATACCTTGTCATTGTCCAATGCTTCACTGGCGCTGTCTGTATTTCGAATCGAGTCGCGAGTAGACGGAGACGGTGATGGTGAACGAGACACGCTCCTGAAACATACAAAATATTTAGATCTATTAGCCTATTGTTCATAACGCACTCGAGGATCTTGGATAACACAGGCAGTATAGTAAGGGGTCTATAGTTAGTTACTCGGTCTCTATTCCCACCCTTATAGACAGGAATAATTACAGATTTCTTAAAAACCTTTAAGAATTTACCGATTGCGAGGGCCAGATTGCAGATATGTGTCAGGGGCGGAACTATGATATTTTTGTGTTGGTTAATTATCCTAGTAGATATACCATCCCAACCCACAGCACAGCCGGCACGTAGGGACATTATGAGTGCTTCAACCTCATCCACTTCAGTAGGAAGCAGCACCATTGAGTGTGGCCACAAATAACCGTCGGTGTTCTTTTTGTGTGTATTTTCACAGCTAGGCTTTTGCCAATAGTAACAAAATACATAGTTATTCACTAATTCGACTGATCGGTCTGGCGTGAGGAAAGGTATTTTTTACGGGGTATTGAAAAGTTAATTTCGAGATGTAATAAATGCATCGAGGTAGGTAATGGGGGATTACATTGAAAAATAAAAATAATTTTAATTGAATTCACGTATTTTTTCATGCCCATACCAAGAATACATTGAACGCCTCTCGTATGTCCAGCGGACGGTCTTTTGAAGATGAACCACCAAATACATTCAATAATCATTGTAGTATCATAGCATGAGCATATTATAATAGAATTACTTAGTCTATTACGATGTCCTCACGCTGAAGATAGCATGCCATTCATGTTTATTACTACAGTAAAACGTCGTGAGAAACTTTAATTACCTAAAAAAAACAATCAGATTGTTGTCGAAACGAAGAAAAACACTTCCTATTGTATATTATATTCCTAACATTATGCAGTTATACTTTGCTAAAACTTATTTAATTTTCAGTTCCTTTTTTAATAAGATTACGTGATGGCTCCCCATGCCTTGTGCAACATATTGCCAGCAATTCCGACCAGCAAATGCGTGGTTTTACAAACAAATTAAGTGTACAAACATCGGGAGTTGGAGCAGTAATTTGTAGGTCAGTCCAATATTTGACCAAATGAGGGAATGAACCCGATATATGTACTTCGTGGAATGAACTGAGTCCAAAAGTCAAAACTTAGATGAAGTGACCTGTCAATAGTGTCAATCCCTAGCATCAGAAGGACAAATATTCCCGTAATTAAAAACGTTCGAAATCAAGACGCAATCTCATCTCAGCGACAATCAAATGTCAAAAATGTAGGTAAATGCTATAGAATTTTTGACAGATTGAGACTGAGATGCGAACGTTCATAAAAGTACGGGAATTGCCCCTGAGGTGGAATGACACGTCACTTCACATAAGTTTTGACGGTGACATTTTTACTGAATAGCGCGGTTGGTTTTGGCGCGAATCGTCGGCGATTCACTGCAAGTACGACTCCAGATATTTAAATCATATGGTGAATTCCAACAACAACCAAATTATTAAGATGTTTAAACTCAAACTCAAAGCATTTATTTCAAATAAACCAATTACAGGCAGTTTTGAATTGTCAAGGGGTCGGTCAGTCAGAAAGATGAAGCTAATTGCCCGTTCCAAAGCGTAGTAGGTACCTATGGATGGAGAAGAATGGGCTAGAAACTCCATAAACACTGTTTTAAATCAAAATATTGTTACAAAAATAGTGGTTACATCATTCATGTTGAAATTATACATGTGAGAAAGACGTGCACGTTAAAAGCGTCCGTAATAAAAATGTAAAAACAATTCAGGAATCAAAATAAGCCGTGGCAGCTAAGACATGACCAGTGCCTACTGACGGCGCCCGTTCACGAACATGACGTATGCATCAGCACCATTCAGCTCAACCATTTTGAAGGGAACTCAATGATCCAATACATACGCCACCACCAGCGACACATTTGAGTGAGCATGACATACTCTCAGCCGCCAGGGCGCATTCAAGTCAATGAAAGACGAACCCAGTAACCTTTATACTCGTAGTAGCTACATAGTGCTCACTAGGGAATCCAATCCCGCAAACGCGGGATCCCGCACCTTTTTTGCGGGATCATAAATGCGGGATTACTCATGCGGGATCCCGCACGTTCACAGGATTGAAAAAAAGTAATTACGTTTAGACGAATGTGCTTCAACTTCGGCAATGTCAGTCCCACCGAAAAGAAAGAAATTAACAGATTATTTCCCACTCGAAAAAAAAGTTTTTATGGAAGAAAGAGTGTGCAGAATGGTAGCAAAAGATGGAATCCCATTCTCAAAATTCATCACCTCAATTGATTTGCGCGAATTATTTGAATCGGAAGGCCACAAATTGCCTTCTTCTGCCAGCACGATACAAACTATGGTGATGGCCTACGGAGCATCCATTCGAAAGAAAACTATCGACGAACTTGAAACACTGAAAAAATTGCAAAAGCGTTTCACACTAACTTTTGATGAGTGGACATCCTTAAGAAATCGCCGCTATTTGAATTTATGTCTTCACTTATTTACCGGTGGAGCTGCGATTGCGAACATTTGGAACCTGGGGCTAGTAAGAATTGAAGGACGTTTTCCTGCAGAAGCCTGTGTAACTGCACTTGAAAAAAAACTCCAGGATTTTAAAATTGACCTAAATGTAGATGTGATCGCAGCGACAACCGATGGTGCAGCCGTCATGAAGAAAGTTGGCAGATTATTATCAGCGCACCACCAATTATGCTTCGCACATGGATTGCAACTCGCTGTACTTGAAGTTCTATACAATAAGAGACAAGAACAACAAGAAGAAGAAATGCAAGCTGAAGTACTCGGAAACAGACCAGATAATGAGAGTGATAAGTAATGAAAGTGAAAATGATAACGACGAGCAAGGTAATTTTTCGGTAGAGGAAGAAATCCAAGAAGAAGAGTTGCTACCACAATTCAGAGAACTTATTCAAAAAGTGAGAAAAATTGTCAAGGTTTTTAGTTCAAAATCTCCAGTAAAAAATGATGATGATTGCTGCAACAATATATCAAAGCAGAATTTGGCAAAGAATTGCAGCTTATTTTAGATTGCCGAACGCGCTGGAGCAGTCTCGCACCAATGTTGTCAAACTTCAACGAAGTCAAACATTGCATATCTAAAGCACTTATTGACCTTAAACTGACATCATCTTCATTTTCATTCACTGACGAAGAATATATAACTTTGACTCATATTGAACAAGCTTTAGAGCCAGTGAAGCTCGCTGTAAACGTCTTATGCCGCGAGGATACAACATTAATTACCGCAGAAACCACATTATTGCGTTTCATGATTAATAAACTGAATCTACAAAACACCAGGTTAAGCCAGGAACTTGTTGTGTCACTGTCTCGCCGGATAAAAGAACGCCGCACATCAATAACTGCCGTGTTGCTTTACTTGGAAAATCCAAAAAAAAAAAACTAGAAAAAGATTCAAGGTCTGCAAGTGTGGAGGACAATCCATTCTTTTATCCAAGTAAAGCTACGCTAAGAACTGAAATGAAGTGTTTAATTGAGAGACTGCTGTCAGACGTGCAACCTGAAACTGAAAACACTTGTGGGGATACCTCAAGTCTAAAGTGTACTGTAATAATCCCCGCACCATATCTGCCCTACAAGAAAATATCCGGCGTGAAATTGATGCAATCCCCCAAGCACTGTGTTCGCGCGTATTCGCCAATATGAGGGTTCGCTTACAAGAGTGTGTTGCGCGAAACGGACGTCACTTGGAAGACATTATTTTTAAAAAATAAAATCCGCAGAAACGTTCTTTGTTTTAAAAATAGAATACATATTTTGAATGTAATAATATGTTTTTTATTTAAGTTTAAAAAACAAAATTTTCCGCTGGACACCCTTTACTTATGTAAAGTCAATTCCGCCTACAAATGTGGAAGCCGAGCGTGCTTTTTCCGCCGCTGGCTATTTATGCAACAAAATAAGATCAAATCTAAAAGATGAAACGTTAGATACTTTATCGTTTCTTCGAAAGTATTATCAGAAAAAAATAATCTGACTTTTAATGCCTCTAAAACCAGTGAATATGTTCTATTTCAAATAAAAATCTAAATATGAAACGTGAAATATTGTATATATTGTATTGTCTTAAACATCATTATATTTAATTTATAATATAAGTGATAACTTTGCTTCATGTTGATAATAATAATAATAAAAAATATTTGTGTTTATTTTCTTTCTTTTAATTACATGAAACAAAAATAATAATAAATAAAATCAATCCCGCAAATCCCGCGGATCGGATTGATGATCTTAATCCCGCAGGCTTGCGGGATCGCGATTTTGATGCGGGATTGGATTCCCTAGTGCTCACACATGTGCTATGCAATTATACAACACTAAGAGATTGAATTTATACAATGCAAAGAAAGATTGTACAACCTTCATCAGCTCCAACAATATCTTCGAATGCTATTTTTTTTTTTTAAGCATTGCCCCACACTAGCAATTTCTCCTGTATCGTGGGTGCGTTTAAAAACATTTAAACTCACATACACAAACAGCCAGACCCGGAAAAACTACTTGCAGGTCATATAAATATTTGTTCCGTGCGGGGATCGAACCCGCGACACGTAACGCAGCAGTCAATCGCTTAACCACTGCGCCAACCGTGTCGTCAAAATTAATTAGTTGACGCGCCCTTGTGGAGCAGGACTAGCCCTTTTTTTTTTTTTTTGTTTCCGGGGTGGAAAATCCTCATGGATGTCCGCCGCCCTGGAGCGGACGGCGGGGTCTGTCAGACTCTTACTGTGGCCGGCCCGCCACTGCGGGCCTCTTCGGGTCTGGGGGGGAGTGAGGTGTTTGACTCCCCCCGCGACGTCTAAGAGGGGCGCGCGTGGAACGCTACGCGCCGCCACCTCGGGTCCTGGTGTGTGGGGGGCGACAGACGTCCCCGAGTCCGTCGCCCCTGGACCCATTTAGGGGGGCTGGAAGAAGGCGTTGTCCGCCCTCCGCCGACGCACGGTGCGTGCCGGGCGTCTTCTGCGGGCCGGGTGAGTGGACGAGATCTCCCTCTCCCTTTCCGCAGCCTCCTTCTGCGAGACGACTGTCTCACAGAAGGAAACCACCGCGTCTCAGGACTCGTCGCTGCCGACCATCGACTCGACTACGACCGGCAGCAACAAGTCACTGCCTACTTCTGAGATGAGGGCACGGCGCGGCTCCTCCCAAGCGGCACACTCTGCCAGCGTATGCCGCGCCGTGACCTCCTGGCAGTCGACGCAGTGGTGACACCGGGCCTCCGGCTCCCTGTTTATGCGACACAGGTACTTCCCGAAGCAGCCATGCCCCGAGAGCACCTGCGTCACCCGAAACGACAGGGAGCCGTGCCTCCTCCCGGGCCAGCGCTCGAGCAGTTCAGTTAGGTGTACCTCAAGGCTCTATACTGGGCCCATTTTTATTCTTGGTGTATATAAATGACTTACCATTCTATTTAAAGGGTATCTGTGACGTTGTACTATTTGCTGATGATACCTCTCTTATCTTTAAAGTAGACAGGAATAGACAAAATTTTGACGACGTAAACAGTGCACTATCAATGGTTACAGATTGGTTTACCACAAATAACCTAGTTCTCAATGCCAAGAAAACGAAATGTGTAAAGTTCGCCTTACCGAATGTTAGAAATCTAGGACCCAACATCGTCTTAGATAAAGAGGTACTTGAAACTGTAGACTCGGCAGTATTTCTGGGCATAACAGTTGATGCAAAGCTTCAGTGGGGATCACATATATCATGCCTAGCGGGAAGGCTCAGTTCGGCCGCCTATGCCGTCAGGAAAGTAAGACAATACACTGACGTTGATACAGCTCAGCTAGTCTATTTCAGTTATTTTCATAGCGTCATGTCCTACGGCATTCTGCTGTGGGGCAAAGCCGCTGATATTCAAAATATATTTGTTCTTCAAAAACGAGCTGTACGAGCAATTTACCAGCTAGGTGCTAGAGTTACTCTGAGAGATTTTTTTAAAGAGATTGGTATTCTCACGGTGGCCTCTCAATTCATCTCAATTTAATTTTTATTTATTATTGACATAATCTACTCATTTCAATGTTTTTTAATGAGTTGTATTGCAATATATGGTTAGCTAGCGACCTCGACAGTTGATCATATTATTCTTTTGAGCAACCGGCAGCAAGTTCGTCATGCTTCCTTAGATCTCAATGCTTGCGGTAGCGTCGGGGGTCGGGTTGCCTCCTTCCCTCAAATATGGCGAGGGGGGTAATGGCTGATCTTTGCGTTATGCTCGTGAACGGGTGCTGCTTGTGTTGACAGGTCATCTTGCTGACTATGGTTTTGTTATTGTTATTAGTAATTAATGTTTCTTTATTTTAGTTTGAAGGTCCTAGTTTATCATTTGTGACTACAAGTTACAGCTATATACATATAAACATAATGCAGCATTGCATATGTAAGAGGGCACGCCCTTTATGCCAGGAGGCTTTTTATTATGTATTAAGTTCTGTTTGCGTTTTTGTTTTTTAATTTATTTATTTCTGCTTGAGTATAGTTTTAAATATTGGCGTGTGCTGCGTAGCTGACATAGTGCAAATAATTTTAATATTTTTGTGTTTCGTAATGTTAATTACTTATTACTTTATAGAATCCAGTTCTTCTAACTGAACAGACAGCAGTGCTGGTGGGGAGTTTGTTCCGCCACTTCTTCTTCCCAGCTAAAGCACTAGGAAGTGGTGAAGGGTGGGCGTTTTGGGGGGACTGTCTTATGTGATTTTGACGTTCAAAAAGTGCTTTTCCTCAGCCTAATTTGAATAAATGACTTTTGATTTTGATTTGATTTAGAGATGTTAAATGAGGACCCCATTGCAGCCTTGAGTCTATCGTTATCCCCAGGAAAACCGTTTCATCGACAAATTCTAGTTTCTCTTTATTCAATATTATGTCTCAATCACTACTTTTAAGTTTATTAAACACAATACCTGGACCAGCTAGCCTTTGGCATGGCTAGATAGCAAACACCTTCATTCACATAAAACAGAAAATAGCACACGAAAAGTACGACACCACTCCTCTAAATGGCCCAGCCGATCTAAAAGTGCTTTAAAACAGTTAATTACTCCATAATTAATTAAACACACTCGTGTTACAATAAAATCGTAGTTATTATGTCACGTTATGCTCACAAACTTGTACATATCAAATAGCTGTTCTGTTAAGTTTACCATATTTGTACAACGTGTTTATTTGTGCTCGATAACTAACTGTGCTCAAACAGCTGATAGTAATAATATCATTGTAGATATTGATGCTTATTTTTTGCCTACTAATTAGCTGCTATCTTTCATGACGGAGTTTAAAGGGAAACAAAGAGAAATTGTATCGGTGTTACGAGTAGTTCTATTCACCTTTAGGAAAAGGATGTCTACTGATCGTACTGATTAGGTAAACACCTGCATGTTATTTTTATGAAACTTCAAAAAAGGAGGAAGTTATGCATTCGGCGAGTATCGATTACGTTTTCATACCGTCTTCCAAAAACTACAATACAAAGTGAAAATAAACTTTAATTTCGGAAGTCGGTAGAAAAAAAAGGCGAATATACGAAACTTAGGACTACCTAGGAGTTATTTTATTATTTACTTTGTTTGTAGTGTATTTTTCGTAAAAAAAGTTATTCCTTGTACATACTGTGAAGATTTTGTGCTTATTATTGCTTGCTTAAAACAAACAGGGAATTATTCTACTAAATATTTCTTGAATTTCCAGCTATAGGTACCTACGACAAGTACCTACCTATAGCTGAAAATCTCAGTACCTTTTGTGCTGTGTAACCTATTTTATTTTCCTCAAACACGTTTCTCAAACCATTCTTTCAGTAGTAAAAAGGAATCATACATTTTTGATGGCCGGTGTACCCTCGAGAGCAGTTATCGTGTAACATGTCACTCGCACAAGCAAACATAATGCTCGAAACAAAAACTATACCACTGCCACACGCACGAGTACCTACTAACAAAAATATAGTTTTATTGTTCAATTAATTAATTTAAATTATCGCAGTAAGGCCATGTTTCATTGGAGGCCGATTTGATATCGATAGAGTAACGCGTTTACTATCGCCAGAAATACAGTGAGCCCTTTGAATTCTATTTTCGTGATGAATGCAGAAAACGTTTTATTTGCGAACAAATGATAATGGAACAGTTATTGCAGCCGATGCGGAATTTCAAAACATGACAGCATTGATCAAAGGAAACTTCTATTGTCCCGAGAGCAGTCTCTATGACTTGTTTTGGAAATAAATGGTATAGACATCCTAGA
This sequence comes from Brachylomia viminalis, assembly GCA_937001585.2. Taxonomy (NCBI): domain Eukaryota; kingdom Metazoa; phylum Arthropoda; class Insecta; order Lepidoptera; family Noctuidae; genus Brachylomia; species Brachylomia viminalis. The sequence goes on along the minus strand of OW443310.2, from coordinate 24,495,782 downwards.
TGGGACAATTCTTTTCGATGTTATATAACAACAATGCTCTAGAAGAGATTCGAGATGCCCAATAGAGGCAAAATGGTACGGTCTCCTATCGATTCGTTAGTCAGACACAAACACACTGAAAAATGCACATTAAAACCAGCACCTTTTAAACTACACAACAACACAATCACTCACATCTTTCAGACATCAGTATTTCGTTCACAAAACATATTTTAAAGTTACAAAGTACCGCAGTACTCTGATCGGGTGCACGTTCACGGTTGGTTGAGCACAGAAAAAATCCCGATTGCGACATTTATTTGACAGTGGCATTCACTACAACACTACTTTTAAGTCACTCTCTCATAAAAATATTTAAAAAAAAACACATAGGGTCAGACCAACCATGATTCTTATCACCTATTCAAATGAACGTAGCGTTTTGATGTAAAACCTAACAATCTCGAGGTGTAATTGATTTTTTCAGAAGTATCCCGAAACGTAAACAAAGTGTTTTTGCTGACAGTACATTGACCGTTGTGTTTTAGAAAGTTGTAATATTTGATATGGTTGTATCTACTTAACCTACTATGTTTTAGTGCATCACTTTAGGTTTCAGACAAAGCCTTAGTATTTTATAGTGTTACTATTACCATTGGTTGGTAACAAACCCTCATTGAGGGTTTTCTGAAATAACGTCCACCAGCACTGTGACGTCAGGTCCGGGCATTTGTCAAGTGACAAAGCGTTTATATTTTTTTAAACCGTGACTGATGATGAACGAAAGAATGAAACGAATGATGAACGTCATCCTGTATTTTACAACCATTGTCGAAACTGAAGACCTCTTGTCAAAGTGGCGCTAACTGGTGTCGTAAATTTTCATAAAGACCCAAATTAAATTAGATAAAGGGGCTACCAATGTTGTGCTCCTTAAGTTCTCAGTTGAGCGGCAAGATTACTGACAAATGCGTGCACTGACTGGACAGGTCCATTTATCATTTATCAATGGATTGCCATCCCACCCCAGGGGCAAAGTTGAAATGTCTCGTGTCTGTAAATAACACCGGCAAGTCGGCAACCAATTCCTTTCAAACTGCAACAGCAATGCTGCTTAGCGCCAGATAACGTATCGCGGTAGTACTTGCTCAGAGGAGCCCCTTCACAAAGAGGTCTAACACTAGCACTGCTATATCTGTCTGTTAACGGAAAAGTAGTCCCCTTGTCTGTCAATCGAACTGTTTATGTTCAGTAACAATAGAAAAGTAATTGTGTCTCATTAGCGACCGTTGAGCTCTTAAGCATAATCAGCCTTTAATATTCCCACTGCTGGGACACAGGCCCCCTATCTGTGAGAGGGAGTGGGCTGTAATCCAAACGCGGGCCCAGTGCGGGTTGGTAGATGTCACATGTCTTCGAGTTTTTGGTTCTAGGACATGCCGGTTTCGTCACGATGTTTTTCCTTCACAGTTTTGAGAGCAGTGGTGATGAAATAATTAATACAAAGTACAGCGCCTGTCGAGGTTCGACCCTGCGACGTACAACTCGTAAGTTGTGGTCGTTGCCACTCGGCCACCTCTGCCCTTGCCCACCAACCTAATAGTAGGTACACTCACATTTCACCAGTTCTGTTATGTCGCATGTAACAGACGGCGAGCCTGTCGCCAACAACTGGCCACCAATCCAGACTCCGGGCTGCTACTGAGAAATTCAAGGAGGAAAAACCCAATAACACTTTGCCCGAACTGGGAATCGAACCCAGGACCGCATACTCGTGCGGTACAGCAGTCCTACTAATGTCAAAAAAAAAGTTACTAAGTTAAAGCATTTATTTCAAATAGCCACATAAAAGGCAATTTTGACCGCCAACATTTACATTAAAATAGAATTGATTCTAGTCGCCCCTTCCAAAAGGTAGTTTCGTATGCAGAAGAATGGGCAAGAAACTCCACGCTTACTCTTTTAAAATGTGTTACAATATTTTGTATACATTAATTATATAATTATATGTGTAGACCTATGCACCTATAACAAAATTAACCTACCACAATAGGTAAAAAGATCTTAAAAAATGTAGCAATGACAAAAGTTAATTTTGTGACAGATACATGGTGTTCACATATTTACAAACATTGAAAAAGTATACGATTTCCCAAATTAAGTAAACAAGTAATATGTCAGTGTGTGAGTTAAAGTAAACAGAATGTAAATCAATGTCATAAAAATAATAAACTACCGATACAATTAAAGTATCAACAAGTTTGATTTTTAGACCCTAGATTGTTCTATGGAGCTGGACCAGCATGTTTCCAAGCATTCTTATCTTGGATATAATCCTCTAATTTGTAATTTGCTTGTTTACAAAGTTCACTTTTTATATGAGTTTTAAATTTTCTTTCTTTTATTTGCAATTTATGACAAGGTATTTTGTTGTAGCATTTAACACAGTACCCCATAAAATATGTGAGTATGTACTTTAGCTAATCTGAAAAATGGTTGATCTATTTTATCTTTATTTCTAGTATTAAAATGATGTCTATCACTTAGGTATTTTATTAAAAAGATGCAGATTTTTTCTTACATATTATTTTCATAAATGAATTGGTACTATTAGGTACACAGTCACACGCCTCTGCGCAATCCTTCGGGAAAATATACTTGATGGTATGCTGTCTGCTAAGTGCTAAGGTACATCCTGGTGAGTACGTGCGTGTAGTACGCATGTAACTACAACATGGCTGTTGTTACTGATAAGCAAGTCGTCGATCTACGGGTAAGATACGCAGCTTATCTCCAAGCCTACCATGCGGGAAACAGCGGCGGGTTTCCGCGAAAATTGTTGCTACTAAATGGTGTTGATAAGCTTTTGTAATGGGTTCATGATTGAACATGTTGTTTATTGTGTATTAAGTCCACGTTCGCATGGACGTAAAATTAGTGCGGCGGGATTTTTTCGCGCACCGGATCTTCGACGGATTGCTTACCACCGAGTGTTGAAACTAATGTTTTCGTCGCGCTGGGATGCACTCTGTTGGATTCTCAATGCTCGGTTAAACACCGAGAGTTGAAAATCCAGTGCGCGACCAAATCCCGCCGCGATATTTTTACGTCCGTGCGAACGTGGTCTAATGCTCCTACAAACAGCCGCGACACGTGAAGCGTATCGCGCCTGTTTGAAGGAGCCTTTCCTGCATATTCTACACCTGACAGCATATTTACGCAATATTATTTTTTACATTTAACGTCCGATCATGGCAATGATCTACCTATTCAAATTAGTATTTTAGCACATAGTCGTTAATATTATTGTGACGGGGACAATAATTCTCCAGGCACCAAAAATGACGGGTAATTAATTTATAGGAGTAAGTATATTGTTATACTGAATTGTTATTGTTATACATTATCTAGGGCAACCAACTACTCCAAGCAAAATTATATTGATATTTAATCACTACGTAATGTGCGTACAAACCTGAAAAACCATGAAAAGACACCCAAAAAATATATAGAAATATTACCTGACAATAAAAACTTTACTCAAAGACTCCCACTGTGTGTACAGCACATGAAACTTTTCAGCTTCCATCACAAAACAACAGAAAAGTGTGTCTGTCACAACACACACACATCTGACTCAGAACAAATAAGTTCTTTAGATAGCATGATAGATAACTAATCTATAAGCTTGGAAAATTCGATGACACATGGCGAAAGGTACAAACGTGGTGATAATAAAGTATTCCTATTTTATCTACATTTTATTATTTAATGGCAACAATCAATAGGTGTGCAGTGCAGTTGAAACAGAAGGTCAAATAACTCGGTTTGTAACAATTCTTTTGTTGTTCAGCTGTGCTATTATACTTAAACTTGAAATGAGCGTGTGTGGATAATTTAGGATTCAATCATTGTATTTTATATTGTTCATTTTGAAATAGTTTTGTATGCATAAAAGTAAAATTCATAGAGATGTTTGTGTTCGTTTTTTGTTGACGAATACGCAGACGTTACCCTATCGAAATGGCGGTCTCCACTCTCAGTAGGTACTTTCTCAAGTGCCTGTCATACCATTTCCAACTTTCGAACTGGTACTCACGAGATACATGGACGGCTAGCTCTATGGTACGTGACCGTACTAAAATTAAACATAATCAACTGCTTAGCGTTTCTTCGACTATGTTGGGGTCGACCTGGGTAACACAAAACGCCTTGGTAAGACTGGTTGTCAGTATTTTGGGCTTCTATGTACCCGTCACGACTGTCAAAGATCTACGAATGACAAATTAACCATGTAAGTATTAATAGATGAACCTAGCTAGTACCTCGTAAGTTGCAAGAGAAACCATAGATAGTGTTATCGGGTAAACGGGCTCGAGCAAACACCATTGCCTTGATAACGACCTATTGCGAAAACTTAGCTTCCTTAATGGCAGCGGAAGACAGACATGCAGACATGGCAGTCGCTGTGCATATAATTAGGGCCTAGCCATCACTGCAATTGGTAGAATAATTAATTTTATGTAGGTGTACGGGGTGTATTTTTGAGATGGGGTAGTAAGGACAGGAAGAGTAGGGGAATAAAATAAAAACTTTTAACAAGTCTAAACGTTCTAAGTTATTTGATGTCATTTTTATCAGCGAATTTTTATTTGATTATTACAAATATAAAATAAACTTCGAATTTCGAACGAATACGAGTCATTATTTTATTTGTTTTGAAAACAAAATCTTGATAGTTTGATTTGATGCATGCGGTTTCTAATATTCGCTAACAAAAATGGCATCAAATAACTTAGTTATTTACGGCCAGTTTTCGTTGTCGCAGTCGGTCTATCCATCATAAAAAAATAATATGAATTCTCATTTTCTATTACATAAATATGTTTATGGGAAAAGCATTTTGCGATTTCTGACTTTTCTAGTAAGTGCTCAAACTTCAGTTGGTCCGATAGCGTTTTTTGATCTTTATAAGAAACAGGATCGAATGGAATATGCTCAAACTTCAGTTGGTCCGATAGCGTTTTTTGATCTTTATAAGAAACAGGATCGAATGGAATATAAAAAGTTTTTTTTGTAAAAATTTGCCATTATCTTGCCAACTGTAAGTAATTTTTTTTCAAGATCTGTGATCGCAGTCCAAAATTTCTCAAAAGGTAAGGTTAATCACCTACGACAGTTTTCCTGTAGCTACAACGGTTAAGGTACCTGCCCTTACTGTGCCGTCTCAAAAATAAATTATACGGATTTCAAACTTTATTTTAGATAATTTAATTAATTCCAAATTAAAATGCTTTTCTTTAAGATATTACGACGGTATGACAGAAGAGTGAACAGAAGGACAAGTCGATGGACATGGAAATTTTGAGGGTTCCTTAATCCACTGCAGTACCCTAAAATAGGTGGTAATCATCAGGGACCGAAACCGGTATCATTAATAGGGGTATTTTTTCGGTTACAACATTTATATTTTTTACAGGTATTATTAAAGGTTACCTTAATTCTTAAATTGAATACAACCAGTATTAATACCGGTTACCGGAATTTAAATTACCTCTATCTAACACATGCCGTCGGCATTAGTCAAAGGGCGCACATCGCCTGTGTGTGTGTCAAAGAGTTTCCTTGTATTTCAATTTTGTCAAACTATTCACGTTGATCTCAAAATTTGGAAGAAAATTAAACTTGCTACAGAAATTATAGGTATTTAATTTTGGATTTTAGTTTTATCCAGCTCTTACACCTAATGCCCAAATATTAAAACGCTACTCAATTTTAAGTCAATTTTAAGCCGTTAAGTCTCGTGCTGTATTGACGTAAAGTGATAACTTTACGTCAACGTTACTGTGACAACACGCGGCATCATAAAATCGACTGGCGATTGAATATTTGGCCCTAAGCATAATAAATATGACAGGCGGGTGTCTGGCCGACCAGGTGAAGGCGGGCACCATACGTCCGGACCCCGCGGGTATGCGAACCGTAACGGTAAGCTGCCCCGTGACGGCGGCCAAAAAGATTGTGGAGGGCCGAAGGCTTCTGGTGGGCTGGGTTTCGGCACAGGTTAAACTGCTGGAACCCAGACCTCTGAAGTGCTTCCGATGCCATGTGGGGCACCACGTTGGCGTCCAGTGCACCTCGGAGGTGGACCGCAGCACTCTGTGCTTCCGCTGCGGTCAGCCCGGACATAAGGCCGGCTCGTGCGAAGCCGCGCCGCACTGCGCAGCATGTGCGGGTGCTGGCAAGCCGGCCGATCACCGGGCGGGCAGTAAGTCCTGTGCTCTACCCACCGGAACCAGAAGGAGAGGCAGGCCCTCGGCCGCCGTTGCCACAACCACCATCACCGCGGCCAGTGCCACTGCCACCGTTGCCGCCGCCGCTACTGCCGCCACCCGGGAGGAGACTGAAATGGAGGAGTAACGGCTCCATTAAGACTCCTCCAGGCGAACATCAACCACTGCGCCTGCGCTCAGGACCTGTTGCTCCAGCGCATGGCGCAGTGGTCGATTAACATTGCCGTAGTCGCTGAGCCGTATTTTGTCCTGCCCAGGGATGACTGGGTTGAGGACCTGAGCGGCTCAGTGACCATAATTTCGTCGGCCGCCGCCGGCACTCGAATCCCTCGAAGGTGTCACGAAGGGACAGGGGTGCGTAGCAGCACGGTTCGGGGAGATAGTAGTAGTGGGAGTGTACTTCTCTCCGAGCCGAACTCTCGCCGAGTTCCAGAACTCTTTAACAGAGTTAAGTGTCGTCGTTGCCGGGTACCATCGCTTCCCTGTGCTAGTGCTCGGGGACTTCAACCCCAAAAATCCGGCTTGGGGTTCCCGTTACACTGATGTGCGGGGCAGGATGGTGGAGGACTGGGCTCTGGAGACAGGCCTGGTCGTCCTAAACCGGGGTACTGTCCCCACGTGTGTGCGGATGCGGGGTGAGTCTGTGGTGGAGATCTCGTTTGCCAGCCCCGCTCTGTCACAGCGTGTCATTGACTGGCGCGTCATGGAGGAGGTGGAGACCTACTCCGACCACCGGTATATCCGGTTCGACGTCTCTGCCCAGACCTCTAGCGCGCCGGTCCAACAGGCCCCGAGTGGTTCGCGGTGGGCACTGAAGCAGATGGACCGGGAGCTCCTCCTGGAAGCCTCGATCGTGCAGGCCTGAGTGTCATCACCGGACAGGCCTGCCGATATTGACGATGAGGCGGAGTGGTTCCGGGAGGCCGTGTCCGAGATTTGCGACGTGGCAATGCCCCGAGTCCGTCCAGGAAGCGCCCGACGTCAGGTGTACTGGTGGTCGCAGGAGCTGGAGACGCTACGCAAGGCGTGCGTCGAAGTGCGACACCTGTACTCCAGGCACCGTAGGCTCCGCATCCGCTCTCCGGATGCGGAAGCGACGGAGGCGGAGCTGTACGAGGGATACAGAGCGGCGAAGACCGCCCTCCAAGACGCTGTCCAGCGTGCCAAATATACGGCCCGCGAGGAGTTGGTGGAGACTCTGAACGGAGATCCATGGGGGCGCCCTTACAAAATGGTGCGGAATAAACTCCGCATCTGGGCCCCCCGCTGACGCAGAGTCTCCGCCCCCAGCTGGTGGAGGAGGTGGTGAGCGCTCTGTTCCCTTCACGGGGGGAGCATACTCCCTCGCCCATGGCTCCGCCGCTCGCGGTGCCTGAAGCGAACCACGCGGACGACGACGACACCCCTGAAGTGACCGGGGTAGATCTGAGAGTGGCGGTAGGTAGGCTGAAGGCCAAAAATACCGCCCCAGGAACCGCATTTCCCTGCCAGGGAAAGCCTGAGTCCTGGCCTCGACGACTCTTGGGCCTCGACTGGAGGCGCTCTTAAGCGCATGTATGGAGAGAGGCCAGTTCCCACTCTGTTGAAAGACGGGGAAGGTGGTCCTCATTCGGAAGCCAGGGCGCCCTGCGGACTATCCGTCCGCATACCGGCCCATTGTGCTGCTCGACGAGGTCGGCAAACTCTTTGAGAGAGTAATTGCAGGCCGCCTCGTCGGGCACCTGGTGAGGACGGGGCCGGATCTTGCGGATAGTCAGTTCGGCTTCCGCAAGCGGCGCTCGACGGTGGACGCCATCATGCGCGTTAGAGCCCTCACGACGGGGGGACGCGGTCTCTCGGGGCGGGGTTGTCGTGGCGGTGTCACTTGACATCGCCAACGCAATTAACACCCTGCCCTGTTGTTGTGAGTTGCATTGGTGAGGCACTCCGGTATCACCGGGTGCCAACCTACCTCCGTCGAATAGTCGAGGCATATCTGAGGGACAGAGCCGTCATCTACCCCGGTCATGACGGGGAGTGGAACCGGCGAGAGATGTCGAGCGGTGTCCCACAGGGATCGGTTCTAGGGCCGCTCCTGTGGGACATCGGTTACGACTGGGTGCTGCGGGGCGACCTCCCTGGTGGCGTCAGCGTGGTCTGCTGGAAAAGCTAGCCGTTAAACAACCGGGACTAGTCAATTGCTTTAGCCCACTGCTGCTTCAGGACAACGCTAGACCACACACTGGACAACAGACGGTCGGTAAATTAGAGGAGCTGCGATTGGAACGTCACCGACACCCACCGTACTCCTCGGACCTTGCTCCAACAGATTACCACTTTTTCCGGAATTTGGACAACTTCTTGCAAGGAAATAAATCAATTCCGATGAGGCTGTCAAAACCACCTTCAAAGTTTTTATTGATTCTCGCTCCCACAATTTTTTCAGCAAAGGAATCAATGAGCTACCGATAAAATGGCGAAAGTGCATAGATAACAATGATACATAGTCAAAATAATTTCATTTTTTTTAAATCGTTTTGTTTTTTCCATACAAAACGCCAATTTCATATGTGGAATCATATGGACCTAATAATATGTACATGTATATAAAAAAATAAAGTTCAAACCCATCTACGACATCTAAAAAGATGTAAACAAGACGTCGTTATAACAAAATAACATCAGTTTCGGTTTTCGTAGATCTGAGGGGCAATTCCCGTATTTTTAAGACCGTTCGCATTCTAATCTCAGTCTCAATCTGTCAAAATTATAATCAATTTACATACATTTTTGACAGGTTTTTGACATTGATTGTCGCTGAGATGACATTGCGACTTGAATTTGAACGTTTTTTAAGTACGAGAATTGGCCTACTGGAGTCACGCGTAATTACTAATCATGTATCATTAATGTATAAATCATACCGATTACGTGTGACTCTGGTAATACGAAAACAGAAACCGATGTTATTTTGTTACGATGTCTTGTTTATATACCTTTTTAGTTTTCTTTTTTTGACAACTGTCCTTGCACCTAGTAGGTATTATAAGAGAGCGTCATGTCTTTGCAACGTTTCAATTTTCCGCTGGCCAAACCACATAAGTAAAGAAACAATGTTGGGCATACATCACCAAGGACAACAATATTTACTGTAAACTGATACTGTTTGCATTGCTCTTGGGGCTGTAAGAAAGTCAAAAAGGCTTATAGCGTTGTTCCGGATAGATGGAAATGCTCGTGGAACAAGCTGGGCCCGTTCACAGCATACCTTGAAACCCCACCAAACTGGCAACCAGAGACGCTCTTTGTATCAGAGCCCGGAATCTACGCTCTTCTTGCGCTCTCAAAAAAATTGCCAACAAAAAAGTTTACGAGCTTTGTTTACGAAAAATTGCAGCCCACTATTAGTCAAACGGGCGCGTACGTTTCTCCGCAAATTAAGCAAACCAAAATTACCGAATTGATTTCTATGATGAGAGGAAAAGATAATAGAGGCATCAGGAACAGGGTGTAAAGTTCAATCATACCTCCATAGTAAAGGGAGGATCCTCCGACCAGACGGGTGTCGTGTCTGGTAGGCAACTGCCCGACGATTGTTGTCGGGAGGTTGTATATATGTTAGTCGCGCGGTAAACTCTGCTTGCGCGATGGAGGATTTGCGTGACATCGTATGACGCGCACCTCGCATGTGGCGATGTAGATACCGCTACAAGATAATCAAATGGCGTTCTACCAATTTACAATGTAATATTATCTTACCTTTACTCATTTCCTTTTTTTTTACATTTACTCAAATACTCCGCAAAATGGCGAACAAAATAAACGTAAACAGCACAGCACGACGATTTGACTGATAATGTTTAAAAAGTATTTTTTAATGCCAACAAATTGTCGGCATTGCGATATTCTGTTTTTTTCTCGTAATCAAGGTAATTTTTAGGTAACCGGTATTAAAACGGTAACATAAATCGAGGTAACATATTTATCCTGCTTGGTTACCCAGATAGCGGTAACCTTAAGTCGTAGAAGTAACCAAAATTCTTCGATACCTGTACCGTAATTTATAAAGGTTTTCGGTCCCTGGTAATCATCATCGCTCCAACAGCTATCACCGATTTAGCTCAGTTTTTTTTAAATAATATAAAATATCACAGTCGGTGATACTTTATAACCAGGGACCGAAAACCTTTATAAATTACGGTACAGGTATCGAAGAATTTTGGTTACTTCTACGACTTAAGGTTACCGCTATCTGGGTAACCAAGCAGGATAAATATGTTACCTCGATTTATGTTACCGTTTTAATACCGGTTACCTAAAAATTACCTTGATTACGAGAAAAAAAACAGAATATCGCAATGCCGACAATTTGTTGGCATTAAAAAATACTTTTTAAACATTATCAGTCAAATCGTCGTGCTGTGCTGTTTACGTTTATTTTGTTCGCCATTTTGCGGAGTATTTGAGTAAATGTAAAAAAAAAAGGAAATGAGTAAAGGTAAGATAATATTACATTGTAAATTGGTAGAACGCCATTTGATTATCTTGTAGCGGTATCTACATCGCCACATGCGAGGTGCGCGTCATACGATGTCACGCAAATCCTCCATCGCGCAAGCAGAGTTTACCGCGCGACTAACATATAAGGTGCTATAAAAATATCTGCCACGGCTGCAATGGGAGACAGTATTGTGTTTATAGATTACAAAAGTAAAGATAAATTATTGATTATTTGTCACATTTTTTTTCATACAAAAATAATTACGTATAAAATTGAATTGATTTTTTAGCATAAAACCATCCCGTAGACTTATAAGCTGTTGCCGCACCGCACCGAATTCATTCAAAAACGCCGGCGACGACATGCATAAACTGTTGCCATTCTGATCGGCCCCGCGCGCCCCTACCCCCACCCGCACTACCCCGTTCGTCGCAAGCGCCAGCCGACGCGACCGGGCGGTCGCCAGTCGGCCCCCGCGCGCCCCCACGCTCACCCGCACTACCCCGTTCGTCGCACGCGCCGTCGCCAGTCGCCATCAGCGTACGGGACTTTTTAAACGGTGTGTGGTACGGCGGTGAAAGGTGGATAGGCCGAGGAGGGCCAGTGCCGTGGCCTCCTCGCTCACGGGTTTAACCCCTCTAGACTTTTTTTTGTGGGGTCGTGTAAAGGACCTTGTGTACGGCCAAACCGGACATGACATTAGAAGTGTGGAAGAACTAAAAAGGCGCATCAAACGCGCATTTAGGCAAGTTAAAAGTGAAACGGACACATTAGATAAAGTGAAGAGACATGTACGTAAGCGTGCCTACATTTATGTGCAACGCGAAGGCGGACTTGTGCAACAGTTTTGTAGATAAGTAGGTAGGGAGTGTGTAAATAACTGTAAATACAGTGCAATTGTTGTAAATAAGATGATTAACTTTTAAACACGCCAAGTTACTGTAATTTATCGTTATTTGATATTAATCTAAGTACCCCTCAGCACCAGCGGGGTGCCTTAGGACCACAACAACAACAACAACCTATTGTTTAAAAATAATAAGAAAAAAATTGCGATTCTTACACTAACTTGACAGTCCAAAGCCTGTTTTAAGTGTGATGGGAAGTTTATCATCATAGTTACGTCAGTTTTTTGGAAGAATGCGGTAGCTGGTAAGTAATTGCACTTTTAAAACACTTGGCGTATTATTGCGTACCTAGTAGATTAGGTAGTGACGAACTAGTCAGCTGATATCAGTTTTCATTCAAAGAACAGATGGAAAGAGATAGCAGTTGTTTTCATTGACGAAGCGACCCATCGCGCGTAATTTGTGAACCACATTATGCAGAGTAGAGTCAATGTTATTTTAACTACTTTATTTTCTCAAATTGAATTAACTGTTCCGGGGTACGAAATTTCTTCACTATTGTAATCCATAAACACAATACTACCTCCCATTAAAGCCGTGGCAGATATTTTTATAGCACCTTATATATACAACCTCCCGACAACAATCGTCGGGCAGTTGCCTACCAGACACGACACCCGTCTGGTCGGAGGATCCTCCCTTTACTATGGAGGTATGATTGAACTTTACACCCTGTTCCTGATGCCTCTATTATCTTTTCCTCTCATCATAGAAATCAATTCGGTAATTTTGGTTTGCTTAATTTGCGGAGAAACGTACGCGCCCGTTTAACTAATAGTGGGCTGCAATTTTTCGTAAACAAAGCTCGTAAACTTTTTTGCTGGCAATTTTTTGAGAGCGCAAGAAGAGCGTAGATACCGGGCTCTGATACAAAGAGCGTCTCTGGTTGCCAGTTTGGTGGGGTTTCAAGGTATGCTGTGAACGGGCCCAGCTTGTTCCACGAGCATTTCCATCTATCTGGAACAACGCTATAAGCCTTTTTGACTTTCTTACAGCCCCAAGAGCAATGCAAACAGTATCAGTTTACAGTAAATATTGTTGTCCTTGGTGATGTATGCCCAACATTGTTTCTTTACTTATGTGGTTTGGCCAGCGGAAAATTGAAACGTTGCAAAGACATGACGCTCTCTTATAATACCTACTAGGTGCAAGGACAGTTGTCAGAAAAAGAAAACTAAAAAGGTATATTAACAAGACATCGTAACAAAATAACATCGGTTTCTGTTTTCGTATTACCAGAGTCACACGTAATCGGTATGATTTATACATTAATGATACATGATTAGTAATTACGCGTGACTCCAGTAGGCTAATTCTCGTACTTAAAAAACGTTTAAATTCAAGTCGCAATGTCATCTCAGCGACAATCAATGTCAAAAACCTGTCAAAAATGTATGTAAATTGATTGTAATTTTGACAGATTGAGACTGAGATTAGAATGCGAACGGTCTTAAAAATACGGGAATTGCCCCTCAGATCTACGAAAACCGAAACTGATGTTATTTTGTTATAACGACGTCTTGTTTACATCTTTTTAGATGTCGTAGATGGGTTTGAACTTTATTTTTTTATATACATGTACATATTATTAGGTCCATATGATTCCACATATGAAATTGGCGTTTTGTATGGAAAAAACAAAACGATTTAAAAAAAATGAAATTATTTTGACTATGTATCATTGTTATCTATGCACTTTCGCCATTTTATCGGTAGCTCATTGATTCCTTTGCTGAAAAAATTGTGGGAGCGAGAATCAATAAAAACTTTGAAGGTGGTTTTGACAGCCTCATCGGAATTGATTTATTTCCTTGCAAGAAGTTGTCCAAATTCCGGAAAAAGTGGTAATCTGTTGGAGCAAGGTCCGAGGAGTACGGTGGGTGTCGGTGACGTTCCAATCGCAGCTCCTCTAATTTAGCGACCGTCTGTTGTCCAGTGTGTGGTCTAGCGTTGTCCTGAAGCAGCAGTGGGCTAAAGCAATTGACTAGTCCCGGTTGTTTAACGGCTAGCTTTTCCAGCACACCACGCTAACGCCACCAGGGAGGTCGCCCCGCAGCACCCAGTCGTAACCGATGTCCCACAGGAGCGGCCCTAGAACCGATCCCTGTGGGACACCGCTCGACATCTCTCGCCGGTTCCACTCCCCGTCGTGACCGGGGTAGATGACGGCTCTGTCCCTCAGATATGCCTCGACTATTCGACGGAGGTAGGTTGGCACCCGGTGATACCGGAGTGCCTCACCAATGCAACTCACAACAACAGGGCAGGGTGTTAATTGCGTTGGCGATGTCAAGTGACACCGCCACGACAACCCCGCCCCGAGACACCGATCCGGCCCCGTCCTCACCAGGTGCCCGACGAGGCGGCCTGCAATTACTCTCTCAAAGAGTTTGCCGACCTCGTCGAGCAGCACAATGGGCCGGTATGCGGACGGATAGTCCGCAGGGCGCCCTGGCTTCCGAATGAGGACCACCTTCCCCGTCTTTCAACAGAGTGGGAACTGGCCTCTCTCCATACATGCGCTTAAGAGCGCCTCCAGTCGAGGCCCAAGAGTCGTCGAGGCCAGGACTCAGGCTTTCCCTGGCAGGGAAATGCGGTTCCTGGGGCGGTATTTTTGGCCTTCAGCCTACCTACCGCTCTCAGATCTACCCCGGTCACTTCAGGGGTGTCGTCGTCGTCCGCGTGGTTCGCTTCAGGCACCGCGAGCGGCGGAGCCATGGGCGAGGGAGTATGCTCCCCCCGTGAAGGGAACAGAGCGCTCACCACCTCCTCCACCAGCTGGGGGCGGAGACTGCGTCAGCGGGGGGCCCAGATGCGGAGTTTATTCCGCACCATTTTGTAAGGGCGCCCCCATGGATCTCCGTTCAGAGTCTCCACCAACTCCTCGCGAGCCGTCCATTTGGCACGCTGGACAGCGTCTTGGAGGGCGGTCTTCGCGGCTCTGTATCCCTCGTACAGCTCCGCCTTCGTCGCTTCCGCATCCGGAGGGCGGATGCGGAGCCTACGGTGCCTGGAGTACAGGTGTCGCACTTCGACGCACGCCTTGCGTAGCGTCTCCAGCTCCTGCGACCACCAGTACACCTGACGTCGGGCGCTTCCTGGACGGACTCGGGGCATTGCCACGTCGCAAATCTCGGACACGGCCTCCCGGAACCACTCCGCCTCATCGTCAATATCGGCAGGCCTGTCCGGTGATGACACCCAGGCCTGCACGATCGAGGCCTCCAGGAGGAGCTCCCGGTCCATCTGCTTCAGTGCCCACCGCGGACCACTCGGGGCCTGTTGGACCGGCACGCTAGAGGCCTGGGCAGAGACGTCGAACCGGATATACCGGTGGTCGGAGTAGGTCTCCACCTCCTCCATGACGCGCCAGTCAATGACACGCTGTGACAGAGCGGGGCTGGCAAACGAGATGTCCACCACAGACTCACCCCGCATCCGCACACACGTGGGGACAGTACCCCAGTTTAGGACGACCAGGCCTGTCTCCAGAGCCCAGTCCTCCACCATCCTGCCCCGCACATCAGTGTAACGGGAACCCCAAGCTGGATTTTTGGCGTTGAAGTCCCCGAGCACTAGCACAGGGAAGCGATGGTACCCGGCAACGACGACACTTAACTCTGTTAAAGAGTTCTGGAACTCGGCGAGAGTTCGGCTCGGAGAGAAGTACACTCCCACTACTACTATCTCCCCGAACCGTGCTGCTACGCACCCCTGTCCCTTCGTGACACCTTCGAGGGATTGAGTGCCGGCGGCGGCCGACGAAATTATGGTCACTGAGCCGCTCAGGTCCTCAACCCAGTCATCCCTGGGCAGGACAAAATACGGCTCAGCGACTACGGCAATGTTAATCGACCACTGCGCCATGCTCTGGAGCAACAGGTCCTGAGCGCAGGCGCAGTGGTTCATGTTCGCCTGGAGGAGTCTTAATGGAGCCGTTACTCCTCCATTTCAGTCTCCTCCCGGGTGGCGGCAGTAGCGGTGGCGGCAACGGTGGCAGTGGCACTGGCCGCGGTGATGGTGGTTGTGGCAACGGCGGCCGAGGGCCTGCCTCTCCTTCTGGTTCCGGTGGGTGGAGCACAGGACTGACTGCCCGCCCGGTGATCGGCCGGCTTGCCAGCACCCGCACATGCTGCGCAGTGCGGCGCGGCTTCGCACGAGCCGGCCTTATGTCCGGGCTGACCGCAGCGGAAGCACAGAGTGCTGCGGTCCACCTCCGAGGTGCACTGGACGCCAACGTGGTGCCCCACATGGCATCGGAAGCACTTCAGAGGTCTGGGTTCCAGCAGTTTAACCTGTGCCGAAACCCAGCCCACCAGAAGCCTTCGGCCCTCCACAATCTTTTTGGCCGCCGTCACGGGGCAGCTTACCGTTACGGTTCGCATACCCGCGGGGTCCGGACGTATGGTGCCCGCCTTCACCTGGTCGGCCAGACACCCGCCTGTCATATTTATTATGCTTAGGGCCAAATATTCAATCGCCAGTCGATTTTAACGTTGACGTAAAGTTATCACTTTACTTCAATAAATACAGCACGAGACTTAACGGCTTAAAATTGACTTAAAATTGAGTAGCGTTTTAATATTTGGGCATTAGGTGTAAGAGCTGGATAAAACTAAAATCCAAAATTAACCTATAATTTCTGTAGCAAGTTTAATTTTCTTCCAAATTTTGAGATCAACGTGAATAGTTTGACAAAATTGAAATACAAGGAAACTCTTTGACACACACACAGGCGATGTGCGCCCTTTGACTAATGCCGACGGCACGTGTTAGATAGAGGTAATTTAAATTCCGGTAACCGGTATTAATACTGGTTGTATTCAATTTAAGAATTAAGGTAACCTTTAATAATACCTGTAAAAAATATAAATGTTGTAACCGAAAAAATACCCCTATTAATGATACCGGTTTCGGTCCCTGTTTATAACAAGACGTTCATCTTGAGGTCCCGGTGGAGGTCGCTGTTTCTAATGAACCAGGGCGCGCTAATTTTGCTTAGTGATTTATATTTGTATTAAAGGTTTCCTTTTAAATTGTTTGCATTGATTAAACTAAATCCTCTAACCACTCTAGATTTTACAGATTGCTAAAGATCGTAATTCTGTTCGTCCTCGTTTTAATTACTCAAATGAACAAAGCGCTGGTGGGTATTACTAAGGCCAACTACAGTCACGCATCGTGTACTATAGCTACACGCATTAGTGTATCTTCACGCACGGCTCAACGAGGTAGGCAGGACGATAGCTAAATACTATGCTATCGTGCCTTTAGTACTGTAAAAGTAAATCGTCCGTAGCGTCAATTAAAATGTCAGGAAGTGTTTAGTTGAGTATGAATAGACATTATTTTTAAATTAAGCAGGTCAAATGCCGTCACCCTGACCCATAATTAGTTGTTTAGACAGATTCAGAGGCTAAACGGGCTGACGCCTGTGACTATGGGTTAACTCCTGTATTCTATTCTATTTACGTCTGTATTCACAGACAGGAAAATGTAGGTATTTCACACACATTTAGTCAGATAAGTTTTAAAGTCCACTTAATCGGATGGGAAGCCTATTGTCATTAATCGGACACAAATTCAGGCAAAATATTATCAGATTTTTTCCAAAACCCAAATAATAATTAACTCGACCCGATGATCGAACCCAGCACGGTACACTCAACTGTCAAGATTACGCCCACTAAACAAACCCACAACGTAGACTAATATATATAAACACCCACAAGACAGTCAAGAAACATATCTTCCAATTGCATGTGTCAATTTTCTATCTGTTTAAGTTGCGCGTTGTCTAGAAGCCAGTCCCGGAACCGTATTGATCAAATAACGTAAGAAAACCGGCCATGCTTGCAGCCACAAAACAATAATATTGTTGACTAAATTGAACCCATGACCTTCCCATCGCGCGGCTAGTCTAATGTGTTTGAGTGAAAGTGTAACAATAATAAATTATAACCTTGCTGAGCTGAGAGGAAATTATTGCAAATAACTACTTATTAGGTGTGGAGGTTGTCATAAACAGATTGCATTTTTCAAAGGCTATAGAGAAAGTGATTGAGATGAAACCTGATCTCACCTCATTGTTTACATGAGTTAAGTACAGTAGCTATTTAGGAGGTACTATTTAGTTTCGGGTAGTTTTGTAGCTCCAAACATGTAAACCTCGTATCTAGTTATGAAAAGTTAGTCGAGTAATGATTTGCGATGTGACAGTATCTAACACATTTAACAACGAGAATGATGTGTCATGTCATGACCAAGACATTCGAAAAAAAATCATTAGTATACAAAATAAAATCCTGTACGAGGCCAATAAGTACCTATTTCAGCATGGTGCTGCAACAGTATATAGCTTATAAACTAAAGTAAAGGCTGACACATTCCCGAACAAGTACAATAACAGTTTGTAGATTGATCCTAATCATACAAACTGCCGAAACTTTCACATTTTTGTAGATACAGCAACCTTCACACAATTTGTTTGTCCTATTAAACTATACACAGTGATGTACCTACATCAGAAGGCAGTACATAGATGGCCACGGATAAGAATAGGTCCTTTTATAGTATGAAAAGCTGAAAAGAGGTTGACTGGGAGAGTTATCTGATGGTGGAATTAAGTCCACCTGTGCAAAACTATCAATAAATATAAGTTCCTATAGATACAAGCTCTCTTGCAAAATTGATCAAAATTGCCTTAGTTGTATAGCCAGGAAATGATAACAGAAACTCATAATAACCAATTATACATATTCCATGGGCATGGGTTTGTTTGTTACTAAAAAACTAGTGATAAACCAAAACGGAATTATCACAGGAAATTAGATTTATTATGAGTATGTTATTTTTTTTAAAGTTGAATTCAGCTTCAGCAAGAAAGGCTCAAGGCAAGGTTTAATCTGCCTATTTTTATAAATACTTTGAAAATAATTTAACTTACTACTATGTTATAGCATTTTAGAAAACAGTTTTGATAAACTGTCTCCCAACTTAATCAGTACAGCCATGCATTTCTGGGAATAAATTTGAATATCTTCAATGATGATGGTTGTACAATAGCAATTGTGTTAGCAAGTCTCACCTGTTTTCCTGTATGATGTTGTTGGCATGCTGTGTGATCACTCCTGAGAATGTGAGAGCTTGGCTGATGCTCTGACCGATGGCATCCTGCGATGATATCACCAGGTTCTCCACTGATTTTCTCCTGTTAAATATGGATAATAGAGCATAATATTTCACTGTCTATTGGGAATCACTGATTCTGACAGTGCAGATTCACTTTGTTTCGAAATCAGGGGTAGAATTTCAGTGTCCCAACTTGCTTTTGAGATTATTGTATCTGAGTAACTTGTGTGTTACTCTAGAAATACGATTGTTGTACTTTTTTATAAATAAATAAAATATAAATATATGAATTGTTTGAACAGAATGATAGTGAGTTGTTGGAATAAAAGTCTGAACATAATATTTTGAAGAAAATTCAGGAAAATAACATTATTGCTGAATTATATATTTAATTACCATTAGTGAGTTTAGTAATTATGGTTTATGGATATAGCAGTATTTGGTACTAATAATGATTATTTTACCTTTTATTCAATTAATCAAATTAAGGGTATAATTAATTGTAAATAATACAATACTATAAAAGCTGTAGGAGTTTTTATAGCATTGTATTCTAGAAGTTTTTAACAAACAGTTTAAATGAATGTTAGTTAAGTTCTTAATATTAAGATTACTTCATTAGCATTTGTAATAAATTATCATATTGTTTGAATAAAATCAAGTTAATAAGATGTATTATAGGTACTTTAATTCATCAAAACTAAATGTTTGATAATATTTGAACATTATTGAATGTCAATTATAACAGCATTAATAAGTTAATTAAAAGTCAAATGTTGTTAAAAATATTAGTTAGTTATGTTGATGTTGAGATTACTAGTTAGTATTAAAGCCAGTAACACAGTGAATTTAAGGATTATTTACTTACAATTATTAATGTAATGCTATATTTAATTATTACTATTGAAATACAGTATTTGAAAAATATATAAATAAATTTATATTTGATTTTGTTTTACAACATCAAATTCAGGCTTACATTGTTCTTTTATCATCTTCAAAATTTGCATAGAATATTACTAGAACATTTTCCAGGTTTAGGTATTTGAATACAATAGGCATTTAGTCTTTATAGCAGTTACAACTAACTGTACAAACTTGTCACAGTGAGCAGCTGTATGCTAGCCTAATTTTTGGTAAACAGTCTTGTAAGAATGACATGTACACACTGCTTATAAATGTCTAGGAATATTTTGACATGGAATAAGACTTTGGGAGAATGTTTCTAAGGTCCCTATGGTGCTGATGATGATTTTTAAGATCTGCATTGCGGGGACGACAGACCACAAAGATCATCGACATATCATCACGAATCAGACTGTTTTGAAGTATCCTAGATTTGCGAACAACTAGTACTAACTAGTAAACAACACAAACAATGTCCAGTGACGAATACAATAACACAATCGTTCTATATTTAGGAAAAATGCGTTTATTACTCACATCGATATGGCGATGTTCCGGCTGTCTAGCTCTGAAGAAGTCATGATAACCGTCCTGTTTAGTTCACTATAGTTTCTGCCAGTAGTGAGCTATCATTACCAGCTGCGTTTTTTGCTTTCATCATCCAAATAATGGATTTTTTTGCACAAAAATATAAAATTGATCTCTTTCTTTAGCTGTAGTCAATGACAACTGGACGCGGTGTTGCCAGGTAAGTAAATTAACATCTGTAATTTATTTGTAGAAATCACAGACTACAATATAGTGTGTGTAGATAGGATAGTAGAAATTGATATGTTGATGTTGTTGGTTGCCTGAGGATGAAGTTAAATACCACGGAAATTATAGGGTTAGGTATTCTATTTTCCATAAAATAATACAAATATTTTTATTAGCTACTAAAATGTCTTGAGTTTATAATTTTAATTGAAAAGGCTAAAACCCAAATATAAGATTACCCGTTTTTTGCTTGCTAAAATTTAAAAACATTCTGTCACTTTGTTCGATTCGACATGTACACGTGAGGTTATTTTTAATATTTTGTAACTATGTGTACTCGCAGTTAATATAACGTTTACCCATGGCAGACGAAACTGCTTTTGATAAAAAGAAGTCGCACCGTGCTAAGCAAGCCGGGCGCAAAGCAGAGAAGAAGAAAAACAAGACCAAACTTGATCAGTCTAACCTAAGTGCTCGACAGAGAAATCCTAAAGCTTTTGCTATCCAATCTGCTGTGAGAGCTGAGAGACAGTTCCGTCGTCGTGAAGATGTTATCTCAAAGAAGCAGCACATCCCACAAGTGGATAAAACTCCTCTGGAACCACCGCCTATTGTTGTGGCGATCGTCGGTCCACCTCGAGTCGGCAAAACCACCCTCATCAACAATTTGATAAAGAGTTTTATCAAAACGAACGTGACGAACACGAACGGTCCTATAACTATCGTTACGTCGAAGAAACGGCGCATTACGCTGATAGAATGCAACAATGATGTCAATTCTATGATCGACATCGCTAAGTGCGCCGATCTCGTGTTGTTACTATGCGACGCCAGCTTCGGCTTCGAGATGGAGATATTTGAGTTTCTCAACATCTGTCAGGTACATGGCATGCCTAAAATCATGGGTGTTCTCACTCATCTTGACATGATAAAGAATGCTAAGACACTAAAAACCACAAAGAAAACTTTAAAACATAGGTTTTGGACTGAAGTTTATTCCGGAGCCAAGTTGTTCTATCTGTCTGGTATTATCCATGGGGAATATTTGAGGAATGAAATAAAGAATTTGTCGAGATTCATCTCAGTGATGAAGTTCAGGCCGTTGAGCTGGAGGATGACCCATGCCTATGTGTTGGCAGACCGTTTGGAGGATATTACTAGTCAGGAGTTGATCAGAAAGGATGCCAAAGTGAACAGAGATGTGGTGCTTTATGGCTATGTGAGGGGAGTGCCGCTAATGAAGGACTCCTCAGTCCATATAGCAGGTAAGATTGTGTTTATGTACTACTTCCATCACATTATGAGACTGTTAAAGTGGTATACAGGCTCACTAGTAAGGTATGATTTATAAATAATTTTTCAAATTCTATTCATGACACAATTATGTATAAAGTTGTGGTGTCAAATGCAAGCTCAAGTCATACTGACGTCATGCAAATACTGCATGGCGCGAGCAGAGTTTACCCGCGCGGTAAACTCTGCTTGCGCAATACTAGCATATGTACAACTTCCCAACATCAATCATCGGGCAGTTGCCCACCAGTCACAACACCCGTCTGGTTGGAGGATCCTAACTTTTCTATGGAGGTATGAGTGAACTTTACATCCTGTTCCTCATACCTCTATATTGGGAGTGTGATGTGTGTAGATACCGCTACAGCATTATTATGTGAGGTAACTTACATGTTTATGCAAAAAAATTTGGTAGTTTTGTATCTAGATTTCTTTGTAACTTCTATACATATAATATATTATCTACAATTCTACAGTTACACACTATTTGAAATATGGATTAGTAATGTGTCTATTGAAGCTATTTGTTTTTTTTTATTCAGTAGTTCTTTATCATAATCATTAACAAAATATGGGTTGTAGTACTTGGAGTGTAGCCTCAGGCGCGCAAATTATTATTTTTTATCTCTCCGAAATTTACCAATTTTATTGCAGCATCAGGTTAACCTTGTCTATAGGAACCATTTACAGAGAAGCATGGTCCTAAGAACCTAACCTAAGAACCTTTTTCGAGAAATAGGGTTTCAAATATTTATTAACTTACCGTGGAAAAAATACTCGATTGTAAAAAAGACACGAAAAAGACGTGGAAAAAAGACACGAATAATTTTACAATGTTCTGGAGCCGAAACACAGTAACTCCACACGATTAATAGTTACTATTGGCATTGTTATAATTTTATTAAGACATCTAATATAGAAGTTTGAAATTTATCACTTTTATTCTGTCAATCGAGTTAAATCTTAGTAGCCCTTCCACTATTTCTAGTGTCCGACCGAAGGTGCAATTCTGGCCGAAGCCGAAGCCGATTAATCGGTATTCACCAAAACCTTCGGCCGAAGCCGAAGCCGAAGCCGAAGGTGTCATTGACCTTGAGAAATACGATAGTTACTTTGATCTCAGAATATACTAGATACATATTGTGAGAGCTTTAGAGATTTAGCCCAATAACAAGCCGAGTGACCAACATATACAAGTAGGTAATAAAATATTGTCTAAAATAAAAGTTTCAAATATACAATGTTAAACAATGTAAAACAAATATGAAATATTTAAAAACAAAACATTAGAATTTTAAGACGCGCTTTCAAACTTGTTTTGACTCGGTTTAGTTTACTAACTGCGATTCGTTTGGTCCGGTGCGGCGGCGCGGCGAAACTCTGCTGCTCTGCACACTCTCCGTCTCGCTCTAGCATCCTTCAGTAAATTTCAAATTTTAACAACTAGCAAACCTTCGGCTTCGGCCAAACCTTCGGCAAATTTTTGGCCGAAGCCGAAGATTTGGCCGAAGGTGCTTTTTTGGCCGAAGGTGGCCGAAGCCGAAGCCGAAGCTTCGGTCGGACACTAACTATTTCATTCATTAACGCAAGATCGTACGCGATCCGCTCGGCGATGACGTAGCGCGGAACAGCTGTGCGATAGCTCGCGGTGGGTCAACGGACGTTGGACGAATAACCTGCTGCAAGTAGGTATTTTATTTCAGGTAGATACGATTTAGGTTGGTGTAAGTTCATTTACCTCCGTTATCTCTCGTTTGTATTGGAACTTAATTGGAAGCACGGCGCGGTGTTTACCACTATCACATCTCCTCGTAAACAAGAGAAATTAATTGAAATTCATTCACCACTCTCGCATCACGAAATCACTAGTAATCGTACAGATTACCTCAACTAGACATGACCTTGAATCGAGTGTCGACCAATCGAGTTAATAGGTACCTACTTAATAAGCATACCTACCTACCATAATTATGATGAATATCAATAATACTGCCGAAAACAATTTTTATGCGACAATGTTTGCTTGCGGCCGCGGTGCGGCGGCGTCTACAAAGGCAGGCAATTCAAACAGAAAAAATGAATCGTTTTGTCTGTCAAATAGAGTTCATTATAAGTTGGTGGTGCCCTTTTCTATGAAAATATTGGACCGAATTAAGACCTTATTTTTATAAAGTTAACCGCTGAATTCGGTTGTGCATCAATTCTGTGGCTTCTCAGAATAATTTTAGTAAACTGCGTACCTACGTTACTTGTACCTAGTTTGGTGAAATTTATATTTGTTACCGTTTACGGTTAAGAAATAAAGTCTGAATTCGCTTTTCGTCTTATTTATTTGTGTAACTATTTTATCTATTGCGTGTTAGCGGCGCACATAGGTTTCAGTTTATATACAATTAGTCTATGCACATAGGTGTATTTCATTAATCTAGCTGGCCAAAAATATTAGTGCGGGTTTTTTGGTTTAAAATGACGGAAATAAAACAAGCAAAATATATGTATATGGACAATAACTTTTATAATTTCATAAAAAAAAGCTACAAAACACAAATACAACAAAAAAAAATGCTGAAAATAAGCCACATATTTACATATTCTTACGCACACTTATCTACATTACACTATATATTTACATAATTTTACATAATCTTACATACACTTATATCACATACTATACAGGATGGAAACTTCCAGCGGGGCAGTAAGGGGAAGTACCTTGTCCGTTGCAGCTACGCGAAAATGGTCTTAGGAGACTATCCATATTTTTTTATGGAATTTTGATCCCATTCACAGATTTAAAAAAAAAATTACAGTTTGCAAGAAAATAGCCATTTTACACAAAAAAAAATTTTGATGCCAATTCGATCCAGTTTCTAATACTGATCAAAAACTTTTATCGGACCAACCATCGTTGGTGTACTCAAAAAGTCACAAATTGCAAAAAACTTTTCCCTTACATTTTGTAAAGAATTTGTGTAACAAAAAATAAAATAAAAGACAAATGATCACGTAGAATTTTACACATTTAAATTATCAAAAAGAAGGCGTATTAATTTTCTTTTTTTATTAATCTTGCTGTTTCTTGCCCTACGATATCAAGTGCTCGAAGTGACCGCCATTTTAGCGAATACAAATAAATTGATTCGTTTCTGTACCGACCTAGTGGCTGCTGACAATTTATTTGTATGAATTCCATACAAAATTGTGGTTAATTAGTCTTTAAGTTCTTGAACACTATCGTATTGCTGTCAATATTGTTTTTTATTTAAAAATAACGAGTACGAAATTTGAATTGTTTTTAAAGTTATCTTATTATCCAGTCAACAAAAAGATCTCAACCGTCACTAAAAAAGCTTTTGCGTAAAATTTTCATACAAAAAAATACGGGAAAAGTTTTTTGCAATTTGTGACTTTTTGAGTACTCCAACGATGGTTGGTCCCATAGAAGTTTTTGATCAGTATTAGAAACAGGATCGATTGGCATCAAAAAATGATTTTGTGTAAAATGGCTATTTTCTTGCTAACTGTATTTTTTTTTGAAAATCTCTGAATGGGGATCAAAATTCCATAAAAAGATATGGATAGTCTCCTAAAACCATTTTCGTGTAGCTGCAACGGATAAGGTACTTCCCCTTACTGCCCGGGCCCCGCTGAAAGTTTCCAACCTGTATAAGTATTTACATATTCATACATTACTTAATTAATTTACCAATAACAATACATACTTTTTCAAATCAATTCACTTCCTCGTTCTCACTTTCTGATTCTGTTGGGTTTGGTGTAGCAGACAGAAGCATGTTTAATGTTTCAGGCAGAAACGAAGACATCTTCTTTTTTATGGAGGAGGATAACACTCTTTTTTTGTTTCTTGAATTAAGCTATAACATGGAAAGAACTTTTTGTTCGTGTTTCTTATAATTTCATACTGTCCTCTTGTTAAGTCTGCATCTATAAACATTTTTAATGCTTCCATGGGGGTTAGGCGCGATGGTTTTTCACATTTAGACGAATCATAAGCTTTTTTGTATTTCGTTGCACAGGTCGGAGAGCTCATAATATCTTTGAGCACGTGGGAAGCATGACGTTATCCCGATTTACTTAATTCAACTTGAGCTGCGTGATCTATTACACCATCTTCTACATTAGATCGGATCCCTTCCGTTTTTCTTCTGTTGGTCCTTTCGCTAGATTCCCCAAACGATTTACAAGGGCGACCTGGACGATTTGCCGTTGTGACTGGAATTTCGAAGTACCTTCCAGCCAAAGTTGGTTGTTTTTAAAAAAAAACTCTTCTTTTTTGTGAGATTTAATCCACCTTTGCTTCATTTCCGATTTAAAATGTGCAAAATTGTTTTTCAGTATTTTTAACTGATCTTCAGTAAAATCGTCACTAGTGAAAAGGTGGTCTCTCAAAAAACATAGTTTTTCTTCCAAACTGAGTAAATTTTCATTTTTCATAATATCAAAGAGAGATTTACGAGTCACTATTCTCACTCCGGAAGTACCCACTATATCTGGAACAAGTAAATATTGTTTTTAGACATAAATATGTTTTTTTCACAAATTTTGCTTATTTTGACCGTGAAATTAAATGTTCTACGTTTTTGCGCATCCGCGCTATTCCGCGGCTAATTTATTTAGTATTCGTTACTTAAGGGTCTATATTTTTTATATAAATGACAAAAGTTGCCGGATCTATCCCGATACTAAAACAAATAGCTTCCTAAACATAAATTTCTTAAAAAAATATCCTTATTTCAGACGTTATTTCTCGACCACTAAAAGTATATTAAAATAAATAGTAGATTGATAAACAAGGAGCTAAAATGACCCATTATATTCGAGGTAGTTTTACTCCCGAGCTTTCCCGCGAGGGAGTAAATAGAAACCGAGTTTTAATGGGTTTTTAGCGCCGTGTGTTACACTCTACTTTTCACTACGATTGCGAGAAAATAAAACAATCCAATACAATATGAAATATGTAGTTTATTTTATTCAAAATTAAATGTACAATTTGTACAATTCTGGATATTTAACGAGATGTTTTTTCCCGGTAACTTAATTTCAGTCCTCTGTGAAGATGAATGTTGAGTGGTGCTTTTCCTTTCTCTTCTATTTGCAAATTAGGGTCTCCATTCTCACTAGATACGGTCACTACCAATTCAATTTGCAATTAGAGAAAAATTATAAAGATTTCGCGCCAATGTCTTTTTTTTTGTTTTTTCTTCTGCAGCCTTAACGCATTGCCTGCATTCTACCAAAGAGATCGCCGATTTTAGTTCCATTTTCATGATTCATGATTATTCTACTTATGACTAAAGACTTTTTTCGTTTTTGTAGGCTCATTGTCATTTGACAACACAAAAATTAAAAAAAAAAAAAACTTTCTTCTAGAGGAAGAATTGCTATTTTTTCTTCGCTCTGGTACGCCACAATGACGGTATTTTTGAGCAAGAGGAGTGAAAACAAATTTTAACAAATATATTACATTTGGATTGTCACATACCTGTAGTTTCCGAATCCATTGCTATTTTGCACCAGGTAAACACAGAAAACTTCAGTTTAACACACAAAGTTAAAAAAAAGCTAGTTTAGCTTTTGTAAATAGCCGATAAGAGACACGTACACAAGGTTCAATGATCAACTTTCGACTGAATATACCTGTAGGCCAATTCTCGTACTTAAAAAACGTTCAAATTCAAGTCGCAATCTCATCTCAGCGACAATCAATGTCAAAAACCTGTCAAAAATGTATGTAAATTGATAGTAATTTTGACAGATTGAGACTGAGATTAGAATGCGAACGGTCTTAAAAATACGGGAATTGCCCCTCAGATAACGCGCAACGGAAGAAGGGTGGGGGAAGGTCTATTGTTTGTTGGAATGTCCCCTGCCTCAGGTAGTCAATGTAATTAGCATTCCTTAAACTTGGTTATTTTGACTTTTGGCCGCTTAGATAATTAAAATACCCCTATGTGCGGTGATCGGCGACCTCTGTGAAGTAGGTACCTACGCATAGATAAAATAGACATAGTACTACGGCCATATGTTTAGAGTATAAATAAGTTTAAATCCGCGGTACGTCCAAATGGCAAGCAGGAATTTAATTGTAATAAAAAGTTGTTTTTTTTTCAGTAGGTACATTAATACTAGAAATTTGCTAGCAAGGCTATTATTGAGGAGTCTCCTTGTCCTCCTACGGTCAAAAAATATTGTTTTGATGTAGGTAGGTACACAATGAACACGAAGTCCACCTTTCACTGTGGTGTTCAGTCACCAGTCGCGGTCATCAGTACCTACTTGCACTTTGTTGCTGTAGATACCTTAGTACTCGCGACAATAATAAATCGTTTGATTCCGCATTCATAACCATTGTTTGATTTAAATTGCGTTTATTTACATAACAATTAAATAGCTCTAATTTTCCCTTCATAATTTCTACGGACTTAGGACCGTCGCGTCAGTAATAAGTAAGTACATGTTACGTATCTAAGTAGGTAAGTACTTACTTACTTGTAGGTACTCTTTTATTCACTTCACTTTTCACAATATTAAAAGCGTCTACTGTCGCACTTCTTAAGTCATCTCGAGTAGTACGCTAATCGGAAGAAACTAGTCTTTTTATCCCGAACCACAAATAAAAATCCAGTGGTGTTAAGTCAGGGCTCCTTGCGGGCCAAGCCACAGGGCCACCACGACCTATCCACTGCTCACCAAACACACAAACACACTGTTTAAATACGCACGCACTGAAGTAGCATAATGAGCAGGGCATTCATCATGCTGATAGAACGGACCGCGTAAATATGCCAGAGAGATACATAATATTGGCTAACATTGAATCGCCTGGCCGCCATTATGGTACTACGACGTGGGTCGCGATCGAAGTATTCCAGTATTTCTTCCTCCAATTCCGCCGAGTATGGTAGGTAGTCTACCGTACCCTGCGCGTGAGTGGGCGCTCGAAACTGTCCATGATCGAGGAGCTGGGTTACAGCCAGGATGGTGGAGGTGAAGGGAACGTGAGGGTCGGTGATTCCAAGTGCGCGCAGTGAGTTCAGGTGTTCCGGCGGAGCATACAAACGTCTGGCCTCTTCCAATTTATGGTTCGCCATCACATAAAAATCCACCATTGCCCAAAACTCCAAGTTGGAGTAGGTGCACGTATTGCAAGGGAGAGGGAGATCTCATCCACTCACCCGGCCCGCAGAAGGCGCACCGGGCGTCGGCGGAGGGCGGACAACGCCCTCTTCCAGCCCCCCTAAATGGGTCCAGGGGCGACGGACTCGGGGACGTCCGTCGCCCCCCACACACCAGGACCCGAGGGGGCGGCGCGTAGTGTTCCACGCGCGCCCCTCTTAGACGTCACGGGGGGAGTCAAACACCTCACTCCCCCCCAGACCCGAAGAGGCCCGCAGTGGCGGGCCGGCACCAGTCGGGGGTTGCGGAAGGAGCGTACGTTCCTGCGACCCTCGGCGTAGGTGTGAGATGGAACACCGGGGTGGTTTTTAGTCAGTAAGTGTCTGACAGACCCCGCCGCCCGCCCCAGGGCGGCGGACATCCATGAGGATTTTCCACCAAAAAGGTACACGTATTGCCGACTCATTTTTGGCGCGTAATTAGGTTGCGCGTGCGTGACCTAATACAACGAAACGCGGGACAATACTAGGAAGGAATAAGAAAATGTAATGGCGGCCTGTCGGCTAGACTCTAAGGGGCCGGGGGCGTGGCTTACGGATCATGCTGTCGATCGATGGGTACCGTTCGCAAGTGTTGCCGTTCGTCGATACGTTTTACACATATATGCATTGATCGCAAGGAAGCGTTACTTCGAGTTCTCACTATTACACAAAAAAAACAATAAATTAGATTTTTCGTTATTTTGTTTTAATGTAACTTATTGAAAATAATAGTCCCAATCGTTTCGAGTTCGATGATCGAGTATATGGCTTTCGGTTCCAGAACAAATCAAAAGTCATTTATTCAAATGAGGCTGAGAATCAGCACTTTTTGAACGTCAAAATCACATAAGACAGTCCCCCCAAAACGCCCACCCTTCACGAACGACCTAAAATTGACCGTGTATAGAACACCTAAATATAAGGCATTTTGATGTTTTTTTGTTTCCGACCAGCCGTCTGTCGTTACATTGATGTCGAAGGGATCCTATTAGAACTTAGGATGAAGAGCAAGCGCAGCGAGCTCTGGACTTTGTGCACCCCGACTCGGACAGGTTAGGTTCGAAGCGGAAGGGTCTAGTCGAGGTTGGGGCGAGCGAGCAATCAAAGACCCGTTATCCCCAGAACTTACACAGATGTTTTCAACAGGCTAGGTGACCTAGTCAACTTCTGGTGGGAGGTGGGCTGGTTGGAATAACCACCAATGGCCGCCATGGCCGACGCACAATGGACCACCTGAAGGACTAAGTGCGGAAACCGAAACCCCCTAACATAGATAGAACAACATAGCAGGAGCCCCGCGAAGCGGTCCTCCCTCGACTTCGCCTACGTACGTCGTAGGGCCATGCTTCTCAAACCCTAAATGGTTTCTACGGTCAAGGTTAACCCGATACTGCAATAAAATTGGTAAATTTCCGGAAAAAAGAATGTGTTATTTGCTGCTTGTAGTGCCCCTAAGCGTATACTTTAACTCCTACAACTCCGCCCCTATGACGACCCAGTGAACAAAATATAGGCTGTTTGTTAAAACTGGCATTCATTGTAGTCAAAAGTTTACCATAGTTGGTCTAGTAAACTAACAAACTTGTTAAATCATTCCAGGTGTAGGAGACATGAAGATCAGTGAGCTATCCTACCTGCCAGACCCATGTCCACTCCCCAGTAAAGAGAAGAAACGTCATCTCATGGAACGAGAGAGACAGATATATGCACCCTTTGCTGGTGTTGGAGGCATTGTCTATGACAAAGATGCCGTTTACATAGAGCTACAAGGCTCTCACTCACACAAGAAAGAAGATGAAGAAACAAATGAAAAGAAAGCTCTTCTCAAGAATGTTGTGGAGACAAAAGAGACAGTGGATGAACAGATGCAAGAGTCGGGGTTCAAATTATTCAGTGGAGGTGCAGTCATCTACCCTGATATGATCAAGGATGATAAGTATTTACAACATAATAAGAATGCTGATTCAGATGCATCTGATTCTGAGTATGATGGCAATGACAGTGATTCAGATAATGATAGTGGAATAGATCAAAGTGAAAAAGAAGATAAGAGAAATAAACTTCCTTGGGATAATAATTCTGAAGGTGACTCTGAAGTTGAAGATGATGAGGATGGAAAAATGAGTGTTGATGGGGATGACAAAGATAAAGAGGACATCAGTGATGATGCAGATGATAGTGAATCTGATGAGGCACCTCAGAAAGAGGAAGATTTTGGAATGAAATGGAAAGAAAAGTTAGGAGAGAAGGCTACAGAAGCTTATCTCGAAAGACAAAAGACCTCAAAGAACATCATGAAGCTTGTGTATGGGGAATTTGAAATAGGGAACAAATCCAAAAATAAGAAAGATGAAGATTCTGAGGAAGAAGATGAAGAGCTAGGTGGTCTCTTTAAAAAAGTAACAGATACGCAAAAGAAAAAGCACAAGGATAAGGAAAGATTAGATTTAGATGAGTGTTCATTCTTCTATGCCTTGGACAAGCCAAATCTTAGAGATTGGACAACTGAATCAAATAAACAATTTTTGATCAACAATTTCGTAACTGGTAAGAGATCGGCTGATGAAGACGCATCAGAACTATTGAAACTAGATGATGCCAGTGATGGTGAAGACGAAGAACTGTATGGTGATTTTGAAGATTTAGAAACTGGAGAGCAACATAAGGCAGAAGAAAACACAGAAACAACTCAAGAAACTGGCACTAAACGAAAAGCAGAGCTAACTAAATCTGAAATCTTAGACAAAAAGATGAAGTTAAAAGCTAAATTCGATTCAGAGTATGACAATCCTGATGACCACAGAATCAAAGGAGACCACTCTTACTACGAAAACTTAAAAGCAGAAGCTTTGAAACAATCAGAACTAAACAAATCGGTGTTTGAGAACCTAGACCAGGGTCTGAGGGTTGAAGTTGAAGGCTTCCGACCAGGATTATATGTCAGAATGTTATTCAAAAACATGTCATCAGAATTTGTTAGTAACTTCGATTCTAGCTACCCAATACTTATTGGGGCTTTGAACATGGCTGAGCAGAACATAGGTTTTGTATCCTGCAAAGTTAAGAAGCACAGATGGTATAAGAAAATACTAAAGACCAATGATCCTCTCATCATTTCGTTAGGTTGGCGAC
Organism: Brachylomia viminalis; assembly: GCA_937001585.2. Taxonomy (NCBI): domain Eukaryota; kingdom Metazoa; phylum Arthropoda; class Insecta; order Lepidoptera; family Noctuidae; genus Brachylomia; species Brachylomia viminalis. Next base: position 24,463,726 of record OW443310.2, on the reverse strand, counting down.
GCTTCCAAACGTTACCCATCTATTCGAAGATAGAGGATGACATGAAATGTAGATACTTGAAGTATACACCTGAGCATGTCACATGTAACATGCATTTCTATGGTCCCATAACACCGCAGAACACAGGTTTTCTCGCCTTGCAGAGTGTTAATAACAGCACAAATGATATAAAGCGAGTAGGCTTCAGAATAGCTGCTACAGGAAGTGTGAATGAAATTAATAAGTCAACTCAAATAGTAAAGAAATTGAAATTAGTTGGTACTCCATTAAAAATCTACAAGAAGACTGCTTTTATCAAGGATATGTTTACAACTACTCTTGAAGTCGCGAAGTTTGAAGGCGCTAGAGTTAAAACAGTTTCGGGCATCAGAGGTCAGATTAAGAAAGCTCTGAACAAGCCAGAAGGCGCCTTTCGAGCTACCTTTGAAGACAAAATACTGATGAGTGACATAATATTTTGTCGTACTTGGTTCAAAGTTGACGTAACCAAGTTTTATGCGCCTGTCGTTAACCTACTACTGCCAGAGGGAGCTAAGAACGCGTGGCAAGGCATGAAGACTAAAGGGCAGCTCAAGAGAGAACAAAACATCATAAACAACGCGAACACCGACTCCATGTATACTGAAATAAACAGAGCTCCCAAAGTTTTCAAGCCTTTGGTGATACCTAAAAACCTACAGAAAGGCTTGCCATACAGATTCAAACCTAAGGAGAAGTCCACAACACTGTCCGGTATTAACCCGAAAGATAAATTCAAGAACAGGATAGCGGTTATCAAGAATCCGGAAGAACAAAAGGTCTCGAATGTCATGAAGATGCTGAAAACTAATTTCGAGAAAAAGAAAGAGGTACAGAAGGAAGCCACTGCGCAAAGATTGCAAAAACATAAGAAACAGCTAGAAGTAGAAGAATGGAGGAAGCTGAAACGACAGAAGGAATTGAAGAAGAAAATATGTAGGCATTTAAGTAAAGTTGGTAATAAAAAGAAGCCTCAGATGTAAACACTGTTTGATTCTTGACAATTACCATAATCTCGCGAATTCTCTATTCTTAAAATAAAACAAATAAGTGCATTACGTTTTGACGTTGCAAAAATCAATATTTAAAGCAACTAGTAGCGACAGCTTTCGTGGGTCTGCTCAAGCTCGTAGGATGATGGTTTTTATGAAATTGTGTCATACGAACTAAATACATGTTTATTAGTTATTTGAATTAAATAAACTTATGGACATAACTTCCCACATTCTACTGAGATATGATGTCAATTAAAATCAAAATGACTAATAGAAGAGGATTCTATTTAGTCTGTGGAGAGAGAAGCATCAAGGTGTGGTCCTGTCAAAATGAAAAGGTTTTTTTTCTCCTCATGGTGTGACTAGGAGGAACACGCTTTGGCAGAGGGACCGGTTCTGGAATAATCAGACTGTGTCCAAATAACCCGATGGGTTTTGTATAGGTCTAATCAAACCTGATCCTTGTCTGGCTGATTATTCTAGCTTTCTTTCTTCTTTATTAGGATCTCTAATGCGAGGATTGACGTGATGCCTTGGTGTAGCCCAGTGGTCAGATGATTTGAAATTGTTCCGGGTGTGGGCAATTTAGAGGTTAACCCTTTATGATGTGTGGCCATCTGTTGAAGAAGGCCTTACTGAACCGAATAACGGTAAATGAGGGAAGTTTGCCACTCCAGGTAACATAGCGTCACCGTCTACACCCGAAGGCCATGTTAATCGTGGGAACATAGGCATATTCCTTTGTTCGATGCCAAGGGTCTTGATTCCGTCAATTGAAATCAAATTGAAATTGAATTAAAAAGAATAAATATACTGAGAGAATACTGAATTTAAACTTATTTGTTATAATTTAACTTATGAGAGAGTTAGGCCTTTTGTAAGAACTAGGTAGTAAGACCAGTTGTTATAAATTATTGTGTCTATCCTCGCATTTGAGATCCTAATAAAGAAGAAAGAAGGCTAGCATAATCAGCCAGACAAGGATCAGGTTTAATTAGACCTATACAAAACCCATCGGGTTATTTGGACACAGTCTGATTATTCCAGAACCTGTCCCTCTGCCAAAGCGTGTTCCTCCTAGTCACGCCATGAGGAGAAAAAAAACCTTTTCATTTTGACAGGACCACCTTGATACTTCTCTCTCCACAGACTAAATAGAATCCTCTTCTATTAGTCATTTTGATTATAATAGTCATCGTATCTCAGTAGAATGTGGGAAGTTATGTCCTTATGTTTATATAATTCAAATAACTAATAAACATGTATTTAGTTCGTATGCCACAATTTCATAAAAACCATCATCCTACGAGCTTGAGCAGACCCACGAAAGGTGTCGCTACTAGTTGCTTTAAATGGGTGCGCCAAAGTTCACCTAAATTTTCAACTCCGATAATTGGAAATCCGAAAATGTTCTTCCTAACATTTTTCATTCTAACAATCACAATTCCTAACTACTCTGTCTCTAATGTTCATAATTCCGAAGCATTCAACTTCATAATGTCAGTAGCAATAAACATCTATTATACTTTTATTTGTTTCCCTATATTTTCTCAACATAACCATCTTTTATACTATTATTCAAAGTCATATCTTTTTTGTTTAGATTTCTTTTTATTCATAATAATCAGTATTATATACATTAATCATTGTAAGCCCTAATTATCACATGCCATAATTATGATATGCCATAACATAATTTGCCATCGACATCGGGTGTGTAACGGTTGTTTATATCAAGAGAAATTGGATGCAATTGGGGCTTTAGGGCACCCCGACTCGGACAGGTTAGGTTAGAAGGGGATGGCGGGGTCGTGTGAGCGAGCGAAGCGAGCGAATAGACCCCGCCATCCCCTTCGTGGTTATTTTTTTATAAACCACACAGAAGTAGGAGCCCCGCGAAGCGGGGCTCCGTCGACCTAGCCCACCATCAACCATGCACAGAAAAAAAAAAACCTAAAACTATAAATATCATCTTCTACCCACATATATTTTTTATAACACTTGGTAAATGTTTCTTTCTGAGTATGAGTGAAAATATTATGGTAATTATGTTTAGGGATAAAAGCGTTATGATAAAAAACAGTAGGAGTTTAAATATATTTACATTAATGATATTATTAATTACAATTTTCGGAAACATGAGTGTTATGAACATCGCCGGTAGCACTACAAATAGTATGAATGAAAACTTTAGGATGAAAAATTTTAGGAAGAGTGATCATTCGGATTACAAATCGTTAGGAAGAACAATTTCGGGTAAAGAACTTTAGTTGAGCCAATATGGACCCGCTTTAAATATTGATTTTTCCAACGTCACATCGTTGATGAACTTTTTAGGAGTATGCAAAGATCTTAGCAGGTGGCGATCTGTAGTGTCTGCCTGCCACCGAGAGAAAAAAAAGTGAGTGTACGTACCGAACTTTTGTAAGTAATTTTAAGGATGAGCATTGAAAACCTAATATGCGACGTATTAAAAATATTTGTACATGGTTCCTCTTTCTCCTTTATAATAATTGTTTCCTATAGGTGGGTTTCACTAGGGTTAGGACTAACTAGTCTTGTTTTGCTTTAATTACTTTAATTTCCATTGTATCTGTCACCGTATGATTGTGGACACCGATGGATTACTTTTAATCTATCTCGCGAGATGGGAACTGTAACAAACTGCTTACAATAACGTATTAATTTCCGATAGTTTATAATATAATCTATCCATGTCAAACCGTCGTATTGTGAATGAATCTGCACTTACCGACAGGGTTCACAATCTGTCCGATTTTATCACCCGTTAATTTGTGAACCGTCCCGACCGTCCCTGATTGGTCTCAGTAACTAAGCCAGGGCACCCCGACCAAATGGGTTAGGTAAGGTTAGAACTGAATGGTTTCTTGCAGTTCACAATTTTTCGATAGTATACAGGGCGTCCCACGGATATGCCACATGGAGGGAAAGTACCTTGAATATTGTAGATGGAACATTTTACTGATTGAAGACATTTATTTATTTATTTAAACTTTTCGCACAAAAGGTACAAAGGCGGACTTAATGCCTTAGGCATTCTCTACCAGTCAACCAAGGGTGGTGAAGAGATTAGATAGCAGGTGCTTTAATTGAAAGGAACAATGATAAAAAAAATAAACTATTAAAACAACGTACACAAATACATAAATAAGTCCTATACACATACATACTATTTACTATACTATACAATATGTAACAAAAACCCTGTTGTTCCTTTTAAGGACGTATACACTGACCTACCAGAACAACATTGATAAAATTATAATTTAAAAAAAATGAGCATTGGCCAGTCGAGAGGTCAATAACAAATAACTATTAAAATCAGCACATTCAAAAAAATGTTAAGAGTATCTGATTTTACAAGTACATCTTTGTTTCGCTAAATAGCCTATGAGTTCGGCGACTTTCTTTGAAGCGATAGAAGATGCCGCCAAAACCTACTGCGGCGGCGCACGGGCCCCGTGTCGGTACCACGTGCCTACCTACCCCGCCACCCGTCACCCGCCGCCGCCCGGCGAATCACTTCATTTATCCTTTAGTCTCCCGCGCAACCTAGTTTTGAACGGATGTTATTGTTGACCTACGTATTGAGTGACTTGTGATTTGTTTACGTAGTTAAATATTTACCATGTCCTATTCTAACGTAAAATATTTTAATATGCTGATGTGCACGCAGACTACCAAGAACGTTTAGCGAGTCTACCATTACCATCGGCGATTGCATTCTAACGTTTGCAGTTTTGCACGTACGTACAATACCGGAAGTGTGCACGGACGAGAACAACATCGAGCTGACGCAGGCAGACCGAGGACTCGAAACATTGACACCGAGGAGCAAGTGTTGGACTTGCAAGATCACCTGATCTGACGCCTTTAGATATTTCCTCTGGGGCAGTGTAAAGCAACAACTGTTCAAAAAAACGTGCGATACGGAGTTCGAAATGCGTTCACAGATAGTCGCAGCATTTGACCACATCAAGTCCGATACCTCCGTTCTGCGGAGCGTACGTAGGCGTCAAAGACATCATAATAAATTAATGCATTCAAATAAACATAAGGTTTTAAGTGACAGACGCGGCGACTTTGTTTTTTTTAATGTAGTGAAGTGTTAAATGTAGTTTTAACAATTTATCAATTGTGCAAAATACCGTGTAAACCACGGAATAGAAACATTTTCAAACATTCATTCGTTAAAGTGAAAAACCACAGCTGACAAGGTCACGAACTTTTGTAGCAAAATAATTATGTAGGTAAGTGCCGGCGGTGTACCGGCAGCGGCGCGGCACCGAACAAAGAGAGTGGGCGAACATTATATTTTTTTCTGGTTTCGCGTCATCGCTTCATGCAGGTAAGAAATCAGTTAAACATTACAAAAATTAATAATTAAATTTTTTTTTTTTTTTTTTACAGTTTTTTATAAACAATTTGCTTTATTACGTATGTATACCGATTCTTAAAACGTAGGTAAAAGGAACAACAGGGTTTTTATTACATATTGTATACTTACATAAATATATATATATACAGGTTGGAAACTTTCAGCGGTGCAGTAAGGGGAAGGACCTTATCCGTTGCAGCTACACGAAAATGGTCTTAGGAGACTATCCATATTTTTTTATATAATTTTGATCCCCATTCACAGATTTAAAAAAAAAATTACAGTTAGCAAGAAAATAGCCATTTTACACAAAAACGATGCAAAAACGAAACGAACGCCTTTCGATCGGTATGATAAAGCTACAGGGTGATTATTTTTCTCATATAACGGGTTCGATTTCCGGTTCAACCATGTAATTATTTAAATATCTATGAATGCAGTTTAAATTGTTTTTTAAATACAAATAATGTCTTCTTTCAGTAAAATGTTCCATCTACAATATTAAGGTACTTTCCCTCCATGTGGCATATACGTGGGACGCCCTGTATAATCTTGCGAGGTAGATTATAAATTAACGATGCTCCTAATCATACGTATATAATATATCGAAAGCAGTTTTATTTCCATATCTATTACATACAAATGGCGTTACGCAAGGTTCACAGTTCACATTTTAAGCCTCAGTCAGTGACTGGTGGTGACTGGATGTTACGCTGGGTAGACATGTCCTAGCAGGCCTCCACTACATGTAGTTTGCGCGCGCTAATTACCTACCCGCCGCTGTGTCGGCCACGACACAAATTCAGTAGGTTGCCGGCAATGGCGCGAACAAATAAAACATTTATCTATTTAGTTTAGGTACTTGTCTTTTGTTATTAATAAAAATGATTAGTAGGTTCTTAACAAATATTGTTTTGTTCTTCATACTACCTACCAAATTATTAATGATTATATGATATCTATTCCAAATTTTTATCCAAAAGTAAACCGCTAAATCTCTTACCTTTTCGCCTTACCAGAAAATAGTTATTTGTGCAATTATACTAACGCTTCGTCCTCGAGATTAGAACACATTGTAGTAACACATAAGTGACACCACTCAGACACTGTAGTTGAGAGTACCTTCATACTCTTTTTTTTTTTTTTTTTTATTGCGGGTACTTCTGCTTCCTTATTAGTCGGCTTGGAATCTCTTGTCATTCACATTTTAGTGTTCAGCCGCTCAACACGCTTAACATTTTATTAAGTATACTGTACAGTAAATATCATGTCGAAAAGACCGAGTGTTGTGGATTACGAACATCTAACGAAAAAGTTACGCAAATATGAACGCAGATTACGGCGTCTATATCCACCCTCGCAAGACTCAACGCCTCCGATCGCATGTTCATCATATGAACAAACAGGTATGTTAGTAACAACTTGTGTTCCTGTATTCAAATAACGTATTTACGTTAAAAATTAAGTTTTGCACTCCGGACTACCTATGGACGCACAAACTTTACTACCGATACTCAATAAAACGATCTTGTTGCTTAAATGTATTTACATTTAACTAAGCCTTGCACTCCGGGCTGTCTGTGGGCTGTCCCGACGCAAGGACTAATTATAAAAGCAATTATGTTATAACCTACTCACTCGTCAAACGTTTGTTACTTTCGTTATTTTTAAACGTTTGTTCATCAAGAATAAATTATTAACAAATCTATTTTACCGTTAAACTTTTTGTGTAGATTTTTACTACTACCCACGAGTGAGCTAATAAATTATAAAAATAATAATTTTAAATCGCAATTACTCCTACTCCGTGTTTCTTTTTAGAATACACTGGTATTGAGCCTGATGATTGGTTACAAGTCTCCAGAGCTCAGTAATCCATCTGAGGAGACTACCACGGTTCTAGATGACTCAGCTAATCCTGTCACTTCGGTTGATCCCGTGGTATCACTGGATCCGGTCATATCAATCGACCCTGCTTTGCAGGACAAACCTAGCACCTCACAAGCAGCGTCAGGTGACATCATCGACGCAGACCTAGACCAGGACACGATGATCATCCTGGGGGAAGACCCGTCGACATCTGTTAAGTACGGACCAGATGTACATAAAGAAATATCTAAACGCTTCTTGCACATCACTACCGAGGGTCTCGACAAGGATTCTAGAAAAGAACTAGTAGCTAAATACTTGGTCCCATCAAACTGTCGTTATATTGCTGCCCCGGCGTTGAACGCTGAGCTGAAAGCAGCAATACCCGAAGCCGCATCGAAGCGTGATAAGGCCATAGTTGTCAAGCAAGATCAGATGGCGAGTGCTATCTCCTGCTTGGGCCAGGTAATCACAACTCAACTCATTTCAAAAAACAACGAGTTACTACCCAAGCTAATGGACGCTACGCGAATCCTTTGCGATATCCAACACTACGATTCAATTACCCGCAGAAACTTTATTTTATCTGCGCTAAAAAGGGACATGAAGGATGCCCTAGGTGGTACTAAAATTGATGAATTTTTATTCGGCGATAATCTATCGGAAACGATAAAATCGGCTAAAGCCGTAACAAAGTCAGGTACAGAACTGAAGCCCGATACCGTCAACAAAGGCCATCGACCCAACAACCCAATGCCTCAGAGGCGTTTAAACCGACGAGCTCCTGCTCCAGCGCCGCGCAGGCCGCTGGCAGCCGCGCCGAGGAGCCGCACGCCTGCAGCGATGCGGCCGCCGCCGCCGCCCGCCAGCTCATCGAGGAAGTTGCCGCCACAACACCAGCCGCAGCGTCGCTACTAGACCCAGTTAAGTATGCCGGTCGCTTGTCATACTTTTACAAACAATGGTCGCTTATAACGGGTGATCAAACAATACTGTCGTGGATCGCCGGATACAAACTTAAATTTTCCTCTCAGGTAATCCAGAAGGTAGTGCCTGCAGAGCAAAGTTATTCGACTTCTGAGTTTAATAATTTTTCCGATGCTATTAATAGCCTATTAGCTATGGGAGCCATATCGAAATGTGACCCGTGCCCAGGCCAATTCGTATCTAGCGTGTTCCTTACTCCTAAACCAAATGGGAAAATGAGGTTTATATTGAACCTCAAACATTTAAACAAGTTTATTAATACACACCATTTTAAATTAGAGGACCTAAGAACCGCTATAAAACTTGTTACTAAGGGCTGCTATATGTCGACCTTAGACTTAAAAGACGCTTATTTTTCTATCAAAATTCATGAAAATTCCCGTAAATATCTTAGATTCTCGTTTAATAGCCAATTATTCGAATTCAATGCGTTGCCATTCGGTTTGAATACAGCTCCATACTTGTTTACAAAAATAATGAAACCGGTTGTGAAATTGTTGCGGTCCGCGGGTTTTCTATCTACCCTCTACTTAGACGATTTTTTATTATTAGCGGATACATACGAAAATTGCAAAACAAATCTTGCAATCACAAAGAAACTACTTTGTTCCCTAGGCTTTATTATTAATGATGATAAAAGCAGTCAGTATCCGTCTACTTTGTGTAAATTCTTAGGAGTTCTTATAAATTCAGTCAATTTAGAAATTAGTTTACCCACAGATAAAAAAGCGCGTATTAAAAACGAAATTCGTAAATTTATTACCATGAGACAATGTAAAATTAGAAACTTCGCACAATTAGTAGGTATCTTAGTGTCAGCCTGCCCAGCTGTGGAATATGGATGGGTACACACTAAACAATTTGAGCGTTGCAAATTCTTAAATCTTAGGGGCGACGAAGATTATAACAAGCAAATGATTCTCCCTGATTCATTATTGCCTGATTTTCATTGGTGGTTAAAGGTTATTGATAATTCGAAGCACCGTATTAGAGATGACAACTATTGCATCGAAATATTTTCTGACGCCTCAACAACGGGATGGGGCGCCTCCTGTGATGGTGAAAATGCAAGTGGTCAGTGGTCGAATAGCGAACGCGATAAGCACATAAATTATTTAGAATTATTAGCCGCTTTCATCGCTCTAAAACTTTTTGCTAAGGATTTATACGACTGTCAGGTACTACTTCGTATAGACAATTCGACTGCTATAGCAGTGTATAGCATACATCAATCGCATGGGCGGGGTTCAATTTCCCCACTTAACCGATATGTCAAGGGAGATTTGGAAATGGTGCGAAGAACGGAAACTTTATATATTCGCGTCCTACATACGATCTTGTGATAACACCATCGCGGACGCCGAGTCGCGTCGTAATCACCCAGACATAGAATGGGAGTTGTCGGAGGGGGCCTTTAACACTCTTAAGTGTAAATTTGGGCAGCCCGATATAGATTTGTTTGCCAGCCGCATCAACAAAAAATGTGCGAAATATGTTTCCTGGCATAAAGATCCGGACGCATACGCGATAAACTCATTTACAATCGATTGGGGTTTATCTTATTTTTATGCGTTTCCCCCTTTCACTGTTATTTTAAAGAGTCTAAGGAAAATAATCAATGACAATGCTCAAGGAATTTTCATTGTTCCTTTATGGCCCACACAACCGTGGTATCCCTTATACAGGTCTCTGCTTATATCAGACCCAATTATATTTACCCCTAATGAAAACCTGTTAATATCTCATTCCAGCAACCGGCAGGTGCACTCGACGCTTACCCTGGTTGCCGGGGTGTTATCCGGGAGGCGTTTTCACGACGATGCCTGCCGCCTTCCTCGATAGATATCATGATGGCTTCGTTATCAGATAACTCGATGAAGCAATATGACGTATGTCTAAAAAAATGGTGGAGTTTTTGTAAAGAAAAAGGTATCAATTACTATGAGGCCTCGGTTCCATCAGTAATATATTTTCTTAAGCAAATTTTTAACAGCGGTAGTAAATATGGAACCTTAAATTCATATCGATCAGCTTTATCACTGATTTTGGGCCCAAATATGTCCAAAGACGATCGAATTATCAGATTTTTTAAAGGTGTTTTTCGCCTACGACCACCTAAGCCGAGATATAATGTAACATGGGATACTAACTGCGTGCTAAATTTCTTACGGTTGAAATACCCAAATGAACAACTCTTACTTATAGAAAATTCTAAAAAATGTGCAACGTTACTGGCCCTTACCACGGCTCATAGGGTTCAAACTCTGTCCAAAATTTGTATAGAAAATATTAGGATTATGCCATCCAAAATTATTATAAAAATTCCCGATTTGATAAAAACTTCCCGAGTGGGGTCTAAACAACCCCTATTAACTTTACCCTTTTTTAATGAAAGTGTAGAAATATGCCCCGCTAACACACTAGTGTGTTACATAAACAAAAGTAAAGGTCTTCGCAAATCTGGCATCCTTTTTATTAATCCAAAAAAGCCACACAACTCTGTAAGTCCGCAAACACTTAGCCGCTGGATTAAGTGCACTTTAAGCGATAGTGGGTTAGACGTGTCAATGTTCTCGGCGCATAGCACGCGTCACGCGGCGACGTCGCGTGCGCACGCCCTCGGTGTTAGTATTGATGAAATTCGCAGGACTGCCGGCTGGAGCGGTAGTTCTGAGACGTTCGCTAGATTTTATAATCGCACTATCACTGATTATGATGAATGTTCCTTAGCAAGGTCAATAATCAATCAATAGTCTAGATTCCTCAATAATTGTCGCTGTTGCAACTTATTCACTAAGAATAAATTGTACTCATGCACAAAGTTAGAATTAATTTATTTTTTCAGATTGTTAACCAAATATTAGTTACCGAAATCTTTATAATGTAAGATTTGATTATTTTTTGTTATTTGAAAATATTGGTACTAGAATAAATAATTTCAAAATTATAACATTGCGTTGTTAATATTTCCAGAAGGTAACTCTCAAAATCTACAATGTGTTCTAATCTCGAGGACGAAGCGTTAGTATAATTAGTGATTAAACGAACTTACCTGTAAGCGAAGTTCGATCATAATTATACGAAGCGCTTCGTCCGAAGAGATTAGGTCCCTCCCACCCACGCTTACGCTACGCCCTTGTTTGTCTTCAGGAAATATCTAGTAACGCTTATTCTCTAAACTAAATGACAAGAGATTCCAAGCCGACTAATAAGGAAGCAGAAGTACCCGCAATAAAAAATAAAATAAAAAAAAGAGTATGAAGGTACTCTCAACTACAGTGTCTGAGTGGTGTCACTTATGTGTTACTACAATGTGTTCTAATCTCTTCGGACGAAGCGCTTCGTATAATTATGATCGAACTTCGCTTACAGGTAAGTTCGTTTAATCACTAAATATAGAGGAAAATTTAACTTCCCACCGAGAACTGATATTAAATACTTACTAAATCACTTTATTCCTACAATAAGATAAGGTAAACGATTAAGCGGCGAGCTCTCGGGACTATTTCATCAATATCCGATTTTCATAAAATCGTAAGACAGCCGAAAATCAAGTTTATATAAGTCCATCGTATACCGTCGTCTATCCTCGCCCGCCACCACGTCAGCTTAAAGGTACTCGTAACTTGCGTTACGCGGTGTCATGTCATCCTTTTTTTTCGGGTGGGAATTCCTTAACCTTTTGACCGCCACGTCAAAAAAGCAAAAGCCTTTTTTTTTGATGATCGGAAATCATCAAATAACTTCTCCCGCTCTGGGCAGAGCGGGAGGGCGTGTCAGACATTTACAGACTAAAACCCACTAGTGTTCCTTCAGTTGCCTTTGCCCGGAGCCACGGTAAGTGTCATGTCATCCTGATACTAAGCAGGTGTAATAACTAGTAATTTCGGCTGGAACGTTTCTACTACAAACCGGGCCTCAAATAAAAAACCTTGTATTTATAGAGGCAACCCTGACTTTATTAAAGTCACGTGGCCGCGCGCTGTTGCAGAGGAATAATAACGTAATGTTCAAACCTTAAAGTTCATTTTCGTGCGCAGTGGTAGGCGATAAAAAAAGGTAGGCTATTATAAAAGTAGGTATAAACATCTGTAACGTAGTAACTATTATATAATGTGTGGTTCTAGCAACGTATAGGTACTTATAGTGCGTTTCATCAAAGAAGTCCCTTCGCTGTAATGTTGGTAGCGCTTAAATGAGTGCTGCCAGGCTGTGAAAATTATATTACCCAATAAATCAGTATAAATTGAAAACGAAAATTTATTTTGGTTGTTCTTTTTGTTTGGTCACCTTTCAACAAAGGTCTATAGAAAATTATACCTTACGTGTAAAGATAAGTATTCATAAAATTAAACTCTTAATATAACCATAATAATTATTTATTTGCGAAACTTCTTAATAAGCTGTAATGATTAACAAAAAAATTACTTTTTAAAATAACTGTGCTCCTCCAAAGGACCTACACCCGATATAGCACTATCTCCAGGGTCACTATCGTCTGAAGTATCTCCTATAGTATATCTAGTCATCTCCTACTTCTATTATAAATCGATCTATTTTGTTATCAACAGTTACTCCATTGTTGAAGTACTTATCTTCTATGGTTTCTACGTGGCTGCATTCTTTTATCCACTCTTCTGGCGTGCTACTGCAAATTGCCTCTTCAGTTATTTTTACAATATTTTTTGCTTCCTGACCCACGTTTTTTTCAGCAATCCGCCTTTACAAAAGACTCCATATGAGTTCGATTGGATTCAGGTCACAATGATAAGGAGGAAGTCTTACAACTTTATGACCGTGTTCTTTTAACAATGAATCGACTTCGTAGATAGGTGGTTCTTTATGGTCTTTAATTATTTTAAAAGGTGTAGGTAGGCACCTACGGGGTAGCAGCGGGGACTAGGGAGCATCTAGTTCTGGCAATGGCAACCCTATTTTATGGCGGCGACGCGAAGTCTCACACATTCTAATGGAATTATTGGCGCTTTGTTACGTTTTTCACTCTCACAAAACGTTTTGACTTTCAACACCAACTCTCTTTCGCCACTTTTAAGTGTCTTCGGCGTGATTAAAACCGTAAAATAACTATAAATCTTGGAAAACTCAACAAAGCCTACGATGCGTCTAGCGTTTGACGTTCTTGACAGTCAGGTGTGTCAATATAACGGCGAAGGGAATTCTTTCGTGAAACGCACAATACCTACAGCAAGGACATGTTTCAAAACAGACATATATATATTGTTGTTTGTAAAATTTTTCTTTTGGGAAGTAACATCTCTGTATCTCGTGAAACATGACAGGTATGGTAGGTATGGAGCAAGTAAGTAAAACGAAACATTGTATCGTGTAAATTGTATTTACCTCTTATCATTATGCACAACGTATGCCGTCATCGCACTTTTGATAAACGTTTTTACAGACGTACAGATTACACATTAGTACAGATTACATTGGTCAAAATAAACATTGTCTAATTAACAATTTCGTTATGACATCAACACAATGGCCGTTAGAAGGGTTCACCGGTAACGACATACCGATTATCTAGTCGAGGGCCAAAGCGATCACTTATAACACGGAAAGCCTTGGAATGTAACGCGCACGGTGACGAGACGCACCCACTCGCGCGCAACTCGATACATATCCCGTCACTATAACAAGCTATGCACACACAGGCCAAATTATATACATATCCAATTTTTTTACTAATAAACATATTTTACATTAATTCCTTAACGCGAAGATAACTTTAATCTTTGGTAGCGCGAGCCACTAGGACTTACAATCTTGGAAAAATATTTGTTTTATTTTTGTTCGATACGGGTCCGATAGTGCGTGATCGGAGTATTTTGGAATGTGATAAAATTATTCTAGTTATTGTTCGGTCGCGTCCGTTCCAAACTGGCGGTTACTTGGCACTTGTGGAGTTACACACGTTACTGCACTACGGTACACACCGAGGACATGGAAACAACTGGCAACACTGATCGCGTTAATACAGCACTGGAACAGCTAGCGTCCGGCTTTGTTATACTGGCCACGGGTTTGTAACATCAGATATGTAACTTCTCTAATAATAGAATAATACCTACTGTACTTAAATGTACGAAATCTCAGTGGACAATATTCGTCCACTAGAAGTGATTGGGATTTCTTTCCAACCATTATAACAAACATAACTTCATAGAGCGACGTGGAGCCATCCAAACAAATGAACTAGTGTAACAGAAAGAAGGCACGTTACGCACCACTCGTAACCGAACATTACCGACTCGCACCGAACGTTACAAACTCGCCACCGAGCGTTACGAACCGGACACTAAACAAGTTTAGCAACAAAACTTGCCGAAGTTGACTCCTGCAATCAAATCACAACGTGTAAACACTTGCGGCAATCGTCTAGTGTTCAAAGTAAGAATTGCTTGCGGCAGTGAAGTTTCGCAAGTTATGTTGTTCATGTTAAGGCGCCAGGTTGCCCGCGAAATTCAAAATTTCTTGCGTTTTTTGCAATTTGCAGGTCAGTGCCAGGTTGTATGTTGAACAAAATATGATTCGCGACCGTAACAAGTATGTATTCACAGAATTATAATCATTAAGATCATCAATAGGTACAACCCTCCGAGTTCATATAATTCTATTGATTGATATTTTATAAAATATCAACCAATAGGACTATATGAACTTAGAGGGTTGTATAAAATTTGGAATTTTGTGCCATTTTCATATGAAATGTAGGTGGCATAAATTTCAAAAGTTTGTGATTGATATGATTTTGATGGTTAGTATTCAGTACTTAAATATATCATTCCTACAGTCGCGAATCGCATTTTAATCAACATACGGCGTAAAACAGAGATGCAATGTGCAAAAACCAAAAGAAAATTTTAATTCGGCGGGCTCAGCTGTGCATTCACCTTAACTTCGCTTAGCATAAGGGACCGGACGATTGACGTTATCTACGCTATCTGACGGGAACATATAAAAGTGTATGAATACAAAGGGACCGCACAGCGGCCATGACACTTCGGCTATACTACGTCATCCAAACCACTTTATACAAAACTTGATTAGCTACGTCGAAAAGCTATAAGTACGCTAACAGTTAACTAATAACCATCTCCGTAGTACTCCATACTTGCATTGTATACAAACGTTATGTAGCTAATAATATATATCATTTATTTATATTTTGATAATGAGACGATGATGTGTACGTATGATATTGAGTCAGGCTTTATTGACGAGACGTCACAACTACGAACAAGCAAAGTACGAAACGAGGAGTTTTGACAATTTATAATTTTTCTATAAGTTTATTATTCCAACCCTGAGCCTAGTGATCAACTAAGTTTCGCTATGCTCAACAATTATTCATAAAGATTTTAAATAACACATGAACTTTTGTCCTAATAAACTCAAATTCCAATTAGACTACATTTAGCTAATGATTTCACCCCAACTTCATCTTGACAAGAGTGACTAGGACAGTGATATCACCCTACCTCTTTCGTTCCGTACTCCGGTCGCTCGTGCCACTAACCTACCCACGCCTGCAACGCGTTGACTAGCCGCCGCAGTGCTACTAGCACAGTGTGTGACTGAACGACGTGCAACCTAGCCAGGGTTCCACTTCGAGCGGTTTAAGATAACCGGTTATATATGAAAGTATTTTGAGACTATACTTTGTTCCGAGTAGCAAGACCAACATTGTAAACAAACAACTGACTACCCACTTTCAATGATTCGATTGTAAAATGTTGGTTGCACAAAAAACAATAGCTAATACTTAAAAGACGGTAGTATTTTTTTTTGTTCATATTTAGTCTTGCTTCACTGATAACGTCATTTTGTAGAATCGAGGGTAGTTCTAGAATTTGGGACCGCAGAAGTTTCACCCCTGGCTCTGGCCACATAAACAACAACAAGTGGTGTCCCTCACACCGCCCGTGTGCCTGTCACGTTTGCGTGCTACGTCGCAATACAAAGTAGATACCTTTCACTTTCCAATTTATTACGAAAAATTTTGAAAATGCACCGCGTCAAGTATTGCAAGACTTCTGAAGATTTATGAGCAACATGCTGAATAGGATAGGCACGAATTTTCTATTATGAATGTTATATTTTTTACATCTTGCAACATTTGACGACGACGGCGCAGACTTACTCCGACAAGTACATATCCAAATGTTTATCTACGATTAAAAATTAATTAATTTTATCAAAACAATCACACCGGTGGGCCGTCTGCCACCTTACTTTATTAATACTGTTACTCGATAACTATACATACATTAGCTGAGGCCTACACACGGCCGTGACGTCACGGCGTTAACATTACTTGTGATACGCGACAACCGTAAGACAAACCATTAGTGAGGTAATTTTTATAATAAACCGGTTTAATACATTTCCTATAATAACTTAATAAATAATAAAATCTAGTTAATAAATAAGCGGTTATCATTACAAAGTAATAATACAATAAAAATCCTTTCAGTTTTGAACACATCTTAGCTAAATATTGCTATTACACCTACAGTCGATAGAAATGATATATAACCGATAATATTTACAATATATTTGCTACTGGTTAAAAAGATTCACTTTTCAAACTAAAATCGCTTTAGCTATACATTTCATTAAGTTTTATTTCATTATCTATTGAAGTCGGTGTGCGGTGTGCGATTGATTCTATTAAAAATTAAAATATAATTATTTATTTAATTGTGTAATTATCTAAAAACAGATAGTGGCAACACTGCCAATTCAGTAGTGAGCGTGGGTTATAACGCCAAATACATTGAAACCGTCCAATTCATAACAAATGAATTCTTCATTCGCACACTGCACGACGACGGACCAAATAAAACTACAACATTCATGTTCGACGCGCGGCAGCCCTACCTTCACTCGTATCAACGAAAACTTTGACAAACAAAGTGCGGTAGGGCTGTCGCGATTCAGGATATTTGTAAAACGCTTAACAAAAATATACCTAGCTAAGTTTCAGCTGATCTAGTAGCAAGTTAATAAAATACAAGATTACAAAACAATGTAATAACACTGTACATAAGACTAGTAACGTGCACTCGAGTGTCGCCACTCGACACCTGAGAGGCACACATTCAACTACATAAAGCTATGTATGTACACACCTCGGCGAGGCACTTGATAGACAGGTTAGACGAAACATCTTGCTGCGCCACACAACTTAACGAACAAGAAACCTATTTGTGATCTTGTAGCCATATTTTTAATATAACAGTATGATTAATCCAGGGATACCTACTACAACATGGTAAACTTGTCGTCAAATTGTGTGACACACAAAGACAGCATGTATTCCAACTATTAAGACGGCCATACACTTCTCGGAATACTTGACAGTTATGCCTGTTATCTTGAGCTCTTCTCGACAGATCCTTTAGTAAAATACCCACTTTAAACGATGTCTACGTTTATAGTGATCAAAATAAGGATTTGATTGTTTACATTCATTTTTGAACAGCTTGAAAGACACTGCAATAAGAATCAACTTTTGAGTTGATCACTCTCTATTACACTCACTTTGTTTTTCGTTAACAGTATCCACTTTAATTAGTACTGTAAATTGTATTTTCTTATGTTTACTTAGATAGTTACGTTGCTTAAAATTATTTATTAGGCATACATACCTACCCATACTTTTATTTTATTATTGATCTCTTTTAATTATTTGTGGGTACTGCTGTTGGTGTACCAAACACACAGGCTAAACTATCAGGTATACCGTTTAATGTGCGGCCATTAACATAGAATCACAGTCGCGTCACAGTCCACAGTTGAAATACACAGAACTCGGCGACGCAGTTTGGCCGCCGACCAGCTCCAGCTATAAAGTCATCTCTCACAACACAGTAACTTTACGAGTAGCTAGTCGATCGCACAGGCTGCAAACTGCCGATATTTCTACCTTGTTCAAATTGAAAGATAAACAATTAATAATTATTAAATATTTGTTTTAAATTGTACTTTTATTTAAAGTAAAAATAAGTAAATAATAGTGTTATTACTTGTTACGCACACAATAACAATGAATATTAATATCGTGTAGTGAAAACACGTTATTTTCGACCTATTTACCAAACTCCATTCTTAACTACTGCACTATCAATCAAGTTAATTTTAACATCGAATTTTGGTACATAAACAGATGAGCCAGTTTCTAGACTTTCTGTTATTTTACATTTTCATACGAAAGAAGTGGGAATGCAATTTAAATTGAAAGTAAGGTACAATTTGCAGACTGTGTTATCGACAATATACAAATGTATATTAGTTAAATATAACTAATATTTGGCATCAGAGTATGACAATGTTTATTTGCGTGTACCGTGTTTTGTCAACGTTTAAATAAAATTGCGAAGATTGTCAGACTCCTAGACTATCACCATTCTATAACAATGTGAGATGATAGTCTAAGAGCCTGACACTATAAACTATTGCGATATAAGGCTATATGTTTAAATATTTTGTATAGGTGCTTGTGGTCCTATTCATCTCAAATTAACAACTTTATATATTTTCTTATGTATAATGTTTTATATAACAGATGAATAGTAGCACAAATAACAGCCAATATTGCTTCATAACAAGTATACTGTACATCTAAGAGAATACTTTAAGGCGAGTAATACTTACATTAGCGTATCATGATATAGAAACACGGTACATCGCGCCATAGCTACATTTGTATCCAAGTTACAATTCATAAATATCAGATTACAAGTTAAGTACATAGTCTACAGATTTCAGAGCACTTTGTTATAGTGAAGCCTTCGCTACGACTGTTTAGTTCATTATACACTTTATGAAGAATATTATTGTATCAAGTATCAACAACTTACTCTATGATAGCATTTTATAGTACTTCGCAAGATAGTTGTGGCGACAAGAGACTTACATGCTTGTTATATATAGTAGGAAGCAGAACTGTTCAGTAAATATACCGACAACGAAGTATTTACATAATGCACATTTAAAAACTTGTTTTAAATGTATGAAGCGTTACTATAAAATGCCGCCATATAGCCTCGGGCGCACGCAGCGCGGGAGAACGACTTTGTACCAAATAAACAGTGTTGTGTTGTCAACATATCGTCCGGCGACAGGGCGGCGTCGCGACGCGAGCGCTCTCGGCTAGCGCGGGTAGGTCGCGGCCTGCAACACAAACGGGAACTTGTAGGGCTATATATGCGATATGAAATGTAACACAACAACTTGGCGAAATATGTTTCACGTAAGTGTACCCTCGTTATGGCAGCTACAGATTGGTGCAACGTTGTACATGTTTTCTGTTCTGGTGGGTATACATAACGGATATAAAAAGATGCTTAACCAAAATAATCCCTTATTAAACCATCCAAAGGTTGTGTGTGAAAGATCTCTTTTAACGATAAGACCATTGTGTCACTGTATGTAAGTTTTCTACATTTATATCTGAAATTTTTATGGTGACCATAATAAAAGTTTTCTATTCTATTCATAACAAAGCCGAGTCACCTAAACGTTGTTGGATATAATTTTTTGTACTAGAGGTTAAAGTTCCAACTTGTTACTTTTTTCTCACAAGAACAAGTTATAACTGAACTTTAAACACCAGCCTCCCCGCACTCACACAAACGCACAACGGGACTTTTTACAGATACAAGTTCGTCTATTTGTTGTGTTCGCTTCAACATATGTTACATTTCATGTTACGTTTTACATAAGACAGAGTGTAAAAAGTTTTGTGTACCCACCATAACAGAAAACTTCTAAACTTATAGGATTTCTGTTCAACAAATAGTAACGTGCTTGCACAGCTAGATCAAGACGGTTACGCGAGTATGCGTCATCATAATAAGGGCCAAATGGGATCAGATCGATGTGTGAGGGCTGGATCAATAAGTGCCCTTCAAAATGGTTCAGCTGAAGGGAGCTGATGTATACGTCACGTTCGTGAACGGGCGCCGTGTGTAGGCACTGGTCACTGATCTCTTAGCTGCCACGGCTTATTATGTTTTTTATTGTATTTTTATTACGCTCGTATCGTCTTTTTATTGTTTCCATTACTCTGTAGTATGTATGTATATACTCTGTATTATTCCATTACCCAGTACTCTGGGCACTTTTAACGTGCACGACTTTCTTCATCGTTCTCACACATGTACATATTTTCAACATGAACGATATATCCAATAATTTGTAATAATATTTTGATTTAAAAGAGTGTGATGTTTCTTGCCCGTTATTCTCCATAGGTGTGTACTACGCTTTGGAATGGGCAACTAGCTTCATCTTCCAGACTGATCGAGCACTTGACTATTCATAAATGCATGTAATTGGTTTATTTGAAACTAGCAGCGCCCCGCGGTCGCACCCGCATAAGTCTCGGTACCGTGGGAGTATCGGGATAAACAGTAAGCGACAAAAGCGTAACAAACAAACATAATAAATAGCAAATGAAATATTTTCTCTTCATAATATTAGTTTAGATAAATGGTTTGAGTGTGCCTCGGCGTCGCCAGGGCCAGCCGACCGAGTACCTAGTTGAGCGTGTGATGTCAGGAAGCCGCGTGTTCGTGTTGCAGGCGCGCCGAGCGCTCCGTGCCGGCCGCCAGCAGGTTGCTGAACTCCAGCTCCAGGATCTGTCGCGCCTGGAGCAAGTACAAGTCGTATAAATACTGAGTAATAAGCTCGATAACCATCACTCATGTTAGTCACCGGAGATCTTTTTAAGGTCCTCAGAACTGCAGATGTATGGGCACTGGACTCTAATATAAATGGCACGTGGTTTGGTGGATTAGCATAAGGTTGTAGATGAGTTATAATTCGGTAACTAAACGTCGCTTCAGCAAGTTACCTGCGTGTTCTGCGTGGGTATCTGCAGCGCCAGCGCCATGCTGTTGGCGTCGAAGTTGTCGTCCAGCGCGATCAGCGCGCCGTGCACGCCGCTCTCCGACAAGTTGTTCGCGTACTCCTGCAATGCATTGATTCCTTTAATACCACCGTATTTGACAAAATACAGTATTGGACTAAAGTCGTAGAAACTGCAATAATGTTTAAGATAAACAAAATGTGCCAACCTTTCTCCTCTTTAAGACAGTGCAAACCTCTCCGCAGAGCGCACCGAAGTTACATGGGTGCTTGCAGAAACATGGGAGCAAGTCAATATGTCTCGCAGTAGAGGTAGACGTACAGATGTTACCTCCACCGTCATGTACAGTCTACATGTATCTAGAAGCACGCTGTTAGCCGATAAGAGACTTTATTCGAAATTTAATTTATCTGCATCCCCTATATATCTGACATGACGATGGAAGGATAATTAAAGCTTTATTTAGTTTACCTTGAGATTAATAGCTATGAGCCAGCGCTGCAGCCTCTCGTTGGTCCACACGAGCACGTCTCTGCTCGTGTGCTCCGCGGCTCGTCGTCTTTCGTCTAATGCTCGTACACTGTAGCCCACACGCTTCAGGCACGCTACGCCGAAGTGCAATGACGTTCTGTAACAGAAACATACATTAAGACACGAAACAAAATAGCTACCTATTTATTAAAAGTAACTCAATCGCGTATTTATCTCATCCGCTCGACGTCGGTATGTCACTGCAGGGATCTAGCAGAATATCAGCGTCAGGTGCATTTGCCTGACACATGCTGGGACTCCTATTTGGACGCAAACCACAGTTTGTATGTTCGGTATTTCATTTGAATTTTAAATTGTGTCATAGCCAAATTTTTATTACAATATGTCTTGTATTTTTCCTTTTTTTTGTATACCTTGTAGCTATTTCCTAATATTCATGTTATTAATTATTATTCAATCGTGCTTTTGTATGTTGTGCAATGTCTTTTGTGTGCACCAAATAAACGATTTATCTTTTATCTATCTCTCAATCTGTATCGGGACAAAAATAAATGTTTTAAAGGCCTTTGAGTGGGTTAGTCATCCTATTTGCGCAACAATAAGTCAATTTACTATGTTGATAAATTACTGAATTTGAATGTGTTGGGGCCTCAAAGAGATGTCAGCATCAATAACGGGGTCCGCTAGGGCCGATGCCTGCCAGGGTTGCGGGAAAGTCCGAGAGGGATACCGTGGGCCCTGGCACAGGCAACTGAAGGAACACGGGTGGGTTTTAGTCAGTAAGTGTCTGACACGCCCTCCTGCTTTGCCCAGAGCGGGAGAAGTTATTTGATGATGATGTAAAAAAAAGGGGTTTTTCAAGATGAACTTGATTTGTTGACCGCTCATATACATTTGCACATAATATTAACCAACCTAAATGTTTTAACGACTAATGTACAGGAGTGCCACAAGGATATTTCTTAGGACTTGCATGAAAATTCCGTACAGTTTATGAATAAACATTTTGAAGAATGTGTGTTACCTGTGAAAACTGTCCACCATTTTGAGTTGCGTCCTAAGGTCCCTCTTGGTGAGGTGTTCCAACATCCGCGCGTCCACCAGACACTCCATGAACGTCGTTCTGTATTGTGGTAAGCCTGAAAAAAAATTATTTATGATATACACTTCTGGACACATCTATTGGCCCACCTTAGAGTTTAGGTTTCGATGGCCCCTACCAAAATATGATTGCTAGATTGAACAAAAACTGTTGATGCAGTTTTAAACCTGATACATTTTACCATCTTTTTCGATCGTATTGTTTTAAATTTGAATTCAGAATACCATACGACATGGAGCTACGCCTAACAAGTCGTATATGCGCCTTGTTAAAGGCAATTGATTTTTGAATAAAAAACATGTTTTATCAAATAAAGGTTTAATTTAATAACGCGTGTTGCCTCCATGGGCATCTACCACAGCTCTCATACGATTAGGCATAGAGTTTATCAACCGCTCTATGAAATTTTGAGGGATCATCTCCCATTCCTCTTCTATGGCAGTTTTCAACTTCTGCATCGTCTGGGCAACTGGCTGACGAGCCCTAACACGTCTTTTTAGCTCGTCCCACATGTGCTCAATGGGGTTCATGTCTGGGCTTCTGGCTGGCCAGTCCATAACTGTGATGTTCACATCCCGAAGATATTCCCTGACGATGCCGGCCGCATGGGCTCTTGAGGAAATTTGGGCCCACATAGTCCGCGTATGGTATCACGTGAGGTTCTAAGCACTCACGAATGTACCTTTCAGCATTTAATGTTGGCAGCCGTGGTCCTGTAACAACCTCAAGTTGAGTTTTGCCGCTCGCGTATATACCGCCCCAGACAGTCCATGAGCCACCGCCATAAGCAACCCTCTCTTCAAAGCAGCATTGTGCGAAACGCTCTCCCTTACGTCGGTAGACCTTCTTCCTTCCATCATTGCCATATAACACAATTTTAGACTCATCAGAAAAGAGTACACGGCTCCAATCTTGCTGTGTACCTACAATTTAAATGACTGCGTGCGAAATGAAGGCGCGCTGTTCGGTGTGCTCACGTTAGTTTGGGCCCATTAGCTGGCTTGTGTGGTACCATATCGCGTTCTTTTAACCTTCTCCGAACAGTTCGAGCGCTCACAGATACTCCGTGGAAGTCGCGAAGTTGGTTTTGTATCTCAATGGAGGTAAGGTGACGATTTCTCAAGCTGGTCGTCACGATGAATCGATCCTGCCTTTCAGTTGTGACCCGAGATCGTGGCCTTCCTTGGCGACGAACAAAGCCGCCAGTCTCTAGGTACCTCCGATAAACATTTCGGACCGCAGATCGACTTAAATTAAGTTGAGCATTCACGTTTCTTTGGCTGTGTCCGGCCTGAATAAGTGCCACAGCTTGGGCGGCGACTTCAGGTGAAGTATCCATAGATTATTGATAGAACCTCACCTTAATGTTAAGAATAAGTAATGTTTGTTGCAAAACCAAAGATATCAATCACTTTTTCAAGAATTAAATCCAAGTAAACCAATAAAACCAAGTTTTCTTAGTATTCGATTGTTTGATATCAACAAACAGGCTCCAAATTGTCTTTTGTTTCTTTAAATTCTGTGTTCGAAATTCAAAAAAAAGACTATTGAATGAAATTGTGAATGTGCTAGGTTCAAAACTGCATAAAAACTTTTTGCTCGACCTAATATAAAATTTTAGCTAGGACCAAACGAAACTGAAAATACAAGGTGGGCCAATAGATGTGTCCAGAAGTGTATTTCTGAAAAAGCCTTGATGATGTGTTATGTTTTTATTTGGATTATCTATTGTTTTTAAGGCAACAGCCTTCTCGCACCACCCGCCGAAAGTATAAGTCGGAATAACATTAGTGGTTAAAGCTTGTGTTGCGTAAGAAAGCGGTGCCGTTCTATACCGGCCGCAAAATGACGGCTATCATGTTAATCTACATTTTTGCGGTGTTTTGACTTAACAGTGTCAAAAAACGCTCTCTTGGCAAATCAGACAATCAGATTTTGTCAGATTGAAACGTGTTTACTCTAAGTTTCCGTTTCTGTATCTTTCTCTAAGAAACCCAAGTTTTGACACGGTTTAATAACTCCAAATCAAAACACAATTTCTGTCTGTTAATCAGTAGTCTAATGGAGATATAGGTACTTAATGTGAGGAGTCATTAAGTTGTTTATTTGTTCCCGTCCCTAGTACCGGCCCACCTAGAGAGGGCAGCCACACGTTCCCGATCCACTCGTGGTTCATGTCCCCGAAGGCGAGCGCTGCGCACGCCGTGCCGCGAGGAGCCGACGGTGACGTCAGCGACACCATCTCCTGGATGGCTAGTCGCAGCTTCAGCCGGTGGAGGGGGTTACTTATACCTGCAACCCGACAGAATTGTTAAAGTATTAGCTTTGAGTCCAAGATGTACTTTTCTTCTGGAAAGGACGATAGTATACCTAACGACGTATGATCCTTTGAAATTTGTATGGCATTGGCCATCAAAGTTGCAATGGAAGCAGTTAATGTGATCTGGCAAGCGACAAAAAAATTGTTTATTAGATATGGGTCCCTCGAATGATACGGTATATTTTTAACATTAACATTTTTAAAGTTTGCTTGAGACGTTCATGTTCCCTGTTTTTTAAAGTTTGGTTCTGTTTCATAAAGTTTAACGACCTGTTGTAAAATATTATATTAGCAATTTATAGCTGTCAACTGTCATAATAAAACCCAATCAAAATTGGGTAATGAAAATGAAATTTATCAACAATAAACTGTAATTCAATAAAGATTTCCTCGAATCACGAATGTAGTTTCAAAACAGTCGTCATTAGCCAGGTCGGGATCTGCGGCAGCCGGGGTGGCTGCCGCAGATCTGTGAACGTACCGATCTCCCGCTGGATCTCCTGGTCGGACAGCGCGGACATGATGGCCCCGGACTTGACGTTGGCGCGGCAGGCGGCCACGTACCAGGCCGGCATGCCCACCCACAGCTCCAGCCAGGCCACCACGGTGGGCCCGTTCCACAGCGCGAAGGGCGTGCCCGCGCGCATGGCCTCGCCCAGCAGCTCGTGGCGGTAGTCGCGCTCTCTGCGGGCGAGAGTGGCTCTTTTATTTTCTAAATTCTCAATTTTTGTCTAAGAACTGTTAATAGTTTTGTATCTGTGTGAATAGAAATCACCAATAGAGCGTGTCGATAGAAATCGGTTCATGAAAAACTTAACAAATCAGAAATATTTTAATTTATTAAAATGGGCTGAATTTATTAGTGTAAAGGTGAGCGTTTTGAGCGCGACTTTTGACGCGCGTACAGCTTCACACGTAGTTGAGACACTAGGAGCCGATGCCTTCCACCTATATGCACACATCACTTCTCTGCCACTACGCGCGAATCCCGTAGCTCGGGGCGTCTCGATACGCTCAGTATTAAAACGCTTTATCTCGACAGACAAGACTCTCTAGATCCTTCTTTCTAAGCCGAAGGTTTTATATAAGGGTGTCAACACTAGCTACTGACTTGCTCTTGGTCCTGGCGTAGTCCTGGTGCGACATGGGGGCGTGGGACATGGGCGCGTGCGACGTCATGGCGTCGCTGCACGCCGGCTCGTCCGCTAGCGACGACAGGCCCAGCGACGATACTGAGGAAAAGGATCGAGGACTCTGTCCTTGCTGTAGAAGAAAAAGTCAGTTGTTAAATGTAAGTGCTGATGTACGGTTTGCTAAGATAAACGAGATGTGTATCAAAAACAATCGTGGGTTGAACGAACGTCAAATTTTTTACGTATTCAGTTGCTACAACACACTCGATGAAATGTACGCGTCGCAATTTCTATGCAAAAGAAAGTTCTGTCGTTCGAAGCTCTTATTTTTACGAACAGACAGATTCTTAAGAAGAATTAGAATTATATTTATTCGCAAGAATACGGTTACAATCAGTTGACAAACGTATAAAAAAAGTTACCGTCACATTCTACTAGGTAACTCGTGTGCAAATCTTAAACGAAGCTTACGTTAAAACGCGACGTAATTTTCGCTAGGCGTACGCCAAATTTAAATGACTCAATTTCGACTGGCGCATCGCACTAGTGCTGTACTAAGTTCCCTGATCAAAACGAAGGAAGCCACTCACCGGCATGCCAGCCTTCTCCTTCTTGCTAAAGAACCGTCCCAGCGAGCTCTTGATGCCGCGCTTCTTCTGCTGGTGCATGGAGGCGAGCGACGCGGCCGCGCGCGTCGGCGCGGGCCACGCGCCCGCCGCGCCCGCCGGGCCAGCCGCGCCCAGCGACTCTTGGCTCGAACTGGACGAAATGTTGCTACGTGAACGGACGTGGGGCTCGGTTAGTTTGTAATGGTATTAACATACAGGGTTCAAAACTACTTTGGAGTATGAAGTGCATTCAATAATTAAAAAATGTGTAGAGCAAAAAACAATACCTACTGAGAAAATAGCGAGTAACGGGTCGCCTGGCAGCAAAAAGATTCGAGTATCGCTGGCCTTAACTAAGATTGCTCTCTCTAAGTGCGGTTCTGCACTGCATCCGCTCCGAACTCGAGAAATGTCAGTCCCAAGCAGCCCTAGTTCTATTTGTATGAGAAGTCGCGCACTAGATCCGAACTCTGTCCGTCCGAATTTAGAACATACCCATTTCAAATTGAACTCGGATCTTGAATTCACATTCGGATCGGATGCAGTGCAGAACCGCTCTAAAGGTACAATTTCAAGCTAAAATGGAATTACTAAAATAACACTTTTTAGCCATAAGTCGACCTCTACTATGGAATCGGGGATCACACATAAAATAATCAATAACATACCATTATCAAATTATAATCCCATATCGTCCCGTTTCTATGACGTAATTGGGATGTAAGAATTAGTAATTCCATTTTGTAACATATTATCTATTTATTAAAATAAAAATTGAAAAGTCTAACATAACAGATAATAAATTATCTGAAAACAAAGAAATGCATGCACGTATATAAACAAAATAACTATTTGAAGCTGGCTACCTCGACACATTGTTTTGCCATGTTTTGATACTCAAGAAATGCAAAAAAGCATTTTCGCATTATGGCTCATTGTTACCTATTATTAGCCAAAACATATCATACTTCCATAATATTTTTAATTCGACAAGTTGTGCTTTAATAACTTAGAGGCATATTTAGTATGCGTCACTTGATTTGAAGGCCCTTTGTATACACACGTTTTCATTGTCGTGAAAAACTACGGTTTATTCGCCGTGTGTAGTATGGATCACTATGGAAGTTTTTTGACAAACAGGATTTTTCTATGGAACGGCCTATACGCCGTACCGTAATGACACCGTGCCGTGTATAAAGAGCCTAAATACCCATCATTTTTAGTAGCTTAGATACAACGCACAATAATCCGATATTTCAACTAGCTATACACTCCCATTTACATTCAAATATAACTAGCCGACTTAACCAAACACGGATGATGGAACAGATAACTATCAACGATCCTATACATGCTGGATTTAAGGCAGAGCCTATGTGGCACATAGTTGAACAACGTGTCGGGACAGTCGCACCACAAGTGAGCTAGGTTCACTTGCGGGTGGGACGCAGGCTTGAGTCCCGGGTGAGGTAATGGAGGAGACCTGTGCATCGGGATCCGCGCGAGGCTCCCCGACATTATAGAAGTCCTGGTAGCGTGGAATGGAGAAGTGTTAGTTGTCAGTTTTGTAGATTAGTGGTTAATACATACTGAGTTAGGTTGGATAGTTATAGTTATTTATACATAAAAATGTAAAATTTGTAAACATATGTAGTTCTCTACAAGACGCCTGCTGCATCGATTTTAATAAAAATCTGAACACGACTGTCATCAACAGATTTCTTCAAAAAGGGCTTGTACTTATTAAGACAACATAACGCTTGTATGGCTCTTTCTTTTCGAGACGTTTTGCAAGAACTGGTGATGAACTAAGACCTTAAAGTTTCTTTAGAATAATTGGTCACCTTTCAGAGGGTGGTGTAAGTAAAACTATTAAACTCAAATAAATATACTTAATAACAAAAATTACACCAATTACCCATCATGGTAAATACAGTCTAGGTTATAAATAATACTGGTATTAGTGTATAAATTCAATCCCGCGCCAGGTCAGAACAGAGTGGTTGTATGATTGATTACCATACTTTCACAAATACAATCACTTTGTTTACACCCGCTGAGGCTCGAGGAGTGGTTGGGATAGATGTTTTCTTTTTATTACGTTAGTCACATAAAAACATAATTCAGGGTGGGAAGGACGTTGACGCGCAAACTGTAAATTTTCAACGGAGGCGGGTCGGGAATCATTTTCTGAATCCATGGTAAGGTTGTGCGTCATGTGCTTGCCACCCTGTCTGTACGCGCGCAATGATAATCATGTACTGGCAGTTTGAGTAATTCATGCGGTCTACTCAAATATCCTTTCTTTGGTATTGTTCGTAGTTCTGAGCTGAGCTGCACGATTGCTGACAATTGCGTGCACTGACTGGACAGGTCCACTCAAACTGTGTGGTTCTTCCCTCAAAATACCATTTTAGATACCGATCTACATAGCTTTCACATGATCTGACCAAGATTTTGTCTGGACTTTAAAAGCGACTGTGACCTCGAGAGTTTGTTTCGGCCTTTCTTCTCAGAGTAGTCAAATAGAAAACGCCGGCCTCATCTAGTTTAAAAAATATATATGTTTGACGTGTAAAAGTGTTTGTACAAACCTATTTACAGAAATAAAATGAGTTATCATTTAATGTGCGGTCACTGGGAAGGTGGCTATGCTTGAAGGCTTCACGGTCCATACTAATAGTAGTTTTGATCGTTACTTTCTGAAGTGCCACAGATTTTTTTATTAAAAAGTTTTAGGAGTCTCATAAGTGAAAAATTCATTGACACGAGCCTTTGCATGTAGGCGCGTTTACACGATTAGAGTGGCTAGTGTAGCTGTTGTGCGTGCTGTAGTAGCTGGTGATTTTCACCTACGAATTTCGTATCTATAGACGATCTCATCTCTACTTGAGATCGAGAAATTCTCCTCTTTCGAACGTGGTCTAAAGGTTATCTATCACCCCTTTTTTTGAATCTACATCGGTTATCTACCATAGAAGGCTGTGTAGGCAGTGTACTCACGAGTCATAGGGCGGCTGGTAGTGCGTGCGCAGACGGTCTCTCTCGGCGTGGATGGCGCGCGCGGCTCGCTCCAGGCGCAGCGAGCGCGCCGTGAGCGGAGACTCCGCGCCCTCGCCGCCCGCTGCGGGCCCGCAGCCCTCCTCGCATAGTTGGAGCTGTGTGGGGGTAGCACGCGAGGGTCAGACACGGGACGTGCATCGCGCTAGCGTTCGGTCAACGTCGACATTCACGAGGCATTGAAAGCTAGAGTCGTCAAGACTGGCCACCTAGGCTTACCACTAAGAAATAAGACAAATGTCATGGTAGTAAATACTAGATGAGACCATCCCCTTGGATTTGCTACCGGTTCCGTCTGTGCTAAACTTTTGATGCGATATTCATCTGTTCCCGCATACGGTTGCTAACACAGATCGAACCGAACCGACCGGTTTTCGCAAATCGAATTGCGAAAGAGAAATGATTGCATTTTACGGGAGCTGCGGGGGCACTTCACGTGGTGTATTTTTCCAAGTATTTCGCTAATACAGAATACACTTAATTCGGATTATAATAGAGTTAATTCAATGTGGTCACATAACAATAACAGTTTCGGGCGGCGCTTCCAGAACGCCGACGTTATACGAACGGTAGTGTGATACACAGTAATTAGGTGTGAATGGCAAAAAAAAAAACTAGAAATTATCTAGACAATAGACAAGAATCTGAAAGGTTTTACTCGATTCTGGTAAAACTAATATTACATGCATAAACTAAACTAAACATAATGAGTCATTTGATGTATGATATCTACATATACCATATTATGCTCTGAAACTAATTAAATTAATATTAATTTATTATGTACTAATGAAGTAATTCATTTAAATCGATTTTCCTACATTTAAAAGATGAGCCTATTTGTAATGATTTTTATGAAGTTCTTTTGACTCTTAACATCCAAAATAACACTCTTTAAGATTACTTTTAAACTATAGGAGATATTTTAGACTAAAATTAACATCTTTGATGAACCTATAATCTAAACGGACAAATCTTCGACGATCTCTAAAAATAATAAAATTAAACTGAATATTATTACATGTATACAGGGTTACTTGTAATTTGACATATATCAGTCGTAACCTCACAGAGGTCATTAACATGTGAAATTGAGTTGCACCTATCAGCTGTTTATTGGTATTTACCTAGTTTACAGATGTTTACTGTAGATTAGGATTAAAATTTGTTTTAATCGCATCTAGGTTCCTTTTCGTAAGACTTTCAAGGAGGGAATTTAATAATTTACCTATTTAGGTTTGAGTGGTAGGATTGTATTTTAAATTGACATTTATTATTATTGTAAGCGATAATCTATTATCGCAATAACACTAGATCGAGTTACGAAGTCTACCTACGTTGCCGTTGGTTTATTGTCCGGCAGCACAGACTGTGGAGTGCGGTAACCGTCAGGACACGAAATACCTACCATGCTTACGCGGTCGCGCAGACACGCATCCGAACACAACCTCATCAACACGCTGCTCGACACAGAATAGACGAGCGAGAGCGAGCGAGACGCCTCGGTACGGCGCGCGGCGGCGCGTCTCCTCTCTCACCCTCTCACCGCGTCGAGCGCGTCATTCATAGATTAGGGTACTTATAAAGGTTTTACGCAAAATGTCTCAAGCAGTTTAAAAAATTATAATAATAACGTAAAATAAAAAACGTTGAGATAATATTTTTTTTTTCGTGTTAATAATTGCTGTACCAGCCACAGGTGTATCTCTTAAAATATTTCGTGTATAAATGCAACAAATTTAACCCCCCATATATAAGGTGTATCTACATCTTATATATGGGGGGTTACATTTGTTGCATTTTGACACCTCTATCAGCTCCTGACGGATATACGTCGATTTACAAGTAGCCCTGTATTTGTAGGTATAATGCATTGTACAAATCAGCAGTTTGTTTTACTCACTAGTGTCAGCAACACTCAACCTTTCGCTCGGGTCCAGAGGAGCAAACAACTTTCAATAATAGGTTTCCAGAAAAAAATTAAGAAATAAGTTTGACTAACAAAATATTAGTTATCTAGAATTCTAGATGCTAGTGAAAGGGTAAAAAATGTGGGTTGAGTGCCGCTGCATCGTCATACATATAATATATCTCGCACATACAAGCGTCGCCTACCGTCTACGTTGCGTCAAGCAGTGCTGTGCACTTTTATAACAATATTTAATTTTAGTAATCTATAATGTATACAGCTATTTGATATGCTACTTGCTAATACAAAGTGTTTTAAAGTATAAGGCGATTATCACACTGCCGTGCATCAAGCTGCATGTTGCGTGTCACCGCACCTGCGCGCGTACTTGCGGGTGCGTGTCTTCTATACAAACGCAGACACTTACAAGCAACCTAAGAACACGCACTCCCGCACCCCGCTGCATGATGCGGTGCAGTGTGCGAATCGCCTTAGGGCACAGCTGGCATGCCGCTGTTTTGATTAAAGGTTGGTTTTGACCACATTCCCATACAATGAAATTATTTAAACATAAGGCGATGCCAATGCCATGTTCATCTTTCGGCAAACATTGGCGATTGAGTAGCAAGGCCAACGTTGATTAAAAGGCTGATGGGGAAGTGGTGAAATCAATCTTAAATATGTAATTGACAATAAGGCATAGTACCGAACCATAGCGTTTGATCACAATATGAGGGCAGTTTCATGCTAAATGCTAGGATATCACATATTTACATTTTTACTTAGATATTATTTACTAAATATAAGCTACATATATAACATCCGCATTTTAAACGATATTTGGGTAAATCAGCTTGTTTTAAAATGTTACTAGTCAAATAAAATGCCTCGTTCGTCTGCCAAGGGCATTATAGCGCGACAGAGATGTTTTCCTAACCAATTTGTAAACATCTGAGTGGCGCGGGGGGGTTGCTAATATTTTATTATATTATTTAAGTACTCATATATTTTCTTTTTATAAATGAATTAAACATCTGTAGCCGAACTAGGCAAAACCTATATTTCGGCTATCAGCGCCAAACCCCTCAAATAATACACACTTAAAAATAGCCATCAAGCAGAGATGTTAATATTTCATAGATAAAAAAGGCATGATAAGTAATTAACGTAATATTTCGGTACAATAAAATAATACGTTTTCTATCATGAGGGCAGATATTTTTCGAAAACAACAACAAGCTGTATCACCGCACAACCGCACATAAGACAAATGTTGATAAGTGACGCAAACTTCCACACAGCTGTAAGCCATTCCTGTGTATGCGTGCATACCTTCCTTGTACAGAATGTACCGCTAAACTGCCCCTCCAAGTGCTTATAACATGGATTTGCTAGCACTGAATCAAATTGTGAGAGAGTAAGTTTTGTAAGAACAATGGACTGTCGAAGACACAGATTTTATAGGCGAATTCGCAGCAGGTTCCTTTGTAAGGCTTCGCTTGTCTAAATCATCGTTACCAAAAAAACCTCTAATATTACATAATCTTCTAGAGATTTTTTTGATTTATTTGAAGTCCCGATACCTAACACCAGTTCAGCGGTACACTCTCATTAGTACGATAGGTACTGCAGTATTTGGCAGTAATTAGTAATATGACGGACCTGGCTGGCAGGCAGGCTCTCCGACGCAGGCGGCGCGCGGTAGTGATGCGCCGGAGACATCGAAGCCGGCGCCTAGGGTGTACACCATCGTTCCAAGTTGTATTAGTAAGCTATGACACCTTATGATTCTACATGAAATTAGTTCCCATTGTTTCCAGCTGCTTATGATTACACATTAGTATTAAATGTTATTTTACAGACTTTTATGAACATTGAACCAAAATGTCATTTATTTTACAAGTTTATGCCAAACACCAAGGTAAGATTTTCTATTCAGACTTTGTTAGTATATAAAATAATTCATAACGGACGGGTTGACCACACAGGATGTTTAAACAAAGTCCAGGAATATTTTATTTACTGAATGTATATTTTATTCTGAATTCAAAATTGTATTAACATTTATGTACTCTCTATTAAATTACTTAACTATCATGTCATTAAAATTGAGCGTTGGATATTTACATCCTTTATAGACAATGCAGTCCAGTAGTGGACTGCAAATTGCAATGGACTGACTGAAATGATTGATTAGTAGACAATGCAGAAAAAGATGCTCGATGTATTTGGTTAACAACAATAGAAAATACTACAGATTTGTTATGAGCTTGAAGACATAACATCGGTCATCATACTTCAGCATATATTATCTGACACCTTAATTTTAGCAATGTGTATACAGGGTTGATATGACAGAGGGGCATTAAATTACACTACGTATACTATACGTGAATGCCATACTTACGGTATAAAAATAAGAAGCACCAAAAATTAGTTTTTTTTTTCAAACAAACTAAATAACTTACAAATCAGAGTAAAACGCAACCACCCTTTGTAATGAAAGTGCAAGTGTTTGCATTTATTACCATTTTTTTAGCGAAATATTTGGTTGTACTTGTGACTTGCGTCAGAGCGGCAACAACGCATCGTAGGTTATACTCAGATTTATCGTTTTAAGGTGCATGACCTATGCGAATAGACATAATCAGCTGATATGAAAGATACATCGTGTTCAAACGGTACAAAAAATTAAAAAATCATTTGTGGCTAAACGTCTGTTCCTATTTAATTGATTTTTGGTACAGAGCTTGAAAATGGTACCTAGTATAGGCAGTTTAAAGGAAAGCCCCTTTGTCGTATCAACTCTGTATATGTGAATAATAGTTCTGATTTTATCTCCAAATGAACACCGATTCGCTTTGACAATTTGCAAGCAACGCGATCGCAATTTTGTTTGCTTTCCTTAGTGGCGCTGCTTGCAAAGGACATTTGACAATGTGTCAAATTGAGTAAATTAATATTATTTTCTGTTTACTCATTTAGATGGTATCACGCTTGCTTTACTTGAAATGCTACAAGGATCTTTTGGCTTTGGAAATACACTGACAGGGAGGCGTTGTTGATAAACATTTGTGTAATTGTATTGAAAAATCAAGATGGCGGCGTTAGTTCCGATAATGGTCACGCGCCAAAAGAACCTCGTAGCGTTGTATCTTTTATCCACGAATAAAATAGTTTAATTGTAAAAAAGATTCCACGAATATCAGGCGTAGTGAGATGGGCGGTAACGAAGGTCGCGTGTATACGTACGGTGTGGTACTTGTGGAGCTGCACGCGCGAGGGCGAGGCGGCGCGCGGGGGCGACTCGCCGCGCCGCGCCAGCACGTTCATGTGCTCGTAGCTGCCCACCTGCCCACACCACACCCGCTTATATACATCCTGTTAATGCGCACACAGGGGCTCATGCCGGGGCCGTCACCCGACACATACCAGTACTACTGCGGTGTAAACGTTAACGAATGCCCGGAAGTGCCATTTACAACTGAACATTCTGAGAAACATCAAAATTAAATGTGTTTGCCGAAGCATTTTAACTGTGATAAAATGTTGGGAAAAGCGAAGCATCAAATTAATGTTGATGCTTCGCTATAGATCGTGAAACGTCAACGATTTCGCGGCAAATATTTAAGAGCAATTAGGAGGCATTAAAGACTGGGTTTTTGCTTACAAAAAAAAAAAGATATTATTAAGTCTCAAAACTGTGGACAATTTTTTATCGTAATACGTGCCAGTTACGTCATAAACTCACGTTCAATGTGTTCCATTTCTGCATTTCAAAACGATAGATTTCTAATAATTATTATATTTGAGTTGATTCAAGATTAATCCCAAAATTTTTATAGGTAGATGTTTGCTCAGCTCACCCAGGCTTTTCAACCTATACATGAACCAGCTGATCCTTGAGCTCAGCAGCACCAGTGTCGGATGCCATATTGATGGGGTGTGCATTTAAAATATTAGTTATGCTGACGATATGGTGTTGCTGAGCCCATCGATCGTTGCTCTGAGGCAACTGATCGCTATATGCCAATATTATGGGGTGACTCATGGGCTCAGATATAACGTCTTAAACAGTAAACTAATGGTTTTCAAAGCAGACAGTGCGACATATTCGTGTATTCCACAGGTCACACTGTGTGGAGAACCCTTGCGAAGGATGGACAAGTTTAAATATCTGGGCCACTGGGTCACTGAAGATCTTAGACAATAATTTTATTGTGACATTGAAAGGGAGCGTAGGTCGCTGGCTGTCCGTTGTAACATGCTGGCCCGCAAGTTTGCGCGATGTACGAGGGCAGTTAAAGTAACGCTTTTCAAAGCTTACTGTCAGTCCTTCTACACATGCAGCCTGTGGGTCAACTTCACTCAGAGGGCATACAGCGACCTACGCGTTCAATACAATAATGCACTGAGAGTACTGCTGCGACTGCCGTGGCTGTGTAGTGCATCAGGGATGTTTGCGGATAATAATAGTAATGGTTTTGCCGCCATTATTAGGAATAGAGTGCATCCCTGATATCGCGTGTTCGCGGCAGCACCAACAGTATTCTCAGTGTGTTCGCAGATCGGTGGGATTGCCCGGTGTTGCGGAGGTGGATACAGCTCCACACTGAATTCTAATTGTATATCTGTGTCTGTAACCTACTAACACTAGAAGTTAAGTAAAATTGTTACTAACCCTATGAACTCCGGTCTGAAATAAAAGGTTTTATTCTATTCTATTTTGCCTGTTTTATGGTTATTTTGATATTTCTCAGAAACAAAAACTGATTTCAATTATCAGGCTGTTAACCGCACCAAGTATGTAGTACAAATATGTAGTCGGCAGCTGGAGAAGTAATTCAAGGCGATGGAGTGGTTACGAAACAAGAAAAGTCCCACTTAGATGAAATGAAAACAAAGTGGCGGCGCTTAACGCTTAAAATAGGTACTATTATTATCAATAAAAAAAATTATGGGTATTATGCCATATTGTTGGGAACAAAAATAACATTTGTTCGTCCACAAAACCGGGGAAAACGATGTTTTAATAACCGTTGCGCCGCCACTAGTGAACACCACATAAAAAACCATGAAATGAATCGATTGGATGACCCATCACCAAGAATTCTATTATTTTACTAAATAAAATACAAGTTGTGTGGATAAGCAGAACGCAAGCTGAAACATTTTAATACAATTTATGGTACACAAACGTTGACCGAGGTGTTAATTTTCCACAACCATTGATTCCTTACTTATTTATATTTTATACGCAAGATGGAACAAGTAAACATATATGTCTCTCGTCTGTATACTAATGTACTACCACCACAAATGATAACCTTACCTTATTACTGCTCTATTGATGCCTAATTCTGCATCTCACCAATAAAACCACTATGGGGTCCTATTAAGTCTTAATTTGACATCTTTAATCTATGAAGCCTATTCTTTTTCTACATTTCAGAATCGTCAACCCCAAAATATATAGTTTATATAGTTTATTTATGTCAGACGATATTTATTTATTAAAATAGGCTCCAATAAAACGACGTTCTATTTCACCCTTATTACACATTTGAATGAATTTGAATTTACTACAGCACCTAAACATTGAGTTTTCTATGTGAGCAGTGCCGCCACAAAATGACTACAGTACTGCAGCTGACCTTTAAAAAGCGGCGGCAGTATAATATACTATATGGCGCCCCTAATTGACATATTATGTCAATTAGGGGCGCCATATAGCAGTGCTGTAATTTTTGTTACCAGCTGGCGGCACCGCTTGCATACGAAATCTAATCTTAAGCACCGCGGTTCTTTAGAACAATGCTCGTTCCCTAACCCCCATAAAACAGAATAAGTCCTCACCCTAGACTCCAGCTCTTCCGCCCGAGCCTCGGTGGTTTGTTTCTCCTCCTGTATGAGCCGGATCTCGGTGTTGATGGCGTCGAGTTGTTCTTGTAGCATGAGCGCGAGGGCGGCCGCGTCCGTGTGGCCGCCTTCCACGCCGCCGTCTGATTCGTCGTTCTGGTGCGGATAGGAATTATATAGAGGTGTACCGTACATCCACATTTGGCTAGTTAATTATGCCAATGAGTCTCTGTTTTTAAGTCGCTACCTTCGATCAAGAATATAAAAACAGCCCGTAATATAAGGCATCGTGGTCTTAAGTTGTGCGATAAGCACCAATAACCAACATATTTTTTTCAACATAATTGCTTAGGTTTTAAGTTTTTATTTTAGAATAAATATTTTTATACTGATTACAAAATTACTTTATTTCAAGCTCCATTGAAGAGAGTTAGTTTCTTTTTTCATTTATATATATTATTATATCGCAATTTTTTTATTTGTTTATGTTCGAGTAATAAGGTTGATAATAATCTGAAGTTTAAAATACCTTTTTTTATTAAGAATTTAAATGGAGATACTAGTAATAGGTAGGTACTATCAACCGCGGCCAGTTGAGCTATGATATTTCGTTCGTATTTTCTTAATCGAAGTTCGCTACTAATAAAATAGGTATGCAACCTTGGATAAAGATTAGAAGTTAGAATTTAAATAATAATACAAAGTCTTGAAATGCGTGCTTGAAATGCTTGAAATGTGGGCGAGTGAGATAGGATCCATAAGGTCATCACTCATTATAACAGCACCGCTCCGACACAGCAATTAATTTGTCATTCAAGTTTTGATTTTAAATCAAATGCATTAAAGTTAATTTTACGATGACAATACAGAATAGTGGACAGCCGTCACACATCGCTCCGCTCGCACGACTGCACTCGCACGCCCGCAAATTATTCTCTTCTTCATCGAGTGCAATAGCTATGATCAGGGCTTGTAAACCGGTTGATATTCTTAACCGGTTACGGTCATGACCCCAAACCGAAATCGATTTAGGTTAAAGGTCGCACTTTACCGGTATTAACCGGTTTATACGGTACACCGTTTTTGCATGAATTTTGGTTTTAATAGTGAAAATCAACCGGTTAAAAACAAAGTTTGATAGGATCCCCGGCCCCGCTGCCCTCGCTCGCATGGTGTCGACGTTGCGATGTCATTTAGTTACAAAATAGGCGCAGCTTAGCAAGTCGAAACATGAATCGACCCGCACAATTTAAGTTCTCCGGTTGTATTTGACGTCTGACGTCCTCGTATCAATTTTTTTTTCTTCATAATATTTTCTAGGGTAATGTTACTATAACTTGTTCTAAGTGTCAAAAAACTAGACGAAAAAAATATACGAACTACGGAATTAACCGGTTAATTTGGCTGTAAAATCCGTTTGTGCTTATGTAACCGGTAACCTTTATCATTTGGGTTACATAAAAACAGTTCACTTGTTTAAACGGTAAATGAAGGAATGATATATTTACCGGTATTTAATCGAAATTAACCACTCTTTTTATACCGGTTACGAGACCTGGCAATCATGCCAGTTCGCGTAAAGTAAACTGAGCTACCGACCAGTAAGCGGAGCGTGAACTACAAGCTGTCACCGTACGTCGTGCGGGCGTCGTG
This sequence comes from Brachylomia viminalis, assembly GCA_937001585.2. Classification (NCBI taxonomy): domain Eukaryota; kingdom Metazoa; phylum Arthropoda; class Insecta; order Lepidoptera; family Noctuidae; genus Brachylomia; species Brachylomia viminalis. The sequence goes on along the minus strand of OW443310.2, from coordinate 24,424,424 downwards.
CGGGTTACGTGCGGGCGTCGTGCGGGCGACGTGCGGGCGTCGTGCGGGCCGCGCGCGGGGCTGGGAGGTGTTGCAGACGGCGCGATGGCGACAAGTGGGTGGAAACTTTCGAGGTGGTGCAGGATTGTTACTTCGCTGGAGCGCGAGCGGTGCGGTTATAATGAGTGATGATCTTTAGATGCCTGTTACACGATCAACGGCCACGGTGATTGATACATTTGATCACTGCATATAGAAAGAAAGGCAATAGGCCTACTCAGGTTTATTCTACAGGAACCTTTTTAAAAATTTACAAAACTGTCACATTTTTGCGACACGTGCGTCCAATAAAGCTATGAAATAAACCGTCCAAGTGCGAGTCGGACTTGCATACAAAGGTTTCCGTATCACCGCTACCCACGCAGCTGATTGTCGTTTTGTACTTTCACCTAGTTTAATTTCATCCGGCATACTATAATTTCGGACTTGGGGCACCCCGACTCGGGCAGCTTAGGTTCAGAGGTCTAGTCGGTTTTATCAAATAGGGCCTATTTTGTTAGTCTACTTCTTACACGTTCAATCTGGATCGCGAGCACTGATTTTGATCGCGATACCTGATTGAAATTGTGTTATTGTTGAGTTTACTTAGTTATAACAATAATGTCATGCGATAATAATAAATGTGCAAGAACTAACTTCGTATAGAGAACTGACCTCGGCGTCACTGGACACATCGAACGGTTGCTGCACGTTGGCTAGCACGTGCGCTTGTTGCAGCTTCTCCCACGAACCGTCCAGCTGAGGACAATACACATTCATCTACTCTTTACTTAGGTACTCTCTTTTTAAAACTGCAAGAAATAGAAGAAAGTATAAAAAAAAACTGGTTTCGTAGTGGCAGGTTTAAAATGCAATTTATTGTTTTTACATATTTTTAATAAACGAGGTAAAATTCTCTTTTCCCAGAGCTGACGTAATTTGTTTTGATTGCATTTACACTGGTCCAAAAGCACACAATAGAGCGTTTCAAAGTCAATGAAATTTAAATTAAATACAAAATTAGAGTGCTACAAAGATGTTTAGGCGCCGGGATGACATCGACGGGGGCGTTGTTGGTAAACATAATTATGTGGAATTGTGTCACAGAAACTGTGTTGACAAAACAAGATGGTGACGTAAGTTCAACATTTTTGCCACGCGCCAGAACTATGTTGAGTTGTCCAAGTAAAAATTAAACTTTAGCTGCCGTATGAAATTGTTATAACGCGACAAAATCATGTAGTCTGTCAATCTGTTAAACAATTAAATTCTATGACTGAACATTATAGATTTTTCTATCCAAGAACATCTAAGGACATCTTTAAATCCGAAAAAATCTAGTGTGGTGTATACCTTGGGCTGGAACAGTCCGGGAGGCGGCTGCGGCTGCGCACCAGGTGACAAGGAGCGAGTGAGCGCGTCCGTCTGCTGGATGTTAAACGCTATTTCTTGCTCCAACATCTGGCGTTTTAGCTGCAAGGACACATTCAAAGGTTATTATAATCATAGCATTTCATGCCAGTTATAATTAGCAAGTTAACTTAAACGTACCCTGAAACATTATCTTTAGGCAAAAGTGTTATGTTTTTGTTTGTATTCATCGAGCATGTTACTTGTGATAGTGATAATGTCATATTTTTTCTGACTATGGGATCAAATTCATGTTGAAAACACACGTGTAAGGTTTAGCTCAATTCTAAGAACCTGGTTTCAGAAACCTGCACGAATGGTTTACTTGCTCCCGCACTCCCCTATACTGTACCTGTTCAGTCTCCATGCGCCACTTGGCGAGCTCCTTGAGTATCTCCTGCTTCTCCGCCAGCAGTTCGTCGGCGTATTTGCGCGTCTTCTCCAACTCTTGCGTCAGTGCGTTCTTCTCGTCTAACGCATGCATTCGTTCTTTGAGGTGCACTTGTAGCCTGGAAATGAAAGAAGATTATTGTCATATCACGTTTAATATGTTCCAACCGGCAGTTTTCGCCAACACTCGCTTCGCAAAAAGTAATCGTGTGTGAGTCACTGGTCCAAAAGTACGAATGTATGTTATCTTTCAGAGTATGTTCTTTACAAGGTTATTATTAAAAAAATGTCTCCTCTCTCTCAAAAGCATCGGGTTTTGAGTATAATATAGAGATTTAATAAATTATGACACTTGAATCTGAATAAATCTTTATTTTGCTTCGAAAGTTTCTCACAGCCTCCTACCGGATCTTATAAGATGTATCTAGCTAGACGCAAGCATGTATCAACATCAAAAGAGCATACACACCTATCATTCGACTCAGACAGCAGCTTATCCACAGTAGCGGAGAGACGCGTATTATGTTCTTCATTCATGCGCAGGCGCTGGTTGAGTCGCATGAGCTCAGCATTCTTCTCCTCCACGCTGGCTTCCAAGCGCTGGATGCGGTCCTCGGCAGAGCCGTGGCGCTCCTGTGCCTGCGGACAAACAACCTGGATTATAGAAAAAGTATGTTATCATTTGGTAAATTTTATGTTCTAACACATCTAGGGGCAGATTTTTCCAACGTCAGTTGCAAACTCATCTCAGCGACCATCAATGTCAAGAAAATTTGAGATATTTTGACAGCTGATACTGAGCTGAGAATGCAAATGTTCTTAAAAATACGTAAGCTTTTGTTTTTATTAAAATTGACGCGTGACGAGTTTTTGTATGGAGAAACAGTCAACATTTTTAAATAATGCCTCGGATAAAGATATCCGGCGTTGGAAAAATCAGCCCTGAATCAGATACAGGTATTCCTAGCAAGTTTTAATTGCACAAATTACTATTTTAGTGGGTAAAAGTCGTAACAAGACGACATGCTGTTTATGGTTCAGTTGACAAGTCACCTTGCACTTTGGTCGGAGAAAATTGAAGTTAAACTGCAATATTGTTGTCGGTAGCCCACATAATAATATATTGTCTTAACTCATGCCATATGTCAGATTCAAGCAATGAATTTAGAGCAATATCTATAAAATTAAATTAAGAAACGATAATATTAGGAAGGTAACTTATAAGTTATTCAACAAACATATAAAGCCACTGCAAAGAAATAATCAATGAAGTTAGGGGAACTAAAAGACTTTAAAGAGAAACTGTCAACGCACTAAAATGGGAATGGAGAATGAGAAGCACGAACCACGACTGTTTTGTTTGTTTTGTTGTCACTATAACTAGAAGCAATCATTATAATAATATGCTCGTCTATAAGTTAATACAACTTGTAATACATAGCCAAAAACATTGTCCCCCTTAACCTTGCAGGGAATTGCCCAAAATTAAAGATGAAAAATAATTTCTGAATCCTGAATCTGCTCAAACATCATGTCAACTGTATTATTTGTTGTACTTCTTTTGTTTCACCAATTGTAACAGTTAACATGAGATTCGAGTTCAGAAATCTTACCCTGCGTCCTAATCAAAAACTACTGTCGCGCGAATACGCGATTACGCCATTGGTTTACCTAAATAATGACGCTCATACGAAACTTGATTGATCGCGTGAGTATGTCATATTCATATAAACGAGCGCGAAGATCGCGTATTCGCGCGAGAGTCGCTTTCAGTTAGGACGCAGCCTGAAGGTTGGTTTAGTTAAGCCAGATGTTATTTAACGTAACATTTTTACTAAGCGTCAGTCCACAGCCCACCACAATCGAATTACTGAGCTAAATCTGGCGTTCTACAAACAACAACAAAACATTTAAATCCCCCCTCTTTCCATCCACATGCTCCTCAACCCACCTGGCTAAGCGCTTCCATCCTGGCTTTAAGCTGTTCCTCCATCTCTGGCAGCGAGGACGTCTGCGCCAACTTCTGTGTGGACAGTTCGAGCTTCTCCTCGATGGCGGCTATCTTCTCCTCTTGCAGCTGCAATGCGAATGACGTGGCATGGTGTATGACAGTGCTGACTACTGGAAGCGGGGCTAGGTTAGTTTTGTTAGTTACAAGGCTCTGCTAGAAATAATGGGTTAAAATTATCTGTGACGCCATTTTATCGGTCGAAGATTTCTACCTTTGTAGACAATTCTGAAAAACATTATTACTAACCAATCTCTGGAAATGCAAAAGATTATACTATATGTTACAATCTACAAGGAAATGTCATTTAAATATATTGGCCTCCTAGAAAATATTTCAATCCATGTCAGATTTTAATTAGATTTTTGTCAATTTTTTTTTTTTTTGTAAATAAATAATTTGACCCCTCAAATTCAATCCCCATGACCATAAGACATAATGCAATACCTATTTTACTACTGATACTTTATCAAATCCCTTGATTTTATCCCTAAAGCTTATATAACCACTTGTCCATACAAAGTACAATTCCCGGCCTTAAAAACGACTCATCGATTTTTTGAACAAGTTCGGCTAGGTAGTGTCCCTGTGTGACAGGCTCTTTCTAAAACTGGATGTGTAAGCCCTCGGGTACTATATGTTTACCTTAAGCTGCGCCTGCTTGTGGTTGAGCTCTTGCTCCAGCTTCTCGTTGAGGTCGTGAAGGGACGTGGACTCGCGCTGCGCGTTCAGGTACCGTTTCTCCAGCGTCGTTATACGCTCCTCCTGAACAAAGAGCACGTTGATCATTGTGGACATTTATTTGTGCAAATGTAACAGTCAGTTATTTTTTGTATTGAGAAGTTGGGCAATAAAATGTTTATCAAATAAGAGCTTTCCAACTTCGAAAATAAACTTTTTTATGTGGGTAGCAACAAATCTCTTGGATCCCTCGGGATTTTCCGACTTACTCCTTAATTAGACACAATGATTAACTATTGTGTCTCGGCCGAAATCGCGACCTCGGGACTCAAAGAGTTAAGCAAACGGCCCATCTGATGGAAAATAGTCACCGCCCCCTTTGGATGTAATACCAGAGGCAGCGCAAATGCATTGTTATCCCAGAAACAAACCCGAACTGTCTCATGTGCCTGTAATGACACCTATACCATTCAATAATTGCGGAACACACGACCAATCACAATCTGGATCATTTTGAAGGATATTGACAATCCATTGCTTCATATGTTCGAAAAATATATCTATTCAATAACGTAAATAACGCAATGAATGTTGTTGAACTGTCAAAATGAAAGCCATTCCTACTGATAGCGTGTTACGCAATTACCGCGCTGAACACAGCGACGCTGTTTGTACAGGCTCCATAATGATCTCGTACAATTTTAAGTTTGAGGAATGCAATACATTATTGAGTTCTGAGTACCTATTGAGTTACAAATAGGTGTAGAGGTGGTACTTCATCGGATGAGCTCCTTTTTTAGACTAAGCTAAATAACTACTCCAATATCTGGTGCTCACCTGGTCTTCCTTCTGCGCCACGTTTTCCCTCAAGTCCCTCTGCAGCTTGACGCACTCGTCCTGTTTCTTGGCGAGCTCCTTCTCTCCTTTGGAAAGGCGATCCTCAAGTTCGGACACTTTGTTGTTCAGCTCCGCCACTCGGCGCTGCCACGAGCTTAGCTCTGCTGACTGTATGACGAATTATATGTTAGTTCATAAGGTAAATGTGAGAGTCTAAGAATTTTGATACGTTTTTTAGTAGGTACATTCTTATGAAATCTGAATTACTTTTTAATGGATGGTTGTTGTTTAAAAATGTTTTTGAGGGTTATTGGGACACTATTTACAAATGACGTGCTTATCTTTTTTTAAACTATCTTTCCGTAATACATTTTATACCTTATTCAAGGAAGTGAAGGGCGAAAGCTTTGTAGGCAACTACCCGCTCTGGAATGATCAATTACGAATTCCAAATGTTATTAGCTCTTGTTTATATTTTTGTCTCTTGTCTCCCTTAATAAGGTATTGACATAATTATTACTTTTATTTTTTAATAATTTACTTACCATCAATATACTCTAAGACTGCCTCCACAATTTGGCGAGCCTACTAGATACCAAAAACATCCATTACTTCTTAACTAACTACATGATAGAGCTTCCCAATACATACGAAGGGATGGAAGTTATTGGTCCATCTAAGCCAGCCATTGTGTAGAGGCGGTATAAATACAGATTACCAAGGAGTATTCCAACTACAGAGGTGGTATCGCCGGTGATGGCTAGTGTTAGTGTCCATGAATGTGATCCTATGCTCCTATGGCAGTCTTAGGTGATGTCAGTGCGCGCCGATAGTTAGTCTATGGGTTGCATGCTATAGATAATGCACTTCACGGCCGCGTGTCATGTGACTCTTGTTTCATTATAATAAGGTATGAGTCGGAATGATTGACGCGCGTTCGTGGCATGCAACATCTATACTAGTAGGGTAGTTAAGGACAGGCTTGAGCAATATAAACAAGTTTAGAAAAGGTGATTACTGAAGTCTGTCCCTAAAAGATAAATCTTTTGTCAAAACTGTTTTAAGATTTAAGTATACTTAATATGCATTTAGCAAAGCGAATTTATTCAGCCATAGAGCAGCAGTATGCTTTCGGTAGTGTACCGTACAGGCCATAAGGGAGGCATGCTTTTCATACTTGCATATTTAGGGCCTTAGGTATGTAGGCCCATCCGAAAGGAACGCACGGGGGTTTCAATAAATCTTTATGCATACTGCCTTGCAGAGCCTAAGATACCCTTTTGAAACATAATGACAATGATAAGCTTCTTAGGTTCAATTTTCAATAATACCGATATTGCAATTTAAGCTGTACACGGCAGAATGAATCCAGTTTTGACAAACGGTCAGATAAATATAGTTGCTATAATTATTTACAAATGGAACTAAACTAACATACAGTACACATAGTAGGTTATTGTTATAGTTTACAAGTTCGAGTCCTCTGGCCACTGCATCGTAATATCAATATAAAACTGAGAGAAAGATAGTCATAGATGATAATGCTTATCAGGCCACATTTGGGTGGGCTTTAAGCAAGAAGTCAACACAAGATTTGACATATGGCTGGCATGATGTTGTCTTAGAAAGCTTGGACGTTATTTAATGCAGACCCGGGCATAATACAGCAGTTAAGTGGAACTGCTGGAACCTCAAATATTTAAAAAGTAAATATAAAACAGGTTTCACCCATTACCAGCTGTGAAAGAAATACCTCCTGTTACCGAAACCCCTTATATTTACTTTGTCACAACTCTTGTCAACTTATGTGATAGGTTTTTTGTTGAACAGCGAACATGTAATTTAACAGCATATTTACTGATAATGAAAATGAGCTTGAAGAAAAATCATTTTACAGAAATCTTCACGATGCAGTGGCCAAAAACCTTTAGGTTTTGCGCTACATAATCGAGCAGGTATTAGTACTAAATACATTTGGTTAGCAATATGCAGTAGTACATGTCCATATGCGTTTTAGTACGATGTATGCGTTATAGATGGCGACACGATCGTGCAATGGCGACCAGACTGCGGTGTTAGGGGCCTGTTAGTTTGATTGGGTTGTGTTGTAGACCAGGCTCCAATGGCGACGATGGACTTCTTATGTAGATGAAGATACAATAAGTTGAATTGAAATATTTACGTCATAAATAACACGAAATGTTACGTAGATAGAAACTTGGAAATATAAGTAATTTATTGAAAATTACTAATCGTTGATTTCTCCTTGCTTTCATTTTGATTTGCCATAAATTATAGCTTCATTTGTTAAAAGCATTGTTATGATCGACAACCGGCGGAGTAGGTATTAGTGTCGTTCGTTTAATTGATAAAGTGAAAGCCATTACCTTTCGAGTGTGCTACGCGCAATGCAAGTTCTAAACGCCCAACAAGTTTTGTTACAAGTGTTTGGTTAAACATATTAAAAGACCCCCCCCCCCCAATCCTATTTCCCTTTCTACTTAATAGAAAGAATGTCCATCTACCAGCCTATGGAGCCGTACCCTCAACACCACCTGATCCTCAGTACAGCATGATGCTTCAGCATGTATCTAACCTGCTTGGCGATCGTATTTTGGAGCTCACTGATTTTCCTTGACGTCTCCGATTCGCCGTTTACATTATTTGGATCCTGGGTCGTCCATCAAAAAACAAATTTTCAATGTAAAAACTAAACGCTATTCACTTTAGGTTGTTTAAAGCGGTTTTTTTACTAGAGATGTTTTACTGAATGCAATTCATAATTCAGAACATGTTGATTAATACATTAAAACCTCGAGCTTAAAATAAGTAGGCTTAGGAGTACCTTCGAAATTATGAATTGAGTAAAACATAATATTCAAAAAATTAATACACACAACACACACAAACCTTTTCTGAAAGAATGATTACATTGTCAAAGTCCGCTGTCAGAAAGTTTGATTAATAAGCTACGATTATAAACAATTTCAGAAAAGGTACGTAAATAATTGAGCACAATCACCAACCACTAAGGTAGCGAACACATCAATGGCACACGAAAATAATGAAATTTCGGGAAAATTGTTAAAAGTTTTTTAACTTCACGACACCCCGAGCTTTTTACTGAGAGTTTTAATTGACGCAGTTACAAGAGTCAGGAACTATAAAAAAGTTATTTTATGGAAGATTTCATTTTTTTTAAGTTTGTCATTTATCTAAATGTGAAAAGTATCTCTGTGGACCCGTCAAGATGGTCGTTTTTTTGTTGAAATTATAAAGAATTCAAGATAGCCTTTGTTACATTCGCAGCCTAAGCATCTAAAGGGAGTAAGTAGTAACACATATTCTTTGAGTGTGTTTTTTTATAAATCTTCTTTCTGTTAGTGTCATGTACTGTGTGTGTATGTAGATTCTTTTTAATTTACGTTATTATTGGTGCTGTTTGCCTCCCCGTGAGTTTGTTTAGGATTGTCCATAAATTACAAGAATTGTGATGAGTCATAAATATAACACAACAATAAGAAACGAGATAGGTATACACAATTGTTCAAAGCCATTGCACAGTTTATTGCAGTTGTACGCTTGAAAAACTGAAAATACTTTGCTAACACCATCTCTTCCTAACCCCTGTCCAAAATGTCACACTGTTTCATCTAATAGAAAAGAACATCTTGCTAAGTTGGTTAAATAAATCAATATCTCAACACAAACACTGAATAGTGATTTTATCGCTCTCACACTTCTATTGAAACGAGCCATATATTCTTTTATCCTGTAATTTACAGACAACCCAGCCCACACTCAATTTACAAAATGTTGGATAACCGAAGCAACTCTCTGCACACGTGTACTATGTGCACCTACCTTAGGAGTCTGTTGTTCCCCGTTCTGTTCGGGCGAGCCGGTCGGGATGGTGCCGTTCTCCTTCGGCTTGTCGTCCTGCGACGACTTGTATTGCTGTAACTGATATAGAAATGTAATGTTACAATGATTCATTTGTGCAAAGTAATGATAAGATGAATCTTGATTTGATTAGGTAGGTGACTATTAGAACAGAAAACAAATATATTCTTGACCTAGAGGTACTTAGCCTTGTGTTATCATCGTTAAGCTCACAGACTTGGTCTGTGAAGAGATTGAAACCGCTACGCCAAATTAAGGTCGGAAGTCGGGTTAAAATTTAACGTTATGCTTGAAAAAAAATACGAACTCTACAAGAACTGCATACCTAATATGTATGTATAATTTGATCCAGTTTTAATCATGTTCTGGCAGCTTGAGTAGTTTATGCGGCCTACCCAAATGTCCTTTCTTTGGTATTGTTCGTCGAATCGTTGAGCTCCTTAAGTCTAAGTTGAGCTGCACGATTGCTGACAATTGCGTGCACTGACTGGACAGGTCCACTCTATCTGTGTGGTTCTTTCCTCAAAAGACCATTTCAGACACCGATCTACATACTCGTAGCCTTCACATGATCTGACCAAGATTTTGTCTGGACTTTAAAAGAGACTGTGACCTCTGAGTTTGTTTCGGCCTTTCTTCTCAGAGTAGTAAGATATGAAACGCCGACCTCATCTAGTTTCTAAAATACGATTGACTGTAAAAGTGTTTGTTTAAACCTACTTACAGAAATAAAATCATTTATCATTTAACCCCTAACTTAGCATAAGTATAGACCAAATTAATATCACAATATCTCCAATAGCCAGTAGAACGAGTTCCCGTGAAAAGCTGATCAGCGGTGCCATAACAACGTAATTATAAGTAGGGACAGGCAGGGCAGTTCGTTAGCAGCGCTTCATCTGACTGCTATTGACTGTTCTTGGAAACTCAGCTCTGTTTTACATAATGCGCAATCAGAGATATTGCAAACTATTTGGGCAACTAGATTTGGAAGATTAATGTTATCAGTATTATTTATGTCTGCTTTAGTGATCCTCTTTTGTCACGTTTATTTGCACACGTATTTCTAACTCATTGTTTTGTTGTTCAACTAAATTCTTAATCAAACATTGACCAGAGCTCTAAGACAAGATGTAAAGAGTACATGGTAGAAAATGTCTATGGCATTAAGTCCGCCTCTGTACATTTGTGTGCTTGAAGTATTAAATAAATAAATAAACAATGAATGGATGTTAGTTTGTAGATAGAAAAGAAGATGTGGTTTTACGTCAAACCACCCTTAAAAGTTTATTCCAATAAATTTCAACACAAATGGCCATTTGGTTGATTGAACAGCGTCGAATTCAAAAATATTTATACGTAACCTGCCCATTTGCCCAAAATAAGGTAAGTACTCGTATCTCTTTTGATGATTATGAACAAAAATAAACACAACTTACTTCTTCCTTAGTGAGCGCTAGTTCTTCTTCCAGCGCCGTGTTCCTCTCTAACGCAACACGCAATCTTTCCCGCACCTGTAACACGTCCCGACACACACGTTACTACAGAAACTCCTACATTTGTACGTAGAAACAACTTTATTTGTATACATATCTATGAAACAAAACGTTTACGTAGGCACGTGCTTTCACAAGACACCGACACCGCTTTATTTAGAAGAATGAATATATTATGAGAAAAACACTTTTCTATAAGCATAACTATGTATGCGAGGAAAACAGTTGCATTTTACTAGGTATCGACACAGACAAGTTACTACAGAAATACCCTATATTTCTAGATGTACTTGTTTGGAAACATATCTATGAGAGAAGAACGTTTTCTATTGCCAGGGAAATTGGGCATAAGTGATAGCGATAAGTTTTAGCTACGTGTGGATCGTTTCCGGTTTTCTTTTACGCTATTCGAGTTCCAGACGAACTATTGAGCATTTATGCTGATTTTGGTGTTAAGTTTATTCAATTTGATTTGAATGTGGGGTGGTCCAAATATAGTTAAAAACTTGAAATTGCAGACAGTTTGATATTATCAATTAACTAGAAATCTCCATAATATTTCACGAAATCTCTTATACAATTCGAAGGAAGGTGACTGCGTTAAAGTAAATCATCTTTCACGCTCACTCTTTAACAATACAATCCCAACTCGTTTAAAACTTCAAACACGCATTGATTCCTCTAGTGTCACATGAATATGAGTAATCTTACCTTTTCGTCTAACGCCTTGTGATGTTCGAAGAGGCTCTTCAATGCCTTCAGAACCTCGACCTCCGAGGATACTCCTGACTGCGCGGCAGCTTGTCGCTTCACTACTGTCATGCGCAGCGAGCGCTCGTGTCTTGAGACCAAGCATTCTAGGTGCTCTAGCAATAACTGTAAAATAAAAAATAATATTAAATCTTCACTCATCAAGTCATCATCAAAATCCGAATTAAAAGTCATTTATTCAAATTAAAGTGAGAATCAGCACTTTTTGATCGTCAACATTACATAAGACAGTCCCCAAAAACGCCCGCCTTGCACCACTTCCTACTCCTAGTGCTTTAGCTGGCTTCTCCCCAGCAGCAGGCCTCCGTCACTCCATGTACTTGCGCGCTATAATTACCTACCGCTCGAGCGAGCGCTCTCGGACCGTTTGCGGTCCAAATTCGGTTCCCTGCGATTGCTGTAGGATCGCGCGGTGCGAAGTAATCACAACTGTACGCTTGAGCATTTAGGCACATTTTAGCATGCAGTGGTTGTTGAGGCGACGGAGTAGGCTATTATCTCAATAGGTATTGGAAATTTTCTACTGAGTGAAGTATCTGTTACGTAGTAACTATTTAGTAATCTGTGCCAGCAGCACAGCTGTATGTTATGTTAGAGGAACTTTTTTCTATAGAATAGTATGCAAAGAAATGAATATTACAAAACAAAGAAACACAAAGCATCATCCATCCTCCTGCACTTCTCCCAATTTGCATGTATTCTTCGACCATACAGCCCACGATCACACGGCGATGATCACTATAATATTTTACTGTATAATTTTGGGATCACATGACAGTTTCCAGTTTCATAGTGCATTCAGTGGGGTGTTGACGTGATCTGACGTGTGATTCCATTGATTTGTACCGTAAAATATCATACAGCACAGCCGATGCCGGTGAACGGCCGCTCTCAATTAGCCGTCATTTCAGGTAAATTTTCCACTCGATGCCTATTAGTTTGGATGTTAACTTTACTGGTGAATTAAATCTATATCAGTTAGTAAACGGACGTACAATTGCAATACCTAATATGGATACCAAATCAATTATTGGAAACAAGTTTATTTTAATTCACAATTCAAATAAGTTGGGCTAATTAAACGGTTTATACAGTAATATCCCGTGTTTGTTTTGGAAGTAATCGTGTAGGTAAAGTATATAAACCACTTATATGAATATACTAGGAATAATGTCATAGTAGACGCAATCGGCAGCCGAGATTAGCTAAAGAGGGCCAGTGAAGGCTTAACAATATTATAATCCAACATCGAATAAATAGCAATATTGTAGCCTTTTGTGTCAACGACGATTCAGATCATATTACTGAAATACAGTACAATAGAAACACATCATAATAGTCAATTAGCAAACATAACAAAAGATACAAAGCAAAACAGGACAGAATTCAATGAGTCGACTGGGAGGCACTTTGACCGAGGAAGCCGGGCCAACGACATGGGCGAGATAAAGAGATTAGTCGCTGATCGTAGCTTACTCGCCTCTTACTTTGACGAGCCTTTGAGATAAACAGGAGACGGGGTTTAGACATCACGTGCATTCTTGTTGTGGAGATATTTAGAGAGGCCTATGTCCACATTCGAAATGATGATACATATTAGTATAGGCGGAATATGTAGGAGAAAGATACTACGGACAGTGACTGTAATGTTTGCAAGGGAATAAACCTATATTTTTTGTAATGTTTTAGAAGTTTAGTTTATTATTTGAACAGTAGGTACTAGTTTACTTAAAATATCCGATTTGGTATTGAATTTGGAAATAATTGTCTTGACTATTCATGCTGTGAGGTTTCAGCCACACAAAAATTCAGAACAAAACATCTCACTTTGGACTTTGACTAGGCCTTCGACACACTTCACACCAAAACTTTTAGGGTGAAACACTTTCAAAAGGGATGAAGTGATAAGCGCTAATCTAGTTAGCACATCGAATTCAATCAAGTGCTGAAAGCCCCAGAGAGCTATGATCGAGGCGTGGTACAGACGCGGAACGTCGTGAATTATTCAACATCTTTCAGCGAATAGCTGGAACACCTTTTATATGAGGCGCTAAGATATATCGAAATATATTCTAATGTCATGTTTGTAGATGATATTCAGGTAAGTATACTCGTATGTTGGGTATATATTGTTGCCCTATTTGAGTTCTGATCGAATATTGGTTGAATAGATTATGGGTACGCTAGTGTTTGACGCTGAGATAGGCCATAGTTGATCAAGTTTGAGATTCGTGTCATCATCATTATCTCCTGCCCTTAACCCAATCTATGTATTTGGAGTTGGCCGCATGCCTTCTCCTTCCATACTTCTCTACTAATCGTCATCAAGTTTGAGACTCGTATACGGAGCCTATAATGTAAGATGGATCAGATGGATGTATGCCTAACTTTTAAGATATTCAAGAGCTAAGTTAAAACTCATTGCTCAAGTGCTCGTAAAAGAAGAATTATGTGCACATTACTGCTTGTGTGCGCCGGTTACTGTAATTTAATTTCTTCAAGAGTTTACTGTACACTTGCTGACAGACTATCTTAAATATTATCTGAATCAGGTTTAGCAGCCCCGAAACATAACTTAATCAATGAACAAACCCAATAAAAAATATTCCCAACATTTAATCAACGTTGGTTAAATCTCTTGTCTATAATTTTATAAATGACAATAGCCGACCTATCGTCGTTTCGTGTGCCTGTTAACCCTTTGACCGCGCGTGTCGCATATATGCGACAAATATTTTCGTGTCCATATCGCGCGTGTCGTATTTCTGCGACAGAAAATATGCATGATTTTTTCGTTCTATTTTCGTCCTAATAACTGTGTGGTACAACTAAAACGAAAAAAATTTTTTTTTTCGATTGGTTGCCGCGCGCTCGGGGCACGGCCATTGATATTTAGCCACGCGCTTAAAGGGTTCTACGAGTATGGGCGGAAAGAGTCAATGGTCGCCACCGAAAATGTAGTTTCTGATTCAGAACACTGGGCCCTTTCTAGACAGGTGCCAGGAACTTCTCCTGTATCGTGGGTGGGCTTATAAATACAAACTTCATATGCGAAAACGACCAGATCGGTAACAATCAACCGTAGGATATATAAATATTTGTTTTTTTTGTGGGCAAATGATGCATATACATAAACTCAAGCTTTTTTACCAGGGCAGAAACTACATAACGTCATCTGCTACGATCCTAACATATTCCTTTTGCTTTGTAGAGCAGGAGATGATCGTTCAGTCACTGGGCCCATCGTGTCATTATTTTTAACTAAATTTACTTTCGACCAACCAAGAACAATACACTTCCATTTCTACCAAAACTAAATCGCAAAGCTCTCGAAAGCGCAATATTTTTCAACAAAAATATTTCGAAAGTGAAAACTGTATAAAAATGGCGAGATTGGTTCAAGAAGCTCGGTGACTGCACCGCGTCTGGTCGGCTGAGCGTTCTAAACGGCTTCTCGCCGGCTTTCTAAAGGTTACATACATGATGTGCACTCTTCATCCGGACCAGAGAACAACTGTGTCGTTGTGGTGTCAGATTTATACTATCTTAGCATTTTTTTTATCTTGAGAGCTTTCAACATTTTATTTATCAATGGCGTCAATTGAATGCTTCTATTGGTGATTGTCGTCGCCAGAGACGGGCATTTTTTCCGCCCAGATAATTATGGCACTTTTAGAACGTTTTAACTCACTACGATGGATGAAGTTACGTAAAATCCGTCGCGTTTTTCGAGTCACGTTTGTCACTAGCTTTACATAAATGCCCCGTCATGTGTTTCATTCAAAAGTTTGTATAACTTACTCTGGTGTTGTTTCTCTCCGCTTTGAGCTCTGAAATCTCCTCTTCCCTCTCGAGGAGATGTTCCCGTGCTTGGTTGAGCTCTTTTGTAAGAGTCGCGAATTCCTGCAGACAAAGGAAAGAAATAACATTAGAGAAATGTCTAAAGCAATCATCTAAAAGGCTTTGGCCGGTCGTGCTTTTATACGAATATAGACATAACTGTTGCTCCTAACAGCCGTCATTATTCAATTTCAAATTTTATGATACTCTTAGAAAACCGGCAATCAAATCCGAGAATATAACTAGTGATGAAGATTGTACAACCTATCTTTGCATTGTATAAATTCAATCTCTTAGTATTGTATAATTGAATAGCACATGTGTGAGCACTATGTACCCACTATAAAGCTTACTGGGTTCGTCTTTCATTGACTTGAATGTGCCCTGGCGGCTGAGAGTATGTCATGCTCACTCAAATGTGTCGCTGGTGGTGGCGTGTGTATTGGATCATTGAGTTCCCTTCAAAATGGTTGAGCTGAATGGTGCTGATCCTTACGTCATGTTCGTGAACAGGCGCCGTCAGTAGGCACTGGTCATTTCTTAGCTGCCACGGATTATTTTAATTCCATATTTTTTTTTTTAAATCTTTTTATTACGGACGCTTTTAACGTGCACGTGTTTCTACATCGTTCTCACCTGTATAATTACAACATGAATGATGTAACCACTTTTTTTGTAACAATATTTTGATTTAAAAGAGTGTCCATGGAGTTTCTTGCCCGTTCTTCTCTATAGGTGCCTACTACGCTTTGGAATGGGCAACTAGCTACATCTTTCTGACTGACCGACCCCTTGACAATTCAAAAGTGCCTGTAATTGGTTTATTTGAAATAAATGCTTTGAGTTTGAGTAGCGACGGAAAAACTGTTGCAAAAAAAAGTGATGTGCGAATTTATATAACAGAAGATTCTTATGTTAACAAAATACATCAAAACACGTGAAGCTAAATAAATCCGCGGAACTCGTAAAAGGAACGTATAAAAATCACTTTATCAGAGTGAGGCTGCAAAGATTCGATTCTAGACAGGGCACAGGTGTACCTCAAAGTAAGTTTAAGCCTCTCAGGGATTAACGAGGTCGCGGTACTGACACGGAACGAAACGCCAGTACCCCCACCGGGGTTTACAGACAAGTCTATCCGCTGAAATAGTGACGATTCACCCAAACGGTGCAAGAGAATTTAATGTTATAAAAATATTTTAAGTAATAATTATTAACTTTGATGTAGCGATATATGACAATATTTTATAGTATTTGACGACAATTACCAGTAAATTGAAACTTCACTATGCTATCGAACTGTCACATAGACAAATGGACCTTGTCGTTTTATGACGTGCAAATGACATTCAAATTAAGAGTGTTGTATAGCAATTAGAAGGTCGACTATATTACGTCGGTGGCACGTGTCTCGCGGTAGTTTTCAAAGAGCTGCAGTATCAAAGCGGATGGACTCTACAAAACCACTAGCACCAAACTGGGACTTACGTCATAATAAGATCACATCGAAACACAATACAAACCCTCGATTTCCAACTTCGAAGCAGTTCAAATCATTAAAACAAATTCTCTCAATCGTACGTTTTTCCAACTCTGGCTGACTTTGCTCGAGTTTCCAATATGCAAATTGGAGAACTTGCTTTTTAATGGGCGTTTGGACATTTGCATATTATAATTATGGGAAACGTCGTTGAAATTGAATTTGCTGGCCGGTGTGTTAATTTTTCTGGCGTATCCAGAACTATCGCCCAGTTTGGTGAGAAGACAAATATAATTTGCCGAACAACTCATCCACCCAAAAAGTTTTTCAACTGCAAAATAAATTAATTCCGACGCTTTTAGCAAATGGTACTCAAATCAGATATATTGCACTCGGATTTATTTCTACGTATCGATATTATTTTAGCGATATGCAATCAGATTATACCGTTCCATAAAAGTGCTGACATTAAAGGATAGTGTTGTAACTGAAAGTGCTCGTGAATTTTCGAAATGACATACACAACAACAGTAAGAAATCGACTCTAGCAAGTAATGATGGAGATTTTTATCCCAATGCAGTATTATGGCGAAGTTTTTCATAAGAATGAGGTTTTAGCTCAGACAACCTACCCTATTAAAAAGAAAAATAGTTTTGTTGTCTTATCTTATCAACCAAGTTTTTATTACAAAGTAAAGGAATCATCTTTTAAAACCTAGTTATTTTTAAGGCACTATTTAAATGAACTGGGCAAGAATCTTCGGACGACTTTAAGCAGTAGATATAAACTTGGCAAATAGACCTCGCATATTCTAGCAGTTAATTAACCATCTGCATGTCTTATATCTCCATGAATTATACAAGCAAGCGCTGCTCTTTAATAATTAACAATAACTAGACGGTGCAGGAACCACAGTTTCTAAATTATTATAAGCCTTAAAGGCTTCACCTGCTCTGCTCTTTAGCAGGGATCTTAAAATTGTTTTACACTGATATATGCTTGATAATAAGGACTTAGGAGTCATCCCTTGAATTTTAAGAAATCTGTGTTATCGCAACCTTATAAATGAATCAACACAGTCTCAATTTATTTTTAGTTGTGCTACATATTTGCTTCTTTTAAGCTGCCCAAAGTGGCCTTGATCAAATTCAAACACCAAACTTATTTACAGTTTTTGTATTCCTTATATTATGACGACGACTAACACAGAAGTATGGAAGAAACAGACATGTTGCGGCGACCACCGACCCACATACATTGGGATAAGGGCAGGAGAATGATCATGATGACCAACTTACAATTGTTCACGTGGACTACTCCTTTAAAATCTTAATGCACACAAACAACGAGTGCATGTCCTAGATCACAGTGCATGGCGGTATGTGTTAGTGCCTGCACGTCTCACTTTTATAGTCTGCTTGCAATGTACGCTGTAAATATTCTCTATCGCTTTGCACACTACATGTTGGACAGTGGTTTATGTTCTGAAAACGAGGCTTGTTAGACGAAGGTAGTTGTACTGTGTTGTGCAGAGATGACTAAATTCGGGGATAACCATAAGGTGTGGATCAGAGTAGTGCTCATTTATTAAGATAGATACAAATAAAAGTTTTTATTGTACACTATAACAAATGAGAACTTTTAAGTTGCAATAGGTGTTAAAACAGGCGATTCTGTCGGTAAATAAAAGCTAAATTTTACTTTATTTCACAAGACTCAATAGTTACTCTATGATAGACAATTGTTTGATAAGTTGGCTTGGACCTTGTGCAAACTATTTTCACTGTTGGATTAATTTGTGAATAACGATGCTGGTGGCGTGATTCTGATTACTTAAGTGTTTTGTAAAATATCTGTGGGTACCTAAATATTAAGCATTATTGCGCAATTGTTTGTTATCCTGAAGAAATAAAATATAAATAAAAGTGACACTAGCAATAACATAAAATGTGGTTTTTGTAAATATGTATATTAAAAGCGGCCAAGTGCGAGTCGGACTCGCAGATGAAGGATTCCGTACCACCCTACAATATTTAACACGTGTCTTGTATGTGGACCCCCCTTTCATTTTTAACTTTATTTTATGTGTTGTTAAAGCGGTAAAAGTGTTCACACTGTGAAAATTTCAAGTGTCTACTTATTACGGTTCAAAAGATACAGCCCTGTGACAGACGGACGGACCGACAGCGGAGCCTTAGTAATAGGGTCCCATTGGCACCCTTGGGATCTCTAAAAATGAAAGCGTGAAATCTCTTTTTCCTCATAAATTAGTGACATCTCGACTTAATCACAGCAAGCTTATAAAACAAAGTCTTCCTTTCAATGTATTACTTTTTATACGGCTTCGTAGTCCAAAGTCACAGCCTCTGTCCGGTAGTGAATGATTGATGAGTTGATGACAGACTAATTAAGCTAAATAATGTTATTAACGAACGGGTGAACTAGCTCACACCAACACCATCCTCAAGCATTAAATATCGGCACTGTTATTGTATTCACACTCATATGAGTATATGCGAGGTATATACGGTATATGCACAGTTAATTGAATGTCAGTCGGTATATTGAATGCCTGGCTCTGACAACGTGTTGGCCCAACCCAGCACAATAGCTACATTAATTGTCTACATGAAAAGGCTTTTAAGAGCAAATAATTACTGAACAAAAACTGTAAAGTACCTACCTCTCAAAAGTTCTACGAACAGCTTTCGATGTATTCTATTTTTAACGAATTCAAGCGAACTTTTAGATAGACATAAAAAGGACCTGACTACAAACTGATAATAACTCTCAATTCGCTACGTTAATACGAAATATGACTACATGAAATACCTTTCTCCTCGCGCTCGTCCCCAGCTTTATCTACCGACGTAACTGCAGACAGAAGGCTTTGGCTATATCCTACTTAATTTACAGCCTCAAGTGTGGAAGCAAGATCGATTTATTGGAAGGATATAACTTAACTACATTAGATCGGCTGATAACAAGTTTGATACGGTTAAAAGTGGAATCAAAGGATTCGCTGATTTAGTTACTTTCTTGTATGTTGAAAGAGGATGTGGGAGCAAGGTAGTATAAGCTTATTTGTGTCGACAAAGATGTTTTTGATGTCGTAATTCTCGGGACACCGATTTGATAGGTTTATGAAGATTGAAGTCTTAAAATAAACGTGTGTCTTCTTTCGGTGCTTATTTTGGGTATGTTTGAAGTTATAGCAAGTGTTATTTTATAAGTAATCTGAGTGATGTTAATAAATGCCCTATAAATGATATTTCTTTAACGTGTGACAAACTGGATGTGAGAATATAACAACTGAATCTATGTGGTATTTAATATACATACTATTTTTAAACTGTGTGTGTGATAATGCAGAATGCACGTATGTCAATATCAGCAAAATGATTGTTGGAAGTTTTCATTAGTCGAGGTAAAGGAGCTCGTTCTCCTACGTTGGTTCTGCACCGCTTCGGCGCGAATAGTCTATGAGTGTAAGTATCACGGATACGTTTGGAAAGACTAGGTATGCGAAGGTGTATATGGTTTATCAGGTTATTACAATCAAACTTATTGTGACGAATCATGTATAGGAACTTTTAGAGTTAACAGAGAATTTATATAGAAGAGTGAGATATGATGACCACCTCTTAAATAATGTATAGTTAAGAAACCTAAAGAAAAATAGTAAGTAAGTAAGTATAAAAAAGAAAGATAGTTTTGCACTGATTCCAATTGGTCACTATATTTATTAAAGATGGGGTTCCAAACACAAGTGGCATATTCCAGTTGAGATCTAATAAGTGCTTTTTACAGTAATAAGAATGTGTTTTCTTAAATGGGTTGCTGGTCCGCGTTACAAAGTCACAAAGTTGAAAACGCTGTGATGTGATCAACGTGTGCACAAAAGTGTAACTTTGAGTCAAAGAGTACACCTAAATCTATAATTGGGGAATCTTTTTCCAGAGGAGTGTTACAGAGAGAGTACATGTGAATTAAACGGTATTATTATTTTTGGTAAAAGAAATATACTTACATTTGTTGCAATTTAACACGGTCTTCAATGGTCCTTATTTTACGAAATACTTTAAGATCGTCAGCATATAAGTACTTAGGAGGAAACCACAATTATTAAAACATGCGTTTATGTCATTTATGAATATGAATAACTCCCATCCATGGATACAATTAAATAAGATGTTTTGTAAGAGCCACCATGTCATGGTCCACCTTGTCAAAAGAATTGCAGAAATCCGTATAGATTGCGTTAACTTGCAGAATATTGTGCACATTTTCAAACAAAAAGTTAGAATACACAACTAGGTTACTAACTGTGGAGCAATTTTAAACAAAACCATGCTGTTCAGGGATAATATTGTTATGTAAGATGGAGTAGATTGAGTTATGATCTAATCGCTCCAAGATTTTTGACATGGCAGGCAACAATGATAGTAGACGATAGTTAGTAACATATTTTATTCAAAAGTTTTTGTTTCTGCGAGAAGTCGTCCATGTTGGCATTCTGTTTGAGTTGGCTAATGAAAGAGCAACACCGGAGTGTAGCTTCTTATCTTCAACAACAAACTGTCGTTGGATTACAAGATGAAAGAGACGCTGATATTATAAGAGTGTGTCGTATAGTGTTGGTAAAAGATATTCTTCTGAACTTTTGTACATTATGATTAAATTGCTTTCGTAAAGACACTGAGAAATGAACATTATAAAATAAAACTTTTGCATCTAAGATCTAGAGCACCTACATATAAATCCGTCATTTATTTTCTCGAAGTTTTGTGCCTTCCTCCCTTGTATTTTTCTTGCTTTCTAAAGAAGTCCATAAAATATGGAAATCCCAAATCAAATTTTAGAAATCCCTCATTTTCATGTTAGTCAAACGGCTTTTCATATTCCATTTTAACCATATCGCCAGATTCGCACACCCATCCATTCGAAAAGCAATACGGCCTCCCCCCAATAAACATTTGAGCAAGTGATCGGCTCTTCGTTGGCCCAATTCTGCTTATCCTATTTCTAGTAATAGTGCACAGTGGGTGGCCACCCCCTAACCTCCTCCGAACCCCCCGGCGGTGTCATCGTCCACGGCGCACTTTGCACCCTGCGGCGTAACCAGACAACTTTCAACTGATAGATTGAGAAGGTACACTTCGCACAATACAAGATTCTTTCATGCCAACCGCCTGGGCCAGGCATATTATGTGCATTTGGGCAACAGTGAATTTCTATAGACCTAGTTTCGGAGGACTGCTCAAATGATTCCCAAACGTTAATGTTCATTTCGTATAGGCAAGATTTACCTTCGAAGTTACAGATGATCATCCATATGGCACATTTTTCATATCCCCGTCCTCCCAATGGGAGTTTGACCTTTGCATATGGCAGGCAAAGGTCTCTGAGGGGCAATTCTCGTATTTTTAAGAACGCATTATTTATTAAGTCTCAATTTGTCAAAAATATCTCTAATTTCCATACATTTGTAATAAGTTTTTGAAATTGTTTGTGTCGCTGAAATTGATTGAGACTGCGACTGGATTTTGAACGTTTTTAATCACAGGAATTAGCCTTACGGTCTCACAAAGCCGTTTGGTAGACCAGACCTTTGCCCTGCAGTAGAACTACTTTCCGACTCTCCTGTTATGTGGTTTCACCACGTTGCCGAGTTGTATTGACAGCCTACAGATCTATTGAGTTGTTTATTCGCTTTCATTTGTCTGTCGTCCTTGTCATGGGCTGTGGATGGCGAACACTGGTTATCTATTGAGGGAGTGGATGATTTTGTGCTCAGTTCATTATGTTGGTGTTGTCTGCTCGTTTGTTATTCTGATATGGGTTTAAAAGAAATGAGATTCTAGTATTTATAGGAACTTTTTGAAATAGTCTTATTACCAGAGGTCGGAATTAGGTAGAATTATTGATGTACTTACACTGATTTCATACAGCGAAAGAATAAAGTGGATATGCCTCAAATCCCGAGATTAATTTCAACGACCAGAAATATCCCGTGATTTATTAAACAAAAAAGTATACAGTAATGATGGAAGCGAACACTCAAATCTTAGCGGTACTTTGAATGAATCGGACAAGGAAAATGATTCTGACGGGCCGTTTGAATAAGCAAACCCTCACGAGTCTATTAGGCTAGATGCAAAAGTATTTTCTTATTTATAAAAAAGACGAACTATAAGTATGAGAATTTGCTTAAGACTACAAAAAATTTGTATTGTGAATTAATGTAAATATGTACTAATAAAAATTGTATGTTAATTATCTTTGTTTTATTTGTAATATTGTTGGCCACACGGGATTGTCCATTAGAAACCCCGGGAAGATTCATATTAATATCAACATTTCGATGCAAGTACATACTAACTCTACCTAATTCCGACCTCTGCTTATTCCCTATTGTAGTTCTTTAATTTACTTTTAATTAAAAGTAATTACCCGAGTCGATCGAAAATTCTTACAAAGCCTTCTCCTCTTTTCGGAATTCGCTGTTGACTTTCTGAGAACTAGGTAACTGATACGGTCTCAACGGTACTACTAAAACTAGGTACGACTGAAAACTCTGGTAGTGTCTGGGTAGAAAACTGTGTATCTGGCACTTTGCCAGGAAAAACGAACACCTGAAACACATGTACAAAGGTAGCGATAAGCTGAGTATCTCATACGACTATTTCGGTATCGTATCGTCAGATGATTGTTATACTTATTATGCATTTGCGCTTAGATCTGCACTTATAATATTTTTCTATTAGCGTAGTTCGGGTTACTCAAAGTGAGACCGCTTCTTTATTTGTCGTTGCGACAACCTCTTTATCAGTATGGAAATTCACTGAGCTTCTGTGTTTGGGAAGGAGTTATTGAAATAGAGGCGTTTATTTCCGCTCTCAAACGTAACGTTACCATAACGAAATATCAGGCACCGGTTTAATATTTTGGCCATCAGTCACAAACGACTTATTCGATGATGTATGGTCGCATCGTAACACATTTGTCAAAAAAGACATCATCATAAATCCGGCTATGCCGTATTCAGGTGAAAATCTGCAAATCTTGATAGATGACGTCATAATGCCGAGTGACGGAGTTGATGGGTCAAGTCCACGTTGGTGACCCAACTGACCCATGTCCTCAGTGAAGACGGTGGAATTTCATTAACACGTCATCCTGAAGAGCGAGGCATCTATTAATTAAGCAGCTTACATGAATAGTTTGCATATTTAATTAGAAGTTATAAACAGGATGAAATGTTATCCTCGAGAGGCTTCAACTAAGTTCAGTCAACACGTCATGTCATACATCAGATTTGGTACTTTCAGACTTAATAAAAAAAAAAACTAAACGATCTAACAAGGCTTTGTGTCTGTCATTCCACTTAACGTGTCGCAAAACCCGACGTATCAAAATACAACCTCAAAAACGGCACAAAGAAATAGTCATGTAACAGTCAAAACGTTCCCGAACCTTCTAACCAAACACACACAGTTATTATCAGCCACTTACCACCAAGACTCGCTCCCACGTTCCCCTCATAAGTTCAATTTCCTTCTACAAACATATCGTGCCAGTTGTTCCAATTAGCAGCCCGCTAGTTTCAACCGAATCAATTTCCGGCGATACGACGAACAAAAAAACATATATTAAACATGACACTCGACACACAACGGTTTTCCGGAACGTTCCCGATCCGTTTTTACGGCTTTCGAGCGGAATGAGCGTCGAGATGATGTGGTTTGTACTGTCAGCTTCAAAAAGGGACGAACAGACAGTTCAAAATTAACAAAACGTATTTGAAAATTATTTTAAACTGTATTGGATAAAAGTCTAGCCAGAATGAGTTGGCGATTACTATGCTCATTCAGAAACACCCCTAGTGTTACAAAGGCAAAGTTTAGTTTCGTTAGTTCTTCACTTCATCACTTTGAACGGTGTGTTCGGCTTTATATTTTTGACCCTTGACTGTACAGTGGTACTGTGTATTTTGTCAGCGTTATAGCGGTTACATTTGTGGTTCGTTAAATTATATTCTGAGATAAGCTAAGGAAATGGGTCTTCAATAAACTGGTTCGAGGTTTTGTGGTGGTTGAAAACTGGAATTTAATTGTGTAGATTAAGAATAGTTGTTATACTAAACTAACAGTGGTTATTTATTGGGGTTATTTTTCCTTGAACTACCTTTGGCCGTGTCTTCGCTTTAATTTTCACAGCGTTTAATAGGTATTTTGTCAACGTTTGCCGCTTACCTATGACTATTAAACAGGTTTTTGATAGTTTCTGAATAAGCATAGACACATCCAGAGAGTACCAGTCGAACAATATTTACACTATTAGGTATAACTGCAAACGAAAATCTCATCTAGTTTCTTGAACATCACATTTCTCTTATTATTCTTGAGCTCCAAAACAAGCTTGAATTCTAGTCTCAAACATACGTATTCCTTATTTAGTGGCACGCTGCAATCTATTTCTGGGCCGTCTGTCTGTCCGCTCTTCCACTGGCGATCGGATTGGTTACTATTTCCTCGGTGGCTGAATTAAATATGAGTTTATAATTGGTTTCGTTTAAAATGTTTTTAATCCCATCGAGGTGGGAGAGCACTGCATCGCATCCATTCGCGAAATCGAATATTTGACCGATGGAAATATTTTGTACGAGGTTGATTAGGGTTGGTTTCAAGTAAACACAAACGTTGAACGACTTAAAAGCAGAATTAAAAATGGGTGCATGCAGAAGTACCAACAGATTTTTCAGACACACGAAGTAAAACGTTACAGAGTTCTTATATTCCCAAATGAAAAAACCAAATATTACGTTGCTACTGGTGGAGTCATAATTTTAAATTGCATCACATAAACCGCAGGGCAACTTTGGTGAAAATCTCAGAATTGTAAACTAGATTGTGCAAGGAAAATGTCCAGAAGTTGTTAGCAGTAGTTGGAACTAACTACTATCTGGCGGCAGCTCGGGCGTCAAATTGAATCAAATCGGTCCAGAGTGGTTTCAATGTCCGACTATATCTCACGATACCTCATGCCTCAATTGTGTTATGTGTTTCAAAGAATATTCATGAAAGATGTTCGCTGGTCGTATTTGATTACTGAAGTTACGACTTATCAGGTTTTTCAGGTCAACAACCGGTACACGTCGCGTCGGTATCAATTTGACATAGACAGTGATGTCGTAGCAATTAGTAGGGTTAAAGTGTTGCCGACTGGTGCGGTTAGCAGTACCTACAGCCCGGCCGCGCGTCGAGAGAATGCGTTCCTGACACCTGTCAGTGCGACTATTCTAGTAACTAATAAAGATCAAATTCGCAAAACTCGTATTCGTTTGTATGAAACGGATGGGTGTCAGGAACGCATTCTCTCGACGGGCCGGACTGAAGGTCATTACATAATCTTCTCTACCGTTAAATTCCAAAGGAAGATATAGCTTCTCTTCTATCCCTAATTTTCTTGAAAATTACTAGGTATGATAATTAAAATTAACGTTAAGATACGCTTAAAGTTTTTCTCTTTGTATACTCATTTTTATAAGCATAAAAGCGAAGCTTTCAGCCCACTTTGAGCTGGGAATTAATTCACGTTTAAATAACAAGACCTTCCACAGGAACACACGCGTTTCTAACCGACCTAATTACATACCCGGTGTAATTATAGACCTTTCCAGTTCCTTGAAAGGGTTTAACACCTTATCGTCATCTTCAAATATTTAACACAATAGGGAGAGGCTTTAATCACATATATTAACTAGTGGAAAAACCAATTTCTGAAAAAGCTACACCAAAAGGTAGTTTGTCAAGGTAGGCTCTCGTTAGGCGGTTGGATCAAGGGCCTGATTCAGAAGGCAGTACTCCTCGATACGGCTCGTATCGTGAGAAGGTTCCTGTCTCTGGAGCCCTAACCACCGGTAGCTTGGACCCTGCTCCTGATACCGGCGGACCACTATTTTTATATTTTTAAATGGTTTTTTTAATATTTTTTATAAACAAATTTAAAAATGTATTTATATGCACGAAAATAAATAAACGGAATAATAATAATAACTTTTTATTTATTTTCTCTCACAATGGTTTTGTAGCACTTAACAGTTTTGAACAAATTATATAAATTCACATTGTGAGAGCTGGTGCCTGAAGTAGGTTTTAGAAAAACCTGTATTACAGGTCACCAGACCCCACTTAGTGGCATCATACAAATAAATAGGCAGGTAACATGTATTTCTACTAAACAATTAAAACAAAAAATAAATATGTATAAAAAAAGAAAGAAATTAACTAACACAACAAAAGCAGTCAAAGGGTCTGTGGTGAATGTGTCAGTAAATGGTGGTGAATGTGTAGGTAATTATTTGAATACACGTTTTATTTAATTGAGTGGAGCAATTTCTCTGTGTCCTCATAGGAAAGAGCTTTCAAGAAGTCAGTTACTTTTTGCTTACACCTGGGTTTGTGTAGTAAATAAATATTTTGATCCTTGTTAATAACATTATACAGATAATCCCCTAGGTAACAGAAAAATTTGTGGGATTGCCGTAAACGGAAAAATTTTGTATTGCATACAGTACCTTTCCGTCGTTTATCTTTCAATAGATCCGAGTCATAAACTAGCTGCGAGTGCTTTTTGAGGATCGTTTGCAGAACGAAATTTTGTCTTATAGACAGTACATCCCACTTTTTGTATAAGTCGACTGTAGGAAATCGGAAGGGAAGATCACCCCATCTTCCAGAAACGGACGAAGGAATTACGTACAACTGTATACTTTTGCATAAGCTATAACCAATCTGTTTGTCATGGATAGTGTTCAAAGCGTCTATTGCATAGCATACAAGCATATTTACCTGTAGCAGTGCAGTATGCACGCGGCACGCGCACACGGCGCCATTCTTGCGCGCGCAGGGCGTGCCGAGCCACGCGCACGCGCCGCCGCCGCGCTTCATCGCGCGCGACCATCCCTCGTGCGCGTTAACAACGCGCAAATGTTCTTAGACGAGCCTTTTGAATGGACACTGCACTTGCACTTGGTTTTTAGGTTCACTGGCGTGTGAGGTTTAGTTTTTATTACATTTTATAACGACGTATTTTGAGTCAAGTTTCTGAACTTTAATTTTACACGATTTAAGAAAGTTTAAGTATGACTTAATGGGCTGTAAGTGCTCGTATTCTATTTCTCCGTCCTCCCTACCTCATTTAAATTCAAATTATCTACGTTTCTAACGTCAAACGTTAAAACATGATGTATCCTCATAGACGGTAAAGATGAAACTGTTTTGTGAAATGAAATGCAATGCAAATGAAACTTTGCAAAAAATGTTTTGAAGTAATTCAATTGTATCTTACTTAATTGATTTAATAAAGTGACTGCTGGTGAGCAATTACGAAAACTCTTTCTGATGTTGGCATGATATTAAAATTAATCAAAGAATTGTAGAAAATAGTAACTCTTTTTCCAGACATTATTTCACTAAGAAGTTAAACGGTTCCTCTATAGACGGCGACATTATGAAAACATTCAACATTCTTTCAAAATCTAAGAATGCGTTTAGATTCAACATCGCAATAACACAAAGACACCTGAGATTCATAATGAAAACCCCGAACTAACAGAAATAGTTGTGTAAGACGGTTCAATACCAGGCAAGTCCGTTATCGAATTCATTCGGCCACTAAACCAGGTGCTGACTGCAAGCTACCGCGGCCATGTTTTATTTAAAGGTTTGTCTGTAGCTATAACTGCTGTGCGGGCAAGTCTCATTGGGAATGCCAATTATAAATTAGGATACAATATTGGAATTGGAGATATATCTGGAAATGCCAATAACAATAGATTAAGAGGCAACTTGGAAGGGTTAGAATCTCCAGAATGTATTTCGCAGATAAGTGTAGGTAGAACAAAACTGATTACCATCCATTCCGACCTTATTTCATGAAAGATCTAGAACTCTACAATACGACCTGAAGGCACATCGACAGTCTACGAGAAAGACAAAGACTCCAAAAATTATTTACCCCAACATAAAAGGAAACCTTTACGAAAATCAAATTCCCCTTTACGCGTCGTTTGACAAATCGCCTCAACCCCGACATGTATCTATCAGCGTTCACTCTAACCCCAGTGCAAGCGTGTAACCGGGGGCATCGTAAACCACGCCAATTACTAGCTACAGCCCCACCAGGCCCCCTTGGCCCCGGTGGGCCCCGACAGGACCTCCGGCAGGAACCGGCTGCAGTATTAATGAGATATGTCAAAATTGTTGCTTGCTATTCGCCAATTGTTTCTTTTGGAAAAAGCAATTATGGGGTGCAGATTTTTTTTTGGTTTGAGCTTAAAAGGAGTGACATTTTCTAAGTTCCTGGCACCTGTTACTTTTGTATCGTGTAAAATGTAAATATAATGGATTTTCATCTTGACAAAACATTGATAATAATAAATGGTGTAATGTCAGAAGATGGAACTGTCAAGAGCCTAGAAAATATTCTCCCAAGTCTAGTTACTCCAAAAAAAAAAACAAATACATACATTAATTAATAGTAATTTAGTTTTTATTACTTAAAAGCCTGGAAGCACTTCATTGTTCTTACAATGTTCGTTCTTCCTAATTCGTGGTCTCAAAACCATGTTTTTCCCATCTTCACAAAGGCACTTTATGTCACCCCAAAAATAATAAACATTCCCCCTAAAGCCGTTATTCATGAATATTGTACAGTTTAGAAAGATTTTTATTCCAAGAAAAAAAAAAAAGCAATTTTTAATACTCTTAGCAGTTATTTTTCCTCTTTTTGTCTTCAGAAAGATGAAGCAATATTCCCCTTGTTTCTGATACGTTTTCAATGGAAGCTCGTTTAATCGCCACGAGCGACGAAAACAATAAGAAATTGATATATAGTAGGTCGGGTAGTCGGGTGCAATACAGCGGATTTACAGAGCGGCCACGTCAAAGCATTGTGCAGACGAGGTACCTAGTGCTCATAGGATTTAGAAAATTGCTTGGTAATTTGTTGGAAAAAGACAAACTTGGTGGGTTTATTTTATTGTCGAAATAACGATTCTGTCTGATGAAGACAGCATTTAATAGTTACGAGACAATTTAGGAGTGGAGCCTCATTGGTATATTTTTGACCAAATTCCAGTTAACTTCGTGGTCTCAAAAGCAGTCGTGCCTATTTGTGTGTTGTTAACCAACTCAAAGTGAGTGAGTTGAGTGACAATAAGCTGATTGGCAGAAGGGCCATCCGACTTGAAACAATTCACTGCCTAAAGAAAATTAACATATTTTTATAACCTTTACCTGAAAATATTTTATCTCAGTTCCGGTGTCCTGACTCCCTAAAATTACAAATATTAAAATGAAAATCTGTGGCGTAATGAAGTCGCAAATATATTTTAAAGACCAACTATTTTGAAGTCTCCCAAACCATGTGAAGACTTGGAAAAAGTTGAAATTGTGTGTTCATTTTGTGGTCATCATGAACACACAATTTTAACTTTTGATTGTACTACGGACCTTTAAATCTCCCGCAAACATTGTGTACGAGCCTTTACATTCTATATAGATAGGTATTATCATATTTGTAAAGAAGTCTTTATATCTATATCTACCAGGAAACATACAAGTAGACCCATAAACCAATTGTATTGTAATCTAAAACTGAACTTTCTACATCAGCACCGCGCATACTATCGTAATTGCTTTATTATTCAGCAGTCGTCTGCAAGTTTCCCTTGCTCGATGCAGCTTTGAATTTAACTTTAAAGACTTAGGTAGCAAATCCATGTTATATTTAGCTTGTAAACTAACGTTTGTAAGATGATGTTCATTTCCAAACACGCACGTCACCGTCTCAACAATCATCCTCCCTTATCTCAATTTATTTGTGCTCGGCACAACATGTCTGATTCTTCCATATTCCTCTATTAGCCGTCATCTCAGTAGTCAGCTCTTTTCTAATGATATCACTTGCTCAACAACTTCATACATAATTGTACCGATAGTATTGTTGCCCAAAACCTGCACTTCTATTCCCACTACAGCTTTATTATTCAGCTTGTCAGCCTGTCATGCTAACGGGAGGATTCAACTTTTGTGAGCAGCGTGTGGTTTCTCATCGGTAACGTGTGCCTGAGGTTTGTTTGAAATATTACGTCACCTGTCATTTTGTTGCTCTTCACTATTGTTTTAATATACTTAAATCGTGTTCATTTTCATCTCTTGACGTGAACCAAATTTTCGTCTACAAGTATTACTTAATACGTTTTTTTTTCTTTTTCGCCAAACATTAGAAAAGTTTTAGTCGATAGCTAGAAAATTAAACGAAGACTGTTTAATGATATTTCTTTGAATGTTAAAATTGTATTTAAGATGAAAGGGATTATTGAATATTGCTAAGGTTCTTTGAACAAAACCAGAGTTATTTTACTTTGACGTTAATTCTCAAAGCGAAATAAAATGATAAATTAACAAACATTGACAGTAGGATTAGAAATTTAATAAAGCGCAACCGGAGTCTAGAAAGGCTGGATAGGATGGAAATGACAACAGCGTGGAGAGTGCTTTTAAAAGTAACTGGACACTGAGCTGTCGAGATGAGGACAGCGACAGTGTGTACCGAGTGTCCCGAAGTTCAGTGTCGAGAGCCGAACGAGCTGTTTGTTCAAAAATGATGGATAATAAGTAGAAAGTGAATCGTTTTGGTAGTAAATAGTACCTAAATATAGTGATTAACAATTAAAGAACTCGAATAACTAACTACTAGACCTACTGTAGGAGAATTATTTACTGAAAATGAAAACGTAGGATACAGCTTCGTTAGTATGAAAACTCTGATAAAAGAGCAGAAAACCACAGGCAAGGATATGTGTGAAACTATTTAATTTTACAGCAACTAAAACAGAGGAAGTTCAACGCCTTTGATGAAGTTTTACCCATAACCACAACATTGTTAGTCGTTAATTTAGTTTTATTTTAATTTACTCTTTATTACTTCTCATTCTAGGTTCGCTGGCGCTCACTCGCTCAGCATACTTAGTGGACATTAAGCTATGCGCAGTTATGAAATTAAACTTTCACTTTCATCCTTTGAAAACGTAATATCGCGTTAGGATCGTGGGCTACACCATTATGAAGAATTACAAGGCGGCAGGACGCATTCACCCCGTCCCAAGTCCCAATGTTACCTTTTTATAATAACGTCGCTAAATGCTGTACAGCTGTACACAGCCGCAATGCGTCTGGAGTATTCAACGGATCGTGCACTTCGAAAATAATGGAGATTCTTGTCTGATATACAGGTGGTTTTCGGTTGAGAGAAATATGGAGTTCAAAGAGCTTGGATCTACAGTCTTTGCTAACCATATTGAAGTTTTTATATGCGATAAAAAATGTGCCTCGAAAATTAGTAGTAGAATATAAAGTTGAGTATTTACGTTTATCAAAAATAAGGTACAGATGTTCAATGCAACAGCGGATGAACACTTGGTGAAGCCTCGTGGATAAATGTTCAGACAATAATATTTGAACATACACACTTGTACCAAGTCCTGTTCACCGCTTTCAGTTTTCATCTTGGAAAATAGTTCAAAGGAAATTGTTGTTTATTATTTCTTATTTCCGCAACCTATACAGCAACGTTTAATTATTTCTGTCTCGCTGGTTTGCGCTATTCCTTTTTGATAGAAACTGGTTAAAATATAAGCTCGGATATTGAGTTCGTGATGTAGGTATTATGAAGTTTCATTACAGCGATCAATTGCAATTGTCATTTTTACGTGATTAATACACATTGATGCGCAAATTGATCGTCTACAAAATGCAATTGATCGTTTTGGGGATCATTTACCAGTTATGACTCTATCATCACTAGTATAATATTCACATATTAACTGAGTAGGTATACATTTCCGTTAATTTATCTGCTTGCTTCATTTTGAATACTTGTACCGATTGAAGTATAGTAATTTTATCCCTGGTACAACGTCTCCACAAATTATACTGTATAACTACTAATACAAAATATTATAAAACATTTTCATATAGTAACTATGGAATGATTGCCAATTTTTCTCCACTACCGTTCGGTTTTTTCTTGTTGTTGACGTTCCAGCTTAGAGCATTTGCCTAATGCTCTAAGCGTTTCAGTGCCTTCTTATGGCTTCTTCCTACTTTATATAAGGGATTGGACTTTGACATTATTTAATCCTTACCTATCGATTGACATAGAACGTTTAAGAAAAGGACTCCTACTTGGATTCACACCCAGCAACGTGGCTAGAAAAAGGCGTCAAATTAGTTGGGTCCCCTATTATTTCTCGCAAGGCTCTCCTCATGTTCGCTAACTAGTCCCGAGAACAGAGGGTTGGGTGTGTCGGGGTCGGATTGCACAATTTTTCCATACAATTACCTCCGAAGCTTCGAGCCATCGGTTCATTAGAGCTGGCGCGGTTACACACTCCAACTCAAGCTGTCGTACTTATTTTTTTAGATTGTTAGCTTGTATTAGGGGTGGAAGTGTTAATAAGGAACTGAGTTTTAATATACAGAACTGATATAATCTGGATATACTTTAAAAATGTAATGTTAGTGATTTTGGGTTTTTCTATCTGGTATTTCTCAGTACGGAGTCTGGATTTGTGCCCGGCTGATGGCCATAGGCTCGCCCCCTGTTACATGGGACTTATAGATATCTGGCGAAATGTTGGTGTAACTATAGGTACACCTCTGCCCCACCCTTCAGGGCAACAAGATTTGATGTTATGATAATTAAAAGATTTTTTGACAATTTCAAAACAGTTGTATGAGAGCATCGCACGCAGGAGTTGTTCCTCAGTTAATTTTCGAGAGAAAAGTTCATGTTGCTGATTAGACTTATTACTTACTCTT
Source organism: Brachylomia viminalis (assembly GCA_937001585.2). Classification (NCBI taxonomy): domain Eukaryota; kingdom Metazoa; phylum Arthropoda; class Insecta; order Lepidoptera; family Noctuidae; genus Brachylomia; species Brachylomia viminalis. The sequence continues at coordinate 24,390,700 of OW443310.2, read as the reverse complement.
CTATAACTTTAAAGATGCACTTAGTCCAGATTCTTGTGAATTAAGGAAAAGTAGGCAAAAGGAGGGGAGAGCAGTGGTCGCCCAGTGGTAACGGCCGCGACTTACGAGTTGTAGGTCGTAGGTGCGAACCCAGACAGGCGCTTTACTTTGTATAAATAATTTCATCACCACTGCTCTCAAAACGGTGAAGGAAAACATCGCGTAGATACCGGCATGGCCTAGAACCAAAAAAATCGAAGACGTGACATCTACCAACTCCCACTGGGCCCGGCAGTAAGCTGTGGTGGTTACCACTATTAGTTTTTGTAAATAAATGTATTAAAATCAAAATTGTAAACTCTACGCAATTAAACATTACAAAAGCACATTTTCATAACCTCTCACATATTTTCACGTTCGACATGTCAACTGTCACTGTCACCTCATTAAGTCATTAGGCATAAACCACATTCATCTATTCATCTTTGTCTATTACAGCTAACCATGATTAACAAACAGACACTCACAACAATTTACATATCCACTATTTAGAGCACACATAATATTTATAGTCTTAATTAACCATGCTAACAATTATTTACACTCCACATCTATAAATTAAATTATGCTCGCTTATGTAGGTAAGCCGAATGTGTGTTGGTACTTGAAATGGAACACACATGATGATAGGCAAAAATTTGGGATTTTGAAAAACAAGTTCAACGACCTCAGTGTGTAACCTTCATTCAAGGGCGAACCACACTTTGCTTTACTCCGAATTCTTGTCTCCAGTATTTTTTCTAGACCTCTCGATATATAATCCGTTTCGTGTATTTCATGTTCTGTTTGTTATAATTTGTTCCGCGTCCTTATTTATTATAAATTACGATTGTAATTGAGGAAGTGCCGAGGTAGGCAGAAATACAAGCAGTCGACTGTTTAATTCGCTTTTAACACTTCAAGGCTGATTATGATGAGGCAAAAGGATGAAGAACCAAAACTTATAAGCATTGTTCCAACACTATTTAAGCCTCCCCAACATACAAATGTCACTTTTGTCATGTAAGAAAAATTCCGAGCAATTATGTGACAAAAACCTCGCGACGATCTCGCAAGATTGAATTCGAGAAAAAATTTCAGACTTCGTATATTACCGAAACGTTTACCAAACAGAGTCATCCTTAGAACGTTGGCAGATGAATGACAGAGCAAGAGCTTGAGGGCGCGTGAGCAGTTATGTGTATTGACATCACATAACACGATAAATCCATGCCTGCATTTGTGGCGGAAACCGGTGAGTATGCAACATGAATCTGGGAGGTTGGGATGCCAACGAATTACGGGAATACTTGATGCAAGAACACAGTTAAGGGTAGAATTTATTGTAGAAGATACACTTTTACTGGGAATAAAATTAGCGTATTTCGTATGAAGTGTGATGTAGTGGACTTAATGTTTTTTGCATCGTATGTTATACAAAATGTTATGTTGTTTAACTCGTTAATTTCTCTTACACAACCTTTAAAGCAGGTACGGTGGAAAATGTTTGTGTTATGTTTATTAAACACAGCACTGACAGTAATTAATAATGTACCGTCTGTGCTGCCTCTGTGTCTACTATACCGTATGTAATGAAACAAATTATACCAACTCGTACATAAGAATCCTTACAATAACAACCAGAAACAATACAAATTACGTCTATTTCAATTCTTACCGTGTCGTCATGACGACTGTAATCTGTGAGCCTAGCACGGACGCGCGGAGTTAACGTAACACCAAACTCAAATTCAAAGCATTTATTTACAGGCACTATTGAATTGTCAAGGGCTCGGTAAGTCAGAAAGATGCAGTTAGTTGCTCATTCCAAAGTGAAGAACGGGCAGGAAACTCCATGGACGCCGTTTAAAAACACTCTTAAAAATATTGGTTGCATCACTCATGTTGAAATTATACATGTGAGAACGATGTAGAAAGACGTTAAAAGCGTGTTTGAAAACCAATTATTAATAATAAAATCATTTATTTCGACCAACACAGGATTACGAAATTTTAAAATAAAATAAAAACACATATATTTGGGCTTATCGCAAAAATTTCAACCATAATGCTATAAGATACATAGTTGTATTTTCGATACAAAAACCGTACAAATTTACGTAACGTTTACGTCGCGCGTTCGTGCTATAGGGCACCTGTATCTTACAGTATCTATGAGAACAATAGGAGATGACTGGGCTAACTGGAAAGCAATGGATGAGCCTATAAATTATGGAGGGTTTACCTTAGACTGTGAATTGTTTAGGTCTAGAGTTATGATGGTGTGGTGGGCCTATGATTTGTGAGGTGAAAAGGTTACAGATGAATTGTAGTGGTCTATTTCCTAATGAATAAAGGGGCTATGAAATGAGGAACATTATAATGTGGTGACATTGCTCCTTCCTTGAGGACATAAAACTTTTATGAATAATATACAGCGTGTATCAGAATGGTGTGGTCAAATCAAAGGCTGTGGTACAGACCATTAAACTGAACAACTTTCCCTAACCAACCTCCATCCAGGAATCAACATCGTAATCGAGAAAAAATTATCTGCGGTCCCATACATTTGGGTCGAGTAGGTAGGTATTAAAGTTTTGTATGGGACAATTGATAATTTTTCGCGCTTACGTAGTTGGTACTATGGAGAAACTAGTTCAATTTGATGGTCTGTACCACATCCTTAAATTTGACTACATCTTTCTGATACATGCAGTACTAAATACCTACTAAATCAAACTTTAATAATGTATACGCATACACGCATACGCATATTGGTTCAGACACAATTACAGTTTCAAAGGATACCTAAAGAAATTGTCCAGAAATGAAAATAAAGTCGTTAAAGGTTGTAAAAGTGGCACTTTTGCCCAGTAAAACATAAAGGTATACCTATAAATCGCGCGCCACAAAAGACGGCCCGTGACGTCACGTAGCTCACATAAAACTTGGGGAGACGGCGGAAGGTAACACCATACTCTGTCTGCGATGGTTGTGGAGATATTTCACTCATATGTAATGTATGATCTTCGATTAACTTAGATTCAGTCATCTTAGAGGAATAATTTTACTTTGATCATTTGAATTACTCACTCAGCAGTCCGGGGACTGGATTTGTGGCCGGTTGACGACAATAGATTACATGGCTTTAGTACACCTTTGTTAACCCTCCGGGAAAACAGGCGTATGTTATGTGATAAGTAGGTATAGGTACGTAATTTGACCAAACATGATATAAATCTCAGTCTCAACTGTGTGGTACGTTTCATAGCAAACAGCCGAACAGATTTTAATAAAGTTCAGAGAGGTAGCTTGGTGCTTGCAGAAGGACTTTAAAAAACATCCTCCGTACCTTTCAGGCAACATCCCGACCGCGAAATAGAAAAACTGGAGGCCGAAAATGCGGTCACAGCCAGCACACACATAGCATGAAAATAAAGCAAGAATTTAAAGAAGATAAATTAAGTTTCAGGAGCTGCTGCTAACATTTTATCCGTCTACTACTACACCTAATTTTAATAGATAATTTCAGCTAATCCTACGACAAAGTTTTAACGGCATATTACAAAATATGTCACTTCTAAAGCACAAATTTAAACATTAATGTGTCTTAGCGTCTCTAGGGGACCATCGTTCTAGCTTAGACCATAAACTAAATTATGGCTAGATTTTAGTTCTAGGTACTGTTGAGCCGACTTATTGCGTTGTGCTTCGACATAACATGCATCTTGACGGCACTTACAGCAGGCTTATGATGAAGTTTGGGAATTAATTTGTTGGTGAATTCTGTTGAGAATGTTACTAGAATAGATGGACAATAGAATTATGGTATAGAACGAAGGATTAGGCTGAGAGTTGAGCTATTCACTGACAGATTAGACTGAGAGGTTCACGATGCACGCACGGTGGGTAGCAAAGTGAACTTCGGAAACAGTTTAGAATGACAATAACGCAATGAAGGGGTCTTAGTCATCTATAGCATAACCTATTTGTTATATGAAACGATTGTTCAACAAGTAAGGTCTGTGGTGAGACTAACTGACTGTCCAAGATGATAAGGAAGCCATTTATAGGTTAACCTCTAGGGGTTAACCTCCTTTTAATCAACCCTATATTTACGGTTTGCGTGCCACGTAGTTACCTAGTCGATAGTAAACTTGAACTACATGTACAAATATATAATGTTTGAACAATGGCGCACTAAAAGGGAAAGCCTTAGTGCTACGGTTAATATTACGACCAATATTTCTTTATTATTCATGATTAGTGCGGTTCAACCGGCTTAGATTTGAGCTGAAAACCACTTTGTTTATGAAACAAGCATGGATTTTCGTACAAAAATGTGTCCTGTAGTAGATTGGCATAACAATACGTGTCGATAATCAACTGTTCAGTTCCAGACAGTTTGAGCGGGCTTGGGAGTAAGAGCAATGAAACTGTCATGATAATATTTTTGGTGAAACCTTTATTGTTTTATTGTAATTAAATGTTTAATTTGAAGGTTGGTCTTTTGAGACCATTTCACAAGTCACTGTTATACAAAAGAAAATCGGTTGTTACAGAGAATCTGCTGTTTCATAGAAAACTGCAATAAGTAGGTACTTCCCTGGTCAAAATGTATGGAACGACATTTTTTTTACATATTAACATTTTCAACGATGTTAATTCACAATCATGTACATACTGAATTTATGGTTACAGTTTGCGAGCTTATGTCTCAGCCACCCTAAATTATGAAAAGTTTTACATTAATTAGATGAACTTAGATTTTGTTAAATAGGAATAAGATGGAAAAGATCGCAGTAAGTGATAAGCCCGCCCATTGTATGTTTGGTAGTGTTTTCTTTTTGTAATCTGGCGTACAATAGAGTACTTATTATAATTTATTTATAAATTAGGTTCTTAAGCTGGGTATACTTAATCGGTTTTCAACTGGTTGCAGTGCTATCACACTATCATCTCCGGTCTAAAACGAGAACTAATGGGGAAAGAGTGACTCATACTGCAAATACACATATTATGTAGACGGTCATTCATTTCATAAACGTTCCCATTAAATTTTCTCGTCTGTAAACAAAACTAATATCTTAGCATCTACGTCACTCTCGCTCTAAAAGGCACATAAAGAATTCTCAAACTTAAGTAGTTTATTTAAGCATCAATATGTGTACTTTTATAAGTTACGCGAGTTCGCTAGTTCAACGGCTAATAAGATCTCATACGTAATTTGTTTGCTTTAAGCTAAAGTTGGCAACTTTATAGTTGAACGCGGGAATAGTTAGTGAACTTGCACTTTGCGCTATCTTTTACTGTTTATTCTAACAACATAGCGATCGGTGACCTGGTTTTATAAAGTTGGAAGGATGCTACGAGATGATTAGCTAGGTGATATTAGACAAAGGACTATTGACTCTCTACTTCTCTAAATGTAAGGCTACTAAGGACCAATTTTCATAAGAGTTCAGCTAATTGCTCCGGGTATCTTATTTTAGTTAGAGTACTTAGGTATTTACCGATAGACAGCCCGACTGAAAGGCAATTACCGTGAGTGAAGATTCCTTCAAAAATAGATTTAGATTTTATAGTCTTTGCTTATAAAGACCTCCATCATCAGCCAATACCGTGAGACTCATACTGTTGAACCATTGGAGATCTGAAGATAGGACCTATGATTAAGTTTAAGAAAGCTGGTTTTTACTAGCAAAGTAAAGGAGTGTAATTATACATATCAACAAAAGTACCTACTTAAGTTTTTATAGGCTTTAAGGACTTATTCTAAAGCTAGAATCCATTTCTATCATCAAGCGAAGCTTCAGCAGTAATTTATCTCCTACTAACACATACACTAAGCGAGCCATTTCCCTGATCTTCTAAATAGTGAGTTCAATACTACGAGAGTGAAACCGAGTAGGTTTCTAAATCCTTTTCTTTTATGATTCTATTTGTGGGACCTTTTTACGTTACTAATGAAACTAGACGCTAACTCACTATTTTCGGGATGACCCATTTGAAGTTAGTAGGTATTGAGAATTTTTGGACGTGTATTTTTGTCACTACTTATAATAGAGCATGGAAGCTTATGTTTCATTTACGGCGTTCAAACGGCGTTGAAAAACTATGACGTTGTTTATTTTAACTTAGCCTTAGATATTTTTATTTATTTGCTTGATTTCTTTGGGTTCTTCGTCAACTCGACACGAGAGACTGATCACACGTGTGTCCAGTTGGTGAAACTTTAAATTAGTACTAATTATTTTTTCGTCATTTCGACATGTCAAGGTTTCTATGTATGTCCACATAGTGAAATTTAAAATAAATTACTTTTATGTTTTCGTCAACTGAACACACCTAGGTTTTTTCCAAAAAAAGGTACAGTCAGGGTAAAAAGGCGAACGGCAGAATTCGTACAACATACTTTTTTAGTTGTTCTGAGATAGAATTTGTACCACTTATTAAGGCTACTAAACCATTCATTCTTATGTAACGTTAGTATTTTTAGAAGCCCGGATTAATTAATTATATCAATTTAAATATTTAAGTAATTAAACGTAATATAATCTTAAACTAAACGCAACTAAACGTAGTTATGTTTTTAGAAGTTGCCATTTGTCAAATATCACGAGGCTCAAAATGATAAATAATTATTTAAAAATAGAAATGACAGTAAATATAACTAATCAATTACAAATTATACCATTGAATGAATAATTATTGCATACAATCTTAATAATTAACTATTTAATGATAGGAATTATTTTCGCCATCTACGTTTTTTTTTTTTGTATTGGCAATTATTTTATTGACAGGCTAGGAAAATGTTTCCGAATTTCTGTTCAGTTATTTGCTTGTTTTGGATTGTGGTGTTAAGACTACAAAAACCAAGTTGTTTTATTTACCCACACTCAAAAAGGTCTCTCCTAAAGCACCCTAGAACATATCCTTATTCACCAAATCAATGTTAATGTGCCTACACGTAATAATATTTATTGGGACATAACCTCAAAAATAAAACTGGTTATAACTTTTAGGTCCTAACATCTAAAAATCTAAGAATTTTAAAAGGGTTTGCCTATCGTATTGTCTACCAATTAAAACATAAAATATCGCAAAACACGATATTTTATTAGGGTACGAAACTCCCATACAACCCTGCCGTTCGCCTTTAAATAAAAGAAATGTGTAACAATCAAATATTTATTAGAGGATTTGTTAATATAAAGGCAAGCATACTTAGCTAGATCTAAACATTCTAAATATACCTAATAATTTAAAATCATCACAGAAATATCAAATAACTTAACTTAGAAAAATATATTTTTTTCTTTTTAAAGCTTGAACTCAATGACTTTTTTAATATTGAACGATACACTCCACTCCTATACAAACTTAAATGTACCTACTAGTTGCAGTTTGCAGTAAAGTTTATATGAGAGCGGAGTCGAAACATTCAATCTTGAGTAGGTATAGGTGGCACAAAATAAAATATCAAACAAAATAGTCATCAATAGTGCATACTTATGAGATAACAATAATAGATAATTTTACAAACAATAATAATCATTCCACACAACTCTGTAACAATAATATATGGCATTTAGAAAAAAGAGTATTACAGTAATAATAATTAAACTAATAGTATCACAATCATTTTACTAAGACTAGACTAAGATAATATAGAGATCAATACAATCAACAATAAAATATAGAATATAATTTTTCCTAACAATATAAAGATATTTTTATTTACTTCAATTTTTCGATACAGTGACCGATGCTAATTTCTCTTGATTCAAACTCTCTAACAGTGTCTGCGATCATAGTGTTCATTCTGATAGTTTCCATTTTTTTTCTTGATATAGGTCCGTCCATCATTACCTGGCGCCAAAAATCATTCATGTCTCTTTTGATCGCGACCAGGAACTGTACTATATTTGGTTTCCGTTTTAATTTTTTGGCTATTCTGGCATTCCATGCCTCTACAGAATTATTAGTGCGATGATGTTCTTTATAACAGTTGTATGTGTTTGCATAATCAGAATTATCATCCAGCCACGTTTTGATAAAATAGTCGTTAAATGTTGTTGCATCTTCAGTGTTTAAGCATTCCGCCATGATATATAACCAGGCATCTGGTTGTGCGTCAATCGGTAAAAGTGGCAATGTACAACATCTCTTCACGTGATCTTTTCCCAATTTAGACTTTGTTAGTCGCAACATTTCTGCTTTTCTCCACAGACATCTCTTGAAATGAGTATAGCATCCCACAATTTTTATATTCGGAAATTCATATTGCAAAGCTTGAATAAGAGGCTTTTCAAAATCACATGTGATGGTTTCTGGGTTCCACTCCGGTATTTGGCTTTTAATTAAACAAAATAATGTTTTGTAACTTTCAACTGTTCTATTGGGCAGCAAAGCATAAATAGTGGGAATAATATTTGTATGATATTCCGTACTTCCAATATCGACATGAATTGTGAATAGCTGATGGAACTTTCTAACGCATGTTTTAAACGTTCCATCACAGAAGAATCTTTTAGAGTTTGCAACAATCTCTCTCATGTTGTGGTGGGCAAAAACGAGAATACGTTGATCTCCGATGCGATCTGTTACTAAGCCGACCCCGTTTGTCTTTTTAAAAAAAAGGCAATAATTCTACTGGAACCACTTTAATGAACCACAGTACAAAAACACAGATACACAACTTCTTAGTTACATATATTTTGGCAATGTCCCTCTTAATTGCTCCCTTAATTTGGGCACACTAGATTACGCGACGGCGTCCAGAATCTAACTAACTAAATTACACATATTATTTCTATGCACTGGGTAAAAATGCAACATCAGTACTTTAATAAAGGAAAAGTACAGTGTTTGTAAGTAAAAGCTAACTTAGGCTTTATTGCCTTGTAATAAGGGTTATAACAGCTCCCCCTTTTAAACGAAGCTTTATCTCATAAAGATGAAGCGAAGTGAGATTGAAGATGTAACTATTAAGAGAGACATTTTACAGTTTTATTACATTAAAAGTTACATAATTTGGAATGAAAATTGACAACATAGTGCATTACATATTACATTAAAAGTTTAGGTTTCTATTTGACGGAAATCTGACTTTATTAATCTTAGTGGATTTATAATTTGCGTAATGAGTAGGCAAAGATTGAACGGACTTATTGTCTTCTTCAGAAGTTGAAGATACTACCGTCATCTCAATACTATTTGAAATTTTGGACTTGCGTTTGGTATTTTTATTATAACATTGATTAAATATTTGCACGCAGCATCCAGCATGAGAAGAATTTTTGTTCTTAAAATACCTATATAATTTATAAACTAAGTATAAAAATAAACACACAATTAGAATATAAGTAAAAGTAGAATAATAGGGACCATATTTGATAAAATGAGATTCCTTTTCCAAATTATTCAATTCTTGCTCTAAACTATCCATTTGGTGAGTTGCATATTTGAGAGAATCTAAGTTAATTTTGCTCAAAGAGATTGGCGACAAATGTGGTAAACTTTTATTAAATATGTCCTTCTTACAGCAGTCATCCGCTGTTATATCAAAGCTTATATCTAAAGGAGACTTAGTAAATAAAGAATAAGAACTAGTCGGTATCAACTGAACAGTTTTAGAATACCCAATACAATTAGGCAATAGTTTTACAATTCCTGTACCTGTAATTAAATGGTCATTAATGTTTTCATCACATTTAATAGTCAATTTATTTGCATTTGATTGAACATATATCCATTTGTTATTTCTTAATTTTTGCCAAATATCAATCTGACCATATAATATTTTAGCATTGCATTCTGTAGGTAATGACAATGTTATCTCAGTTAGGATTTTAGATTCACAATTAGGGTTACTTATACATGAGTATATAGTATTTAATTCACAAATAGAAAAGTTACTATTTATTATTTTACATTTTTCAAGAGTGTCCAACATAGCATAATGCATCCTGTCATCACTTAATGCAATATAGGAATTAGAAGGTTGAATTAAAGCAAATGTATTATGTGCGTCATCGTGAGGTGTAGGTAGTGGTATGTTTTTATAGGTCATGAACTTATCAGGAGTGATCAAAGGGATTTGTAATATAAAAATGACCTTATCGTTGTAATAATAGGAACTAAATTCGGAAACATCAATAATAGAATGAATATTTTGAATGGTTAAGGGAACTGGAAAATCTAACCTTTTGCTCACTTGACTACTATGCTTAGTTAATTCTAAATAAAGATTAAAGGGACTTATAACACTAGGATGTAGTACATTAACCTTAGAAAATAAAATAGAGTTTAGTGTAGTATCTAGTAAATTAGTTATAGCAAGTAAAGAACCTTCGATAATGTTAAGAAGGTTGTTTAACTTTGAAGTATATAGTAATAGGTTATCGGTCTTCGTAATTTGGGAAAATATTTCATTCATCTGATTAATTTGGGCGTTTAATTTCATCTCATTTTGATTAAGTTTGTAAATGGTAGTGTTAAAATTATTTATAGTAGACTTGATAATGTGAATGTTATCTCTCATTAAATGAAATATTTCTGTTTCACTCTTTTTGCATGATTCAATTGCAGCATCATATTTTCGGGCGTCATCTGCATCTAATGTGCCGAAAAAGAACTTTAAGATTTCACCTCCGAATTCTAAAGATCGTTTAACTTTACTTGTCAATTGATTAGAGATGATATGCGATAAAGATTGCAATTTAATAGAACTAGACTGGATTAAAACTTCGATAGGGCTAGACATGTCTTTGCATGTACCTAACTCTTGTGGTTGAATCTTGTTGCACAAATTTAGAGTATCGTGTAACAGAGATTCAATTTTATTAAGATAAGGTTCTAGAGAAACTAAATCTACGTGGGTGATCACCTTCCAATGATCAGTATAAAAGTTAATATTAGTAATTGGTTCAAAATAAATCCCGGGGCTATGATAGATTGGGATGATGCTTGATTCGGTGCGGCTGAGGCATAAAGTGCCATGGCAGCACGTTATTCTGAAAATAAATATAGTACATAGGTTAAGAAGTAGAAGGCTTAATTTCATTGGTATGGTATTTAATAGCCTTGCGACCAACTTGTAGGGTTACATTGTGCTTGTTATGAACTTTGATAATTTTATAAGGGCCTTTCCATATAGGCGATAAGGCCTTACGGAGCCTATGATGTTGTTTGAGATAAACCATATCTCCTACTTTATAAGTAACGTCACGGGAGCTTGCATCATAGTATTGTTTTGATTTTTCTTTACTATTTATAATGTTTTGAATGGCTTTCTCGCGACTAAAGCGCATTCTATATTGTAAAGCTCGAATATATTCGTTGTATGTATTACCAGAGCTTTCATATAACGAGTTTGGAATGGATGGTTTATAACCATATAATAACTCGTGAGGAGTAAAGTTAGTCGTACTATGAGGTGTAGTATTATAAGCTAGAATTGCAGTGAATAAATAACAATGCCAGTCGTTCTGGTTCTCATTAACAAAAGATTTTAGGTACTCTTTTAAAGTAGCATGTGAGCGTTCAAGAGCTCCATTCGTTTGTGGATGATACGGAGTAGTAAAAAGGGCTTTGACCTTTAGTATTTCGGTTAATTGTTTAAATAATTCGGATGTAAAACATGTACCTAAATCTGTTAGGATGGTTTTAGGAAAACCGAAAAGAGACATGAAATGAACAAGGTTTCTGGCTATTTCTTCACTAGTAGCCGTAACCATTGGGTAAGCGCTAGTGAATTTAGTTAAGTCATCTTGTAAGGTTAAGATGAATCTAAAGTTTTGATAGCCTGCATCGGGTAAGGGACCTACGACGTCAAGGGCCAATCTTTCAAACGGCCTAGTAGATGTGGAAGTTATCTCCATCGGAGCTTTATTTGATTTCCTTAAAGGCTTATTAATTTGGCAAAGCTTGCATTTCTTTACGTATTGTTCTATGTCAGACCGCATGCCTTTCCAATAGTAGGCAGCTTTAATACGCGAATACATTCGTTGTGACCCTGGGTGACCAGCTATAACAGAGTCGTGGTTTTCTTTTAATATTTTAGGAACTTCTACAGGAGTAGGATAGATTAATTGATTTTTATATATGTGAACTTTTATATTGGTATCGTGGAAAATATAGGAAATCATATTATAGATTTTAGTATACGTAAGCTTTGAAAATGGGTCCGTGAAATCTGGTAGTGCCAGGTTGGTAATATTTTGGCAATCAATTAGTGAGTTTCTAAGCTTAATTAGTAAGTTATAAACATCTTTATAACTAGTTTCTTCATAGTGATGTACTTTTGTAAATAGAAAATAGTAGGTTTTATTTTTGTCATTTACACAATGTATTGTAAGTGGCTCGCGTTCGGAGTTTAGTAGATCAGCAGAATTATCTAGCTGCGATAATATTTCCTCGCAATGAGGCATAGAGTAGTCAAAGTCTAAAGAGACTGGACACGCAATTGTGTTTAATTTAGACAAGTGTAGTCCTTGAATACACTCTTCGATGATGGTATTTGGGACTGGAATTTGATTAGTAAATTGAGCTTTGAAATACTGTTCGTAAGAAAAATTATTTAAATTGTTTACATCAATAGCATTGATAGGGCAACGGGATAGCGCATCGGCGTTAGAATTGAGACGACCTTGTTTATAAACGATTTCATAATCGTATTCCTCGAGTTTGAGGCGCCAGCGAATGAGTCTACTACCCGGATCTTTTACATTAAATAGCCACACGAGGGGCCTATGATCTGTTATTATTTTAAATCTATTGCCATATAAATATGGTCGAAATGTTTTAACGGCGAATATAATTGCTAATAACTCTTTTTCCGTAGTTGAGTAATTACCTTCAGGCTTATTTAGAGTGCGCGACGCATAAGCGATCGGCTTATCTTTGCCGACGGGACCCTGAGACAGTATTGCGCCAATGGCAAAGTTACTTGCATCAGTAGTAACATTAAAAGGCTGTGAGAAGTCAGGGTACTGTAGAAGAGGGGCAGTAACTAATTTTTCTTTTAGAATATCGAATGCATGTTGTTGTTCTGTGTCCCAGTGGAACACTGTATCCTTTTTTAATAGAGACGTAAGTGGTTTAGTTAACTTAGAAAAATTTTCAATGAATCTGCGATAATAGCCTATTAGGCCTAGAAATGACTTAATATTTTTAGGATTTTTAGGAACTGGAAATTGCGATACAGCGCTGACCTTTTCAGGATTTGGAGATACACCTTTATCGGTGATAATATGGCCAAGGTAAGTTACTTCATGCCTTAGGAACTCGCACTTGTCCGGTTGAAGTTTTAAATTGTATTCACGAAATTTGTCGAATACTAGTTGTAATTTTTGTATATGATCCTGTAGATTTTGACTATATACTATACAATCGTCAAGATAAATATAGCAATGAAGGCCTTGTAAGCCTGATAACACAGTGTTCATAAGACGCTGAAACGTGGCAGGGGCATTTTTCAGCCCGAAAGGCATTCTGGTAAATTCGTAATGACCAGACATGTCTGAATTTGTGTTAACTGTGAAACCTGTTTTAGGCGCGTCCTTGGGACAAGTTTTCAGTTGGTGGAAGCCACTTGTGAGGTCTAGCGTGCTGAAATATTTAGAGTGACCTAATTGGTCTAAAATATCAGTGATAAGAGGCAGTGGATAAGATTCGGAAACAGTGACGTCATTAAGACGGCGATAGTCAATGACTATCCTCCACTTTTGTTTGCCGGAAGCGTCCATTTTTTTCGGGACTACCCAAACTGGGGCGCTCCAAGGCGAAGTTGAATGTTGAATAATATTTTGGTTTAGCATTTTACGAATTTGGGAATCGACTTCCTCCTTGTGGCATTCAGGGAAACGATATGATTTGACATTAATAGGTGGGGCATCACCTGTGTTAATAGTATGCTGAATAGCATTCGTGAAGGTTAAGGGTTCACCTTCTACATGAAAAATATCTGTATAGTGGGAACAACATTCTAAAAGGGTCTTTTTCTCTTCATTATTTAGATGAGAGCAACGGATAAGATTTAGTACTTTATTTATGCGATCACTTTTCGAACAAGAAATAGCATTAATATTATAAGAATCAATAAATGAACAATCAAGTTCAAGGGGCGTCGCTGTTACGTAATAATCTTTTATTTCAATGTCACAGTCTGTAGTGTTTAAAATGGTCACGTTTGTTTTCCCGTTTGGTTTAATTGAGACAATGCAATTAGCGACATAAACGCCTTCACGTAAGATATGATCTAGTATGAGAGCTTCATTGTTGTGATAAAGTTTAGGAGAGTAATTTGATACAGTGCACTCGATAACTACTTCAGATCGAGCTGGAATATTATATGAAGGTTGAGTATAAATAATAGGAATAGAGTGATTTAATATGGAAATTGATTTTGAAGAGTAATCGATGTTTGTTTTAAAATAACTGCAAAAATCGCTACCGATTATTCCATCATAATTAATAAGATTGATGTCATCTTTAGTGACATGAAACTTGTACTTATGTATACTGCCCGATAAGTTGAACTCCATTTGGAAGGTACCTAGAGTTTCAACTGGAGTTTCAGAACTATTAATACCCTTTAATTTGACAGTTTCAGTAGATAGACTTGGAAGTTTTTGTAAACATGACTCTTTAACGATACTAATAGTTGATCCTGTATCAATAAGGAAACATAACTGTTCACGAGCGTGATTAGTATGTAGGTAAGTATGAGGTAAAGCTACCTTTTTACAGTAATCATTAATTTCGTATATAGGTTTAGGATAATTATAAGATGGCTGTAATTTTTCGGTACATAAGTGACATTTTGTTTTATCACTAGGCGTACTAGAACTCAGTTTAATTGACTGAGATGAAGATTTGGTAGGACTCATCTCTTTTGGATGAGATGCAAATTTAGTAGAACTCATCTCTTTTGGATGAGATGCGAATTTAGTAGAACTCATCTCTTTTGGATGAGATGCGAATTTAGTAGAACTCATCTCTTTTGGATGAGATGCGAATTTAGTAGAACTCATCTCTTTTGGATGAGATGCGAATTTAGTAGAACTCATCTCTTTTGGATGAGATGCGAATTTAGTAGAATTCATCTCTTTTGGATGAGATGCGAATTTAGTAGAACTCATCTCTTTTGGATGAGATGCAAATTTAGTATAATTAGTATAAAAATTAGCATAGGTCGTGTCATTTATAGCTCTGTTCGATTTCGGCAGACACGGTACCGAAATCTCGCTTAGTTTAAATTATCATCATTAATTTTAGCTGTACTTTCACACGTGTGTGTAGGTGCGTCATTAGAGTTAGTAGGTGCCGAGTTACGGTCACGTTGTGCATAGTCAGCGGCTTGCCGTCGCTTCATATTATATTGAAGCTTGCGACACTCTTTGATCAAGTGACCAGCATTTTTACAATAATTGCAAGTTTTAGGATTACCTTCGAGATTAGTATTAGAATTAGGAGACGGTGAATTATTGTAAATTTTAGAATCTCGATCATATTTTTTATTCTTAAAACATTCTGATGGATTATGACCCAGCTTGTTGCAAATAGAACACTGTTTAGGAAATTTTAGATTAGATCTAGATAAGTTGTATAATTTTTCTTCATCTATAGCATACTGTATAGCTTCATTGAGATTAGAGGGATTTTTGCAACGGACAATAGTCGATATGGAAGCGTTTAACCCTAACATAAAGGTGTTTAAGGCAAGGTCCTCCATGGCTGCTATTCTGCCAGGCAGTTCTTTGTCATGTTTGCAACTATAATGTATGTCTGACTGTATACGAGTCAATATTGACTCCACCCTTAAAGAATAAATAGTGACATCCTCATTGGATAATTGCTTACAGTGTTGCAGATCTGATAATAAATGTGTGGCATGCTTTTTCTCCCCGAAAGTAGCCTTTAGGAAGATCTTTAGCTCTGACCACAATGAAAATGACTTAAGGCTACATGCAACCTGTGCTTTACCTTCTAGCTGTGAAATGACAAATTTACATAGCACAGTTTGTTGGTCTAGAGAAGCCAAAGACATGGCATTCTCGCAATTCGTAAGAAATGCAGGGAGGGTTTCCCTGTCACCATTATATGGTTTAATAAATTTGGTTAAAAAAGATAGTGTAATTTTGTCAGACATTTCCTTTGACTTAGGTAACTCTCGTTTAACGGACATAAAAGATTATGATGTGTTGGACAAAATTAAGTTAGCAGCAGTTTAACAGTTAAATAACAATGTTAGAATAACAAGAAATAGAAAAGACAAAACAATTAAAGTAAGTGAAGATAGAAAAGCAGTACTTATAGTGTTAAATTATTTAAAATTATATGAATATCAAAACAGAGACACGAATTCAGAGACACTTTGAATTAGAAAAATGGTATTACACAAGAAACACTCACAGTAACACGATAATTGTTGACACCTGCATTATCGGGTGCGCAGTGGGAACTCGGAGTCCGGAGTCACGTTGCGCTGTGACGTATCGGAGTTGAATTTTCACACGGTGGTTGACTGTGGAATTTCTTGAGTTTGAAGGTTGGTGAGTTAGACCTGGAACCGCTGGTGATTTGATGCCGTCTGGAGCAAACTCACACTATACAGTGGAGGCTGGCTGTCGTCCAAGTGTCGATGTGGCTGGAGCGGGCTCAAGCTGCAGAGCTGAGGCTGATCGTCGTCCAATTACTGATGTGGCTGGAGCGGGCTCAAGCTGAAGAGCTGAGGCTGACCGTCGTCCAAGTAGTGACGCAGGCTTGACCTTGGGTCAAGTCTCACTGTCGGTCAATTGAACAGGGGGCTGTAGATTCGGAATACCAGTGTCTGTTTGACTCAACGTCGTAAGACTTCGTCTCTGGTATCCCACTTCTGACACCAATTTGTTACTAAGCCGACCCCGTTTGTCTTTTTAAAAAAAAGGCAATAATTCTACTGGAACCACTTTAATGAACCACAGTACAAAAACACAGATACACAACTTCTTAGTTACATATATTTTGGCAATGTCCCTCTTAATTGCTCCCTTAATTTGGGCACACTAGATTACGCGACGGCGTCCAGAATCTAACTAACTAAATTACACATATTATTTCTATGCACTGGGTAAAAATGCAACATCAGTACTTTAATAAAGGAAAAGTACAGTGTTTGTAAGTAAAAGCTAACTTAGGCTTTATTGCCTTGTAATAAGGGTTATAACAGATCCGCAAGCAAGATATCTTGAAACTGCTCAGGTACAATTGTTTCGGCTATATTATTGAATGAAATGCGTTGAACGCCCAATGATTTGTTCCTTTTTCTATATAGTTTATTTTTCACACTTTGGAAACGTGGGATATTTGCAACTAAATGTAGTCCTTTTTCTTCCATTCGCTCAATAGTGTCAAAGTATAGACTTGGAACAGAAGCAGCTAGATTATGCTTTACTTGATCCTCACAATCATTTAAATTCATTAGAATCTCGTTATTCGTTATATCACCCTCATGATTATGATCAGTTGTTTTTAATATAGTGGTGTTATTGAAATTTAATTTGATCATAGCTCGACAAGTTGACTTTTTCGAACAACGCCACATTGAAGATTTATCTTTATTTTTTCTTAGGTGTACATATTTGTATCCATCTTTTAATAAAATTGGTTGATTTCTTTGGGAAGTTATGAATGAAAATGTATTTCTGTTTGCCAATGATGGGCCTGCGACTTCTTCTATAGACATATTTGTCTTTACATGAAACAATAAACAAGTTTTTTTTATAAGGAATTAAATACCGCGGCATAGCTAAATTAAAATAATTAAAAAAAATACGTTGTTAAATCTAAAACTTACTGAATACTTACCTATATTAAAATCCACGTCACTTTTAAATGGCACAAATACTGCACTTAATGCACACACCAAACGAAGTAAACTGATAACGAATTATGACCTACCGGGTTGGGATTTATTACCTGCTTCAACCAATTAGAGCAGACTACGTCATTTTAAGTCGCCGGCCGCCGGGAATACAAAAGAGTGTAATAAAACTGGTTCCATGTTGAAGATTATAGACAAGCATAGTAACATGGTAATAGTGACTTTCGAACACTATCGGTGTTAAAAATACAATCTTTATAAATTCATAAATGGTGAATAATTACAAAATTACCCGTGCCTAGCAGTAGGACATTTAGAGGACAATGATAATTCTGATTCAAAAAAATTATCTGCGTGACTGTACTTTGTTATGAATTCGGGTAAAATGTGAACGTGTGTCCAGTTGACGAAAACATAAAAGTAATTTATTTTAAATTTCACTATGTGGACATACATAGAAACTTTGGCATGTCGAAATGACGAAAAAATAATTAGTACTAATTTAAAGTTTCACCAACTGGACACACGTGTGATCAGTCTCTCGTGTCGAGTTGACGAAGAACCCATTTCTTTGACCTAATGAAGATAACAGATACCTACCTACTCATTATTTCTTGAGCGTAAGGTACCTGTCTGTGTATCTATAACTTTTATGAGGGAAGAAACAATAGATTGACCATTACTTATTAACACAATGCCTTTTCTCTTGTCTTCGTTCGAATAAACGTCCAACCTTTTCTTTCATGTACGTTTCCATAACCGACTACGATACGCATATTAACTGGAAAACTTCCTGACACGTCAAAAACTATTTCACCTATTTTTTGAATATCATGTTTCGTGCCAATAAACACTTACCACGCTACATAGTTGTTAACAGTTAAGATTACAATAATATATATCCCTACAAATATTGCCAGGTCACACACAATAATGTAGTCGAGCCGCCCCGCTGTGTCAACTGTCAGCACTATCACAGGAATCACACACCACTAATTTTGTGGGGTGTATTCGCACTGCTAGTTAAGTACCTAGTGACATTTCGGGTCTAAGTTTGGGGTGCATTTAGAACCTCTTGTCATAATACTTAGCAGTCAGCCCCGTATGCAACACTGCTCTTCTAAACACGAGCTGTTTTCGCATAGCTCGTGCCTACGCGAGATAAAGGTATGAGTTTCATATTTCGGAGAAAATTTTACTAATAGAATAATAGGGTTTCTAAATCCTAGACATTCATTGTAATGCTAACATTAACATAATGTTTGGATGAGCGATTTCGGTGAAAGCAGTCAAAATACCGTAAAATCTAGATAACTTCGGTTCAGTAATATAATTCATGGAAGTTCTAATTCTGGATGAGTTCAGACAGACAGCTGTTACTGACAGTTCGTGTAAATACTTAGTTGTTTACCTATGACTTGAGATAATATCAGGCCTGACTTGATTTCAGGTACACCAGTGATGCCTGAAATCATACTGTGTCACCTCGAAACATATCTTAATACTCGAAAAATTAAAACTATTGAGAATAGGGTACTGAAATATGTATCCAACTGAAAAATCACTGCAGCTACGTTTGCTACGTCGAAACTAATCTGATTTAATTTAAATCCGGGTTTAAAACCGAGATTTTTTGGGACAATAAATCTAATTATTTTTGCGAAGAGACTCGACCTCGACTCGGTTACAAGGTTATAGATGCTATTCCAACCTCTAAATTAGGCGCTGAAATCAATCAAATATGGGCGTGGTCAAATAGCTGGGTGAAGGCAGGACGTGGTGTTCCGTCGCTTCCGCGGGCAAGTACCACAGGACAGCACAAGGACAAGCTAGTGAAGTGCTAGTGACATAGTTTTAAGCTATATTTATTAACACAAGTTTTTGTTTCATACTGTATATAATATGTTGGTTTGTAAGGTATATGTCTATGGGCTATTGTAGACTGTTACTGACTAAATGTTTTATTTATTTATTTTATTTATAGCACATACGGCGTACAGTCAACAGATAACGGCAATAGAGCGGTTGGAACCTATTGTTTTAACAGCCGATATTAAACCGTTGGTATTATCAATCATATTGAAGTAGGTATTTAATAAACTTGAGAGATATCCAGTCTGACAGCACCTAAATTAGTTTTTAGGATGCTTGTTCTTTCAGTAATTAATTCACGTAAGGCAGTTCATCCCAGTGAGATATGTTGTTAAATTCTGTTTCATCTAAAGACAAGGTTCTCAACATGGGCGATAACGCCCCCCGGGGGTTGGGGTAGAAGTCCCAGAAAAAATCATATCCTACCTTATGGTTATAAAATATTACACGTTTAAATATAATCGTGGCAATAGCTGTCTAATAAGGTTAAGAACCTATGATCTAGACACGCCAAAATATTGCAGAGCCTTGGTCCTTTCAAAACCACTACCGAAAGCAACAACTGCTGGCTCCAATTACTTACCAAAACCCTACACCGCTCTGCTGGTAAAATAAAATACTACATGTGACCCAACAAAGACATAGAAACCTCTGTCTGCATACCTAATGATGCTCCTAACAGAGAATAGGCTCTATGGCTGTACTACTAGCACACGTACACACGGCAACACATTAAGCTAAACATTTCCAGTTTACACTGATCTCTCATTGTAAGGAAATCCTATACAATGCGAGATCATCTTATACTGGTATGTATAGCTTGATCTGTAGCCGTGCGTACAAGGAGCGCAATTAGCAAGGATATCCCCCATATTGTTCGAATGACTGCGTCGTTTGTCTAGTACCTAGTCGCAAGCTCATTATTTATTTATTAAACATTTTGTAAACTTAACAGGTCAACCCAAAGCGTCTACAAACATTTTGTTACCTAATATACGCGTACGGTAATTTGTTGTTAACATATTATTATTATTGGATACTACTAACTTATAATGAATACAGCTTAGCCTCGTTACGTCGATACCATGAGTTAACTTGTTTGACAGTGTATGAGGTGGGCATTTGCCGCAGATATCATTTTGTTCAGTTTGTCAGTGAACAGGTCCACAGGTCCACATCTTGGGTTAGTACGATCACGTTGAGGACGGTAAGAGTGCGTCGCGTAGTTGCATTTCTTGTAGCACGGGTGCGGGAGCCAGCCACAGCCAGCAGGAGCCGCTGCCGACGCAAACCGCGCTGCTCCGCACCCCGCATTACAAGGTCCTGGGTTCGATTTCCAGGTCGAGTAAAGCGTTATTGGGTTTTTCCATCAGTCATAATAATAAATATGAGACAACATCCACACAAGGTATTCAGGTCCCGAACTAGGTAGAGCCTGTACTAAGGTAACCTGATGACTGATATACATACTTATATACATACAGGGTGTGGCGTAAGTAGTGGTCCACCGTTCAGGATTCGATAAACCAGATAATTAAAAAAAATTAACCATTTTTACCCAAGGTTTCCGAAAATATTTCCTTGTTTGTCTTTTATTTACGAAATTTCTACCTTTTATTACAAATTTGTTTGTAGTTTCAACAAAAACCAAAATTTTCATTTTGATTTCTGTTAATTACTGCTGAATACTAGAGCTATCATGATAAATTATGATTTTTTATGTAAATTCAGCTCGTTTGAAGAAAAAGTTGGTTCTTCTCTAATTTTAACCCTAATTTTTAACTCACCATCAAGTTCAAGAGCGATTTTTGTAAAAAAACTTACTACTAAAAATTGTTAAAATTTTTAATTGTTATAGTTAATTATCTGGTTCATCGAATCCTGAATGGTGGACCACTACTTACGCCACACTCTGAATACACACCCAGACACAGATCAAACAGACATGTTCATGCACACAAATGTTTGACTTGTCCGGGGATCGAACCCGGTACCAGCGGCTCATAAGGCAGGGTCGCTACCAACTGCAACAACCGGTCAGTCTGGAGTCTGGATTTGTTCCCGGTTGATGGCTATATGGTCGCCCCTATTACACGGGACTTAATCATAAAGCAAGCAAGATGTGTAGGAATATATCGCCTTCAGAGCTGAATCACAGCTAAAAAGGGACTGAAAATAGGATTGCGAAGATGCAAGTTTCTGAAGTTAGCGGAAGCCGGGAATTTATGATGTCCGCGGATGAAGCGGGGCTAGAAATGTTATTTTCGTTTGCTTAGGAGTTTGCACTGAGAGATGTTTTCATTGAATGCTGCACAATATTTTTGATAACTAATTTGCAGAATAAATACGTACGTACAGTCACGAGTATAAATATGTTTAAGTCATGTTAGATATTTTTGATCACAACGAGGTAAGTATCCCATTCTTCTGAATTTAACTGAGTAGGCAGATATTTATAACGCCAAACGTGTCCAATATTATTACATTCTAATAGGTGACACGTCTTTTTGATGCAAATTTTGCATCCTATATTTTGGCGTCGTACTTATGTCTCGTCAGATACGTTTTGGTGTTCCTGGGATGTCATATAATTGTGCTGTCACTTTTATATGCCTCCCACAAATAAACACATATATTTTGCCGCCTATGTGTATTAATGGATGAATCATGAAATCAGATATTATTGCCAAGCCGTCCATTGTAATATATTTATGCACGTGACTGTACGGACGTTACTTTTTTTAAATCGACTGAATATGATTTGAAATTTTGATTAATGAATGTTAATTTGAGTTGACTTTACATAAGTCAACTGAAATTCACATTCATAAATCAAAACATAATAAGAGTATTCAACATATCAAATTAACGAAAACCTTGACAACAAACCAAGGAAACACACAACGCAAAACGTGAATTCTTGTTTCGAATGATTAGCCGCACGAACGTAGTGGGTTCAATGTCTGGACGAGGCAATAATTCCATGAAAAATGCATTACAACTTTCAACTTCTTTGTTAAAACACTGCACGGAATCCGAAACTTAACTCTATGATTTATTTAAGGTATTATTGTTGAGTAAGTAAGCCGAAGGATATTTGTGCTTGGATGATAAATTAAGTCTACGAGACGATCCCAATGTTAGAGTTATTAAATGATAAATTATTTTATTTCTGTAAGTAGGTTTGTACAAACACTTTTACACGTCAATTGATTTATTATTTGATAGCTAACTGCCATAACTGCCTCATTGGCCTAGTGGTCGAAAGCACTGCAGAGCACTCGAAAGCACTGCAGGTCGTGGGTACGATTCCCGGGTCGGGCAAAGTGATATTGGGTCTTTCCAACTGGAATTTCTCAGTAGCAGTCTTTAAAAAAAAAAAAAAAAATGCAAGCAGCCGGGAGTCTGGATTTGAGCCCGGTTGATGACAATAGGCTCGCCCCCTAATACATGGGACTTATACATAATTGGCGAAATGTGGTTGTATTATATGTTAACCTTTGCCTGACCTTTCGTAATATAGGCGTGATGTTATGTTATACGATGATTATAAATTACTAGTTGCAGAGATTTAGATGAAAATGGAGTAAACTAATATGTAGGTATCTAGGTTTACTTTTCCAAGCACTCATGCCTGTATAAAGTCACATCACAGTCCTTTTTCAGGTCAGAAGGGGTCGACTGAACTTGACAAATTTGATTCCCTTCTTACATATTATGAAAACCCGATGATCTGTCTTAAGTTTGCACGCGTTTTATTCCGTTTCTCATGAAAAATCTTTCACTAGTAATGTTTATAAAAGCTCGCCCAGCACTTAATTAATTTAAGTGTACAGAAAATATGGCTATATTATGTGGTATAGCTCAAGTAAGAGAGGTTTTTCAGGTCATTAATGATGCGGCTGACGTACGACGCCGGAGTTTACAAGGGTGGGCGGACTCGTCAGTTTCAGTATAGAGAAATTAAACTATAAAGCAGTGGATAGAGTAGAGAACTATCATTAGATATGCGAAATAAACCTTTGGCTTGGAAGCCTCAGGGGTTTGGATGGGATTTTAGAAAACAAGTCACGTTTTTTCAAGTAGGTACCTATTGCTATAACGGTAGATAAAGGTTGGTAATACAAGACAATGATGAAGCATTAATGACATCCAGCGATCCCTTAAGCAAGCTTTCATGAAGTATATTCTTAGAAGACTTTCAAACATTACAAGCTACACACCGCTGTCTAGCTTACAAAATATCAGTTTATATACACGATAGCTACGTTTTCTTTAGAGCTAGAAAACTTAATTTGCTCACCCAAAGGACATAAAACCAGTACGCTGTAAGCGAACTAAGGACGTCTCACTTCGGACGGAGTCGCGGATTTTAAATTAAATTAAAGTTTGGTCGCGTGATCCCTCTAATAGACGGGCTCACAATAGAGCGGGGGAAGCTATTAAAAATGTTCAACTAATAGTTCGAGGTACGTCTGGCAGGTCGGATTGTTTGTGGAAGACTTTATGAAAATTAAATAAAAGCTTGTAAAAAGCTGGTGCATTTATGAAATAATCGTTTAAAGTTGAGTTAGTTGCTTGTTGGGAGGGTTAAGATAAAATTGTTAATTCACCAATTAGGACATTAGTCCTAAAACAAATTTAATTAACTGTCAACCGTTCTTTGTTTGCCTCAAAACACTGAAAACTTTTCTTAATTAAAGTATTTACTGGAATTTAATTCAAACCGATGAAGTATAGCAACTAATAATGACCTCACCAGTTACCTTCGAAGGTTATAGAAAAGTTAACTAACCAATTTCCATTGTAAATAAGGCCACAAAGTGGTGTCAAACCGTCAGTTACCGACAAGGCACATTGGCTCAACAAAACTCAACTTCGAACTACAAAGTTACATATGTATAAGGAGAAATGCATGCATGTGCAAAATAACAAGCGGGTTTGAGGGAAGTTTTAGCCAAACCGCAAGAGTATATTTTAAGTTAGTAGCTACGTAACAGGCTTCTGTAAACGTTGGGAAACGAGACGAGGACTAAGTGACTAACCACTACCAGGAGCCTTTTACTTTGTTGAACGACGTGAGGACTTTTTAGGTCACAAATTAGCTGGAGATTTAGTTCGTGTAAGAGTTAAAAAAACGTCTTTTACTATGTAAATGCAGTCCCATTTAGCCCTTCTCCAAAAGTATAGCACTCTTGGCATATGGATAACCTTTGGAAAAACATAAATTACGGACCCACATTTATCGCCCTTCATTAATTCCTCCGCCTCCACTTACAAAAACATTCTCACCACCGTCTTCAAGATTTACAGCCAAGTCATAAATTCTATTCATTCAGCCGAGTAGGTCCCCGAGAACTGCGGCCTGACAAACAAAAACAACGCCAGGTAAATTGGGACGAATTTAGGCGTTTGAAGCTATCCAGAGGGGACAGACCAAGAAGGTACTGAGCTAAAAACGGCACCGAGCTTGACGTAGACAGCCCAGGCGAAATGATTACCCAGACCTACAATGGAGGTGTCCGGATATCCTTGGCTTCATTTCGTATTCTAAATCACGCTAGCAAAAAGGTTTTCGGCAAACAAGAAAAACTTATGAAGATTTGTAAACTAAATTATGGAGGGAAAAGTTATGGAACGTTGAATGCATGGGCTGTAAGTTTGATTTCGGGTGCGATGGTCAACTTGAAGTCAAACAGAAATAATAATAAGATGGAAGTTTTGGCAGAATTCATACGTTAGATTTATCCTCTACCAGTTTTGGGATTTATCAAATAGTTCTTTTTCCATAACAAAGGTTTATTTTGAGCCACTTTCTGTATATACAATTTTGAGACATCTTTTCTTATAACCTCGAGTTGCCAGCCGACTATTTACTATTCTAACTCCAGTAAATTTTGTCAGCACCACAAACTAACGTTTCTTAGACTGTGATATTATGCAAGAGCTAGAAATTAGCCAGTTCACCGTGCTTTGAACAATATGATAATATTCTGAACATTGAGTTGCTCGTAGATCAGAGTGGCAGTCTTGTTATAGCGACTGAAACTGACTGCTTCGTTAGTGTAATCGTGAATCCTCGAGATAAATGTCCTTGTGTTGCGGTGAGCTTGTTAAAGCTTGAATAAACTATGAAACCGGTAAATCCAAGAGAGTATCTACTCACAAAGTCCATGTTACATTTCACTTTTTAGATAAGTAGAGCCTTTGGTAATTTTGAAGTCTTGTTTTCTCTTCAATAAAAAGGAAGCCTTTGCACGATTACTGAGAGTAGAGGTAATCTAATATTTTATTATAACTTTACCTTCAAAGTAAGACTTCGTAAATCAAAGGAATTGGTAAAACTCAGCAAATATTTTGAAGGCTCCTTCAAACAGAAACTACACGCGACGCGAATCGCACGCTACACAAAGGCACCAGTAGTCGCGCGACTACCGGTGCCTTTGTGTAGCGTGCGATTCGTGAAGATGTATCAATTTCCGAAAAAAAAGTGCCCCAAATACCTAAACAAAACAATTAATTCCCGACTTAATAACTTTTTCCACTTAAAACTCTCGTATACGTGAGAAAAATTGGGGCCCTTAGGTACTAGGGCGCGATTAACAATTTGCATGTGAAAGCGAGACCGGGTGGCGCGCGTGATCTGAATTAATGAGCGCACGATTTGACGTGAGCGAATGGACGCTATTGAGAGATGTCGCCGCGGTTACGTCCGACCAGTTTGTGGTCAAGCCGGCCGAGGTTTAGTGGACTGTGCTTGGTTTTCAGTTCATCATTATGAATCACGGTCTGTCGTTGTTTACGACCGGAATTTCATCAAATTGTCGAAACAGACTTTTTGGGGAAAAAAATACACGATATTGGCAATTTCCGCAATTAATGGATAATTCGAAGAACAAAGTAAACAATATTACTGCAGAAAAAGCTCAAGGGAATGTCTTAAAAAGATTCCAAAACTGTGGAAGTTTTGGAATCTTTTCAACGATTAAAATCCCAAGACGCTTACAAAATCCTCAAGAAAGCCTTTCAACATTTACACCAATTTCCGATACAAATGAGTTTATTCCGCTAGTTAGAGCCTCCTTCATTGTGGCTTCATATCTCCCAATTGCCAAATAATTTATCGGTTGTAATGGTCGCTTTTGGTCTGCGGTGGTCAGATGGACCGATTTAGATAGTATTGATCACGGAGAGCTGTCGGCATTCAGGTCATCGGTTAGGTATTGAGTTTTAGTGCGTTAGACTTATGCTGATGACTTACTGAGAGCTTAAATGGTTATGTGTGGGTTTGAAATGTTCTAAGTATGATATGTAGAGGCTATCCTTTGAAGTGCGCGTAACAAGAGGAAACGTGTTCAAATCTCCATAACCACTTAGTAGAAATTAGGATGATATTCCCTTGTGAAATCTTTTGCGAGTTCCCTTAAGATATTGCGCTGTTACAAACAACACGCATTGCGTGTGATAGAGTACAGCGTATGCATGGCAAACGATTTAATGGCTTCATGTGCTTCAGCATATCCACCCGGAAAAGAAAGAAAGATCAGTAAGATAACAAAGCAATCACCCTATCTGTTGATCTGAGGGTAGTAAAATAAAAGTTTGAGAACTTTCCGATGTCTGATGCCATCATCGTTACGTGGTTACCACTTATTATGCTAATAACAGTTCTGTGAAGGCGAGCATCTTGCCGTAACGGGTTTTATGTCACATTACTTACTATTAGTGGTTAGTTATGTAAATTTTATTGATAGGGCTTTCTTTTGTTTGTGATTGTTATCAAGAGGTTACAGCACTACCTAAGTCCTCGGGGATTTAAGGGGCTGAAGGGTTGTTGTGTTTGCCGTAACTCACTTTGAGCAAGAGGATATAAACTTTCTGGTGTCTGGGGAACGGATCAAAGTGTCTGATCCACTCATAACAAAAGCTAAAGGTTCTTTCTCTGGAAAGGAAAATCAATCATCTCAAAATTTAATATTTGATCTTGAAAACATGAAACAGAAGCTACACAAATTCAGTGACAACATCTACGTAGTAAGTCCACACTTAACTATCACAATGCACGACTGCCCACTACGTCACTAACCTCTATTTACCAATCCATCCAAAACTCGATCAACTAGTAGCGAGCGTTGGTCACAGCGGCACACGGTGGGCTGAAAATCGGCTTTCATAGACTTAGGTATATGTCAATTTGCAAGTGCCAGATTTTTTGCCGGAAACTATATACAAAAATGACTTCCCAGTTAATTCAGCACAAAATCAAAGGAAATATATTTTTTGTTACGAAAAATTTGTATGAAGGTAGTATGAAAAATCTAATTATCTTTTAAACGGCAAGGTAAACGGTAATATCCTTACAGGTGGTTATAGTACTAATTATTTATGATTTTTGTCATACATAAAATAAAAGTTACCACCGCCGATTTTTTTTAAAATCATCTATATATTTTTATTCATTTTTACATATGAAACCGGTGTCTTTTAGTGTCTAATAAGTTAAGAACATCGATATGAACATTTTTATTGACCCAAATATTAAGAATATAATTATAACAAAATAAAAATAAATAGCTGTTCATTCTTTTTTTATTGAAAATTTAAATAAAAAAGAGGTTACAAAAATATTATTTAATTGTACTTATTTGTACAATTAAATAAAATATTTTAAAAACGAGTTTGTGGAATTATTAACTACCAATACGTTATTGGTACAATAAACTAACATAAATAACAAAAAAACATGAAAAAATATCATTAAATATTACAAATTTTCCTTATCACTCTCGCTGTCGGATATCTAAAAACTCGAACTCAGTTTCCTGAAACCTAATTACCATCTGTAAGGATATTACCATTTTCCTTGCCGTTTAAGAGATAATTAGATTTTTCATACTAGTTTCATACACATTTTTCGTAAATAAATTACAATTCCTTCGTTTTTGTGCGTAATTAACTGGGGTGTAATTTTTGTATATAGTAATAACCAATAGAAGCGGTATCTGGTAAAAAAATCCGGCACTTACAAATTGAAACCCCTAAGTCCATGAAAGCCGATTTTCAGCCCACCGTGCGGCAGTGAATTCAGCGATTTGTTTGTGAATAACCGCACAAGTTGACGAGGCCGACTGTACCCAACATTGCACACGGCATTCAATTCCGTTTGAATTTTCAACACTTATTTTTGCGGGTTCCAACAATTGCTGTGGGACTTTCGATAGAGTCGCGTAAATGCCGAGCTATTGTTGAGTAAATTGGACTGCAGGATTGATAGGTGAGTGATATTAAAGTGAATTATCTTGGGACTTGTCTGGACGGCGGCGGCGATTGGATTGGATGAATGAATGACCCCTGGTTTCTGATGGGTGACGAAATTCAGTTTTAAGTCGCTGTTAAGTCTTATTCTGTCTCTGTCAGTTAAACGTTTATTGTAGCGAGAGATAGAATTATTAGAACGTCTTCGAACTTAGGGTTCCATACCCAAAGGGTGCCAACGGAACCCTTATTACTAAGCCTCCGCTGTACGTCCGTCTGTCTGTCAGCGGGCTGTATCTCCTGAACTGTAATAGGTAGACGGTTGAAATTTTCACACAGTGTGTATTGCCGCTATAACAACAAATAATAAAAATAAATTAAAGGCGGTCTCGATACAATAAACGTGTTTTTTTTTCGGTGTTTTTTGCCTTGTGGTAACGGAACCCTTCGTGTGCGAGTCCGACTCGCACTTGGCCGGTTTTTAATTCGAGACTGAGAATCTTAATAAGAATTATACGCTATCATATCTCAAGAATAAAATAGAATACCTACTCTTTATTGTGTACACCATATGGATTACAGATTTAAAAGTAAAAAAAAAGTAGGTAGCTTACTTTTTTATTTTTTCGTTATAATTATTGTTTAGCAGTAATAATCAACCGTAGTGTAGGCATCGAACTAATTATTTCCAATTAATAAGCACGGCTATAATGTATTATGTACTCTGATACGTGTTTGTGGAATGCATAGCCGACGTTTAGTAAACTGTAGCTACTAATGAGTTAATGTAATCAATAGGTATAGCTTTAAATGTCATATGTAGGTACCCAATTAGCCAGGTGTGCTTAATTAGATAACATAAATAAGGCTGACTAATAAGCTAATTATCTGTGACGAGATAAGCTGAATTAATTGGTGTATATCAGTAATTGAAACTAATAGAAACAGGGGCACGAAAGGGGTTGAAGTTGTTGGTCACACTCACGTTTTAACCGAACCCCGACCCACTAATCTGTATTCATTCGTGGTAAGCCAAAGTTGAGCAATAGTTGCTTGCGACAATTCATATTGCTGGAGACAATGTTTTTTTCTTGCCAGCATCATACATCCAGCTACAAGAAATAATATTTCCTATACCTACCTATTTTTTTTACCTTTAGAATTATAGAGACCTAATTAGAAAATGTAAGATTTTAAATTAGGTCTCTATAATTCTAAAGTTTTTTTGTTTTAGAACGTCTAGATAAATAACTTAAATAAGATATAACATTGAAATATTACGAATTTTATGAAAGTGTAAACGAATAGTCTCCCTTTTCTATAAAATGTTTAAACATACGAACTGTTATTCAACGTTTTCCAAAAACTTGTTTTTTCTAGATAGGTCTCTTTAATTCTAAAGGTGCGATATGTTGCTGAAACAATGTACAGCAACTTTAGTTTACCATGAATACGTAGCTTCATACTTCCATTGTAGTAAGAAAATACTAAGGTAATACTAACTCATATTCAGATTACCGCGAGAAATTCCAAAGCCTAGACAGACAAGGTCTAATATAATCAAAACTGACCGGAACCATGAAATACCATAGGGCAAAGTTCAGGAAAAACGGCCATTTTAAATGTATGAATAACGTGCTCTAATGGATGTTTTGAAAAATCGGCTTTATTTGTATTGTGACCATTGTGTAAAGAACAACAAATGTACTTACCTGTGTGTAGTGCACTTTAGAACACTTAGGAACTCAACGCTGTACGTGGTTCTAATCTACAATGGCTTTGAGAAAGAAAACGAGGGATGTGTGACCGTCTATGTTTTGGTCGAGAAAATAGCAATTTAAAACGAACATTTTGTGATCCATTAAGATAATTATCTGAAGGTGTAATCAATCATAAAAGAAAGCACTTTGAAGTCAAGTTATTATGCAAATCGAGCAGATTACAAACTAACAGGCTATAAATGAAAATTGTTGGGAGCTGGTCATCTCACTTTTATTGTGCCGTAAAAACACTTTGTTCTCGTCGGATAATTGGGTGTTTTCGATCCTATAGTGTTTGATTACCTATTTAAAATGATAGAACTTAGCAAATAACATAGAGTAAGTATTATCAATTTCATTCATGTATTTCAGAACATTAAAATCAACGTACTTTCCAGCAAAGTTTGCCGATACTTTTAACATTCAAACGTAGGGAGTGACGTAACGAAATCGGTCAATCCCAAGGGCGGTATTAAATATCGCTATAAAGTGCGCTGGAGCTAATAAAAGTACGGATAGGAAGGTTTTATAACTGTATGTATGTATTCTTAGCTTCGATAAAGCTTATAAAAGTCTAGATAAAAATCCTTTGGTTCATCCAAGGTTGTTTGGAAACTATCGTTATTAGAGATATGGTCACCCATCGGCTTTCATGTAGACAATTATTAGAATAAAATAAAATTTAAAATAAAAAAATGCCCGGACACAAACAAAAACCTCTAAAAAACGGCTGAACAAATTTTCGTCTTTTTTTTGTAGCTAAGAACACTGTCACGTCACATTTTAAACAAGACAAAAAATAAAATAAATAGGTTTAGCCGTTTGGGAGCTTCGATGCCGCAGACAGAGACGCAGATACACACGTTAAACTTATAACACCCCTCTTTTTCCCTCGGGGGTTAAAATATTCAGTTATATCGTCAATATACTAAGCAAGACTGTAGTGAAAATTTATCCGGAAGACACACCTTGGTAACAGGCGATTAATTATCACACCGGAGAGAACTACAAGTAAACAAAAATTTATATCACCATCGGGCCATGCCTCCCCTAAATATGAAAATGTGACGATAATTTTCAAAGCCTGAAATTTTTAGGCGCGTTATAAATTAATTATAACAAAGGCCTTAATTATAGATCTGTTTGCTTAATTTTGGCTTCATTCGAAATTGTTGCAAGCCCAAATCATTCATCAATGACATATTGCCAAAGAAACGCTAGTGTGATGAGTGATGACTTAGAGGCGTTTATGGGAGATTGGCCTGAGAAGGCAAGAGTGGAAAGCTGTGGGTAGTCCGTTTCCCAGCAGTAGGTCAATAAAAGTTAAATAAAAAATATTGCAAAGACATCATCTTCACACAAC
Organism: Brachylomia viminalis; assembly: GCA_937001585.2. Classification (NCBI taxonomy): domain Eukaryota; kingdom Metazoa; phylum Arthropoda; class Insecta; order Lepidoptera; family Noctuidae; genus Brachylomia; species Brachylomia viminalis. The sequence goes on along the minus strand of OW443310.2, from coordinate 24,358,560 downwards.
AATAATAATTAACTGAATATCCATGTCTTCCAACAACAGAATACATCATAAACTTCCAAGAATCCCACCGACTGCTCAACTTACTGCGCTTCAAACAGCAAAGTTGATGTGACATGGATTGGTTGCATAAGTTGTGTCCGATATGTCATCCACACTTAATAGGCAAAAGGAACTCTGTCTATCCGTCTGTTACCTTTTTACGAAACCACTGAGCCGATCATTAGTAAATTTGACATGTGGGTAGCCTGGTACCTCAAGAAGGACATAAGGTACCTACTTTTCATCCTGACCAATTGTAATGAATAATGATGAAATAGTCGTGCTCGTTAAAAAATCGGGCATAATCCACATTTTAATGTTATAAATATGATAATACGAGCGTTTTAGTAGAATGAAGTACGACTGTATGTATGTAAATAACAGGGTTTTACAAAAGCTTATTCAAATTTCAATTTCCTGTAGGTTTAACGGTAAAACAAAAAAAAAGTCCTGAAACAATGAAAGCCATGCCAAGGTAGTTTCATAAATCAATTATTACGTAGGTAGGTACTCGTTTTGTCGTGTGTTTATCCACAACTTTACACACGTTTATAATTATTTCTAACCGTTACTGTTTTCAATATAATTGTTACATCGGCATCGGCCAGTAATTGTCATACGACAAGTTCAATGCCATATGAACAGGTATCATAATCAGCCTATAATGTTCCCACTGCTGGGACACAGGCCTCCTCTCGGTCAGAGGAAGTGGGCAGGTATATACAGGGTTATTTGTACTACGTCGGAAATCCATTAATGGGATGTAGGGGTTGTCATTTGCAACCAAATTACCCCTTAGGACCGCTATGCAAATGTCAACCATTCTCCAGTCATTTGACATTTCATATTTTTTTGAAGATATCTGATATCTTATTGTATCTCGTTAGATAGCTGAGAATTTTTACATATTTATGGAATGTTCTGTCGATAAACCCATGTTTTTTTTTTGCAGAAATCAACTATGTTAGTCAAATAACCTGCTCAAAATTATCAAAATTGTGTGCTCTTATTTAAAAAATATTAAAGATAATTGACAATTTATGGTTGATTATTATGTACCTACCTATTGAAGTAGAAGCACATAAAAGTAATAAAAAATAAAAATAAAACATGCATTGTTCTTTTCAATACATTTTCGAAATTGTATACCGCCAAAAAATATAAAATGTCAAATTACTCCGAAATGGTTGTCATTTGCATAGGGGTGATAAGGGGTCATTTGGTTGCAAATGACCTCCCCTACATCCCCTTAATGGATTGCCGACATATTACCAACAACCATGTATATTATCAACGCTATTATCAATGCTATTGCCATTGAAAGCGCAAGTTGGGAGTGTGGTATTTGATTTAACGTCGTAGTTAGTATACACGATGATAGTAAGAGGTAAGGTAAGTTCCAAATATCAGTGATTGAAAAGCTCAATCATCGAAGACATCCGATTTCTTCCAAGTTCAAATGAAACATTCCAATGGTAGAACAAACACGTTATTACATTCCCAGACGCGTCCCCCATATTAAAGCTTTTACATCAAAACTACCTACTTTTACGAAATCTCAAGAAAAATGGCTTCTACACTGTCGAGCAGATAAAATACAAAGTGGAAAAAAGAAAAAACTGTGTAGTAATTCTTATTTGTGCGACGTCGTGCGTTAACCCCGTCTGTCTTATTGGTCCCGTGGTACCGATGGGTGCCTGTTGCTAATCTCGATGGATACCCGGGTTGAGATACCAACAGGAAATATGTAGGATAGGTACTTCAGATGGTAGGAAATTAAATACAATTTGTAGATCAGATATGACTACGAGGAAGACGCTTGTCAATTGCGTTGCTCAAAGAATGCATTGTAGTACTGGATTCAAGCTTTGATGTTCAAGACCTTTCTATGAAGAGGTTTGATGAAACTTAGACATCCCAGCTAGATTGGATTGTCAATTAGATTGAGAACTACGGACGTGTTTCGAACTTTATTGTAAAACTAGCTTTGCCCCGCGGATTCACCCGCGTAAGTTCAATCGATCCCGTGAGGATAACTGGATTAAAAGTATCCTATGTCCTAATTCAGGTCCCGGTCTACCCACATGTGCCAAATTTCATCCAAATCCTTTCTGCCGTTTTAGCGTGAAAGCGTAACAAACATGCAAAACATCCTTTTTTTGCTTTTTTATATGAGTTAAGATAATGTAGGTTACGAAGTTTAGTTATTAGTCGAGATAATCTAATGGGAGGGCCAGACCTGTCAAATTATGTAGGCCGTAGGAAAATCCTATCCTGGCTTATACGTCTGAAAACCGCTAAAATGTGATTTGGAGAATTACGAACAACGAACCGAAACAAACGAGCCGATTGTGAACTAATCGGCTTATTCGATTTCGATTCTTGTAATCTTCTTCAATAAGCTTATTTCTTAATAAAATTAATTTAAATAACGCGTGTTACGTCATTATTAGGTGGGAAAAACATCAAACATCTCGTTAGTCTCATTTTATCCCAAGAATAGGCATACAAACCTAATAATATTCAATTACCGACTAATTTATCCGTCTACAAGAACAACCTTAGCACAACTTAATTAAACGAAGATTGCAGACAGTATACAGTATACTTTATAGCTAAAACAATATAGCACCATTAGAGATAATAAAATTCAATCCAAAAGGCACGATTTGATTAAAAAGTTGAGTAAATGCACTATTGAATCACTAGTTTATTTCACTATTCAACTGTCACACACATCCCAACACTAAGATCACGTGTCACTTGCTGTCAACAATAAAAATGGAAAACGAATAAAACCGTTATTCTGTTTTCAAAATTGAATTCGGTGGCCCATTTGGTTAGGGTATTTATTCGCGGCGCTTGGGTGGCGCGAGGCGGGCGGTCGGGACGCTCTTCCCGCCCATCTGACGGGCTTGCCGCCCTCGGTGACGTACGAAAACATTGCAGACTTATCGGACCGGCTAAATGTTGTGTTACATGAGCTTTTAAATGTGGTATTGGTTTTATTGGTCAATCGAACATATTGGAGATATGATTACTCAAACGTTGCTTTGTCATGTTTTTATGGTGTGGTTAATTTTGCGGATTTGCACCGCATAGCCGCTTGATATTAAGTTTCAACAATTTAGTTTTATTTCACTGGGTGTTTGTAATACAAAGTTTGTATTCAACGGCACTTATATCGTTACCCACATTTTTGCTCCCCTTTTCCGAATTGGGGCACGTTTTTCTCAATCTCCGGTCACAAAAACTGTCAACCATCTACCGTCTCAAGGTGCCCATGGGATTGCACCCCTTTCGTGCAATTAAGTGTCCTAAGTGCTCGTCCCCTTGTCCATAATGTCTTTAAGTTTCACCGCGGTACTTATTTGAGAAGAAGTGACAATCGGCTGATGGACGGAGACTGGCAAAATTACGTAATCGACGTCGGTTTAAGGGCTCCCACACATAACTGCGAATTCGCATCGCATCGCAAATGTCTGCGAGCTCGCTAACCTACTGATCAAGCGCCAAGCTCACAGATTTTTACGATGCGACGTCGCATCGTAGTTTTGTGTGGGAGCCCTAAAAGTGGCGGGATAAAAGCGATTTATATCAGTTTTTCGCGAAAGAAATCCTAAAGTAGAAATTCTGATTATTTTCTTCCAAGTAAAAATTAGAAAAACCTTTTTTCATGTTTGCCTAATCTATCGTCTTTTTTAAGGACTTGATTTCTTTCTTTTCGATACGACAAAAACAAAGTTAGAAAAATAATCTTGCCAAAGCTTTCTTTTCCAAACATAACAATTACTATTTTCGTATTTAAACGCAGATAAGTAATATTAAGTTTGCCGAGGCTTTTCTTCTAAGAAAATATCCTCCGCTCATGTAAAAAGATTTCAGAAATAAATTTGTCAACACAAATTCGCCAATCATTTCCCAAATTACCGTATCCATATTTCAGCGGCTCGTACCGAAGGCATCCATTGACAGAATTCTTCACGTTGTGCGTGCGTAAAGGTAATGAGCTTTCAGCATTTAATAAACATTCGCTGAAAGGCCCCAGCTCACGGCACGCCCAAATGCATTTCAATGATTTACCACTGAAATGCTCAAAATTGGGTTAAGTATCCACTATTCATTGGGAGTTCCCGTGAATTACTGAAGTTATTTTTACGGGTTTGAGTTAATCGAATTCTGGTGGTGTCAATACTGTTTTTATGTGATAAATGCATGAACGGTAACTGATAGTGCAGCTATTTGTCTGTATACTCTACAGAAAGTACGCAGCAAAGTTATGAAGTGCCCGCATTTGCACTTTATTCAATGCTTTTAGCGGGCACTCAGGTGAAGCCGTGTAGTGTCTGTCATCTTGGATATTACTGCATTTTTCGTATAACTTTTCTAGACTATTTTACAACCAGCGTGTTGCTATGCTAGCATTTTTTAAGACCCGGTAGTCGGTACCTACGCTATTGTATGTCAAGCGGACGCCTTTGCCCAGCAGTGGGATGATACAGGCTAACAGTAACAGTAACCTATGATATTACGCAAAAGACAGAAAGCATCTACGGAAATAGAGACAGATACATTTATTTTAATTTCCAAACTCGAACAGCGTCGAAAGCTGTAAATATTACATATGAAACCTCTTCCAAAATTAAATTGTATTCAACAATATTCCGTCTCAGAAGTTTAGCGGGACGTTGGTAGAGAGTGATACTACAACCAGCATGTTCAAAAAACACATGATCATTGAATCCCAGCGGAGTTCGCTCAATGCACACGACACTGTGAGAATGTCTGTACATGAATGAGTGTCCCGTATCATCGAGCAGGGAGTGCATTCGATCGGATACTCACTGCTAGAGGTGTTACAGGAAATTGAGGACCGATGTTTGAGGTATGGAGTGTGTTTAGCCTGAAAGATGTAACGTAAGGGCAGGCCAAACCATGGTGCTGGCACCTTTAGGAGAGTTTCGGTGCATACTATGGTAAGTGGATATTAGAACCACTCGTTGATTGCTGGATTTTGAATTTGTAGCAACAAGAAGGTGTAGTGTTGAAGGTGCTTTGTGAGCACACAAAGCACCTCAACAACCATTCCCATTTGGAACTAAAACCTTTAAGCTGTCGCAGCAACTAAAACTTATCACGACTCGGTACCAAAAAGATCGACTCAATGCTACAACATACATACTACAGAATCATTACAAAATACATACGTTCTACATCTTCTCAGAGTTATATTTTATCTAACGATAATGAGCCCGTATTTACCCACCGCTGCGCTCTTATCTGTAACACGCCACGGCCTTGTCCTGATCCATGCCAATCATGCCAATCGAGCTGCCTTCAATTGCAAACGAATTTCCGCATGAAGGAGCAAAAATCTACTTTTACGCTTATTTCGGAGTGGAGTGGGGGATCAAATATTTATTACTCAAAAAGATCTAGTCTAAAAAGGTTTCAGGATTATAAGTATAATATGATAGAAATTCTTCTGACAAGGTTAGGATACTTTTTATAATTGGTTTGGGGCTTGTGAGAGGTAGTAATGATAGATCTTTAGTGACCAAGGGGCTATAAAAACCCTCTTTACCCCTTTATCAGAAAATGAATGGCGTTATTAAAAATAACTGCCATAAAGTCACCATTTTGAATGTTAAGGGTGGAAGACATGTAGAGAGTAAAACTAAAGGTAATTATTCAAATGAGTAATAAATGGGTAATGATGAATGAGTAATAATGGGTAATAAAGCTGAGCGAGTTTTTTGTCCAAAACACAAATACTGTAACTACGAAAAGTGCTAATCTGGACCTTTTTTTACTGATCACACTAAACAGCGGTAGGTACCGCCCAATCAACAAATCCTAAACAGTTGTTTAAGCCGTTGATTTAGAAAATAAAACCATTTCTATTAAACAGTGTGTCTAGTCACCGATGTCCAACCCATTAAGGGCAAGTAACACGAATAAATCTATCGACAAATCACCCATCATAACCCAACCGTATTAAAATGGCTGTCATTTTTAAGATCAACTAAGTACGGTCGCGCGCATCAATTTAAGTGATGGTGATTAATGATATACAGATAGCAAAAGGACACAAAAGTGGTTTCGTTCGACAGCTATGATTGTACGCAACCAACTGATATTAATTTTTTTGGTAAAATATCCAATTATGAAAAAATTGGCATTTTTATTTTGTTAAAATTACATATGATGTGTCGATAAAATTGATCGTATTACTTGTCCATAATGGGTTGGACATCAGTGACCAGATACCCTGTATATTTCTCTATGGAAATATTATAAATATTTTTCATAAAATAATTGGAATCAACACAAAAAGTATTCGAACTGCCATCTCCACATTGTCCACCTTACTTAACTCAATCATAGCAATATAACCAGTGATTGCATATCCCTGCCTCATTCCCAGGGGTGTCACACTATTTGTTCGGCCCGTAATATGTCATCCGGACATTAAGCGGACATGCGACGGACTGCCCGTCTACCCACAATAATAATTATCTATCGATACTGCTAACAAACGAACGATAAAATCTATACCGTTGTCAATTGTAGTGACGATGTCGAACAGCTAAATTGGCAGTTATCGATTATTCTGTCGGTAAGGTTTTTAATCATAATAGATAGTGAGTTGTTATGACTAACTTGATTGTGAGGCATGTTTAAAATTAAGAGTAGGCAAAAAATTTCAACTAAAGCTTTCATACATCTTCACAAGCTCGATATTTTTAAAGCAAGCCAACATTTTATAGAAAGCTGAGCTTTAAAGTTACCTTATTAAAATTCCTAATGATAAATTACCGTGACAGTTTTACCACCCCTTTTAATCGTGGGCAATACCGACATACTTAACTCTACTTTCAGATTTCCCTTCCCCATCGATTTTATTCACTGACGTTCCTTAATTACTGAATATTGTTGTGTGAGTGCATTGAACTATTAATAAGACAGCTCGGCGACTAGACGCACGACAATTTTCATATACTTCGTTCAAAGCTCCGCATACTTTGCATCGAGTTGCACAGTCGCATCGACAGGGTAGGAGAGTCACTGGTTCTCGCTATTTGTCGCGGCGCCTAGAAGCACGGTGCACGCGCACAATGCCCGAAAACGTGTATTGAGCCATTAAGACATGGCGCACACTATGCGACATGCTACTGTTCGGCGACTAGACGCAACGACAGGCTGCGGCCGACAATGTTCATAATTATATTTTGTTCAATGCTTGGCGTCGAGTTGCAGAGTCGCAACAGCAGGCCAGGGGAGTCGAACCATGTAATTATTTAAATATCTATGAATGCAGTTTAAATTGTTTTTTAAATTCAAACAGTCTTCTTTCAGTAAAATGTTCCATCTACAATATTCAAGGTACTTTCCCTCCATGTGGGATATCCGTGGGACGCCCTGTATATAGCTACCTTTAATTGCTACTCGTTATACCATACGTTTTTATATTCACCAGAATAGCCAGTTTAGTCGCTGAGCCTAATTTTGTGAGTATTGGACCTAAAAGTTTTAATTAAACCGACGGCTTTGTAAGCTTTAATGAAAACGCATTGTCGTTTAAAATATGATCTAGTTTTAATGAACGTTTGGTAATGTAATGTGCTGGCAGATTAGCGTGTGAATTAGTTTATCTGTTTATATGTCCAAAATGAGAATAATTGTGATCATGAAAGTTTTAGTAGAATAAAGTGAAAATGTAAAGATTTTTTACACATTTAGTGTACTTACAGCAAACAGAAATAGGTCCTAAACTCCAATATACGAAATTTCAGTCGAAAATCTTAAAAAAATCAACACAATATCGGAAAAACTTTCCAAAAAAGGTGAAAATGGGTCGTGATCGTGAAACGTATTCATTCCCCTTAAAAAATATACCTTCAATAAACAACTCTAACGTATTATTAACATTCTTAGCCTGTCAAAGTTAATGGATCCTAATTTATATGGAGGAAACAAAGGGAAAGAGGCTGGTTCGTCATAAATATGGTTAAGAGTATTATGGTGTAAAAGTAGGGGTAAGTGTGCTATATCACGAATAGTGCATTTACGTTCTATACAAAAACATGATCAAAAGGGATGTTATATTCTAATTTGTTAATAATAGGGGTTAAAGTATGAAATTGCCGTTTTATTGTATTAGGCACTTCGAATTGACATAGAACCTTCATGGTTTGAGATTTTTGAGTGAAACTTTTTTCACATGGTACCTATGAAGTTCTTCTTTTAAAAAATGTGCAACATTCGATTATCGACTTTCAGTTGTTTTTTTTATGCAGCTTAGACAAGAAAGATGGATACTTCGAAAATACGAGTTATTTTTGAATACGAATTCCGACGCGGAACAAACGCGGCAGAAACAGCCCGCAATATCAATGTTGCGTTTGGAGAGGGGACTGCTAATGAACGCACCGTCCGATTTTGGTTTAAACGCTTTCGTGATGGAAACTTTGATTTGAAGAACGAACCACGTGAAAGACCGCCCACACAGGTAACAATGAATTGAAAGAGATGGTGGAAGCCGATCCGAGCCAAACTACACAGGAATTAGCGCCATGGTTTAATGTTACCTTACCAACAATATTGACTCATTTGCGTCAAATCAATAAAATAAAAAAATATGAGAAATGGGTGCCTCATGATTTGACTGATCTGCAGAAAGAAACGCGTGTTGAAACTTGTGTTGCCTTGTTGAATCGATACAGAAATGAAGGAATATTGGATAGAATTGAGACATGTGATGAAAAGTGGATTCTTTACGATAACCGTAAGCGAAAAATGCAATGGCTGACCCCAGATCAAACGCCGCAACAGTGTCCTAAAGCAAAGCTTACCAATAAAAAGGTAATGGTAACTGTTTGGTGGTCTCAGCGTGGTGTTATTCACTATAGCTTTCTCCGATCTGGTCAAGCAATAACGGCAGATGTCTACTGTGCCGAATTCCGAACAATGATAGCAAAACTAGCAGTGAAACAGCCCCGACTCATGAATCGATCATCACCATTATTGCTCCATGATACCGCGAGACCTCATACAGCACGAGAAACAGTTTTAACTCTTCAGGAACTGCAATTAGAAACTATTCGACACCCTCCGTATTCGCCAGACCTTGCTCCAACGGACTACAATTTTTTTCGTGATTTGGATAATTTTCTACGTGATAAAAAGTTTTCTTCTCAGGAGGCAGTACAAAATGCTTTCACACAGTTTGTCGAATCTAGATCACGAGAGTTCTATCGCAAAGGCATAAATGACCTTCCTATTAGATGGCAGCAATGTATAGATAATAATGGTAATTATTTTGATTAAATAGAATAATGTTAAATTAAAAAAATACGAACTTCAATTTTTCAGTACAAATCGGCAATTTCATACCCCTAATAGTTTTATTAATAGTTTGTTACTTTATTTAGTATAACAAGTTTTTGTGAATAAAAACATTTTGATGATATTACAAGGGATGTTGGACGTCAATTGAGCTTTATAAGTTTTGAGTTGAGCTGCACGATTACTGACAATTGCGTGCACTGACTGGACAAGTCCACTCAATCTGTGTTCTTTCCTCAAAAGACCATTTCAGACACCAATCTACACAGTCAGTTAGCCTTTATATGATCTGACCAAGATTATGTATGGACTTTAAAAGAAACTGTGACCGCTGAGTTTGTTTCGGCCTTTCTTTTCAGAGTAGTCAGATATTAAACGCCGCCGACCTCGTCTAGTTTTTAAAATATACTTGATGTGTAAAACTTTTTGTACAAACCTACTTACAGAGATCAAATCATTTATCAATTAACCTTAATACCAATAAGCTCTAAGGTATAGATGACATTGTAATTGGGAAGAAAATGTAGGATCCTAGTCTTTTGATAACACCTTATAGACTGTAGATATTTCTCGGAAAACCAATACACACATAAGCCAATTTTCCTCACATAGATTTCCCAAATAAATTGGACAAAAATTGGCATTCCAGAATGCTCTCTAAGCAAATATTCGACGGGCCTATCGGAGTGTGTCACATGTGATGTAATTGGACAAACAACAGATGGATCGGAAAATGTGACGTATTGCATTTCCCAACAGGAAAATACCACAGTATTTTTCGTATCAGAGAAACATAAACCATTCTTTGTACAATATATTATAATTTTTCTCAAAATATCGAAGTGAAAATGGTGTCAGAATAGACGTAAGGATATATCGATTGGATATGGCACTGATACTAGAGTAGCATTACACTTGATCGGCGGATCAAAGGGAATAAACAACACAATGTGTCCTCAGATATGTTTGTGTCATCGACAAGACAATACAAGGGAATGGTGCCACGGTATCTACACCGGATAGTCCAACTGTTTTCATATTAGACATAATTGGAGGATGAAGCAGGATAGATGATGTAAGTCGCCCACGCCTGCCCTGGTTTAGTGCATCATGCGTGGTGTTAATGGAACGTGGAGTGCGGTTAGTGCAACAAGGTTGCCATATGTGCCATATATTGCCATACCCACTAATATTTCATTTGAGTGGGAGAAAGTATTGTCATGCCATACAGTGAAAATTGTGGAAAAAACGGACGTACTAGCTAATGCCCGGTACAGACACGGTACAGAGAAACGTAACACACATTGAAACAAACTTGCATAGTTATTGTGTTACATTTCACGTGACGTTTCACCAATCTGTACTGGGCATAAAGTGTCCAAAATTACAGTATTCACATATTCGTACTATCTTTGCTACGGCTGGTAGTTTATTTCTAGTGCAAGCCTGTCCTCGTATGTGTGTTGTTCTCCAACATGATCAAAAAGCATGCAGGCACATATCTGCATACGTCCGGTTTAGTACGGTAATGTTGTTCAGTGCATTCCTCATGACTGGACAGTGGGCAGGGCTGTTAAAAAGGTTTCAAAACATTTGTTGAAACTTTTAAATGTAATCGGAAAAACGTTGGTGCTGATAAATTACATCAATTTTGTAGAACTCTAGCATACAATTTTGTAGCTATAATCTGTACCTACAACTAAACCTAGTGGTAACACTTCTCTTAAGAATTTTAACAAAACTAGGCGTTAATCCTAAGTGGGCTTAGCCCGGTCCGAATATCTTGGCAATGTAAAAACTTTGGTATTAAGATTAGATGAGGGAGGCACAATTCCACTTGCTCCGTTATGTACTTTTTGCTCAAAACAATCTCGTTTGCTTCGCCGCCGCGCCGCTCTGTAGGATTGCGTGTAATGTTGCTTATATTTTTATTTCTTGAGAAATATGTATCTGTAAAGGCTACGCGACTGAAATCTAGGATACAAAGTCGTCATCATCTGCGTAGCCGTTTCCCAATTTTGTTGGGGTCGGCATCCAGTCTAATACCAGCATTTTACATGGATCAACTGCCTATCTGATCTCCACAACCCAGTTATTGGGTAAAACGATACTCCTTGGTGAGACTGGTTGTCACACTTTCGGGATATATATCTAGGATACAAAGTGAAGTGACAAATTGTTAGAAACTTTTAAATAATTACTATTTATGTACCTACTTACCTGTTTTATTTTAAAAGCAGTAACATCAATCCACACCGTTTTATTTAAACTAAAATTTTCAAATTTAAATAGATTTTAAATTAATAAAGTTCAAAAAAGACAACAGTCATAGTATCTAAATCGTAATACATATTTTGTTATTTTGGTCGGTTGTGCTTTATGGTTATTCTTTGTTTCTTATATTCATTTGTATTTTAATTCACTTTGTTTACTTTGTATAATTTTCGTGTTGTTTTTTTATTTATTTTAATATTTTTACCTTGTCTGTACTATACCTAGATTATAAGTAAATGATGTGGTCTCCTATAGTTGGAAGCACACACTTGTATTTGTCCCTGTTTTATGTATTTACCATGTAGCAGGTTGAAAGAAGAATCATTTAACGACAATTCATCTATATTAGACATAATATAAATTCTAGTCGCATTTCGTGTCTGTCTGTGTGACTTCGCAACGGATTTTAATGCGGTTTGTTTTTAACACCATCATTTTAAACATACGTATAATGATGAAATCTGGATATATTATGTTGTAAAGTTGGCGGGTCGCCAGTAAATAATAAGATGTTTCTCTGCTTTCCCCTCGTGACAACCCTGCTTTAGTAACTGATAGGGCCAGGGTCGCACCGCGCCGGCCATCGCCTTCAAATGCTTGCACTGAACATACTGCACATGTTTTAGTGTTTACTTACCTACGTGTGCGATACATTGGAAGCTCTCCAATATTTACATGAAACTGAAGTATCCAAAAACTTTTCATGTCACCAAAACTTCTTTTTGCGTAGTGAAAACTAGGGAAATTACCTGGAACAAAAATATTTAATACTTAATCTTATGATTCTATGTGGGTTTGCATTATACTAACTTTTTACACGGAGTTTTACGCAGAGTCGTTAGCACAGCTAGCCACGTTACAAAAATCTCTCTCCATTTAGCCTGTATTGTGTCTTTTTAGGGTTGCGTAACCAATTGGAAAAACGGAACCATTGTAATTTTGTTCTGTCCGTCCGTCCAGAAGTCAAACAGCTATTTTACTCGGAGACTATTGGCACTATTTTGATAAAAATTTAAAAGTAGATGTTGTCTGTGCTCGAAACAATGGTGAACGGAAATTATCAAAATAATAATATTGGTAGCGGCGACACTCCTAATACGTGTAGGTAATGATGTAACAGAGGGATGATAAACAATCAATGTAGGTACTGTATAAGCGTGTGGGGTATCCTTGAATCCTATAATTTAAAATATTATAATGTTTCTTAGTGACTTTTTTGTTTAAGTCTATAGTTTTTGACATATGGGATGTTTTCGGTTAAAATCGCAGAAATAACTTTGGTTTTCATAGTTGTTTTTCAAGAAATACTATTGTAGCTGCTAGCTGCAAGTCACACATCCGTCCGCAGCGCCGCTACAGCCAATGGTTTACTGACGATTCCGTATGGCGCTGCGAGATATATATATATATATATATATATATCTCGCAGCGCCATACGGAATCGTAAGCGCAGCGGTCGCGCAGTGTGCCGTTCATATATATATATATATATATATGAACGGCACACTGCGCGACCGCTGCGCTGTGTCCAATGTCCATGCGACACCACACGGATAGACTATGAACTAACTTTACTAAACTATAATATTTAATACTGATCTCCTATTGGTTCGTTTATTTCAGTAATATGCGCACATACACTACCTGTTAAGAATTTAAGCTTTAAGTCTGTACATAATTATTATGACAATACACACAATTTAGTATCAACTGGAGTTTTACTTGTAATACCTACCAAGCGCTACACTATGAAATACAAACTTATTTTAGCGGTAAAATCATGTGCATGCGTAAATATTTATTCTGATTATGGAACCCTTCACTACGCATGGTCCGACACGCACTTAGGCGGTTTTTATTTAATTTTTTTAATTTTGTCCTTTTAGTTTTTTTAGAAATTAATCAAAATAATAATGCTGGATTGAATGTCTTGCAAGTGGACAAACACCTTATAAAATGAATTACTACAGTTCTGACATAAACGTAAACGATCACACATGTGACATGACATGTGTGTCGTGCCATTAATTAACTGTTTAATTGATTTAACCCACATACCGGTACAACGTTATTGACAAGATATGTAATGGAAAATAATATGTAGGTATTCAAATAAAATATAATTAACCGGACAGTCATATTATCATGCATGATTGTAATTAAAAAATAATTAGTAGAAAGCAGTTTTGAGCCGTTTGGGGATGTAACGCTCGGATAATGGGGCCCGAATACGCGTCTCCTTCTTAAGGAAATTTCTCGCCGACTGGTCGACACTTCACGTGACCAGAGGGCTGGTTTGTTCTTGGGCCAAATAATTAGCATTGCCATTCAACGTAGCAATGCTGCCAGTATTCTGGACAGTGATGCGGACGAGTACTTTGACGCCTAACTGTCCTTTTGTTTTTATATTTATTTGTATAGTTAGTTAGTCATTTAATTTTTTACCTAGTGTAAATAGTTCTGTAATTGTAAAATAATAACTTGTTGACTGTATGTAACTTAATTTGTAGCAAGTGAGTTAAATAATGAGATTATCTTCTACGTTATTTAGTGCTTATGGAGAAATTTGCTTCAAGCGTTGGATAACTTCAGCATCAGCACCCCAATTACGAAACACACCTTAAAGCACCATCCGAATAATTTTGAAGGAAATTCCTAATCCATTGTTTGAAAAATTTGTCTGTTCAACAACGTAATGTCTGTTCAACAATGTATGTTGTTGAACTGTCAAAATGAATGGCATGTCAATGTCATTGTAAGTCTGTTACGAGATTACTCTGCAGCTCCCTAATTGCGTAACACACTATCAGTCACAATCTGAATCATTTTGAACGATATTGCTGATCTATTGCTTCATATGTTCGAAAAGTTTGTCTGTTCAACAACGTAAATAACGCAATGGATGTTGTTGAACTGTCAAAATGAAAACCATTCCTACTGTTAGCGTGTTACTCAATTACTACGCAGGTTGAAGAGACACTGATTATTACTAATGAGTGAAACAATATTTTTCTTGGTTATGTCCACCATTGTTTGCAGGACAATCTAGTGTGCTCCACGTCCTTTTAGAAATAAACAGTGCAAAACTTTTCTTTACGGACCTTATAACTTATTAAACAGCTTTTTACCTTCTATTGCTACCAAAAACACGACAGTATAAAACCCACATTAGTTACACGTTCTCCGTTATTAGCTGTCTCATTCACATACAAGTCGGTTGCCATGGCAACACTCACTGCATGGCATGGCAACATTCGGCTGCCTTATTAGATACTGATACCGATAGTGCTCCTGATTAAATTACTTGTTTTACCAGTCGCTCTGATAAGGGAGAAGCCATAATGTTTGATTTTAGGGCTTCTGATAAGAGTGTGTCTATTCAATTTGGAGGCAGTTGTATGAGGTTAATTATAATGTGTTGTAAGTGGTACCGGTATCCGGTAGTGGAGCGCAGGTCGCTGGCTGTCCGATGCTGTGTGTTGGCCCGCAGGTTCGCCCGTTGTACTGCACGAGTTAAAGTAACGCTTTTTAAAGCCTTCTGCCAATCCTTTTACACGTGCAGCCTGTGGGTGAACTTCACGCAGAAGGCATATATCGACCTGCGCATCCAATACAACAACGCTTTCCGGGTGTTGTTGGGGCTGCCGCGTTTTTGCAGCGCGTCTGGTATGTTTGCCGACGCAAATGTTGACAGCTTTTCAACCGTCATGCGCAAGAGATGCGCATCGCAATAAACACTTTTTCTTTCTTTCTTTCTTTCTTTCATCGTTATTATATCGGTTTCGCGCCAGCCCCAACATTATCCTGAGGACGTTGGCAGACCGCTGGGACTCTCCGATTCTAGGACGCTGGATACGCTCCATGCGGTGAAGTAGATTGGGATGGGAAAGTCTCTAGCGGGTGTACTTAGTTTAAGATTTGTATAATTACCCGTTACTTTCGTTTATTTACTAACACTAGATATAAGGCATTTTATACTGGTACTAACAAACTATGGAACTTGATTCTGAATTAAATGTTTATTATTATTATAACTTGTGTGGAAATCGGCTGTCATGGGATGGATGGGCATGTGATGTGGAAGAATGAGGAAAATATCGTGAGGATAGTTTTCAGTTTGAATGTGGATGGTTATTAGAGTAGGGTTAAACAGAAGAAACTTTGGTAGGATTGTGTGAAAGGTGTTATCGCTAGAAAGGGGCTGACTACTGAGATGACGACGACTAAGAGAGAAGTATAGAAGGGGAAGACATGTTGTATGGAGGAGGAAGACATGTTGTATGGAGGAGGAAGACATGTTGTATGGAAGGGGAAGACATGTTATATGGAAGGGGAAGACATGTTGTATGGAGGAGGAAGACATGTTGTATGGAGGAGGAAGACGTGTTGTATGGAGGAGGAAGACGTGTTGCGCCGACCACAAATATATTAGGACTAGGGCAGGAGAATGATGATGATATGTGTTATTATAAGCCATTCGTTACTAGAGTATTATAACTTCACTGGCTTAATATTAACACTTTAAAATTAAGAGTACCACATTTTATTGAGGTAAAAGCTTAACAGAGTGATACAAATTGGATTAATGCGTAGCTAAGGTCATAATTCAGATCCCACCGTTATCGACATATAACTTTTCAAATGGCATAAATACTGATTTCTGCACAGTAATGCTCAAAAACAAAAGGTTCTTCCACACCTTGTAATTGAAAAACGTTTACCTTTTGTAAGTTATTGGAGGCCGAAAATATATTATGTAATCTCATAAAATATAAGAGAAATGGTACAATGAAGAAATTATACGAGTATTAGGGAGATATTTAATAGCTGGTCGGTATACGAGCTGCAACTAAGAATGATTAGATGGAAATTAAAGTAACTTTGTAGCAGTTTTATTACTGCAGGCAATAAAGAACAGTGCGCTACTGTTGGGACAAAGTGAAGTTGTTTGATTGGATTAGATGTGATTTATGATACTGTGGCGACGCAGCTAGTAGTAGTGACAGCAGGGCGTCTAATACTATTATGTAGATGCGTAGGGTCTAACAGTAGTAGGAGAATCCGTACATGACAAAACTTTCATTAGCTTAATTTAGAATTTCACACGTGCTACCTCCTCGTGCATCCTTAAAGAGTTTAGACAGATGGTTTATTGCCATGTGTCTTTTTAAAGTCCACCTAAAGAAAGAGACGATCGTTCCTAAAGAGAACACACTCATACGGCTAAACTTTATACAATAATTTGTTCGTCGCTGTTTCCTTCAAGAAAACAAACGCTGCACTCATAAATGTGAGTACACGCAACAATAAATCCACTTGACAGTGAAACTGTGATGGCAACACGAGCCATTGAGCAAGATGGATGGTACACTCCATTTACATGGAAATACGATGCAGTACGTGTGATTAGCGCTGTCGTTAATAATACAAGATGCTCAGATGAGTTGGTATTAGTAATTAGTATGCCACTGATATGCCTCTGGGGAATGTTACACAACCGAAATGGGGTGGCTAAAACTTATTGGTACCTTTCGTATGAGAGAAGCCTCATATGAATATACTGACCGACAAAAAACCACATGGTGGGCTAACTTTAGCACAAAACTATAACGATTCCGGGATTTTTTTGCCAGTATTGTCAACCTGAAGGTCATAATCGAAAGACAGAGGATTACTGCTCTATCTATTGAATACATCTAGAAGTTCAACGAAGTGTCGTTTCTATTCAAATGGTAAAGAGAATAACTATTCCAAGTACATATGAGCACAATACGAGTTAAAACGTTTGCAAAAGCGGTTCTATACAGCCCGTCCATGCGCCTAGATGTGCATCCCTTAGCACCTAGAGCCGGCAGTGCAACACAGTAACACGATGCCAAACTATTAGCAATAGGCACAGGCACACCAAACACGTGAACTGCGGTAACAGTTCTTATCGCGACGACATAAGGACGCATTCAAGGTCATTACGGTTGAAGCTGTTGACTGTGCGTTGGTAACTGTACCTAGACTTCTTTGTACGCTCAGCTAGGTGGACGTTTCATTAACAATGTCCGACTTTAGTAACAGTAGATGCTTTTACTTAAACATGGATGCTTGTTATGTCTTTAGTATGATCCTGGTTTAGCTGGGAACAATTTTGTCCACGTAAAATAATTTGCTGTCACCTGAAAAAAGTTCATACGTTCATAGAGAAAAGGCGATCCTACTTATGGGTTGTTATGGCGATTTAGTGATGAGGCTAAGAGGATGGGCAGAGTCCCATACTTTGTTCTAAATTACGGTCACCAAACCGACCAAGTATGGTGAAATTAAATTATATTATTTTATTATATTTAATTGTATAATTGCATAGCACATGTGTGAGCACTATGTACCCACTATAAAGCTTACTGGGTTCGTGTTTCATTGACTTGAATGTGCCCTGGCGGCTGAGAGTATGTCATGCTCACTCAAATGTGTCGCTGGTGGTGGCGTTACGGATGCTTTTAAGACACTTTTAACCATACATGTTTTTGTCAATAGTTTAAAACTGCACGTTGCCGGCATTGCCTAGCTAACTGATCACTGAGAAATGTTGTAACTGAGAGGTCTTGGTCTCTTATACAGTCCAAATATTATATTATGAGTCTTACAATGCAGGGCCATGGCTGAAAGGGCCTTTCGAAGAAAGAACCGTAGTGGTGCTACAGACAAGTTTTTTTTAATCATTATTGCATCCATGTATAGGTAAGCTGACAACTAAATGACAATGAAAACAGCACTTGAAAATTGGAAGCATAACAGAGTTGAATAATCGCAACAAACTCGCTTTTATTCTATTACTAGTTTCTGTGAACCGAAGAGAAAACAAATCAACAACGTAGTTTGATTAGCCATCGATTGGAAATATTTCTGATTAAAATTCTACAATGTGCGCCGGCTAAATTGGATTATCAACTTGGCTAGATGAAAGTTAGCGTTCAATAAATTAATTATTTTCTTTCACAATATTTTGCTGATTCGCTAGTGATAAACACTTTGTGCTGAATGTAGCCCAAAGTGAACATTGATAAAGTCACTGCTTCAATTGCCCACTTAAATGATATGTAGAAATGCACAGATGTAGCATCTGTATGCTCTTGTTCCTTAAAGTTCCTTTCCTTGTTCCTTTGACTGACCGGTTGGCGTAGTTGGTAGCGATCCTGCCTTCTGAGCCGCTGGTCCCGGGTTCGATCCCCGGACAAGTCAAACATTAGTGTGCATGAACATGTCTGTTTGACCTGTCAGGTGTCTGGGTGTGTATATGTATATAAGTATGTATATCAGTCATCAGGTTACCGTAGTACAGGCTCTGCCTAGTTCGGGACCTGAAGACCTTGTGTGGATGTTTTACTTCATTATTATTTACAGACAGGTCTGAGCGTCTACTTTATGAAATTAAATAACTTGATTAACAAAACAATGCGATACCCAAACGACCTTTACTTCATAAGATCCTTCAACAACAACTGTTTAACAACACAAATTGCGTTTAAAAGTTATCACTAGCGTCGCTAAGACCTTTATCCAACTTCAATTAGATCAGCCAGTAGGGAGTTAAGTAATAACCAGGGAACAATTTTACGTCGTCGTCATCATCATTATCATTGACGACAGCCTTGTTCCCTCCACTGCTGAGTACAGGCCTCCACCCTTTAGTGTCATGCTTCCCCGGTCTGTATGAGTCTCATCCAGGTCTTACCGGCGATCTTTTGTAGTTATCCTTCTTCTTTGGTGTATCGATGATCCCAAATTGAGTTTTGACCAATCCAGTCCGTCGTTATACTTGTAATTAAAAATGAAAACCACATAAGTGCCTCACAGCTGATTACCAATGCAACAACGTACGAACATAACATCGCATAAGCGACTGTTGTATTCAATTCCCGGTATGATTCCCGCGGGATCCAGCGCACATCCCTTAATGTTCAATTATAATTTAATTAATACAGTTAAAGCCGTTAAGGAGAGCTTTGTTGGATCTTTTATGATTATTGTAACCGTATTTCTGGTGGGACGAGCACGATTAGCATTACTTTCTCCTCAGAGAGGCCTATGTCCAGCTGTACAATATTTTGGGATACACGTATAAGTTTCACTTATTAATTACCTAGATGCTCTGTTTTAACTCTAGGCTCTTGTTTTCTATTCAGACTACGGGCTGTAATTAATGGGAAACCCAATAATATTTTTCCCGACTTGGGTCGGGAGTTGGAGTCGTCCACACTCAAGAGTCGCACGTGTGCCCAGTAGACCAAAGGGGCACTCGAGGTACTTACTATAAATTAAGTATATCAAAGCAAAAACTAACGAATATGGACAGCTTGGATCGTTAATTTGCAGTCTAAAAACGTGAAAGCGCCGCGTAAACCTAACGAGCTTGGACATCAGGTATTATAAATTCCAGTACATTAGTTACCATATGGAACACATGGAAGAGCAACAGTATCGTATATCAAAGATCACTTGCTTCTCGTTGTGCATCTATCCCTCATTCTTGTATCCACTTGGCACCAGTGTTTGGAACTAACAGTTGTTTCGTGTTGTCATACATTAGGGTCTTTTTATAGTCTTGTTTGGACTTCAAAGTGGTAGTTTTTTAACCTTAATAAAATCTACTAATTTGATATGCAATGTTTTTCGAGAAGAACGAATCTAGTTAATATTTTACTAGCTAGTTCCCAGGAATTCATGATGATCATCATTCCCTTGCCCTCATCGCAATTTATGATTAGTGGTCGACGCAACATGTCCCAGGAATTCGTTTAGCCTTATTTTAATTACACGGAAATCAATAGTTTCTTCATCGAAGTGATGGTCCTTGACGGCAGTAGGTATTAATGGGAGAAACCAAACTGTAGCATACCGTTTTGACTCTACGTACAGTGAGTACAAAATACTAGGTGCTTAGGTTATGAATATAATAATCCTACCGTTAGAAAGACAGGTTCTTCTACCAAAAATATTAGTGCACCAGCCTGGCGTGTTTTTGCGCAATTTCCAAGAAGTTAATGATGGGAAATGGCTGATTATATTCATAGACTGATCCATCATTATAGGTAATTTTACTCATTACCTGACTGCGTCATATTTCGCATTACTCAGCTACTCTTAAGAATATGAGATAATACCACAAATGTATGGAATTTTGAATAGAACAAGATACTAGCTTTTTCGTTACGATCGTTTGGTTTTTTTTGGGAAACTGTTTATGTTCACTAAGTAGTTTATATGTATGAGTTTTGTGAATATCCATTGAATTGAAACTGATGCTGCAAAAGCGGACCCAGGAGAAATATTTTTGAATAAAATTTCAATAAAATGTTGGCTTCCTTTATTTGAAAAAACCTAATCATTAAGACTTTTCCCAAACTAGATTTATTGGAACGAAGTTCCTTAACGCAGCTTGCGATAGGAGTACACTTGTAGATTTTTTTAGAAATCGTCACGTAACGAAAAAGCGTTATACTCCCTTCATGCGACTTTTTATTATTATAATAGAAAGAGACAGAGAGAGAGAGAGAGAATTTTCATGGTTTTCGAGGGTGCTGAAGCCGATAGTGAGGTCAAAATGTAAATAATAAAAAACGAGTTAAAGAAAAAGCGCAGGGGGGGGGGGTCGTTTTAATATAAATGAAATCCTTCATTCACAGCAATTTCATTTCATTTCGATTACATTGAACGATCAAGATTAAACACAAAAGCGTTGTACGTTACCACGGAACCCGATTACCGCTACAATCTGCCAAGATAATTCAGCATTTAGCGGATAACTGAACGTTGCAATTTTATGCAAAGCGCTAAACAAAAGGTAGGACCGCACCGCCGCCGCGCCGCACCGGTAATAGCGGTTTCATGTACTCGCCGCCTAGTGCGCAACTTTGCCATAAGAGCTATAAATCTAGTTTAGGTCGGCCCTCGCATCTGTGGCAATTTAGGGCTGGCTGGGTTGGGAACTTGGGACTTTTAAAAGTGCGTAAGTCGCAAGTTTGGTAAAGATCGGTAAAACTTTTATGACGCACAGAAATTGGAGTACCCAATGTAGCCTTTTCGCTAACCAGCTGTGGGTCAAGTCTGCTCAATGATTGGTCATTATGACAACTACATCAGGGCAACGCATTATCATTGTGGCAGCCAAAAGTTCTTAAGCTCCAAAAAATTGCCAATTTAGTGTTCGTTGCACGCCATCGGAAAACCATAATGAGACTTTTGTCCACCATTTGTTGACCATAATGAACTGTCAAAATCAATTATTTCGGTGTCAATGCTCGGCTATTTTGACACTTCTGCTTTAGTATACCCCCTGAAATTCAGGCAGCTGATGCTATGCTTAGAAATAAGCTTATTAAGACTTATTTTTTCTCGTATGGGACTGAACTACGTGGTATTCACGCCGTAGTAAAAATATTAGCGGGTAGGTATGCAACGTGGTAGCGGAGCCTACTGACTCCGAGCACCGAACGTGCAGTCAATTGCTAAGAAAATTCACAACCTACTTCAATTGACCGTATTATAGCCATTTCATACAACTGTCAAAGAATAACAGTTGTGACTAAATAGTAGTCAATCGGCTTCACAATTAAATTCCACCGCTTTACATTTAGGTACCTAACGCCCCCTTTTGAGGCTACTATAATGGACTTCGTTTATATTCTCTACTGACGAAATCTAAATTCAACTAGGGTTCTATCGGAACCTGCGGGTCTTTAACTTAGTTTTAGTTATTTACAACAGTGGCAGCCCTACACAATGTGCCAACAAGTTGAAAGGATTGTAGTTTAGCACTGTAACGTTCTTTGAGTTTACGGTTAACTTACAATTTAATTTGATAATGATTTAGCGTTTCACATGTATGAGTTTGTTGACAGAATTTCATATTTTGTTTGTATTATAAGACCCTAGAGAGAGACCCACATAGACAGAAAGAAATGAAAATACGTTTGTTGGCATATTTAGATACAACACCTTAAAAGTACCTAATTTAAAAAGAAACCCTTAGGTATGCTTAAAAGGCCTCAGCTACCATCCGTACCCAAACCAAACTGATTAAGCTTCAATGAGACAAAAACTAATAATCTAGCATACACAATTGGGTATAATGACCGTGGTCCTGGCACCTGCGCCTGCGCGGTAATTGAGTAACACACTATCAGTAGGAATGGCTTTCATTTTGACATTTCAACAACATTCATTGCGTTATTTACGTTGTTGAGCAGACAAATTTTTCGAACATATGAAGCAATTAGCAATATCCTTCAAAATTATTTAGATCGTTATTGATAGTGTGTTACGCAATTAGGCTGTTGGCACCTAAAACATTACGGAAGGTTTAAATTCATAGGCCGAAAGCCGCTTGCAATGGTAAAGGAGGTACGTTTTTCTCTCACTACTACTAAAAGGGAAAGGTAAAACTACACTTTTATCTTACGTTTTTTTTTGTGGGTAGGAAATCATCAAATAACTTCTCCCGCTCTGGGCGGAGCGGGAGGGCGTGTCAGACTCTTACTGACTAAAACCCACCCGTGTTCCTTCAGTTGCCTGTGACAGGGGCCACGGTAACCCTTTCGGACTTACCCGCAACCCTGGCAGGCATCGGCCCTAGCGGACCCCGTCGTTGGTGCTGACATCTCTTTGAGGCGCGCGTGGAACACGACGCGCCGTCGACCGGGGCCTGGTCCTCATCGGACGGCGAGCTACCCTACGTCTGCAAGCCCGCGCCTACGGTGGCCGGGAATCGGCTTAGGATCCC
Organism: Brachylomia viminalis; assembly: GCA_937001585.2. Lineage (NCBI taxonomy): Eukaryota > Metazoa > Arthropoda > Insecta > Lepidoptera > Noctuidae > Brachylomia > Brachylomia viminalis. The sequence continues at coordinate 24,335,129 of OW443310.2, read as the reverse complement.
CGACTCCCATGGCGCCTCCTGCGGCGGCTAGGAGCGTGAGGGCGCGAATTTTGCATCTCCCTCACGCGTTCCGCCTCCTCCTTCGCGAGTATTACTGCTTGGCAGAAGGAGGTACTTACACTTTTATCTTATCTAGGGCTGATTTTACCAAAGTCAGATATATTTTTTCCATGGAATAAAATTGACGTATGACAGTTCTAGTATTGAAAACTTCAAAAATTCAAAATTTATTCTCAGGATAAGACTTTTTCTAGGTATAAAACTTTGGTCGAATTTGTTTGGTGGAGTTGCCTTTCATTCCCTAATGTTGGAGAATTTAGTTTGAAATCTTGGCTTTCCATATTGGTATAACCTACCCTTCTGTACAAAACTAACAGTTTCAGACTAGAGGGTAACAGCAGTTTTCCATAAGTTGTGAGCGTATCAGACTTCCCTCCAAGGATACAATTATACGTAAAACACGCCAACTTTACCCAAATGAAGGAAACGTTTGTAATAAATCTAAGATTTATCGTTTTGGGAGCAAAAATTCAAAAAGCCTCGACCTCTTGACGTTTCAACTGTTTGAGAATTTCTTTATGAGTTTTTGTGTGTTATGAAATTCGAAATGTTTGTCCCAAACAACAAAGAATCGTATAAAATGTGCAAACAACAGTTAAATTAAATACAATTAGAAAAAAAGAAAACACATTTTCCTTCCCACAACATCTGTTAAAAAAGTCGTTTAAAATAATGAGTACAAATATTACAGCAACAATGCAGTAAGTAAATTCCATTATAAGCGGGAACTGAATGCATTCAACACCGGAACGAGGCGGTTGAATCGGGTCGCAACTGCTTCGGATTGGATTAAACCAGACTTCACAAAAACGTGCACTATAGTAAGCTGGTGTAGTGTGTAGTACTTAGTTACACTAAAGAGTAGTGCGAGGGAGGGGCTGGGGAGGACAGTTTTGACTCGCTAATGACGTCACCGGCTCACAAGTATTCAGGATAGTCAGGATTTAGACAGAATGGGCGGATTCATTGCTTTGGCAAGTAATTACAGTTTCGCTAAACTGCTAAAAGGAATATTTTTAATGAAATGTTGCTTCTAGCTTCAGTGATGTTTTAATTAAATTAGTGTTGACATTTTAAATTATTATGCGTCGTATGACAGATGTTAACATACTTTATAATTTCGTAGATATAGGACCACCTTGGACGTGCCAATCGATCCATCTTTAATTGATTTCCATTTCAAAATAGCCCACGGTTTACACTCTAAACCAAGAAAACCGCAGTTGAAATAACTTAGCAAACTTGAACACTATGAAACAAAGTTTAGTAAAGAACTGAATTATAATACCATTAGCCTTGACACCCCGATTTTCTATTTGAAATAATATTAAAGTTTCCCAGGCGTCTAGATACTCGACTGGAAGGACCACAATAACTTGTTTTGATCACACTATAATAAGTATTTTTTATCAAATAATTGACGCCTCATTAAGAGATGTCATGTCACTGTCATTTCATGGACAATTATAATTGTCGTATTTCCCACCTTGATGACATGATTATCAAAAGAGTCCTTGGGACAATATCCATACCAAACAAAAACATCGACGTTCATAGCACAATCTCTCATCAGAATATTTCTTGACGGAATATCGCAGGTGTATGGAAATGAAGGCTCCGACAAACAACGCTGTGAACTATAGACGCGTCGAATGAGTCTATTTACATGCACGCGTCCGATATCGAACCGCGACGTCTCCACCGCCTAGCCTCAACTTTTGTCGGCAATTGAAATCCTATTGTGTTGGTCGTCTGTTGTTCGCGTTTTTCAGGTAGGGTAGGGATCGTTTGTAATGCCAATAAGACCAAAATGTGCCCGCAAATGGAAATATGACCGTCTTGTAATACACGCTTTTGTTTTCATCTTGCTGTTTTGAGGTTATTTGAATTTTTGATCGTTTTATTATGGTGTTAGGGGAAGGATATGATGTGAGATTGAGATTACCTGTATTGATTGTTATGGCTGAAACATGGCTAATAAATTTTTATTTTAAATTAAATTTTTATTTTAAATTAAAAATTATTTTAAATTTTTGAAAAGCTCTCCATTGTAAGCCACGTCTAAAAGAAACTTTTGCGTTAAAGAGAAGTACAAACACAGTCATGCCTGTCCTAATTATACCTTTACCCTTTTGGTAAATAGGTGGTATTGTGCCATAGGTACTACGTACAGGTTCACTGGCCTGTGTTGCCGTCGTCGGGGCTTGCATTGTACGCTAAAAGGTGCCACAAGCAGAACCTTGGCAAAGGGAACGTATTAGCTACACGTGTATATGTTGCATGTGTTCTAGCTAAGTAAGTGTTCTAGCTGTATTGTATGAAATTAATCCTGGGAATGTTTTTGTAGTTTCCTGCATTTTATTTCGTCACAACATTGAATTAAAGAGGTGGCAGAAATCAGCCTGTAAGTAATAGTTTGCCTTACAAGACAAACCTTTTTTACACATAGATCAATATTATAGAAGTACCTGTTCCATGTTCCGTAGGAAACTTTAACATCTTTTTTGACATGGCCCTTTAATCAAATCAAAGGGCAATTCGGATTCTCTAATCTCAGTCTCAATCCGACGAAAATACCTAAAAACCTACAATTTTGACATCGATTGTCACTTAAGTACTGAGATGAGATAGCGACTATATTTTCAAAGTTTTTAATTACTTCAGTTTTATTCAACTTCATATTACTTATCTACCCTAACTTGTAGTCGTAGACTATAATTTGTATTTCATTCTTTCCCCTTAATTCTCGCAATATTTCTGTCACCTCACTCAAACAGTGCAGCGTAGTTAATAATAGATTCTCTCAGCTTTTCCTGACAGTTTTCACGACAGCTTCAGCTTGGCTGGTCGGTAGGGTGTAACGAAAAACTGCACTTTACATTCGACGCCGGACGTTAAAAGAAAATGCCTAGGTTTTAAAATGTTTCTTAATAAAATTGCACTTTGTCGGGTTTTCTTTTGTATCAAGGATCATGCATCAAGCAATCTGTTCAAGATTTGCAGGCCGTTAACTTGTTCTGTCGATTAAGTTGTTACAAGAAAAAACAAGATTATTTATGTATGAACCTTCTAAATGAACACAGCTTCTACACATTCAATCATTTATAATAGGACGACTTTCAAATATACGTACTCTTCCTACATCTGAATACATTTCCCCACATCACACCTAATTTCCATCCGTCCTTATCGCGCATAACTTAAGCTATGCTTGTCAGTTATTAAGGTAACTTTACCGAGTCCTTCGAGGCAGCATTTCATGAGTAGTGTCGTCACAGGTGAAGCGAAGGTTAGGGGATCAACGCATTTGTACCTAGGCTGAGACGCGGCGAAAAATTTAAATCGCTGGAGCATACCGACGTTATATCTTTAATAGTTTAGGAAGGAAAATCTAGTAGAGCAAGATGACCGAATTAATAGTGACCTTGTAATTTGCTGTCTTTTTAAGATATTTGAAAGTAAACTAAAAATAAAAACACTCTCTTCACATCCAAAAACATTACATCACACCTAATTTACATATTTTCTTATCACGCATAACTCAAGCTACGCAGCTAGAGGATCAACGCATTTGTACCTAGGCAAAACGCGGCGGAAAATGGAAATGGTGGAGCATACGGTTCATGGTTGTATTAGGGCACGCGGCGTTTTGTTTTTTAAAAGGGATAAGTACTTTAAATAAGGAATCTTTGTCGATCATAAGGCCAATCCCCGTAATTAAAAATGTTAAAATTTAAGTCGCAATCTCATCTCTGAGACAATTTATGTCAAAAACTTTTCAAAAAATTAGGTAAATTAATGGTTTTTGTGACAGATTGAGACTGAGATTAGAATTGTCCTTCTGTTAAAGAAACCGTGATTTGCATTCTTTGCGTCCAAATCAATTCATCATTTATTGTTAAACAAAAGCAAATACTCAAAAGCTCGAGATGAAAACGCTTCTAATCATCGTGTGTCCTTACATTTTCCTATGTAAATTTCGACGGATTGTCACTTATTTGGTAACAAATTAAGAATGCAGCATTTGCTTATCATCACACACAGCAAAAATTTAATTTATACTCCGAAACATCACCGTCAGAACAACACATCTTCCGTGATCATCACTGACAGATATGACATGTATGTCATCCTACCCGTTCCTAAAGCTGGCACGAATGTGTTCTCCCTAGGGCTTAATCTTGAAGATGATAACGCTCAACCATTTGACGTCAGAACAGCTGGGAGCGCTCAGACAGAGTTTTTTTTTAACGTGTCACGTCACGTCTTTTCAAGTGATACGTCTCGATTTTGAGTTATGCGACTGGTGTAAGTAATGTTGGATGTATGTTTCTAGAAAGCTTATATGTGTTGCTTACAAAGTTGATATCGCCCTTTTAGACAGGATTTGCAGTTTCCTGTCTTTAGTTGAAAGTTTGTGTACTATAAGTACTGAAAACAAGTAAGAATTCAACCGCGTAAGAAATCAGTTTAGTAAGTAATTAAAAGCCATTAGTGGGAAATTTTAAACAGGACCCAACTAAAGCGGGAAAACGCAGAGGTGCACTTCAAAGAACTCTGATTAAGCGAATTAGGTGACTCCATTCCGCTTCAAAGCACTTACATTAGATAGAAAACCGTTCCGAGGAAATAGAATTTACCGCACCATTTCCTGCTTTGAACCTACCCAACAAAAACTTTAACGTTTCTAGTGACTTGTTTCGACAAACTAATTCCATTTCACTATCAATACACACAATAGAAATAATATTAATATTTACGAGGCTGTAAAACAAAAGGGTGCGAGATAAAGTTTCTCGTCCATTCCCTTATCAGATATTGTTTCGATCAGAAGAGAGGGTACAAGTTGTCGATAAAGTATCACATTTGTCGTGGTATAGCATCGTGAAGTAAGGGTTGCTTTTGAGATAGTTCGGACTTATTATTTCTATGAAATAGGTTTCTGTTTGGTTGAATGTGGGAGTTGAAAGGTTTAATGTGTTTCTCTTCTTGGAAATTCGCCATCCGCTGGATAAAAGTCTTAACGTAGGATGTTAATGAAAGCTAAACATGATCAAAGAAATACTTTTAAGGCATGACTGTATTATTTAAACATTTTATTTCAAAGACGCTTTTAGAAAAAAAAAATAACTAAAAGAAGCAACACTCTTAATAGGTGTTTTGAGAATCAGAAAAAATCCTTTTTATTCATTGACAACAAATTGTCGAAAACCTATCTGAAGTTTGTCGCCCTACTTCACTTCTGTAGGTTGCAGTGAGTTCTTCATATTACAGTCAGCATTTGACATCGACTCGTCAATACTCACACCTAACTTACCTGTACCCCAATCAGTCTACCTCCCGCATCACGGCACCTCAGACAGTCTGCCTTAAAATTAAAACCCAACTATCTAATTTAAACCTACTAAACCATCCATCGCTAACCTATAACTACTGCTTACCCTCAAGCTATTAACAAGCGCCATCGGTTTGGCTCATCATTCCCTTCGACGGAGCGTGAAAAATATCGGCGGCGGCAGATTATAGGCGACGCGCCGTTATTAGTGTATGTTAATCTTTATGGGAGAAACAAACCTTGTAAGTAATAGGTGGTTAAAAGCTAAGTTAAGAAGGCTCACTCTGTGCAGGATAGAGATTTAGGAGAGACAGTCAGTAACAGGGAAAAGCCAACCAATAAAACCGCTGTATTTCCCTATTCTAATTCAACGACTCAGTGTGGTGGACAAGGCTTCAACGGAGTGACGTCCCTACACACATGCTCCGAGAAAGAAAAGAAGCGTGAATCGGAATAAGAAATATTTGCGCCAAGAGCTGATAGCTAGCTGATAAACAAAATAGACTAATTTATAGGAAGTACACATTCCATCTTGAAACCAATATTTTTTAATCTTAATTTTTTTACGTTACTATTGCAGTGCATCATTTTTAGGGTTCCGTAACGAAAGGGTGCCAACGGAATCCGATTACTAAGCCTTCGCTATCCGTCCGTCCATCTGTCTGCCTGTCAGCGGGTTGTCACTCATGAACCGTAAAATTTACACAGAGAGTGTTTCTACTATCGCGATAACAAAAAAAAAAGTTATAGGGGGTCTCCATAGAAGAAACGTGTTTTTTTAAATATGTAGAGTTAAATTTTGCACGGTGGTACAGAACCGTTCATGTGCGAGTCCAACTCGGACTTGGCCGGTTTTTAGTTTACAATTTAAACGATAACGTGCAGCGTACAGCGCCAGTCAGTAACCAACAGCACGCGACACGAATCTTCCTAATTGGTTGGTCGATGTTGCTATTAACTGTGGTCCTTCTGTACCCGTTTATGTGGTTACGAGGAGTATGTAAAAGCTGTGTTAAAGCGATTATGTGGATTAGTGAAAATAACAATTATGGCCGGTTTAATTGGGTAATCGGCTATAGAAGATTTGTGAGGTTTACAATGTTTATGGTTTAGGAAAGATCAGCACTAATATTGGGTAAAGTACAAGATTGAAGTTGCTAACAATATTTATTTATTGATCTATCTACAATCGTTACACTGTTTAAACCAAACAGAAGCAAACATACAAGCCAAGTGCACAATATTAGGCGATAGACACAGCGTGCAAAATAAGTAAGTACCCAATTACTTTTAGTAATCACTGAACTAGTCGGCATTTGTTTGATGTCATTTCTACACCACTGTATGGTGGATTTGATATCAAAAGTCAAAACGTCAGTCTGACGGATGGTTGTGAAATTTTACAAAAGGGTGTCCAGTACATTACTATTTTTTCCCGAAATAAATAAAACAAGTACGAAATGCCGTAAAATAACCAACAAACGGCCTTTTCGTTCGACAAGTTTCTCAGTTCGCACGACATGGCCACATCCAAGATTATTTATGTACAGTCTAAACGAAAGTCGAAGGTTATACAATATTCGAGCCGGCTAGACCTAACAAATGATTTAGGATGAAGGCCCTAAACCAATTTCTATTCCTGAAGGGTTTAACCCTTTCAGAGTGAAAGCGAAGGTCTTAAAACGTAAAATAGAAACGGCTCTTGGGCTGAAGGGAGTTGTCTGTGCGGAAATCAAGATTTCTATCTTTAGCTCGTTGTTTACATACAGAGAATTAGTTTATTTTATGTAGATGAAACTAGAGTAGGTATATACTTTATGAACGACAAGAACAAAGGACCAGATCCCAATTGTCCAGTGATAATCGCATAGGTCCTAGTGTTTAAGGAGGATAAGATTGCTACGGTATCATTAATTCACAAGCTGATTATAATTTACGGAATTTCAAACAAAAACTGTAATTTCACGCCAAATATCCCTCTTGCGAGGATAAGTAGAGGCATAACTAATCTAGTTTCTGTTTGCGGAGAACGGCGGAAATACAACGCCCCGGTCCCAAGCGCGTAGTTTGAGAACTATGCAACAGATGGCGCTGGAAACAGATTTAATTTCGTATCCGAGTTTAAACTAAAAACAATTTGAAAATGTGAAATTATGCTGTTTGAAATCATTGTACATATTTTTCATAATTAAAGATCAAACGCATATCTCTTGCCAAGCGGCAATTTGTTCAAAATAGAAACACAGTCGCCTATTGCAATGCAAATGGGATAAATGTGTATTGTGAAAAGTAAGGCAACCGTTTTTTTACTGGGGTTCACCCTGTAACGCAATTCAATAGTCAATATTAGCTCACTGTATCTGTATACTAGATCTAGTCTCCAGACTATCTGACTTCCAAGGCTGCGCGCATGCCAAGCAGGACACGACTCCAGCCAAGTCGGTCAGCAAACAATAATATCAGGATAATTTATGTATAAGTATGCTGCTTTGGCAATTTAGTTTCCAAGATGTAAACAAATATGTGTTAAGTACGTACTGGTCATTCTGAAATAATTTACCCTGGTATAATGATCTTTTAGTGTAAAGAACGTCAATTTGGAAACAAGCATTTGAATATGGAATAGGTACTCGACCCGATGAACTTTAACTACAATATTCAAAATTACAACGTGTAATGGAATCTAGTGCCCATATTTTCATAAGACAGTGGCAGCGGTACCGTCACATTACGCCAGCGATGACGGCTTATAGAGTGCCGTTTTTGGTACCGTCATGGCAAATAACGGTGTCGCCATTGTCATGAAAGTCATTCCGGCCGTTACGTGTCGGCCACCGCTGGCTTAGAAAACACAAGCTTAACACAAGTTCAATCTTACCACGGGCTCCAATGTTCCGCTACTTTCAATCTGTTATACAGAGCGGATTGCTTCGATTTTGCATATTAAGCTTTGTATCTCTCATTGTTTACTTTGCCATGTAAAATGATATACAATATTACTCCTTCTTCCCTTTTGATTCGGGACAACGTTTCAAATTGGATTTCTTCGGCTCGTATCGGGAAGTTTGACAATATGATGAAAATTATTTTAAGGGATTGAAATGAAAACTGAATGTTTACCTGGGATATGGTCGAAAGTTTATGCGAGCGTTAGTAGAAACATACCCATTAACTAGGTATTTTTTAATGAAAATCTATCTTGAAATTACCTTACTCTGGGTGTGACCTATATTGTGCACGACATAATATGTAGGGGTGTATTATCTGAATAATTATTCTAATCTTCCTTTACCATATTCGTCATAACCACAGCCTTGATACAAGGAAATGCCATTACAACAAATTATGAGTCACCACGTTAGTAAAACAATAGCGTGCAACATAAACTCGAATCGATATTATTCTTTACTGATCGACATTACAAAACGAATTAATGTGCTTGTAAAAAAGACGTATCGTACACTTTGAGCGTAGTTATAAGTCGTTATATCGATGCTGAAAAGAGCTTTATTTCATATTGTTTTTGTTTCCCTCTATAAAGACGCCTTGTTTATCGAGGAACCGCGACAATTATGGAGAAATCTGTTTTGGCGGGGCTGAATAGGAAAGTCTAGTAGAAGTAATCTAAACTTTTTCTACACCAGCATGAAATAACAACGTTTTATAATAAAGGTAAAGAACAATATTCCAAGTAAAACTTTCAGTTGTCACCGACAGATGGCGTAAAGGTCCAATTATCCACTAGAGGAGAATGGCATTCCTGCACTTCAATACGTCTGCTACCGTTCTGTAAAACAATTGGTTTTAACTCAGCGGTAAGCAGAAGAGTACAGGTAGGTACACACCGGTTTTTAATCTCAGCCAGGCTTAGACTAAGATATTTTTTATTGGCATAATGGCAAGTTAGGAGGTCTTGTCTTATCATCTCATCATATCTTTTGCTTCCACAAACATAAACCTATAATTAAACACATACACACGCACATTTTCATTCACTACTTGCATTCTTTATTAATTAATTTTAAACAGTAGCACACAATGTTTTTAGGTTATAAAAAAACGAAAATGTCAGCTGAGTACTATCTTCTGAGATACAGGCCTAGCCTAGTTCAGAAGATAGAGTCAATAACCTAAGTAAACCTCTCTTTACCACCACTATTTGCTGCTGGATTATTATTATATAATGTACATGTATAGTATATCTACTATTAAGTAATTTTACTGTGTAATCCTTGTTGCTATGCTGGTGAGAAATAAACTATTTTTTTTTACCTAACTTAAAAAAAAATAATGAACGTCTCCGGCTAGCAAACTTTAGTGTTTTATTGGAATATAATTTGAACGATCAAATTAAACGCAGAGTTAATAATAAGTTCTCATAACAATCATTACATTCGTTCTGAATTTGTCCACAGTGAACACAGCTCAAAAGGAAAATTCTTAGGTTGACGTAAGTTTCAGGAATTCTCAAGCTGCTTATTAAATCTGAATGCTTGTGGAAAACTGTCCCTCAGAAATAAGTGGAAGCTCAAATATGTGAACAAGCCAGGAAAATGTGTACTAAGTTCTATCTGTACCAACTATTAATGGAGGGAAAACCTTTCAGTAGAACCAACTAAAGCTTTTATAAATTCAAATGGTTTTACAGTAAACTTCACAGAAACAAAGTCTAGGGTTCGACAGTTAGTGACAAAATCACGCGATACCATTACTAACTATCCCATTTACTGAACTCCAACCTTAAGTTCAGTTCAATTGAAGAACTCCTGGGTCAACGCTGATGTCTCCCTCACACATGAATATGAAGGCAGTACCTACGACTCCTCATAAATATTAATAGGGGTATCTATACTAGGTACCTATACGATCGAAAATATCGGGCATTCTTACGACCATACGTATTATACGCATACCGATTTGAGGCAAAAAATCCGATGTATCGACAAATTGTAGATTATGTGACGCGCACTACACCCAGCGTATGGACGTAAGTACCTTCTTTACATGTAATGAGGAAATGGTTTATTCAATATACCATATAGGCTCATACGCGAAGAATATTAAGTGAAAGTATCGCCAATAACATATTTTGAGACTTGAATTTGGGATGTTTTTGGTGATGGTTGTTGTATCGTATAACAGGAATGGGTGCTAGGTATTGCTTGATGAGATATGATAGAAATTTCAATGGCATTTTCATAAATACTTGGTTTCATTTCTGTTTGAAAGAACCTCCTTTAAACATGGTCATCGTTTTAACAAAATTGAGTGAATAATATTTTACTTTTACCCTATTTCAGCTACGTTTTCACACTGTCTAAGTACCTGCAACAAAAAAAATAAAAAAATTGTAACATTGTTGTCGACAGCTTAAAAAGATGTAATTGAGACATGTATAATGTAAATTATGGGGTCGCAAAGGTGTAAAAAACAGTTTTGTTCTGTTATTAAATAAATAAAATATAAAAATCTAAAAGATGCATCCTGTTTGGGTACAATTTTACCTTTGAACCCGTTTCAATAATACATGAAAGAACTGTATTTCGGCATTTGGCAGATCTATGGGTGCCATAAATAAATCATAAATTCCTATGCACCCGCTTTATGTATGTTCGCGATCATAGAAATTGTTGGTAGGTATTTATTTTTGGCCTATTTAATAATAGCTCGTGTATATATGCAACTATTGCTTGGATTCACTCGATTATAAGAATGTTTATATTAATGTTATCAGAACTATACCAGGTTGTACAAAAGGTTGGAACCGTGTTGAGTGTCTACTGTATCTGACATAGTTTCAGATGTTAGCGTGGTTCTTACAATAAAAATGTATGTCGAGATCAATATTATTTTTGAACTGTCACACGTTTTATTATTGCAAATGTGTTCGACCGTATTATAAAAATTCACAGGTTTTGGAAACTTCCAAGCGTTAGCTTTCAACATTTGTCACGTTTATCATTATCTTGCCCTTCTTGCAATTTATTTAGAGTCCTCTACCATACTTCTCTATTAGTCGTCATTGTGTAGTCACCTCCTTCCTAGTTAACATTTATTTTGTCACGTCAGCAATTTTTAAAACCTGTTACATTATTAAGTACTCGCTGTTGCCTGCGAATTCTTCTGCGATCCAGGATTAAAAGTAGCCAGTGTGCTTATCCAGGTCATGGTCCATCTGTGTGCCGAATTTCATCCAAATCCATTCGAGAATTTTAGCGTAAAAACGTAATATAAGTACAAACAAACTTACTTTAATATTAAGTAGTTAGGATTTTTACTACTAGGTCTACGTGTAAATCACTTGCTTTTCCTAATCATCAAAACAGTGAATCAATATCCAGCAACACACCATAAATTACCTACAAACCAGCCTTCACATAGATCCTCCCTACAGATCTACAGACTCCCTTCATAAAAGCGATGTCCCCAATTGGTTTGCTGACTCACGTAACGCGATACGCGCACAAAAATCGATGTGACGTAGTCTTTTGACAAACACACTAACACTAGTACCTACTCGGTGTACACAGTGCGAACGACTAAAAGCTACCACTTGTTAAGGCATGTTCATACTGTATATTGGACCACACGTAAGCGGTTACCCTTTAACTAGGAAAATCGCCCTTTCTGCAACGATATAGAGGCGCTGTAAATGCCAAATTGCGTGTGGTTGATTGTACGCACATACTTGTACTGGGAGCTATCGGAAAAAGTTGGTTCAGCTAAAGGATTTGGGTACATTATTTGAGCCAGACTTCAACTTCGATTTGCAAAATTTTTTGGAAGAAGCTGTGATGAGATTTGCATAATCTTCTTCGTTTTGTAAGTCTATTCAAAGAGTCTCGTTTTTGAGACGTCTGTAGCTGTTAACAGCTGCGGCAAGTTTATTCAGGAAAAGGCGTTTGCAATTTACAGTATTTTCATAATTACAATCCAGGACCTGCGCCGACCCCAATTAAAGTGGGTTAAAGGCAGGGTGATGACTGAACGGCAATGCAACTGATTGTTTTCGGAAATAGATATTAAGTAAAGGAATATACTATTCATACAACAATGCTTTTCACACCAGAAAACCACTGATGCATTGCTCAAAAAACCTTATTTTTTTGCATGCAAGCATGCAATTTTTCACAAGTTCCTAATTTTTCGAAGGCACTTAGCTTGTTCCCAATAAAAATCACAAAACGTAGCCATATAACAAACCCTTTATCCTCATTCGTGCCAAATCCAGATCCACATTGGTAGAAACAAGCGATAGATCAAAGTCAATCCGCTCACAGATACGAGCACCGCTCGCTCGGCTCTCACCGCTCACAGCTCCGCAGCCGCTCTCGAGATGCATCTAAGAACGTCAGTCGTGTGGTTGTAGTGCTCGCTGAAAGCTAATTAATTATCAACACAGCTTCTGACTAGTTTAGGTTCAGATAGTGTTAGTTTAGCCACTTTTAGTTGGTGTGTGTTATGGAAGTGTCTTAGAATTAGGGTTTAGGTTAGAAATAATAAATGAAGGTTAGGAAATAATATATAACGTATTTCATTTTGTTTTGTAGTGCCCTTACATAGTGCATGCTTGAAATTTTTCATTTTGTGCCAACCACTGTAAACATGTTTGCAATAATATTGATCGATTGATTTGATGTTTACATATTTTTAATCATTTTAAACGGTTACTTAACATTTTTAGATTTATTACAATCTGCGAAGTTAATAATAACAATAATTTAAGGTGACAGTTACAATCAGTCAGGTTTTTTGAGAAATCGTATACCTACTTTTACAATGTTTGTAAATATGTGAACACCATGTATCTATCACTTAATCAACTTATTTATCATTGCTACGTTTATTAAATTCTTTTTACCTATTTTGGTAGGGTAATTTTTATTATAGGTGCATCGTCTTCACATATAATTATAATATAATTAATGTATACAAAGTATTGTAACACATTTTAAAAGAGTAAAGATGCAGTTTCTTGCCCATTCTTCTCCATACGAAACTACCTTTTGGAAGGGGCGACTAGAATCAATTCTATTTAAATGTAAATGTTGACGTTCAAAAGTGCCTTTTATGTGCCTATTTGAAATAAATGCTTTGACTTTGACAATTAGTGTTATTTTATATTTGTAGTCCAATTCCTAATTCGTTCGATTTCCTCTCTATGGATTTGGCATATAATTAACGTTCAGAATATTAACCCATATCGTACAAAGATAATAAATAATAACGATAAGTCACAACATACATGTAACTTTTAAGCGTCAATTCTTGAATAAACTTGTTGTAAACCACCCCTTTCAACTGAAGTCGTTTTAACGTATCGATGACAAAAAGTTCAATATGTTTGGCCCAAAATTCAGCGTGATCTCCGCTCTCTGACTTAGTCATAAGTCTTCAACTGCACAGGTGATAGGGCCTTGCGGTGCAAGATAGAAGCCGTGTCATTCTCACCACGCTCGCAAATATAAGTACAATAGACTACTTAGATAATTCTACAGTTACGTCCCGAAACGACTGAACATTTATGTCGAAGCTTGACATCCTAATCTACAAATTAAAATGCAAACGATATAATCCTCAAAGGCACGGAAATTCTCAGCTCAAATATACCGAGTAGTGAAAATATTTCGGCAATTTATCAAACGGTAGCGCTGGGGTACTAATTATATCGGTAGCTATCAAGTGCGAAGATAAATGAGGCTCCGGACGGCTCAGATTTGTGGTACCGGACACTAAGACTACCTAGGTGTCCGGTGTTTTGGTTATAGTGTAGGATACGGTGCCCTCACCTTTCGCCTGACGCAGGTCCTCACCGGAAACGGTTGCTTCGGAAGGTTCCTGTACCGGGTAAGGTGGATCGCCCGGAGGACACGAAAGAGCATACGGTGGAGGTCTGCCTGGCTTGGGCGGAGCACCACAGTGTCCTCGTGGAGGCGATCTCCCGCGTCCAGCCCTGGTCCAGGCCATGCTACGGAGCGAGAGGGCATGGGAAACCGTCACCTCCTTCTACGAAGCAATAATGCTCGCGAAGGTGGAGGCGGAACGCGTGAGGGAGGGCCAAAATTGGCGCCCTCACACCCCTTGTCGCCGCAGGAGACGCCCTGGGCGTCGGGACTCCCAAGCCGAATCCCGGCCACCGTAGGCGCGGGCTTGCTGACGGCGAGCAATGGGTAGCTCGGCGTCCGATAAGGACCAGGCCCGGGTCGACGGTGCGTTGTGTGCCACGCGCGCCTCAAAGAGATGTCACGAATGATGGGGTCCGCTAGGGCCGATGCCTGCCAGGGTTAAGGGAAAGTCCGAATGGGGTACCGTGGCCCCTGGCACAGGCAACTGGAGGAACACGGGTGTGTTTTAGTCAGTAAAAGTCTGACACGCCCTCCCGCTCCGCGCAGAGCGGGAGAAGTAATGTGATGATTCCCCATCAAAAAAAAAAGTGTGCAGGGAAGGGGGGGGGGGGGGGGTTGATCTGTAAAAGAAGCGTTTATTTTACCCAGCATACTATATTTTTGCGAAGTTAAAACATGTTTAATTCATTGATTCATGATCTTTACAGAATTTTACTTAGTTATTTGAGTTTTATGAAGCGGAACTACAAAAGTTACTAAACATTTCATATTTCTTGTACTTACACCTTTAACAAAAACAAGTTCGTAGGTAAGAATTCATGATAAAAGAAAGTGTATGACTTACTTACTCGGACCTACTAAACGTCCTATCTACATAATTTGCCGAAAAACAATGACCCTTGGAAGTTCGCGTCCTCTTTTGTGACAAACGACGTCAGTTGGCAGTCGTCGTACAGACAATACATCTAACCTGCGAGTACCTACCCTTCTGTAACGTATCAAGGAGATCAGTGGGCCTAGCACGAACGCTCGCAATAAACGTACGTGGGTCACACTCAATATTTTTAGAAAATAAAAAACGGAGTGATGTAGAACCCTGTTAATATTTTTATTGCTTTTCGAAATAGTCTCCGTTCTTTTCTAAGCACCGTCGCATGCAATAGAACCATTGACTGGAGCAGTGTTCCCACTCTTCTTTAGGGATCTCTTCCACGCCTTTTTCAAACGCAGCCACGGCATATTCAGTGTTCATAATACGAATTCCTCTAAGTTTGTCTTTTATTTTTAGAAATAAATAAAAGTCACAGGGTGCCAGGTCAGGACTGTAAGGAGACAGTTGAAAACAGTGGCACGGGATGGGGCTTCGTCATGAAATGCTAATCAAAGTATATCGTAACATTGTTGTTGAGTAAGACCTCAACGAAAGTAATAAATCATTGACTGAAAATTTTCACTAGACAAATCCATTTCGACGCACGACAGACACTTTTTAAATTGCCGCCAATTTGTAAAAACAAATGACATAAGAGTTCCTCAGAACAATAACTAAAGCATAGAAGGAAGCTAAATTTAACTAACATAGTCGTCTCTGTTTTCTTACACACTCATAACAGCATTAGAAAGAGACAGATGTAGGTTGCTCAAAATGCAAATCGTCACAAAGCAAACGTCAATTTGGCTACCTTGGCTACCTTTATGATACTAAGTTTAAAAGCTACTTAATATCTCAGGTTTTTGTCTATGACTTTGTTCATCTCATTTTTTCGTATAATGCTTATGGGCGCATGGGAGTTGAAGTGCTTCGTTGATTTTACGTGTTTTTGTAAAAATAGTACAAAATTAATAGTGATTTGGTGTAAATCGCAAAGCTTAAAGATTAAATAATGTCCTGCATTAGTGGGATGTAAATCACATTCATCCCGCAAAGAAAATGATGCGGAAATCATAAGCTTCCATCGGTAAGTAATCAAATATGGTAATTTTATCGGTTTTGCATTCTCACTGTAGGTTATTTTGGCATTTTTTCAAATTATTTCAGCTTAGTGTACACGGTAGTGTTTTGAAATCAATATTTTATGCAATTAAATAATTCGATTCTAGGGAAAATATAAATATTAAATCGGCATATAAATATTTTGCAATAGTGCTTGCAAAAATAAACTATCGATAGAAATAGCGTCATCTAAATTATTACATTACTTTTCTTTACACGTAGTTTTGGGAAGGATTAAATATTTAAGAGTGAAATAAATACCTGAATACCTACGGTCTTGCCAGCTCATGCTCATGGTATAATAATTTAAACTCACGTGTGGCTATGATTTTTTTTGTAATTTTCAGATTTCCCTCCGATATTGATATGAGGCAAAAATGGATCAACGCTATTGCACGTAACTACTGGGAATGGAATAAACAACATCGTATTTGTTCCAAACATTTCAGCGATGACTGTGCTTTATTAAAATATTGCTACCAACGTCAATTTTTGATGATTTACTCGAACATTCATTCGATAATGATGTATTGGATGATCATAGAAAGGACATCATTCATTTCGTACCCAAAAATGAAAGTGCCGGCCAGAAAAAAAAAATACTAGATTCTTAAGCGAAATAATGTCCTGAAGATTTTTTATTATTACAAGAATCGTCTACAATTAACCCCCAGGCTGCTATTTCACTTTGAAAATACAAAAAATAATTCTTTTCTTACAATGTTTGGAGCATCACATTACGCTTAAAAGTTGACAAACAACCTAGCTAAATAGCTACCTGCTATTGTGTTATCTCGCACGGCCGCACCCCGGCCCCTTCACCGCGTATCCCCTCCTCCCCGTGTCCGCACGGCGAACGCAAGTAAGGACAAGTTAGTTATCCATGCGACTTATGTTACATCGGACGGCTACTATTCAGTTTACTTGTGCTTTTATTTTGCTGTTATTATTATGGCGGAATTACTGTGTACATGGTGTCATGAATCTGTTGTGAATAGAAGGAGATACACTTGGGCTTCCCGAGAGGAGCAGCACATTGAAATAGCGCAGATTGTTATTCAAGAAATATTGGAGCAGCAGGTATGTACCTATTTATGATGTACCATACGTTTTGTTGTAGGGTTATTGTTTCTGTTTCACAAGAGTATGTCGCTCTCTTATAATAATTATGTACAGTAGTCTCAGTTTATTGTGTAGAAGTAGTCCATATTCGTCTCTGTTCAAGTTTTTAGAACGAATTCTGAATGTAATTCGTCTCACACGTTTATTTTACCTTTCAGGCTCAGCCTACGGAATACATTCGTCGACCTTGTTGGCAAAGGGCAGAAAGAACGTACCATCGAAACATACGAGAAGCACGTCAAGAAGACGACGCCGCTGATGTTCATTCTGCGGAGCCAGTTGCAAGCGGAGAACCAGTTCAGATGACTTTGCCTGGTTATGTGCGGACTCCGGACACTAGGCGCACGTGTGTTTTCCAACATTGCGAAAACAGTACAAGGTACCAAATACCGAATAATATTGTACTTAGGATGCTAGGCCGTTATAATCTTCTTATATCCGAAAACAGTCGTGTTTGTAATGAACATCTGCAGGAAGACTTATGGCATGTGCTGGCCGTACAACAAAACAACATTTCGCAATTTACAGCTGCCCACATAGCACGAGCCTTGTCGATATTAACCAGGTATGTAACTACTGATGTTTTGAACTTCGCCCAATACCAGACAATAAGTCCAAACGAGTTTCATACCTGGACTGGCCTTACTCACGATCAATATACAGATTTATTGTCAAACACTCCTAGTCTCAACGATAGACGTAATAAAAACGTAATATTGGCAGCTGTACTTGTGAAACTGCGGACAGGAGATTCAAATGCGAGATTAGCTACAATTTTTAGAACGAGTGAATCTTCTTTTGCCCGCATGCTTAAAACTGGTCGCATTGCACTGATGCAAGATTTTGTCCCGCTGCACTTGGGCTTTGATCACTTAAGCAGGGAAGACGTAGCTCGCAGAAACCTCACAGTGCCAGATAATCTCTTTGGCAATCCAGATAGTCCATCTAATGAAAGAAAGGCGATAACGATTTGTGATGGCACATACATATACATTCAGAAGAGTTCCAATTACTTCTTCCAAAGAAAATCATACAGTAATCACAAATACAGAAACCTCTTAAAACCATTCTTATTTGTGTGTTGTGACGGACATATAATAGAAGTGTCTGGACCTCATGCTGCCACTACATCAGATGCTCAAGTAATGAATAGTGTTATAGACAATGAAGAAGACAGTGGCGATGGCGTTTTTCATTGGTTCTACAGAAATGGTGATGTTTTTATTTTGGACCGCGGTTTCAGAGACTCGGTTGTACCCATGCAACAACATGGTTACTCAGTACATATGCCAGAAAGCAAACATCCAAATGAAACACAACTCACTACAGACCAGGCAAACAAATCCCGTTTAATCACTATTTGCCGATGGGTTGTTGAGGTGGTGAACGGACGTTTTAAACGAGACTTTCGGCTTCTGAGAAACATATATATAAACCGAACGTTATACTATATGTTTGAGTTCTTCAAAATAGCTGCCGCTTTAATAAATGCCTATCACAGGTTAATAGATGATAATATTCATGCACAGACATTTTTAAATATAATTAACGAAAGATTGACTCTTACAAACATATTGGCAGATATAGTCATAAGACATAATTATAATAGAAGGCGAGTACAATTTCGTTCACTATCAGCAGATGTGCCAGAATTAAATGACTTCCCGAGGCTAACGGAAGAAGACTTGGTGCTATTTAGTCTTGGCATATAATATACCAGATAAAACAAGCGAGGAGCTACTACGGCGAACATTTAAACCCAAATGGAGAGTTTATTATTGAAATCGGAAGCGGACTTCTCACTGATCATGCCAGAGAGTTGGGTGAAAATGTAATAATAATAAGGGGAAGAATTCAGTCTCGCCATGTGAGAGCCAGAACATATTATGTATACATTGGCTGGAATACAAGATTAAGTGGTCGGGAAGCCATAGGACATTATTATTGTACTTGCAATGTAGGCAAGCGAACCGTCGGTTGCTGCTCTCACACAATGTGTTTGGTATGGTATATGAGCTTCGCAAGACACGAACCTCATTTAAGTCCACCCGCAATAGGGTTAGAAAGTGTTATAATAAGGTCTACTGAAATGTAAAAACATGTATATTAAATAATTATAAAAGATTCCCCCAATCTTTTTGTTGTTATTTTTTACTACCTACCATGGATGCGCATGCGCATGGATAACTAACTTGTAACTTGTGCATTGTCCTTGCTTGCGTTCGCCGTACGGACACGGGGAGGAGGGGGTACGTGGTGAAGGGGCCGGGGTGCGGCCGTGCGAGATAACACAATAGCGGGTAGCTACTCAGCTAGGTTGTTTGTCAACTTTTAAGCGTGATGTGATGCTCCAAACATTGTAGGAAAAGAATTATTTTTTGTATTTTCAAAGTCAAATAGCAGCCTGGGGGTTAATTGTAGACGATTCTTGTAATAGTAAAAAATCTTCAGGACATTATTTCGCTTAAGAATCTAGTATTTTTTTTTTCTGGCCGGCACTTTCATTTTTGGGTACAAAATGTTCGAGACTTGAATGATGTCCTTTGTGGATTAAATTGATAAGCAAAGAATATTTAACAATTAGAATTCATTATATCGCAAAATAATTATCTTCTCCTGTAGAAAAAGTAAGGAAATTTCTAACAAAAACTATATTTTTTAAAGGACAGTGATTTAAATTTTTTGTTACTTGTTCCGTGGCCAATCGCTCTTTAAAAATTATTTAGGCGTTTTCTTGGTAATTTCAATTTGTTAATAATTTATCCTGTGTTTATAAATAAATAAGTTGATCAGACAGAAGTGAGTTCTATATTTCACCTTAGCATATATTTTAGATTTAATGCCAAGGAGCGATACCATAAACTAAGAAGTCGATATCGGTATTTATTTTATGCATAGTCACATCACTAGCTAATACTCTTTTGTCTATGACAGCGTACACTTCAAATGTCCTAAAGCGCCTTCTATGCTTTAGTTATTGTTCTGAGAAGAATTCATTACATATCTACAGATTCCCAAAAGTTCCGAATTCGAAATTTAAATAATTATTTTCATCGGCGGCCTTTCTTACTAACCTATTCTAAAAACGTTCAGTATGACCCCCGTAACGTAAATTAGAACGATTTTAAAATTGAAAATATTAGTTTCACACATAATATTTACTCAGTCACTTCTTCTTTTCGAGTCGATGATGGTGCTTTTTGAATTAGTTGTGCCCACGTTATTAGCAACGTGAGTGACGTACGTCAGATCATCAAAAGTGCAGGTGTAAGTATGTACACTTGGGACATTCCAGCAAGTGGGTTATGTTTTGGGCAGCACCGCGCTTACATTGAGCATTGAACGGGTCTATAATTTCCCATTTTGCCAACCTGTATTTACTTAGTTTTAAGAGAATAATTATATTTTCAGGTGATAATAAGTTGGGCTTGGCGCAAAAAGAAATACCAAAATGTATTGGATATTGTATTTATTGTATTGTAAATATTGTATTTTCGATTCAAAAATCGTCCGAATATCCTTACATTTACGTGGCGCGTTCGTGCTAGGGCCTATGAGGAGCTGTAGTCAAGTTTGAAGTAAGTAGGCAAGTACTGCTTTTCTAAAGCGGTAGACTCATTAAGTGAGATAAGGATATTTAAGGGCGGGGGGTGAAGGACTTAAGATGTTTTGAAAGCTTTTTTAGGGTTCCGTAACCAAAGGGTGCCAACGGAAATTACTAAGCCTAGGCCGTCTGTCTGTCTGTCTGATACAGAGCATTTTTTTAGCCAGTCAAGATTTCACAGAATACTTATTACTATGACTATAACCTCTATGGCAGATAAAACAGGTAAGCTATGTGTCTTAGGTTTACTTAACCGATAATTTTTAAGTAATACATCTTGATAGTGTAAGCTGTGTATCATTTCAGAGTAGGTCACCGAAAATATTTATAACAGAAAAAAAGGAAAATTGTTGTCGACTTTAAAAATCTACCCACCATTAGTATGCGAAAACAAACGCACAATAATGTTATTCTTATTACGCAAACTTACTGCCTTCTAATTAAAACTTTTTTGCTTACTGGTATTTGAGTTCCGTAACGGAGATAGCACATAAAGAGAGCCTAGATTTAACGCTAATAGTTCCAGTATAACAAAAATGCCACAAGAATCAACTGGTAGAGCGACCAGTTGATTCTTAGGCGTTAATTAGTTAGAATAGTAATTTTGTTTGAAGTTCGATATTATTACTGCACCAGCTGTGTTCGTGTTTGAAAAGTATTAATAGCCGGTATAATTACGGGCACATTAGACATTTAGAGCTCTGTCTCTGTTATGGCAACGCACCGCGTTGGCTGCGATGGTTTATTAAAGATGTCCACTTACTATAAGGTGGGAAGCCAGCCGATTAAACAATATGCTGTCGGCTTGTCATCATTTGCCTAGCCTTTTCCCAACATGTTGGGGTCAGCTTCCAGTTTAACCGGATGCAGCTATATACATGGAACGGCGGCCTATCTGACCTCCACAACCCAGTTACTGGGTAATACGGTACCCCGAGTGGTTGTTAGACTTACGACCCCCCGTAACGACTTTCAAAGATCTACGAATGACAGTCGGGACCAACAGCTTAAACGTGCTTTCTGAGTGTATGCTTGCATACCTGCATAAACTGCCTGACGCAGTCCGCGCCATGCTCCCGGAGGAAGCCCTGCAACGTCCTGATACCCTGCACCGACAGCCTGTAACCGTTGCCGTTCTCCCCGGCGCAGAAGAACACCCCCGGCAGTGAGCCCTCACCCATAGCACACTCTCACATGTTGTTAACGCTCACACTTTTGAAAATTTAAAATTTTAGCCAGATAATTTGTTAAATAAAATGAGGATAATTTATCAGAATAAGCTCCAGTTAATTGAATATTTATAATTGGATGAAAAAAGACAATTTCACGCATTGTTTATTCATAAACGTCACTTCAAAAACAAACACAAACTTCACAATATTACGCTACGTCAAGTTTAAACGCTACGAGTTCGTAGCGTCTCGTAGCGTTCTGCCAGCGCGTCTGACGCGCCCGTAGCCACTGCTACGCGACCGCTACGAGCAGCGCGTAGCTCGACCGTAGCAATGCGACGCGAAAGGTCGCGCCGAATATGACGTAATGGCCGAAAGCCGATTTTTCCCATGTCAGCCGAAAATGTGGAATCAGTCGTACGATATAAGTGCGATGATTTGTCAAACTATACAGTATTCGGGACACGTGTTATTATCCATTTATACGTTTTGGGCGGGCGGACTTCCGCGCGGACATTTTTTACTCACTGACATGTCATTGAAATTAAGTAGCGGTAAAATTGCGAGAAAATTCCGAGCAGTTTAAACTTTTTACTCTACTAAAAACTTATTCGTAGTCCATACTTAATTTACATTTTGCACCGCAAGCAAACAGTTTAATAGTACATTATTAGAATCGACTTTTTGTGTGGAGTAGGTATTGTGTGCGAGTTCGGGTTGTCATCAAAATACTGTTAACATTATAATCCTGTGGCTTCTACAACGGTCGACTAACAGTCAACTATTGCGCAAATTGCCAATACTGTTGTCAGTCGGCCAATGACGGAACGAGACTGAATGAAGCTAATAATTCGTTCAGTGAACGGCTCTAGAGCTGATAATTAAAACTTTCAGCTGGGAAGATTAATTATCTCTTTGTGTAGTTAGTCTTTGGTAATTTTTTCAGGTGAGATTGAAGTTGTTAAGTGGGTGTTGGATTAAGATAAGAATTACCTAAATAAAGTTGCGTTTTAACGTTTTATTTTTATATAGGTAGGGAAGCATGAAGGATATTAGTTTGGTTGTGGCACTATCCCGGCCAAGGCTATGCCAGAACTAAGCCAAAGTTTTTATCTCAACTGTCTTCGCCGTTTTAGTTTGTCTTATCTATTTACCGTTTAGATGGTAGGCACACAAACCTTGAAACCGTCTGGAGACGAGAAAACGTAGGTATTAGTCGTTCAAAAGGGAATAACCCTTTTGCAAACCCGTCCGCAAAACATTCCGGTTTTAAAATGTTACGTCAAAAAGCAAAGATTTTCATTTGAATCGTATTTTGGTAGTTTCTCAAGGATTTTATGTTTATAACTTGTCATAAACTGCGAAATGTAGTTTAAGATATAAATCTTCTGGGACGAAACTACTTTACCTTTAGTCAAACTAGTGTACCTATATGGTAACTATGTAACTTTAGAGCGAAAGAGAAAGAATGTACATTTTCTATTTTTTATTTTTTATTTTATACATGGTTATTGCTAATATGTCGGCAATCCATTAAGGGGATGTAGGGGAGGTCATTTGCAACCAAATTACCCTTATGACCCCTATGCAAATGTCAACAATTTCTGAGTAATTTGATTTTTTATACTTTTTTGGTGGTAGGTATACAACTATGATAATTTATTTAAAAAAACACAATGCATGTTTTTTTTTTAAATTACTATTATCTGCTATACTTCAATACATAATAATAATCAACCATAAAATGGCAATTATCTTTAATATATTTTTTAAATCAGAGCACACAATTTTCATAATTTTGAGCAGGTTATTTGACTAACATGGCTGATTTCTGCAAAAAAAAACATGTATGTATATACTTTATCGACAGAACATTTCAAAAATATGTACAACTTCTCAGCTATCCAACGAGATACAATAAGATACCAGATATCGTAAAAAAATAGAAAATGTCAAATTTGTGGAAAATGGTTGACATGTGCATAGCGGTCATAACGGGTAATTTGGTTGCAAATGACACTCCCTTAATGGATTGCCGACGTATTACAAAATAACCCTGAATATCATTTATAATTTTGAAACTAGTAGGTAAGTACCTATTTTGATGAAATTTTGTTACTTTTCAAAATAGTGAAAAGTGGTTCTATAAAACTATAAATGATTACCTACATCAAATTCTGATCAGTTCATGTTTTAAGACATAAAAAAGCGCAAAACATACCCACTATGTCATCTTACCGAACCAGCGTACAATTTTAAGCACCAACCCAATATTTTCGATGACGTATGAGGATCCAATAAATATCACTTAAGACGGGGCTCGTAAAGTGGACCGTTACAACAAGTAGAAGTACCTACCCTACACTTTATAACTTCAGTTACAAAACTCAAAGCGAAGGCTATAGCCTAGTAGCAGTAACAGCTTGCATGACATGACATCAACTAGGATTTTGGCAAGTACTCGTACTAAAACATATCCACTAAAATCCTTCTTAAAGCTCACGTAGAGTAGAAACCTTCGGAGGGGATTACTGTATCGGTAGTGGCGGGAAATGTGCTAGTACAAACATATTGGAAACGTCATTTTCAAGAGCTTAAAATGTAGAACATGTTTTAGTGTTCATTTTGATTGAGTAGACTCGAAGGATCAGAGTCAATTAATGTTCAGTAGAGCACAACTGATTTATTGCTTTCTAAAATAGGTTTCGGCTTTTTTCGAGGAATGTTAGTATTAGTTGATGTCTGAAATCAGTCCGAAAATGTAACACCTACTCTTTGTTTCAAAATTGTAAATAGATACCCTGTTCAGGTTCAATTATTACGCAATCACCCACAAAAGGGAGTTAGTAAATCATCCATCTGTATTTAAAACGATTCATCTTTATATCTTACAACTTTTTCCAACAATTATTGTGTGAATAACATTATAGTCAATGGTGCCGATTCCCTTGTTCACAAACTTAACTAAATTTAAGTTGAGTGCATCTTTTTCTTTCTATTTCATTAAGAAAAGGACAGAAGATAAATTTTAGTTTAGTCCTGTCAAATTAATCAGCGCCTGACACTACTCCATACAAGTTTAGACGTGATTAAAAAGTTGACTACTAAAACTACATCAAATTACGTCAGGTGCTGACTAATTTGACAGGACTAAACTAATATTTATCTTCTGTCCTTTTCATAATGAAGTAGAAAGAAAAAGATGCACTTAACATAAATTTAGTTTAGTTTGTGAACAAGGGAATCGGCACCAATGTCTTTTAGTTGATTTAAAATTAGAATTTCGTGTTTAAGTATTCAAATAATCAAATCTAAGAACTCAATTTGTATTGTCTCATAGTAGTAGTATATTAGTTTTCTGATCCATTTGTTTACACTTTCATGACATACTTTTGGAACAGACCATACACATGACCTTTGTGGTAGAAAATAAGGAGCAGAACATCTGCCACCTCACTACACTTACAAATCAGATAAGTCATCGCCGTCCTATCTTAAAATTCATTTCCATTCCATTCGGAATCTAGCTTAGATATTAAATAATATTACCACTATAACTTACAACAGCTGTTATATCGTGCGATACTCTATGTAGAAGTAGATAAAATAGGCAGCAGACCAATCCTAGCTCCGGACTAGTATCTAATATACCGTATGCAATGCAAGATACAGTGAAATGGAATTATCTACTATCATAAAGATGAAACCAGCTAACTTCAGGCTCGAAAACTGCAGCTCTGGAAGTACTAAAGTCATGAAGTCATATTCATAATTCAAGATCCAAGTTCAGTATTTCTTGTATGGGGAAGTTCCGATATGGGATAGTGCGATGTAATGGCGGGTTTTCGCCTGAGGCTAACGTTTTGAGCCACACGATTCCTTTCTGGTGAGAAGTGGGCTATGAAGGTTTTTCTTTATTACACTCATAGTGTGAACAAATATTGTTACGACCAGGCTGTGGCAGATAATTAATTTTATTGTGGGTTGTTTTTAATCAAATCTCTAGTTATTACACTCTAATATAATGATTGCGCCTCTTTTTGTGAACCTTAAATCATTCCTATTTTGGCTATTTAGTATTTTTCCTAAAATACTAAATAACCAATTACCTACATAACTGCGACCAACTTGTATGTAGCGGCCACAGTTCGAACTTAACCTTAATCCATTTGGTTCTTTGGCCAAAAGAAATTGCAGCTATAATCGTCTAAACGCCGATTAAGGGTTTTTTAAACCCTGAACAGCGCCTTGTAATGTGATTTTAATTTTTTTTCTAAGGAATCGTCGATCACGTCCACTGCTGATCCCATTCGAAGCAATCAATCACCCGTCAAGCCTAACGACTGACGAAAGCCCTCAACACTAAGTGTACTATCTGATTACAAGAGCTGGGAAAGCGCTACCCACTTATTTGTCGGTTGCCGAATTCGGAGCGAGATAAAAGTATCGCATTTCCGCTCGATAACCAATTTGATAAATTGAACCAATTGATATTCTCAATAATGAAATGTAAAGTTAAATTAACGGTGACCAAAATTTTGTTCAGAGAATTGAATTATGTGCAGTGTGCAATTTATGTGGCCACATATTACGTGCAGCGTTCGGCGTGGAAACTATTACGAAGTTTTGAGGCGATAATGGCCGAACGGGTAAGTATAGACTTTAGATCAGTGGGCTGGCTATGATTTAGACGCCGGGCGTTTTAAAGTGTCCTGGTGTAAGAGCATTTTGTTGGACTTGAACTTTATTGAAATATGAAAACGTTGTACGTAGCATGTATTACGAAGGAAATTTTTCATCACGGTAGTTCGTAGCAATTTGTCACTATTGTGCTAGCCGTCTAATCTCGATGTAGGTACTGTATTCTGTCTTCGAGCATTTTCTGAATAAACATGGCTTCCTTATTACTTGGTGAAGGCATTTCTATGTCGAGACTCCGTTTAATATCTTTCTAAACGTCATCAGCATGTTTAAACTTCACAAAAATATGGAAGAAAACCGGCAATTTAATTAAATCGGGAATATTCTTAAGACCATCCTTGTTAAAGAACATCTTATAACAACAACAACATACTTAACAACTTAAGAACATCCTTAAACCTCTTGACCGGATACATTAACCGTAGTAAGAATAGTTATCTGAAAACAAACGCCGTTTACAATAATATTGTAAAAAAATACTGGACTCAATTTGCAACGGGCCCGCTTGTAATAAAACGCGTTAGAGACAGGAATGAGTTTTCTAATTCAAACTATGAATTTTAACGAGTATTGCGAGCTGCAGATTGCATTCACAATGGGTAAACACATAAAAGCTTGCAGCAGATAATCAGAAGGTCAATTCTACTAATTAACAAGCAAAGTGAAAAATATGAGACCGGAATGCGATGATATTGTGAATAGATCAAAAATTGGTATAGTCGCCGGCACGTAACTTGGCAAGACTGGTTAGATGCGTTTTTGCTTTCTTTATCTTTCTTCTAAACAGACATGTTTCAAAATAATATATGGCAATGAACATAGAATAATGACAAACA
Source organism: Brachylomia viminalis (assembly GCA_937001585.2). NCBI lineage: Eukaryota > Metazoa > Arthropoda > Insecta > Lepidoptera > Noctuidae > Brachylomia > Brachylomia viminalis. The sequence goes on along the minus strand of OW443310.2, from coordinate 24,307,460 downwards.
GTAAAAGTGTAAATTTTTTGTTGCACTAATTGTACATGCGCAAACTTACTCCCAATACGCCAAAACCTTGCCAAGTTACGTGCCGGCAACTATACAGGGTGTAAGGGGAACGCTTCCGAAGCCAGAACGTAGATTATATACTACCTAAATGCAAACGGATACCAATAACCTTTCACTTTAAATTGGTTATTTTCAAGACTTCATATTTCGTAAACACGCAATGGAAACCGTCCAAAACGTGAGGTCACTGACACGCAACGCAACATACGCGCCACCTTGCGTCCGCGTGTTTCGGGCGCCGAGCGCTCCGTACGGCCGAGTCACGGGATTTATACGGAATTTACAAACATCACTTTCAAAATGCCTACCTTTACAACACTTCACAAAAATTATGAATTTTAATCGCATTATTCGTAGCCCACTGTTAAACATTAAAGCTGACAGAGGCATTTTACGTACCTGTCTAAATCCTTTGCGACCTTATGAGGTTTGGCTCGAACTGCGCTCCATCCCTTTCAATACAAAGTCGGGCCCGTCGTTGTGTCGACCCGTGAACACGAGGCAATAGTGTAGGATCCTCAACACATTCTGCACGAAGTCTATCGAAAACACTCACTATTCTGCCCCGCATTTCATCAGCACTGTCACATTCCCGATTAAAAACTCTTTCTTTCACATAACCCCACAAAAAGAAGTCCAAAGGTGTTAGGTCAGGTGAACGAGCCGGCCAGGCGTGCGGCCCCATTCTTCCGATCCAGCGGTCATCAAATAGCTCAGTGAGACGCTCGCGGACAGGGCGCGTAACATGCGGTGGAGCACCATCGTGCTGGAACCATGCTCGACGAAATTCAGCCAACGATACATCATCTAGCATATCATCTAAATGTTCGTTTAAAAAAATAAGATATTCTGATCCATTGAGGCGCTGCGGTAGAAACACTGGTCCTAGAATTCGTCCATTAAAAACACCAGCCCATACGTTGACGGACCATCGGGTCTGATGGCCGGTTTCTTGAGTGGCGGACGGGTTCACGTCTGACCATACATGAGCATTCCTCCTGTTCCACATCCCGTTCCTCGTGAAAGTGGACTCGTCCGTCCAGATAATGTGCTCAATAAAGCCAGGCGCACGTTGTTGTTGATCTAGCAGCCAACGACAATACGCACGACGACGAACGTGATCGTTAGGTAGCAAAGCTTGTACTTTGTGTATTTTGTAGGGCCGCATTCTGTTCCGGCGCAAGACTTTGTGAACTGTCCAGTGAGAGACTGTCGGTTCGCCCCAGCGCCGCAATAATTTCGCTGCACTTCGTGTGCCCAGGCGAGGATTTTGGCGAATCAAATTTAAAATACGCTCCTCTGTCTGAACATTCACTTGTTGTCCACCACCTGCGGCTATCGGAGCAATCGGTCGATTTTCTAAAACTCGCTGAAAAGCTGCCGTTATCATGCGAGAATCAGACGGATGCCGGACGTTCGGAATTCTGTCTCGGTAAATTCTCAACGCAAGAGAAGCATTGCCACGGGCTTCTCCTAAACACATTAACATGTTGCCGTATTCACGAGCACTGTACACGTATGCATCAGGCATTGTTAGACACAACAAAACTGTACTATAACTAAAAAACAATAAAACAACACTAAAAACGTAACAATAATAACTAAATACAAATTTAAAACTAACAAAACAGTATTAAATACGGTTCAATACCTATCGACCGATTAAACGTAACGCGCGTTCGCTCACGAACTGAGTCTGAAAGGAACTAACTAGATTACTAAGAAGTACTAAGAACATCAAACATGCCGCCTGGCCACGTGCGGCGGCGCCGGCCGACAAACGTACCGCCGCGCGCCACGCGTGTGTGCGTGGACGGGGAATCACATAGGTAGCGGTGTCTTTTCATGTGCAAAGATCAACAAATTACAGAAAATGTAAGAAGAATAATGATAACCAGAAACCAATTAATTTTAATTGATATGAAATTGTACTTTAAATGCTTTATAATTACAAGCTGTTTTCATTTTCTAACTTTTAAATTAGTTTTAACGAGTTTTTTAGATTAAATTAATTAAATTATCCACTTTCAATTGATTGGTATTACATACCTACTTAATGAAGGATACAGTTATAGCAATAAACGAGTGCGCGTCGTGTGACCCGTAATTACATTGACATAAAGTTCAAATTTAATTGATTCACGCGCGCTATTTGCTTGAAACGGTGCACGTGATGAAATTTTTTTAGTCATTCACAGGTAAAGTCGGCGATTTTTTACTTTATTTCATTCACTATCGATTAACGACTTACATACAAAACTGTTATTAAATGCACGACACGGCCCATTAATTTAAAACATTTGGAGCCTCTGTAATGTTTATTTTTCTTTATTTTGGCGGCGCTTTACAAAGGATGTCTAGGTCGCCGCCCACGCCGCGCAATAGTCGTCGAAGCTTCTCTCTATCAAGTGAAGTGACCCGGGTTCAAATCTCGGCCAAATACCAATGACTTTTGTAATCATTTACCTTGATTATCAGAATTCGACCGAATGTCACAATTATCTCTGTACCTCGCTGGAATGGTCCATCTCGCTTCCCCCTTCACCTCCCCGTGTTAGCCTCGTCGCGTGACTCGTCGGCCGTCGCCTCAGTACGGTGAGCCTCTTCGTTACTTATACGCGTCTCGTAATTTTGCTAATTTTTGTATTATTATTGTTTTGATTTTGGATAGTTATTGTTAAGTTTGCCGATATGAAGTCGTCGACCCCAGATCTAGAGATAATCTGACCATGATGTAGGTAGGTAAACATTTCAATTTTCTTACTGTGCAAAATTTTATTGAACGAATTAACGAAAGTGCTCTTTCCCAATCACAGTAGGTATCTTATTATCTCTATTCGACATGGATCTCAAGGTTAAGCATAAACATCTGGATTTTTCTGATTTGTGAACATAATTTGCGAACATTCGGATCAAAATTGTAACCCGGTTCAAGGGGAAAATCATTACGAACCTTGCATGAATGGAATCCGAAAGTAGATATCCCAGAAGGTAATAGTGAACTGAAAAGATATTTGCTTCAACTTTGACGCACATCAATCGCGTGAACAAAGGGGTCGTTGGCCGCGCTGCTGTCGGCAAGCGCTCGCGCACTTTGAACTCGGGGCTATGCGCGATTGTCAGCTGATATTTATTTACGAATACATTGCTTGATAGAGTTGTAAAGAAAAAAAAATTGTTTAATGGCAAATAATGGTTTCATTTAACTGTTCTCACCGCATAGTGTACGAAAAAGCTAAAAAAAATTAGTAAAATTGTAAAAAAAAAAAAACTGTTTTTTTTATGGTATCGTATCGAGAATCACTAGCCCTATCTCCTGTCTTCGTTTTCGGAAGCGTTTCCCTACCACCCTGTATTCTGCTAATCTTAAAATTCGGTTTGTTCACATTCCGGTCGCATTATCATCGCAGTCTAGTCTCATGGCAGTCAACTTTGTTCTCGTTTACGAAAAAAAACATATTTTCGTGTTGGTTCAATGTATGCAGACGATAATGTGATACCTACTTAGTGATACCTTATTTTATGATTTTTTAATGTATTAATTAGTTAGCTTGGTTTAGTACACACTCATAGTATTTTCAGTTCCCGTTTGTTATTTTAAATCTTAGAGAATACAAAATCATTAAAATAAATAATCGGATAGAAAGCTAACTTGGAACGTATTGGTAATCGCGACGCGCAAGCGCGATATTGCGGATCGAGAAATGTCATTATATTGAATTTCAAACTATAATTGCAAGTTTACATTTTTATTTATTATTATTGATACCTACAGGGCAGAAATGACTGCTTCTGAATAGATAATTTTTTCAGAAGCTTGGGCATGCATACAGACAAGTTAGCAAATGGACACAAATACTAAAAACCAAACCATATTATCGGCATCAGGATCATTCCCACACTTCGTAGCAAATACTATTTCAAAAATATTGAACGCAGTTTTGACTTCTCTGCATTTTTGTTATATGTATTGATTATACGCACATTAAATTTTATAAAAATCCATACGTGATACCATGTCTCCGTTGTCTAGTCTCAAGTGTGGATTTTAATAAATGTGTCCTAAATATATGGGTTTATGTAGTAAGTTTGGAGCTGTGACCACCTCTCACGAGCATAGTGAGTGAGCAAGCATCATATACACGGTGACATTTGAATCACAGTTTTGCTAGAACAAACGTTGTTCAGACCATGGTCTACAACCATTCTATAGCATCCAATAGAAAAAAAACGTCATTGGTTTTCTAAAAAAACACTAAAAAACGCAATGTTAAAAATGTCGGGATTATCGTTACGCCCTACAACACAGACACTGCGGCTGCGACGCGCGGCTCTCGCGTCTTGAATGCAATATCGCTTCCGTGATGAGTACTTTGATGCTACGGTTAATGTTTCAAACATTATTACACGTTTGAGCAACATAAGACTAATTTGAGAACTCCTAGATTAGATTGTTTTAATAACATATTTGATGCTGTAGAATGGTAGTAGACCATGGTCTAAACAACGTTTGTTCTAGCAAAAGTGTGATTCAAATGTCACCGTGTATAATAAACATGTACGCAAGCGTGCCGTGAAAGTTGCAGGCGAAGTGCTAACCGACAATAAAATCTGCCCTATAGAAGTGGAGTCATCATCATAAGTTCAGCCGAAAGACGTCCACTGTTGAACGTAGGCCTCCTTCAAGCGTCGCCACATTGACGTGTTCTATGCTTCACAGAAGCGAAGTGACTGCAGAAAAATTTAGGTACTATTATAGTGAAATGTAACAACGTAAACGTAAAACTTATCTCTTTATTAATAATTTGTTATCCTAAAATATGACCTCTTATTAAATAAGTGTTTGTAAAAATATTACCTAAGTAAATACTTAATCTGAATGTATTAATAATATTTTAAGAAAATAGCTACCTACTTACCTATATTAGAACCTTATTATTACCTTATTATTTATGTTAATGTTATTAACTTTTTATGCAAATGTAATTATTTAGTTTTCCTGTACAATTTTATTTAAAATTTTAGCTTTCTATGATTTTGTTTTTTTAAACTTTAAGTAATAGATAAAGGTCTACAACGACTCTTACCTCTAAGCCTTTTGTTAACATCTTGTTTTTTACCTTGTGGAATGCAAATAAATGAATATGAATAGGTAAGAATACGAAAACCTATTTAATAGTCAACTAATAAATAAATAGTCAACTAATCATTAATACAAACATATAAAATATTATTTGTTTGTTTAATGCACAATGTACACAACCATAGTTACACGCTAGGCTAAAAATAGTGAGTACATGACCCTGTTAGGGCACAGCAAGATAACTTAAAACTAACAATATTACAGTGAGTATCTATTAACTAATAACAAGTAGATTAGGAACTTTCACAATTAAAAATATTATATTAATTAAACTTATACCAAGCTATAAACATAAAATAGATTATAATTATAATTAACACACATATGTATACAATATGTAACAAAAACCCTGTTGTTCCTTTTACCTACGTTTTAAGAATCGGTATACATACGTAATAAAGCAAGTCATTTATAAAAAAACAGTTCAAAAAAATTATTAAAATAAATATTTAATTATTAATATTTGTAATGTTTAACTGATTTCTTACCTCTGCAATTCTGCATAAAGCGATGACGAGAAACCAGAAAAAAATAGAACGTTGCCGCGACTCTCTTTGATCGGTGCCGCTGCGCCGGTACACCGCCGCCACTTTACCTACCTATTTTGCTACACAAGTTCGTGACCTTGTAAGCTGTTGTTTTTCACTTTAACGAATGAATGTTTGAAAATGTTGGTTTACATGGTATTTTTATGCACAATTGATAATTGTTAAAACTACATTTAACACTTCACTACATTAAGAAAAAACAAAGTCGCCGCGTCTGTCACATAAAACCTTATGTTTATTTGAATGCATTAATTTATTATATGATGTCTATTTGACGGCCACGGAGATGCTGTTCGATATGACCACCTTATACCTCTACACATTTGTTGCAACGCCTACGTACGCCCCGCAGAACGGAGGTATCGGACTTGATGTGGTCAAATGCTGCTACTATCTGTGAACGCATTTCGAACTCCGCATCGCACGTTTTTTTGAACACCTGTTGCTTTACACTGCCCCAGACGAAAAAATCTAAAGGCGTCAGATCAGGTGATCTTGCAAGTCCAACACTTGCTCCTCGGTGTCAATGTCTCGAGGCCTCGATCTGCCTGCGTCAGTTCGATGTTGGTCTCGTCTGTACACACTTCCGGTATTGTACGTACGTGCAAACGTTAGAATGCAATCGCCGATTGTAATGGTAGACTCGCCAAACATTCTTGGTAGAGTCTGCGTGCTTCTGCGTGCACATCAACATATTAAAATATTCTACGTTAGAATAGGACATGGCAAATATTTAACTACGTAAACAAATCACAAGTCACTCACTACGTAGGTCAACAGTAACATTCGTTCAAAATTAAGTTGCGCGGGAGACTAAGGAAGTGATTCGCAGGGCGGCGGGTGGCGGGGTAAAGGGGTAGGTAAGCACGTGGTACCGACACGGGGCCCGTGCGCCGCGGTAGGTTTTAGCGGCATCTTCTGTCGACTTAAAGAAAGCCGACGATCTCGTAGGCTATTTACTTATTTAGCGAAATAAAGATGTACTTGTAAAATCAGATACTCTAAACATTTTTTTGAATGTGCCGATTTTAATAGTTACATACGTATTTGATATTGACATATCGACTGGCCAATGCTCATTAAAAAAAAAAAAAAAACATCAATGTTGCGCTTGTAGGTCGCTGCCCGCTTTAACTCCGTCCCCCGCCTATTTCCTCACTATGAAATGGTTTCACAAAAAAAAAAAAACATGTAATCCTTTGTCCGAGGGGAGAAAAAGCCGTAATAACAGCGCGTTGTAATAAGAGGCCGAGCTGGGATCGCAAAACTTTAAGTAACGAGGGTTCTTCATAAGCTGTTTATCATTTAAAGGGAAGGTGCTCTGATTGTTAAGGGGAGTTTTTTCAGTTTCTGAAAGTTTATCTTGAATAGAATATTCTAGGATGGCGTGAGACTTTGTTTATAAATGACAGAGTTCTTGGAGACTCGGAGTTCCCAAACTAATACTAGACAGAAAAAAAGGTTTGATTGAGTTAACCTCTTGATTCTTAGCGCAATTATTATCCTTGAGGCAAAAGATAAATGAGTTTAAATCTCTTAATGCTAAGAATATGTTATGGCTAACCATTGATTTTAGCTTCTGCCATACCTATTTCTGCCAAACAATTCTAAAGTTTATTGTCCTGAGAATGAATCTAACATTCTAGATTCACATCCTAGCTATCCGAACAGACAAAACGAAAACAAAAGAAATACATTACCAGCCTCATTCGAGCGTAGATCCTTTAATCCAGTTTCAAATAAAAATGTATGAAATATTTACTATTCGCGGGACGTCCTGCTGGCTGTCAGCGACTTTGACAAGCTACAAACTTACTTAGATTAGTTAAAGGGACGGATCGCTTATGGAATACATTAGGGCAAGGTATTGGGGCCAGAGATATTAGCGTGTTACTTAGACATTGATGAATATTTGAAACTTCGACACACTCGAACTAGATACACTAACATCGTTAAGTGCTGAATATATGGAGACTCCTAGAGGCCAATACGGCTATCACAAAGTACATGATTTATCGTGATGCTTGGTCGATACGAGACGGTCTATACGACAATACGTTTGACTGCCAATTATTAGATCGTTTAATTTCTATTCGTCAAAAATACCGGTACCCAAATGAAGTGCGTTTTCAAAAACTAGTTTTGAACAAGAAACAAGATTTTTAGGGGTACAAAACTTAGGATATTTAGGGAGTATAATGCCTATCTGGGATTGACAAACTTTATCGGTGGATTGGTGGTCGTATTTATTATTACATGATCTGTAAACAGCTAATTGAATGGAAAAAATTATAAACATCCAAGCCACGTAAAAGATGAACAAAATCAAAGCTTATCAGCTTGATTAAACTTTTACTTTGGAAGCCTCAGGCTAAACTTCTTATATTATTTTAATATCAAGGTCATGCAGCAGTCGTGAAAATATTTAGCCCTTGGAGGCGAGGGAAAACATTTAGGAACGTTAACATCAAAACAAGCGTAATCGGGAAAACAATCTCGTTTGTTGTTATAATTGTTTACGGATAATAATCTAGATCTAGCAGCTTGGATCTAGGTTATAAGAGCGTAAATACACCTTCTACAACCTGCATTCATCCGGTTTTCAGTATTGACGGAGAAACTGCCGAATATTTACAAAAATGTCTTTATATTATAACCGCAAAAGTTTTCTGAGGCCTTCCCCGCAATCTGTGGTCTTGACTTCCACAACCCAGTCAAAGTCAAAGCAATTATTTTAAATAGGCACATAAAAGGCAATTTTTAACGTCAACATTTATATTAAAATAGAATTGATTCTAGTAGCTCCTTCCAAAAAGTAGTTTCGTATGGAGAAGAGTGGGCAAGGAACTCCACCGTTACTCTTTTAAAATGTGTTACCATATTTTGTATACATCAATTATATAATTATAATGATATGTGAAGACGATGCACCTATAATAAAATTACCTTACCACAATAGGTAAAAATAATAAAAAAAATGTAGCAATGACAAATAAGTTAAATATGTGATAGATACATGGTGCTCACATATTTACAAACATTGTAGAAGTATACGATTTTCCAAATTATTTAAACAATTAATATGTCAGTGTGTTAGTTAAAGTAATCACAGAATGTAAATCAATGTCATACAAATAATAAATTATACAATTAAAGTAGCAACAAGTTTGATTTTGTCTAGACTCAAGATTGTCCTGTGGAGCTGGACCAGCTTGTTTCCAAGCATTCTTATCTTGGATTCCTCTAATTTGTAATATGCTTGTTTACAAAGTTAACTTTTCAAATAAGTTATATACGATACCCCATGGTTGTCAGACTTTGGACAGCCGACTACCCGTAACGACTGCCAAAGATCTACGAAAGAAAGAACAGTCGGGACACATTGCAATGGCTTAACGTGCCTCCGATCTGTAATGGGTGGTCACCGATCCACGAACCGACCATTAGCGTTATTATAAACCTTCCCACGTAAAACATCTTGTGCCTTTCCAATAAATAAATACCGCTACAGCATGCTAGATCAAGTTTTATCATCAATTGCATATTCTAGTTTTACACCGACAAATAAACCACCAGCTTTTGTCTACCCATTTACCCATCGCATGTGACAGCACAGTAAAAGTATAACCCAACGACATGTAACCGTGTACTAACATGGCGCGGAACCACCAAAACACACCACAACCGGCACGCCCAGGCTCGTAAACAAACGCGTCGTGTTATACCTTATTGATACCAGTGTACACATAAAAATAAATTGTTCTGTACACGTTTATACGGCTGTAGGAAGGTTGGGAATCGTTTGTTTTCTACTTTACTTTACTGCGAGTATGCGAGGAAGGAAGACTGTCTTTTCTTTGATTAGGCTTGGGAATTCTGAGAGATTTGACTATCAGGTTGACTGAAGATTGAACCGGCGTTTGACGAGTGAGAACAGCGAGTATTTCAGTCATGTTTGCCCTGCGTATCTTTAATAAATTGTCAGGAAGTAAAATATTTTTTTGTTGAAATGTTTGTGTTTTTTAACCAAATTAAACAGTATCAAATACCCTTTTGTCAATCAACTTTTACATAGCTTCTGGAAGAAGCAGCGAGTGTTCTGTACCATGCTCCCATTTACCATAAAAGAGACCCCAACCCGTTTAATGAATGTGCAATTCAGCATGAAATCAACATCAACAATCTATTCTGCTGCTTTCCCCTTTGAAATCGGAATTAAACGGAATTCTAAAAAGAAAATGAAGGGATCATTTGGACATGGAAATGTGACCGGGGCTTGCAAAAAGACGTATTATATGTTGGGAGCCAATTCACCCGCTGCTGTACCTAGTAGCCACCGCGACCGTCGCGCCCACCCGTCTGATAGAGCATATTGTAAGCGGCCGACGCGAGACAAGCATAGAGCGATTTCTCTGCTAAGGCCAGCCCCATAAACGCACCCGCGATATGGGCAAGATTTTTTCCCGTATCGCGGGTGCGTTTACAAACTGTCTTAGCTACTAGTTTAAACAGATTGACTGCACGATGCCTTGCTTTTACTGCTCATTGTGAGCACCATGTCGAATAAGCATTTGTGAGAATGAAACGATGACGATAGTAAAGCCCCTTTTCAAACTCCACGATAAAACCATATGAGCGTGTAAAAAGGGCTAGCCATTATCTAGGCGATGCAGGTGAGTGGAGTGGTGATTTAATGAGAAACACTGATTGCAGGAGAACACCAATGCACATAAACTGGACTTTTCCGTAATATTTTGCTGTTCACATGTGGATGTTTCAGTTCCAGGTAACGTCACGGTTTTATTTGACACTTACTTTTTGACAGTGACGGATGCGTTTCAGAAGCGCAAAGATGAAGATTTAATAATACGTTCAGTTTTTTATTTATGACTAATAAATAATTTTTAAGTTTCTTCTTCAGGTATGGTCGTCGCGAGGCACGTCGTCTACGCTTTCAAGCTTATTTCTGAAGAGACGCTGACACTTTTACACGTCCTTTTGATTTTATTTAAAAGCAACAAAAGTTGAACCTCGTTTCCACCCCGGGACACGAAAAAACCCAAAACCCGCTTCGCCATATACCTTGGACCACATAAAAACTGTAGAGGGGCATTTCTAATTGAATAGCCGCCGGGAGGCAGTTGCTTTGATTGGCGCTCCGTACCGGGATGTACCGGGAGCCGTCTATCCCCGCGATACACGGGTCTTATTGCGCTACTCTTCTTATTTCCACTTTTTAATCTCGAAAACAATGCAAGGGTAAGATTTGTTATTCGATTTCCAGTATTAATTCTGATAATATTTATGTTTCTATGTAACGGAGTGAAGATTGGATAGTACTTAGCAACCTTGTGGTAGGAGCTTGAGGTCTACGTTAGATTGGCCTTATCTTAACTCATGGGCTAAATACGACAATCTGGGTCCCAGAAAACGTCCGGCGACCTCGTGGCAGACCCAGAAAAGGTGGCGGTACGAGCTGGTAGCCTAAAGACAGGATTAGTCCACACTTGCTCAAGACAGAGAGGAGTGGAAAGGGAGGACTTAGCCCTGCAGTGGGACAACATAGGCTACAAATAAATAAATATTATCATAACTTACTGACGCGCGATAGCCCACCGGGGGTCGCGCAACAACGGATAGTGTCTCATTTCAAAACAAAACAGGTAAAGGTGGTCATAACGAACTGCTCAAAAGGAACCTCAAAGTGTGGTAGTGTTACAATAGTTGGTCCATTAAACAAGGTGTTAACTGCCTCTTTGTTTTAAAGCTACCTAAGTACTAGACATGTTCTTAATTACACAAGTTTCTAAAAACAATGTTTATTGCCAGTGATGAGTGGACAGTGGCTGAAAGTTCAGCTTTTAATGTAGGTTTCTGACAGTAAGTGTGTAGAAACACACGGGGTGAGGTCTGGTTAGACGACCAACCAACTTGTAGGAATATATCCAAAATATTTTGGTGCTCTCTAAAACTGAAATAGTAGCACGGAATTTATAGCTTCGTTGCATTTCTCTCAAACCGAAGTTTTTTTAAGCATAATGGACATCCGACGTGATTCGACTTCTGATGATTCTTAAAAGCTGCTAATAAAACGTGCAAAGCGAGGTTTTTAGCAGACGTAGGTATAAAAGCGCATGCGGTTTTGTGGATCAATCGTCGATCGCCATATATCCCCATTATCCCCAATTACGGATGCAATAAAAGGCTTCCGTGTTTCGTCTATATTGGACTGTTATTTTTTATTAGGTATCGGTAGGTACACACAACTTCGCCAATGTTGCAAGAGTAAATTTTTATAGGGCACTAAATCGCATTTTCTATCTGTTTGTAATTCATTACTAACAATGTTAAGTTTGTAGTGGTAGAATAACGCAAGCGGTTCATGGTGTTACATTAAGAACATCTACTTCATATATGGGAGCAGTGATGACCCAGTGATAACAGCCCCGACTTACGAGTTGTAGGTCGTGGGTTCAAAACCAGGCAGGCGCTTTAATTAGTGTAAATAATTTCATCACCGTCACTGCTCTTAAAATGATGAAGGAAAACATCGTGAGTAAACCGGCCTAGATCCAAAAATTCGAAGACATGTGTCATCTACCAACCCGCACTGGGGTAGTGTAGTAGACGACAGCCCACTCCCTCCCAAAGAGAGGAGGTCTGTGTCCCTGCAATGGAAACATTATGCTGATTATGCTACTTCATCTGTAGACGTCCTATAAGGCGATTGAGAGAAAATATGACATAGAGAATGTATCTACAGTAACGGCCTCTGATCAGCTAATAAATATAAGACGATCACAAATCTGTTATCAGGCGTGGTGATCATAGAAATACGAGTCGTGCACCCGATGGGGTTTCCCATCATCAAAAATTGCGATCTTCCATTAAAAAAAAACTATTCACCCCCTTTAGGGGATTTTTTTTCAGAAAATCCTTCCTTTGTGGCCTTTGTTACCTATTTAAGGATCTCTTATGCAATAGTATGCTGCTAGACCCAGCGGTTTAGGCTGCGTAGTCTGTCGATGAATGAATGCATTTAAGATATAAATTCCATGGTCATTCCCAACCTAAATGTCAGTCAGTGGGACTCTCATTTTAATTAGTGGATGATTGATTCCTAATATTGCGTTGTCTTCTATGGTGAGATCCTCTGGAACATACAGTGACAGTAAAAGCCTCATCCTCTTTATAATTCCGTATGTTGCAGCCATGTCTTCTGCGGCTAACGAGCCGGCTATAAATCGGAGTAAGTGCCTCAGGACAAACAAATGTACTGTGAAACCACACGACGTTACGATCTTTATATCTCGTGTCTTGATGGGAGATGAGTACAGTAATGGCAGGGTTTCAATCTGGAGAAACGCTTAATTTTCTCAAGTTTTTTAATTTATGAATAAGATTTTGTACCCATATGGTACAGTCAGCGTCACGATGTGGGTACCCCCCTTCAAAGTTAATTTTAATACAACTGGGGTACCCAATTGATGCAGCCCACCGTACGTCGATTTTGATTTGGTATGGTATTTAAAAAAGGAAAAATCGAACAACTCTGGAATGTTAATAAACGATTCTGTATAAGAAACGTCTTAGGTAGGTACCTACTGTTGTAGCGTTTGGGTATTTCACATATTGGTTCTTTGGAAACATGATAATAATTTTAACTTCGCGGCGAGAAGAAACTTGGTCCATGTGTTATAGTGTTAGAAAGAGTTACAATTGTATGACCCTGGTTCGGAATAGCCCTCGTTAAATGGCGACAGGCCGGTACCCTATAACATGGAACTGAAACCCGTTATGGAGAACAGTGGCTGTACAACAATATACCACATAATCCTTATGTAACGATTATGTTTATACTTGATTGAGACTGCCTCGTTGGTCTGATCACAAACGCTACCGCTGAGCATGAGGTCCTGGGTTCGATTCCCGGGTCGGGCTGTGTTATTGGGTTTTTCTAGCCGCCCAGTCTGGATTTGTGCCCGGTTGATTGCAACAGGCTCGCCCCCTATTACATGCGACTACAGAGGTACACCTCTGCCCAACACATCCGGGAAACAAGGCTTGATATTATAATGTTATGTTCATATTTCGTTATATCTAGTAACAAACATAAACAAATCTTTGTGCGCCAAAAAAAAATAACAATACGAGACATAGCCGGATAATCTTACGTAAATAACTAGAATCTACTAAATAAATAAAACAAACAGATCCATTTTTCTTATTTCGAAAGCGAAAATATTGTCGAAGCTCATGTTTCAGGCGTTTCACGATAAGAAAAACATCTCCAAACTGATTATATTTGTTTTGTTGCTCGGCTAAGCGGGACAAATACAGCCACATCTTTTGACGGCACGGTTGGCGCAGTGGTTAAGCGATTGACTGCTGCGCTGCGTGTCGTGGGTTCGATTCCCGCACGGAACAAATATTTGTATGACCTACACGTAGTTGTTCCGGGTCTGGCTGTTTGTGTATGTGGCTTTAAATGTTTGTAAACGCACCCACAATACAGGAGAAATTCCTAGTGTGTGGTGACGTTAAAAAAAAAACTAAACTATCTGGTAAGATTGAAAGCTAAGCACAACATAGAAGAGATAAATACGGTGATGATTTAGGTGCCGATGTCAAAGCCAAACCATTTATTTCCAGTAGCACTTTTGAACGTCATCATTTACTACATTAAAATATAATTAATTCTAGTCGCCCCTTCCAAAAGGTAGTTTCGTACGCAGAAGAATGGGTAAACTCCACCGTTACTCTTTTAAAATGTGTTACAATATTGTGTATACATTAATTATATGTGAAAACGATGCAAACGGTGCATCGTTTTCACATGTAATAATAATAAGGTTGTGTATAGGTACACAATATTGTAATTACTCAAACTCAAAGAACTTAAGGCATTTATTTCAAATAAACCAATTACAGGCACTTTTGAATTGTCAAGGGGTCGGTCAGTCGGAAAGATGAAGCTAGTTGCCCATTCCAAAGCGTAGTAGGTACCTATGGAGAAGAACGGGCAAGAAACTCCATGGACACTCTTTTAAATCAAAATATTGTTACAAAAAAATGGTTACATCGTTCGTGTTGAAATGAATGTGAGAACGATTTAACGTGCACGTTAAACGCGTCCGTAATAAAAAAGATAGAAACCATTCAGGTATTAAAATAAGCCGTGGCATCTAAGAGATGAACAGTGTCTCCTGACGGCGCCCGTTCACGAACATGACGTATGCATCAGCACCATTCAGCTCAACCATTATGATAAATGATAAATTACTTTATTTCTTTTTTCATTTTAAAGGGGACTTAATGATCCAATACACACGCCACCACCAGCGACACATTTGAGTGAGCATGACTTACTCTCAGCCGCCAGGGCACATTCAAGTCAATGAAAGACGAACCCAGTAAGCTTTACAGTAAGTAGGTACATAGTGCTCACACATGTGCTATGCAATTATACAATACTAAGAGATTGAATTTAAATACAATGCAAAGATATGGTATAGGTATGGTATACCACCACCATCACCACTTTTATATTAATTATTATTGTATACTGAGATCTAAATAAAATGCTGTGCTTACCTTTAATTTAGATGCATGCAATGATATTGTATTTGTAAATGATTATGTAGGTACTATGTATGTGTGTGTATTTAGTTGGTTTGCCGAAATAATTAACAATACTAAGATATTAAATTTAAACAATCCAAAGATAGTTTTTACAATCTTCATCAGCTCCAACAATATTTTTGAATGCTAATCAACTTGTTTACGCGCCCTTGTGGAGCTGGAGCAGCGCTGCACCAAGCATTTTTGTCAGCGATGTAATCCCCCAACTTATAATATGATTGGCTGTATAGTGTGCGTTTTATACAAGATTTAAATTTCGTTTCATTCAGTTAGAGTTTATTGTAACATTTTAAACAATACCCCATGAAGGATGAGTCTACTTCAGCCAGTCTGAAAGCTGGTTGAATAATTGGTCTCTATTTCTAGTCCTATAGTTGTGTCTTTCACCTCTTTTACCGACTCACATTCGCTACTTCTAAAATTAGGTACTTAATTTAAATGTAATGCATTTCGTTTTTTTTTTCATTTAGTACCAAATTATTAACCTTGGACCTAAAGAATACAGCTATTCACGTCATCAAGATTTTGTGACCGTCGCCGTCGGTCTATCTTAAAGATCAATGATGTGTCGTTTGCAAATAACACCATCTTCGGTTGATTTTGATGTGGACAGAAGCTGCAGAATTATCATTAAAAGTTAAGCAGTTTTTTTTTTTTAAATTTTATTTTATCATTTGTGACTACAAGTTACAGCTACATATATAAACAAATGCAGCATTGCATAGGTAAGCGGATGCGCCCTTTATGCCTGGAGGCTTTTTATTATGTATTAAGTTCTGTTTACGTTTTTATTATTTATTTCTGCTTGAGTATAGTTTTCAATTTGGCGTGTGCTAGCTGACATAATTATGGCAAATCATTTTAATGTTTTTGTGTTTCGTAATGTTAATTACCTACTTATTACTGTATAGAATCCAGTTCTTCTAACTGAACAGACAGCAGTGCTGCTGGGGAGTTTGTTCCGCCACATCTTCTTCCCAGCTAAAGCACTAGGAAATGGTGAAGGGCGGGCGTTTTGGAGGCACTGTCTTATGTGATTTTGACGTTCAAAAACTGCTGATTCTCAGCCTGGTCTGAATAAATGACTTTTGATTTTTGATAGCTTGCCTTTGAACTAACATAAAAACATACGACTGTCTTTAGTGATTAATTATTATAGTAGCGTGCACAGAACAGATAAAGAGGTTAGAAAGGAAATAGTTCCTGATTTGTATTAGAACGCGTGTCGCCGCTTGTCTCCCACTCCTTAACTCCACTACAAGCAAGAGACCAATACGTACGCGTATTACACACACAAATAAACCACACGCACTTAGATAGTGAGTTTGCTATTGGTTGTCACACTAATACAAACACTGCGTTTGACGTACACTCACTCACGCGCAAAAGGTAATTTATTTCTCACGCATGTTACGGCGACCAAAAGGTCGATTACTTATATCGATAAAATTACTGTAATTTATAAGTTAGCAATTTTTCTCTATATTTCCGGGAAGAGGGGAACAATTAGTGTGGACTTCCTAAATACATATAAATAATTCAAACTCAAAGCATTTATTTCAAATAAACCAACTACAGGCACTTTTGAATTGTCAAGGGTTCGGTCAGTCAGAAAGATGAAGCTAGTTGCCCATTCCAAAGCGTAGTAGGTACCTATGGAGAAGAACGGGCAAGAAACTCCATGGACACTCTTTTAAATCGAAATATTGTTACAAAAAAGTGGTTACATCATTCATGTTGAAATAATACATGTGAGAACGATGTAGAAAGACGTGCACGTTAAAAGTGTCCGTAATAAAAAGATAAAAACCATTCAGCAATTCAAATAAGCCGTGGCAGCTAAGAAATTACCTGTGCCACATTCAAGTCAATGAAAGACGAACCCAGTAAGTTTTATAGTAGGTACATAGTGCTCACACGTGCTATGCAATTATACAATACTAAGAAATTGAATTTATACAATGCAAAGATAGATTGTACAACCTTCATCAGCTCACAATATTTTCGAATGCTAATCGATTCGTTTAGGCGCTCTTCAGCACCAGCTTCTTCTTTCTTCTTCAGGACCAGCGCTGAGCCAAGCATTTTTGTCAGCGATATAATCCCCCAACTTATAATATGCTTGGCTGTATAGTGTGCGTTTTAGACAAGATTTAAATTTCGTTTCATTCAGTTGGAATATGTGGGGAGGTATTTTACTGTAACATTTTAAACAGTACCCCATGAAGGATGAATCTACATACTTTAGCCAGTCTGAAACCTGGTTGAACTAATTGGTCCCTATTTCTAGTCCTTTAATTGTGTCTTTCACCTCTTTTAATGAAGATTTAAATTTTTCCTTAATACTGTCAAATTAAGGGGGAACATCTAACATAGCCGCGAAATTCAAATTTTCTTTGGTTTTTTGCTAATTTATTTATATATATATATATATATATATATAATGTATAACGCAAGGAGATATATCTATGTACATAATTATATACACAGTATACATATAGCTCATGGGAAGCGTGCGGTGACAATGACGCGAGTTTCACGCTTTTTGTTCACCCAAAAAGTACACATATATACATAGTATACATATAGCTCATGGAAAGCGTTCGGTGACGATGACGCGAGTTCTATGATTTTGTTCACCAAAAAAAGTGCTCAACGCGCCTAAAAAAGTTTTCACTTAAAAAATACTAGAATATTTTAAAATTGAACAATAATTTAAACTCAATTTAAATGCTGATTTTATTATTGTCCCTGAAATAATACGAATTTATTAAGTAACATGCGCTTTGCTATCTTTTAAATTAGATTTTTTCAAAATAAAGTGCAATCTTAAATTAATATATTTTCCAATAATAGCCTTAGTTAGGTCTGTAACATGGTTTGCAGTAGGATATAATCCAACCTGATGATTACTAATGTTGCTAAATAATTCAGTTCCGACGAAGCTGCGCAAAATCTTTGCTGTCAACATGTTTGTTAATATTCCGGAGATTGAAAACCTACTCAGAAACTAAATTAAAAACGCACTATAAACAATAATTGGTGATAGTAAACAAAGTTATTTTAATTATAATATTACTGATAATAATCAGCTGTATCAAACACACATACTTAATATCGACATTATTTACAACTTGGTACAACACTATCGATAAGCATGGATTTCGCCGAATTTCAGCTTTGGCTAGGCGTACGCGACGGACGTTCGCAGTGAACGCAATTGTGTATACATTAATTATATGTGAAAACGATGCAAACGGTGCATCGTTTTCACATGTAATAATAATAAGGTTGTGTATAGGTACACAATATTGTAATTACTCAAACTCAAAGAACTTAAGGCATTTATTTCAAATAAACCAATTACAGGCACTTTTGAATTGTCAAGGGGTCGGTCAGTCGGAAAGATGAAGCTAGTTGCCCATTCCAAAGCGTAGTAGGTACCTATGGAGAAGAACGGGCAAGAAACTCCATGGACACTCTTTTAAATCAAAATATTGTTACAAAAAAATGGTTACATCGTTCGTGTTGAAATGAATGTGAGAACGATTTAACGTGCACGTTAAACGCGTCCGTAATAAAAAAGATAGAAACCATTCAGGTATTAAAATAAGCCGTGGCATCTAAGAGATGAACAGTGTCTCCTGACGGCGCCCGTTCACGAACATGACGTATGCATCAGCACCATTCAGCTCAACCATTATGATAAATGATAAATTACTTTATTTCTTTTTTCATTTTAAAGGGGACTTAATGATCCAATACACACGCCACCACCAGCGACACATTTGAGTGAGCATGACTTACTCTCAGCCGCCAGGGCACATTCAAGTCAATGAAAGACGAACCCAGTAAGCTTTACAGTAAGTAGGTACATAGTGCTCACACATGTGCTATGCAATTATACAATACTAAGAGATTGAATTTAAATACAATGCATGTTAATTACCTACTTATTACTGTATAGAATCCAGTTCTTCTAACTGAACAGACAGCAGTGCTGCTGGGGAGTTTGTTCCGCCACATCTTCTTCCCAGCTAAAGCACTAGGAAATGGTGAAGGGCGGGCGTTTTGGAGGCACTGTCTTATGTGATTTTGACGTTCAAAAACTGCTGATTCTCAGCCTGGTCTGAATAAATGACTTTTGATTTTTGATAGCTTGCCTTTGAACTAACATAAAAACATACGACTGTCTTTAGTGATTAATTATTATAGTAGCGTGCACAGAACAGATAAAGAGGTTAGAAAGGAAATAGTTCCTGATTTGTATTAGAACGCGTGTCGCCGCTTGTCTCCCACTCCTTAACTCCACTACAAGCAAGAGACCAATACGTACGCGTATTACACACACAAATAAACCACACGCACTTAGATAGTGAGTTTGCTATTGGTTGTCACACTAAACACTGCGTTTGACGTACACTCACTCACGCGCAAAAGGTAATTTATTTCTCACGCATGTTACGGCGACCAAAAGGTCGATTACTTATATCGATAAAATTACTGTAATTTATAAGTTAGCAATTTTTCTCTATATTTCCGGGAAGAGGGGAACAATTAGTGTGGACTTCCTAAATACATATAAATAATTCAAACTCAAAGCATTTATTTCAAATAAACCAACTACAGGCACTTTTGAATTGTCAAGGGTTCGGTCAGTCAGAAAGATGAAGCTAGTTGCCCATTCCAAAGCGTAGTAGGTACCTATGGAGAAGAACGGGCAAGACACTCCATGGACACTCTTATAAATCGAAATATTGTTACAAAAAAGTGGTTACATCATTCATGTTGAAATAATACATGTGAGAACGATGTAGAAAGACGTGCACGTTAAAAGTGTCCGTAATAAAAAGATAAAAACCATTCAGCAATTCAAATAAGCCGTGGCAGCTAAGAAATTACCTGTGCCACATTCAAGTCAATGAAAGACGAACCCAGTAAGTTTTATAGTAGGTACATAGTGCTCACACGTGCTATGCAATTATACAATACTAAGAAATTGAATTTATACAATGCAAAGATAGATTGTACAACCTTCATCAGCTCACAATATTTTCGAATGCTAATCGATTCGTTTAGGCGCTCTTCAGCACCAGCTTCTTCTTTCTTCTTCAGGACCAGCGCTGAGCCAAGCATTTTTGTCAGCGATATAATCCCCCAACTTATAATATGCTTGGCTGTATAGTGTGCGTTTTAGACAAGATTTAAATTTCGTTTCATTCAGTTGGAATATGTGGGGAGGTATTTTACTGTAACATTTTAAACAGTACCCCATGAAGGATGAATCTACATACTTTAGCCAGTCTGAAACCTGGTTGAACTAATTGGTCCCTATTTCTAGTCCTTTAATTGTGTCTTTCACCTCTTTTAATGAAGATTTAAATTTTTCCTTAATACTGTCAAATTAAGGGGGAACATCTAACATAGCCGCGAAATTCAAATTTTCTTTGGTTTTTTGCTAATTTATTTATATATATATATATATATATATATATAATGTATAACGCAAGGAGATATATCTATGTACATAATTATATACACAGTATACATATAGCTCATGGGAAGCGTGCGGTGACAATGACGCGAGTTTCACGCTTTTTGTTCACCCAAAAAGTACACATATATACATAGTATACATATAGCTCATGGAAAGCGTTCGGTGACGATGACGCGAGTTCTATGATTTTGTTCACCAAAAAAAGTGCTCAACGCGCCTAAAAAAGTTTTCACTTAAAAAATACTAGAATATTTTAAAATTGAACAATAATTTAAACTCAATTTAAATGCTGATTTTATTATTGTCCCTGAAATAATACGAATTTATTAAGTAACATGCGCTTTGCTATCTTTTAAATTAGATTTTTTCAAAATAAAGTGCAATCTTAAATTAATATATTTTCCAATAATAGCCTTAGTTAGGTCTGTAACGTGGTTTGCAGTAGGATATAATCCAACCTGATGATTACTAATGTTGCTAAATAATTCAGTTCCGACGAAGCTGCGCAAAATCTTTGCTGTCAACATGTTTGTTAATATTCCGGAGATTGAAAACCTACTCAGAAACTAAATTAAAAACGCACTATAAACAATAATTGGTGATAGTAAACAAAGTTATTTTAATTATAATATTACTGATAATAATCAGCTGTATCAAACACACATACTTAATATCGACATTATTTACAACTTGGTACAACACTATCGATAAGCATGGATTTCGCCGAATTTCAGCTTTGGCTAGGCGTACGCGACGGACGTTCGCAGTGAACGCAATACATTGCGCGATCACTGATCTAGTACAAGATGCTACCCATGCATTGCAAGCAATGTATAATTTTGCAACTACTGTTGCGATTGTATCGTTTTTATCTACAAACTACATAATACTATAGTAATAATTACAAATATCACTTGTATTTTAAGGTTTTTGGACTTACCGGTGAAAAGAAATCCCTTCCCGGGCTACACTACACACCTGTCTTCTTTTCCGACACGTTATAATAGCGCAAGACGGCATAATTCTTTGTTTTTCACGGAGCGTCGTACGTTGTCACAATATGAGCGCGACTGTTAGCCCGTGAAACAAATTTCGGTTGACTTTTGAGCGTTTGCTCATAAGTGCGGCGTGCCTGCCCCGCCCACAAGGCCCTTCTAACCTCTTTATCTGTTCTGTGGTAGCGTGTCACAGTGACTAACGATTTCATAGTAAACAAGCTCGTGTCGGTTTAAGTACTATCACACATTTACAACTAGTGCTATTGTCACTCATTTGCCAACCCACTATTAAAGTGAGCGACAAATAGTTGGACTATATCGGAAACAGAACACTGGTCAACGAAAGCCGCTGTTGTCACCTTGTTATCCAAACTTACTAATAAACTAGAAACTCTGTGTCACTAGTAACTCTGTCTGTATGTCTGTTACCTTTTCGTGTCTTAACGGCTGAACGCATATGGATGGCAAAGGAATAGACCACGACTTAGGTTAGGACATGGGATACTTTTTATCCCGGTAGTACGTTCCCGTGGTATTATTTACGAATGACACGCGGGCGAAGCCGCGGGTCGGAACTAATGCGTTATCTCAACAGCTGTAGATCAGAGTCAATAGATACTTTGACTACCTGTGAATACATTACAGCCTAATAAGATATTCAGCGAAATTCAAAACATTGGTGGTAGTACAATTGATTTATGCGCTGCAATCGGTCGGGCAGCGCAGGCTGTGTCATATTGTGAACGGGGACAGATTTATCGCAATGCAGGCTATTGCATGTGCTAGCAGGTGTATTGAACTTATTGCTGTTTGTTGTTAGCGGTGATCAGGCGACGGGATTGTCGAATAATTTAGCAGTGTTCAGTATTGATTTGTTCTTTTGTGGAAGGATTACTATCAATGTTGCTAGCACGAATATCTAACCATAATCTATACCTTAACTAAAGTAGTTTATGTAATGTCTGCCTTTCGTGCCAGTCTACTAAAGTATCTCCACCGATGCAAGCGGTCTCATTTCTAGTTCATGGATCCGCTTAGCTAGCGTTTAACTCGGTAGGTCTTCTTCCTAATACTCATAAATTAGTTAGGGTAATTCCAGGATAGGTGCCCCAATGGGATAGGTGCCGCGGCTTTGAATACTCTATGTTAGAAATGTCGTAGGTTAAAATCGTACTAAGTAATAAGAAGTGCTCCCCCCTAAGGGCCCAGGTCACGCCGCACGCACGCGAGAGCGCACGCGTTTTGCCCGTGAGAGTAAAAATCTTCCGCGGCGAGACCATTACAAGCGTTGAAATTATAATCGTAAGTACTGACTATCGAATATCTTTTCACTCTGTTATAAATTATATATCTTTTTAATTTATTTGCTGATATTACAGTTTAAAGTACACGAATTAATGCAATTAATTATAGTATTCTTTTTAACTTTTTTTTTATTAAAAAAGGCATCTATCCTGCGCTAAAAGTATAGTTGCCCCATCTGCTGTCCGGGATAGATGCCCTTAGGGGCATCCATCCCTAACTATTTCTATAAATGATTTCATATTGCAGGTGGAAGAAATGCCTCGAAAATATAAAGAAAACCTGGGGTGGTCCCCCGTCACATTAGTTGGACTGAAGAAAGCTTGGAAAAGGCTTTCCAAGAAATTACCAAAAATGAGAAAGGTGTAAATGAAATAGCCAGAACTTACGGAATATTGATATTGAATATAATGATTATTATTTCACCAATAAAAAATATGCTTGTTTTGTTTAGTAATTCTAGATAGACATATTATAATTATAAAAGATGTCACAAATTAATGTTAAATATTGAATACAGACTGATTATTGAAACTAGTATGTTTTATTTCAATTAGCATCTAATATTGAAGCATTCATACAGCGAGGCTCCTATCCCTCACGTTAGGCATCTATCCCTTGAAGCATTTTTACTATGAGTCTTCTATCCCTCACAATAGGCATCTATCCTATTTTTGAGAGGAGTAAAAAAGACACAATTTCCTCAAAATCTATGAAACTTGTGTAAAACAAATGGAATACCATCATAGATTACCTAAAGATCGAAGTTACCATATGCAAAAGACGTATGGCCAATAGATTTTTAATTATTAAGTTATGGCTCCCTATCAAAAAGCGGGGCACCTATCCTGGAATTACCCTACCTCATTTTCGTCGAGTTGAAATTCATATTTGCAAAGGTTTAAAAATATTTAGTCTCAAAAAAGGCACAGTCATGAAAACAATGTTTCTAAGCTATATTATAAATAAAAATATCGTCACAATCGTCACTGCATTATGAGACACCTATCCAGTGCATTTCGTTTTTAGGAAGACAGACAGACGGACAGATACAACTGTATCTGTCCGAAAGCCAGATGTTAGTCGATATTTTTAGATCAACCAAGTTCACTGTCGAATTCTAAAGTAGGTACTCACGAAGCCTCAACCTTGACCGAAAGCCGCTGGAGCATGTCAGTCAAGATTAGGAAGCTCTTACCGCTCAAGTAGGAAACGCGTGGGTGCGGAACAGATCGACATGTTATGGAGTACAAGTGGGGAAAATAAATTCAAGTCCCGAAAAAGCCTCTTAAACACGCCCGACATATTTGGGGACTCCTTGAAATGACAACCTTGTCAGTCAAGCTTAGGGAGATACACTTTTGTAAATTCGTTGGTACGGAAATTAAAGTCTATATTAGGTACATAAATTCAGAGCTACTTGCTTCCCGATCGATGCATCCGCGCGGTTATCATTTCTAAATATCAATATTTCAAAGCATAAATTTTATTTAATATAAGTATATAAAGACTGATCTTAATCATACCAGCAGCGCATTTGAATATTTCAAATCAAAGCTAAGCCAACTTCCATATAATTTTGTCGATTTGCCAATATCATGAACCGCGGCCTCAATTAGACAGATATCTGATCAATTCTGTGCTGATCCAACTCTGACAATAGTCACAGTCCATCTGGCACACATGGCAACCGTACATTTACTTATCCGTGTAGGGGGTGGGGCACGCACTAACCCACATAATAACTGGTGTTTGTACAACCGATTCTATTGTCAGACTGTATTTGTGTTGCTGAAGTATGTTCAGCTTGTTTGTGAGTTAGAATTTACTGTGATGCATAGAAAATTTGGCGCAATCGGTAGCGCCGGTTTGCTGCGCAATTTGGGAGAGGCTTATGTAGAGGACCAGATTATTATTGGTTGGAATAGACGTAGCATGTAGGGCCCAATGACTTATAGACAAAAATCAAATCAAATCATTTATTAATTTGCGAATATGGGTACAAAGAAAAGGTCTTAAAATATAGCAATAATGTCCATTAGCCATATCCTACCATAAGGCGTGCAAATTTACAATACACAGGCACGTTGATAGTAACAAATTGTGACTTCAAATGTGCTCTCTGTTTAGCGAGCATAATTCCAAAATGCTGATAGTGTTCACTGCACGACAGAATGATTATTGAAAAAAATAGAAATTTAAATGAACTTACAACTACAATGTTAACTATAACTGTGTACTATGTTAACTATGTTTGTGTTTAACTATAATGTTCACACGCAAATATAATTATCCCATGTTTGCAAATACTGTAAACTGTGTGGTGACGGATGCAATCAATCTACGCTTAAGGGCTTCGAGATCTGAATGACGGTTAACATGTGTACCTAACCTATCGATGTAGATGACGAACAGGTCTCAGATTCAATAGCGCGTTAATTGGATGCTAGTCCTGACGACATTAATGCTGATTCACGTTTGAACTTTCCGATATCCTAGAGTAATTCTAGGATAAGGGTCTAATACGTGAGTTAGCACAAGCTAACCTTATTTTAAGTAGTTAGTCGGTTAGATTTTAATAGAGATTAAGGCTTGAGCATCATCCTAACTAGAATACTTACCGGCCTTCCCAAGTTTTATACTTATTCTGCGATGATTGCTTTTCTAAACACGTGTTGAATCAGATAAATCTTAATTCTGCTATACTAATTGTATCAGCTCAGCTCAAGTCACATCTCTAATAGTAATATATTAGATTGTTGACCCATCAATTGACCCGTCGCCGTCGTGTGCGGGATGTTCAACAGCTGATTGATATTTTATTCCCAATTGAACTACAAATTACACGGTAACAACGGATGTTTACCAGCTACGGTAAGCTAGGTGCTATAATTCAATCATCGTCTAATTTAAACTCACGCCCAATACTGAAGATCCTCAAAATAGCATAGACTCAACATTTAACGGAAGGAAACCTTATTTATCCAATTATTTATCGCCTATCTAATTAGTTGGTATGACAACCGCACACGCCCACAGCTCCGAACGAACTGACCGAGTAAAACGGGAAACGTCACGTTCTAAATTTAAACCGTGAATGAATGAACTCTAAATGCGTGTGCGCATTCAAAAATAGTGCCGTGACCCTCAGACGGTGTGCCAAATGAATGTTATTGATTTTTTAAATATTTTAAATTGTGTTTACTTTTTTCACGTAGATGTTACGTGTGTTAGATTCAAATTCTTTGTATTTTTTTTTTGTTGCTCATTTTAGTAAACGCTTAAAAAGTTGTTTAATGATTAATGGGATTACTTACTTTGATCTTCGGCGTTAAATCTCGATTATGATTCGTTCAACTCGAAAATGTGAGAGCAATGTACCTGGAAAAACCAAAAGAACTTGGTTATTTATTTAGCTGGAAATAAATTATTTCTACTGCTTGCCGTAAAAGTTCAAACATGTTTATAATGCCTAACATTTTTTTTTTGTATGTTACCTCTACTCACAACCACCGCATATAGACACGATCTTGTTTTAAATAAGAGTTCAGAATCAAACACTGCTAATACCACTGTCTTAATGGACACATGGCTTATTAAAGACCCTATCAACAACGCATACCAACCTACCACCTATCTTTTTCCGAGAACAGCTCAATGGAAGTCTGTATCCACCACGTGTTCACACTTAACACTCAATAAACGTACCCCCCTTCCCCCCTCTGCATATCCACGGAAACATTGACAAATATAACATGTCCACATCATCAGTTTCCGAGAAATCGAGTCATTGGTGTCGAATTTTAGATTTAATTATGTGCTTTCATTTGAATAATTGTTATACCTACTGTTCTTTCTGCTATCAAGCAGCAAGCTGTATTGGTTTGGAAGGTAAGGGTGCCGGTGAAACTACAAGTTTATCCGGCGAAGCTTTAATGTATTTATTTAATAAAGAACACTAACAGCATATATATTCGATATTGGCTAACAATAGTAATTAGGAACGTTATTACTGCTAAGCTAATACATGGACAAATTCGAATAACTTTAAAAAAGAACAGACATTGGACAGAAGTTGCTTATAAACTAGAAGTAAAATTAAACAAAGTTTATCTCTGATCTCCACCAACGATCTATGGCTGCTATAGTAAACAACACACATAGTAAATAACACTTAAACGGATACCATATTAAAAGCTCCCGAGCGTTTCCTCGGGCGCTTTTACTGGGGTATCAGTTTAGTTAGATAAACGTGAAAATCAAAGTAAAGCTTTCACGCAACAGCTAACGCCATCTAGTCCCACATCCTGGAACTACACCTACGAAACAGTGACCTCCCCACATAGCGTCTGCAATTTACCTGTGAATGACGTCACTGAAACGTTATTTATGAAAGTAAGTTGCTGTGTTTTCCTAGAGAGCGTTTTTGACCACAAAGTCAAACCCCGCTCCCCAAAGATTTAATTCGCTAGATTTTCCCTCACCGTACTTAGTTACGCGAAAGTGTCCATACTGAGAAGAGTGGGCTATTATTATAGCGTTTACATGACAATCAAGTCAAGTCATTGCGTCATTGTGTTTCAGAGGTGTCAAAACGTATTAACGATTTTGATCTTTGCCGTTGTCATCATTTTCATGACAGCCGTCACTGCGGCCGTTATGTGCGGTCACCGCTTTTCTAGGAAACCGAGTTTTACAGCCGCGAAGAACCAGGCTACCTAGAACACATTCATCGCCACTAAAACTTAACATTACACATCTGACGTCACTTCGCACGCGCCATCTGCCAACATTGTTTATAATAACCGGCTCGTAACTGCCAATGACGTCATAATTATAATGCAGTTTACGCGGAGCAGGCGATGACGGGCGCACGTAAACATATCTTGGGAACTAATCGCTATTGTGTGGAAAATTATGCCATAATGAGAGTAATACTGAGGAGTTATTGTATGAAGATGAGGTGTAAATATTGCTGTTGGGATAATTAGAAACTTTTTATGCGTTTGATTGTAAACATGGTAGATTTATTGTTGTAATCTTACGTTCGTTCAAGATTATTCTTTAATGCAAAGAAAACTTTTTCTTACTCTTTAAAGCTACGCGGCATATAAACTTGAGCAGCGTTATCTGCATTAAAATTATTTATTTAGAACATATCAATGATCTACTAAATGACACAGCAACAAAAATTTACATGTAAATATTTAGCCAGCACAAGACATACAACGAACGATAAAATGGTACTAGTAACGCCACCTATCAGAAAGTAGTGGAACTACACTGAGGGCGGAGGCGCTGACTGGAAACAAACAACCCTGTTGCTGAACTTACACCCTGTTGATTCAGACAACAGTTCCTACGTTCGCCGCTAGGAGGAGGTAGCGCACCAACCTTAGGCGACGAGGTGACACAAGGGTGATACACAAGGGTGATACACGTGGACGAGAACGAAGTCACGTAGAAAATTGTTAAGGAATGTAATAGGAGCCGAGACAACGGTTGATTAGTTTATTACATAGTGGAAACATAAATATAGAAATGATATATGAGCTAACGAAAATTAATAACATAAAACAAAACGAGCAGAACATCACAACATTGAATCTAACTCAATGATGTTGACTACTATAACAGTCGATGAGTAATCTAAATCATCCATTGAGGATGTATTGGACCATGGTATCTATTGTAGATTAGGCAAATAAACCAAACATCAGCAGGTCAATTCTCATTATTAAAAATAATAATAATATTATATATGTATGTATCTATGTATCTATATATTAGTATTTGGGAACTATATTTTCTATCACCAAAATTTATATTTGTCATCAAGTTGTATCACCTAATAAATAGATCTATCGCCACGAAATATTTTCGTTCTCAGATAAACAAAAATTGTTCCCAGGTTGATATCTCAGGATTTTAGGTGATTTATTGTGGAACTGATTTTGCATTGTTTGGTGACTACATTTTGGTGACAGATCTACTATTTGGAGGACAAACCCTATTATTTAAGAAACACAAAACTAATTAAATTGGTAATACCTTAATATAATGGTGAACTATCGGTTGAACATAGCATTGAACTGTCTTGTGTTGAGCTAGATAAGCATATTATAGTGTGCGTTTACAGACCCCCAAATTATCAAAACTACTCTATATTTGAGTCAGTAATGGAAGATGTTTTGGCAAAACTTGCAACTGGCAATAAATCAGTAATTATCTGTGGTGACTTTAACATTAATATTTTAGAAAATAATTCAAATACCAGTAGATTATTAAATTTGTTTAAATCATTTAATTTGTCAAATGTGTTTGTAGAACCAACCCGAATAACTACAACTACAGCTACATGCATTGATAATGTATTTTGTTGCTGCGACTATTTAGATAAAGCCATCGTTAATTATCTCCCTTCCGATCACAGCGGTCAAACCGTAACTTTTGAGTCCAACATCATAATACAAAAACTGCAGATACAATCCAGACCAATAACATCTGTTAATTTAAATAATTTTAATAACAGTTTAATTTGTAAGTTGAGTAATCAGGACCTTACAATGAACAATGTTAACATTTTGTATAAAGAATTCTTTTCGGTAGTCCAAACAGAGTTCAATTATTCTTTTAAGAAGAGCACTAAAAGTATCTGCCCTAAGTTTTTATTTAGTGACTGGGCAACTAAAGGACTTAGGAAAAGTAGGGAAATACTTTTTGAGCTATATGGCCTTAAGCCTTATATTAACACGGAAACTTTTAATAAGTATGTTGCTACTTACTCTAAAATTTTTAAGAACACTTGTAAGGCAGCCAAAGCCTCGTACATTAGCAACAAGGTCAAATCAGCAGACAATAAAATAAAGACGGTTTGGAAAATTATCAATAATGAAACGAACAGGAACAAAAAGCATAATTCTGATTATACACTGGAGACGACACGTGGTCTCATTTGCGATAGCAAAGAAGTTGCTCAAGAATTTGTAAATTTCTTTACCAGTATCCCAATTAAAACTACTGACACTTTAAATTCCTCGCCCACGCTCGCTTTTGATTTAGTAAGGGCGAACGTTTCGGTCTGCCCGATTGAATTTAACTTTAAGCATATTAACCCCATAACAGTAATAAAAGCTTTTAAGCAAATCAAGATCAAATTGACTGAAGATCTTTGGGGAATGTCCATTAAAGTCTGTACATCCATAATTGACACTATAGCGCCTTACTTAGCCTTCATATTTAATTTGTGTGTGGATCAAGGAGTCTTCCCGGATTTAATGAAATACAGTAAGGTAATACCACTTTTCAAATCCGGGGACAGCAAAGACACCAATAATTATAGACCCGTATCCGTGTTGCCAGTTTTCAGCAAGGTATTTGAAAAGGTAATGCTTAATCAAATGCTCATTCATTTTAACACAAATAAAATCTTACACAATCAACAGTATGGTTTCACCAAGGGACGTTGTACGACTGACGCTGGGGTCACCTTATTAAAACACATATTTACGGCGTGGGAAGAGGCCCAAGACGCCATAGGAATCTTTTGTGACCTCTCCAAGGCATTTGATTGCGTCGATCACGAAACCTTGCTCTTGAAACTTGAGCATTATGGACTTGGAATACTTGCGCTCAGTCTAGTAAAATCTTATTTAAAGGATAGGCAGCAGCAAGTTCAAATAAATGGTGTCAATTCACTTAGTTTAAAAGTAGAAATGGGAGTTCCACAAGGCTCGATATTGGGTCCTTTCCTCTTTTTAGTGTATATTAATGATCTACTCCATTTATTAAAAAATCAACCACAAATGGTGTTATTTGCTGACGATACTTCTTTAATTTTTAAGGTAGAAAGAAGTGCTACAAATTTTGACGACGTTAATAACGCCCTAATGCAGGTCCATAATTGGTTCACTGCTAATAATTTAGTATTAAATGGGAAAAAAACTAAGTGTATACGATTTTCTTTACCTAATGTCAAAAGTAGTGATTGTGAGATAGTATTGAATCAAGAGAAACTAGAATTCGTCGATAAAACTGTTTTCCTGGGGATCACGCTCGACTCGAGGCTTCAATGGGGTTCTCATTTAACATCTCTGGCGGGACGGCTAAGTTCAGCAGCATATGCTGTCAGAAAAATCCGTCAATTTACCGATGTAGATACCGCGAGGTTAGTCTATTTTAGTTACTTTCATAGTATCATGTCTTACGGTATTTTACTTTGGGGACGGGCTGCAGACGTCGATTCTATTTTTATTCTGCAGAAAAGAGCCATCAGAGCCATATATAATCTCCGCAGGCGCGATTCTCTAAGGGAACTGTTTAAGGTTATTAAGATCTTGACGGTACCTTGTCAATATATCTATGAAAACATCATGTACGTAAGAAAAAATGTACATCTTTTTACTAAAAGAGGTGATAGACATAATTATAGTACCAGAAATAGGGACCTATTAGTTCAACCAGGTTTCAGACTGGCTAAAGTGGACTCATCTTTCATGGGGTACTGTTTAAAATGTTACAATAAAATACCTCCCCACATACTTCAACTGAATGAGACGAAATTCAAAGTTTGTATAAAACGCACACTATGCAGCCAGGCATATTATAAGTTGGGGGATTATATCGCTGATAAAAATGCCTGGCTCAATGCTGGTCCTGCTCCACAACCACAACTAATTGATTAACATTTGAAAATACTGTTGGAGCTGCTGAAGATTGTAAGACTACCTTTGCTTTGTATAAACTCAATCTCCTTTGTATTATATAATTGCATAGGACAAGTGTGAGTACTATGTACTATCGAGCTACCATTTACCGGGTAATGTCTTTCATTGACTTGAATGTGTCCTGGCGGCTGATAGATGTCATGCTCACTCAAATGTCTCGCTGACGGTGGCGCGTGTGTTGGATCATTTAGCTCCCTTCAAAATGGTTGAGCTGAATGGTGCTGATCCATGCGTCATGTTCGTGAACGGGCGCTGTCAGTTGGGACTGGTCATCTCTTAGCCACCACGGCTTATTTTTAATTATTTTATTATGGATTGTTTTGTTTGAATTTATATTTGCTGTACACTGGACACTCGAATGTGTACGTCTTATTTACATCGTTCTCACATATAATTATACCTATATACAAGATTAATGATGTAACTAATATTTATGTAACAATATAATTTAAAAGAGTGTCCATGGAGTTTCTTGCCCGTTCTTCTCCATAGGTACCTACTACGCTTTGGAATGGGCAACTAGCTTCATATTTCTGACTGACCGACCACTTGACAATTCAAAAGTGCCTGTAAATGGTTTAATTGAAATAAATGCTTTGAGTTTGAGTTGAGTTTGAGTTTGAATAGCTTAAATGATACCCTAAGAAAACTACTACTATTGGTGATCTCTTTAAATTAGTTTGCTTAAATACTTATTAGGACACACCTATTATAATACATACAAAAACATTTATTTGGTACTAGACCTTATATCTCAGGATTTTAGGTGATTTATTGTGGAACTGATTTTGCATTGTTTGGTGACTACATTTTGGTGACAGATCTACTATTTGGAGGACAAACCCTATTATTTAAGAAACACAAAACTAATTAAATTGGTAATACGAGGGCGGGTCAATAAGTCCGTGACTTTTGGAATAAAACACAGACTTTTTGATAAATAAATCATTTTATTTTTCAACGTAGTCTCCCTTGAGCTCTATACACTTTGTCCAAGGCTTCTCCAATTTTTTTATCCCTTCCAAAAAATATGATTTGTCGAGGTCCTCAAAATAGGCCTTTGTTTGCGAGATGACTTCATCATTGGAGTCAAATCTTTTTCCACCAAGCCATTTCTTCAGGTTTGGGAACAAGAAGTAGTCACTCGGAGCCAAATCTGGAGAATAGGGCGGATGAGGGAGCAATTCATAGCCCAATTCATGGATTTTTGCCATGGCAACTGCACATGTGTGCACCCTTGCATTGTCTTGGTGGAAAAGAACTTTTTTCTTGGCCAAATGAGGTCGGTTTTTTTTCAAATCGTCATTGAAGCGGTCCAATAAGTTGGCATAATATTCCCCATTGATTGTTCTTCCCTTTTGAAGGTAGTCAATGTGGATTATCCCGCGTGCATCCCAAAAAACAGTCGCCATAACTTTATTGGCTGACAAACCCACCTTGGCCTTC
The DNA here is from genome assembly GCA_937001585.2 of Brachylomia viminalis. Taxonomy (NCBI): domain Eukaryota; kingdom Metazoa; phylum Arthropoda; class Insecta; order Lepidoptera; family Noctuidae; genus Brachylomia; species Brachylomia viminalis. Next base: position 24,274,098 of record OW443310.2, on the reverse strand, counting down.
TTTGGCGCCGATTCACCCTTAGAAACCCACTGTTTTGACTGTTGTTTGGTCTCTGGTGTGTTGTGATGGATCCATGTTTCGTCCACGATTACAAAACGGCGCAAAAACTCCTCCATATTGCGATTAAACAACGCCAAACCTTCCTGTGAAGTTGTTACACGATTGTGTTTGTGGTCGACTGTGAGCAAACGCGGCACCCATCTTGCGGAAAGCTTTCTCATGCCCAAGTGATCATTCAAAATTGAAACCACTGAGCCATGCGAGATCCCTACGGCTTCCACAATCTCTTGCACTTTCAATCTTCGGTCGGCCAACACCATATCGTGAATTTTTTCGATTGTTTCGGGTGTAGAGACCTCAACTCGGCGTCCAGGACGTTCGGCATCTTCAGTGCTTGTACGGCCACAACGAAATTCAGTAAACCACTTTTTTACCATTGAAATCGATGGTGCAGAGTCCCCATAATATTTATCAAACTTAGCCTTGGTCTCGGTAACGGTTTTTTTTTCGCAAAAAAATAATGCTTAATAAGCACACGAAATTCACTTTTTTCCATTTTTTCCTCAAATTACTGGGTAGTCTGATAAAGATAGCTGTCGAACTCAAACTAAATGACGCAGCAAGTTCAAATTTTGATAGGAGTCAACTGACAGATGCCTGTTGACAGGAGTAGTGTTGCTTTTTCAGTAGAGAGGTCAGAAATTCAAAAAGGCACGGACTTATTGACCCGCCCTCGTAGCTTAAATGATACCCTTAGTATTTATTCTTGTATTTTATAGTCATTTCCGAGCTATCTATCCCGTATGTTGCACCTGCCATGGTATATCTCTGCATCACCCTAAGGTTGACTGGTAGAAAATGCCTCAGGCATTAAGTCCGCCTTTGTACAGTATTATTATTTACTTGTGCATAAAGATTTAATAAATAAATAAATAAAAACGGTCAGATTGTAGTCGCAATCACATCTCAGCGACAATCAATGTTATAAACTTGTCAAAATTTAGGAAAATTTAAATATTTTTGACAAACTAGGACGGAAATGAAAATGACTGAAATACCCAGGAATTGTCCTTCAGACGGTAGGACCAAATCAAATAGGTACCACATTACAGTCCGGCCGTCAAGAGAATGCGTTCTTGGCACCTGTCAGTTTCATACAAACGAATACGTGTTTTGCGAATTTGATCTTTATTTGTTACTAGAATTGTCGCACTGACTAGTGCCAGGAACGCATTCTCTCGACGTAATAAGATGTACATTCGCTACAAAAAAATAATCCTGTCAGATCAGCGTAACCCATCCAGCACATCGTACTTACCGACTTCGGGCGGTGCCAGATGCCAGAAAAAAGACAACAAACAAACCTGAAGATATTATCATGATTGAACAATCGGACCTGACCTGCAAGAGAGTCGTCATATAATTCTCAATTACAAAGTACCTATCTCTTGTGCACCTCAAGATGTTTGGATCCCACGAGATAAACCAATTGTGGGGAATGGATAATTGGGGTGCTCATTGACACAATTTCTGATCACAATGCGATATCACGACAAATGGCTTGAGGGTTCCGTACTGACTACAATACGGGGAACTCAGTTGTATGGTCACTTTGCACTTGATATTTGAATTGATTAAAATAAATAGAGGCATCGAGTAAAGACTTGATCGCTTTGGAATCGGAGAAGCGAAACAGTGTAGGTAGGTGTAACATGTGGTTTAAAGTGAGAATCAGACAACGCAGCCATATCGTCGTTGATCTGCTGCTAGCCTGCCTCGCATAAACAACAACGGGAGATATCCTTTCAGGGTCGTAGAGGAAGGGCTGTAGTAAAAACACCAGTAAGTTTTACTAAAGCAACAATCGTGAGTATATAAATGATGGAACAGATGTATCAAAATCTAAATATTTTATTTCACATAAACCTACATGGACACTTATAAAACGTCAGAAGCTAGGTGCACAGTTCCAATTGGTCGTTTCCTATGGAGAAGAGCCGGCAAGAAACTCCACGGTTACTCTATTCAAAATAATTGGTTTTTACAATGTTTTCATGTATGAGTTAAAACATACAGAAGACATGATAAGAAAAATACTAACGTGTGGACACAAAGTAAGCGATTACTGTAGAACCGATTGCTCTCACAAACTGTGGGTAATACATCTAAGTTACACTGACAATAAAGCCCCAGCACACTATAAACTCTTCTCTCTCCCAGAACCGGACAAGCGCGAACAAAAATAAAGTCAATTATCCAATAAACCGTATCCCTGTTTACAGTTCGGCGTCGATTGTTAAAAGCCATTTACTTCGGCAACGATTAACTTAACCGGCGTACAATACACACAGAAGATAAGAAGAGAAAGTTAACTTGAACAAAAAATACACGATATCGATATGCATCAAAACTGAGTGATAAGTTAATTGATAGCTACAATGCGAGCAAACATGAACTGGTGGAATGGGTTGCCTTTACCAGCAATGCAGATGTCTCAGCGACAGATAACGCTATAAAATACGTCTTTTGAATGCGAATTCTATAATATGTGTGAATTATATATCCTCTATTTGATAAACTAATCTTAGTCACGCCAAAAAAGGCAAGTGTGCCGAAGCGCGTGGTATCCGAGTCGTGTCGTCGCGTCACTAGTTTGTTACACGTAGTTCTTTAACACTGTTTCTCATTAAATATTACTAAAAGTGAGCCTTTTGCACTTTCTTATATTGCGTCCTATATCCACCGGCCGGATATAACCGGATTACGGCGGATCACGCCGGATGATACCAGTTCTGAGTTAGAATAACGGAGTCACGAAATTGTGAAGACGTTCGTTTGAATAAGATGAATTTCTTGAGAATGGTTTTAGGTAATTAGATCGGGAATGCGACAATCCTAGGGCTTTGTTATAATATGGCAAACTAGGTAATCATCCAGATTTGGACGAATGATACTTTGAAGGACGAAATAGTTTTTTAAGGCTTTTAGAGCGTTGGCTTCAGCATTTCACTTTAACCATTTTGCAGGCATGTTAATCAATTTTAGATTCTTCATTATTTTAAGGTTTTGAGTAAATCCTAGACAATCCACACATATTACCCAAAACTACACCTTTATTCGAATATTAATTTTATTGTATTTTAAAAACAACACCTTTAATCACTCAAACACAACGAACACTCGTTAACCGTGAAAACACGATCAAAACACAAACATTTACAAAACGGCCAAGTTAAGTTTGTGCATAAAAAGTATAACATTGTTCTGAATCAAACAAACAGCATAACAAGCTTAACTGCGTATACAAATTAGCTGATCAGTTGGTCGCAGGGGATTCTATAGGGAAATAAAGGCCCATTAGTAGGATTAATATTGTAGAACAGTCTTTATGAACACTCTATTTTCTTAGTCTTCATTGCGTTTCGCTCAATCGGGTAATTAGTGCTCCATTATAGACAGCATCATCACTTATCATCAGGTGAGATAGTGGTCTATCGCGAGCCAACCTATTAAATATTAGGAAGCTTATTGATCATGTTGTCTTGCTCGCTTCTACGTGAATATGGCAACGTTACTCGTTTAGTTAAACCTAAATAGTTATTTTCGGAGCGGTAGATCTTGTCATAGGAGAAATCAGTTAATTAACTGTTTCATGCATTTGATGTTAACCCCAATTAGGGTGAGTATGCTTGTATCAAGTATGGATTTATCACAGTTGTTGAACAGGCCGAGATTATCATTAAAGACCCCTCGAGACATGGCTGCCTTTGGCAATGTTGAACTTAAATTCCATCCAAAATGAGGTTAGATCTTTGTAGTCAAGTCCGGCAGGTTTTAGGTTTAGAAATTCCAATAGATGTAACGTAACGCATAAGTAAGCTTTCCTCTCAATTGACTTTCACAACGTTTGCGAAAGTGTATGTGGTCGGTAAACCCTATACTTTATGAACGAGAAAATTGAACATGTGAGAATTTACTTTAAAATGCGGGTATTCTAGTACTTTTTATGGAACACTTTCATTCGGAAATGTAGATAAATATATCCTATTGAGTGGATTACAATATAGGATTAAATAATATTCTTCATCTTTTTATTTTATCAGCTCCATAACTTCACTTGGAAATAAAGCATACAAGTCAGCTCAAACTGTATAACTGCCAATACATCAAACCCAGCTATTATAAATGTCATTTCAAATACAGGACACGTCCATATTACTTGTCAAACGTGACAGGTTATGCCCATTCACTATAACCAAGCCAATGCAGTATCCCAGCAAACCAGAGACAGTCGAGTCATTCATAAATCAGACGAAGGAACATACATGATCCGTTTCATAAATTATTAATTTGGCAAACAGAACGCCGGGAGTGTTCAACTTGGCCAAAAATAACTTTCTTTTAAAGGGAATCAAAGTCAAAATAGGAGTGGGCGAAGACATCTGTGTTGAAGCTTACAGTTGGGCAGAGTTCGCCCATCGAGATTATATTTAACATCTCTTTACAGTTTGCACGTTCCTCGGCCTTTTGTTTTTTCTTTGCTGAAATAAGTATTTTGATTAGTCTGAAATCTGACATTAAAATTCCCTTGTCTTTCGACTGAACCTACTAAAGGTTCTGAAAATAGAACCACAAGGCAAACAACATGAAGGTAGGGACTAAAAACTTGGCTGAAAGCTTTGAGAACTTAAAATTGCCCTTTAATATAAAGCTCGTGTGGGCACAGACGTAGGCATGGTGTTAGAGCCGAAAGCTGTCGAGAATACATTAGGTATTTACCTATGAAATTGCCGTTTAGTATACAGAAAGTAAAAGTAATTTTTATATAAATGTTTTTTATTTCTATCAATCATAATATGCACCCATGCTATCGATGCATACCTGGCAGCGCAGTGATAATTATTCAATGCCCTTCTTGAAGAAGTCAGGTGTACGGGAGCCAACAAAGTCTTCAAAGGCATTTTGTACTGCCTCTCGGGTATTGAATTTTTTCCCTGCCAAGAAGTTGTCCAAATTTTGGAAAAAGTAGAAGTCTGTCGGCGCAAAGTCGGGTGAGCACGGTGGATAAAGCAAAACTTCCAACCCTAGCTCTTGTAGCTTAGATACTGTCTGTTGTGCCGTATGAGGTCGAGCGTAGTCGTGAGGGAGCAGCGGGGACGACCGATTAACCATGGCTGGCTGGAGATTTGCGAGCTTCTCCATCATTGTGTCCAGTTCCTCACAGTACACATCCGCAGTAATGCTGGTGCCATTTGGTAAGAAGCTGTGATTAATTATACCGGCACTAGACCACCAAACAGTGACCATGACTTTTTTAGGGGAATGCGGTTCAAAATCACTTCGTTTCTGTGTCTGTTAAGCAATGCAAGGCATACCTCAACGGGTTCGTCGCGCTGGCGATCGTTCAGTTCGTGCGGCACCCACTTATCAAGTTTTTTTACCTTGCCAATTTGACGTTAATAGACCAATATTGTTATGTAGTGAAAACAAAACACTAAAAAATAAAAAATGAATTTGAAATCAGAATTCCATATTTTTTTAATAAAATTCATTTGAATTTAGAATGTATTACCAGCCATACCATAAATTAGGTTTAAATGGCCAGTATTCTAAAACGGCAACTTTATAGATAAAACCAATTTTTTAACAACTTTTTACATTTTGCACATGGGTCTTGATTACCAGTTAATTTCTATTTTGTCAAAGTATATGAATATTTGTGGAATGGAATTAAGTGAGAATATACATAGAATCTAGAAGCATTACATTAAAGGAAAGTTTTCTCAAAAGTGGCTAGACGTAAAGTCTGCTACGTTGCTTTGTCAGTCGGCCAAAACCTTACATCGACCAAGATTTCAAGGAACACCACATAAGTAGATATCAAACGTTACCATCCCAATATCCGCATATACATATGTGACTTGTGAGACATTGGCCCACAAACTTTGTCGCGAGCTATCAGCTAGCTGTAATAAATTCATAAGTAATTAGCCGTTCTAAACGCAGCTAAGTCCCGAGTCTCAACTAATCTGCTAACTGTGCCGCATGGAGGATAAACGCGGGAGGGTAGTTAAAGCTATTCACTTCAATAAGCAATCGTTTACTCGTGACTGTAAGCTTAATAAATATGGGAAAGTAAATAATCAATTCATTGTAATTTTGTTAACAGGTAAAGCCACATATTGTCGATTGAGCACGTGTTGTGGATTGAGTATTAATATTTATGAGCATCCTTTAGGCATTATGTAGGTATGTGTGTTGTGTGTGTATGGTTAAGTCTTCTGATAAAGCTTAAGCGTGCAAATCAGTGAATCACTGATTCCCATCACCTTAATGAATCATCAAGAGAAGACAGGAACTTCTTAAGAAAAAAAAAACATCTAGCGGCGAACTGCCACCCACTGTAAGCCAGAATTTTTTTAAGTACCCACTTTCAGCATAATTTCGGGCCTCTCACCGCCTCTCGAGCCGCTATGCCCCATCCTTCAGGGAACACATTAGTTATTTACAACGTTACGGTCACTAGATATAACCGCACAGCCGACTGGCAAATGCGTTTAAATTTTCGTTGAGTGCCCGTATGCTGGCTAATGGACTCGGTACAATCATGATGTGAGGAGATTCAGAAGGCTTATTTAGAATACCAAACACAGAATTGCTAGTGACACAATTCGCAACAGATTCCTAGACAACTTGATGAGCTCGTAAGATGTAAAGCATTTTTTATTAGATGGTCATAGGAGCCTTTACCATATGTGTAGTTTTTCTGTATTTCATGCTGATTGTGGTGACCATCGTGAATCGTCAACAGGGATTCCTGCCTAACAGCAATAAATCATATTGCAATCAAGAAAAACACAAAATATGCTATAACATTCAAAATCAGTTTCCAGTGGGTCTAACATCGATAAGAAAAATGAAAGAACACCGATCGTACTCACTCCATTGACTTTTACGTTTCGTTGGGCATCAAGTTTTTTTATTCCCCTACTTTTTATGGTTGGTACTTCTGCTTTTCTGTTCTATCTTCTACACGGCAATGCTAGTATCAGCTGTCAAGGTAAAGAATTAGGTGAAGCGTAAACATACAGAACGGATTTACAGGATGGATGGGCGAAAAAAATATTAAATTGATTAAAGCAACTGGGCCTTTTTGTGAAGATTGTAATATGGATTGTGTGGTGTGGTAAAAAAGTAAGTTTGGTAAGTATAGCACCCTTTTTCTTGTTTTGGGTAATGGATTTGATATTTGTATGGTCAGTTTTCTGGATACAAGAAAATATGCCAGGAACAATCAGTGATTACTATTATGACGTCTACCAATAGTGATGTTCAGACAACTTGTCTACCCCATCTCGAGAAACTCCCACTCAAAAAGTACTAAATTTTTGCTCTTAGAAAAATTACACAATCATTACGTAACTTCATGAGCCGCCAAAGAAGTCTTTACTTATCAGTGTCAGTATATATCGGGGGAATTATTTCCAGGTAGGTACCTTGAGACATTACTTACTACCGGATAAAGCGTTGACCATCCATGTGAGGCTAATATAGGCCACATACAGTACGTTGAGCTCGAATGACGTCATTGAAACATGTGTACCTACATCCAAAATGATGTTCTCGGTGATTCGATCAGTATTTCGGTAGACGTAAGTATATTTCGCGGTGCGCTTGTACAAATAAATAGAATTTGGTTTGAATAGGCTATATCTGTATGTCTATCTGTTCTCTTTAACTGGCTACCTGTTACCTACTTTACATAACGGTCCGCAAAGCTTTCTAACTGTGTCTAAAGAGACAGATGTGTCTGACCTCAGAAATGATACTAAGAGTGACCCCGCTTAATGCGCGGGTTTGTAATGATGACATGACGATGTTTTCTGTACCGAAGTGGATTCACCTCGTATCTTTTTGTTTAACCAGCCTTAGCTGTCCTACTCCAAGGCCAAGGCCGCCTTCCACTCCTTCCATCTTTCACGAGCCCGCGCGTCGTACTTCCAGTTTTGATGGAACCTGTCCAGCTCGTCCCGCCATCTACGTGTCCTGCCACGACCCCGCCTCATTGCCTCAGTATCTAGCTATTATAATTTCTGAGTGACCTTATTAATATCTTAACACAATAAGAGGAATGCTATGATCAGAGGCCTCGTTCTATGCAAAATTAAAACTAGCACCCTTAAACTAATGAATATTAATGTTTCTTGTTTGCTTGCAAAGCGTGATCTTGATTACGTTTACAAAATCTAGTGTGCGTGCAATGCTCGGCGCTTGGGTTTAGTAATTAGGAACAAAATTGTTTGAATAGTTACAAAATGCATGGATTTAATGATCATGTTAATTAAGATACAGATCTAGGCCATGTTTTGATGTACCAAAACGAAAACCAAGCAAGACCTCTTTTGTAAGATAAATAATTATACCACCTTCGAAGAGACTAGAGAGCTGTGTTCACAGACTGTGCACTAGTCAAATTATCTGATAAAAATTCTACTAAATAAGCGTAAAGACTTCCAGTCTATTTTGCCTTAGCTATCAAGGACACATTTTTAACCATACTTCTACATTCGCTGCTTTTCGCCCTGCTCCTGCAGTCCTGCCCATGTGTGTTCTCCTTTTGAACATCGTTCTCAAACTTGTAAAGGTTATATTTTACACGATGTAAGTATTCATGTAATCTTCATTTTATTTTGAATGCTCTAGTAGGTAGGTACGTGCTTTGCATCCCTAGCAATTACTCTTAATTTTCTTGAACTTTTATGTCTTTGTTGGTTATTTGGGTTAGTTGGGTATTATTATCAACAATGATTTCGATAAACTAGTTGTAAGTTCTTTTATAGTGTCTGTTTGCTGTTCTTTTCAATACATATAAAAACTCATGGGATACGAAGAATCAGACCTAAATTCGAAATGTTCTTTTCCATTTCCCAACAAATTCTCAATTACAAATCCCATTAGCCAATCACAACAGCTATATAATAGAGATGAGACATAACATCTGTTCTTATTCCCTTCACTGCTCTAACGCAGGCACCAAATAGAGATGGCTATTAACATTCCTCGGCAAGGTGCGATATGTAACCTGTTCGCCTTGACAAGGTCGCCGCGACCGGTTCAACACGACACCGTGGGACCAACTCATTCATACTATTGTGACGGTTTTTTACCTTATGGGTTTTTAGGTGACTACTGTTCTAAGGATTGGGGGTTAGATTGGTTAGTAACGGGCATTTCCAAAGGTTTGATCAGCTTTAGCGGTATAGTTCATAAATTAGCAAGCACCGATTTCCGAAGCTTTTTGAGAAGAAGCCGATATGCAGAAAATTGTCAAACCCTCTCCAGATATGTATTAGTAAACCGGATTGTCTGTCAGTGGCACCTACCAACTTATTTTTCCCTCATCAACCACCAGATTTCTCCAACATCAACGTAGGTATTTTAACAGATCTGCCCAGTAATAATTCCGTGAAAGTTTCACTCCTCGTCCTTCGAACGTTTCAAGAGCCAATTCTCATTGTAACGTATTGCGTAATATCAACAACAAAGCGCCTTAAGTACTGCGTATTTAAAACACGCCAAAACAAAACTACCTCCCAATATTTCACACTGATGGTGCAGATAATGGTGAACTCACATCAACGTTAGCCACAGAATGGATGAACACGGTAGACCGAGTTCATGCAGTACGCAACTATTAAGCTGTTTTTCCACTTTGCACACCATCACCGATTCACCGCAGTATGTGGTAAAACGTAGAGGTAGTGAATGAGGTGAATAAAAACCAGAGAGGAGTAGAGCCCAATAATATGTCCGGACTACCTATAGATGAGAAACGAATTTTAAACCATTTGGTTTTAAGCTGTATTTTGGATAAAACGATTTAAAACCACACTAAGCTGTTTAAGAATGGTTTAAATGTTTTTTTTTATAGAAAATCACTGATGCTTCACACGGAGTGATCCAGACCACACCTACTCCCTGATTTAGGATATACCAGGGGCAATTAAAATTAAAAAAAATATGTACATTCTAAAAATATGCAGTGGCTGAGTAAAAACATAATCAGACAATTTTTTAATGATACTTAGCTCTAACATATTTTTTTATTTTAATAAATACTCATATCAAGATTGTTTTCAGTCGTGTCTAATCCTAAAAAGTAGTATAAGTATGATAATAATAGACGACTTCACATGCCGACCTCATATAGTTTTTAAAATACGATTGACGTGTAAAAGTGTTTGTTCAAACCTACTTACAGAAATAAAATCATTTATCAATAAAAATGGTGAATGATTTCAATTAGCTTTTCTAACTTAATTTTTTAAGTAATACGTAATCAATGTATGGACCGCGTGGTCGTGATTTTAAACAATCTTAAAAAGGGTTTTAAACCACTAATTTTGGTTTGAAATGGTTTGTTTACAACGACGAACCAAATTATACCCGGTTGCAAAGTGAGGTAAGCCAGGGCACTCATTTGAACTTGTACTTTTTAAACTACTTACGATCTAACAAGTTTTCTACCGTGCCTTGATAACAATGGTCCTTCTAGTGTTCTGCTAGTGCGTTGGTGATACCGTTCAAAACTCGACATGATTAATTGAAGTAATGAATTAAATCACACTTTGTTGATAACTGTGTACACAATCGCGCTGGACAATTATTATTATGACTGTGTTGTTAATGTTTTAATAGTGAAGTCGTGCTCGGTACACAGGAAAAGAACAATAATAATATGCATACATTTACATTGCAATTAGTTTTGAGATCCACGAGAGAAAAAGTTGAAGTACCTACATCAGAACATTGAAACAAGCACTAGGGCCATGTTTTCTTCTATCTCTATATCTAGACATATTATAAATTAAAGTCGCTTTTCGTGTCTGTCTGTGTGACCGCGATGTTCTTCTCAACTCATCATTACCCGCCCCTCATCCCAATGTATTCGCGGTCGGCGCAACACGTCTTTTTCTCTCATGCTTCTCTATTAGTCGTCATCCGGTAGTCACTCATTTTCTAGCCACATCATCGTTCACACAGTCCATCCGTCGTTTATTTTGCCTTCGCCTACTAGTATAGCCATCCACGTTCATACTTAAAACTTTCCTGACGACATTTTCCTCATTCCTCCGCATCCCATGTCAACCGATTCCACACAACTTTTCAGTCACCGGTGTCACTTTAAGACTTCCTTTTATATACTAAACTACGCAACAGATTTTGATTACAGAATTCTTTCCTGAAGGTTCACATGTGTAATACCTACATTAATACTAAACTTACACATACAAAACTTATACAGATAAATAGACGTGCATCAAATCTTGACGACGTAAATAATGCCCTACTGCAGGTTCACAATTAGTTCACTGCTAATAATTTAGTATTAAGTAAATGGGAAAAAAACTAAATGCACAAGATTTGCTTTACCGAATATTAAAGGTAGTGATTGTGACATAGTATTGAATAAAGAGAAACTAGAATTTCTCTATGAAACTGTTTTCCTGGGGATAACGCTAGACTCAAGGCTGCAATGGGGTCCTCATTTAACCTCTCTTGCAGGACGGCTAAGTTCAGCAGCATTTATGCTGTAAGAATAATCCGTCAATTTACTAATGTAGATACCGCAAGGCTAGTCTATTTCAGTTATTTTCATAGTATCATGTCTTACGGTATTTTATTATGGGGACGGGCTGCCGATTTTGAGTTTATTTTTATTCTGCAGAAAAGAGCCATCAGAGCAATATACTGCCTCCGCAGGCGCGATTCTCTAAGGGAACTGTTTACAGACATTAACATCATGACGGTACCTTGTCAATATATCTATGAAAACATCATGTAGGTAAGGGAAATTTTAAATCTTTTCAGTAAAAGAAGTGAAAGACACAACTATAGGACTAGACATAGGGACCAATTAGTTCAACTAGGTTTCAGACCGGCTAAAGTAGACTCATCCTTCATGGAGTACTGTTTAAAATGTTACAATAAAATACCTCCCCACATACTCCAACTGAATGAAACGAAATTTAAATCTTGTATATAACGCACACTATACAGCCAAGCATATTATAAGTTGGGGGATTACATCGCTGACAAAAATGCTTGGCTCAGGGCTGGTCCTGCTCCACAAGGGCACGTAAACTTATTAATTAGCATTCGAAAATATTGTTGGAGCTGATGGTGGTTGTACAATCTATGTTTGCGTTGTATAAATGCAATCTCTTAGAATTGTATAATTGCATAGCACATGTGTGAGCACTATGTACCTACTATAAAGCTTACTGGGTTCGTCTTTCATTGACTTGAATGTGCCCTGGCCGCTGAGAGTAAGTCATGCTCACTCAAATGTGTCGCTGGTGGTGGCGTGTGTATTGAATAATTGAGTTCCCTTCAAAATTGTTGAGCTGAATGGTGCTGATGCATACGTCATGTTCGTGAACGGGCACCGTCATTAGGCACTGGTCATGTCTAAGCTGCCACGGCTTATTTTAATTCCTGAATTGGTTTATCTTTTCATTACGGACGCTTTAAAAAAAAAAAAAAAAAAATGTGCACGACTTTCTACATCGTTCTCACATGTATAATTTCAACATGAATGATGTAACCACTTTTTGTAACAATATTTTGATTTAAAAGTGTCCATGGAGTTTTTTGCCCGTTTTTCTCCATAGGTACCTACTACGCTTTGGAATGGGCAACTAGCTTCATCTTTCTGACTGACCGACCCCTTGACAATTCAAAAGTGCCTGTAATTGGTTTATTTGAAATAAATGCTTTGAGTTTGACATACTAATAAAAAATGACGATGTTTTCTTTCTGTCAAGTCGTAAAAACCGTGCGAGGCATGGGCGGGTAGCTAGTAGAGTAACGGTTCTGTGATCAATTTTCTAGTCCAAACAAGGACCAAAGATTACCTGCAGACCAAGTTAGTGGTTGGTAAAGTCAAATTAAGTGATTAATATGAGACAATGTAGGCAAAACGGAACCAGAGCTGATATTAATTATTCCTTATGAAATAAAGAATTAACGTGAAACTACCGTCACGCGTCATTTAGTAAAAGCTGTTAACAAGTAATTGTCTGCCCCTATTATCTACTATCGTAACTAGACTTTAATTATTACTTCCGCTACTTTACCTGTCATTTAAAATTGTATAATTTTCGGAATACTTTAGTTTTACACACTGAAGTGAAGCCTGTTTTTCCCGATGGGTAAGCAGACGTGTACCTATAGTACCCCCACATTTCGCCAGTTATGTTTGTCCCATGTAATAGTGGGCGAGTCTATTGCCATCAACCGCGAGCTTTTTTTCCTGTGAAAATGGCATGTTTGTAATATGTATATCTAGAATTGTCCTAGTAGGTATCTTAGATAAAATATGTTTCTCTGAAAATTCTTTGAATCGTCTGCCTACTAAAAGTGATTGGGAAAAGTAAGAGAAGCCTGTAATTATCGTTTTAATTGTAACATTGACTGATAATGTCAGCTTGTCGGGATTTTGTCTATCATTTCCAAATATCTCTTAAGATAGAAACGAAATTAATTAAGCTGCTTCTTCAGGATTCATTCTGTAAGTAATGGGTAAGATATTTTTATAAATATTACGAGTACGCATCGACCTACTGCATTATTTTATCCTGTGGCGTAACAAAGTATTTAGTCTCCAAAGTAAGCAGACTGATGTACCACGCATTTAGGTCTGATTTCGAGCATCGAGTCTGGAGTGAGTATCGACCAGGCTATTTATATCAGCGTCAGCCCTACGGAGAGCCCCACACGATAACTGGCGGCACTGATATATTTTTTATTTAAATACAAATATAGTAAGCTATAGGTCTAGAAAAGGAAAGGTCTTAAAAACTTGATTCTGTAACACCCGAGTTGGTAGGCTGGTTTGAATTAATTCAGAGTTGATTTATGTAAGGCCTACATTTGGGTCATCGGTAATCACAATCAGTGAAATCAAATTTTAATTGAGAATTTTAATTATAACGCAGATCATAAATGACCCTCTTAATTAAGTCATATAGAGTTATCGTTCGTCTATCTTAACAATGTTTTATTATGAGCTTCATCCTTAACATGTGTGATGCGACGTAACGATTAATTTGGCAGTCAGCTGGACAACTCTACATCGATTTCATCTCACTGCACTACATCACTTTTGCAAGCGCTTAGACTCGACACAACCGTACGCTCCAAGACATCGAAGAATTAGTAACACCTTTAGGATCCTAAAGGAAACAGAAGCAGAAAATAAAGTTTCATCTTAAAAAAAACAAACATCTATATTAACGTAACTAGTAAAGACAGCAAAGGGTGCGATACTAGTTCATATGGACACAGCATGTCGTCTACGTGGACAGACAAAGTAAATGCAATCCACGTTTATTACTATTTCCTCGTACTGTTTGTTTACTGGCCAGGGTATTGACTTTACTGCACTTTATCTTATTTTGATGGTTTATCTTAGTGACCGTTTCTATCTTATTTAATATCTTATCCGTTTATCGTCTTGGAATTTACTATCAAAAGTGCATCGTAATATTTTCTGACCTGCATTATCTGACAACCTAAATAAATTGGGATTGGTTTTGATATTGAATACAGTGAATAGACTGCTGTAAAATCACTCGAAAAATTAAAATAAGTAAAGTGACTGACAACTGAATAAAAAATTGGTCAAGTACAAGGTCGATAAGATTAAATACGGTCAAATGTACGAAAGGATTTCAAGCCTGCCAAGAATTCCGTCTAGAATATTATTTTCAAGCGAACTACTCCAATTCGTAAAACATAGGAGGGTTAACGTACAATACACGCGCCAAATAGTCACATTATTCAATCATGTGTCACAGAAAACAGCAAACAGGAATAGTCTATTAGCTCAGCTTCCAACATAACTTCCTGCCCATCCGCTCAATATCTAGCCCGACACTACATAATTAGGAAAATTGACAACATAACGGCTTAAAGCCGCGGCATACGATGAACATGAATAAATCTAAACAAAAACAGCTTGTAAATACTTCGGGGAGGCCATGCTGAGTGTTTCCTTTAAATATTATAGCAGCCAGAGGGATTGTGAAAACTGCCCTCTGCCCCAAACGAGCTGTGGGACCTGCGAATTTGGGCCAAGCCTCTTTGCTGGGTATTCAGATTTTTTTGTAAATTGACGTAGGTATATAATGATTAGAGATATTTTATTGTGAAAGGTAGGCGACACGGTGTAAGCGAAGAACGATTTTTGGTTGTAACATTAGAGACGATGACTTGTGTAATAAATGAACTAATTCACGAACACTAGTTTTTTTTTTCAAATATAATTAATATTTTTTTTGCTTGAATAGGGTGATAAATACAACAAAAGTTCTTTACCATATCCTACCTTAACGGGTGTGCAAATGTCAGTGAGTCAGTTTTGCGACAGCTTACAAGCTTGTACAGCTTAGACCTTTCAGAAGAAATTAGTAGTTGAGGATATGTAGTTCCCGGGAATTGTAAAGCTCTTGTTGGAAACCTTTACAAATTTTAAACCTGAATAACTTGCCCACAATATAACTTGAAAAACCCAGCCTCTGCCCGGGTATAGAGTACTGGGTACTGGCAACTCAATGTCGTCGCTGTTAATAATTAATTACTGTTTCTGTTGAAAACAACGTTTCCCAGACAAATTAACAATTCTTGTTAGTGTATTACAAAACGTTTTCGCACATAACTTGAAACCTTAAATTTTATTATACAACAAAACAGAAATACAGCCATTTTACTGTAATAATACCTATTTGTTTGTTTTTTCAACATTAATTAATTGTGGGCTGAGATTATTCAATTTGAAGGGCGCCACAATTATAGTAGACTTATATTATTATTTTATGAATTCAAAAACTCCGAAGTTAGAAGAATAGCTGTACTGATTCGCAATCAATGGCGTGCCAGTTTTATCTAATCATTATCGGTTCGTGCTGAGGGGTATGGATGGATCCCTATTATTACTTTAACAATTATCATTCGTGTATATTGTGTAGATCAGTTTATAAATTATTGTTATTAGTATGAGCCTGTTGTGTCTCACTGCAGGGCAAAGGCTTCCCTTCCATCTTTCTGTCTCCATTTTTTTCTTTCTTTTGCAACTTGAGCCCAATTCTTTTTATTTTATAACTTAAATAATGGAAAATAGGTTAACAATGTATACAAAAGTACGAGGAGCGTTAATGTATTCTCGGTATGATGGTGATTTACTAATGATGGGTACTTAATTTGACTAATTAATTAATGGAATGGAATGGCTAATGCACGGAGCAGAAACAAAGAGGAGGTGTTGCAATCAAAGTAGTCCATCAGCCACCAATGTAGTCGTTACGTCACACGGTAGTTGCACTACTTGCGACCAGGCGGCGCTTTCGTCAGTACAACTGTCGTTGTGAAGCGGATAGGTTGTCATGTATTTGTTTAGTCTTATAAACGATTAAAAAGTATTCCCGACCCATACTCATTGCATTAACATCAATCAAATTCAAACGGAATAAATATATCTTTCCACTCGTAAGTAAAATTAAATTTGTAATTTATTTCTTCTCGAATGTTCGGTAATTGCCGCCCCCTATCGGCAAGTAGCGGAAGTACTGACAAATTGCAGGTCCGTACTCAGACTTTTTTGATAAGCACATACCTGCATATATGCTATATGAAAAGTGAAGTCAAATAGATGTCGAGTTTCGGCAAAAAACGGAATTCGGTTTAGTTTTGGTAACTAAGTTCAGAAGAAAAATTTAGAAGAGGAGAAGGTTTAAAGATAAAAAAAATAAAACTTTGATTATAAAAACGTTTTCTTTATTTTTCCCTCACACTTAATCTCTGGAAGTATTATATACTTAATTTCTGGAAGTTTCGGTTTCGGCCGAATCTGAAACCGCTGCCGAAATTTGGTTTCGGTTTCAGTCAAATAATGTATTTCGGTCGGACATAATAGAAATAAAACTATATCGGTATATTATAAAACTATTAAACCTGAATCCGGCTCCTTACAATAAAAGCGGCAGTTAATGAAACATAGCAGAACTCTTACGACATCTTAGGACATCTGTCTAATTTGCCTATGAGTTGATTTTGCTACTAGCCACTAGATGGCTTTCTGCTGTTTGGGCTCCCCCCGCACCCCGCGAGGCTGCGACACTACTTTTGTATGGGAAATGACTTTACAACACCTCCTCTTTGTTTCTGCTCCGTGGGCTAATGTGACATGTTGAAGAAAATCGAGCACCGCGCTGTTATTAAATTCCTTATCAAACAAGGAAAAAGTCAAAAAACTATTCGCGAAGAGATGGTGGCTGTTTACGAAGATTCTGCAACTTCTATATCTACGGTTCAAAAGTGGTCAAGTGAATTTAAAAGGGACAGAGACAGTATTGAGAACGACACTCGCTCGGGCGGCCCGGTTATTGCCCCTACGGAAGAAAACGTGAAAAAGTTGAGAAGCTTATACTGGATGATACCCGAATGAAGATGAACATTATAGCAGAGTAGACCCACTTCTCCGTTGGTACCGT
Organism: Brachylomia viminalis; assembly: GCA_937001585.2. NCBI lineage: Eukaryota > Metazoa > Arthropoda > Insecta > Lepidoptera > Noctuidae > Brachylomia > Brachylomia viminalis. Next base: position 24,256,546 of record OW443310.2, on the reverse strand, counting down.
GCACAATATTCTTCATGACATTCTTTACCTTTCAAAAGTCAGTGCAAGATGGGTGCCGCGAATACTCGGCGGCGGCGCCTCAAAAACAAGTGCGGATCGAGTGCTGTAGACACGTTTTTGGAGCTCTGTGGTGAAGTTCCATCAAGTATTTTCGATCGAATAATTACTGGAGATGAAATGTGGGTTCATCATTATGACCCTGAAAGTAAGCAGGAGTCCATGCAGTGGCACAAGAAGGGTACTGCGCCCCCTAAGAAATTCAAAGTCGTTCCGTCTGCCGGAAAAATCATGGCCACGTGGTTTTGGGACGCAAAGGGAATTTTTCTGATTGAGTACACAATAAAAGGTGAAACCATAAACACAGCATCTTACGCATCCACTTTACGAAATTTACGTGAAGCAATTAAAGAAAAAAGACAGGGTAAACTGACCACCGGTGTGGTGCTTATTCACGGCAACACGATCCACATCCACACGGCGCGTGTTTCAAGGCTGCTGTGCGAGATTGTGGTTTCGAAGAAATTAACCACCCACCCTGTAGCCCGGACCTAGCCCCAAGTGACTATCATTTGAACCCTAATTTGAAAAAAGACCTTCGTGGGAAACGATTTCCAACGATGAAGAGCTCAAAGTGGCAATAAATGCGCATTTTTCAGAGAAAGAGGAGTTATTTTTTACAGGGTATTGAAACCTTAATTTCGATATGTAATAAATGCATTGAGGTAACGCAGGTTACATAAAAAAAAAATTGTTTTCCATTCCAAAGTTTGATTTAAGTTTTAATTAATGTTTATGCATAGGTTGAATTTTTGATAATTTATTTTGATTTTAAATTTCGTTGAGGTATTTAATTAATAAATAAGAATACATTTCTCGAAGCTGTTTTATTTTTATTGTCTGAAAACCTTATGTGTCCGCCACTAGGGGACTTCCCCCTATACGGTCGGTAAGGACGTCTTTAGCATTTATGTTAAGCTGAGCCCAGTTGCGGGTACACCCACCATAGGACTTGGTCACGTTACTTGTGTAGGTACCCTAAGTAACGTGACAACCATCTGTTTTATATCAATTAATGTTGTAGTAGTGTATTTTATGATTGTTTATCAATATTAATCAAACGAAAAGCATGCGAAAGGAACACCAGTTAACCTACGAAAGATTACAGCTTTGTTTGAAGAGATGAAGCCCATACAATGTGGATTAGATTTTTCATATTGAGCTTGTAACAAAAACTTGAGGAATCTGGAGAGAACCCCTAATTACGGCCGACGTTCTATAAAACGTTTGATTGATGAAGCTGCGGAACCCTCTATCAATTACAATCACCGTGAATAGAGCTTAAGGTTCAGTTCGTGTATCTAATTAGTTACGGTGGAAAATGTGTTTATGTTTGTGAATAGTTATGCCTGATTAGAATTGAAGCCTGTGAACCTGCGATCATTATTATGGCTGTAGTCATTGTGACCGCCCGACTGTCGACCTCTGTTATTACTTTGCAGACTTTTACTTTCGAGTTTTAGACTGAAAGACCTACTCCTGCACCTTAATTGAATAACACACACACTGACATTTGCTACATATTTAATTTTAAAAGCCAAACAAATTAGACTCTCAAAAGTTTATCCTCGTTATTAATATTGTTGTCAAAATGGGGTCAACTCGTCTTCCACAAAAAATACCATTACCAAGAATTTGTTTTAAATAACTCGATGTTTTCGAACAGCAAAAATACCCTTAAGCCCCTGATATATTCCGACCATACCAATAAGTTTAATGTTCAATACTATTCTAACATAATATGCAAATACCGTCCTAAAAAGGTGACCATGCCCATATTGTACCAACAGGAATGTTGTATTTGTTTTATTTATATAGCTTTTGGCCGTATTCTTATAAAGGAGCTAGTTTTCAAGTGCTTTGAAGACAAGACATTTATTATGTCTGAGGCGTTTTACCGACAGGCTCCGAAATGTCTTATTTTAAGCTACGTTTTGGCGAGATTCGGGTTTTCTGCGATGGGAGTTTTTGCCGATTTACGGAGAAAAAAAGAAGACCAGCAATGCCTGAAATTCATGACAATATAGAATTACACAAGTGCCAATACGGTCTCATATAAAAAATCTACAAGGATTGCAGTCTTTCCGAACCAATAACTGTACCAATAAGTCGAGGAACCCAAAAACCTTGGGAAACATATTTCCGAACACTGCAAAATGTCTTGATTCGCTTACGTCTTCAATAAGGCACGAGTAGGTGGTGCTCCGGGAAAGCGTTGCCTCGAGAAATTAAATAAGATCGCTTCTCAGTTCAAAGGAATACAGCCACGCATATTATTGATTTTAACCGACCAAGATTGATATTGAGGTGATAAGTTTCATGCCGTTGTTTTAAACCGACATATTATATCTTTACATAACATTTCTGACAATTGTGACTTGTTTGTCGAATAATGAAAAGGCATGTATAAAATAATCAAACGTTCCTGGGTAAAGAATCATATTTTAATATTGAAAGGATGAACCACCTACTTGTTGGTGTTTTGGTGAACTAACTCTTGAGTATCGGTTTCAATTTTCAATTGTTTGTAAAAGTAGAACGAAAGTAGTATTTTAATTGAGCAAAGAAGAAACCAATTGTGTTTAATTGATGTTATTTAGTACTTGGAATAACAAAGCATTTAACTTAGCAACTCGGCGTAGCTCAATTACCATCATGGCAACGGAATGACCTTTGCTCTTCTCTCAGAGGGCGAAAATAAAATGTATCTTACTTTAGTAATCTTTTTCTTGTTACACAAGTAATATTACTTTTTGGCTTCTAACTGTAAACGACCGACATATTTATTTTCAGTTGCTGCTATCGTTACATGCAAAACAATGATTTGATAATGGTCCCAGTTGTGCGCCAAAACGCCGAAATGGTAAATCGAGCCCCATTTCCCTCGCAATTAAAAAAATTCGTCCTTGAGGAATAGTTTTAGTAAATATTCTTACTAATGAACTAAAATACTTTTGGCGAAGGCGTCTTAATACTAAAAATTGTGAAGAAATACCATGAAACAAATTGGAATTTTGTTTATACAATCGATACGGTCGGTAAAATATGCTTTGTGTATATAATAAACATCTCTAAATTACTGAAAACGATCTCAAGATATAAGATAAATAAATAGACGAGCCCATAGTAAACACAAGGTGGGATTTTCAATTAGATATACCAATTTATGGAAGGTATATATTATAAAAATGATTTGGTAAATCATCTTGTAGGTAGTCCTCTGTTTTGATTTACACAGTAATACTAATAACATATCGTATAATAGTCTAGTAGCTACACAGCTCTCACGAAGCAACAGGTTACTGACTGGAATTGCCACTACCTACCCATTAAACTGAAACCAGGAGACCTTATTATTAGATTTATAATTAGCTCCGATCCTATATTGTCGGAGCTTATTTCGTTCTAAAAACAAACCTCCAACTTTTAATTGCGTAAACCTTTTGGATTCTGTTACACGTGTCACTTTATCAGAGTAAATAGCTCATGAAAACATCGAGGCAGATACAGTTCGTATATTGTTGGGGCAGCAATTCCCTTCAGTGTCGTGTGTCATTACTTATGGTACACATGGCCGCGTAATCAGTTACATAATCAATACATGTTCTCCCGGGAGAGGCGTTGGAGTCTGTGATATAGTCGATGGTTCGTTAATTTTTATGGACACAAAAACTTACGATGTTGCGGGAGAAGCAAGTTTAGCAGGATCGATTTCTGTTTTTTAGGAGCTGCTCCTTACAAGTGAAGTAAATTGTTGAAAAGTACAACGGTCATGCTACATTACCGAATTTGGCTTGCCTAAAAGATAATAATGCGGTAAGTGCTATCGAATTCAAAAGCATGGTTAGTGCCTTATCAACCTAAACATCGTATTTCAGAAAATAACACAGTAAAGAGGCACATAAATGACATCCTTATTAAAACATCACAAATCAAATCACGGTAAAAGGAACAGGACAAAGTTAAAGAGAAACATCTTCAAGATTAAAAACATAATCAACAAAAGTAAATTCGAGAGACGTCAGAGAAAGAGACAGGTTCATCGACCGTCGACATTCCAAAGAACAAAATTCGTATAATACACCATTCATCATCAAAACTATTACGGCATGTAGAAAATGAACAAGACATTGCTAAAGAAATCTAATTCTTTTCTTAATGGCTTAAAGTATAAAATTGCAATGTAACTGGTTAAAGATTCTTTATTACCCTAACGACCTTGCCTCATTGCGCTGAAGGATCGATAATCGATATTTGATGTTGTTATTATATTAAAATCAAACAATAAAAATATATTTTATATTATTACTTGCTACTGCCCGCGACCGCCCCGTCGCATTACTTCGTTGTCGCTGAGCGTTATTTCTTACTTTTTCTTTTTGCTCGGCTGCTTAGGGTCCTAGCGTGATGTTACAATAGCCTATAGCCTTCCTCGAGAATTGGGCTATCAAATGCAAAAAGAATTTTTCAAATACGACTGGTTGTTCCAGGGTTTAAACAAACAAAAAAATTAACTGTCAGCTTTATGATTAGTATATATAGATTAAGGGTATATTGAGCCAACGATTACAAAGTAACAGTAACTTCAATAAGTTCAAACCAATAAGTTAAGCCCAATATGAATATCTTACTTCATAACCAATGTTATGAAGTAAGATATTCATATTGGGCAATTAGTCTCCAAATAAATTGGGGCTCAATTCCAGAGACTGTCGTATCGGTAAATTAAGGTAAAGCTGGGAAAGCAATAAATTTTTAAAGTCTTATTTGGAAAATTTATCGTATCTACACTGACGAGCAACATAAAAAAGCCACTTGTAAAGGGCGTAAAGGAATCTAAATATCTCCTAAGCCACACAAGTAGGTTTTATGAAGTAAAAATAAACTTTGAAAACGGTATTATATTGCACATTAAAGCTTTATTATACACTGGCCTGTACGAAATCACGGGTAGAAAAAGTAAAACAAAAGTCACGTTTTGAAATTATTGATTACATTTTATTTTCACGTTGACTTAATTATTGTTTTAACTTTTTTGTTTACGAGACATAGCGAGAGAATGCATTTAAATTTTTCCTTCTTTAAAAAAAGTTTTTTTTGTTTCGATTTGGTGTTTTTTTAATACGTTATTAGATGCATTTGAATGTTGCTTTTCACTTCAAGAAGCTATCTTGCGTGGTTTCGGAAATATTTAATGATAGGTTAGTGGCTTTTTTATATTGCTCGTCAGTGTATTTCTTTGCCAACTGTTACAGAGTTTCTAAATTGGGTAGCTTGTAGCTAAACTTAAAGTATTTATTGGAACGAGAATTAATAAAGATATGAAAAGCAAGGAACGTAGATTTTGTAAAAAAAATTGTTAAGTAATGAAAATCCAGGGAAACTAACATAAAAAAAATGTTTACACTTTAACTTCTTTCGAAAACGAAGTACCATTAAGTATATTATGGCCCACTCAGAATTTATTTCACCAGCCCTAGCGAATCACACATTCCTATGCGTGAAGCCAATTTGGGCGTTAACCGTACCAAAATCCACCCAGTAATATTCAAGATTAGTCCTAAAATAGAAACTGACGCGATCGACAACTATGTATTTTGTATTCACAAGGCACCCGAAACATTGATTTTGTAATGGGTCAGATCTAATTCATATTTAATGTTGTTCTACAGAGGTGCATTACCCTATATACAGGACATCAATTATTTACCCGGACAAGAATCGCTTTTAAGAAATACAATATAGGGTGGATTTTCTTTTAGACATTTATGAAATGTTTCATAACTTTGTTTTTGATATCTTTGGGCAGCGTTAGGCTTTGCTTACTTAACTTTAAGGAAAATTATATTATGAAATGATTAAATATGATTGTTTCATATAAAACAAAGGCAGCCTCAATCCAACGCATTGTTTATGATACAAAGACAGCAATTAAAACGACACAACTATTCAATGCTAAAGAGCACGAAAGAGAACTTATTTTCTACAACAAACTTGAAAGGACATTGAAAAATGCAAATCAAACTCTTCATCATTTATTACTAAAAAGGTAAGGAAATAAAGGCACCATCATTCATTGTTTTATTTTCGATAAAACCGTAGAACAGAGACGGCATTTTATTGGTATATGAATCCTGCAGTAGTATATGAATCGATTAGACATCTTAGAAATAATTATTACAAAGATGAGAGTTTTAAGACACCACAATGTCAGCCTCAACATTTTGAAGGTACACTATTATACAGAAACAGCTCTTGCACATAACATACTCGCAAATGTACAAACGCAGCAATACGAAACATAAAAAATATTTTCTTTATGTTGAAATTGGCAAATTTGCGTTTCCTTGATGTAAATGGCAAAGCTGAACTAATTAATTAGATTGCTAACGTAGCTACCGTAGTTGAGTTCTGCCATTACCTAACACAACACCGCGTTGCTGCGACGACTGAAACGCGTAACAATATCCGAGTGAACGTCTGTATGAAAGGGAACGCCCGTTGCGCACTGATTATCTGCTAGGCGCGAATGGTGCAAGGTTTGAGCGACACGGATTTAGCATGAATATGGTTTACACAAGGGAGTCGCCCCGGCTTCGCTCGAGATCAGAAAATATTAATGTAGTTACCTATAATAGTTCTGAACTTTCATTGAGAAATTATCAGAATGATGTTGAAAACAGCATGGGTCCCTAATGTAGTTTTAAAGACTTTGCTGAATATACTCGGCAGACAGACTCGGCCAGGTGACTCAAATCAGTACCATAATCGTTTACTGCTACTTAATTTTATTGTATGCGCAATAATTCCATAATTGAAGAGTAATAGCAGCTCATAAAATGTCCCACATTCTACGGAGTTATAAAATTGCAGCTGTGCATAGCATACTATGTGGGCTATGGTCCAAAAGCTAGATTCTTATTTGGTTTTTAGAGCTCGCGCTAAATATTTTCGGAACACCAGGGCAATTTATTTTATAATAACGATATAAATGCCATTTTTACGATGGTGTGGACAAAAATACCACCGGATGTTTTGTGGGAAACTATGGATTTCTTAGCTATATTTGATGAACGTGCTCATGATATCACTACATATATATCACTTTTAACTTTACTAAGTAAATGCTTCAGTATTACCGTGTATGACATTTGTAATTTGCGTTTTATTTGTGTAAAAAAACGAAGTATTCTTCTTTCTTCTTCTTTAACACCCGCAGAAACGCCCAGCCCTTACAGATCAAAGTACGGACACGGCCAGTCTAGGACGTCAGTGACTATGAAAGAGGCTGTCGCGCCCTGATTAGTTCGCAGCGACATGGGCGCAGCTAGGAATTTGGTACAAGACATAAAAGGAAGCAGTATCTAGGCATTATACAGAAGTAAGGACAGTTAGTAACAAGTTAGTAGAACGCTTAGGATGATTGCAAAAAACTGGGTGTTGACAACAATTAATTATTGTCCCCGAACTAGGAGATTTACTAACAACGTTGCATATTACAATGCGGTACAAATACAAACACTTCTTCATTTTTGTACTTAAAATATTCGAAATAATTACCTTATAGATGTAAAAATTATATAGTAACACCTAACTAAGGGCATTCGGATTTGCACCAAGATGAGGCTCACAGTCTAGGTGTGTAATCGAACCCAGGTGCATAGCAAGGACTTCTGTTTCGTGAGATCCTCAATACCTAACAAAGCCAGCATTTCAAAGCTCATTCATTTTTCTGCGGATAATGAAGTTTTCTAAAATGGTTATCCAACAATTAATAATAATAATATGAGACAACATCCACACAAGGTCTTCAGGTCCCGAACTAGGCAGAGCCTGTACTACGGTAACCTGATGACTGATACATACCACTTATATACATATACACACAATTACATCATGCATTTACAATAATGTCAACACGCTGCTACTGAAGCGGTGCCCATTGTCCAGCCTTGCGTATCTTCTCAAGATCATAATATCATTTGTTTGCATTATCAACCATTACGAGATTTCACTCATTCCGGACAAATCTAGACAAAAACCGTTACTTGTAGTTTGCTGTTTTCTGGTGAAGAAGATATAAAACCTGAAAATTTGACGCAAGAAATATTGTAAGCAGTCAGTTCTGTTAAGAATACGGACAAGTCTGACTCTTTTGAGGATGCTGTGTCTGTGTGCAGCCAGTTGGATTTGCTGTACGGTGAACTCCGGATCAAAACCCTATTTTATTGGCACAACCTTTTCTACAGAAAACTTTTTAGAACCGAAACCTTGTAATAGCTTGAACAATTTAGTTAGAGGATCATTAAATACATGAGTACATTCGTATATTTTCTGTTGGAGTTTCTCTCATCACGGGCTCATTGCTCACTAATTACTAAAATAGGATCGCTAAACAAACTCAACACGGTTCTTTTTCTGAGAGAAAATACAAACAATAGCTTCACGATTCACATATATTTTGGTCTATGAAGGAGTTAAGAGTAGTCTTGTAGATAAACTGCTACATACCAGAGTTCATTTGTGAAGTTATATTTGAAAAACACGACACACTAAAAATAGACTTTGGTCAAGTTCTAAGAGTGCGCCACTGCCTCAAAATATATTACACAAACGGGAATCTACAAATTAGGCACAATCTTGCATTTTGCATCTTGTTAGTATTTCCCGTTAATTGTCCAACCGATTTCCATGCGATATACACGAGAACTAACAGCGATTAGCACTGCTAGCTAGAACCATGACAATTTGATTAGAGAATCGTGATGGGATCTAATTATGACAACAGATTGCTTGAGAACGCACAACACCGCCAAAAAAAAAATTACAGTCAAGGAATGTCCCATTTTCACAAGCGCCCGATTAGTATTGAACTCAATATACCAATCAATGGGGGCATCCTCAATCTTGCTCTAAAGGTGTGTTTTCAAATGCAATCAGACGTAAAACTAAATCATCTAGGTAACTTCTCAATGTGCAAACAATAACGATAAATCACCATAATCTTCAAAATACGCAAGTGCAATATCAGGATAAATAAACCCATATGGGGAACCATAACCGTAGAAACATCCCTGTGCGCCGTTTATGCGGGCACGGATGAAGATAAGCGGTATTCAACTTATGATCACGAAATCGTACCAAATGGCAATTGGATTTTGATATGGGTCTACTTGGCAAGGTGAAGCTGGGAAGCTGAAATACTGGGAAAAACCTCTTACGTATAATGAAAAATTAATTACGTTTTTGGCAATGTTTTCGTATATTTTATCCCTTTGGAGGTGAAAACATATTTGTGTTGAACTCGAGATTCTCAGTCACAGTATTTCATCTTTACTTCACAAAAGTGGCCGGCTTTGAAGTCTAAATCCCCTGCAAATATTCGAATGTAGCTGAAGCTATCGTAAGGCCTCTTTCTGGCTTGACTGGCTAAGAACTCCGGGCGCCTAATCCGCCAGCCTAATGATTTGTTTCGGTCGACATACCTATAGATCTGTGCTCGCTCAGAAAGAGAGATCCATCTAGGATCTACTTCAGCAGTTTCTAACTAACGACACATGTGCATACACAATTTCTCAACAAAGTCAGTGTTAGAAGGCCCTATGTAAAATATTTAGTTAATAAAGTATCTACATATTCCTATTGTTATATACATTACAATAAACGTGTTTCTGCCGTTCAGCCCTTTCCTTCAATAGTTCCTTCGAATTCCGAGTTCTGAATATTATTTACACCAGAAAGTTTTTTCGCTGAGAACCAATATTATTTGTGTCTTCTAGCTAGTTGCTTTACGTAATATTACTATAATTATGTAATAACTCTGTAGTCGTTCGACTTCCATTACTCCAGCTTGTAACTCATTACGCGCTTAGTTCACGTCAACATTTTCTTTTGTTTACGAATCAGTAACGTCACCAGACATTCCGATTGGCGTCAAATTCCTCTGGATTGCCTGGATGAAGATGAATTTGTCAAAACGTGGTTCTCAACGTGGACGATAACGCCCCCTCGTGGGCGTTTGAGACTTTCAGAGGGGCAGTAGAAGACCCAGAGAAAATAAAGGGGCGTTGAGATAGGATCTTCATACGTTTAAATATAACGGTGGCAATAGCTTTTTCGATTCACGACCGATGGTAAGTAAAAAAAATTGGGAGCTCTAGAAAAAAAAATATTCTTAAGGTGGGGACGGAGGGCAAAATAAGGTTGAGAACCTATGGTCTAATCCCTAAGGGATGGCAATATATCTGCGATGCCACTGGTATTGCTGATGTCCATTGCTGACAGGGACCACTTACCGTCGGGGTATCGACGGGTGGTTTGCCACCACACAACATTAGTATAGTTTTAGTCTTTCAAGTGGAAGCTGTATTTTGTAGTCCTAAACTTGTTTTTACAAAACTTTTACGGTCTATTACAAAACAAGGTTATTCTTTAGACATGGTTTAAACCATCGAGTCTGTTTTATAAGAACCTAACAGCAATCGAAATACAGTTCCTTTTACAAAATGGACAACGACTAAGTTGTCAATTTTGTATTGAGAACTAATGACGGCGTATAGTAAAAAATACAAACACTGGTTCGAAGGTTTAGACTCGGACTAAAATTAGATTTAGAAAGGTTAAAGTTTTAATATGAGCCTTCTCAAAATTGCCTAATTGGCCTGTTGCGGCAGACCTAAATACTATTTGAACTTCACAACCAAACGACCCGGCATTTAATCATATTTTCTACGAATCCAGATTCCTCTTAATAATCTGCATTACGCAATATATTATACTATAACGACGAACACTGCACGTCATTCGACTGCTGTTACTTTAGCATGTAATTCGTTACGCGCATGCGTCCACGTGGGTACCTACTTTATTTGTTTGCAAATTAGTATGTCACCATTCGTCACTGATGGTAAGCAGTAGTCCCACTAGTCAGTCATTCAGTGGAGAAGTGCGGCCTTTCTGAGTGAACGCTTCTATCAGGCTTGTGCTCTAGAAGGAACAGACCTTCGGTAGCTTTTCCAAAGATTTCATAAAGACCGAAATCGTAGATTTTGATGACCAATACCACTACTCGTCATGGTTTCTTATAAGTTACGCCTCAAAACTAAATTCTCTATCTTCCTAGCTGTTTACTAGGAAATCATTATAATTACGCCAACACTCCACCACGTCATTACTTGCCCCTACCTATAGCACAGTTCATTGCGCGTTCTTGTCTCAGCATCACCATTTTACTTTCCTCTTGTTCAAACGTTTGACGTTTATTTGCAAATCAGGCGCAGCTTTTAGTGTACATACAGAGAGTAAACAGATTTACTTGAGAAAAGATTTAGACGAAATGTTTAGGCGCTCGGGTACCGGAATATGGTTAGTAGGTACCTAGTATAGATTTTATCTTTGCTGAAGTAGTATAAATTATGTTTCGATGAAATGTGCTGCAGATGACAAGGTCTTGACTTATTGAAAGAATCTTAAAATCTATTACAACTTTCTATTCACATTTCTGATATGCATGACTAATTCGGAATGGGGATTTTTCTCATCTAATAAATAGAGACATTCTTCTTGCTCGCTTGTCTCTTTGATTATTATTTGTCTCTTCTACAAAATGGTCACATTTGAAACTGCTTTAAAATAACAAGGAATTTAATTACCGCTTTGAAATAAGAACGCTTGAAGCTCTAAACTATTTAACGACTTCAACTTAATGGCCTAAGCACATAAGGATCTCCGTTTGAATAGTGCTCTCCCAAAGCTATGCTTGACATCTGGCGACTAATGCAACTAACACTTGCTCCTCAGTTGCAATCGCAAGATACAGATCTAACGAGTATTTACGAAGACGTGTTAACACATACAAACAATCATGGAAACATCTCCAAAATCCCAACAATAACGTGTCCGTTTATCCTAATATCTACAGCTATAAACTTCAGCGTCATGAAAAAGAGTATGGAGGATTGTGGACAACTTTATGTGCCCGTTCGCGCTGTAACGCGTACTGGCTCAAAGCCAATAGGGATGTTTTCATATCGACTTTGTTACCACTGTGTACCAATAAATAAATGTATAATTGTGGTCGTGACATTGTTCAAGGGCGGGAAAGCTTGAGACCAATGTCCGGTGTAGATTCTAATATGTTGTTGAGTCATTATGATGAAAATATTGACATTGATATGATATTACATATTATGATGCAGATGTTGCGATGTATCTGCTAAATCTTGTATTAGTGATATGTAAATAATCATAGCCGGCTGTCTAAAGAAGCGCAGATAACACGGCTAGTCCTGCATTAGTAGGTTATGTAAGAGAACTTAAAGATAATAACGCTAACTGATCTTAATTTTCCTGCCATCGCTGCTACAGCACTACAGCAGTTCGACGTTAAAAAGTTTAGCAATAAAAGTTATGCCAACAAAACCGTCAAACATACATAGGTACTTGCTCGTAAATTGTCAAATTACACAGGTTAGTCGAGACGAGTCTGCAAGGAGCAGGCTCAAATATTCGGCATACGTGGAACAGAAACATGGGTCAAATTTAGAGAAGTAGAAAACGGGTTGTAATCGGCGAATTTTATCGTTTACATTAGCAACGTGTTGAAGGCTCATTTTTGTTCGAGTTAGTTTGTGGTTACGTGAAACTTCCACCGCTTTATTTATTTATTTAACACTTTAAGCACACAAATGTACAGAGGCGGACTTAAACGGAGCCGGTTTAGTTCTTACATTGAATACATTTTTTGAAAGTATTTATATTTAATTTACGGTGAACTTATGAACTAGCTACCTATGCCTGATCAGGTTTATATTGGATTTCTAGCTATATCCACAATTTGATTCGGTTTTCGCGAAATGGCAAAAAGAAATCTAAGTTTAATCCACAAACCACACCATAATCTGTGTTTTAGTTCGTCATACTTTTATTATAATTTAAAAGGAAGGCCTGCAAACACAAAGAAAAGAGCAATTATTTACAATTTCTATCAGCAAATTATCTAAATCAATAGCACGATAGCGAAATTACCGCTTCTGTACAGGGTCGCCAGTTCGAATGCGGCATCGCGACAAATATCTGTATGGTCTACAGATGTTTGTTTCATATCCAGATGTTTGAATACATGTGATTCGAGTATTGTGACTAACGGTCCACGACGTTATCCCACTGCGAAGCATTCTTCATAATTATTTCTCAGTTTGCTTTAGTAACCCATCCTTGTACGCAAGATAGATCTTGCAGAAAAAAAAACTAATTACGCAAAGCAGTCAGACAGTTGTTGCTTAGCTAATTAGTTTCTAAACCACAAGCTATTCAATTTAAAACGGTACTTGTCCAACTCCGTTAGTTGGGTGGGTTACAAGTTACAAGTATTGTGTCCTTCAATTATTGATTTTACTAATCAACTTTTTCTTTTCGATTGTTTATCGATGCCGAAAACCTTTATTTTATCCGTAAAAATAATTAGGTAACGGTTTGGAGTCAGGCGATTAACAAGCTAGAACCAACTGGAAAAATAAAGGAATGATAAATGATTTTATTTCTGTAAGTAGGTTTGTACAAACACTTTTACACGTCAATCATATTTTTTATTTTATTAGATGACGCCGGCGTTTCCTATCTGACTACTCTGAGAAGAAAGGCCGAAACAAACCCAAGAGGTCACAGTCTCTTATAAAGACCAGACAAGATCATACCAGACAAGATGAATAGGTATGTAAATCGGTGTATGAAATGGTATTTTCAGGGTAGAATCACACAGATTGAGTGGACCTATCCAGTCAGTCAACGAGCCACCTGTTTTCTTGAGCCTGGTTGTATGAACAACAAATTTGTGTGATCCTAGTATTTATTATTATGGTCATCACTGTATTTTTTAAACAGATTAATATTTTTATGTGATTAGGATTACAAAAGATTTTCAGATTATATTTTTGGAAGGATATTTAATGAACGTGGGAAGCAAAGAAAGTGGCTGTGTTCACAACTTGGAAGACATTAACACTGCAACAGGCTATGTTGATTGATTGAAGAGCAAAGATTACCAGATACATACATAATTTAAATTCGGACGATATTACCTAGTAACGATCTAAAAATAATATGTTTTTCAATAATTAAAATTAAATCAAAACCAAACCACACTAATAGCTACCGTTTGATGGCACCGACATTAGTAGAAAGCGTTCCAAATTATGTTCGATCTAAATATAGGGGACATTAGAAGTTCATTGATATTTTGACTCGGCCACGCTGCTGACCGAAATAGATGCTTCCGGAAATGTGTAGTGGCATTCTAGGAAGACATTGATTATCAGGAATGTAGGCGAGCTCTGGGCAAGACTGTTGGACGGGATGCTTGAGAAAATAGTGGAGATAAAACAGATCGTTTTGTTACGATCGCCGTGAAAGAACGGGGTTAAAATGTTGTTATTTTGTGTTTAAATGATCTAGTATAATGTAATGCCCTGTTGGGTATTATTCAAGGATGGAAACACATTAAGTAACATAAGGGACAAATCACAGCGCTTGTTCACGCCAACAAGACAGCGCTAATAATAGCGTTCAGAAAGCTGTTAAAAAGTTTTTATGACCCAGCCGAAACTATGCTCATGATCATAAATATCTTCATTAAACAAAGCTGCTACCGCCTCGACACCTTCTTAAACCTTTTTAAACCATTCCAAAGTTAATAACACTCCATTTTGAAACCCCTCACGGCTTCGCAACATTCTTTACTGAAAAATTCCACCGAATTACCTTCGGGTACTTTAGGCTTGCTTAATTCATGCAAAATCGCTGACAATCCAGTATAATTGCGCTACGGATACATTCATAAATCACTGCGAGGAAAACTCGTAGTCATTCCCTACGCAAATTACTTGGTATAAAATCAACACAATTATTTGGGCGAATATAAAAAGACTGAGCGAATTTATGGTGCGAGTGCGGGGTCCCTTAAAATTTTCGGGGTCGTAAGTGATGGATTATTTGACATGGTCGTAAATTGCATTTGAATAATTTGAATAAATAAAATTAGTATAAAATCGCAAATTCTCATGATTTTTGGATTATTTAAAGATTGACCAACTAAAACGCGAAAGTCGAAGGTAGTGGGTGTTCCGCGCGATTTTTGGACCAAAGCAGATAAGAGTCTTCTTGAAGGCGATATTCATTGTTTAACGGAACACGACTTCCTGACAAATTTAACTAACCTCGTAACTCTACGGGCAGGATCCTTGCAAATCGGAACGCTATCATTAGATGTGGAATTGCAGCATCTCGAAAAAAAATCGCGGAACACACCTTAGAAATCGCAAGAACTTTAAGCGTGTCTTTTACCATTATATTCAGACAGCCAATATTTTTATAACCCAGGAATGCAACGATAACCCAATTGGAACATGTTAAGTCGTTTAATGATAATAAAGTGTAACGCCACTCCTATTTTTAACCGTTTTAAGATAACATGGGAGCGAAATTGATCGGTCTGACTAGACAGTGCTGAACAGAGAATTTCATAGCGCTTCAACGATCGATCAAGGGGAGATGGTGCAGTAAACACCACGCTAGTAATGAGGTGACCTTGAGTATCAATATTTTTTTTGAATTCCTAGGTATACGGTCTTTACTTTAAGTGTACTCTGGACATCATTGACATCGGTGATGGAACACATGGTGAGGAAACCTGCATGTCCTAGAACCAAAAAATCCAAGACATTGGACATCTACCAACCCGCACTGGGCCCGCGTATTATCAAGAGGATGAGCAGCTGGATCTTCGACCAGCAACTAACAACCTACTAGGTATGATGATAAAAAACCCGTTCAATGGCGCGGTCTACCAGAATTATGAGATCTTAGTGGCCATGTTTACCTTTTCATGGTTAAAGCCTAACCTGCTGAAATTAAATAACTAGTATATCACGGCGTAAAAAGTTTTTACCAAGATACGCCATCTTAAACTTGAAGCCGAAACTTTGGCGCACAGCCTCTTCGACCATCGAACAAAACAACCGACAAGAAGCTTGCTTAATTTGTATCGAAATTGAATGAAAACCAACTGATCTGACCGACTGACTGCAAATCACAACAGGTGAAAACGGGAAATGAGGCCGAAAATACATTTAGTTTTGGCGATGTTACGTCATTCTCCTAAAATGTTCAGCAATTTGGTGATTTAAAAATTTTAAAAGAAATTACCAAATCAATCAATTCAGTTTTTTGACATCAATTAGATCAGTATTTTAAGAAAGGACCATACTATTGAATTACAGGGAGACCTCAGAATATTTATGTTAAAAGTAGGCCAGTTACTTCCCAGATGGAAAGCAGGGAATTGTGTATTGGCGCCAAGAACACCATTGCGTTGACAAATATGAGAGAAAATAAAAACGCCATGATCTGCTTTTTCACTAGCATTCATAGCACAAAGACTTAAAACTAGTCAGATTCGAAGGAATGTAGGTATATTATGTTTTAGGTATAAGCATAAACAGCCTACAACGTTTCTACTGCTAAGTAACGGGCCCCCTCTCTGTAAGAGGGACTGAGCCATAATGCACTACGCGGCTCAGTGCAAGTTTGCACCTTAGCTATGCTTCAACTCCTCGCCGGACACGGTTGCTTCGGGAGGTTCCTGTTCCGGATAAGGCGGGAGGAAACGCCCGGGTGTCACGGTGGAGCATACGGTGGAGGTCTGCCCGGGCGGTGCACCGCCGTGTCCTCGTGCAAGTAATTCTCGCGAAGGAGGAGGCAAAATTCGCGCCCTCACGCCCCTAGCCGCCGCAGGAGACGCCCTGGGCGTCGGGAAACCCAAGCCGATTTCCGGCCACCGTAGGCGCGGGCTTGCGGGCGGCGAACAATGGGTAGCTCGCCGTCCGATAAGGACCAGACCCGGGTCGACGGCGCGTTGTGTTCCACGCGCGCCTCAAAGAGATGTCAGCACCAATGACGGGGTCCGCTAAGGCCGATGCCTGCCAGGGTTGCGAGAAAGACCGAAAGGGTCACCGTGGAACCTGGCACAGGCAACTGAAGGAACACGGGTGGGCTTTAGTTAGTAAGAGTGTGGCATGCCCTCCCGCTCCACCCAGAACGGGAGAAGTTATTTGATTATTTCCGACCATCAAAAAAAAAAAGAGGTATGCTTCAACTGAATCCATATTGCAGTTCTATCTTTAATATAATTTTATGCAACTAAGCTTTAGTACTTTTAATGCATAAGAATTATGGCATTAATAGTATGCAAAGTTCTGCTCTGCTCTCTAATTGTCACAACGCAAATAAGCTCCTAATACACAGAGGATCAAATGTTTTAGGCTGACCAGTTACAATGTAATGTAATACTGATTTGATACCAGTGATTAATTAAATTCAGGCTCTGTTGCCGCAAAGTAGACATAGCAGAATGTTCATTATCACAAACTTTACTATGTACCTACATTATGTTATCAGTACCATGACAATTTTACATAGTGTTCAGTCTATCACAGATTTTATCTACATGTATAATGTGAATGATACCTGACCTAAAATCAATATTTGAATAATGTTTAGGCTTAGTTTGTGAACTATATTTCTAAGTTTGGTTCCATCTCATCATTCAACTACTTAATGATGATCTAGATGAACTTACTTGTTCAATTAATAAATTGATTTATACCTAATGAATATGGAATATTACTGTTATTCTACTATAACCACAGTGGGTAGACTACCTAGTTATTTCCAGTTTATTAAAATAACAAAGACAATATTCCAGTATTTATTATGCCTAAAGGTAGTACAACTACAAACTAGTAAGTAGTGTGCATGCTAATGAAAACACATAGGATTCTAGATACAGACAGACTAGCATTTGGCTGATATAAATTATTAGTTTTTTATTTTCACTTCAAGACACAAACATCAGTGTAGCTCTGGCTCATGTACTAGAAAATCCTGTTCCACAAGAGCCAGATAGCTCTAGGACTAGCAAAATAAGACTGACAAGCTCTGTGGTTTCTTTCAATCTCATCAGAAACTATCAAGGAACTTAACTTGACGACATGTTTGGTGTAGTGGCTACAGTGGCTAAGTTTAGTCAGCGAAACCAAATGGTCCTGGGTTCGAATCCCGGTAGGGGCAAATGTTTGTATGATGAATATGGACATTTGTACCCGAGTCATGGATGTATATTTATAATATGTATGTATTTACGAAAATAAAAATGTATTTAAGTAGTGTATCAACCATCTGGTATCCATAACACAAGCCTTAATTAAGTGCTTAACTTGGAACTAGATGGTGCTGTGTGCAATGTCAGACGATATTTATTTATTATTTATATCTCAATCTTAAGCAAATACCAAACAAGATCACAATCAATCCAATAACATCATACAATTGCTTTAATAATAGCTCGAAACAAGCCTTTGACTTGTTGGTTGGGAAGAGACTTTGTCCTCCGAGTTTGTTTTGGTGTTTCTTCTCAGAGTAGTAAGTTAGAAAACACTAACCTAATGTAGTTTTCATCAAAAAATATATACAAGTAATGTTTTTAACCAATTTACAAAATAAATATATTGTGCTGTATTTGAATAATGCTATGTCAAATTATGACTTCTCATTTCTCTCATCAAGACAGACCATTACTTTAAAACAATATAATTTAACAACTAAACAATACAAATACTTGAAATTACAGCACAAAACGAGGCCATAACAAATACAATTCTTCATCTCAGTTACAGAATGTACATTTATTTAATTCTGTTCCATTGGTTGAGCATTATGTCTGCAACTCTCCTTGACACGGTCCGTACAGTAACAATATTCATTGTTACTTTGCCACTGCATACTACATTATTAAAGATAAAGAACCAACACATCAGATTTGTATTTATTTTAATCAATAGTTTAATTACAATTACCTACTTAGATATTTTTTAATTAAGTTTTATTTGAGCATGAAGGACATAACGGACAATTATTTAAGCATTATGAATCAACGCCTTGACATTCTGAGAGATAAAAACTGACAATTTAAAAATCAATATTAAATTATTTTATTTGCCTTAAACTAAACAGCAAAAGATCAAGTACATAATGCAACAAACGGGCTCTTTATTCACAAGATACTTTAAAACTATCAAAACAAGAGGCATCATAATATGCTTGATTGCTGTACAGCAGCTATTTATTAACTTGACAATCACAGCTATGAAAACGGTTATCATTTGCTTTTTCTATCCATGCAAATGAGCAATGAAAACAAAATAAAAATAAACTTGTGCAGTTTTTCAGACTTGTCACAATGCAGGAAGCTTACAGATGTCATAACACAATTAAATGGACTGATTGGTGATCTCTAATCAGATGTCCTAATCATTGTTATAGAGCAATAAAAATAACAATAGCACATCAATAGGGTAATGGTTGAGTGCAGTCAACAACGTCTGGTTCACTCTGATTATACAATAGACTAGCACTATTGTTGGAGAAGATAATTAATGGTTTAAGGAAGATTTATTTGTTAGCACTCAAGTTCGAGAGTATTTGTGATTAATACAACTACATGGTTGAAGTAAATATACAAGTAAAGGGTATTCAAAAAGACAAGAAAACATAGTAGACATGAACTTGAACGTAACCCCAAGCCTGTCCACATCGTAACCGGAATTGAGCACTACCTGCAATATAAATAATACCCGATTTTACATAAGGAGCAAGGCATTAGCATTCATGTCACTGACCTGAGGCAAATTGGCGGCGATCTGTCTGTGCAGCGAGTCCCGCTCCTTCTCCACTTCCTTGAGGCGCACCTCCGAGTCCCCAAGGCGCTCCTGCGTCTCCCGCAGGCTCTCCACCAGCTTATCACGCTCATCGAGCATAGACACCATCAACTGCTCGAAGTTCGCATCCTCACCCGATAACTGCGAACTCCTTTGACTGATACTGTCCTCTGATATAGTGGGCATCACGTCGCACATCATATTCCACATTTTAATTTAACATCAAACCAGAATACTTATCGTACACGACACACCGAAAAACACAATTTCGATCACCGTTTTATTACATATGTTCCGGCACTAACGTTACCTAAAACTAGCGCACTTAACGCGAGCGAGTTGTTTCACATCGTCAGAACATTTGTATAAGATATTAGTCAAGAATTTGGGAGACATTCTAGTTCGATATATAGAAAGACACACCTAAAAATCGTAATCCTACGATTCCATACTATCATGGCTCAAGCGGCATGTCTGCCATCTTGGAATGGAACGTCAATCAGATCAAAGAGTAGCACTAAAGATAATATCCTGCTCACAGAAGTGACACCACTCACTCTGTGCACTCATAATAGTTGAAAAGAAGAAAATCAATATACCTACTCAGAAAAAATAATAATGTCAAGTGATGGGCGCCTGGATTTAAAAAATTGCTAAACCCACTAGGTATTGGGTTTTCCCATATTTAGGAATTTTTCAATAACAGTTCAGTCTAGATTTTCGCCCGTTAATGACCTGCCCTCTATTAAAGTACCTATGTAAAACAACACAAACATGGCGAATAACATTGCGAAAAGTAAATGTGAATCTCATGCCATACTAATATTATCTTCTATGGGTACCTACACCTAACACCTCAGCCTAATCCTTTATGGAATACGGGCATAACTGTTATGTTTTGAAAGAAAAGAAGAAAGAAATAAAATGCGTTTATTTGCGGTAAACATGACACATAAAATAACACAAACACAAAAAATAAGAAAAGGTTGGGGGAAACATGCGTCACATCCACGCAAGACGGCTATCGCTCTTTAACATGCCTAACCTACTGACAGTTGTTCCAGTCTCCAGTGGGTTCTATTTGGCTACTTCTATCTTTTATTCATTTTCCCATGACATGAGGTAGAGAAATGATAATTGTGTTTGCAACTGTGAACAAAATGTTTTAAACATTGCTTCAACAATAATATAAAGTCTACTATCACTTTCTAGCATTACTAAAATTGATTATAAAATATTATATACGTTATAAGCAGTGAGACCAGGAATGGGTTTAATGCCTATCTTGCACTCTCAACATTATTTCAATCTTTGTCACCATTTACTCCTAGTGTCCACAGAGGTCGTTACGATACTACATGAATGAAATTTACAAAGCATGATATAAAGCAAATTTGAAAAAAAAACTTGTTTTAGGCAGTGTTTTATTTTAGGTCTAAATCAAAAAACGGTTTTGTGGTCAATTTAAATATATATTTTTTGTGATAGAAATGGTATAAATAACATTTCTATCAAGCTAAGGGTAATTATTTTAGGAAACAAAGTGGTTAGATAAAAATAATGAAGCAAAATATCATTATTTTATTGTAGTTTACAAAACAAAAATTAAATGCACGGTTTATTACTATTCTATGAGGTGGATTTAATTGTACTCAAGGCAGTAGAAAAAAAAACAATGTTATGGTTCTGCAGCTTTCAACCGCGGTTCGGGCATTTGCGATATTATTATCAAATAATTAACAATGCCTATGACAAAAATCATCTCACTCACTCACTTTACGACATTATTTTTTTGCATTTCATTATGCAAAATAGTGGCAAAATACCGCGCCTCTTTGATAAACTGGTAGCTAGCGCCATCTCGCGCCCATACCTGATAACTAGCAACTTGACTAGCCGAGAAGAAAGACTTAAAAAGTGTCGGCTAGATCGGCTAATCTTTCTAGGTTTGATGGTATTGACCAATTTGAAAATGTACCTGTCTTAAAATGTAGAAATAGGACCACCTAGGTATTAATTTCATAAGTTTTGGGACTATGTTAAAGCACGCTAAAGCTCAAGCATAGGCCAGCCAGAGACAGTTAAGTATGCGGTTCTAAGTGGAAACCTGTCTGTAGGTACTGCTAGAGTTAGGTCCATGAGATCGCTACTAGCCACCTTGCGTTAGCCTTTATTTCGACATTCAATTAGGAAAGGAGGAACAGGAAAAATAAATGCGATGTAGGTAGGGTACGCCCCATGTCAGTGGTAACAAAACCAGCTGGCCTCTTATTCTAATAATACTCCGTACTAGGCAAGGCCAACTCAGGGTCAAAGTGTTACCACTGCCGTGCGGCCTACTGTACCAATCCAACTAAACAAATCTTGAAGTTGAATCGAACGTTGAACAAGAATCTTTCTTCGAATCTAATTATATTATCATATTATTTGCGTTGCCACGAGGTTCAAAAAAACTGGTTGTTGACTATTTGCGAGCTGTATCATTGTGTGATCCCGACCTCTGACTTGACCTTACATACTGATTAATATCTGAGCATTCTGAGCCTGTTTCGCTTCTTCTTCAGTCTTCTTATTACAGCTGGCGAGGACGATCGTGTCACGTGTGTCAAAATGTTTAAGTTCTGTGTTTTTCTTGGGTTTTGCGTAGCGGTAAGTTCTTAACAACATTTTGAAGGTTTAAATTTTTGTTTACTAAAAATGTGTGTCGGATGTCGTTTGAGGAGTAATAGAGTATCAAAGTTGAAAACGCCTTATATCCTTTACATGAACATGAACAAGGCTTTGAAGTCTTTAGCTAATCTCTTAGGTTTTAGCCTAGTCATAGCCTGTAACTGTGTGTACATTGTACACACATAAATAGGTAAATAGGTAAATTATAATCCCTCAATCGTGGATGAGCAGCTTAATTAACCGGAATAGGTATATAGGTAGATACCTTGTTTGTCGTAGAGACACTGTCAATTTGATCTATCATCATAATCTGTTCGTTAAGACGACTGTTTACCTAATATAAATCACGCTATCATTAAAACATTAATTTGTTTCTTTTTTCTATCTTGTCAAATATTGGTCGTTTGTAACTGTTTGTAACCATAGATTAGAGGTTATCTGTGTTTGTAACAAATTATAATACTTAGTTAACTGAGCTTTATGTTTGGTAGGTTAGCACATACTCTACAAATCTCTAGGTTTAAGTTTATTTTAAGTATTTCAAACCTCCTTGCTGCTTAGGAAATAATTTTCTAAATAGGTAATTAGCATTTATTCAAATACCTACATAATTGTAAGCGTCCTGATGGATGAGACATCAGTGAACTCATAAGTAGTAGGTACCTACCTAGTTTATTTATGCTTGTGACTAGCTATAGCGGTATTCCATCAAGACGTGATGTTCTGTTTTATGGCACTTGAACGGAGGTAGGTACCTACCTACGCAAACGTATTCATGCAATCTGTCCCACCAGTCGACAAAGTGGAAAGTTCACAATTTTCACTGGTGGGACAGATTGGTGGGGCAAAGTGGAATAATCCAAAAATAAGGGTGAGAGCTCTATCTAAATGATGCAGCATTTAAAACCACCGACTTCCAAAAAAAAACACCACAATGTGATTTTCGAGTCCGCTTTAATAATATGTACCTACCTACGTATTGTTTCCACTTGGTGTATGTGTTGATGATGTTCTAATAACTTCCTGTCACTGTTATTTACATAGCATAGTAGTGGTTACATACGACTTTGTTTGGAGTAGCCGGGGTAGGTAATGTAGGTATCACAACTAAAATGTGAAAAATAAAAACTTTTTCAGAAAAACAAACCACCGACTTCCTACAAAAGCACTACAAAGTGAAAAATAACTTTTATACCATTCCCCCTCTAAAAACCTTATTTTATTCACTGAAAACAGTGAATAAAAAGCACTTTTACTCACTGTTATATCGCTACACAAGTTGACCATCCTAATAATAATAACAAGAAAATTCAAATTAACATGTAAGTGCATATAACTAACTAGTTCTAAATATGTTATTCTGACTGTTTGTTTATTTAATAAATACTTTGTTTTTCGTACTATGGCTATTATTTTCTCACAGTAGGTGTAAAAAGTAGAGTATCCTCCTCTGGGCTAAAGGTGTCTTTCAATCAATCAATCAATCAATCAATCTTTGCCTTGGGCTAGCTTGAATCTCGAGCGCAATGAAGGATTCTTGTATTAACTCCCTCGCTTCGCTCGTGAGTTAAATCCCGAATCCTTCATTGCGCTCGAGATTCAATATGACGGCCGTGACATAAGACACAACTTTAGCCCCTCGGTGCATAATCTACTATAATTTCGGAAGTCGGTGGCAAACAACGAAAAAACCAAAACAAAAGACACCGACTTCCGAAATTAAAGTTATTTTTAGAAAGTTATTACCTACAGCATCATCAACATACGCTAAGTAGAATGGTAAGTGGTATTATTGAAGCTGACTCAAAAACCACTCATCAGAACTTGAGCAAATTTATATGGGACCAATCGGGAACACAAAAGTAGAATTTTTCAAATCGGTTTAAAATCGATGGAGTTCTGAGGTAACAAACATAAAAAATGCAGTTAAATTGAGAACCTCTTCCTTTCTTTTAAGTCGGTTAATAAAAAGAAGAGTTTCTGAAAGATCTGACACTGCCGAAATGTTGGCAGCTTGGCCGTATGGCCCCCTAGCGACCTTGCCTGCTAATAAAACATACAATAATTTGCATGCCCTAAACAGGCAAAATATGGACTGTACAGACGCCAGCACATCAAGCTACTACAATCTGACAAATTTCTTTAATAGATTTTCAACTTTATCGCTAAAGCATTAAGGTTCAAGGTTGATTGGGAAAATTTGACAGTTTCGGGTAGCTTGACCTGCTGGCGTCTGTACATTAACCACCAACTTTTACAACTGGTAACACCTATATTTTCTGCAAATAAATTATTCTTATTCTTAATACAGTTATGATGATGATGTCATTCAACGTCTTCTAAATGCTGTGTCCCTCACCATGAGATTTTCCTGCTCTTATCATAGATGTGTTTACAAACGGGTAATATTGAATTGAACCTCTAAAAACTTAGGCACTCACCTTCTAAAAAAGTATCTACGTTTTTTTTTTTAAATCAATCAACCTCTAAAAACTTTTAGGTCTTATTAAACCGAAACATTTATATTGTAGTTTCTATTGTCTTAATTTTCACTTAAATCTATCTAAATTAGTAAAATATGTTTTGTTTTGTAACTTTTTGTATTTTCTTTAGTTTTTGTAATTCTTTTGAAACTGTATATCTTACTACAATGTTTAATGCATGGCAGCCTTTAATTAAGGCTACACTATAAAATATCAAAATGATATGGCTATTTTAACATGTACCTATCTTTGGTGTATGCTTTGTTGGTTGTCCTTAAATAAATAAATAAATGAGCCTCTTTTTAACTTTTTGACCTTTTCTCATAGTTGGTCGCAGTGGCTATGATAGGCACCCCGACCAAAATGGTTAACTTAGGTTAGAACTGTGACAAACCGTTACATAGGTATTAGTTGGTCGCAGTTTAGTAGATACACGAAATTGGAAGTTATTTGAGGTTCACGACTGAAGGCGAATTCTTTTAATAGTGTTCATAATTTTTTTAGGAAAGCACAATGTAAATTATTTGAGGTTCGATTAAATATATGCCTTTTTGCGTGGATGTGACGCATGTTTCCCCCATTCTTTTCATATTTTTTGTGTTTGTGTTATTTTTTGCGTCATGTTTACCGCAAATAAACGCATTTTCTTTCTTTCTTTGTAAACAGAAACAACCTCAAACTAGAAACCACTAGGTACAGTAGGCCGTAGGTATTGTAGCTGTCCTAGAGCTGGTGTAGTATTTGGTAGGTACAGCAACCCAAGCGGATAGCCTCACAAATCAATACCTACCTATATTTGCACACCATATTACCACACTATATTTACCACATGACAGGCGTTGCGTCTCAATACCAACCAATCGATTAGCCACTGCTTTATTGTGATTTGGTGGCGGAACATACTGCAACACAGTAGGAATTGGGAGGCCCATGTTCATTGCTCGTTTAGTGGGGCTTCACGAAATAACGACTGTCATTTATTATCGAAATTCAAACGAAGTAGAGATGTGAACTGAACAACTCAATACTCAATCATTATTTTGTTACATTCCACAATGTGTAGTTACTTAGGTGGTAACTAAAATTGTATTAGATCATTATGGACCCTGTCGGGCACAGCAAAATAGTCAACATCATCATCAACAGCCTACAGCAGTCCGCGGCTGGAAATACGCCTCTCCAATTCAATTTTGTATTTTTTTTTAATCGTTGCCCCACACTAGGAATTTCTCCTGTATTGTGGGTGCGTTTACAAACATTTAAAGTCACATACACAAAGAGCCAGACCCGGAGTAACTACTTGTAGGTCATACAAAGATTTGTCCCGTGCGGGAATCGAACCCGCGACACGCAGCGCGATTGACTGCTAATCGCTTAACCAGTGCGCCAATCGTGTCATAAAATTTTGCACGCCATTTAGCTCGATTCTCGGCAACTCTCATCCAGCTGCTACCAGCCACCCTGCCAAGATCGTCGCACCACATAGCTTGAGGGAGTCCTACCTTAAGTTTGCCGATTCGCGGTCTCCACTCAAGAACACGTCAACCCCAACGGCCATCGGTTTTACGGCTAATATGACCGGCCCATTGCCACTTCTTGTGCCTACGTAACTTCTGATACATTCGGGTAAACAAAAGTGTGGGTTAAGCTTCTTGAACGAGATTAGAAGTGAAACACACTACATTGTTGAGAAATCTATTATATTCCGTTGAACGTGTCATGTTATTTTTTTACTTATTTGATAAAGAACACCCACTGCATATACACACATCAACACGGTCTAGGGATATTTTTAAAAAAGCGAATTACTATCAATGTGTTGATTATTTATATGACATGTATATATTTAAAAGATACGTTATTTAATATTCTACCATTTTTTAATAACGGTTAAGGTACTTCGATTAAAATTTCAGGATTTTATGGAAAAAAATGAAGCATAGACGGAAACCGTAACCTATATGAATTAACTTTTAATTTGTAAGTAAAAACTGAAAAAAATAGAAAAATCATTTAATTTGTGTTTATAAACTTGAAGTTAGTAGTCTGAGAAAGCGCCCATGATGTTCATAACACATCGGCAACGATTCGGCATGCTCAGAACAAGGTTGTCAATGTCTTGCTGCGGAATATTATCCCATGTCCCTCTGAGGTGCGCAAAAAGTTGATCTTCTGTAGCCAGATTTTCAGGAACTTCCTTCAGAGCTCTTCTTTGCAGCATATCCCACGCATGCTCAATGGGATTTAGATCTGGCGATTGAGCAGGCCAGTCTAAGGCCCTAACATTGTGTGTATGTAACCAAGCTGCTACCGTTCTCGCTGTGTGTGCCCGGGCATTGTCGTGCATGAGCAGGAAATCTTGCCCCATTTGTGTTCTGTGGGGCAAGATTACGGGCCCCAGCACCTGTTGGACGTATCGTTCTGCCGTCATATTGCCCCGCACCCAAACGAGATCCGTCCGTCCTCCAAGACGAATTCCTGCCCAAACCATAATTGTTCCTCCTTGGTATGGGTGAACTTCCTGAGGGTTCTGAAGACGGCTCCATCGTCCAGGAACTCGCCAAACACGCGTCCTTCGTGAATCTGGATGGAAGCCGAACCTGGATTCATCCGTGAACAGCACATTGGACCATTGCTCACGGCCCCAGTCCACGTGGTTCCGAACCCTTTCTAATCGTCGTCCACGATTGCCTCTCCGTAAAGGTGGGACCCCGAGTGGTCTACGAGAGCGTAGATTGCTTTCATGCAGTCGCCTTCTTACAGTTTGGTCACTCACAAGCACTTGGTGTTCCACTCGCAGCCTTTGGACCAATTGAGTCGCCGTTGCATTTGGTTGAGCTCGCGCAGTAATTTGCAAAAATCGGTCTTGTCTGGGGGTAGTGATGCGACTTGGCCCCCGGTGCCTCTCCGCTACTTCACCTGTGGCACGATAGCGTGTCCACAATCTTGAAATTACATTTTGGTGGGTCCCTATGGCCTCAGCAACATTACGCTGAACAGACCCAGCTTCCAGCATTCCCACAGCTCGTAACATCTCCGCCCTCGTCAAATGTTGGCATTGCATGGCTACAATACCTCAATTTTAACTTTATCTTTCGTTTAAAAATGAAGAAAAAAACTGTAACTAAACGTAATTCGTACTGTTTTCTAAATTTCGCACAAATGAAAATTCCCTCTCCTACACATCAAGACGTTTTTATGCCACCGAAACAAAAGAATTTTCAAAAATTTGAATTTGAAATTAGTCTGAGATAAATTACAAACAAATCGGTGTATAAAAGATTCCAATGCGGCCAGTACTTTTCGAGTTATTTAATTGAGTATGAAATATCCCTAGACCGTGTTGATGTGTGTACTTTCAACAGTGACTTATTTAGCGAAGGTACTATGTACCTTGTGTACCTATGTATTTTAGACGGGAATCTACAGGGTTAAGGTACACACATTTGATACCTATTCCGTTTGTAATCGAGTTTGTTTTTATCCCCGCAGCGAGGGAGTTAAGAGTTTAACTCACGAGCGAAGCGAGGGAGTTAATACAAGAATCCTTCATTGCGCTCGAGATTCAAGCTAGCCCAAGGCAAAGACACCTTTAGCCCAGAGGAGGATACTCTACTTTTTACACCTACTGTGAGAAAATAATAGCCATAGTACGAAAAACGAAGTATTTATTAAATAAACAAACAGTAAGAATAACATATTTAGAACTAGTTAGTTATATGCACTTACAAGTAAGGGTTTCGAGAATAGCTTTCCTCTTTCTGGCACCAAAGGGTGTTTGTTAGTACTATACCTACTGCCAATTTAGCTGAGCATGTGAGATTCCAAATTCAAATCACATTATTGACCAGCGGGTCATAATGAAATCCAGTACAACATTATTGACCGGCTGTGCCCCCGGCCACTAATGACTCACTTTGGGTTAAGGTTGCTTGACAAATAATTTGACATTTTCGAGCAGGTGGTGTGAAAATATATAAATTACTGACCTAGCAGGTACTTCATTAAACTTTGTTTTCATTGCCTTAGAATTAAGATAATGTCTTCAGTTTCTGGGAAGAGATAAATTTTAATGAAAGAGAAATTTAACAAAACGAAATGTTTAACTTTGCTGAACTAATTAGAATAAAATATTTAATGGACCAAATGAAATTATAATGCTTGAGAACATTCTATGACATAATTATATTAAGTACTAGCCTAACTAAAATAACGTGTATAGCCGAGAGCTCAGTTTGTGTCTGTCGAGCGTCATTGTCAGGCCCTGAGTTCGATTTTCAGTTTGGACTGGATTATTGGTATTGACGATTAATTCTGTAAATACAGGGGTCACATTGAAAGTTTTTAGAATATGCCAGTAAGAAAAGCAGACGATGAAAAATTGATTTGGATTTCGAATAAAAAAAATAATAAAAAAAAACTCTTTGGGAGTCTGTAGATGTGTAATGAATTCATATTATTATGTGATTTGTTTTTACAAATTGGCAACAATTTAAAAAGTGTCGTAATGGATTTGACTGGAGTAAATTTTCGTTCTATAATTTATTAAGTACGACTTTCGTTGCTGTTACTCAACAACAATGTTACGATAGACTTCGATTAGAATTTCAGGACGAAGCCCCATCCCGTGCCACTGTTTGCAACTGGTTTAATGAGTTTAAACGTGGTCGAAGCAAACTTACTGATGATTCGCGAGAAGGATGTCCTTCTACGGCGACTACTGAAGATAACGTGAGTGCTGTGCGGCTAATAATAGAAGCTGATAGAAGGGTGACATATCAACAGATTCGGGCAGCTTTAGGTATTGGTATGAGTCAAGTACAAAAAGTCTTACAAGAACATTTAGGCGTCAGAAAGTTTTGTACTAGATGGACATAATTTGGTCTGCGTCAGGATGACTGGACCAAGAGAGATTTTGGAAGTTTGACCAATACCAAGTTTTAGTACCTATATGGTACCAGACATTAAATAATTGGTACCTCGCTAAAGAGGGAAAACCATTACGAGGAAAGTGGCCAGCCATTCTGACTTCAGAATGGCTGGACCAAGCCGGTTTCACCTAGTTGTAGGCGATATAGCTATTTCATCTTTTCGTTAAAATTTAGTACCTCATTGGTACCTCAACATATGTTTTTCTTATATTTTTTCGATAAGCCAAAACAAAAGTTACACCTAGAAGAAATGTTGCATGTAATTCGGAGCACGTCGATTTCACCTAATTGTAGGCGTTATAATTAGTTTATCTTTTCATTAAAATTTAGTACCTCATTGGAACCTCCAGATAATTATGTTTTTCTTAGATTTTTTCGATAAGCTACAAGTTTTGCATAATTATAATAATGTTTATTTTTATACAAAGAAATTTACCGAAAATAAATCATAACACACATAAATATTAGGTATATTTATTCATTGATTGATACATTAATATTTTTTTGCATATAAAAAACAGTGTGCATATACCTATTTAATTTTTACTTTTTTGTTTTGTTTTTCATACAGACTAAATCCTGTATTAAAAAAATAAAACTAATTAAAAAAAATATACTCTTCACTGAAAATTATAAGACTAACACAAAAAGCTCAAAATGATAAAAACCTCGAAGAATAAGTCGAAAGCTACATGGCAAATAGTCACTAAACCTAAAAATAACTCTCTTATAGAACAAATAATGACCATTAATAAATGTGACCTGACTTTTTAAAAACCTACTGAAATTGCAAATGCAACTATAGTATAGTTAAAATCTCGCTGCAGACTTGGTCATAAATCATAATCGGAGTAGGGATGTGTGCTAGTTGCGCGCGCTCAAGGCCATTATCGATAACAGAATCATTAAGGTTATCACGTAAACATACTGTTTTAGTTTTATATATTCGTTCTTTTGTTTATATATTTAATATGCTTTGTAGTAAATTTGGTAATAAAAAATAAAAAAATGTGTATTTATTTCTACCACCCATTTATAAATATATAAAACTATCGATATCACTCATCGACTGCAGTAATACACAGGATTACGTGTGGGCGTGGCCTGCCCATAAGGCCCGTGAGTGGGAAAGAGAGCGAAACACTCGAATGATTTATGACCGAGTCTGCAGCGAGATTTTAACTATACTATAATTTATTTTATAGGTGAAATTGAGAATAATATAATAACTGATATAAAATTCGACAATAAATTACACAATTTGACAAGGCAGTCCATGTTTATGCAGCCTTTTCTAACAACCGGCATTGTTTGCCGTTTTTGTGTTATGCCCACTGCTGGGACACAGGCCTCCTCTCGGTGTGAGGGAGAGGGCCGTAGGTAATCCACCACGCGGGCCCAGTGCAGTGTTCATAAAAAACATAACAAAACTGATATATGAAGAACTATAGGCCAATAGAAAAAAATCTGTATTTTCCAAAATTTTCGAAAACAATATTTTTGTAAGTCTCTGTATTGCTATCTCAATGAATATGACTTACTATGCAAGGAACAAAATGGCTTTAGAAAGAATATTACGAACAACAAGGCTATTTTTGATTTTTTGCGTGGCATTATGTTTGCAGACCAAAAAGCTCCTATTTGTGCTATTTACACAGATGACCAAAGCCTTCGATTACGTAAAGTCAATCAGCCAACAGACTTGTATTTTTAAGTGATCTTATAGTCGAAATAATGATGATGAGCAGTGGTGGCCCAGTGGTATCGGCCGCGACTTACGAGTTGTAGATCGTAGGTTCGAACCCAGACAGGCGCTTTCCTTTGTGTAAATTATTTCAACACCACAGCTCTCAACACGGTGAAGGAAAACATCCGGAGGAAACCGGCGTGTCATAGAACTAAAAATTCGAAGATATGTGATATCTACCAACCCGCACTGGGCCCGCGTGGTGGATTATGGCCCATTCCCTCTCACCGAGTGGAGGCTTGTGTACCAGCAGTGGGCACATTATAGGCTGATGATGAATAACCGAAACAATGCCGGTTGTTAGATAAGGCTGTATAAACATGGACTGCCTTGTCAAATTGTGTAATTTATGGTCGAATTTTATATCAGTTATTATAATATTATTCTCAATTTCACCTATAAAATAATTATTAGTTGCATTTGCAATGTCAGGTCACATTTATTAATGGTCATTATTTGTTCTATAAGAGTTTTTTTTAGGTTTAGTGACTATTTGCCATGTAGCTTTCGACTTATTCTTCGAGGTTTTTATCATTTTGAGCTTTTTGTGTTAGTCTTATAATTTTCTGTAAAGAGGATTTTTGTTAAATTAGTTTTATTTTTAATACAGGATTTAGTCTGTTTGAAAAACAAAACAAAAAAATAAAATATATGCACAGTGTTTTTTATATGCAACCAAATATCAATGAATAAATATAACTAATATTTATGTGTGTTATGATTTATTTTCGGTAAATTTCTTTGTACAAAAATAATCATTATTATAATTATATGCAAAACTTCTTGTAGCTTATTTTTGGCTTATTGAAAAAATCTAATAAAAACAAATGTGGAGGTTCCAATGAGGTACTAAATTTTAATGAAAAGATAAACTTATTATAACGCCTACAATTAGGTGAAAACAAAGTGCTCCAAATTACATACAACATTTCTTCTAGATGTAACTTTTTTTTGGCTTATCGAAAAAATATAAGAAAAACATTATGTTGAGGTACCAATGAGGTACTAAATTTTAACGAAAAGATGAACTAGCTATATCGCCTACAACTAGGTGAAACCGACTTGGTCCAGCCATTCTGAAGTCAGAATGGCTGGCCACTTTCCTCGTAATGGTTTTCCCTCTTTAGCGAGGTACCAATTATTTAATGTCTGGTACCAAATAGGTACTAAAACTTGGTATTGGTCAAACTTCCAAAATCTCTCTTGGTCCAGTCATCCTGACGCAGACCATAATTTTACTGAAGATCAAAAACGCCGTCGTTTGGATTGGTGCCGCTCAATGCTAGAAGAGTATGACGGAGGTGACTCGAATGCTGCTTATGACATCGTCACAGGTGATGAAAGCTGGATATATTGTTACGAACCCGAAACCAAAAGACAATCTGCGCAATGGATGTTTCCATTCGAAGATTTGCGGACAAAAGTAGGTAAAGAAGGGCAGAAGTCAAAGGAAAAAGATGATTGCCTCATTCGTTGGACGGACGGGCCATTTCGCAACAATTATTGTCCTAGAAGATAAAAATACTGATGTTAGACAGCAGCGCCCCAGAAGCAGGATTCTCCTCCACCACGACCACTCTCCAGCTCACTCCGCCAGACGGAATAAGGAAAATTACTTAAATTAAAATTACTTTATTTTACTTTTAAGGAAAATTAGGTACTTATGTAAAACACTATTGAATATTTGTATATCGAAAGTTTGAGTTAGTAACTCATCCTCCTAATAGTCCTGACCTTGTGACTTATATTTATTTCCAAAAATAAAAGATAATCTTGGAGGAATTCGTTTTATGAACCCTGAAGATGCCGTGGCTGCGTTTGAAAAAGGCGTGGAAGAAATTCCTAAAGAAGAGTGGGCCCACTGCTTCAGTCAATGGTTCTATCGCATGCGACGGTGCTTAGAAAAAACGGAGACTATTTCGAAAAGCAATAAAAATATTAACAGCCTTTTACATCATTCCGTTTTTTTTATTTTCTAAAAACTTTCAATGTGACCCACATACATACTTGTTACGGTCGCGAATCGTATTTTGTTCAACTGTATTTTGTTCTGCAAATTGCAAAATAACGTAACAAAAATTGAATTTCGCGGGCAATCTGGCGCTTCCCCCTTAAAAGAAATGCTTAGAGTTTGAATTAAGTACAAAACAAGTAACTACTTACAAAATATATTTAATTATATTAAAATCATATTTTTTTCTTTCTAACTGAAACGTGAGCTTTTTTCAGGCTTGTTACGCGGCCCCCGGCACCTACTGTGGGAATACACCGGATGTGGTAAGTTATCCAAACCTATTCAGATTTAACTACATTTTCGAGGTCGTACCGTGTAGAATTTGTCGCAGTTTCTTTATTAAGTTAGTTTACATAATAATATAACATCAAATCACAAAAATACAATAGTAAAATATTATCGTATTGTATTTCTAGGAAATTAAAATGGGAATTATTTGGGGATCCATTCTCAGCCTACAGCAGTCCACTGCTGGACGTAGGCTTCTCCAATTGCACGCCATTCAACTCGATTCTCGGCAACTTTCATCCAGTTGTTACCAGCTATCCTGCGAAGATCGTTTGGCGGCCATTCGTAACCCGGAGATCCTTCCCATCCTTTACGTTCCCGCCGCCAATATTAAGAATAATAAGGCGGCCGGGAACTGGCAGCCGTGGTTGATTTTGGCTTGCTATTTGGAGGGTTTGCCCATAATCGCCACTCTGGGCATGCGGGTTGGCGAATGCAGATCACAGCTTCTCGGACTAGTGACGCTGCTTCCGGCCACTTTTCTGGGTCATTTGTCTTGTATTTGTATGGGTATAGGTACCGCCATTTGTCGGTTGTCAGAGCTTCGTTTGTTGTTCAGCATGATGCAACACGAGCAGGTGAGGTTGACATGGGGCACTAAGATGAAATGACATAAAATTGTTTATTCGGTAAATGGGATATCGGAATACGTCATATAAAAAATAAGCTAGAGAGAAGAAATGGCGAAACAAAGTCAGGTGGATGGTAAGTGTGCCTCATGACACTTTGCGGATTCATTTAATGCATATTTTGCCATTTTATGATGTTTGTTTTAATTTCGCAGATCTTCCGCTGTCTCAACTCTCCTCAGGTGACTAGTGCCGAGGTGAGCGCCAAATGTGACAATGCCAAATATACACAGGTAATTAAGTTTACATACCTACAGCCGTTCTATTCTGTATCTACATAATACTCACCGCGAATACAAAAGTGACTTGTGCTGTCATTCTTCCTAGTGCTAGGGAATGACACTGTTGACATTGCATGTATAGCAATAGGAATGTACGTATAATACGTACATACCATATTGCTATTTATGTATTCCGGATTTTTTCTATCTTCAGTGTTGTACTATTTATTGTAGCATAATTATATTTGATTTAAAACCAAGTGAAATAATAAACCCTTTTTTTTACGCCAGCTCAGCACCCCAATTATTTTACGTAACCCACGTACGTACAATCACAATCCGAAAGTTTTATAATTCATTGGTAAATGTTTGAAACATTCGTAGACAAAGTTGTATTATTAACGCTATGAGTGTCGTTGAATTGTCAAAATGGATTTAAAACATCACTCTTGTTCTGTCAATCGTTTAAAGATGACAGAGAGAATTATGTGGTTTGTGGTGCAAGCAGGCCTAAGTCGGATCACACTATGCAACGCGCCACGTGACGGATAAATAACGCGGCGGGCGAGTGATTTTTCGTTATTATTGGAGTTTACTCTTGAAGAATCGTTTCATATTATAGCGCACGGTATGAAAAATAGATAAGTAGTAGTAATATCAAGTGTCAACAAAAAGTGCAGCCGTTATGATTTTCCTTTGCGCAACGCACTCGCGCATCTCATAGCGCTCCCGCTCATAAGCGCCACAGTATAAATATGGTCAGTGTGGAAACTAGGCGTGTTTGATGAAATAATTACTTTCGCTCCATTGCTGCACCGGAGCGTTAGGGTTGTCACTCTAATGTAAATCCAAGATGGCGGCTGCGTTTTATTTCGTATTTTCATCTTGGGTGTCTTTTTCATGCTTTTCGAGGGTGCTAAAGCCGATAGTGAATTCAAAATGTAAATCCAAGATGGCGGCAGCGAACATTTTAAAATTTTTCATCATGGGTGTCGTTTTCATGGTTTTCGAGGGTGTTAATGCCGATAGTGATGATAAAAATAATGTAAATCCATGATGGCATGAATAATGAATCACTGATCAATTTTTTTTTCGTTCGACCTTAATGAAGATAGAAATTTGACTCATGTTCCTTAGGGTAGGTACCTACCTACATTCAATCCAGAAGCCACTCCGGAACTCCGTCGCGGGTGTCGTTTAAAATAATCCAAGACGTTCTCTTCGAGAACAGGTGAATATCGTGGGCGGCCGGGCCTGAGCTTGCGCATGCACTTGCGGGTTGATGACTCCTCGATTGCGTAACATTTCGAGATTATTAGGCGCAACGTAATGATCTCCTTGCTTTCCGATAATTGTCACCACTTATTATGTATTTGTAGGTATTTGATATTCGAGTATTGATAGTTCCTATCACTCATTGTGAAGTAGATAGGTACTTTTATTGTGTAATATAATTGATGTAGGTACTTAATATATTTTTCGTACCACTTGCTCAAAAAAGTGACATTCTATGCCACAAAAAGCGAACATAACAATAGTCATTTTTAATCTGTTAAAAACAGGGAAAGAAAATTGTACTGAATTTCATTCATCCTCTAGGGGGAGAATGTGATTTAAATTTGGAATACTTACCGAAATTATACTGAACTACATCTGTGTTTACACCATTGAGTTTGTATATAAAGCATTATAGTATACATCTTTTTGAAAAAGGAATACGCATTTATTATGCAGTTATGATTATTAAATAAAATTACGAAAACCGACGAGGCCGTATGAGCTTGATACCTTTGCTTTTCCGACAAAAAAATATTAGTCTAGGAATTTGCCACTTTTTGTTTTCTTCAAATACATAAACGTTAAGTTTATTTTAATTTATTTTTATAAATAAGTTAATGTTCTAAAAATACGTTTAATTGTCATTATTTTTAATAAATGCTTATCTCATATTAATATTGTGTTATTTTTTTCGCAAATGGTACGAAAAGTAGAGTATTTTCCTCGGTGATAAAGCTGTCTTAGTCTTGGGTGAACTTGAATCCCTCGCTACACTCAGGACTCGTCTTAAATCCCTCGCTTCGCTCGTGATTTAAATTTTTAACACCCTCGCTACGCTCGGGAGTAAACCTCGAGTCCTTCATTACGCTCGCGATTTAAATCGTCACCCGCGACAGAAGACACTGCTTTATCCCCTTGGTTAATAATGTACTATTATCAAATCAATATAAATAAATATATATGGGTTCAGTTACTTTCTTTGCATAGGCAAGGGCTATAATAGAAGGCTAAAAGCTAAAGGCTATTGTTAAGACAGAGTAGTCAACTCATCTCGCCCACTCACCCGGCCCGCAGAAGGCGCACTGAGCGTCGGCGGAGGGCGGACAACGCCCTCTTCCAGCCCCCCTAAATGGGTCCAGGGGCGACGGACTCGGGGACGTCCGACGCCCCCCACACACCAGGACCCGAGGTGGCGGCGCGTAGTGTTCCACGCGCGACCTACTTAGACGTCGCGGGGGGAGTCAAACACCTCACTACCCCCCCAGACCCGAAGAGGCCCGCAGTGGCGGGCTGGCACCAGTCGGGGGTTGCGGAAGGATCGTACGTTCCCGCGACCCGCGGCGTAGGTGTAAGATGGAACACCGGGGTGGTTTTTAGTCAGTAAGAGTCTGACAGGCCCCGCCGCCCGCCGCAGGGCGGCGGACATCCATGAGGATTTTCCACCCCGGAAACAAAAAAAAAACAAAAAAAAGAGTAGTCAACTCCAGTCGCGCGTCGGAGCTGACACGCACAATTTTTTACATACGAATTCAATAAAAACGCGCGTCCGCGCGTGGAATTTGTCTCTGTTTCCGCGCACCGTCCTGTGGCGCGTTGAAGTGTTTTGGTTTGTTGAAAGTTCTTTAGTAACCAGTAGATGCAAAAACTTAAATGAAGCTGCAATTTAAACATTTTAAAATGAAACTGCCTAGGTGGTTGACAGAAAATTGTTTTTTATAAGTACCTTACAAGAATTATGCCAATGTATATAGTGTTGTAGTGTGTGTATATTTATTTTAACTTAAAATGTATTTTTAATTAAAATTTCTGTTACTTATAACATTTATGTATTTGTAATATCCCGGATATTCTTCTAAAATGAGTAGGTACCTATTAGGTATTAATGTAAAATTAATTTGCATGCCGTAATAAACAGGCAAAATATGTACCAACTTTTACAACTGATAACTACTTAATTTTTAATTCTTATTCCAAAAATGCTTCCAGTGCGAAAGACTGACCTGCATCTTCCGTAAATCCAAATGGCTGGATGGCGCAGCAGTAGACAAGACGAAGGTCGCCGCCTACTTCGACCAGTTCGAGAAGGACCATGCAGAATGGGGGCCTGCTATCCAGCATCTGAAGACCGCCTGTCTGGGAACGGAGCTGAAGGCACAAGGGGTCTACCTCAACTGCCCAGCTTATGACGTCATGCATTGTGTGTTAGGTAGCTTTATTAAGGTAAGAGGGTTCTTCTACAGTCTTTATCTCATGTTTCTCAAGTTTCAGTTCCGGTCTTATTTAACCAAATGATAATAAAAGTGTTATTGGGTTTTTCTATCAGGAATTTCTCAGTAGCAGCCTGCGGTCTAGGTTTGAGCCAGGTTGAAGACAATCAGCTCGCCCCTATCATAGGGGACCAACCTTACTGGCGAAATGTGGCTGGAGCTACTATAGGTGCACCTCTGCTTAACCTATCGGGAAATAACAGGCGTAGGAATATCTTCATCTTTGTGAATAAACTCGACGGGAACAGCACTGACACCACCTATTACTGTTGCCAAGCACCGTTCCGGTTGAAGAAGGATACGAGTATGGCTGCCGGTGCACTTAAAGGCCATCTTCAGGCAGACATTAGTTTCAGCTTTGACGCCTTTGGTAGAAACGTCAGGGTTATGTCCTACTTCTTTCGACACGTCGTTAATCGTTCCTACGCGTACCGTCTTGCAACAGCAACTGCGGAGAAACAAATGAAAGAAGTTGTTTAGAGTCGAGCATGCCAAGAGTCACCGAGACGCGACTTGCGAAGCGACGAACGGAAACACGTGACGCGTCGCAAGTCCTCCGTGACCGGGGCCTGGGATCTCAGCTATAACTTATTTATGTATGTTTCAGCACGCGACCCCATCACAGTGGTCTACCTCAACGTCGTGCACGTATCCCCGCGAATACGCAGCTGCCTGCCCAGTATGTCCTAGCGACTGCTTCAGTTCACAAGTACCTATCGGATCCTGTAACGCCTGCATCTTGCCACCAAGCACAGCCTAAAAATGCAGTAAAATGATTAAAAATAAGGTTATTTTACAAAGGAATGGTTGTTTTTTTTTCTTATACATTGGACTAGACTGTTTATAGAAAAGGAGAGGAAAGAATCTTTTTTTATTTATGTGCCGGACGGGCGTGATCGCTGGGCTCCAGGGTGAGGGAGGTTGTAATACCCAACCAGGGCTATCCCGGTATGAGGTCGGGCGTCTCCCAATCCACAGCGGCGCTGACGTCCTACACCTATAAGTTCCAGGTATCTTCAAGATTCCCGACTATGGCTTCGTACTGATGTCTTCGTGTTCCGGGGTACTTACTCATATGAAAGGGGTTGAAAAATAATAACACCAAGTTGAAAGTTCTCTAAGTGTTCAGGGAGCGATTCGGGTCCTTTTGAGGGGTTCACTTGATGACGTATTTTGAGCCGTAAAGTTCCTTGCTGATGACTACGAAATTAGCGGTCGTGACGCGCCCGCTTAAGTGGCTCGAATCTTTACCGTAACGAGGACCGCGAATTTCTCCCTGATTTTCCGTTTATTTTTGTTACGTTTACAAGCATTCTTACAGCTAAACCTCCCTAGTTAGGCACCCTATCCAGACATGTCATACATAACCGGATTCCTTGCGTAATCCCCTATCTATTGACACTACAGGAGCGACTGTGTGTCTTTCAGCTGAAAAGTTATTTCATTACAAAGGGGAAAACGGGTGAAAATTTACTATTATCCAGTCTGTCAGGTGGATTTCCTGCGAAACCCCTGAACCGATATTCAATTTCTAAACGGGTACCTAAAGTAGGTCTATCGAACTAAAGAAATCTAGTGTTTTCATAGTTACATCTAGATTTTTCAGGGCGTGAAGCGCCTCTGAAGACTGTAAG
This sequence comes from Brachylomia viminalis, assembly GCA_937001585.2. Classification (NCBI taxonomy): domain Eukaryota; kingdom Metazoa; phylum Arthropoda; class Insecta; order Lepidoptera; family Noctuidae; genus Brachylomia; species Brachylomia viminalis. The sequence goes on along the minus strand of OW443310.2, from coordinate 24,216,558 downwards.
AAAAAACGTACTATTTTGCCCCTGCTCCCAACCTGTGCTCATCAAAAAGGTGGACTTCCCATTTGACCACAGGTCCAAAAATTACATCCAGGGCTAGGTCTCGGTCTAGGCTACCTGGACGTACCAAAAAACTATAGGGAAACTATATACGTCCCACCCTTTTGATGCTCACAAGGTTGCGACCAGTGGGTTAAATGAAAAACGACTCAATTTCATCTTTAATAGCTTTCTAGTACATACAATATGATGTCTAGGCTAGAACTATACCTATTCTATCTTATTACGCTATAAAATACAACATTCAAAAGGTTTTACTACCAATTATTCACTAAGAACGTTTCAGAACTTAAGACCCTATCTGGGTACATGGGCGCGAGTAGTGGTACGTCCGCTGTCTATTAAGTTTTAAAACATTCATAACAGTAAATTACTATTATTTGTACAAAATTACGTATGGCGATGTTCCGACACGTACATACATTCTATTTAAGAAATTAGGGAATAAATAAACTAAGAAATTACTATAACATTAACAAATCTGAGTATGGTGACGCTCCGTCGCGAACAATTTATCCTTTATTAAAAAGAACCAGGTTCTTAGTAATTCATTACAAACTAGTCTTTAAGACTAATAAGCAATTTGAATGTAACTTAACTTTTTACGTGATAATTATTTTAAAACTTAGAATAGTGCTGATTGTCCTTACACAAGTACTTTCTACTTTCTAGAGTGTTGCGGCTACCGGGGTATGTCCAATACCTTACGGTTGCCTGGGACAGTCTCCCACGTTTTTGACGTATGTTTTACCCTATTGTCTCGCTGGCGACACACGTCACCACGCACCCCTGAATGCGTAGGTTAGTAGGGGTACACCACGGAGCAAATACAATTGCTCCGTGGGGTACACCCACTAGGAGGACCTCGGAGAGACGGGCAGCGAAGAGGCGGTGAATGAAACTGCAGAATTTCTTCTTAATTTTTGCTGGCAGATTTCGGCTTCTTGGTAGTTGTTGCCTCTTCGACGGCTGAGCTGCGACTGATTTTTGCCGGTTTTTTTATTTTTTTTTATTTTTAATGTATGGCATCTCGCAGTTGGCCTTGAGAGGCCGTGACTGCTTAACCGGTCAATCCTGTGGTGCCTTTGAGCTAACTCAAAGCCTCCAGCCAGGGGCATAATATTAATTATAAACTAAGCGACCATCACCTAAGGGCACCCCCTGTGGGGTACGGACCTCGGCTTAGGGCGTCGCTGGGGAAGGACAGCAAGTTGGGGACAGGCTGGATCAAAATGGGTTCATTATTATTAAGGGGTAAAACTACTGGCTCAGCTACGCCACCAGCTGGCTCTGTGGATCCGATCAAGGGAGGGGAAGAGGAATCTATCGGGGAGGAACGCGGACGCGGACGCGGATGCGAAGCACCTCGGCGGCGAGGTCGGAACTTCGTTTTGTGTCTGTGTTTGTATACTGTACTGGTGGCCCTACTGCTTTCCTGGAGGAGGGTGGTGGGGTCGTCGGGGTCGGTCAGTGCGTGCCTTGGACGGCGGATTCTACTGATTCTAGAGGGGACATAACTGGCAGCCTTAGCAACCAGAGGGTTGCGATGGCTGCCAGCGGTATCGAAGAAACGCTTGCAAGCGCGTTTCATGAATTGTTGAATGGTGGGGATTTTCAAATCTAAATGTAAGTTAATGTTACGAACGAACCAGGGGGAACCCGTGATTTTACGTAGAAAACGGTTCTGTAGGGTCTGCATCCTGTGGATGTGCCGGGGGTGTGATTTTTGCCGGCAAATGGCCCTGAATTTATACACGGAGCGGCCGGCCTACGTTACCTTAATGAGGACCGCGATTTTTGAGGCCCTTTTGCTTGCAATTTTCCCTTTAGCCGAAATCTGTCAAGCCGTTTTTTATTATATTTTATCGATATATCCTTACAATTTTTGTATTTATATTATACCTTATTATGTCCTTAATTAAATATTAATTTGGAACGTAACTATTAACAATAAAAAGTTTCTAGAACAAAATCTGTTAAAAACATAGGTTGGCACATTTTCACTATAGAAAATCCCTTATATCTTCTAAACTAATGGCCCGATTCTTACAATTCAAACGGATATAACTATTAGTTTTGTGACTAAACCTATCTTCAAAAACAAAAATTATCAAAATCCGTCCATAAACAAAAAAGTGAGTTTTTAACTTACGTAATTATACGTGAACAACATTATTCTTGTAAGAAATCCTTTCAATACAGTCTTATTTGTTTGGAATACAAAAACTAATAACAAATGTGAGTTAGATAAACTAATTAGAATATAGAAACATTAAATAAATCCTTTTTTAAACTTTTCTAACTAGTGAACTTAATAATCTACGTTACTTTTGCACGGCGCGGCGGTCCCGCCACTACTTGCGCCATAGTGCTCAGATAGGGTCTCGTCGCCGACATTCTCCCCCTCGTGCGCAGCACCGTCCTCCAGGCTCGGCGAAACTCCCGGCACCAACAACACCACTCTCGAACTGGGTCTTCGCAGCACTCCTCCTCGCGTCTCGATGTCGACGATTCTGATCCGCCCGTCTGGTCCTGGATACACCTGCTGGATTCTGCCGCGTGGCCAGGTGCATCGGGGTAGGCTCTGGTCGACGATCAGGACGACGTCTCCGACGCGCAGGTCTGTGGCGCTGCTTCTTCCCGCTGTCTTCCTCGGTAGTAGTGTGGGCAGGTATTCGCGCAGCCAACGTTGCCAGAAGTGGTCGGCAAGTCGCTGCGTGGTCTTCCATGTGTGCCGGCCCACCAGCTCGTTGTCTTGAAGTTGCCGATTCTCGCCGCGCCGCAGGATCGCCCGAGGAGGAAGTGGTTTGGAGTGAGTGCTTCCTCCTCAGGGCTCTCGGAGAGGTGGGTGAGAGGCCGAGAGTTGACTATGTGCTCGGCCTCTAATAGGAGGGTGTGGAGTACCTCCTCTCGTGGATGCCTTTCGTTGAGCGTGGCGTCTAGTGCGGTTTTTTTTGGATCGCACCAAACGCTCCCATGCGCCGCCCATGTTAGGCGCACCAGGAGGGATGAATAGCCACTGCACGCCGATCTTCTCTGCTTCTGAGGTGAGGTCTTCTTTCTTCATGTCGTCAAGCGCTTGTTGAAGTTCTTTATTTGCGCCGACGAAGTTGGTCCCGTTGTCGGAGTAGATGGTCTTCGGCATTCCTCTTCTCGCGGCAAATCGTCGTAGCGCCATGATCATGCTGTCGGTGGAGAGGGAAGGAGTGAGCTCAATGTGCACAGCCCTTGTGGTTAGGAATGTGAAGAGATCTCTTTTCTTGACGTCTTGCTACGGTGATCGTCATTGGGCCGAAGTAATCTACGCCGGTGCACGTAAAGGGAGGGTTACTGTGCATCAGCCTCTCTTTGGGTAAGTTGCCCGTCGGTAGTTCTTGTGGTCTTGCCTTCTTCGTTTTGCACCACTGACATTGATGCTGAACTGCCTTGATTGCTGACCTCAGTCCTAATACCCAGAAGCGTTGCCTCACTTCATTCATTACTGTCGCGTGGTTTCCGTGATTGAAGCGGCAGTGGAATTCTTCTATGATGAGTCGTGTTGTCCTCTCCTTGCTGTCGAGCACAATGGGACGTTTGTAGTCTCTGGTTACGCCCTGTATCGCGTCGATTCTTCCCTTTAAACGCAGGAGACCTTCTTCGATTACTACGTCGAGCTTCTTCAATTTGCTGCTGCCTTCTAGCTGCTTCCCTTGTTCTAGACGTCTGATGTCTTCTCTGAAGCTCTTTTCTTGACTTCTTTTCAGTAGAAGAGTTTCAGCTTGCTCTAGTAGGTCTGCGTTCAACGGTATGTAATTCCTTGCTATCTTTCTTGAAGACTGATGTCGTTTCTCGACTACCTTTGTCTTCTTTCCTTTAGTCTTTCTCCAGGTGGGATCTTCCTTGCTGACGTTGACCATTTCTCTTGTCCTGCAGAGTTGTATGAACTGCAGTACTCTTGCTGTGGCTCGCCAAAGTCTCTTCCGGGATGAAAACCTCTCAGGATCTGGTGATGGATGAGTGGTGCTTGCTGCCGCTGTGACGTCTGTTGTCTTCTCTTCACCGATGGTTTCCTTCTTAAATGTTCTTGCTGCGGGCCAGTAGGTTTCTTCATTTCTTAAGAATTCTGGGCCGGTGTACCATCGGTGATTGTAGTCGAAGTTTTCTGGTACGTCACGCGTTGAGTCATCTGCAGGGTTCTGCGCCGTAGGTACCCATCTCCAATCTTGAGGCTTGGTAAGATCCTCTATTTCGGCCAAGCGATGAGCCACAAACGTTTTAAATGTTCTCGGGTCTGTCTTGATCCAGGAGAGCACGATGCTGGAGTCTGTCCAGAACGTTTTCTTGACAATCTTCAGATCCATTTCTTCTTCCACTGAATGAGCCAGTCTGCTTCCAAGGAGGGCCGCTTGCAGTTCTAATCTCGGGATCGATACCGGTTTCAATGGAGTGACTCGTACTTTTGCTGCCACCAAGCTGACGTGGTATGTTCCATTTGTGTCTTCTGTTCTCCAGTAGACTGTAGCTGCATACGCTGTTTCACTTGCATCTGTGAAAGTGTGCAGCTCCCCCTCGGTGCGATGTGGCGCCAAACATCTCGGGATCTGAAGGTCTTGTAGAAGCTCCATCTTCTTTAGATGTGTTTTCCATGCTTCATATTCCTTTTCTTCTATTTCTTCATCCCAACCGACGCCGCTCCGCCATATGTTCTGAAGCAGCTTCTTGCCTTGGATGAGGACTGGTGATGCTAATCCCAGTGGATCGAAAGTTGACATGACTGCGCTGGTGACTTCTCTCTTCGTAGGCACCTTGAACCCTTTGGCTATTTCTTCTGGAGTGTTCCGGAGGTTTGCCCTGAAGCCGATGGAGTCCCTTTCTGTGAACCAGCGTAGTCCCAGTGTCTTTTCTTCTTTCTCACCAAGGTCCACTTCCGTCTTTTCGATTGCTTCTGTCTTCACGTTTTGCAGTAGCTCAGGTTGGTTTGATGCCCATCCCCTGAGTTCGAAGCCCGCCTTCTTATGTATGAAGTCCACCTGCGCTGTTACTCTTCTGAAGTCTTCTTCTGAATGGAAGCTGTGTAAGTAGTCGTCCATGTAGTGGTTCAGCTCGATTGCTCTTGTTGCCTCTGGACACTGTTCCTTGTAGTCCGCTGCGTTTCGGTTTTTTACGTAGATGGCTGTGCTCGGAGATGATGTTGCACCGAAGATAACTGACGTCATCCTGTACTTCTTCGGTGACACGTCGCGATGATCCCCGCGCCACAGGAACCTCAGGCTGTCTCTATCTTCTGGTCTGATGCGAACTTGCAGAAACATTTCCCTGATGTCAGCCGCCACTGCTAAAGGTCCTTGTCGGAATCTCAGTAGTACACCGAAGAGCGACTGTAGTAGATCTGGTCCAGGCAGTAGAGCGTCGTTGAGGCTTCTTCCTTTTGACTTGGCTGCAGCGTCGAAGACGATCCTTATCTTCTTCTTCAGTGGATGAACCACGGAGAAATGAGGGAGGTACCATAGTTTCTTGGATTCTTCTTGTGCTTCAGGTGTTTCTTCTGCATATTTGTTGTCGATTAGATGCTGGATCTGCTTGCTGTTTTCCGCCTTCAATTGAGGATCCTTGTCCATCTTCTTTTCAATGTTGATCAATCGGTTCTTGGCAGACGTGTAGCTCTCTGGCATCTGTTCTTCTTCATTCTTCCACAGAAGTCCAGCTTCGAATCGACCATCTTCAAGTCTTCTGCAGGTTTTTTCTAGGATGGTGAGTGCTCTTCCTTCTGAATCCGTAGTAGGTCTTCTTGGTTGCACACCAAGTGCTTCTATTGCGAAGTGATCCTTGATGGCTTGATGCATCTCTTCTTCTGGTGTGCGGACATGCAGACATGTGTTCAGGAAGTGCACTGGTCTTGCACCTCCGATGTCTGACCCGTGGAGCACCCATCCAAGTCCTGTTCTTGAAGCAACTGGTTCCCCTGGTTTCCCTCTCCTTACTTCTTGAGTCACAATTAGCTCCCAATTGTCTTGACCGATGAGCAACTGAGGTGACTCCCCTTCGTAATACAGAGAGTCGGCGATCTTCTTCAAGTGTGGATAATCTTGAATTCTATTCTTGTCCAGAAACTGTGGTGCAAGCTTCAACTCGTCGATAGTGCGGACTCTATTCAAGGTCTTCTTGCTTCCCTGATGAACCCCTTTCACCGTGAGGTCCAGCTTCTGAGAATCCTTTTTCCTTATCAAACTGCCTCCCACTGTTTCAATGACTAGTTCTTCCTTGCTTCCTTGAGCGCCGACTTCTGGTGCCACCTTCTCATCCAGGAGTGACACGGTTGACCCTTCATCCATAAGAGCCAATATCTTCTTAGATCCTTTTGACCCGAAGACTTCTACTGGAACTATCTTCAGGTATGCCCTTGTGTTGTTGATTGCGTTCACCGATGCTGTGACGCTTGATGCCTCTTGCGGTGTCTCCCTTTTTTCCTCCGAGGTCCTTTCTTCTGATTCGACGTGTAGCAGATGATGATGCCACCTCTTGCATTCTTTGCAAGGTGGTTTTCGACAACTCTCCTTCCTGTGTTTCCCTTGAAGACATTTGAAGTAGACACGACTCTTCTTAACTATTGCCCACCGATCTTGCACCGACGTCTTCTGGAACTTCTGACATTCGACGGGAAATTGTTCACCTTCACACATAGGGCAAGTCTTCTCTTGCTGCTTTGCATCCTTTTCTTTGAAGTTCCTTTCCTTCGTTGAATGTGTCGCTTGTCGGATGATCTTCTTGAACCCGCTCCTCTCTTCTGAAGTCGCGAAGGCTCCACATTTGTCTGCTTCTGTGTTCAGGAAACTGGATACTAACGTCAGGTCGGAGAAGTCGCCTTCTTCTGATGCTGCAGTGAAGTCGTACCATCGGAACTTGAGCACCGTCGGCATCTTCTCTAAGATTTGCTTCACCATCTCAGGTGAATGCAGATACTGTGGTTTCTTCAGACCCTTAATTGCTGCTACGCTGTTGTTGACCTGGCTCGCGAAGATGCAGATGTCTCTTGGGATTTCTGAAATCTTCGGTAACGCCTTGACCTTGTCCAATTCTGCCAACACCAGTGCATCAGGTCTACCGTATCTTCTTCTTAGGGCTTGCATTACTTCTGACGGAGAGGCTTCGGAGTACAACAGGCTCTTGATAGCTTCTCTTGCAGTGCCCTTCAGCGCTCTTCTTAAACGCGCCATATTCTGGACTTCGTTGAACATCGGTGCTGTATCTTCGTAAACAACCTTGAAGGCCAACCACTCGCTGCTGCTGCCATCGAAGAAGGGTAGCTCGTGGATGTAGCTTGGCTGCGCTGCTGGTCCTCCTCTTGTGGAAAAGGCTTCTTTCAATGCAGTCGCCAACGCTTGAATCTCGATCGTAGCTCCTTTCGTTGAAGAGTTCTCTTCAGGCTTCACCTTCTGTGGCTCTTCTGCAGGGTGCTGACCTCGCTGCTCTGGTTGTTTCTTATTGCCATCTCCTAATACTGATGACTCAATCCAGTTCTGCACCTGTGCTGTTCTGTTTGCCTGGTCTTCATCATCATCCACGGAGTCCTCATCTTCATATTGTGTCATCTCCAGTCTGACACGGGCTAGCTTCGCCGCAGCCTGTGCTTGTTTCAGTTCCAGGCGTGCTAATTCTTCTCTGGCTTCCAGCTCGCGTCTTCTCGCTGAGGAGCTCGTGGTCTTCGTAGACCTGGCACGACGACTGACCCCCATCGGTTTTAGGGTTCCGCCTGAATTGCGAACACCCTCTTCCGGGGCATCTTCTGGGGTCTTCTTTGTCGTCTCCTTTCTTGCATCTTCTTTCTTCTTGGACGATGCTGTGGTCACAGTTTCAACCGTGGTCTCTGTTATCGTGGTCCCCGCCGTAGTCGTTGCACCCGAAGAAGTGTGCGTGCCCGATGATGTGTACGTGCCTGATGATGCTGACGCTGACGCAGACGTGACCCCTTCTGACCCTGAACCTTCTTCTGTCGCGCCCACATTGGTAGGACGGGACGGGGGACGTAAGGGGGCATCCTTCTGTGACCTGGTTACTGGCATCTTGTAGGCTTCTCAATCTTCTGTCTTCTTGCAGGCTTCTCAATCTTCTGTCTTCTTCTTCTTCTTGCAGGGATCCGACGCTCGAAGGACCAATTGGTGCGGCTACCGGGGTATGTCCAGTACCTTACGGTTGCCTGGGACAGTCTCCCACGTTTTTGACGTATGTTTTACCCTATTGTCTCGCTGGAGACACACGTCACCACGCACCCCTGAATGCGTAGGTTAGTAGGGGTACACCCACTAGGAGGACCTCGGAGAGACGGGCAGCGAAGAGGCGGTGAATGAAACTGCAGAATTTCTTCTTAATTTTTGCTGGCAGATTTCGGCTTCTTGGTAGTTGTTGCCTCTTCGACGGCTGAGCTGCGATTGATTTTTGCCGGCAAATGGCCCTGAATTTTTACACGGAGCGGCCGGCCTACGTTACCTTAATGAGGACCGCGATTTTTGAGGCCCTTTTGCTTGCAATTTTCCCTTTAGCCGAAATCTGTCAAGCCGTTTTTTATTATATTTTATCGATACATCCTTACAATTTTTGTATATATTATACCTTATTATGTCCTTAATCTAATTAAATATTAATTTAGAACGTAACTATTAACAATAAAAAGTTTCTAGAACAAAATCTGTTAAAAACATAGGTTGGCACATTTTCACTATAGAAAATCCCTTATATCTTCTAAACTAATGGCCCGATTCTTACAATTCAAACGGATATATTAGTTTTGTGACTAAACCTATCTTTAAAAACAAAAATTATCAAAATCCGTCCATAAACAAAAAAGTGAGTTTTTAACTTACGTAATTATACGTGAACAACATTATTCTTGTAAGAAATCCTTTCGATACAGTCTTATTTGTTTGGAATACAAAAACTAATAACAAATGTGAGTTAAATAAACTAATTAGAATATAGAAACATTAAATAAATCCTTTTTTAAACTTTTCTAACTAGTGAACTTAATAATCTACGTTACTTTTGCACGGCGGTCCCGCCACTACTTGCGCCATAGTGCTCAGATAGGGTCTCGTCGCCGACATAGAGTCTGTAGAGTCTGTCTGTCTTTGTTCATGTGTGTCATTGCGTATCATTGTCACTATTATTTCTATACTTTTTGCACTACACTAACTGAAAAGGTTTTGTTCGTTTTAGTCTTCGCACTATAGGTATTTGTTTGGTCTAACAGCTGAATTGCCTTGATGTTCACGTGTCGGTGGAGTCGGTGTTCATGGGCCTCAGCAAATTTTTGGATTATTTTGATGACGGGTTCCATTTTTAGGTCACGATTGAGGTCGTCATGTCGTAAACAAGGGAGCATTAAGAATACTCCTGAGCACCTTATTTTGGAATGTTTGTATAATTTTGATGTTGGTCGGTTTAGTACAGCCCCACAATTGGATGCCATATGTGCCATGTTGGCATAAGAATTATGCTTATATTATAATAAGATTTTGTTGGGTATCGGTAGGCAGGAATCCCGTCCAATCAACCGATACATGTTTTTAAAACGCATGTCTAGTTCCTGTCTTTTCTTTTTGACGTGCGCTTTTCAGCGCAGTTTCGCGTCAAGCGTTATGCCATGCCATGGTATTTGGCTGTATATGGGTATGGCACTTGTTGGCCATTTATGAAGATTGGGTGGTAGTCACAGTTCCTGTTCGTGAAATCAATGTGAAGTGACTTCGATTCATTCAATTTGATTCTCCATTTTTGCGCCCAGTCATGAACTTCATTTACAGCGATTTGTACCTATTTGATTGCTTCCGTATGGCATGACCCTGTCGCCATAATGGCAGTGTCGCCCGCAAAGGTTGCAATAGTATTGTTTTCTAGCTCTGGTTTATCATACGTGTACAACAGGTAGAGGACTGGACCCAGCACACTACCTTGAGGCACGCCAGCTTTAATCATTTTTACATTCTATCTGTAATGTATGATTGCAAGATATCGGCAAAGTCATTGGGCAGCATTAGTCTTAGCTTGTATATCAGGCCCTTATGCCAAACTCTATCAAAAGCTTGTGCCACATCTAAAAATACGGCGGAGCAGACTTTTTTATCTTCAAGCGTTCTTTCAATAATATTGGTAATACTATGTACTTGGTCTATTGTTGAGTGCTTCTGTCTGAAACCAAACTTATGGTCAGGGATCAGGTTTCTCTCGTTTATGATAGGTTTTAATCGTTTTAAAAACAATTTTTCAAACAGCTTTGATAGTATACAACAGGGAAATGGGCCTGTATGATGATGCTTCGTGAGGTGGTTTACCGGGCTTGGTAATCATAATCACTTCAGCAACTTTCCATAGCTCAGGAACATGATGCTTTAGCACGAATGCAGCATCGATGAGCCTAGTAAGCTTAAGGGATTTACGTCCGGCTTTACGCGGGAGATGTTTTAGGATTTCTCCCGTAATAAGGTCATACCCTGGGGATTGTTTTAGGCTAATGATTTGAATTTCTTTCTCAACTTCTTTCGGGGTCACAAGCTTAATTATTTGATCTTGCAGAATATTGGCAAACAGCAAGTTGTCTACAGACCCGTCAATTGACTGAAAGGTTTCTTCTAGGTGATGTGCAAATCTTAGAGCTTTTTGCTCATTGCTTATGGCCCACTTTCCGTTAACATCTCTGATAGGGGGAATTGGTGTAATTGGCCTTTTCAGCAACTTTCTCGCTTACCAAAGAGAGTATTGCGTTGTATAGTCACTGCCTAACTGACGCAGGTTAGTATTGAAAGCCTCATCTCGAAAGGTTTGTATTTTCTTCTTACTTCTTACTTAAGTGATAGGATTCAGAGAGTTGATGTACGAGCTACGCTGTACATTGACCTTTGTGGTAGTTTGTACGTCACACATATCTATAGGCACATCAATATGGTTTAGCTGTGCATTCCTCCTACATAGCATTTAAGTAGAACAATTATGTAAAATAATTACATTCAGTAGCAATAAATCCATCAAGGGAAATCATTCGTCTACTCATTTACATAACATAACATAACGCACCTTACACAAGTGCGTATCTTACATAACAAAACCATAACATTTTCACTGTTGGGAGTTACGCCCCAACAGTTGGTCCTTCGAGCGATTTAGTGTTGTGTGATTAATATGTTTTACGGTCGCGAATCGGTTGGCCTGGTCTCTCACAAGCGAGTCGCCCTAGTAACCAAATGAGAAGGCAAATATCGTAGAAGAGAGAGGTTATACGATACCAAGAACCAGAAGAGTGGAGCAACAGTCTACTTCTCAAAATTTGAGAACGTGACGTCAGCAGCAAATACTTACGAGAATCAGCGCGAACTTTTCGAAAACATTAAGAAAGTCGGCATCAACATCAAGAAGGATGGCTGGGACAGGAAGAACCTGGACTACTTCAAACGGCGTATGCAAATGCACGAAAACTTATGGAGTAAATTCCAGTTCAACCATGATCGTCTGTCTACAGAAGCCAGTGCGGGTCATCCTTACTTTACAAGCGAATTATATAACACGGCATTGAAATGTTATAAAGAAGTCAAGGAGTTGATTCTCCAACAAAATCAGGAACTATCGGCGCCCAAACGGTCCGCAGGAGGACCGGCGGCGGTGCAGCCAAAGCCGATCGAAAGTAACTCTGAACAAGGTCAAGCAAGTACTTCGAGCAAGAAATTACAAGAGCAACAAGACAGCGAGGAGGAAGGAGAAACCAATAACATAACTGAAAGCAACAGCAGGGATCAATCGCCTCCTCGGCAACAACAAAGCCCTAACAAGAGGGACACGGGGTCCAACAGCAAACTGGACGACCTCTTACGCAAACAATCGGCGAACTTCAAGGCCTTCATGAGAGCTGTTGCCAACATTCAAGTGGAATTTATCACAGAAAAATGGGAATTCCAGGATGCGTTGCAAACGTTACAAGCGCGTTGGTCTGCTAAGACGGTCTCCATTGGGAACTCGAGTGCGAACTCAACGGGGACAAGAACGCATTATATGAAGAGCGCTATACAAGATTCGAAAATCAATACATCGATCTGAAGAAGGCATTAAACACCAAGATGTGGTCCGGAGCTTATCGAGAAAAAACGACATCAAAGTTCGAAATACCAGCATTTCACGGAAAGTTTAACCAGTGGATACCGTTCAAAGATCTTTTCACGGAAGCAATCCATAACAATACATCCTTGTCAAATGCGCAGAAGATGCAATTTTTGAAAAGCAAGATCCAAGGTGAAGCTGAAAGGTTGATACAACACTTCCAAATAAGCTCGGACAATTATCTAGTATGTTGGGACATTCTCAATAATCGCTACAACAACAAGAAACTTATCTTTACATCGCATATCAACATGTTCTTCAATCTCCCTACTATGCAACAACAGTCATCAGCACCAATCAAAAAAATACATGACGTCACAATATAATGTTTGCACGCCATCAAGAATTTAGAAGTGGATATCAGAACCTGGGATCCGCTACTAGTGCACATTTTGGCTCAAAAACTGGACGCTGAGACATACTCAGATTACATTGAATCACTGAAGAACTCGCGAGAATTACCTGTATTAAAGGATTTCTTAGACTACCTAGAGGCGAAGTTTACTTCAATGGAATCGTGGCAGCGTAAACAAGACCACTATCAGAAGACAAGTTCGGCGACAAATCAGAATCAAGAAGCATCCCATAACAAGAAACACAGCTATCATAACAACAAGAATCAAGCGGCTAGTAACAACAAGGTTACGAAATCGTACCATTTTTTTTTTTTTTTTACGGGGACTATCCTCATGGACTACCTCCGCCTGGGGAAAAGGCGGAGGGGCGTGCCGGACTCTGACCGGCTAAAACCACCCCGGTGTCTCCTCGCACGTGCGCGCGGGGCCGCGGGAATCGAAATTCTTCCGCAGCCCCACACTAGTGCTGGCCCGGTCTGTACGGGCCTCGTCTCCTGCACGGGGTAGTGAGGTGTTTAACTACCCCGTGCATCGCCTCAGAGGCGCACGCCGACACCCGCGCGCGCCTTCGCCTCGGGTCCATCAAATAGGGGGCGAGGACTTCCCCAAGTCGTGGGACAGCGCCCTTCTCCTGCGCCCGGTGCGCCTTCTGCGGCCGGGGAAGGGAGTCGAGATCTCCCTCTCCCGTTCTGCAGTTTCCTTCTGCGACATCACGTCCTCGCAGAAGGACACCACCGCGTCCCACGACTACCTCCATCCTCCGCACTACGGCCGGCAGCGACAGATCGCCTCCTACTTCATTTGTGAGGACACAGCGCTGCTCCTCCCAAGCTACACACTCGGCGAGCGTGTGTTGCGCCGTGTCCTCCCCGCAATGGACGCAATGGTGGCACCGAGCGTCCGGCTCCCTGCCTATACGGCACAGGTACTTGCCAAAGCAGCCGTGCCCCGACAGCACCTGCGTCACCCTAAACGACAGGGAGCCGTGCCTTCTCCCGAGCCAGTCGTCGAGTACTGGCCGGATCGCCTCGACGGTAGCGAGGCCGGCGGTAGGGCGCAGAAGCCTTAGCCGCCATTCCGCCACCAAGACCTCATGGAGCTCCTCTCGGCGCAGCGCGATCTGCCGCTGCACCGGCCTCGAGCCCCGTGCCCGCTCTTCCTCGCGCCATCGATATAATGACGCGAGTACTTTCGCCTCTAGGTCCCAGGGCGGGGATCCGGCCAGGACGCAAGCCGCCTCGTAGGAAATCGTGCGGTACCCGCGGACGACTCTGACGGCCATCGCCCTCTGCGGTTTGCGCAGAAACGAAATCGTACCATGCGTCAACGTTTACTTGTCCACTCTGCAACGACGAACATGGCCTCTATTTTTGTGCAAAGTTTTTAAAATGTCGTACGATGAAAAACTTAACACAATTTAAACAAGTTGCAAGTCTGCATTAATTGCCTGTACAGCCATAAGGGCAAAAAATGTACGTCAAACAACCGATGTCGCAAGTGCAAAGCTAAGCACAATACGTTATTGCACGAAGCTGCATCAAAAAACAATGAACAAAACCAAGCAAATTCATCATCTCATGTGTCTCAAGATGATGAAGACGCATCGGAGATTCTATTAGCGACCGCCATAGTAAAGGTAGAGGGAGCTGATGGGACTCAGTACAACATGCGAGCTCTTGTAGATCAAGGGTCACAGATATCACTGATAACAGAACGAGCAGCACAACTTCTTGGGATCAAACGCCAGAAATGTAAAGGAGCTGTCTTTGGAGTTGGAGAAAAGGAGAGCCATTGCAAGGGCATGATAACAATTTCATGCAGCTCTGTCTTCGAAGACTTCACGTTCAGGAAATCAGTACCTATATATAATAAAAAACCTAATCAAGAATCTACCGAACAAAACTTTTACAAAACCATCATGGCCGCAAATACAAAATATTAACTTGGCGGATCCGGAATTCAATAGCAGCCGACCAGCAGATCTGCTATTTGGAGCAAACATTTACTCCCAGATCATGCTAGGAGGAATGATTAAAAGCGATGACGTCACACGGCCCATCGCACAACAAACATACTTAGACTGGCTGCTATGCGGACACGTCAAAACTACAACATTACAATGCAACGTGGTACTGAACAATCTGGAGGATATGATACAGTTCTGGGATTCCAAAGACATCAGAGACCGAACAGATTTCTCAGCGGAAGAACAGAAATGCGTTGAGTACTACACTGATACCACACAACGCTTAAAAAATGGAAGATACGAAGTGTGACTTCCAATGATAAACGACTGGGAACGCAAGCTGGGCTCTTCCAAACCGATGGCCACTGCCCAATTCAAAACGTTAGAACGAAGATTAGGAAAACAACAACATTAAGCAAAACCCTATAAAGAATTTATAGCGGAGTACATTGACTTAGGTCATATGCAACAATCAACATGTAACAAGACACTCGACTGCTATCTGCCACACCACGGCGTCGAACGCGCCGAGTCAACAACAACCAAGTACAGGGTTGTATTTAATGCATCCGCAAAAACAACTACCGGTTGGAGCTTAAACGATCTCATGTACAAGGGCCCAAACCTACAACAAGATTTACAAACAACATTAATAAAAGACATCGAAAAGATGTACAGGCAAATTTTAGTGGCCGAATGTGACCAAAGCCTACAACATATTGTCTGGCGAGACTCACCGGAACAACCTCTACGTTCATATCAGCTCGCTACAGTAACTTATGGCACCAAAGCTGCTCCATTCCTGGCCCTAATGACACTACGAAGACTGGCAGAGGACGAGCGTCAGAATTTCCCGGAAGCTTCAAAGGTAGTGGAGGAGTCATTCTACGTCGATGATCTCGTTCACGGATCGCATACCATCGAACAAGGACAGAAGCTAATTTCGGATCTAGAACAATTGCTCAAGAGTGGAGGATTCAACCTTAGAAAATGGTCATCAAACGAACCGACACTCTTGGAAAATGCAACAACTCAATATAACACGGCACCATGTAGATCACACCAGAGATCCCTCCTTAAATCTCAGCCTCACAAAACCAGCTACTATTCTTATTCCTTCTCTGTCCATGCTGTAAGACTGTGGAATGCACTCCCGCCTAGCATTCGTGATTTAAATACTATTTCTCTATTTAAATTTCGATTAAAAGAGCATTACCTTTCCTCTATACTGTGAGTATTCATATATATATATAAATATATATATGCTTATATATTTTAGCATTATGTATTTATTTAAGTATACATGTTAATTATTTTTATTTAGGTATATTTAATATTTTAGCTTTAGACACATTCATATTTTTCTCTTCTTGTTCTCACGCACTATTGTCTACGTTTCTTTTTTACTTCTCCTTTCGCAGGTCTGCTGGAAGAAATTTCTTAAGAAATAAGCAGTACCTTTGTACTCAATTTATAATTATGTCTTATCTCATGTATTTTATTGTGTGTACATAAATAATAAAATAAATAAATAAATAAATAAATAACAATGAAAACACGGTCTTCAATTTCAAAACAGATCAAACATCAAAAACATTGGGCCTATGCTGGAATTCGAAGGAGGACAAATTTACATTCCAATGTTCGATTTCACGCGTCAACAAAAACCACACAAAACGCAGCTTATTAGCTGAAATATCAAAATTGTTTGACCCACTTGGATGGCTGGCTCCCTTATCAACAAAATTAAAATTATTATTCCAAAAAGTGTGGGAGGTCAAATTACAATGGGACGACGAAGTTCCCGACAGCATACACAAAGAATGGTGCAAAATACAAGCGGACACAAGGATGATAAACTTGTGTAAAGTGCCAAGATGGCTTAGATGTGACGGAAGACAAGTTATAGAACTACACGGCTTCAGTGACGCCTCTCTGGATGCCTATGCGTGTGTTATTTACGCACGAGTTCACCCATCAACAGACGTTATACTTGTCGCTGCAAAATCAAAAATTGTACCACACAGAAAAGCAACAACATTGCCTAAACTGGAATTAAATGGAGCGCACCTACTTTGCAAACTAATGCAAAAGGTTAAGGAATCCTTACATCAACATGACATTCGAGTCTATGGCTGGACTAATTCCATGGTGGTCCTGGGTTGGATACAAGGAGACCCATCACGATGGAAAACATATGTAGAGAATAGAGTCCAAAAAATCAACACAGTAATACCGCGTTCGTGTTGGGATTATGTCAAATCAAGTGAGAATCCCGCTGACGCCGCAAGCCGAGGCCAGTACGCCGGTCAGTTGAAGGAAAACAAACTGTGGTGGCAAGGTCCTATTTGGCTATCATCCTTTGAAATGAAGAACCTAGTCAAAATAGTGTATACGTCAGACCAAGAGATGAAAACCACGGCAATGAAATAAATCAATGCTGTCCAAACCAACACAGAACCCATCAACATTATCGAACAATTATTGCGACAACATAGCTCTATTAATCATGTCATTCGAATAGTCGCATGGATACACAGAGCATTGAACTTAACAGTTCGAACATTGGACTCGAAACATCGCCAATTACCAAGTTACCTTACGTTGCAAGAATTGAACAGTGCAACTAAGGCAATTGTGAAACAGAAACAACAAACACTTCGTCATAGTTACGTATATATTAATATTCTAGTGTTATTTATTTTAGAAGTATGTTTGTATGTATGTATGTATGTATATTCTCATATTATTTGTTTTATTTTATTAAGTGAATTGTTTTTGATTTTATGTATTTTATTTTCTCTTTTACTCTTACACACGCTGTCTACATCTCTTAATCTACTATCCTATCGCAGGTATGCTGGAAGAGATTTCATTAGAAATAAGCATCACCTTTGTACCTATTTTTCTGTTATTTTCTTCTTGTCTGTTTATATAAGTGTGTACATAAATGGTTAAATAAATAAACAAAATGTATTTGAAACGGATATGCGTCATTTACGTAAACACGGCAGAGTGACATCAAATAGCAAGTTACTGCCTCTCAATCCTTACATTGATCAAGAAGGCTTGCTAAGAGTCGGAGGAAGATTGAACAACGCCTCGATAACTGAAGAGATGAAGCATCCGATGATCATCCCTCACGACAGACGCCTAACGCATTTGCTCATCGATCAAGCTCACCAAATGACGTTTCACGGCGGACCGCGACTCACCCTGTCGTACCTTCGCCAAAAATACTGGATCATCGGTGGCGTACGAGTCACGAAATTGCAAGTCAGAAAATGCGTAACGTGCCGAAAAATCAGTCCAACCAAACAACAACAAATCATGGGTGAACTGCCGACTGCAAGAATAAACCCTGCCCCGCCATTCCACCATACAGGAGTGGACTACACGGGATTTGTCGATGTTAAGATGAATAAAGGAAGAGGGGCTAAAACCACTAAATAGCCATCTTTGTTTGCATGGTAACAAAGGCAGTGCACATTGAGTTGGTCTCTGATCTTACAAGCACGGCATTTTTGGCAGCCCTTATCAGAATGTCAGCAAGGAGAGGCGCCCCCGGCCACATGTACAGCGATAATGGCACAAACTTTGTTGGCGCTAATCGACTGCTCATGGAACAATACGAGGAAATAGAGAACACCTACAGGAACGAACAACTACAGAAGAAAGTCGCCGAAATGTTCATACAGTGGCATGTCAACGCTCCTGCATGGCCTTCGGCGGGCGGATTGTGGGAACGAGCCGTTAGAAGCTTGAAACACCATTTAAAACGAGTGGTCGGTGAGCAAAGGTTAACATTCGAGGAGTTCACCACAATATTAACAAAACTAGAAGCATGTCTAAACTCCAGACCTCTGTGTGCGCTGAGTGAAAATGTGGTAGACCTCTACTGTCTGACGCCAGCACACTTCCTAACAGGGAGGTCATGGCCGACCATCATTGAAACAAGACAAGACGTCCGAACAAGATGGGAGCTGACTAGAAAAATATATTCAGAAATCTGGAAGAAGTGGAAAAAGAAGTACTTGTGCCAACTGTTAGCAAGAACAAAGTGGCAGAAACCTCAGAACAAGGTGAAGATTGGTGACTTGGTTGTTGTACACGATGACCAGCGGCCCGCAGGAAAATGGTTGATGGGCAGAGTAACAGATCTTCACCCAGGGAACGACGGATATGTTCGTGTCGTGACCCTGAAAACTAGAAACGGCTCCATAAAGAGACCCATAACAAAGCTATCTATTCTACCAATAGACAGCGAGGAAAACTCCATCGAACAAAACACCGAAAATGAAGACAAAAAACAAGCTACAAACTATCAGCACATTCGCAGCTACCGGACTATGTAGACACACGCAGTATGTTTAAGGCATTCTGCCAGACGTTCTACACGAGCAGCCTGTGGGCAAACTTTACACAAAAAGCCTACAATTCCCTGCGCGTCCAGTATAAGAATGTGTTCAGGGCCCTGTTTCGGCTCCCTCGGTATTGCAGTGCATCCGGCATGTTTACTGACGCCAGCGTAGATGACTTCTACGCAATTATGCGTAAAAAAGTTGCGTCGGTGGTTCGACGAGTACGGGGGAGACGGAATAGCGTCTTGAAGATGATTGGCGAGAGAACCGATACTGTTCTGCTCAGTAGGTTCACTGAACTCCATGTGTTGCGAGACCGATGAGCCTACTGTGCAAGGGTAGACGGTGTGCCTAGTTTCTTCTTCCTTTGATATTACTAACATTAGTTATAAGCAAAATTCTTGTTACTAACCCGTGCATATGGACTTTTCTGTCTGAATTAAATGATTTTATTTTATTTATTTATTTATAATAAAGCACAGGCAATGTTAACAGGCATTTATTTTATTTTGCTAACTATTTTTACTTTTAATCTTTGCTATAAGTATCTATACTTATTTACGTAGACAATGACACTAATATTTACTGTATAAAGTATTATATTATTTTAAATTATTGTGAATGTGAGGACTTTGTGTGTTTTTGTTCCAGTTTTAATAATATTGTGGCAGTTTGAGTAGCTGATGCGGTCTACCCAAATGTCCATTCTTTGGTATTGTTCGTCGAATCGTTGAGCTCCTTAAGTTCTGAGTTGAGCTGCACGGTTACTGACAAATGCGTGCACTGACTGGACAGGTCCACTCAATCTGTGTGGTTCTTTCCTCAAAAGACCATTTCAGACACAAATCTACATGGTCCTCAAAGATTATTATAATATTATTCTAATTATTGTGAATGTGAGAACTATGTCGGTCATTGATTTTTTTATATTTATTTTTGTATTGTTCTCAGCGTAATCATGATCTGGCAGTTTGAGTAATTTATGCGGCCTACTCAAATGTCCTTTTTTTGGTATTGTTCGTCGAATCGTTGAGCTCCTTGAGTCTAAGTTGAGCTGCACGATTACTAACAATTGCGTGCACTAACTGGACAGGTCCACTCAATCTGTGTGGTTCTTTCCTCAAAAGACCATTGCAGACACCGATCTACATAGCCTTCACATGATCTGACCAAGATTTTGTCTGGACTTTAAAAGAGACTGTGGCCTCTGAGTTTGTTTCGGCCTTTCTTCTCAGAGTAGTCAGATAGGAAACGCCGACCTCATCTAGTTAAAAAAAAAATATGATTGACGTGTAAAAGACCAACGCTACGATTTCCTAGAAGAGCGACGGCCGCCACAGAGTGTTTGCAATTTACGAATGACGACGGCGAATGACGTCGCTGACACGTTATTTATAAAAGGGCCATGGGGTCCGAGGGCCCACTTGGTTTTTCAAAACATGATCAATCGGTTGGTCGACTCTTCACGTGACCAGAGAGCCATACAACATAGCATGTTGCCAGCCTTTCGGGCACATTTCCTGTTGACAGTGATGCGAACGAATTTTTCGATGCCCTATGATTCTTTCAAACCTGCAACAAATGGCAACTGAACAGCCATATACAAAGCTTGCAGGAACAAGTACAAGATCTACAAGGTCATTTAAAATGCTTAAATGCGCAAGATAAAGAAGAACCCTCAGATAAACAGGTCAGTGAGGCCATAACAGCTGCTCAGCCTACTAAAAGCGACGTTGAGTACTGCACGGATGAGGATGAACTCACCAAAGAGACTGAATGGATTAGGGCGAAAAGCAGGAAGAAAAGAAAGTTGAACACCACCCCTACTCCAACACCAGTACAACAAGCTAGATCTAGCGTTGAGCAGCAGCAACTCAACAACAAAGAGAAGGCAACTACAAAAAAAAATCTAGCACCGCCTCCAATCGTAGTGGACGGTGTTAAGAATTATCAAACATTCTACAACTTTTTGACTGAATCTCAGTCAGTAGAATCATTTACCGCCAAAATGTTAAGCGGTAATAGTGTGAAAATAAATGCCAAATCCGAAGAGTCTTACAGAGTGATTTCCCGACGCCTTACAGAAAATAACTGTTTATGGCATTCATACGATGATAAGCAGACCAGGCCAATAAGAGTAGTGGTGAAAAAATTGCTCTCTTCTTGCCTACCGGATCGGATTATAGATGATTTAACGTCGCAAGGATTCACATTCAACATATTATATCTTAGGGTGTAAGGTTGAAATAAACCCGCTTAAAACATCAAAAATAATACGGCAGTGTAAGAGATGCCAGGCTTATGGTCATACCCAAAAGTATTGCTCAAAAGAGCCAAGGTGTGTTAAATGCACAGGTAAATACCTTACAGCTGATTGCAACAAACCTGCAGAAGAAAACCTAAGTGTGTCCACTGTGGCTTACCTCACCCAGCCAACTACGGAAGGTGTTTAGTTGCCAAGGATATGCAAATGATAAAGAACAAAAAGTCAAAAATAATCCATCTAACAACCCTGCCGTTAAGCAAATTGTTAGAAACATCGAAAAGCAGCCAACAAAACAAAGTGCACAGTTTGCACAAACAGCCGCGATAACTGCACATACATCTAAAAGTGTCTCATATGCACAAGCGGTAAAACCAAGCACACAAACATCAAGTCTTGAGGACAAGCACAACCAGATCTTGAAGTGCATATCTTTATTCGACAAGAGACTAGAGAAATTAGAATTAAGCACAAAAAACAATCATGAATAACGCACTAAAAATAATGACGTGGAATTCCAACGGACTGCTGCAACACCAACATGAGTTGCGAGTAGTCCTAGACAAAAAAAAATTGATGTGTGTTTGATCTCTGAAACGCACTTCAATATACAGTGTTTTGTAAAGTTTAGAGGCTTAAGGTTTATCACTCGCTGCACCCTAACGACACGGCCCGAGGAGGTAGCGCGGTTATTATTAGAGAAAATATCTGTCATCACGAACAGTGTAAATACGAGGAGTCAGACACGCAAGATGTGGCGATATCGGTTAAAACAAATAAATATAATGTTACAGTAGCGGCCGTATACTGTCCCCCAAGACACACGATAAACAAAGAACAGACAGAAAAGCGCTCGAGCACCGGCCGGACCGCCTCGATGGTGACGAGGCTGACGGTTGACGTGAGAGCCTGTCCCGCCATTCCACCACCAGGACCTTGCAAAGCTGAGACCGATGCAGCTCCATGTGTCGCTCCATCGGACCCTCGCCCCGCGCCCTCGCTTCTTCGCGCCATCGGTACAATGACGCGGGTACTTTCGCCTCGAAGTCCCAAGGCGGGGATCCGGCCAGTACGCAAGAAATCAAAATCAAAAGTCATTTATTCAAACTAGGCTGAGAATCAGCACTTTTTGAACGTCAAAATCACATATGACAGTCCCCCCAAAACGCCCGCCCTTCACCACGTCCTAGTACTTTAGCTGGGAAGAAGAAGTGGCGGAACAAACTCCCCAGCAGCACTGCTGTCTGTTCAGTTAGAAGAACTGGATTCTATACAGTAATAAGTAATTAACATTACGAAACACAAAAACATTAAAATTAAAATTATTTGCCATATGTCAGCTAGCACACGCCAATATTGAAAACTGTACTCAAGCAGAAATAAACAATAAAAACGCAAACAGAACTTAATACATAATAAAAAGCCTCCAGGCATAAAGGGCGTGCCCGCTTACATATGCAATGCTGCATTATGTTAATTTAGATAGCTGTAACTTGTAGCCACAAATGATAAACTAGGACCTTCGAAGTAAAATAAAGAAACAGTTAATTACTAATAACAATAACACAACCATAGTGAGCAAGTTGACCTGTCACCACAAGCAGCACCCGTTCACGAGCATAACGCAAAGATCAGCCATTACCCCTTCGCCATATTTGAGGGAAGGAGGCAACTTGACCCCCGACGCTACCGCAAGCATTGACATCTAAGGGAGCATGACGAACTTGCTGCAGGTTGCTCAAAAGAATAATATGATCAATTGCCGAGGTCGCTAGCTAACCATATATGGCAATACAACTCAATACGCCTCATAGGAGATCGTGCGATACCCCCTGATGACTCTGACGGCCAACGCTCTCTGCGGCTTTCGCAAAACTACGATGCTGCCGGCCGTCAGGTCAGAGGCCCACACCGGGGCCCCATACAGGGCAATGGATCGTACGATCTCCACGTAGAGCCGCCTACAGGCGGCGCTCGGGACCGGAGAAACCTGTGAGACCGCAGCCGTCGCCACCAACGCTGCTCCCTGTGCAATCTCCCCCGGGCATAACACGACAGATCTACGCCCGATTGGAGCACCCAGTTCCCTCTGGGCCAGTTCGTCCCTCAGCACCCAGTCGTACCCGATTTTCCATCGGAGCGGGCCTAAGACTGAGCCCTGCGGAACACCGCACGACAGGCGCTGATTTCCGCCATCACGTCCCACGTAGGTGACACAATTCTCAGCCTTTTTTCGTATTTTTTTTGTTTCCGGGTTGGAAAATTCTCATACATGTCCGCCGCCCAGGGGCGGGCGGCGGGGTCTGTCAGAGTCTTACTGACTAAAAACCACCCCGCTGTTCCATCTCACACGTACGCCGGGGGTCGCGGGAACGTACGATCCTTCCGCAACCCCCGACTGGTCGACGACGAGTCCCTGCCGACGCGGGCCTCTTCGGGTCTGGGGGGGGAGTGAGGTGTTTGACTCCCCCCACGACGCCTAAGAGGGGCGCGTGTGGAACACTACGCGCCGCCACCTCGGGTCCTGATGTGTGGGGGGCGACGGACGTCCCCGACTCCGTCGCCCCTGGACCCGTTTAGGGGGGCTGGAAGAGGGCGTTGTCCACCCTCCGCCGACGCCCGGTGTGCCTTCTGCGGGCCGGGTGAGTGGACCAGATCTCCCTCTCCCTTTCCGCAGCCTCCTTCTGCGAGACGACTGTTTCGCAGAAGGAAACCACCGCCACCCAGGACTCGTCGCTGCCGACCATCGACTCGACTACGGCTGCCAGCCACAAGTCACTGCCTACTTCTGAGATGAGGGCACGGCGCGGCTCCTCCCAAGCGGCACACTCTGCCAGCGTATGCCGCGCCGTGTCCTCCCGGCAGTAGCCGCAGTGGTGACACCGGGCGTCCGGCTCCCTGTTTATGCGACACAGGTTCTTCCCGAAGCAACCATGCCCCGAGAGCACCTGCGTCGCCCGAAACGACAGGGAGCCGTGCCTCCTCCCGATCCAGTGCTCGAGCACCAGCCGGCCCGCTTCGATGGTGACGAGGCCGGTGGTAGGGCGCGAGAGCCTGTCCCACCATTCCGCCACCAAGACCTCGCGAAGACAATTCTCAGCCTAATCTAACCTAACCGATTGCAATCGATTCTCTAGTTCGCATACCAGCGCAACAAAGATTTACTATCCAATATAGTTGAAGTTTTCTCGTATTCTCTTTTACTTTTTGCCAATGTACCTGTTCCGCAATTGTGTTTTTTAAAATATTTAATTTAACATTTTATACTTAATTTTGAATGCGACTTTCAAAAATTATAAGTGTTTAAGTGGTGAATTTCCTTTTTTATGTCCCTACAAGATGCCATGAGTTTCTGGGAAAACTGGAAACACGAGGTAATCTGTACAAAACGGTAATAAAATTAATATTATGAAAAGAAAAGTAATTACTCTCGTAGGAATTACTTTTTTGTACGTCTGGGAACGATACGACGATACGATATATAACGATAAAAAATATAGTTTTCACAATCTTTGTCTGTTTGTCTGAATGTATGTTCCAGCAGCACGCGAATACTACCCGAGAGATTTTGTTGAAATTTTGTATATATTCCCTATAAGTCTGGTCAGTCTGGCTATAAATTTTGCTAATTTATAAATTTGCTATGGCGGGTGAGCAATATTGCTTTATGTTCGTATTCTTCTATAGTTTACCGCAAATTGTAAAAAGACGAGCCAAAAGTTTACAATATTGCAGAAAGTTACAGACTTCACCTTTTAAATAATTATCACCACGCTGTACCGTTATGGAGCTAAGCAGTCACATGACATATACAGGGTGGGTTTTTGAGATGAGCAACCGGTGTATTCAGTAAAAATCTCATCGTGAAAAGTTAGGTAAAGTGAGCTTGAAACGAGCTGTCACTCCACCTGATGCTAGGGATTGACACTAGTGACAGCCCACTTCAAGCTCACTTCACCTAAGTTTTCACGGTTCAATTTGTACAGAATAGGTCGGCCCTTAAGCGGCATGGTACCTTAACCGTTGTCGCTACAAGAAAACGGTTTTAGGAGACAGTGCTGACATTTTTGAAAATGTTGATCTGTTTTCACAGCTTTTGAAAACAATTACAATCAGTACTTTAGTGCTAGCTGTTCGCCAGGAATAATCTGTAAGAATGCAACAGTCAGTGTATCAGTGTTGTGCCTTTAGGTAGTATATATCTACAGGAACGCAGGTGTACATTAATTCCTAAAAAAGAAAACTTCACAAGCAATGGGAAATTACTACTGAAGGCTGCGGATGGACATCAGGACGAGCTGCTCAGACCTAAACTGCAAACGTAGTACTTATACTGGGAAGTTTTATAAAAACGTGGCAGTTATTTTAGTAAAATGTGGTATCTTACGACTTCCACGCGAACGAAGTTGCGGGCAGAAGCTAGTAGAATATACGTGATACGTGATACGTTGGCCAACATATTCCAGCTCGCTGTAGCGATGGTTGCCACCCACTATACAATGGGCCATTTTGGTCGACTCCGTGTCTGACAATAAGTTTCGATTAAAATTAAAGCCTTGATAATAAATTAAATTAAGAAACATCCGAAACGACACAACTTTTAGTGATGAGACGAACAAATCGATAAACTTCGAAATGCTTCTGAATCCGATCGAATTTAGATAAACAACTTGAATAGTATTAGAATAGTAAGTCTTTTATGAGTCCTTTCAATTTATTTTAAATAACATCTTTATCCCACTAGATCAAAGCGTCATAATAAATAAAACTAGTAATAAAACACAATCTTATGCTTTCGTAAATAAAACTAAAACCAATTTCAATCGAGGCTTTAATTTCCTGCGCCACGTCATATCCTTTCGTTTATCGAGCGCTTCCCACCCACGGTTTCCCGCCCTCTCCATAATTTTCCACTGGTTCCCGCGCATGCGTCTCGCAGGCTGCCCTCTCTGACACCTGTCAAAATCAGTCTGTCCCACCCCAGTGCCGTGAACTGTTTGACGTCGCTGCATCCATAATTACGGGAAATCCAAGTGCATTTAGGAGAAACATGTAAAATTAGGTAAGTGGAAAACTATTCCATTTCCAAGAATGTGGTTTTATAATGGTTAGTCTGAATTTTATACTGTGTTCTACTAATTTACAGCAGCATGTAGGACTGTAGGTTTAATTCCTATTTAAAATGTCGATGGTTAAAATCTCCTTTCGTGTTTGAATCTGATCGCACTTTTTTAAAGTATTTTTATTTTCTCCCTCAGTACTTAGTCTGATCGATCGATAAATAAACTTGAGACGAAGATTATGGCAGCCCTCGATCTATTAATATCCCAGTGGTTTATGTGATAACAATTACATATACCTGTAGGTATACGACTGATATTGCGCGTGTTGCGTGACCTTTAATCTTAACAGTGTCTGATTTAATGGTACCTAATTGATAAAAATACACTTCATTGATCTTCATCGATAGCTATTAGGTAAGTAACATTATTATGGATCATGGCTGTTTTATCTGCAAAGGGATAGTTCCGATCAGTACCTCGCGGGCACTGGGTAAGTTGTATTTTCCCATTTTCATTGTTTCCCAAAGCTATTTTTCACTTCTCACTTTAATCACACTGTAAAAGCTGGCTGTTCTCTATTATCAAACTCTATTATCAAAAATCATTACCGAAAATCGCGAATTACTCAGCTACACTTTTCTGCGTTTTCCTCCTTCTAGAACCATTGGCATTCATCTGGATTCATCGTAAACATTATAGAACTTAGAGAATCGTAAAAACAGAGTAAGCACCGAATACTGAAGCTTCCCATCCCAGCTTCGAAACACGGTTATCTATTTTAGATAGAGTTCACTACCTACTATTTGAAAATAAAACAAACACAACACAATATTAATACGCTGGGACCCTGTTCCTCATGCTGATCGACTACTATTTTGAAGTATTTTTATTTTTATATTCAAATATTTAAAATGCAATTAGATGATAGATATAAACTCATTTATATAGCTATTTTCATTTCATTGTAAACTAATAGGTAAGTATAGGTACAACGAAATAAACGAAGTAATAATACTTACTGTATCCCATGCCGATCTCGGTTTTTGACGACCATTGGCAATAGAATACGCCTACTTACCCACTGTACCTAATTCAACGTAAATAATGACTTTCATATCATTAACCAATTTGGGGCGTTTCTTTCTCTAGAACTAATAAATATCGCACTTTCTTTATTCACGATGCGACGTCGCACTGAATAACACGTTAACTGCCCTTGAAGTCTTGACATTAACAAATACTTCGAAATACCCATTCATGGGAAGTGACCATCTGCAAACTCAAACTCAAAGCATTTATTTCAATTAAACCATTTACAGGCACTTTTGAATTGTCAAGTGGTCGGTCAGTCAGAAATATGAAGCTAGTTGCCCATTCCAAATCGTAGTAGGTACCTATGGAGAAGAACGGGCAAGAAACTCCATGGACACTCTTTTAAATTATATTGTTACATAAATATTAGTTACATCATTAATCTTGTATATAGGTATAATTTTATGTGAGAACGATGTAAATAAGACGTACACATTGAGTGTCCAGTGTACAGCAAATATAAATTCAAACAAAACAATCCATACTAAAATAATTAAAAATAAGCCGTGGTGGCTAAGAGATGACCAGTCCCAACTGACAGCGCCCGTTCACGAACATGACGCATGGATCAGCACCATTCAGCTCAACCATTTTGAAGGGAGCTAAATGATCCAACACACGCGCCACCGTCAGCGAGACATTTGTGTGAGCATGACATCTATCAGCCGCCAGGACACATTCAAGTCAATGAAAGACATTACCCGGTAAATGGTAGCTCGATAGTACATAGTACTCACACTTGTCCTATGCAATTATATAATACAAAGGAGATTGAGTTTATACAAAGCAAAGGTAGTCTTACAATCTTCAGCAGCTCCAACAGTATTTTCAAATGTTAATCAATTAGTTGTGGTTGTGGAGCAGGACCAGCATTGAGCCAGGCATTTTTATCAGCGATATAATCAACCAACTTATAATATGCCTGGCTGCATAGTGTGCGTTTTATACAAACTTTGAATTTCGTCTCATTCAGTTGAAGTATGTGGGGAGGTATTTTATTGTAACATTTTAAACAGTACCCCATGAAAGATGAGTCCACTTTAGCCAGTCTGAAACCTGGTTGAACTAATAGGTCCCTATTTCTGGTACTATAATTATGTCTATCACCTCTTTTAGTAAAAAGATGTACATTTTTTCTTACGTACATGATGTTTTCATAGATATATTGACAAGGTACCGTCAAGATCTTAATAACCTTAAACAGTTCCCTTAGAGAATCGCGCCTGCGGAGATTATATATGGCTCTGATGGCTCTTTTCTGCAGAATAAAAATAGAATCGACGTCTGCAGCCCGTCCCCAAAGTAAAATACCGTAAGACATGATACTATGAAAGTAACTAAAATAGACTAACCTCGCGGTATCTACATCGGTAAATTGACGGATTTTTCTGACAGCATATGCTGCTGAACTTAGCCGTCCCGCCAGAGATGTTAAATGAGAACCCCATTGAAGCCTCGAGTCGAGCGTGATCCCTAGGAAAACAGTTTTATCGACGAATTCTAGTTTCTCTTGATTCAATACTATCTCACAATCACTACTTTTGACATTAGGTAAAGAAAATCGTATACACTTAGTTTTTTTCCCATTTAATACTAAATTATTAGCAGTGAACCAATTATGGACCTGCATTAGGGCGTTATTAACGTCGTCAAAATTTGTAGCACTTCTTTCTACCTTAAAAATTAAAGAAGTATCGTCAGCAAATAACACCATTTGTGGTTGATTTTTTAATAAATGGAGTAGATCATTAATATACACTAAAAAGAGGAAAGGACCCAATATCGAGCCTTGTGGAACTCCCATTTCTCCATTTCATTTCATTTCATTTAAACTATGTGAATTGACACCATTTATTTGAACTTGCTGCTGCCTATCCTTTAAATAAGATTTTACTAGACTGAGCGCAAGTATTCCAAGTCCATAATGCTCAAGTTTCAAGAGCAAGGTTTCGTGATCGACGCAATCAAATGCCTTGGAGAGGTCACAAAAGATTCCTATGGCGTCTTGGGCCTCTTCCCACGCCGTAAATATGTGTTTTAATAAGGTGACCCCAGCGTCAGTCGTACAACGTCCCTTGGTGAAACCATACTGTTGATTGTGTAAGATTTTATTTGTGTTAAAATGAATGAGCATTTGATTAAGCATTACCTTTTCAAATACCTTGCTGAAAACTGGCAACACGGATACGGGTCTATAATTATTGGTGTCTTTACTGTCCCCGGATTTGAAAAGTGGTATTACCTTACTGTATTTCATTAAATCCGGGAAGACTCCTTGATCCACACACAAATTAAATATGAAGGCTAAGTAAGGCGCTATAGTGTCAATTATGGATGTACAGACTTTAATGGACATTCCCCAAAGATCTTCAGTCAATTTGATCTTGATTTGCTTAAAAGCTTTTATTACTGTTATGGGGTTAATAAGCTTAAAGTTAAATTCAATCGGGCAGACCGAAACGTTCGCCCTTACTAAATCAAAAGCGAGCGTGGGCGAGGAATTTAAAGTGTCAGTAGTTTTAATTGGGATACTGGTAAAGAAATTTACAAATTCTTGAGCAACTTCTTTGCTATCGCAAATGAGACCACGTGTCGTCTCCAGTGTATAATCAGAATTATGCTTTTTGTTCCTGTTCGTTTCATTATTGATAATTTTCCAAACAGTCTTTATTTTATTGTCTGCTGATTTGACCTTGTTGCTAATGTACGAGGCTTTGGCTGCCTTACAAGTGTTCTTAAAAATTTTAGAGTAAGTAGCAACATACTTATTAAAAGTTTCCGTGTTAATATAAGGCTTAAGGCCATATAGCTCAAAAAGTATTTCCCTACTTTTCCTAAGTCCTTTAGTTGCCCAGTCACTAAATAAAAACTTAGGGCAGATACTTTTAGTGCTCTTCTTAAAAGAATAATTGAACTCTGTTTGGACTACCGAAAAGAATTCTTTATACAAAATGTTAACATTGTTCATTGTAAGGTCCTGATTACTCAACTTACAAATTAAACTGTTATTAAAATTATTTAAATTAACAGATGTTATTGGTCTGGATTGTATCTGCAGTTTTTGTATTATGATGTTGGACTCAAAAGTTACGGTTTGACCGCTGTGATCGGAAGGGAGATAATTAACGATGGCTTTATCTAAATAGTCGCAGCAACAAAATACATTATCAATGCATATAGCTGTAGTTGTAGTTATTCGGGTTGGTTCTACAAACACATTTGACAAATTAAATGATTTAAACAAATTTAATAATCTACTGGTATTTGAATTATTTTCCAAAATATTAATGTTAAAGTCACCACAGATTTATTGCCAGTTGCAAGTTTTGCCAAAACATCTTCCATTACTGACTCAAATATAGAGTAGTTTTGATAATTTGGGGGTCTGTAAACGCACACTATAATATGCTTATCTAGCTCAACACAAGACAGTTCAATGCTATGTTCAACCGTTAGTTCAACTATGTCTTTACGAGTTTTAGATTTAATACATCTTTTAATTAGGATTAGTGAACCACCACGCAGCATTGATTTTCGGGTAAAACAACTGGCCACACTATAATTCTCATAATTAATTAACATTTCAGAATCTCTTAACCAATGCTCAGATATACAAACAATGTCAAACATTGTTTTTTCCAAAAACAATTCAATTTCCAATTGTTTCGAAGAAAAACCTTGAATATTTTGATGAAATAATTTCAAGGATTTCTGCTTAGCCCCTTTTTTACAGATAGCTAGTTTAGTGCTAGAAAATACCTTTTTGTTATTTTGTATAACTACACTGTTAGTGGTACCTTCTGTTGTCTTACAAACTAGTTTAAAATATTTGAGCTAATCACCTTAACATTAGTACTATTACTAATTGTGGTGCTAAATAAAGACGACTTCGACATACTAATTATGTCTGGGTTAATATTAAAAGCTAATAGCCTAGCTATTTGATGTCTAAAACTAATGGGCAGATACACAGTATCCCTAGTCGATCTTAGCTTATCAACAAAAATGTTGGTGTCAAAAAATATAAACTTGTCACTATGGTGACTAACTAGGAAATGCATGTAATTATTTAACATGTGAATGTCGTTGTTTTGCCTATTTGACAAGTGCTCAAAGTAAGGAAAAGCACACAAAATTACTTTCTTACAATTTAACTTCAAAAGTTTGGTGACACTATTAGTGATATCTTCTTTTGTAACATTAAAACTATTACCTATAAATACAGTAATAATGGCATTTGGATCAAATTCGTTCCTAGTTATTGAAGACATAATGTTTTTATAGGAAGTCTGAGGCATGCAATAGTTTTGAGAAGAATGACTCAGATTGATGCTAAGTAATTTTCCTAACCCTTTTCCAAAACTATCAGAAAACATAATGGAGCTAACTTCTGTCTGAACTACTTGCAATGAACCTTGTTCACTATCTGGTGGATCTTGATTGGGAATAGATGCCTGATCACTTCCTGACTGGGACGGCTCCTCCGTTGCCTTAGGTTGGAGAGCCTCAAGGTTGGATTCCTCTTGACAAGAATATTGAGTGGTGCTCAAAGTCACCGGGTCCACTCTGGCTGTCTCATCATTACACATTTCCACTAACTGGTTAGCAGCAAGAATGTGTTCCTTTATTTGGTTTTGAGAGCTCACATACTTAATATAAAGTAGATGTAGTGACTCTTCAAGTACCTCTATTCCAGATTGTAAACGTTGAGTGTCAATTTGATAAATGTTTTTACTATCCTCTAATTTAATTTCATAGTTTTTTAATTTATTTATTAGAAAAACACGTTCTTTCTTTAGTTTAATATTATTGGAACTGTGTTTTTGTTGTTTCCTGAATTTATTGCATTTATTTATTATTCTATTCAGTTTAGCATATTTTTTAATTTTATTTTGACTTACTTTATAACTATTATTATTTTGTTTCAATATAGAATCTTCAGTAAGATCTAAGTATTGTTATTAAGGAATTAGGGTTGCAATTGGTATTGAATAATTCACTATATAAGTTATTAGTTTCCTTAGCTAGAGTACATTCTTTTTGCTTCTGTAACTTAGCAATTCGTACATTTGCATGAATCAATTCTTCCTCTAGGTCCCTAACCTTACACAAAGCCTCCTCATATAAGTTACTGCAGTTATTGAAACCATCCGTGACCAACCGCAGTTTGTCCCGTTCATCGACAACATCCAGGTATTGTTGGTGTAGGTCTACTAGCTCCTGCTTTAAGCTTGTATTCTTGTAAACGACCTTCTCGACTTCCTTCTCACTATCATCTATTTCCTGCAACAGCTGTTCACATTTACTGTTTGAAGCCTTAAGGTCTTGAAGGGTAGTTTTCAATTTAAGCTCCAACTCCTGAGCTACGGCCTTACGGGTCATCACAGGCATGGTTTCAGGAATAAGTACTGAAAATAGAATTAAGTAAACGGTGAGAACTAATTAGAGAGCCTAACAAAAAATATAACATAAAAGGAAAGCTAGCAATGAAAGGAAAAATAGCAGAAGTTAGTATTGCTTTAAAGGTAAATGAGGAAGGCTGCTGAATCTAATTGAAATGCAACTGATATGATTAGATCAAGTACAAAGTTACATTGATTCTATTGTCTTATGATTTTATTTTGCTTATGTGGGTAGGATGCATAGATTTAAATTCTATTCTAATTCTAGTTTTGCATAAAGATAGCAATTGAAAACAACGATAGTCAACGCTTTTGTCGTTATGTACAATAGAACACTATTAGAATTACATTATTTTTATATTTCACAATAACAAGTTTCGTTAAGATTTATGTAGGTAAGCAGTGACTTAAGTCCAGTGAAGGGTGCATTATTACAGTATTGAAACTGTCATCGACTGGCAAGACAGTTGTCATCCACAAATATTCACGCCTTCATTTGGCTCACATGGAGGTAGGCAGGATTCAAGATACTATAGGTACATATTTTAAAAAAATCGTTTACTCTACGAGGTTCTATGTATATCATCAATACTTTAATAATCAAGCACCAATCCAAAACTGGTGTCCAATTAGAATTTCTTAACAGATATTTTACAACTTTCAATCCAAAACCACCTTACCTAACTGTGTAACCTTAGAAGCTCCAGTTGACCTAGTATGATATAGAGAATTAAATAGTAAATCATTTTTTCATAGACCAAAATCTTTCGAATTGAATTCGTTGCGATGGAATGGATGGAACAAGAAATGAGTACTTAAGTGGAAGTCTGAAAGTTGCACCGGTGACTGAAAAGTGGTGTGGACACCGGTTGTCATGGTATGGGCATATGATACGGAGGAATGAGGAATATGTCGCCAGTCTTCAGGTCCCGAACTAGGTAGAACCTGTACTACGGTAACCTGATGACTGATATACATACTTAAATACATATACACACCCAGACACAGGTCAAACAGGCATGATCACGCACACAAATGTTTGAATTGTCCGGGGATCGAACCCGAGACCAGCGGTTCAGAAGGCAGGGTCGCTACCAACTGCACCAACCGGTCAGTCAAAATAAGTGGAACAAAATGTCAGGAAAGATTTGAGTTTGAATGAGGATGGCTAGGGGAAGACCAAATACACGATGGATGAACTGTGTGCATGATGATATGGTGACCACCGAGATGACGACTAATAGAGAAGGAAGTATGGAAGAAAAAGACGTGTTGTGCCGAGCACGAGCACCTACATTGGGCTGACGGAGGAGAACGATGATGTGCAGGATCATCATTTCAACTAAACACCCACACACATTTTCTGTAGTCCCGCGTTCTGCGTTGTCCATTTAAGAAGTGTCTTGCACCACGTGTAGGTCCTGTATATGTTTGATCCTTAAGCCCCATCTGTTAAATTATCCACCAAAAAATTATATTGCTAACTTTAAAACAGTGTTTAATTGTTGTCACCACCGCAACACAATCCCCTTTGATATCTCGATCATCCCTTCAGGGCTAAACAGGGGCGCGCTGTAAACAATCTAAATAAAAATAAAGTTGCCAACAAAGTCATCAAAACTCATTAATGTTGGCAGCCCCGGCAAGCTTATAAGACGTGACCTTCATTCCAAATTACTTTGTCGCGTAAGGGACTTAGAAGGGTTACTACATTGATTGTAACTGTGGCTAAATAAAAAAATGGAGCAATCTAAATAATAGAAAAACTTTGTTTTTGTAAGAACATAAGATATCGCGATATTAGTTTCGCTTGTTTATCTGACCTACCGAAAACAAACGTTAATAACATTGCTTATTACACGATTTGTGAAAATAGCTTTCATTGCAACACGGCACAGCAATGAAAGCAGTCTAGAGCGAAATTCACCAATGAAACTGAAAGCGATCAGCACATTTAAACCGCGTTCAAGAACTGTCAGTGTCATCTGCTGGGGAGTTTATTACGCCTTCTTTTCCCCAGCTAAAGCACTAAGAAGTGGTGAAGGGCGGGCGTTTTGGGGGACTGTCTTGTGTAATTTTGACGTTCAAAAAGGGCTGATTCTCAGTCTAGTTGATATAAATTACTTTTGATTTGATCATTGTTGTGGAATATTGATCCTAACAGCTCTTGAACACAGTTTAGATGTGATAAACTCGTTCTGTTTCTTGATCAATCGATCTAAAGACTCAGCCTATCATATTCTCTGCTAGACATAAGCACATAACCCTCTAACAAGTGAAGTTCGGGGTTATAGTTCAATAGTAGATCTAATACGTACTATGTCGTAGGTAGTTTACCTAGATAGGTATCTACCTATCGGCATTTCCTTAGAAATGTTATTATGATTATGTTTTCAGGGATGTGTTATGTCCAATCTCGTTTGGATATGGCAGATCCCCTCTGAACCCCATAATTGATTGAATCTGGAGTCACTTTGGGGTAAATCCATTGTGGATTAGATACATCTCGAATCTTTTTCAGCTGAATATCTAATATTCGTATTAGTGCTACAATTTTACTGAGTCTTATAATATGCCACATTATGTGGGAGGATTTGGTTAAACGAATTGGTCCTAAATATATCTACTTACTTAGGTTGCTAATGCGAACCGGGGCAAGAATTTGATCGAAGATAAGTAGGTACGCCCAAACAATACAGCTGTGCGCTTTCGAAGTAAATAATAATATGATACTTAGCTAGTCTTGAAATCCGGAGGTTTTTAGTTGTAATCATGTTTAGCTGTTCTAATCGGGTGAAAGCCTCTTTTTGCCCACCTGATTAGATTAGAAGTTTTACTTAACGTTATTGAGAAAGAAAGCTAAGTAGTTTGGATAAGAAAGTTAGTAGGTACCTAGTGTCTATTTATTAGTAAAAAGCTCTTTGAAAAAGGGCTTGTCACAACAACTACCACTAGCCGACCAATTCTACAATTGTGTTTCTGCCGCCAAGCAGCAATAGGTACTGTTTGAAGGGTGTGTTTGCCAGTGAAATAACATACACATGAGGGATGGCAACTGTGTCACTGACATAACATACACATGAGGCATTGCAACTGTGTCACTGACATAACATACACATGAGGCATTGCAACTGTGTCACTGACATAACATACACATGAGGCATTGCAACTGTGTCACTGACATAACATACACATGAGCCATTGCAACTGTGTCACTGACATAACATACACATGAGGCATTGCAACTGTGTCACTGACATAACATACACATGAGGCATTGCAACTGTGTCACTGACATAACATACACATGAGGGATTGCAACTGTGTCACTGACATAACATACACATGCGGCATTGCAACTGTGTCACTGACATAACATACACATGAGGCATTGCAACTGTGTCACTGACATAACATACACATGAGGCATTGCAACTGTGTCACTGACATAACATACACATGAGAGATGGCAACTGTGTCACTGACATAATAAGGTCGGGGAAACTTTCTTTAATTTTTTATATAGGTACCAATTCAAGACTAAAAGTACGTGTGGCACCCAAATATCGAGCATTTTTGTATGTACCCAGACTTTCTCAAATGGGTTAAAACTGTTTTGTGGTCCACCCCTAACTCTTCAGCTATGTCCTAACTACAATTTTGCCGATCTTGCTTCAGGTTTTCCAAAATGGCATCGACTTTATCCGTAACATGGCGACCAGAGCGAGCTGCATCTTTGACATCATAATTCCCGGACTCTGAAAACGCTTGAACAAACTTTGTGCTACCTACTCTTACTGACACTGCGTTAAGTCCGTAAACGTCACATACCTATTTTTTTCGTGGGTTGTATCTGATTTTTCGCGGTTTGTTTCCCTTTTTTGTAATAAAAATTCAAAATGTGTTGAATTTCTTAGTTAGATTCACTCATTTTGGAAGAAAAACAATTGAAAATGGCGGGAAATCGTTTTTACGTTTTATTTTTCGTTTTTAAAATGTCATCCGTGCCGACGTGCCGACCTCATCTAGTTAAAAAAAATATGATTGACGTGTTTAAAGTGTTTGTAAAAACCTACTTACAGAAATAAAATCATTTATCATCTATTCAATGGTATCAAAACCAACAACTACAACTTTATACCTACAAAATACAAAAAAAAACTTTTTCCTTGACCTAATAAGTCCATATTTTCAGCCTGCCCTTGTTCCTTGGAGCGGGCGCAGCACGTTTTCTTCCATTCTCCCCTGTCAGCGGTCACTGTATCGTTCACTCCTCTTTCTTTCATATAGGTACTCCCTCCCACAATCTAGCCATCTTTTTTTTTAGTTTCTATCTCTCCATTCATCGACCTTTATACTTACCTAAATTTAGTATGGATTGCTACTGCAGCAATAGCTTTGGTTTTAGTTACCACCTGTAGGTAAGCCTGCTTTGTCAACCTATTTACTTAAAACCTTGATGACTTGACGGCAATCTTCTAATTTCGCGCCAATTTCGCAAGTAACCGAATCCAAGATGGCGTGTTTGTATTTATTTTTATTTGTCATTAGTACATCGCCGGCGGCAGGCATTAGCATTTAAATGAATTTCGGTCTGTCGGTGAGGAGGTAGCACAAAATTGTGTGATATTACGTGCTTGATATTCCCTGTGATAATAGACATATTTTTTTGTATGAAACTGCTTCAGAATACCAGCACTGCGGTATTTATTAATTAAATATCGCAGCATTATGCTGAGATGGGAGCCTTTTTGGCTTCGCACAGGTCATTTTTTTTATTATTTCCTTGTATTGTTGTTATTAATGTTAATTTTGTTAGTTTTAACTGATCATTACTTTTTTTTTTACTCTTTGTATTTCCCGTGCGTGTCCCAAATAAAATATTTTTGTTTATTTCTTTTCTTTTAATGTGTGAGAGAAATGTTTCATGAAACTTGGCAACTGAATTTGTCTTGAATGTCTACGTGCTTTAGATGCAGCGATAGTTTATAAGAAACGTTTTTCTACTATTATTCAATTTTAAATAAATTGGGCTGTTTGAGACCTCCATAAATAATTTAGTTACAACTTTTATCTTTAAGAGTAGGCAACATTTATTAGACACTCTGGACACTTATTTAATTGTTGATATTAATTATTAATTGAATTGTTACAATTTTTATTGACAACTAGCTTTTGCACGCGGCTTCGCCTGCGTGGAGGTCGGAAATTATCCCACGGGAACTTGTTATCGGTTAAAAAGTATCCTATGTCCTAACCCAGTTCATGGGCGATCCGTGTGTCAAATATCCAAATTCGTTAAGGCGAGAAAAGTTATCAGCCAGAAACAGTTTCGCATTCATAATAATAGGTCTTTAACTCTTTACCTATGAAGTTGCCATTTGAAACGTAATTTATGTATGGCTGGCAATAAATTCTAAATTCAAATAAATTATATAAAAAATATGGAATTTTATTTTGAAATGCAGTCTTTTATTTATTGATTTGTGTTTTATTTTCACTACATTTGTATTTTTTTCATCAATATGGACACGATAAAAATATGAGTAATTATGGAACACGAGTTCCATCGCGGTAGCAACGCCGCACAAACGGCTAGCTACATTAACTACGTGTACGGAGTGAACACTACAAACGAACGTACGTTTCATTATTGCTTTGAACGCTTCCGACAAGTAAATTTTGATCTAAAAAAATATAGACGTCGCGGGACGCCGGGCAGATGTTAAACATAGAAACTATTCTCTGGGAGTTTTCGTTCGACAACGACATCGGTTAATATTGTAGGGATTTATCAAAATCTTTCTCCAAACCAGTAGTTTGCAATCGTAAGCATAGATGACACTATCCATAATTGTAATGCTTGTGTAACGTTATGCTTCGCGATCACCACGCATCAGCCACTCAAACTCCCCACGCGTCAGCGTATAGATGTTTCACGTCAAAATTAACCCCGTGGTCGCCCGAAAACAAAAGGCAACAACAACGAATTGAAGGCGATAGTGGAAGCTGACGATACTCAATCTACGGCTGAGTTAGCAGCAGCTTTCATCGTTAGCATCAAAACAATATTGGTCTATTTGCGTCAAATTGGCAAGGCAAAAACACTTGATAAGTGGGTGCCGCACGAATTGAAAGATCGCCAACGCGACGAACGCGTTGAGATATGCCTTGCGTTGCTTAACAGACACAGAAACGAAGGAATTTTGAACCGCATTGTCACTTGCGATGAAAAATGGATTCTTTTTGATAATCGTAAGCGGTCATCATGTTGGTTAGACCCTGGTTCAGCACCTAGGCTATGCCCCAATCGAAAACATACCCCTAAAAAGTCATGGTCACTGTTTGGTGCTCTAGTGCCGGTATAATTCATCATAGCTTCTTACCAAATGGCACCAGCGTTACTGCGGATGTGTATTGTGAGGAACTGGACACAATGATGGAGAAGTTCGCAAATCTCCGGCCAGCCTTTGTGTAATCGGTCGTCCCCGCTGCTCCTACACGACAACGCTCGACCGCATACGGCACAACAGACGGTCTCTAAGCTACGAGAGCTAGGGTTGGAAGTTTTGCGTCATCCACCGTACTCACCAAACCTTACGCCGACAGACTTCAACTTTATCCAAAATTTGACCAACTTCAACACCCGAGAGGCAGTACAAAATGCCTTTAAAGCGTTTGTTGGCTCCCGTACACTTGACGTCTTCAAGAAGGGCATTGAAAAATTACCACTGTGCCGGCAAAGACGCATCGATAGCATGGGTGCATATTTTGATTGATCGAAATAAAAAATATTTATATAAAAATGACTTTAACTTTCTGTAAGTGTACTAAACGGCAATTTCATAGGTAAAGACCTTTTTTTTCTTTATTGAAAGGGCTTTATCGCTGTGCGATAACGTCGCCATGTTACGTCAGCACAATCACTTAACCTAACACTTATTTTAAACAAGAAATGCCTGTTTGTATAGCATCCTAGCTTGTTCCGATAAAGGGCAAGCCAGGATAGCATTACACCCTCCTATATCTAAGTTATTTAAATGGCCAAGGGCATCGAAAAATTTATCCGCATCGGTGTCAACAGGAAAAGTGCCCAAAAGGCTGGCAGCATTGCCACGTTGTATGGCGATGCTGATTCTTTCGCCAAAAAATAGGCCAGCCCTCAGGTCACACGAAGAGTCGACCAACCGCTAGGCGATGTCTCGAAAACGTAAGTGGGCACTCGGACCCCATGGCCCTAGTGTTTCAACCCCAAACGGCTCAAACACATAAGTCCCTAAAAGATGTGAGTTTCTGAGCCGTTTGAGGTTTTCCGCACCCGCAGCAGCCGCCCCAGCACAGCTCGCTGTGCTAGGAAGATGGGAAGGCGCAAGGGTGTCGACACACCTAGCATCCCACACCAAAGGCCTACCTACCTTCCAAGGCATTATGGTCATTCCGTCTGGTCTCTTTCCATCGTCGCGTGCCAAGCCTTTGAGTTCTAAGACAGCTAGCACCCCGGCGGTGACAAGAGCACGACGGATAATGTCATTGATGCTGGCGTGCCGTGCTATCCGGCCTGCGCTCTTATTGCAGGATAGGCCATGGTGTCCAAGGCAATCGACACCTTCACCGCATTGGCAGCGATGTGGAGCCACGCAAGGAGCGCCCAGACGCAGACAAGTAGCGAGCCGGAAGGTGGTGTCACCCACCATAGTGCCTATGTTGGGTGACGGTAGCGCCTGAAGCCAGATGCCCGACCCCCATTCACCCACAGCCAGCAGGCGGGCACGCTCAGCAGTATTGGTGGACGTATTAATAAGATTATTCCGTACCAACCTGCAGAGCGGCTCATCCCACTGCTTCTGGGAAGATGGGTTCACGGGCCGATCTGTATCCGGACAAGCCATTTTCCAGACATTTACCGCGTTGGTCAAGCACGGCACTTCAGAGTCCACCAGTGAGGGGGCTAAAATTTTCCTGGTTAGCTTTTCTTTTCTTTCCTTTGATTAACTTTTTATTTTTTTATATACTTGTACTTGTACATAGTATAGTTTTAAGACTTTTTAAATTATGTAAATATTAGTTCACCTGTAACTGATTTATTTGAAATAAATACCATAATTTTATGGCCAAGTAAATTAAATCTCAAGGCTTCATTCCGCACACACTACATCAAAACATGTTGCACATCTTCAACTACTCCACATTCTTCACAGTTGGGTGACGTTACCTTTTTCATCTGAAACCCGAACTTTTTTGATGGAATGCGACCGGAACTAAATCAACTCCTTTTTGCTAAGCAAACTTTGATCAGTCCAATTATACACTGGAAGCTTTTGTTGGATGGTCTTGTAACAAATTCCCTTCTATGGTGACTTCTAGTTAAAGTTTTTACTTCACAAAATCCGTACACTGCTGGTTTAACAATCTTATGTAATCTGTATTTTAAAGGAGGAATATTTACTTAATTTCCATCTGACACGGCTTGGTTTGCCAGCAGATCCTCTCTTTCGTTGTCCTGAATCTGTACGTGAGACGGGATCCACTGTAAAACTATCGTAATTGACCGTTGATCTAGTTTGAATATAGACTCCAAAATCGTGTAGGCTATCGGTACTCCTTGCAAGAACGATGTGCGCCGAGCCAAGTGTTGCAGCGAGCTCTTCGAGTCTGTTAGATTGAC
The DNA here is from genome assembly GCA_937001585.2 of Brachylomia viminalis. Taxonomy (NCBI): domain Eukaryota; kingdom Metazoa; phylum Arthropoda; class Insecta; order Lepidoptera; family Noctuidae; genus Brachylomia; species Brachylomia viminalis. The sequence goes on along the minus strand of OW443310.2, from coordinate 24,175,216 downwards.
AAACTTATCATGACTAATTGAGTTAATATAAGAAAGAGCCTCTGCTGTTGCAATTAACTCGACTAGCATAATGGAGATATTTGAGTCTATAGCAAGTTTGACATTTGTATTACATTGTGGATTCCAAACCGCCGCGCCACTACCAGCACTGCTCTTAGACTAACCATCTATGTAAATCTTGTGGAAATCAACTTATTCCTATACTATAAAATTTGTGCAGGTAAGTCTCAGACAGTTGCAGCCATAACGACGTTTAGGCTTAATAATATAGACGGAATATTATATATTGATATTCCTTATGAATATTGATGCTGCTGACCCATGTCCCCAAAGAGAACATCACAATCAACCCAACTGAGTGGACAGCAGAAGATTTAAGCTCATTGAGACCAATACAGGTTGCTTTCTACCTCTCCAATATTGAGAATGATTAATGTTAAAGGTTAACGACGCAATCAAATTAATCGCAATGTTCTCCCGAAAAGACATACCTACATTTTAGGCAGTATTTGCCTCCTAAAAATGTCCTACGAATATGCAATGGAGACAGATTTAATTCACTCTTCATCACGTGCTTCAAATAAAGCCACCAATAACACGAAGAGCTTTGTTTTGCGTTTTGTCCAATTAAGATAAATGGCACTTGTAACTACAATCTTAGAAAAAGCTACCATAGTTCATCTATATATTATTTATTATATAGTAAAATTTTTCGGTATATCGGAAAATTTTGTAAAACTGTAAATTCGTAAGATTTTGCTGAACATATTATACTGTGTTGTTTTGGTAGGTATTGATCCAAGCTATCACCCTCTGCAGTATGTCGTGCTATTTACTGGACACCCTGTATACATCGAGGTTATAGGTAACCAGTAATTAATATGTTTCTTTCGCGTTACAAGGAAAACAAGGATAAATATTTGTTTGTTTCGATTGAGAAGTATGAGGAATAAGCAACATAAGTTAATAGTTGCCCTACGCCCTACATAATCTACAGAAAAGCTCTCCGTTTACAAAAACTATCATGTAATACAATTCTTGAAAATACATTTCTGTTCATTTCGTTTCTTGGAATCCGGTTAGTATGAGGTAGATATTACTTATTAATAACATTGGTTTATTCAAATAATATGATGAACATAGCTAGTAATGATGTCCCGTCATCCCCTGTATGATGAGGGCTGCAAGTCTATATTGTCCTATACTATCAATTGTTGGAGGACCTCTTCTAATCTTAGATACTGTTCTATATTTAGTTTGGTTTTCGTAGAAGGCTACCAAAATCTAATAACAGAAATTAAATTATGTTTATTTCTGTATATAGATCTTATAAGATACTCTTAAACGTTAATTTTTTGGTCAACATTTTATAACTAGATGGCGCCGGATAGATTTCATATTACCTACACTTGTCATTAGACAAGCTGGACAGCTTTGCTGTATGTAAGTAGCTTTTTCTGCCTTAAATAAGATTAGTGGTCCTTTTCCCAATAGATATAGTTCGTATCAAAAGGTTTATTTCTAACTACCTGCCTAAACTTTAGCTTGCGACTTCATCTGCGTATATTTTGTATTTCAATACTTTTAATATAAATGTCCAGGGCGAACAGTAGCCATTGTCCTTCTCCAGGTACCAGGCTATATCTGTCAGAGAACCAGTGGCGAAGGGTGAAATATTGAGAGAGGTAAGCCAGAAAACTTAACCTTGAAAAGCATGTTTCCTCACAAAGCAAATAATCTGTCAAGCAGCAATCTAAAGCTATTAGACCCGCACATCCTACTGACCTGCTACTTTGTAAATCTACTTACTCTAAATTAGTAATTTCAACTTATTACACTATCTACTTACCGCAAATACCTAATTTCAACGTACGTCTATGTAATGTAACGACGGATAACGACCCATCCCGCTCGCGCGCACATATTTCCTATATACATCTCGCTCGATTATCCGAGTAAGACGCTCAGAGTCGGCTTACTTTAGTTCTAATATGGCGGGCTGGGTAGTGACCTTCAAGTGACGTCATGACGTTCTTTTGCTAAGAGATTTTATCGGCGAATAAGCCGATCGCTCCTGCGGTTTACTTTATAGCAATATGTTGTAAAAGAGCAAATTTTGTTGATTTAATGTCCATCAGTGTAGGCGTTTTGTAATTTTTCTCTACTTTTAAAAGTACTGATTGTGCCATTGAGAGAGTGGTTGTGTTCCAAACTTCTGAAGGGAAGCCGGTGGGAATGGGCTTATAAGGAGGCTGCGGCGCTGCAGAGAACATTACCATAATCGTCTTATGAAACAACACGTTCTTTGGCATAAAATCTGTACGATAGTTTCAGTTTTTATCAATTATTTAGGGAAGGTCAGCAGTGGGGCTGTGTAGGCTCACATATAACAATAAATATTATTATGTGTAATCGCACCACAGACAGTTCACGATGGGTCGCACAGTTTGCTGGATTGGTAGAATTTCGACTGGACACCAGTCACAGTGAAGATGGATGGTGGACCATGGTGGAAGCACTTAAATCATCATCAGCATCAGCCAATAATGTTCCCACTGCTGGGACACAGGCCTCCTCTCGGTGAGAGGGAGTGGGCCGTACCTACCTAATCCACCACGCGGGCCCAGTGTGGGTTGGTAGATGTCACATATCTTTCGAATTTTTGGTTCTAGGACATGCCGGTTTCCTCTCGATGTTTTCCTTCACCGTTTTGAGAGCAGTTGTGATGAAATAATTTATACAAAGTAAACCGCCTGTCTGGGTTCGAACTTACGACCTACAACTCGTAAGTCACGGCCGTCACCACCTAGTAGAAAGCGACATAAATCCACGAATATATTAGAAGAATATTCGTAAAATTAAATTAAATAAGTAAGGTAGGTACTATCTACATTTCTATTTGGATTTGTCCTCATTACGTTGGGAGTGGGACAGCTATTGTTCCCGGTTCCCGGACACAAGTGTTTCCGTTTACATAAGACGGTGCAGGAAAAACAGTTCCATGCTCTACAAATAGTAAGATTTCAAGTTGTTCCGTTTCTTAGGACGGTAGAAACTCTTACGGGTAAGGTTTCGTATTCTATTTTCTTTACTTGTTTTATTTGATCAGAAACATTGTAGGTACAGTTGTGGTAGCTACATTGTAGGGAAATTAATTGCTAAGCAAATAGACACTCGACGTCAATTTGCCTCGTTACAGCCATTTTATACAACTGTCAAAGAATGACAGTTGTGATTTAAATATTCTAACGGGATCAGGTTTGAATCCTGGCTCAGGCACAAGGTTTTTCAATAAACAACATGTGCCATTTTATTTTATTTCAAAATGAAGGTCATAGTTCCTTTGAGCACGTCACCCTTGAACCTGCCCTAGGTACTACATTGAAAGTTGATATTTAGACAATTGGTAATTTAATAATTTTGATATTTATACAATTCTTGATTTAAGTAGTACTTTTTTAATTTATTGTTTTTTTTCTGTTTAAATTGATTATATTAGAATCATTATTATTGTTAATTTAGGTCGTAGGCGGAATATGAAGAACTATTGTGTGTATTAAAAAATCTGATAATTACCATATTTCGTGCAAATAAATGAATCTATCTAACAATAGTTTGGAATTTAGCATTGATTTGCCATGACAACATCATGTTCGTTTACGTAATTGATATATTATATTCTTCTCCCTTTCATGCAGCTGACTATTTATTTTGGGTTCCAAAAATCGTCCCATAAGGTTTTGGTGCGGTACCAATGTTTTTCTTTTAAACTTCGACATGCTCTAACTTTGTACTCCCCCTCTACTGGAGCAGCTGACGCTCAGATCTCGCATGCACGGTGTTGTTACGATTTTCAGCCGGTATTACTACCGGCTGAAAATCATAACCGTATAAATAACTAATAATAAATAGTAATACTAAATTAAATATAATATAAAATCATAACCATACGGCAGTGGCGTTACTTTGAAAAAGTTATTATTATAATAATTATTAAACTAATAAATTAATAATTAATAAATAAATAGGGCAAAACATAGCGCACCTACAATAACCTAAGATCTTTATGTAAATAAGTACCTATGTTTCACAAATAAACGCTCTGAATCTGAATAGGTAATAACTTGTTCAAAGTAAAGTAACGCCACTGCCGTACTCAAACTCAAAGCATTTATTTCAATTAAACCATTTATAAGCACTTTTGGACTGTCAAGGAGTCGGTCAGATACAAAGAAGAAGTTGGTTTCTGTCTATTCGAATATTATTTAATAACTAGCATGGTGGAAACTAAGTTAGTTCGAGGGAAAATGTCTCGTCTTAGTCTTAAAGTAAACAGGTCGCGTATCGAAGGTACGAGACTGCATTCGAGGCCTAGATAGGAAGGACAGTATGCAGGAATTGAGACTAGCTGAACTCCGGAGAAAGATACGCATAATCATCTTCCTGGCCTGGTCTCATGTTACCTACTTGCGGTCGGCGCAACACGTTTTCTTCTTCCATTCTCTGTGTCAACCGTCACGCTATCATTCAGCCTTTCTTTTTCATATCATTCCTCACCAATCCATCCATCTTTTCTTTGGCTTTCCGCTCCCTCTTCGTCCATTAACATTTATATTCATCACTCTTTTATTGACATGCGTTTCTTTCCTTCTCATCACCTGCCCCTACCTAGCCAAACGATTTCCTTTTAACTTGTCTGTCACTGGCGCCACTTTCAAACTTCCCCTTATAATATACCTGCTCATTTCTTACTTTATACATTTTCGTCACTTTAACATCTATCTCAACATTCTCATCTCAGCTGCATACAATCTCTTGTATCCGTCTTCTTCAAGGGCCAGCATTCTGATCACTATATTACGACACATATATTATTACGGAATTGTAGATTTTCCGCTTTAATTAACTTGGCATCCGTGGGTCGCGGTGACGATGTAGCGCATGAGTGGGTTTGAACGGCTCAGCGCAGCGCGCGTTCGTCCACCTTGGCTGGATCTTTTGTCCGATCTAGCTGTCGTGACGCGAAGTTCACGCAACCTTGTGGATAATCCTTCAGGATTAGCGTAATAATTAAGTACTTTCCTGTGTATCAACTGTTAAACCTGTGGTTCAACCTATAAACAATAAGATTCTCTTCTCCGTGTAGTGATCTACCTGTGTGTGTCGAACTCATGTGCCTTTGTTCCGTGTAAATGTGTCTATATTTTGTGTAGGAACAATAATAACCGTGAGTAGCAAACGACAATATTTTATTTGCTACTGCTCACCCTCAGTGTGTTTATATGATCTGAGTGCTCGCCACACTAGCACAATAATTAGTGTACAAGAATCGCTAAATATGCATAATTTAAATTATAATTTATATTTATAAATATTATCTGTACAAAACGTAGAGAATAGAATAGAATATCTCTCTCAACTCTTTATTAGGTACACCAAAAAATTACAGATAAGTATAAATGTAGAAATTTTACACACACAATTTTTATTTTTGTAGAACCCCTAAAGGAGTACATAATTCGACTTGCACCACAAATCGCTAAATGCTGTTAGTGCTAAACATAATTAAAACATCATTCTGTCTCTTGTTATCTGAAAACTATTGACAGAAACAGAACGATATTTTAAATTCGTTTAAAACGCTTCTAAACTTCGCGAGAAAGGATATTGATGCGTCCATTTTCACCGTCATTTAGAGAATTAAAATAAAGAAACGTACTTAAAATAAAGAAATCTCAATGTTTTGTCTGGTCGTAAAAACCGTGCGAGGCAGGGGCGGGTTGCTAGTTCAAAATATGGGGAAGATGAACTAAGACCTAACCTTACAATTTGGTCCTAAATCTCGGATAAACTCGGATTAAATTGTTTCATGTCGTACAAAGGTAAGATCCTTTTAACATCAGTGATGGACAATCGGACTACTTAAGTCTTAGAGCATTAAACCAAAGACTTAAGTACTTACAAATCTAAAAGAACCACGCGTGCTTTCCTAACTTTTCAGAATCACAAAATCAGACGGTAACGATCTATTTCATTTGTTGTCATTAAGTAGTTTTTTTTTAAGTCAGTGTTATTAATTGCTAAGCCAATTGACTATGGTTCGTTTTTCAAATTAGAATTGTCATGACAGGACAGTTGTACGGACGGACGGTTGTACTGCAAACGGCAAATTGATATAGGGTGACAATTTGATAAACAGTTAATTTCCCTGACTTCATGTTATGTGGGTAAGTAATAACTCACTTATAAGAAAGAAAGAAAATGCGTTTATTTGCGGTAAACATGACGCAAAAAATAACACAAAAAATATGAAAAGGTTGAGGGAAACATGCGTCACATCCACGCAAAACGGCTATCGCTCAGCATTATGCCGCGACCCTATGCAAGACAGAGCCCCAGCGCTGGTTTTCAGCGACAGCCCTTATAAAGTCCACTTACGTCGGATCAATAACGGTGTAATGAAATTAAACTGTTACGGGCTGACACAAGGTCACGATAACCAATAGACGATATCACTACATTATAAAACAAAGTCCCCTCCCCGTCACGTATGTCTGTCTGTCTATCTCTTCGATCAATAATAGTACTATTATTGATCGAAGGTCTATCTGAACGCAATACTTAGGCTCAAAAACTACCGAACGGATTTGCATACGGTTGTCACCAATGGATGGTGGACACGAGGAAAGTTTGGGTGTACCTATAATTCATTAGAGTTTTGTATAATTTTTTTTTTATAACGTTGGCGTTAAAAAAATTGGCTGAAATATGACGATAATTATTGAAGATTTCGGACAAAATCATGCCAACTATGAGCTTTACTAGCGTGTGCCGCGTAAACCAATAGAGTTCTAATAATTACGACAACAATGTATTACGGAATGCATACATTGTTTACCTAGATTAACACACAGGGTTACTTTTAGTTTTAATCCCGGTAGTAAGTTCCCGAGAGATATTTTCCGACAGCCACGCGGGTGAAACCGCTAGCAAAACCTAGTACAAGATATAATTGTTAAAGGGCTGGAGCAGATCTCACAAAGCGCAGCGCAGCGTGGTTTTCACTGCCGAACAATTATGAACATTGCAATCATTAAAACAAAGTTGAAATTCAATAATCTTCCTCAAGCCCGCGAAAGGATAAAACGGACAGACAAACAGCTATTTTTTCGACTTTATTTTGGGAGGTAAAAGGGTGGTAATTGTTTGACTGTGAAAAGCGCGCCGCGCTGCGCTTCGCCAGGTCTGCGTCGGCCCCGCGGCTCAGGTGCTAGAATCGGTCCGTTATCAGTGGAAACCAAACATGGGTCTGCAATTCACGGTCACGGTACCAATTTTTGATTATTATAATGTTTGTAATATTAATCATTGATAATTCTCCAGCTCTACACGGCACGTTATCACCGTTGTGGATAGATTCGATACGGAATACTGTGGCTTATAAATGTGCGAAAATTACATTGAATTATATACAAATATCGACCGGGTCTATTATTCTCTTTCAAGACACCGGTACATTATACAGAAATAGAATGGCTTGCACTTCGATCGATCACTCATACAATCACCCACACGTGTTAGAGTTGACTGTAAGTGTAGAGAGTAACTGAACTGTTATTTTCTTTCTTTCTTTCTTTATATAAATATGATCTATTGCCAAAAATGTTTGTCCACGCATCACTTCAAAGCGGCTGCACCTATTTGGCAAATTGTTTTTTTTGGAAAATCCACCGAGAAAGTCGGAAATAATGCTACTTTTGTATGAAGTTCACCCCGTCGTGACGCCGGGCACGAACAGCTTGTAATAAATAAATATATTCTTATCATCTGCCTGAATCGTCTGAAACCTTCCAAGTCATCACGCTGGCGTGGGAATGGGGCAACACAGGTTGAAAAAAAAGTCTGCTTACCCTTTTCCTAACAATGTTGAGATCGGCTTCCATGCAGTCATTATGAAAACAGAAGCAGCGGAACACGCATTTTACTTGCAAGGACTGCCTATTCGACCTCCACACACAGTGACTAGCTATCATTGTCCCACCCTCTTGATATACTTCTGAGTCGGCTTACAGAGCCCACGATTGGGGGATTTAAAAAGTTTGTCAGAAGTCGATACTATTTTGCTTGCTATAATAATTATAGTCAATTGACCCTAATTCGCTAGTTTCTTAAAGTTGCACAAGTACTGTATGTATTTCTTGATTTAAAAATAAGCATCAATTTCTGGGATGTCATGAAAGGACTATCTTTTTGGTAAGGCAACGGAAAGACTTTTTATGAATCCGACAAAACCTTTGTGAAGCTTACCTACTGTGTCTTATTTTAACGATGAGTTTTCCCATTTCATGTTTAAGGAAAAGAGGATAGGTAGCTACATTTATTATTATTGATGATTGATGTATTGGGCGTTTTCTTGTCTTGTTGGTTGTTTTTAAAAATATTCAATCTTCCATCTAATTTGAGGCCAAAAGACATTAAAGACATCATCTGTAATAGCCTTTTCACAAGTGTTGAGGTCGGTTTCTAGTCTAACCGGATGCAACTGAACACCAGTATTTTACATGGAGCGACTGCCTATCTGACCTCCACAACCCAGTTACTGGGTAATACGATACCCTTTGGTGAGACTGGTGGTCAGACTTCCGGGCTTCTGATTACCTGTAACGACTGTCAGATCCACGAATGACAGCCGGGACCAACGGCTTAACGTGCTTTCCAAGGCACGGAGGGTCTTGGTATGGTCACCATGATCGGTCGAGCCGTGCGGCTGTTATTGCTGAGCCACAAGCCCCCTTTTTGACAAGCGCAATTTCTGAAAAGTGAAACTTAAGAAATCCGCAGCGACATTGTGTATATAAGAACTCGCACTCGCAGTGGATTTGATCTTGCTAGTAGTTTAGTCCTACACGATCTTCGAATTCGTCTTTTCGGTTGTGTCGATGCAGTTCTAGCAGCCGATTTTGCTGAAGAGAGCTGTAATAGTGCCAATCTCTAGCGTCAGCTGGAATGACAGTTCACTTCACCTAAATATTCACGGTGTAATTTGTACAAAATGGATTGGTAGGTTTATATTTACAGTTGACTCTAGATACCTACTTACCTTAAAATCTAGAAAAAAAAAAAAAAACATATCTGAGTCAACCCATTTCTCTCCCTTGTCAAACATTGCTCAACACAGCATTATACACACGTCATACAACGCATCGATAAATCCGGAGATACGTTATCTTGAGATAAAGCGTCGATAACGAATTAATATACGTTTACTAGAGCAAGCGTGTCCGCGTTGTTTACTAGCTCGGCGACCAATCAGAGATATCGATTTTGTTATTGTTATAGACGTGGTACGCCTGCCTTCTTCGTGTTCAGACTATCCACGCGAGGATCTGAGGTAAATCTTTTGTTTATTTTAATTATTGATCGGTGAATATGACAGGGGTCCTGTCATATTCACCGTTTTGTTTGAATTGTTTTATGGAAGAGTGTTTATCGTGGACATAATAATTTTTAGAATACATATTACTTTTGCCTCTACCAAACCGCAAAGCAATTTGTTGGCAGATACCTATAGATTTTTGTATTAGCTATCAAGATATGTTGTTTCGTGGGTTTGAACTGAAACAGGCCCGCATTTGTGGATTACAGATTTACAGCCCACTCCCTCTCACAGAGTAGATAGATATCTGCCTGTGTCCTTCCCAACAGTGGGAACTGTAATATGGTGATTGATTATAGGAGCTTGTGTACCTACTTATACATTCTCGTTTATAACTGATGGAACAATAATAATGCACCTAAGTACCTACATATATATCGTGTAAAAAGCGTAGATGGCACAGTTAATGAATCTTCTACATACATCCTTTGTCGTGATATCATTTAAAATTCTCCTCTCTATCTCTCTTTAATACTTTTAATATTAATATTTAAACGAAGCTCTGATTATTAATGAACGTGCACGCATTTCCATGTGCATGACTGAACTACGCTCGTCAATGTCATGTGTAATCGCAAATGTCTCTTGAAACTAGCTTAGTGCAACAGTGCCTGGATCACTGGTCCTTCAGTGCGGATACATAACTTTAGTCTGTTTCAAAAGTATCTCATGAAAGTGTAAATAAAACCTGTTCAGGTTAAATTCGTGGGCACAGTTCCTTAGCAACACATTCATCTGTATTTACAAGGTTTTAACTTTAGATATCTCATCCCTTTTTCCGAATAACATTTTTATTAAATTGTAATTGCTAAATTATGCATGAAAAATGAGGTTATAAAATTAACCTCATTATTGTCAAACGAAAATCATCTTTTGATAAGCATTTCGGATGTTTTCAATAAATCTCTCAATTTGTAAGTGGCCCTACAAATTGGCATCCGCAGCTACGTTTTCTGATCCATTTGCTTCCATTTTTTTAACACGCTTGCATTAGTTTCGATCGTATTACTCGTAGGAGTAGTCAGGGAGTTATGTACGCCATTAGAACTACTGTTCTTAGCCGTGCATTGAGACATGCATGGTTTGCTCTTTGAGACAAGCATATGACTAGCTTAATTTTTTTACCCGTTATAATCCGGCTAGCCACAGAACCGACTATCGACAGCAGATAAGGCAGACATTTGAAAGATCTACCGTGGGCACTATGGTTATTATTGGTTATAACTAATAAATTTAATTTAACATTTAGGAAAATAGTAATTTATTCAAAATTAAATATAAAATAGCGAATTATAAATTAAATATAAAAAAAGAAATTAATTTTAATTATATTTACATGTGTATAGAATTGTGATTTTATCTTTGACCTTACACAATACTTACGGTCAACGATATAATATCAAAACTCGCACACGCACACACACATACACATATACGTATAAAATAGAAAGAGACAGTAAGAAAGAGAAAGAGAGGAAGATCGCTTGGATGGGGCATAACGCTGTTCAATCTGCGTAAAAGAACTTCGTTCCAAAAAAAACAAAAAAAAAACTTTTGTAGTTTGCCGCACAAAAAATAGAAAATAAATAATTGTTTAAAAAACTAAAAAAAAAACACGCTTTTGTAGATAATTGAACTAAAAAGTAGAAAATAATACTACTGAAGTAATGTCGAGGCACTTGAGAATTAAATCAAGGACCAACGGAGATAGGGGAAACGGGTCTTGGCAGCATCCATATACAGTTTGGAATAGTAGTCTTTATGCAGGTTGCCAACATATTTACCCGGTTTCTATCGCCAAAACCCAATCTCAGTAGTTTTTACGTGTCTCCTTCGCCAGTCAGTGAAGGCTTAGTAGTGGTCAAGAGTCTTGGCCAGGTCTAGAATCAAGATCTAGAAATTTTTCGCCATAATTCAGTTTATACTTGCATTTGGCATGAGTCACATAAGTGCAACAAATATCCTTGATCTTTAACATCGACTGAGTACCTACCTACTATCAGACTATCACTCCAATCTTTACTTGAGTAATCTTTAATATGTCTATAACACGAAATAGTTTGTTCGGTTTATTCTGCCTTTGAAATCCACTTCTAGGTACTTACTTAAGTAGCGGTGTATTGTATTGGTACCGCCGACCGATTAAAATAGTCGACCGCATCGATTCCGAATAATAAAGTGTTTCGTTGCAACTTACGATACGAGGGAAAGAAGGCAGCTGTTTCTTTACATATTATATGATCAGGTTAAGGGCACATTGTAAATTCAATCCGCTGTGATTGTTAAGCTTTTGAAAATGAACAAGTAGTCTTCAAGTCAAGGATGCCCCATGTTCTATGGGATGGATCATTATTATCTTCCTGCCCAAATCGTAATTTATTTGGAGTCAGGATAATATGCCTTCTGCTTCCTTACATCTAGTCTAAGGATAGATATGATAGAAATAAAGATGATGGGCACGGTGAACCTATACACGGGTTCTGACCAGGAAAATATGGAGGAATGGTTAGGTATAAGGTTAATTACGGAAAAAGAAACATTGAATATGAGGGTGTTAACATGTACAATAAGATACCGATGGCTTTAAAAGAACAGAAAAGTATGTCTGCGTTTAAAAAAATAAAACAAAATGTTCAATTCGTCAGTAGGTACGCTGCCTCTAGTATGTTGTAACTTTTACTTTTGTATCCGTGTTTGTTCGGTTGGTGATTTCATTGTGTTAGGTGCCTACCCGCTAAAAAATATGTTTTTTCTGTACGCTTGTTATTTGAACATAAATTGTAAATCTTGTTTCTCAGTAAGTGAATTTTGTTAATTCTTATGAGAAAATAAAGTTCTTAAACCTGATAAGAACTCTATGAAGGTTTTCGCTAAACGATCTTTTTTAGCGATAAGACTGTCCATTTTGTCACCCTATTATTCGCTTAATTAATATGATCCCTTTTTTATATGATGTATAAAAAGTATTCTGTTCTTTTGGTTCTCTTAAATTCATAAAAAAAATACTTTGGTTGATGCACAGATCAAAGAATACAAGTATTTGAAGGAAATTCGTACGAATACGAAGCTGTCTTCGTGTGTAGACGTTGTTTTGTTTTATGTAACATTTTTCTACCAATGACTGAATAAGTTATGCAGCACCCTGAATGAATAGGGTACTGCCAATAACGTATTCATTGATGATATTTGGTAGTGGAAGTCATTACTGCAGTCACGATTAAACTTATTGAGGGTAACAAAGTTCAGGGTTGGTGGCGCGTGATTTTTTAATAGGTACTTAGTTGAATATTATGTGGTCAGGTTTGCGTACAGCTACTAAGACAATCACTTAGTAGATAATTTTATTTTATTTATGGATTTCTTCCTATTTTGCAATATTTACTTCCGAATAAAAAAATGGAACCTCTAAAGGATCACTTGTGTGTCTGTATGTCCGTTTGAGAGCAAATTTACTCCATAACTACTAGTCTTAAATAGGTAGACCGATATAATTGAGTAGTACACAATATATGAATTTATGTGACCCAGACACGGACGTGTAACGTACATAAATGTATTTTGAAAATGGGGGTCACTTTTGGGGCGCCAATAAGAAAATTGTACCGTGTGACATATTAAATGAGAGGGCTGGTTGTGAGGGTGTCAGTTTCTTTTTTTTATAATTTAAGACAATTTATTAATGTGATTTAAGAAAATATGTGAAAAACCATGTCTTCGAAACTATTGAGCCTAAAATTGAAAAAAAATACAGGAAGCAGCTCTTTACATAAAGACTGTTAAAGATTAGGTAGCTAATTAACTTTTCTCTTTCGTTTTGTAGCTACAGGGATAATTGTAAGAGAATGGGGACATCGGAACCAGCTCTTGATTTTCAGTTGGTTTATTAGACGGTCGTTGGCAAGCGGTATGGACGTTTATAGAAAGAATGTTGACTGACATTCATAGGTAGAATTGTTCAGGGGAATCGATCGAATAATGTTTATATAATATTCATTTGTATGTAGGTAGGTGCTATACAGGGTGGCAGAAACATCGACGTGCAAAAAGTAACCATTATTTCGACACATGATTTTAGACTCTAGACCTCTAGCGTAGAAATTTTTCCTCGAACTCATGTTTGGTAGAGGACAATATCTCTACATACACACTTAATTAAGAAGATACTTCTAAGATAACTAATTTGTTCTATGGGTAAAGTTCTTCACTAAAGTTCTGTAATGATGATTATGATTCTTTCTTTTCTTACGTAATGACGTGCATGTTTCGGGGTTGCCTGGCGAGTTTTAATAAAAACGAACACAGTCCGTCTTATTACAAAACGAGTTCTAACTTTACCCCAAGCGCAAACCATCGAGCCAGTTGTTGTATTTTGAAACTTTATTTCGACACTTGAAAAGTTCTTAAATAAAAATAGACAGCTTAAGACGCTAAAAGTCAAAGAAAGTCAAAATGTTTATTGCGAACTAATTGTACACTGTTGGTGTTATGTTATGTTAGTACTGATGACCCTTTTACAAGCATTGCAATTATCATTCGCCTATCCAGCATCCTAAATTAGCATGCATTCAACATTATTATTACTTAATTATTTTCTTTTGTATTAGTGCAATAAAATGGAGAATTTATAGTTATGTCAAAATTAAATGTCAAGTATAATGAATTTTATACAATAATAATTATTCAGCAACATTAATATTGTTACTGATTTTTCAGTTTTAAACCTGTTGGGCAACTCATTTACTTATATATTTTTGTTGCCATATAGTATGGGCTATCACTTAACACTTTAATTCTTGAGGATGGAGCACATAACCTCTTTTTAACCGACTTCAAAAAAGGAGGAGGTTCTCAATTCGTCGGAATCTTTTTTGTAATGTATGTTCACCGATTACTCGAAGACGCCTGAACCGATTTGGAAAATCATTTTTTTTTGTTTCAAAGGGTAGGTACTTCATGCTTCCCAGGTGGTCCCATTTAAATCTCATCGAAATAGGTCATGCAGCTTAAAAAAATCAACAATAAATTATTTTTAAATAATAAAAAACCGCCTTCAAACGAGCGTGGACTTGTAATATGATGGTTTATGAATTGGTGAGGGGTAGGTACCATAACTAAAAAGAGAAATATAAACACCTTTTTTACATAATTTTTTTTTTGGAAGTCGGTTGTTTTTTTTTTTTTGAAAAAAAGCTTTTTTATGGCGAGTGTTGACGTTGTGCGTATCTTCTACTTTAGTGAACTTCTCGATATTTTTAAGAACAAATAAGCAAATCTGATATTTTATAAAATATGGCTTGCAGCTCTCCGTATTATCTATTTGGGCTAGAATTATTATACACTTCTTTGCATTATGAATAGTTCATCTACGTTAACACTATTTCCCCACAGCATGACGCCATATCGCAGCCATGAGTATGCGCATGCGCAGTAAGCAGCCATAGCCGTTTGTGTGTCATGTCTTTGTTTAATTTGAAAAAGAACCTAAGATAATCTGGAGAGTTTTATTTCATATGTTCTATGTGTCTATATGTATGCCAAGTAGGCTAAATGTAATAACTTCTTCCATTTACATGTTTCTGAATGTTGTTTTTAGTATGAGGTGGTTTTTTTCTAAGATCTAAATTGTGTTATTTTAGTTCTATTACTATTCATTTCCAAGTCATTGATCTGGAGCCAAGTACCCAAGCCAAGTAGTAGCTCGGAAACGGTGCGTCGTAGGGCCATGCTTCTCAGAACCTAAATGGCTTCTATGGTCAAGGTCAACCCGATACTGCAATAGTTATAAAATTTTCGAAAATTTGTCTTATGGTCCAATAGTCCATTATCTTTGACAGTTGTTTTGTTTATGAGCGGTGGGTAGTTAGTAAATAGTAGGTCAGTGCAAGTGGATGGTGTCTTGGTTACAGGATTTGTTGCAGGATACTTATTATGTTTTCATAAATTTTAAGAACTCTAGAGTCTGTTTATTTATATTGTACACGTTTATGCTTAGTCAGGTTAAGGGTTTAACGTCAGTTATTGTAATAATTCGAAGTTCAATTTTGTCGGATAAAGTTCGGAATCCTTAAAGGGCTCGATGGATTAAACCTGGGTCTAAAGTTAAACCTGGTTTTGTAATAAGACCGAATAATGTGTTCGTGTTTCAAGGCCCGTTTACACGACCTAAAACGAATCTAAACGATTTTAGGGATTCTAAATTCGTTTAGAGTTAAACGCTTTTAAAACATAGTTCTGTTTCTGTTTTTGAAGATGAAAGAGACAGAATGATGTTTTAGATATTTTTAACGCTAAACGCATTTAGTGTGCAAGCGAACCTTAGACTCGATAGGCTAGTTACAAATGTTGGTTGCTCAAGATTGGAAGTACACATAGGCGTACTTCCAATCTTGAGCAACAAACATACCTCCATCTCCTTCCAGCTGATCATCAGCCACCGTCACCATGTTTGAGGGCGCGGTCGCCGGCATCCTGAACCGGCTGCTGGGCAAGTACGTCCAGGACCTGGACACTGAGAACCTCAACGTGGGCATCTTCTCCGGAAATGTCAACCTTACTGATTTGAAGCTTAAGCCTGAGGCTTTGGTAAGGAACTCATCCATTCATCATCCATTGTACAGCTACATTAATAAGCACTATTCTATTTTACTTCAATACCTACGTATAATTTGTACAAATCTTTAAACCTGACTTGGTTTCCGTACTTCGCGTCGTTTTCGGGTGACCACTGCAAATCAGCGCTGTTTTATGGGTCTCCCATAGCACAGCATCATGCTGAGTGGAAGCCTTTTGGTCACAGTCACAACGTGCAGCTGCCAACTGTGTTTGTGTTATTTTTTGCGTCATGTTTACCGCAAATAAACGCATTTTCTTTCTTTCTTTCTTTCTGTTCTGTGCTCGTGATCACCTATACATAGATCAGCTTTTTTATATTCGAGTTAACTTATCTATTTTGGATAGACAATCATGTTTCTGTGACAAATTCACCAATTTTTCATTCTTTTTTCTTCCTTTCATTTATTTCGTAGATTTTGCTTTTACTTTAATAA
This sequence comes from Brachylomia viminalis, assembly GCA_937001585.2. Taxonomy (NCBI): domain Eukaryota; kingdom Metazoa; phylum Arthropoda; class Insecta; order Lepidoptera; family Noctuidae; genus Brachylomia; species Brachylomia viminalis. The sequence continues at coordinate 24,158,734 of OW443310.2, read as the reverse complement.
CCATCGTAGGCATTTTCCGTATTATGGCTATATGGATCTGGTGTATCTAATTCTTCAAGTATCGCTTAGCTTAGGAATAATCAATAAGCAGCTAGATGACATCGCTTATTACCTACGTGTAGGTACTAGTTATATATATAAACAATACCAGGCAGTCACATCGACGCGCAACCTATGTATTACCATGGATTCAGTACATGATTCTGAAACTTGCCTTGAAATTTGTCGTCGGTTATTTAAAAAAAAGTTTGCTGTTCCATATATTTTGACCGCGTAATTGCACTTTTCTATCAAACAGCAGAATCTTTTTTCGGATAACCGATCAAAGATTTCTACGCTAGGGGTGTAGACTCATGTGCTGAATTCATGGTTGTAGTTTGCGCGTCGCAGTCCTACCACCCTGCACGTATATTTCAATGTAACTAGAGTGACACTTACTCAAAGTTTCTTTTATGTTTTCAGTACGAGCTCGACCTACCAATAGATGTGAAAATCGGCACAATCGGCCGCATTTGCCTCCAAATACCATGGTCAGGCCTTTACACCCAGCCTGTCGTGGTCAACATCGAAGATGTGCTGGTCCTAGTTGGGCCAGCCATATCCAACAGTCATTTTGATCCAGAAAGGGAAAGGCGGCTCACTAGAGCTGCCAAACGAAAGATTCTCCAAGACTTGGAAGCTGAAAGTGAGGTCCTTAAAGGTCCTCAGAACTTCTTCGAGCATTTGTTCACAGCGATTGTGAATAATCTCCAGATTTATGTGAGGAATGTCCACATCAGGTATGAGGACTCCATCAGCTCTAAGGATGGGCCTCTCGCGTGTGGCCTCTGTCTTCAGAGCTTGTCTATTGAAACTACAAATAGGTAAGTCAGTTGTTTTGTGATTGCCATTTCTTTTTGATCTGATTTATCATTGCGGATAAGCCCAGTACTCAATAATTTATTGCATTCCACGGCGTGTACTTAGCTAATAACTTAAAATGTATTGTAATTCTGTCGGGCACAGCCAAGTAGCAGAAGAGAGGAAGATTTAAAACTTAAATTATCTATTCTTAACTATATCTAATGTTAGTAACATTAGATATGTATGAGCCAGTTTTAGTTCCTAGCTTTGACTAATTCTTTGTATCAAGAGTAACACTTCTGCGGTTTGAAGTAGTGGCATGACCTATGGTACCTTTCCATCTTCCAGCAAATGGAAACCTTCAGTGACTCCAGCGAACGCATCTACGGTGTATCAGATGATGCGCATAGAATCCATGTCGGCCTACTGGAACCCGACGGCGACTGCCCTCGATGACAACGAGACCGCCCACATCACACCGATGCAGTACTACAACTGGAAGCATTACATGCTCACTGGACTTGACAAGTTCTCCATGCATCATGAGGACTTTGAATTTTGTGAGTGGAATTTTAGGTTGATTGAAATAAAGAAAGAATATACACTTATATATTATAGACTAAAAGGCACACAATATGTATATTCAGCAAAATAAAAGTGTATTCCGCCGTAAGAAATTATCATTAATGATAATTTCTTACGGCTTAATAATAATAATAAATAATCTTCACGGCTTCGCCAAATAGGCCCAGTTCAGCAAAAATGCCAGACAACTAGTGCCTGACGCTGGTTTTCAACTGAAGTGCCAGGGTAATAATAACTCGAAGACGGTTCTTGTGTAAACAATGGTTAACTAAGATACCACACCGTGTTTGGCATCCGTTATGCTCTGCCTAAAGTGTCCGGTCAGTGTGACTGTGATGGTTATTGCATCAGTGATAATTTTGGTTTTCGAACTCTTAAACGTATCAGATTGAGGAAGCTCCTCTAAATATATGTCGTAGGATAATTTGATACTTCGAATCTTCGCGAAAATCCTAGGAGTTTTGCGAAAACGCGGATAATTAGACATAGGCGAAAAATTATCAAATCTTACTGGACAAAGTCAGGTTCTAACATAACCTAACCTAAATTCTAATTATCCGCGTTTTCGCAAAACCCCTAGGATTTCCGCGAAGATTCGAAGTATCAAATTATCCTACGACATATACACTAACAGACAAACTAACTTCTGTTTTCAGTATTGAAACCAGTGACTTGTAAAGTGAAGGTACTGATAAATCGCTCCGGTGAGGCACGCGTTCCTCGTCTACTGTTGGATGCAGTCCTCCAGGATAGTGCGCTGCAGCTGTCCCGGCGGCAGTACCTATCAATAAATAACCTGCTGGCTTCTTTTGACAGGATTAAGCTGAATAGGTGAGGATACAACTTTTTAGGCATTTTTGAGATATCGGCAAAAGTATGATAAGAGGCTAAGTCGAGCAACGATCTTCGCTGAGTGGCTGTTAGCAGAAGAGATGGGATGAAGAAGATGAGACTATCCAAGGATTGAGTTAAATGATCTTGAAAATGGGAGGCCTATGCCCTGCGGTGGATTCTATATGGTGATGATGGAGAAGTAATGCAATCCATATCATATCCAAACACTTCTAAACCACTAACTTCATTTCAGAAAATACCGTCACCTCCACCCTGGAATACCTCTCTCCAAGAACATAAAAAAATGGTGGATATACGCCTTCAACGTGGTAGTAGAACAGAGAGTCAGACCCTACACCTGGGCAGCCATTAAAAAGCACAGGGAGAACTACAATGTGTACAAACAGATATATAAGAGTACTCTGAGGAGTCCCAATGATATTGAGTTAAAGCTGGACCTTCAGAAGTGTGAGGATAGCCTGCCAATCGTGTCGGTCATTATAGCGAGGGAGCAAGCGAAATTTGAAGTAAGTGTTTTTCTTTGTTTTATGTTCATTTAGTTCTTACTAGGATAAATTCCGGTTTTAATCCGTTTGGTAGTGGCTATCCACTGAAGTCTTATATAAAGACTTCAGTGGATAACTACTACCAAACGGATTATAAAACAAAATGTACAAACGCTAATACTTAGTATATTATATATACTAAGTAGTACATTTTGTTTTATTCTTGTCTGTTTTTTGTGTGTACATATAATGGTTAAATAAATAATTATGTAGCTGCTTCATGTGCCAACAGCGCGTGTGAGGCAGCCAAACCTTGCCACATCATGCTTTATTATTATAATGTAGATTTTCCCACTGGAGGGTAAATGTCTCCATACTCTCCTTCGACTTCTTTTTATCTAGGGTTATTAGAGACCAGGCTTTTTCGAAGCAGTCCAGCTCATGCTTCAATGATAAAAAATATTTTATTTTAGCTACTCGCCCAGGAACCTGAGCGCATAGAAGTGGTAGAGACCGAATTTGACTGGTGGAAGCCGACAAGCACTCCAACTGAGAGCGAACCCGAAGAGCCGAAGAATCATGTGGAGCTGTGCGTTAAGACCGAGAGGAGCAAGACTCTGTGGAGCCATCTGTCCAGTCCTGAGAAGAAGAAGGTCTGTGAGCTCATCGGCTATGTGGAGGGCGCGCCGCAGAAGGATAAGTCGAAGCAGTATATTGGTGAGTAGCATTAAGAAAGAAAGAAAGAAAACATATTTACTTAGCACAGCCTAAAGGGCACACAAAGTATTATTATTCATTTCATAAATTTTTTCTTCTTTTCATCTACAGCACTAGGAAGTGGTGAAACGTGGGCGTTTTGGGGAACTGTCTTAAGTAATTTCGATGTTAAAAAACAGCTGATTCTCAGCACGTTAGCAGGCTAATTTGAATAAATTACTTTGATTTAGTTCGGTCGCATGCAATGCTAAGGGGATTTCGGATGTCTGGCCACTTTAATAAAGACTAAGTTAAAATATTGCATTGCTTGATTTTACCTGCCAATTCTTCTACACAAATAAGCACAGCATTCGTTTGCCGGATAAACAGATTCGAACAAAATATGTGATCATTCTAGAAGTATACATAATTATGGCTTTAAAAATAATTTCAGAACACAAAATAAACCTGACGCTGGCAAACTGTTCACTGACAATGATGAATAGAAGCAAGGAGGTCCTGGTGGTGACGCTGACTCAGTTCCTGGCTTCTCTGGAGACCAGACCTTCAGCTAAAGCATACAAGGTAGATTGATACTAATTAACAAACAGATCCTTATTTATGTGGTCATCGATATGCGAACGGTTTACATTATACGGGGTCAAATTATATAAGCTGGCAAAATGTCACACACATTATGGATCTCGCAATCTGATCAGATTCAACAAAAAAAACAACATTCTTTCAGCTGCTCGGAGTTTTAAACGGCCGCGGGACGCACGAAATGTGAGAAATAATATTTTAGGAAAATAATGCTTTTTAGGGTTCCGTATCACAATCTCGATATGTTCACATCATATCTACAGAATAGGCGCCAAGTAGTTAGATTAGACAATTTCACTAGCTCTGTTCAAAACATTACGTATGGCAGTCCCCAAGGCTCCGTTATTAGCTCACTACTCTTCCTAATCTATATTAATAATATTAATAACATAGGACTTAGAGGGCACTTAACTCTATACGCAGATGACACATGTCTATTCTATTTCAATAAATCTATTCATAACATTATTACGGACGCACAAAGCGACCTTGACCTACTGAGCGAATGGCTAAAATGTAATTTACTTACTATTAACGCCGCAAAAACATCTTTCATGATATTTTGCGCCAAAAACAAACCGTTACCAGAGTTCACACCACTCACAATAGATAAAGAAGTTCTCAAACGGTCAACCTATGAAAAATACCTAGGATTAGGTACATGTAGACGACAAACTAACTTGGAAACATCACATCAACCATATCAAAACAAAATTGATGTCATTACTGGCAGCACTGCGTAAAGTTTCAAACTGCATTCCAAAAAAAGTACGTAAAATAATATATAACTCTCTGGTTAAATCTCATCTTGAATATTTAGTTGAGCTATGGGGGTCAGCTGCGAATACTTACCTAGACCCACTACAAAGAACACAAAACAAAATTATAAAAATATTATTTCACTATCACTATTTTACTCCGACAAGAATACTATACAAAAAAACCAAACTACTAAATATAACTCATCGTTACAAATACTACACATGCGTCCTTATTAAAAAAAAACATCACCAAATCTGTTCAATCAAACATACAACTACATATGAAAAACTACTACATAGTTATAATCACTTAAGTATCTCATTGTAAGCGAACTGTTTTTTTTTAGTTCTTATGAGAAATAAAGTTCTTTAAACCTAAAAGGAAAAAACTGAACCCTTATAGGAACACTCTATTGTTCGTCCGTCCGCCTGTCTGTCGGTCTAACAGTCTGAAAAGTTCCTTTTTCTCAGGAACGCGTGGAGGTATCAAGTTGAAATTAATATCAAATAATCAAATACTTAGGTAGCTGTCTAGCGGTTTTGAGTATTTTATATACGGCCTACGCAGATGTCCTGCAGAGCTGGTAGCGTCGTGTGACGGGTTGTTGAGCTCCCTAAAATAGGGTTGAGCTACACGATGACTGATGCCGTCTGTTAGGACAAGTCAACTCAAAGCTGCAATACTCTTTCTTCAAAAGGCCCTTTTAGACATGGCCCTGCATTGTTAGACTCACATAAAATCCTAATAATATAATGTTTGGACTTTAAAAGAGACCATGCCCTCAATGCCCTGTGAGTTTGTTTCGGCATTTCTTCTCAGGGATCAGTCAGCTAGGATATACCTACCGGCGAAATCTAGTTTTAAAATATTGACGTGTAAAAGTGTATTACAAAATCTACTTACAGAAATAAACATTTCATTAGAATCAAGAAAATTAGTAAGCAAGGTCTCACAGCACAACTAAATGAAGAAGTCCGATAAACGAAATTTGTAGTTTAATCACATAAAAAAAGTTTTTTTTGCGATCACCAACTTACATTTGCAGTGGGAGAATTGACCGTGACGCATATCGATGTATGGGAGAACATGTTATCCAACTACAATGTTAAGTTTGTTTTTGGGATAAAGTCATCCCAACTACGGAACCGTTCATTGTGCGTGGTCCGACACGCACTTAGCCGGTTTTTTTTGTTTTATTATGTTTAGATATTGATACCCATCACGTGTGTAGTCTCGACAGGTATATAAAAAAAATCGCTAAGAACAGGTTTTGCTGAAACAGTTCTTGTTGTTTTCTTTATTTGTTTTTGTAATTTTATTTAATTACTACTTAGTTTATTTATTTGAGCATAAAAAATATGTATTAGGTATGTTGAAAACAGTTTGTGCTTTTTTTTTTTAAACGTTGCCCACACTAGGAATTTCTCCTGTATCGTAGGTGCGTTCCCGTCACTTGTCCCTAAAGGTTCATTAGAAAACCAGCGTCAGACAGTATTTGTCTGGCATTTTAATGCTGAATTGAACCTTTTTGGCGCAGCCGTGAGGCACACAGTATTGCAGTTAAAACATTACTTTCACTTTTTTATTTTGTTATTTGTATTTTGTTTTTGTCGAACTAGGTTTCCAAATTAACTTTATACTTTCTTTCTTTCTTCCGATAGCTAATTTAACTCTGTATAAATCTTTACTACTTAGTGAAAGCTAAAAATTTACCCGGAATACCATCAGTTACATTTTCTTTACATCCTTCGTTCTCCTGTTACCACCGGTTGGTGTTCAAAAAATTACGAGTTTTATGTTGAAAGGATCACCATTTTCATGCTTGTGTGTGTTTTTGTGATGTTGTGTTCGTGGTTGTTTCTTCATCTAGATATAGCAAGCTGTCTTCAAGGAGGAGTAGCTCTTGGGTAGTGGACCGTAGTGACCCATCCGCATGGTTACGTGATATCAGTCTACTATGAGGATGGGTTACCACGGTTGGGTTACCTCTTGGCACAGCAGCATCTGGCGAAGACCAGAAGTTTTTATTCAAGTAACAGTTTAATTCAGTCTCATTTTGGTAAAAACATAACCCTGCAGTCGGGTAAAAAGGAATGGAATGGTTAGTCTCCACGTGCGATCAAGTTTACTAGAAGTTTTTAGCTCTATCTACAGTAAACCCGTTTGTACTGAGGGACTAACTAATAACCATAGGGCACCCATTTCAAAAGGAATAACCGCAGCATGACAGTATCAATCCGTTTGTCAAAAATGGAAAAAATTGAAGATCATTCAAAGAGCAGTGGTGGTCTAGTGGTAACAGCCCCGCCTTACAAGTTGTATGTCGTGGGTTCGAACCCAGACACAGGCTTTGTGTAAATAATTTCATCACCACTGCTCTAAAAACGATAAAGGAAAAATTCGTGTGGAAGCCGGCCTGTCCTAGAACCAAAAATTGCGTTTTACATTACAGCCCACTTCCTCTCGAATAGAGGAGACCTGTGTCGCAGCAGTGGGAACATTATAGGCTGATTATGCTTATGCAATGAGCGATCTGGAGATACATTAATAAGTTCCATCATCTGAAGACTTGAGCTTATTGATCATAATTTCAGCCAAAAAACGTCCACTGCTGGACATAGGCCTCTCACCACTTCGAACGGTTCTGTGCTTCTTGCATCCAGCGGATTCCTGCAGCCTTCACCAGGTCATCGGTCGACCTTGTGGGAGGCCTTCCAACGCTACGTCTTCTAGTACGCGGTCGCCAGTCCAGAACCTTTCGGCCCCATCGGCCATATGTTCTGCGAGCAATGTGCCTTGCCCACTGCCACTTAAATTTGATAATTATTTGGGCTATGTTGGTTACCCTGGTTCTCATATATAGATCTCTTCATTTGTAATTTGATCACGTAGAGAAACTTCAAGCATAGCCTTCTCCATGGCCCTTCTGGTGACTTTCAGCCTTCTAATGAGGTCCATTGTGAGCGTGGTCGCTCACAGTGGGCCTTTGGTTTTCAGTGCCATAGGTCAACGCTGGCAACACGCACTGGTCAAAGATTTTCGTCTAAAGACACTGCGGTATGTGGGACGAGAAGATATTACGGTAGCTTCCCGAACGCTGCCCATCCGAGTGAGAGATTCGACGATTGACCTCTTTCTGGTAGTTGGATCTACCTAATGGGACTGTTTGTCCTAGGTAAACATAAGCGTCCACTACTTCGAGTGTAGAGGCTCCGATCTTCATAAGGGTGGGGGTTACATGGGCATTTGACATGACCTTGGTTTTATGCATGATCATTTTAAGACACACTATTTCGGAAGCTCTACTGAGGTCATCGAGCACTGTTTTGAGGTCCTTCATAGTCTCAGCCATGACAAATATATCGTCGGCAAACCGAAGGTGAGTGATGTTCTCGCCATTAATGTTGACGCCAATCCCTCTAGTCAAGAACCTTGAAGGCTTACTCCAGTGCAGCGGTGAACAGTTTCGGATAGATTACGTCTCCCTGTCTCACCCCTCGCTGCAGAAGGATAGGTTTCGAGATTTGGTCTAGGAGTAAGACTGACATAGTAGCTTTAAGGAGGATTAAGTAGACACGTTCATAAAAAAGAAAAAAAAATCGTGATGTCATATACTATGTGGGTTTGTGATTAATGAATAATAGTTAGGTTGTGGGTACTAAATAAAAATTCAGTCTTGGTCAAACCGTCTATCATTTACGACACTAGAGTTTTCATAAAAATACTTCAGCACCTCTATGTACCGATAGTCAATCTGGCACCGTTGGAGACACTGCAGTACAGCCCAAGTCTCGATCGGATCGAAGGCTTTCACGTAGTCCACAAACGCTAAGCAGAGAGGCAGGTTATACTCTTTGATCTTCTGCATAACCTGCCGCAGCGTATGAATGTGGTCTATGGTGTTAAGGTCTTTACGAAATCCGGCTTGTTCGGGAGGCTGGGAGTCGTTAACCATGCGCGTGAGACGGTTCGTGATGACTCTCGAAAACAGCATGTAGACATGGCTCAGAAGTGAGATGGGCTATAATTCTTAAGCAGGGCATTGTCGCCCTTCTTAAAGAAGAGTACCACCACAGATCTGTTCCTAGCCTGTGGCGTTCTACCTTCGAGTATGACGGAATGGAACAGCTCCTGGAGTGCCTTAAGAACGGGTAGGTTAGCGAACGGGGGCTTATTATAATAGACTGAATTGGATGACCAAATTTTTACACATAACATAAAACAAAGTCGCTTTTTGTCGTCATAACTACGCAACGGATTTTGATGCGGTGTTCATCAAAATTAAGAAGAAATATTTCGGAAGGTTTACGTATATGATACGTATGAAATTAACACATTAATTAAGAAATCTCCATGTTTTGCCAAGCCGTAAAAAAATTAAAAAAAAAATCAATTGCTTATAATTGACAAAATCTTATACATTTTAACAGCTATCAGCCCGAGCAGAAAGCGTTGTTATTGAAGGAGTAACGTCAGATGGTGACCTAGTTCCCCTCCTGAGTCCGGAGCGAGGTGCTGGAGTCACCAGCCCCAATCTATTGGCGATAGACCTGGAGAAGAACCCTTGCAGTAACGAAGCTGATTATGGACTGTGCTGTCTGATGGAACCTGTGGAGTTGGTCTACATTGAGGTAAGTACTCCTTTTAAAGTTTTTCAATTTGTTACAAAGATAGATATTTTTTATATAATTCAGTTACCTACTCGTATATACCTATGCAGTTTTTATTCTGTACGCCATTATTCATGGCAAAACAGGTAAGTCTTCCTTACAAATTCCTATTTGTATGTAGAGTCCGTCTCACGAACTAGTTCCGCAGACGTGGCAATACAGGCAAGCGAGGCAGACATAAATCTTGATTCATTTATTTATCTCAACATCATAATACAGGCACTGGCTAGTAAAATGCACAATCTTAAATAGAGAAAGGTGTGTGAGGTAGGAGGGTTGTTGTACGAATGTTGCTAACTATATAATAATAATTAGTTCACATTTGCCGCGGGACTTCTTCGTGAGACGGACTCTACTGTACACCTACTCATGTTTTAACAAATGTATCATTCATCCATGAGTTTATTGAACTAAGAAGTATTTACACTAGGTACTAAATTAAATTACTAACTAATAAATAAGAAAAACAAAAGCACAATTAGGCGTCTAAGTACTCGTTCGTATCGCTGTTAGCCTGATACGTACCCAGAAGACTGGCAGCTTTGCCACGTTGAATAGCAATGCTAATTCTTTGGCCAAAGAACGAGCCAGCCCTCTGGTCACATGAAGTGTCGTGAAGTGACCACTAGGCGAGAAATTTCGCGCATTTTGGCCCCATGATCCGAGCGTTTCGACCCCGAACGGCTCAAAACTGTAGTTACCCATATGGTTACACTATTTGTCAGAGGAAGAATTAAGAAGTAAATTTTTCATATTTGAAATCTATGTAGCTTGCTGGTATGCACCACAAGTCAAGCGAGTTGTTGTTTTTGAGAATCTGAAGAGTTGGTAGACGCATAGAAAACCATAGGACGGAAAAGTTTATAAGGATTTTTTTTTCATAAGGCGCTCTGACTTATATGAAGCTAAGCTAGCTATAAACTTTACCGTATAATGGATACAGTACCCGGGAACATTGAGATTTAGAAAGAGTCTGTTATTCAAATATGAGTATCAGAAACGATGTGTCCATGGTGTTTCTTCCCCGGTCTTCTCCTGTCTCAATAGGGGTCCCTATATACTTCATTTTGGAATGGACATCTAGCTTCAACTTTCTGGCTGGCCGACTTCTTCTTCTTAGCTTGTCGATGGCAATCTATATACAGTCAGCCCAGAAGTCAGCTACGAGCTTGGCACCTTCAATAGTGTCCATCAACTCCTGTAGCTTGCAGACAACGGGACACGCTGGACACGACATTAAGTGCCCCTTTGTTTGTGGGACAGCACCACATTTACACTCCAGGGCGGAGTCATCTGTGCATCTCCACCTGTGCAGGTTTTCTTTGCTTCGGCCTACCTGAGTTCGGAGTATATCCAAAGATTTCCAGGTAAGCCAAGGCAACTCATGTCCAGGTGGGAGATTTTCAGCAGATGGAACGAATGGGTTGAGTAGGGAAGCATTATCTCGCCACAGCTTTAACCTTTCCTTAGACCGTTCGCCAGTAAGTGGTAGGACACACCGACTTAAAGTGCCTGTAGATGGTTTAATTGAAATAAATGCTTTGAGTTTGCCGAACTTTTCTAAAACTCGCATTGTCCCAAATCTACGGCTGCGTATGTTAGACGTGTTTAAGCATTACAGTAAAACTAAAAACAAGTTAGATTTAATGTAACACGTCTAAATTGCTAAAATATTTAAATAATCTTTTTTGTTTTAACACATCCTTGTCACCTCCACAGCACTCCTTCACGGAACTCATCAACTTCTTCCAAACCCACTCGATGACGGCCGAGGAACTGGCAGGGGAAGTGTCAGGCGCTGTGCTGAAAGCTGGTGCCGTCAGCAAGTCAGTGCTGGCGTATGCCATAAGCAGGAGAAAGGTGTTCCATCTCAACGTGGACGTCAAGGGACCCTGTGTTGTGATGCCGGAGTATGGATGTGTGCATAAGTAAGGATTATTATTTATTTATCCGACACTCTCCTGCTACTTGGCAAAAGCATCTCCAAAATTCTTTGCAGCATGTTTTTGTTTATGGAGCTGAAAAAGCCGCATGTTTAGTCCAGAAAACATCTGGCGCGAGTTGCGGCCTTGTTAAAAAACTGGTGAAGAAATAATATTTCAACTATAAAAATACAGATTTATTTGTAATACGTCGGCAATCCATTAAGGGGATGTAGGGGAGGTCATTTGCAATCAAATTACCCCTTATGAACCCTACACAAATGTCAACCATTACCGAGTAATTTGACATTTTATTCTTATTGTCTCTCGTTGGATTGCTGAGAAGTTGTACATATTTTTGGAATATTCTGTCGGTAAAGCCTAACCATGTTTTTTTTGCAGAAATCAACCATTTTAGTCAAATAGCCTCAAAATTATGAAAATTGTGTGACCTGATGTTTTTTTTAAAAAAAACATTTTATGATTGATTATTATGTATTAAAGTAGAAGTAGATAAAAATAATTTAAAAAATCATGCATGGTTTTTTTTAAATACATTTAAAAACTTGTATACCGCCAAAAAATATAAAATCAAAGTCAACTTACTCGGAAATGGTTGACATTTGCATAGGGGTCATAAGGGTAATTTGGTTGTAAATTACCTCCCCTACATCCTCTTAATGGATTGCCGACATATAACCAATAACCCTGTCTAAGATATTGATAAACGACCACCATGAAAGTATACTTAAGTCGATATAATTATGTGTCAGGGGAAGTAGTCAGAATCGAGTTGATTGCTAGAACGCGAGATATCGATTGTTTCCTAAGCTTTATTAAATCTTAATTTCAATTAATTTAATATGTTATGTTTCCTAAGCTTTATTAAATCTTAATTTCAATTAATTTAATATGTTATGTTTCCTAAGCTTTATTAAATCTTAATTTCAATTAATTTAATATGTTATGTTTCCTAAGCTTTATTAAATCTTAATTTCAATTCATTTAATATGTTACATTGTGCTATTGTATAACATCTTTTTTTTTTAAGTTACATTATTAGATTTCCAATTACGTCCAATCAGAGGCGAGACACGCCTATAGAGCGGGATGTTTTGACGTTCAAGTTAGATCACTGCGGAAAGTGATCATTGTGGTGGGGTAGTTAGATTGGTGTGACAATCCCGCTGCTCGAAAATAATTCTTTGAAGTAATTATTCTTTCAGTGATTTTTTGTTATGCTAACTTAAAAGAAAATACTATTTTGTTCGTTTTAGTTTCTCCTTTTACTGTCTGAATTTCCTGTGCGTGTCTCAAATTTAATATTTATCTATTTATACTGGGAGTCAGCAGTAATGGTGGTCTTCTTTACAGGTCCGGTCGCGTCATGGTCCTGGATTTCAGCCGCATCATAGTCAAGTCAGACTTGCAGCCTTCCAACCTGACGCTAGAAGACGCCACGTGCATGGAGCTAGAAGAAAGGTTGTATGACAGACTTCACGCAGAATGTTCTTGTCAGGTAAGCCGCCAACTGAGACAAATCCATACTACGAGTAATATTATAGGGCTTATATTTTTACAACAGTTTAAACATCATGGAGGTCATTAAGAACAGTTGAAAAAATAAACGAATGGTAATTTAATTTTTCGATTATTTTATCTTACAATGTCAGTACAAAAAATACTCATTTATGTAGTGTTATAATTTAATAAGAAGTAAAAATGTTGGAATGGGCAGTTAAATAAATATTTCGACAATTCATAGGTTAGGTTGGAACTGTGACTATAGGTATATAGAATGGACTGAGCGTTAGCCTCACAAAAATGACCACTCACTCAACTGTGCGGCCATACCCGTTTCTTTTCTGCAATTAAAATTGGAACACTGCGCCTCTGTTGTTATAGACAACAAAGTCGCAGTGTTCCAATTTTAATTAATAGGTAAAACATTGAAAATTACCGTGACTAATAATAGAAAAAGTTTAGTATAAAAAAAATCGACTTCAAAAAAAAACCACTACAAAGTGAGAAATAACTTTAATTTCTGTAGTCAGTGTCTCTGGTTTTGTATTTTCGTTTTTTACCGACTTATTTTTCACTTTGTAGCGGTGTTTTTTTTTTGTAATAAAGTTTTTATTATTCACGTTTTAGCTGTGGTAGCTACCCCACACAAAATCGTATACCTTCACTTGAGAAGAAAATAACAGTGACAGGAAGTTATTATAACATCATGAACATACACTAAATGGCAAAATACGTATTATTAAAGCTAATTCTAAAACCACTCATCAAAACTTGACCAAATATATATGGGATCACCATAAAAGCATACCCTTTCAAACAAACGAACGATTTTTCAAATCGGTTTATAAATGACGGAGATCTTCGGTAACAAAAAAAAATACAACCGAATTGAGAACCTTTTTTGAAGTCGGTTAAAAAGTAGTAATTAATTCTATCTGCTAATAACATTATTATTTCTAGGCTTAGGTTCGATACAGAAAGAGAATTTTTGATCACTAATTTTTGCTTCACAAGACAAACTGAGACAAAAACAAAACTATTTTAACCGATTTCAAACAAGGAGGAGGTTCTCAATTCAACTGTATGTTTTTTTTTTGTATGTTTGTTACGCGATCATTCCGCCAATTATGAATTGATTTTGATGATTCTTTTTTGTTTGGTAGGTCATACTTCAGAAGTGGTCATATATATATAAATTTTATAGAAATTGATTAAGCACTTTTTGAAAAAATAAACAACAAATTATTTTTAAATAAAACAATCCGCCTTCAAACGGACGTGGACGTGTAAATTCGAAATAATACCGTAGTAAAAAGTTGGTACCATAACTAAAAAGTGAGAAGTAATAAGCTTAAAAAAACACTACAAAGTGAAAAGTAACTTTAATTTCGCAAGTCGGTGGAAAAATCTAAAATACAGATCCAAAGACACCGACTTCCGAAATTAAAGTTATTGTTCACTTTGTAATGTTTTTTTTTGTAAAAAGTTTAAAAAAAAATATTAATAATAGTTTCTGTTTGTCTTTTAACGAACTAAGTCTTGATAGCTTTACTCTATTGATTATTAATAAATAATAGGTTGGGGAAAAAGTATCTTCGCATTTTTAAGAAAATTCAAAACCTTTTTTAATATAGTTTATTTATATTTAACTAAAGTATGTAGGTACCATTTTGTTCGATAACTTTTTGCCATCTTGTAGGTAGGGACATGATCCCATTGCTATAAAAATTTTGGGACTTCTGATCAAAATACCGCGACAAGTGGTTTTGGCAGTCCTCTCGTGATGTTAACCTGACACTACCTAAAGAATTCTGAAGAGACCGAAACAGGTGGAAATCTGAAGGTGCAAGGTCAGGACTATACGGCGGATGCATTAACACCTCCCAGCCAAACTCTCTTAATTTTTGCTGAGTGGCTAAAGATGTGTGAGGTCTAGCGTTATCATGATGAAAAACCACACCCCTTCTGTTGATTAATTCCGGCCGCTTTCTCTCAACTTCTTGCTTAAATCTCATCAATTGTTCGCAGTAAAGTTCAGAATCGATGGTCCTGCCTGGTGGTAACAGCTCATAATTAATAATGCCCTTCCAATCCCACCACACACACAGGATCACCTTGTTGCGAGTTAACCCGAGTTTCGCCACAGTCTGTGAAGCCTGACCGGCTTTTGACCACGACCTTTTTCGCACGTTCTTGTCGTACGTGATCCACTTTTCATCACCAGTTATCAGCTTCTTCAAAAATGGTTCGGTTTCATTACGTCGTAATAAAGAATCACAAATGAGTACACGGTCCCAAATATCGAGCTTTTTTGTGTACCCAGTTTTTTTCAAATGCGTCAAAACTGTTTTGTGGTCAATTCCCAGTTCTTCAGCTACGTCGTAACTACTTCGTACTACGTCTTGCTCCACTTTTTCAAAAATGGCATCCATTTTATCTGTAATAGGGCGACCAGAGCGACGTGCATCTTTGACATCAAAATTTCCGGATTGAAAACGCTTAAACCAAATTTGTGCTACTCTCACAGACACTGCACTATGTCCATAAACATCGCAAATTTTTTTCGCGGCTTGCGTTGCATTTTTACCTTTTTTGGAGTAAAATTTTAAAATGTATAGAATTTCTTCATTAGATTCACTCATCTTGACGGTACGAAAAACAAATGAAAATCACACATTTTCCTAATTTGAAATTGGAATTATGTTCTTTAAAATATAAACTTTCAATGATACCAAAACCAGCCAGATACAAATAGTATAGCCAAAGAGATTTTATTACAAGTTCATACATACTGGTGCAGATTCCCTTGCTTACAAACTAAACCAAATTTAAGTTCAGTGCATCTTTTTCTTTCTATTTCATTAAGAAAAGGACAGAAGATAAATTTTAGTTTAGTCCTGTCAAATTAATCAGCGCCTGACACTACTCCATACAAGTTTAGACGTGATTAAAAAGTTGACTACTAAAACTACATCAAATTACGTCAGGTGCTGACTTATTTGACAGGACTAAACTAATATTTATCTTCTGTCCTTTTCATAATTAAATAGAAAGAAAAAGATGCACTCAACTTAAATTTAGTTTAGTTTGTGAACAAGGGAATCGGCACCACTATAATGCGAAAAGACTTTCCCCAACCTAATATATTGATTAAATTTGAAAGAATCTTTTATTTTACAAGCGTGAAAGTTTATAAGTACATGAAAGTCAAAACATCATTGGACCAATAAGAACTCTAGAAAGAGACAACTACTGGCCGCACATTCGCATCGTCTCTCTCGTACTTTTCGGTCTGTATTCACTGCACAACTGAATGCGACGGAACGCTCAGTCCATTGTTTATATCTATGACTGTGACCAAACACGCGCGATCCGAATTGGTCGCAGCCAGGGAACCCCGACCAAATGGGTTAGGTTAGACGCGAGCCGAGCGACCGAAGCGAGTGGTGACGCGGCAGCGGCCTGCTAGCGCTTCTTCCAAGTTAGTTTTCTTACCGACTAATTCTGATTTGTGAACTGCCCACACGTAACTGTCTGTTCAGTAATTTTACTGCTTAATTATTTATCTAATTACCCATTTAAATATTTGTTATGACTCATTTTTATTTATTTTACTGTTCAGTTTTTACTGCCGAACTTTGATTGTTGATAAACATGCATCACCACTAATCTCAGAACCGCGAAGGAAAACATCGTGCGGAAACCGGCATGCCCTAGAACCAAAAATTCTGAAAATAGCCCACTCCCTCTCACAGAGACGAGGCCTGTGTCCCAGTAGTGGAAACATTATAGGCTGATTATACTAAAGTAACTACAAAATTGCATACACGGATACGTTTTCATCAGAAAACGTATCCGAGTCTCTCTGATGTACATTTAGATACTTTTGGAACAGTCCTGTCACCCAATATTGATTCCTCCTCAGATCCTGTTCAGCGAGTGGACCGACCCGTGGCGCGAGTCCCGGCGCCACGCGGACTCGGAGCTGCACCTGGTGCCCAGGATCAAGATGCAGGTGGTGTTCTCCAACAGCATCAAGAAGGACTACAAGCTGCTGCCCAAGTTAGTTGACTGTCCGACTATATGCCCCGATACAATTTATTTTGAGTGGACACAAGATTTGGTTTCTCACTCCTCATCAGTATTTTTGCCCAACTACCTGCATAGCCTAAATAGAGTTTTGATTTTGACAGGCTATGTATACATGTATGTCCGTTCATCTGTTCTCTCATAACTACAAAACTACTCAACATATTTTGAAAAACGAGATAACATTGGAAGTGTGTGACTCTGGCTGTACCTATGCAGACCGATGCTATTTTTAATTTTATTTATAAAATACAATAATAAAAAATCTATATTTATTGATGTCTTGTTACTTTTTTTGTCGTATTTTTTGTGGACTATTTTATCTTATAAAGAAAGTTGAAAACTAAAAGGCAAGTTTTCAACTTTCTTTATAAGATAAAATGGTAGGTTAATTTGATGGTTCCAGTACTTTCGGTAACCTTAACCCAGAAAGAATTATAACAAATTTTCTCCATCACTAGGTACAAGCTAAACATCTCTCTATCAAGCATCAAACTGAACCTATCAGACCGAATCATCGGCAATCTCCTGGACTTCATCGATAACTTACCGGCACCTGTTCCTAATACCGTGCCCGTCTCCTTCATGGACTCGGGAGACTATACTGAGGTGGTGGAGATACCTGAGCTGGCAGAACTACTGAGTATAGATAGAGTGACGGCTGATCCGGAGTATAAGGATCTCATGAATTTGAGGCAGAAGATTGTGGCGGCCTATTTGAGTAGAAGTAGGTGAGTTGAAATTACGTTTTTGTCACTGGTATGAAGTAGACAGAGATACATTTTTTAGTGATAGCTTTTATTCTCCGTAGGTATCTAGGTAATTGGTAAGGTAAGTGGTTTAATAAGGTATAAATTCCAACACATACTTCTAACAAAATAAGGGCTGAATTTTTAAACGTAACTCATATTTATACCGTAACTGCGGAGTCTCCTACCACAAGTAATTCCTTGATTAAAGGGTGACTCCAAACATTGTAAAGTAATGCACTCGTGTTAATTAAAATAAACATAAATTTTTTGCTGTTATTTTCACGAAAATGGCATGATATGACACGTAACGGCTAGGTTTCTAAGCATCGATTGAGGATTCGGGGATTTGTCTTCATGTAACTTAACTCTACGAATATAAATTCTACTCTTTGTGTGATGTTTGACATACAACGCACAACCTAAACCGGTGGGTCTAGAAACATGAAATTTTTAACAAGAGTTCCTTTCACAATGGAGGTGAGCACTAATGAAGGCGTTCAGAAAAAAATATCCTCTTTATGGGTTCAGCAGGGAATGAAGGTTTGTATGTAATTTGTGTAAATGTTTGTTCCTAATGTATTCCGATATGACATCCCAATTAGTACGACTTGCACTAAACTAAACTCCTCTTCAGGGCAGCAGAAACGACATTCGACGTAGCAACAGCGAAGCTCGGGTTCCAAGCAGCACAACAAGCGTCAGCAACTTCCGAGCACAGCGACGAGGACATGGAGGTGTACGCCAGGAGTGTGGACCTACCCGGCTTCGACGACAACGTGTCGCCTAGCAACAACATCAACACCCTGCTTAGGTTTATTGTGGGTGAGTGATACTCGAGAACTAAACGATGGGAGTGACACAACGTTTGCCTAGCTGATAAAGTGGTCGATCAGGAAATTATCTGCTTTCATGCAAACTTAAGCTAAAACAATGAGATCTGATAGCAAAATGATCAGAGACTTGATCAGGCTTTCAGAAACTGTGATTCAAATGTTAAAAACGGTCAGTCAAATTAATTTAGAATATGATATTATTTATGTATTCTACCATCTCGCACGTATATCCACCAACCCACACTGGGCCCGCGTGGTGGATTACGACCTACTCCGTCTCACCAAGAGGAGGCCTGTGTCCCAGCAGTGGGAACATTATAGGCTGACTGTGCATTGTTGCTACAGGTATTTACAAATATTCAAAGCAAGTAGCTGAGCAAATAGCACCCCTTGGGTATATGACACGCCGATACTTCAAGAAATTTTCTTCATTGAAACTTCACTGATACTACTTATTTATTTATTTTTTTGAGTAACTTCACACGCTTCTTGTTTTCAGGTGAAATTGTAATCAACCTATCCCGTTCCTCGGAGCAAACAGAGAAGCCGTATGTAATGCTGAGCATCACGAAGGTCTGTCTAGACGTGGCGCTGATGGAGTTCGGACCAGCTATTCAGTTGTCTGTCAGCCAGGTGCTACTGACTGACAAGCAGCATCACAGCAGCAGTGGACAGTATCTGGAGCTGATCACCAGTTCTGGGGAGCTGTTTAATTTGTTGTATAGGAAGGTAAGAACGATGAATGTCTCATATTTCAACGCTTTTCTATCCCCCTGGGCCTTTTTTAATCAAAAGAAAGAGTTCAATATAGTGGTACTGGTACTTAGTTTACAATCCCATTGCATGACTTTTATTGCATTCATTGTTAAAAAACCTTCATTCCCCTCGTTTTACATTACATTTATCATCCATTTTATGCTGTGTCAGAGCATAGTGGATGGTAAAAAGACAGTAGCTTAAATAACTTCTTAACATGTATCTAATATTTGTGCAGGTGCGCGCAGACTGTCCGGAATTCCGATCGCACTTCCACAGTGTGGAGCAGGCATTAGTAGCAGACGTAGGATATCTAGCATTACTGCTGCATGCAGATGCACTACCCACACTGCTAAAATACCTGCAGTACATTGGTGACATGTAAGTAGCTACACTCAAAGTTAAAGTCATGCCTCAATTATATTAAAGAAGCTGAAAAAACTGCCATTTTACGTTTAGAAAATTTCGTTAAGCCGATATCAGACGCTTCACTCAAGCGAATGGTTCACTCAAGGGAAGGTTCTTTTTTGTTTTATTTTTTATTCCACGTTCACACGAAGCTGACAATATCATAAAGGGATGAATATTCATCTGCTTCTTTAATTTAATGTTTCGATCAATTGGCGAGTGAAAGATGGGCCCCAGTACTGAAATCCAACATCGTGGGATCGGTTCCCTTGAACTCATTTCTCACATAAGATTCATTCTGTATTCATTGGTGCCGATTCTGTTGTACACCGCACTAAACTAACTAAACTATCACTAAAATTCCTTACTTTTGGCTATGAGAATCTTAACGCTATTCTGCAAAATAAAATCTCTAAATTTAAAAATAATTTTGACACATCTAAAATCAAATTTGACAATTATTGCGTCTCCACGTGGTACTTGTTTGCCGTACCACGTGATCTTTTTTTAGAGCCGTAGGCGCGCATTATGTGCGGCCTCGACTTGTTTTGTATGGAATTTTTTACTTTTTGTATGGAAAAAAAAAAAAAAATTCCAACACGTTGAGTTTTATAGGTTTACGGGTTGCAAAGGGGGTCGAAATTTTCATTATTTTTGCGATAGGACACACCGTTTTCGAGATATAAGCAAAAGAAAAGAAAAAAAGATACAGTACTGTTTTTGCATCTGAAGTCGAGGTGTTGGTGTGAATTTTAGTTCATGACAACTAATTTTATTCCACACCTTTTTAATCGCGATTAAAAATAGTCAGATTTAGTTAAGACAATCAAAATTTTTGGTGAAAAACGTAAAATTCAGAATAGCAAAATTGCCATTTTCACTAAATTATAATCTCAGTGCCATCTTAGTGCTGTCAAACTAAAATTTAGTTAAGTTGTGTCACTTTAGTCAATTTCAGAATGGGAAATCGTCGTTTGACAGGAATAAACTAAATTTTGGTGATTTTTAGTCTAGTTTAGAGAATTTTGTGACAAGAGAATCGGCACCAGTGTTTTCCTTATCTAATCTGCGTCATATTTCTAGGATCCAGAACCGACACTCGATAAATTTGAAGAGTGTGCTGCTGCCAAAATCCAGGTCTGCTTGGGATTATCTGATGCAGCCTGAAGCCGACCCACCTGTGCCACCGGGTGCTACAAAATTCAGCTACTCTGTCAGGTAATGTCGTTGAATAGATCGGTGCTAGTAAATTATAGGTTACCCCATGTCCATGGCCTACACGCTCAAGTGACACGCGTCTTGCGACATCGACCGCTGAGAAAACAAAATGTAAGAAGTTGTTTAGAATACGCCTCGAGAAACTGCGACGCGACTCAAGGAGCGACGGCACTCACGCGAAGGAAACAATTGGCGCGCGCGGGTTTCGCTTGATACAAGTTGCGTCGCAAGTCGCAGGGCTCTGGCCGTGAATGCCTTACCCGTCTTGAAGGACCAACACCATGAGTATTTAAATTTAGACTGTTGTTTTTCATGAACTATGAATTTTGAAATCTTGTATACTTCTTTCCAGAGCATCATCAGTCTCAATAAAGCTCTGTCACTTAGACAACCCGGTGCTAGAGATGCGACTAGGATCTCTGGAGAGTGACTGCGTGTTCAGAGCCAACGACCGCATGATCTTCAAGTTGTATCTCAGCTCGCTGCACATCGATGACCTGACTGAGGCCACTTTATACCCTAAGGTGAGTGAAGATGTGCTGTAAATTGAAGTACCTAAGTGAAATTATTTAAGGCTCTATAACGGTCTCATTACAAAGTCTAATTATTAAGATTTATCTTTAGACCAAGGATTAAACTATAGAGCCATTTTTGAATTACAAGCATTCAATTTCGACGACGTTTTTAACTTCTAAAAAAACTTCTAAAACTGATTAAGATATAAGACTGTATACGAAATTTACCGTAGTCGGACTAAGGTTCGTAAAACAATAACTGGCAGTAAAGCTTAAGTGAGGACCAAAGTAAGAACTCACACGCAGACACGATAAAATACGAGTTATCATGGAATACGAGTTCCGTTGCGGTAGCAATGCCGCACAAAATTAATTACGTGTACGAAGTGAACACCACAAACGAACGCATGACTCGTTATTGGTTAGAACGCTTCCGACATGGAAATTTTGATCTAAAAAATAAACGCCGTGGTCGCCCGAAAACTAAAGTTAACAACGACGAATTAAAGGCGATAGTGGAAGCTGACGATACTCAATCTACGGCTGAGTTAGCAGCAGCTTTCAACGTTAGCATCAAAACAATATTGGTCCATTTGCGTCATATTGGCAAGGAAAAAACTTGATAAGTGGGTGCAGCACGAACTGAACGATCGCCAGCGTGACGAACGCGCTCAGGTATGCCTTGCGTCGTAGACTAATTGTATATAATATGAGACCTTGCGTTGCTTAACAGACACAAAAACGAAGGGATTATGATCCGCATTGTCACTTGCGATGAAAAATTGATTATTTTTGATAGTCTTAACCGGTCATCATGTTGGTTAGACCCTGGTTCAGCGCCTAGGCAATACCCCAAACAAAAACTTACCCCTAAAAAAGTCATGGTCACTGTTTGGTGGTCTAGTGCCGGTATAATTCATCACAGCTTCTTACCAAATGGCACCAGCATTAGTGCGGGTGTGTACTGTGAGAAACTGGACACAATGATGGAGAAGCTCGCAAATCTCCGGCCAGCCTTGGTTAATCGCTCGTCCCCACTGCTCCTACGCGACAACGCTCGACCTCGTACGGCACAACAGACGGTGTCTAAGTTACAAGAGTTGTAACAACAAGGGTTGCAAGTATTGCGTCATCCACCGTACTCACCAGACCTTGCGCCGACAGACTTCTACTTTTCCGACATATCCAATATTTGGACAACTTCTTGGCAGGGAAAAAATTCAATACCCGAGATGCAGTACAAAATGCATTTGAAGAGTTTGTTGCCTTCCGTACACCTGACTTCTTCAAGAAGGGCATTGAAAAATTACCACTGCGCTGGCAGAGATGCATCGATAGCATGGTGCATATTTTGATTGATAGAAATAAAAAATAATTATATAAAAATGACTTTAACTTTCTGTATATTAAACGGCAATTTCATAGATAAAGACCTAATAATATATTAATGATCTGCCTCATCTAATAAAAACCAACCACAAATTGTGTTATTTGCTGACAAATAGACGTGCAACAAATCTTGACGACGTAAATAATGCCCTACTGCAGGTACACAATTGGCTCACTGCTAATAATTTGGTATTAAATGGGAAAAAACTAAATGCATAAGATTTGCTTTACTGAATGTTAAAAGTAGTGATTGTGACATAGTATCTAATAAAGAGAAACTAGAGTTCATGGACAAAGCTGTTTTCTTGGGGATCACGCTCGACTCAAGGCTGCAATGGGGTCCTCATTTAACATCTCTTGCAGGACGGCTAAGTTAAGCAGCATTGCTGTAAGAAAAATCCATATATTTCAGTCTATTTCAGTTACCTTCATAGTATCAAGTCTTACGGTATTTTATTATGGGGACAGGCTGCCGATATCGAGTCTATTTTTATTCTGCAGAAAAGAGCCATTAGCCATTAGCCATTTATGGCCTCCGCAGGCGCGATTCTCTAAGGGTACTGTATTAAGATCATGGCGGTACCTTTTCAATATATATATGAAAACACTAGCTTCCGCCCGCGGCTTCGCCCGCATGGTATGTTGATAAAAAAGTACCTATGCCCTTCCCTAGGCTTGAGACTATCCTTCACAAAGTTCATCACAAACAGCTCAGTGGATTGGCCGTGAAACACTACTTTCGTTTTTGTAATGTCAGGCACGGATTACTATGAGGCGGGGGCCAGTCCGTCGGTTGAACGCGTCCCAAAGGGTCATGGCCACCCGGCTGGCCCGGGGATACCGTACGGTCTCCGGTGAGGCAG
This sequence comes from Brachylomia viminalis, assembly GCA_937001585.2. NCBI lineage: Eukaryota > Metazoa > Arthropoda > Insecta > Lepidoptera > Noctuidae > Brachylomia > Brachylomia viminalis. The sequence continues at coordinate 24,134,966 of OW443310.2, read as the reverse complement.
CGAGCCTCCTTGCCGGATTACCGCCATGGGATCTGGAGGCAATAGTCCTCGCGCACATATGAGAGTGGCGCGAGCAGGCGAAACGCCGGGGCGTAACTCCGCTGCCGCGATAAATCACGGTACAGCGGACAGAACTCCGGCGAGATCTGAGGGCGGCATAAAGAGTGCGATTGCCGCAACCCAGCGCTGGGCACGCCACAATTGCGGCGATAAGTACCCTCTTTGAGGAGTGGCTAGAGAGGCGCCACGTACACTAAACGGGCTGTCTCTATGTCAGTTAAATTACGAATTTTTCTAACAGCGTATGCTGCGGAGCTATTCAATTCTCTGCCCTTTATCAATACATTAGTTAACACCTGTCTAACGTGAGGTAGCGTAAACTTAATGCATTTGGTTTTTTTTTTTCATTAAGTAGTAAATTATTAACATTGAATCAGTGAACTACTTTTGAGATCGCGCTATTTACATCGTCAGTAACCAGCTGCTGACGTATAAGTTTAATCAAAAGTGAAGTATCGTCCGCAAACAACACTATATCATGATTATCCTGTATGAGGTAAGGCAAGTCATTAATATAAATAAGAAACAAAAAAGGACCAAGAATTGAGCCCTGTGGTACTCCCATTGTTACTATAGATCCGGGAGATCTTTTACCATTAACGTCAACGCTCTGAACCCTATTATTCAAGTATGAAGTAAGAAGATCCAGAGCGGTGTTCCGGATCCCGTAGTGGCGGAGTTTCCTGATTAGCGTTTCATGAAGAACGCAATCGAACGCCTTGGGCAAATCACAAAAAATGCCCAAAGCATCGCATTTATCTTCCCATGCATTATAGATATGTCCTAAAAGTTCAACACGTCGTTACACGTAGTTGAACGACCCCGTGTAAAACCGAACTGTTTTCTATGTAATAATTTATGTTTATTAAAAAATCTTTGCAATTGGGCTAAAATTAATTTCTCAAAAATTTTACTACAGGTAGGTAGTACTGAAATAGGTCTATAATTTGTGGGGTCTGTAGTACTACCTGATTACATTATTGATACCAAAAGGTAGACATATACTGTCGCGGACTTTTATTTAGAACTGTTTAAGACAAACAATCCCACGATCCATTATCTTCATGTAACTCTAATGGTTTAGGCAGCGCTCGCCGAGATAGCTCTCAGTGGGCAGGAATTTTTCCGACTTACTTAATACTTATCGTTATACTATGCCCAAATTACACAAAATCTTTATAAATTGTAGCCTATGTGTTATTCTGATGTATATAAGCTATATTACTGTAAAGTTTGATCTAAATCTGTTGAGCAGCTTTTGCGTGAAAGAGTAACAAACATCCATCCATCCATCCAAAAACAAATTTTTGCGTTTTTAATATTAGTAGGATCATGAAAGTAAGGATTTTTTTAAATCTTTTCATTATATTATAAGACATTACACAACCATAGGACTAGAAATAGGGGCCAATTATTTCAACCAGGTTTCAGACTGGCTAAAGTAGAATCATCCTTCATGTGGTACCTACTGTTTAAAATGTTACAATAAAATACCTCCCCACATACTCCAACTCAATAAAACGAAATTTTAATCTTGTATAAAAAGCATAATACACAGCAAAGCCTATATATAAGTTGGGGATTACATCGCTGACCAAAATGCTTGGCTCAACGCTGTTCCTGCTCCACAAGGGCGCATAAACTAATTGATTAGCATTCAAAAATATTGTTGCAGCTGCTGAAGATTGTAAAAACTATCTTTGCATTGTATAAATTCAATCTCTTAGTATTGTATAATTGCATAGCACATGTGTGAGTACACACTATAAAACTGGGTTCGTCTTTCATTGGCTTGAATGTGCCCTGCCGGCTGAGAGTGTGTCATGCTCACTGAAATGTGTCGCTGATGATGGCGTGCGTATTGCTTCGTTAAGTTCCCTTCAATTTATTGTAACGTATATATACCTATCACATGTAATAAAGGTAAACGGAACGAAGGAGCCTGGATCTCACGACACAGGGAATCCTAATGTGAGTTCCAGGAATCAATGCATTCGAATTTATTTTTCTTGAACAATAAATTATTCTTATTCTTAAAATGGTTGAGCTGAATGGTGCTGATCCATACGTCATGTTCGTAAACGGGCGCCGTCAGTAGGCACTAGTCATCTCTTAGCTACCACGGCTTATTTTAATTCCTGAATTGTTTTTATATTTGTTATTCCGGACGCTTTTAACGTGCACGTCTTTCTACATTGTTCTCACATGTATAATTTCAACATGAATTATGTAAACATTATTTTGGTTTAATGAGTGTCCGTGGAGTTTCTTGCCCGTTGTTCTACTTACTACGCTTTGGAATGGGCAACTAGCTTCATCTTTCTGACTGACCGACCCCTTGATAATTCAAAAGTGCCTGTAATTGCTTTCCCTCTGGAACAGTACTTTTTTTCTGGATGAAAGTTATTATGTCTTTTTCTGTACCCATTTTGTTTTTCCGAGGTTGTGAAATCATCAAATAACTTGTCCCGCTTTGGGCGGACTGGGAGGACGTGTCAGACTCTTACTCACTAAAACCCACCCGTGTTCCTTCAGTAGCCTGTACCAGGGGCCACGGTAACCCTTTCGGACTTTCCCGCAACCCTGGCAGGTTTTCTGTACCCCTGACAACGTATCCCCTCAACGGTTTAGGTGTGAAAAGGTAACAAACAAACAAACTTACCTACTTTCGCATTTATAATATTAGTTAGGACTGGTTAGGATTGTAACTTTACTATTTCAAGATAAAATACTATGAACACGGTTTTTCTGTCCTGTATGACGTTATGCAGGTACCTAAGCCAGATTTTTAGATTATTGAGTTGAATCAGATCTGCGGAGTGATTGCGTAACACACTTGCAATAGCAAAGCTTTTCATTGTGACGGTTAAAAAATGTTCATGTTGCCATTAAAGTTGTGAGTGACGCAGACGAATTTTTCAAGCATGCAGCAATAGATTAGCAATTTCCTTTAAAATCCAACGGATTATGATAGAAAGTGTGTTAAACAATTGAGGTGCAGGATTCTAACGAGATCATTCTGTACGACCAGTTGGTATGGCCCGACGAAGACAAAGTGCTCGAGATGAAGTACGTGCGCGCGGCCGCGCGGGTGTACGGCGCCGGCGCGAGCGCCGCGCATGCGCTGAAGGCGGACGGCGAGCTGCGTCTGTACGTGGGCAGGCTGCATGTCGTCGTGTTCTGTTGTGTGATGCATCATCTGCAGGTAACGTAAAGGAAACTAATTCAAATGTTCTTTATATTTAAAGGAAACCAGTGGTAGTTAAAAACTAGCATCTTAACATGCCTTGCACATTACATGCTCCATCAAGCATGATAGCCGAAGAAAATAAAAACACTACAAAGTGAAAAATAACATTCCTAGGACGAAAGTCCGTGTCTTTGAATCTGTATTTTAGATTTTGCCACCGACTTCCGAAATAAAACTTATTTTTCACTCTGTAGGTACCTACCTAGTGTTTATTTTGGAAGTGGGTTGTTTGTTTTTTTGTTGAAAAAACGGGTTTTCACTTTTAGTTATGGTACATACTTACCTCAAACCAATTCGTATACTACTCGTACTACTTGCTATGTAAACAACGGGCGCAGTTCCCCCCTCTCAACTCCATCTTAGCAATTTACCAGCTAGGTGCTAGAGTTACTCTGAGAGATTTTTTTAAAGAGATTGGTATTCTCACGGTGGCCTCACAATTCATCTTCGCCAACATCTTATATATTAGGCAAAATATACACTTATACACAAAAAACAGTGATATTCATAATATTAACACTAGAAACAAGGAGAAACTACGTGCTCCCTTTCACCGGCTTCATAAGGTCCATAACTCATTTGTTGGGCTTGGTATAAACTTTTATAACAAGCTTCCCTCTTCTTTGTTAGAATTGCCTTTTAATGCGTTTAAAGCTAAAGTAAAATCCAACCTTTGTTCAAAGGCATACTATTCAATCAACGATTACTTAAACGATAAAAATAGTTGGTCGCTGTGATTAACTCAAGACAATGTTTATGTTCTTTCTCCAAAATTAGCTTACCTACTGACAAGTTATACGAGTTCATATAATTGTTTATTTTATTTGACTATATTTATTAGTCACCTTAGTTTAATTTAATTTTTATTTATTATTGACATAATCTACTCATTTCAATGTTTTTTAATGAGTTGTATTGCAATATATGGTTAGCTAGCGACCTCGACAGTTCATCATATTATTCTTTTGAGCAACCGGCAGCAAGTTCGTCATGCTCCCTTAGATGTCAATGCTTGCGGTAGCGTCGGGGGTCGGGTTGCCTCCTTCCCTCAAATATGGCGAGGGGGGTAATGGCTGATCTTTGCGTTATGCTCGTGAACGGGTGCTGCTTGTGGTGACAGGTCAGCTTGCTGACTATGGTTTTGTTATTGTTATTAGAAATTAATGTTTCTTTATTTTACTTCGAAGGTCCTAGTTTATCATTTGTGGCTACTAGTTACAGCTATATACATATAAACATAATGCAGCATTGCATATGTAAGCGGGCACGCCCTTTATGCCAGGAGGCTTTTTATTATGTATTAAGTTCTGTTTGCGTTTTTGTTTTATTATTTATTTATGCTTGAGTATAGTTTTAAATATTGGCGTGTGCTAGCTGACATATGGCAAATAATTTTAATATTTTTGTGTTTCGTAATGTTAATTTATTTATTACTATATGTATAGAATCCAGTTCTTCTAACTGAACAGACAGCAGTGCTGCTGGGGAGTTTGTTCCGCCACTTCTTCTTCCCAGCTAAAGCACTAGGAAGTGGTGAAGGGTGGGCGCTTTGGGGGGACTGTCTTATGTGATTTTGACGTTCAAAAAGTGCTGATTCTCAGCCTAATTTGAATAAATGACTTTTGATTTTGATTTGATTTTGATCTGGTATGGACCAAACTGAGTCAAAAACTCAGTATTTCCCAAATTAGACATAAACATAGTTTTATAACTTGTATTTTTACTTTGTATGCAGTATATTATGTCGACACGTCGTCATCCTTGAAAAAGGGAGCTATATATTATGTATATATGCATAAATACCGCAGCCGTTAAAAAAAGTAGCCCCCCCCCCACATCCTTCAGAGATAAACATTTGCCCCCCTTGAGTGAAAGCCTGGATCCGCGCCTGGACCAGGCTTTCTCTCATTGCATTGGGAGGAAACGGACCGTAATCTACCACGCGCGCTTAGTGCGAGTTGGTAATGTCAAGTTTTTAATTCTAAGTTCAAGAATATGGCCGGTTTATTTGCGATGTTTTTCTTCAAAGAACTCGTTTTGAGTAATATGGTGATGAAATTAACAAATTTTAGCACAATATGAACTGTCTCGGTGCGCGTCCACGACCTACAACTCGTAAGTCGGGAAAGCTACCACTGAGCTAATAGTAATCCGATGCTGATTTCGGTTGCAGTCACTAACTATTTCTGTTTCGTTGTATTCTAACCGTAAGCCGTGTTGATAACTACAGACCTATATCTGTGCTAACTGCTTTTTCCAAAATATTGGAACGAGTAATGAACAGCAGACTTGTGAACTACTTGGAAAGCAATAATCTTATCGCACCAGCGCAATTTGGTTTTCGCTCAGGAAAATCCACCTCTGACGCGGTCCATGAGTTAACAGACTAAGTGGTCACAAACATGGATAGTGGGGATAAGGTTATGGCCATATTTCTAGATCTTGCTAAGGCTTTCGACACGGTTTATGTCCCAATTCTTGTACGTAAGATGGAAAGCTTGGGAATCAGGGGACTTCCACTGGACCTCTTTAAAGACTATCTGAGTGAGCGTACCCAGAAAGTAAAGATAGATGAATTCATCAGTGAGGAACAAATAATAAACTACGGCACGCCCCAAGGTAGTGTCCTCGGACCTTCACTTTTCCTCATTTATATCAACGACCTGGGTACGCTCACTATTCCTAATGGCAAAATCATTAGCTTTGCTGATGACACTGCCCTCTTGTTCAGCGCGAGCTCGTGGGAGGATGTCTTTGAGTATGCACAATTGGGCTTTAATACGGTATCCAGCTGGTTACGCGACAATCTGTTAACCCTGAATAAAACAAAAACCAATTACATAGCTTTCTCCATGAAAAACAATGGATCCTCCCAAACATTACCTAATACTATTGTAGCTCATTCTTGCGCAAACCCACTCAACCGTAGTTGTAACTGCGAACCACTCACCAAGGCTGTGAATGTAAAATACCTGGGAATAACAATCGACAACAACCTAAAATTTCAAGACCATATAACCACCCTTAGTAACAGATTACGGAAACTAATATATGTGTTCAAAACGCTGAGACATGTTGTCGATAAAAATATTATGAAAACAGTGTACTATACCCTTGCACAATCTATAATATGCTACTGCATCACCTCTTGGGGTGGTGCTCCAAAAACTACCCTAATAGAAATAGAAAGGGCCCAAAAAGCTATACTGAAAGTGTCGTCTTTTCGACCGTATCGTTACCCCACTGAACAGTTATACAAAGAAAATAAAGTTCTGACAGTGCGTCAACTATTTATATCGCACATTCTGTTGAAACAGCATACTCTCTTGGTTTATAAACCAACGCTGTCCATTGGTAAAAGACGATATGACCCAGTGGAACGCCATCATCTACGTTATAAAACTATTTTTGCAAGGCGTTTCTTTTGCTATTTAGGTGGCTACTTATACAATAAAACTCATAATAAGGTGTTACATATATTTAGTCTCACAAAGAATAAATGCAAAAAGAGGCTAACTGACTGGCTACTAAAATTAAAGTATAATGATACTGAAAACATCCTTATAAAGTCCGAAATGCACAATCATACACTCTCACACACCCACACACTCACACACCCACACAATCACCCACACTACACATCTACTAACATTCGTCTCGCATACTGAACCTAGATATTAGTCAAAATAAATAAAACCATCAAATGTTGTATAATAGGTACCTTATTACATTCTGTCAGCGCGATTAGTACATAAGTTATAAAAATGAAAATGTAAAGGGGTGGGATCCTGGTGTCCTGCAACACAGGCCACGAGCCTAGCTTAGGCACCAGTCTCCCACAATATATGTACATACTTAACTGAACTATGTATCATTGTCGAATCTGACCAATGTAAAACAACTTGTACTTATATGTATTGTGGTGAGAAAAAATAAATTTGATTGATTGATTGATTGTAACCGGACTTGACTTTGGGCTACCGCTGCTCCCGATCATGCATTACGTTGGTTGTGTGCGCAGCAACTGCTGGAGCCGCTGATCCCCAGCGCGCTTCCAGCGGAGGCGGCGCTGGCCGCCGAGCGCGCCGCCGAGCGTCACGCGCAGGGCGCTCGCACTTGTAGCACCAGGCTCAACCTTGTGATGGAGGTACGGTCATGCATTACAACTGCTGGAGCTGGTCCCCAGCGCGGACGCGGCGCTGGCCGCCGAGCGTCACGCGCAGGGCGCTCGCACTTGTAGCACCAGGCTCAACCTTGTGATGGAGGTACGGTCATGCATTACAACTGCTGGAGCTGGTCCCCAGCGCGGACGCGGCGCTGGCCGCCGAGCGTCACGCGCAGGGCGCTCGCACTTGTAGCACCAGGCTCAACCTTGTGATGGAGGTACGGTCATGCATTACAACTGCTGGAGCTGGTCCCCAGCGCGGACGCGGCGCTGGCCGCCGAGCGTCACGCGCAGGGCGCTCGCACTTGTAGCACCAGGCTCAACCTTGTGATGGAGGTACGGTCATGCATTACAACTGCTGGAGCTGGTCCCCAGCGCGGACGCGGCGCTGGCCGCCGAGCGTCACGCGCAGGGCGCTCGCACTTGTAGCACCAGGCTCAACCTTGTGATGGAGGTACGGTCATGCATTACAACTGCTGGAGCTGGTCCCCAGCGCGGACGCGGCGCTGGCCGCCGAGCGTCACGCGCAGGGCGCTCGCACTTGTAGCACCAGGCTCAACCTTGTGATGGAGGTACGGTCATGCATTACAACTGCTGGAGCTGGTCCCCAGCGCGGAGGCGGCGCTGGCCGCCGAGCGTCACGCGCAGGGCGCTCGCACTTGTAGCACCAGGCTCAACCTTGTGATGGAGGTACGGTCATGCATTACAACTGCTGGAGCTGGTCCCCAGCGCGGAGACGGCGCTGGCCGCCGAGCGTCACGCGCAGGGCGCTCGCACTTGTAGCACCAGGCTCAACCTTGTGATGGAGGTACGGTCATGCATTACAACTGCTGGAGCTGGTCCCCAGCGCGGAGGCGGCGCTGGCCGCCGAGCGTCACGCGCAGGGCGCTCGCACTTGTAGCACCAGGCTCAACCTTATGATGGAGGTACTCATCTATTCGTTCCATACTCCTCTTTCCTCTCTCTCTTTTTTTCTCTAGTACAGGCATCTAACTTTACAATACCTTTGTAAATTATTTCTAAGATATGTGTGTTAATATTTTACCAGTTTTTATTCTGAATAAATATTTATTTTATACTCTTACCATAGCAAAGAGTTTACTCCTTTCTTAGAAAATATAGTCTGCTGTACGCAGAGGAGCAATTTTTATTGGAATTTGGCAAATCTATTCTTTCTTTTAATAATGTTACATGGTTGCTATGATTATTTAAATTCTCACATTTCAGATCCACGCTCCTGTATTGTTACTGCCACAGAAACCTTCCTCACCAAATCTACTGGTTTTCAATATGGGTACGTACAGTAAATATGTTGCACTTTTTCTCCTGTAATAACAAAATTTGAATTATTAAAATTTCTATTCAAATTCATCAAGAGCAGCTGCAGTTATTTGCATCTCTTTCAGGTGATCTTCTGATAGAAAACTTCTTCAAGCAGCTGAACACTGGCCACGAACCGACCAGTCCTATACAAAAGGCGATCATTGACAACATTTTGATCAAACTGGTCAACATCACCTTCTCGAGAGCCGTCATGACCCTGGCTGGCACTTTGGAAGTACAGGTTTGTGATGATTTTATTACGAATTATTCTTTTAGCAGTTCCATTTGGATAGCATCAGATCTAATATAGGATCTTCTGGCATACCTAAACTTTTTTTTTTTAAGGCTCTTGTTATCTCAATCTAATAGAACTCTATAATAATACCGAGACTCTGTGTCAACAACCACTTTCTCGGCGATATCGGAGTTCTCTTAAGAATAGTCTTGACATAGTGGAAGCAATCAAAAGCTTAAGAGGAATCAAAAATTCTCCATCAGATTCTTGCGATGGATTTGTTTATAAAATTTGAGTGTAAGTAAAACACTGTTCCTATAACCTCTATCATTGTTTATCAGGAACCAATCCTCGAGCCCGTCTCCGTGCGCTGCGACATGAAGCGCGCCGTCTCCTACCAACAGCTGATCAGCATCAACTTGTACCGCGAGCTGCTGGCATGCGAGGCAGACGTGGCGGTAGATACCGTACTCCTCAACATAGGGCAGAAGGACCTGGCCACCATGCTGGCCGTGTGGACTGATAATTTGAGCGAAGGACATTACATTGGTATGAAATGGCTATCAATTAATGCTAGCTATGTTTTTTACGAATACAGACGCTGTAGCTGACTGGACAGTTCCACTTAAAACTGTGTGGTTCTTTCCTCAAAAGACCATTTCAAACACTAATCTTCATGGTCCTCATACGATCTGACCAAGATTATATCTGAACTTTAAAACAGACGTCGGATAGGTAACACCAACATCATCTAGTTTAAAAAATATTATTGGCGTGTAAAAATGTTTGTTTAAACATTCTTGCAGAAATAAAAATCATTTATCATTCTTAAAAATAATGCTTTAGCAGGTTTTTAAGGGACTCCCAATCGTATTCCGTAGTATTCAATTTTAAAAATGGTGTTCATTGATTTGTTTACTTATCCATTTATTTTTATTGTAGAACCCCTGATGATAATACATTTTATTACTGATTTAACGTTTTGTTTTACGCAGGAAGTATAGTTCCCAGTTCTCCGGTAGAGACAGCAACTTCAGACACATCAGTCAAAAAACTGCAAGCTTTTTTCGCCCAAGGAGAACCGATCAGAAAGGAAGCTGTTGTAAGGTTAGGTTCAGAAGAAATCAAACTTAATTATTTCGAATATCATGATTACGATCAACTGCTGTCATTAGAACTATAAAACACCCTTTACCGCTACGAAATAAAGGCGCTGTCTTGTCAAGCTATTTCCTTGACTTGCGGTTGACTGTACACACCATTCAAAACAAACAAAACATTAAACAACTTTCTGGAACTACGTCAAAAATTCAGAGCTGAATTAATTTAGCTAGCTAAACTCCGCAGCTATGATAATATCGCTAACCAATGACAATAAAACAAAAAAAAAAAAGATTTCTATACCTACAATTGCAAGTAAGTACCTACACACCTTAAAAAAAAGAGTTTTATTTTGTTTTTCGTCGTTATATCGATAATTATCACGTCTACGGAGTTTCGCTAGCCAATTTAATTTGAACTTGTATAGCTTCCCATTCGAACTGATTTCTAGTTCTTATATTATTTTCCAGGTTCATTCTAGACGGCATAGAACTAAAACTGTTCTCAGACATGGATGAGGTCCTCAGTTCTCCAGTCAGAGACCTAAACCATGGACTAGCGAAGCTGACTGCTGGAGAAGCCATGCTCCAGATGGACTACAGCTCCGATGGAAGTCTGGAGGTCAAGGCTAGTCTGCAGAGCCTGCTCGTTGAGGATATCAGACCGGATCCCGGGATTGTAATTAAGAGGTGAGTAAGAAGTGACAAAACGGCTACATGAATCGTGTGTGATCCGATAGGAGATTTGGTGAATTTTGAAATCGACGTGACGTATACAGGGTTATTGGTAATATGTCGGCAATCCATTAAGGAGATATAGGGGAGGTCATTTACAACCAAATTGACGACACGGTTGGCGCAGTGGTTAAGCGATTGACTGCTGCGTTACGTGTCGCGGGTTCGCACGTAACAAATATTTGTATGACCTGCAAGTAGTTGTTCCGGGTCTGGCCGTTTGTGTATGTGAGTTTAAATGTTTGTAAACGCACCCACGATACAGGAGAAATTCCTAGTGTGGGGCAACGTTTGAAAAAAAAAAAGGTCACTTATGACCCCTATGCAAATGCCAACCATTTTGAGTAATTTAAATCACCTGTTAGAATATTATTCTTAAACGAGCTTAACGCTTGAAAAATCTGGTTTAAGGAATTGTGAAAAGAATCCAAGTCTCTAGCGAAAGGGTGCTTATAATACATAGCGATTATCGCTGTGGTTGTACCAATGTTGATAACTAATCAATTACTTACCTACAGTCTTTACCTGGACTGTGATCACACCATGATTTTGGTTGTGGTTTCTAGTGGTATGCAATCCGTCTTGTATGATGAGGGCCTTGCGTATGACGTCTGGAACTTCTAAAATATAGTTACAATTCTCAGCATCTTTCCTGCCAAATTTGTGGCTTAGTTTTATTGAGGTCAAAAATGTATCTCGGGACATACTGGGCAGTTTTTCGGCGAAATTTTGTTCATAAATACGTTTATAAACCACATTTTCAGCTATCGATGTGGGAACTCCTATAACTATAATGCGAGGTTTGCCCTTTTTAGGTTCGTCGACGGTAAGCCCTGACGAAGCGAGTTGGACCGTTTGCTTGAGCCTATCTAGGTCATCTTTAGTCTCAGTGCTTATTATGAGTCCTACTTTTCCAATTATGCGTACACCTCGTACCTTCAGCTTCATTTCTCCAAGACATATGATTTTTGGACCATGGTCTTGATTTCGTTACTGGTTTTTGAGATGTCACTGGGATAATTGGCCACGGAGCTAAAAGTAATAAGACGAACAAAGGTGTTGGACCTCTTCTTCACGATATCTGTAAAAGATGTAGAAGTTGCTTCCTGCTTCGTACAGGACTCCTGGATCGTCCGGTTCAACTCTATTAGACAGCCTGATAGTTCTCGGACTTCGGTCATAGTTTTAAGTGTGGTATGGGTTTGTACAGCTTTTTGCTTTAGTGACTGGTATTGAACAACCATTTGCGAGACTCCATGTCCAACTTTCCGGCAAAGATTGCTTATTAAATTTTTAGTTTCTGATCAGCGCTTAGCTTTTCCTCAGAAACCATAGCACAAACCTCATTCAGGCACTGCTCTATAGACCCCATCCAGTTCTGAATCTTTGGAGTGGACACAACTTCAACTTTCTCATCTTGGTCCTGTCTTGGTTGTTCGGGCGTTGTCGGTGCCGGAGTCGGTACCGGGGTCGGTGTCGGTGGAGGGCTGCATCGTGTGATCGCGCTTCGATTAAAGGGGCTGCCTTCCATATAAGAGTTTATAAAAATGTATTATCCAGTCAGTCCGTTATTTAAACTTATCACTTGAATGTTTATTTCTATAACGCGCTAATACACTAAAACTGGGTCACTATTTATGCAAGTGTTAATTTATTTTATTGATTTGCATTGATGAGCACGTCTTTAAGCGTTGAATGCAACAATGTATTGACTGTTGTTTCCGGTAGAGTTTCAAACTCAACTCAAAGCATTTATTTCAAATAAACCAATTACAGGCACTTTTGAATTGTCAAGGGGTCTGTCAGTCATTAAGATGAAGCTAGTTGCCTATTCCAAAGCGTAGAATACCCTCCTAATTCTTCTGTGTTTTAATTTTCTCATTTTATTTCTATCTAGATCTACCTATTTAGCGCGTAATGTCCCTCGTTGAGCAGAGAGGCCTCCCTCACCCTTTTCTACACACGTGTGTCCTCTGCCATTGCTGCCTTTCTTAAGGAGTCAAATTTGTCCTTCCATCTTCGTTTATATTCTTTATTGTTTCCCGCAGGATCTTCCAGTCTCAAGGCGGCACCAGCGCGGACGCCGAGGACGCGTGCATCTCCGTGCGGCGCGCGCCGCTCGTGGACGCGAGCGTGCGCGTGACGGGCGCGAGGGCGCGCCACGCTGACGTCAGAGTGGACCGCACCAGGTTCAACCTCGCCCTGCCGTTCTTGTTGCAATTGGCGAGGACGCTGCTGGATGCTATGCCTGGTAAGTCATATCCAGAGAAGCCGTGTGCTGCAATAATTAACAACTTCCATACAAAATTTAATCACCTAATTAATCCCTTTAGGCGGGAATGAATTTTCTAAAATCTTTCCTCAGTGCTCACTTTCGTTATAAAGGGAAAATATGGCTGAGCTTTATGTATCCTAATACGTATTATGTATTACCCATATTTGCATAATAAATGTCTATTTTATTCTATTCTAATACGTTGGCAAATATTACAAGGACAGTCGATTAATAAGAAAAATTGGTTACGATTTTTTTATTAATTATAGGTACGAAACTTTACGTAAACGTTGATCACTTTTGGACTTTGTCACATTAAGCTCGTTACTTGACGATTTATTTAATTTTTGACTCGAACGACATTTTTGCTGGGCATTTTTGTCAACGCCATTTAAATCATAAAATCAGGGAAATTTATTCTTAAGCAAATTGACTACGTGCTCATATTGTCCGTATATTTGAATCACAACTGTCATTCGTTGACGGTTTTATGAAATGGCTATAACCTTGCAATATCACGGCAAATTGACGACAAAAGTTCATTTTCCTAACCTCTTTGTTCGTAAGTCAACCTTACTATAATCTTCCATTCTCCCCCCTTTCTGCAGGTGAGAAGACAATGGAAGGTGGTGTTGTGAACCATGGATACGTGGGTGATGTACATCCGTCAAAGACTGGGAACAACAACCGTGCGGCCAGGCTGCCCAGCTCCAGTGACTCTACCAGCGGGTACTACTCTGCAGGTTGGTTTCTTGTTACTTGATTACCTTTTGCAAATGTTGGTCCCGGCTGTCTATCATGGATTTTTGATAGTCGTTACAGGTCTTCAAAAGCCCGAAAGTCTGACAACCAGTCTTACCAAGCGGTATTACCTAGTTACTGGATTGTGGAGGTCAGATAGACAGTTGCTCCATGTAAAATACTGGTATTCAGCTGCAACCGGTTAGACTGGAAGCCGACCCCAACGTTGTTGGGAAAAGGCAGGCAGATGATGATATGTATGTTGATGAAAACATAACATAACATCACCCCTATTTTCCCCCCGAAGGGAGGGCAGACGTGTTCCTGTAGTACACCCAAATTTCGCCAGTTATGTTTGAGTCCCATGTAATAAGAGGCGAGCCTATTGCCACCAGCCGGCACAAATCTAGACTCAGGGATGCTACTGAGAAATTCCTGATGGAAAAACCCAATAATACTTTGCCTGACCTGGGAATGGAACCCGGACCGATAAAATAACCGGCCAAGTGCGAATCGGACACACGAGGGGTTCCTGACCACCGTACAATATAACACACTTTTTTTTTTAACACGTTCTTTGTATGGGTAGCCCCTTTAATTTAAAAAATGTACGGAACCCTAAGAATGACCTGATCAAGAATAAAGCACCAATATTTGATTGCCTTTTTCCCTCACTTTTGTTTCAGCAACATCAGTATCAGAAGAGCAACAAAGCTTATCAATATCAATCCAGTTCCGTCAACCAGAGATTATGTTCTTCACAGACCTGACGAAAACCGAGGGTCACGCCCTCCTCCTCCGAACAGAACTCCTCATTGACTACTCCTGTCACTCGAACAGCGAATCCTTTGTAGTCTCCTTAGCAGGACTTCAGATCATGTCCAAATTACAGTCAAAACTAAAGAATCTGCCCCCACAGTTGGTCTTGAAGCCTTGTGATATAGAGTTTTCAAAGGCCTTCAAGAATATTGAGGAAGGTATTTGGGTCAAGATGTCGGTCTCCGAGATTGAGGTGCATGTTGCTGCTACTACAGTTCATACTGTTATGGGTAAGTACCAATCATTCAGCCGGTGTGAGCTTTTCGACCTTCGCTATTGGGACCATCCTATTATATTCAAGTAAGAGATCTTAAGAAAAGTATGTCCTTCGAGAATCATCGTCTATCTTCGAAAATAAGAACATGCGTTAGTTACTCGTAAATCTAACATAGAGCTATTACAACCATTTTATTACCACAATTACATTATAGGTTAACAAGCTAATGCAAAACCAAAAAGGTTTAAAAAAAATTGAGTGACACGTGACGATCTAAGATTAGAGTAAGTTAAGAGTAGGTAACCCGTCACAGAAATACCTCATACAAATGCGCAATGATAGGTGCAAAATCGTGGTGATACATGCCTCTGTGAGGGGTTACTCTTTTCCGCGACGTACGTGCTAAAACACGAAGATTATCGAAGCGTATACCTTCTCTAGTTTGACGGTACTTCTATTGAAGTTTTCTAATCGTAGTCGTTTCTCCCACGCTATATGCATGGACTACCTTTAACAAAATTTCTACCCACAGACATTATCGAAGAAATAACATCAGAACTTACAATGCCTGACGAAAAGGAACCTTTCAACTTCGCCACCTACAACCCGAAGGCCGAAAAGCAGGAAGAAGATCTCTGGTCTCCTAAGAAGCTGACTCCTTACGTTATGATAAATCCTGAAGAGGGGTATGTGCAGCCGAAGTATCCGAGCGTCAGACCCTCGGAGACGTTCATCATGTCAGTGCCTTGCGTCAGGGTCATGTTTGAGATGGAGCAGACTGTCAGGGTGCCTGTGTTGATGATGAAGGTGAGTTTTATGTAATTTGTGGTGTTCTTGGACTAACAAGGTTCTTTTATAGTGTCGGTTTAAGTACTGTTAAACTTATCGGGCTGATCATGTCGTGCATGCTCTCGCGTCCGGTCCTGGACCAGGCCATGGTACGAGAGATGGTAGTCGCCGCAGACGCCCTGGGCGTCGGGAATTCCAAGCCGATTCCCGGCCACCGTAGGCGCGGGCTTGCGGACGGCGAGCAATGGGTAGCTCGCCGTCCGATTAGGACCAGGCCCAGGTCGACGGCGCGTTGTGTTCCACGCGCGCCTCAAAGAGATGTCAGCATCAATGACGGGGTCCGCTAGGGCCTGCCAGGGTTGCGGGAAAGTCCGAAAAGGTTACCGTGGCCTCTGGCACAGGCAACTGAAGGAACACGGGTGGGTTTTAGTTAGTAAGAGTCTGACACGCCCTTCTGCTCCGCCCAGAGCGCGAGAAGTTATTTGATGACTTCCCACCCTAAAAAAAATAAAAGGCCTCTCAACAAAATGTTATATTTATTCTTTTTAATCACTTTCCGACTAGCATAGCAAGCACGATGAAGCGTTCCGTAGTTGGGTTGAATTTATCCCAATAAAACTTAACTTTAAGTTGAAAAAATGTTCGCCTACACATTGATATACGTCATGGTCAATTCTTTTACTTGTGCTTACAAGTAAAAGGAAAAAGTCTGAAAATCTTAAATTTATAGCTGTATCGCATAAAAAATGCGATTACAACTTACATTTGCAGTACTTCCCGTCGACCTAGAATCATAAAATTTGGCAAGAAGCAAGGTCAAAGCTGACCTTGCTTCTTGCCAAATTTTATGATTCTAGGTCGACGGGAAGTACCCTATATAGGTTATGATTTATTTGCAAGTATTAAAATATGTCGCATAAATGGCCGTATGTTTTTATTGCGTTGACTTAAAAGCTTGATTTTATTAGAACTCGACATCATCCGTCTGATTACAAAACGAGTTCCAACTTTAGTCGAAGCTCAAACTTTAGTCTTATTGTATTTTGCTTATTGACAACTTACGATTCCCGTTTAACGTCAGTTTTTTTGTAATTAGAACTCTAACTTTGTCGGAATAAAGTTCGAATTTCAAAAATGGCTTGATGGTTTAAACCTGTGTTTCAAAAGGCCTTGTGTATTTAAACAATAACCAAGTTCTATTTAACTTATCTAGATGAAATCTGAGGTGTCCCTTCACGACTGGTCCCAACAACTGCACGGCACAGCCTCCATCAGCCTCATAGCATCCTGCTACAACGAACGAGTGGACGCCTGGGAGCCTCTCATTGAGCCTGTGGTGCAGAATGAGAATGTATACCGGCCTTGGGAGATTACTGCTACGCTGTTCCAGGTACGTCATTCCTTATTATGGTCTGTTCAAATCTATATCTGATGAAAATCTATATATGAAAATTTAAACAAATTGATCAAAAGCGTACCCTGTAGGTGCCAATGTGTAGTGCCACTTACAAATTGAGAGCTTGACATGATTTGATTATTTGAATACTTAAACCTGAAATTCTAATTCTAAATAATTTTAAACAAATGTTTTTTATTTGACAGTTAAAGGTAATTTAACAACCTCAATTTTCATTGATGAGTTTGAAATTGCAATTTAATAACATTTTCATCCAATAATGGTTAGAAAAAGTAATATTTTTTATTTATTTTGATATTAAGTTGAAACCTTTTAAATACAGATGAATGTATTACTAATACCAAATATTTTAATTAGATACTTATCAAACTATAGGTAGGCACTTTTTAGCACTAAATCATTATAAATAATGGAGCTTGTAGCCGATGTCAGTAACTTGAGATTTTCTACACGATGATAAATACGGAGCGTATATAATACCATGCATGCTGGTGCCTGAAGTTACGCTTGCTACAAGCATAGCAGTATTCAAAAAACTCTTTATACCTCACTCAATTATTACAGTACAACATAAGTATCTAGTTTGTATACGATATCGCTGGTTATAATATACTTATCGTCACAACTTCATAATGTAAAGTCTGGGAAATTAGTTGTTAAAAAACTGCTAACTTTAATTCTCCGTATATTACAACTGTCTTTATTTGACAGTTGTACGTAATGGCTATAACACGGCTAATTGACGTACCATTTAAATTTCCCTAACTATTAATTTCCCTGACTGTACACCTATCCTACCCCTATATTCAATCAACATCATTTAACAGGCAAAAGCCTACCCAATGTCCTCTCGCCTGGACACTTCGAGCCATCAAGAAACAGAAGCGGACTCCTCGATCGCATCAGACCAATCCAAAAGACCCAAGAAGCGAAACGGCTTCGAATCCGAAACCTCAGCAGATGAATGCGATACTGACAATGAGATGACGTTCATAAGGAACCCTAATGGTAGGGAGAGTAAGCATTATAACGTGGACTTTAGTGCGGGACATATGTCTTTCTTGGGATTGCTGGATGCTGACGAATCTGACTCGGAGAATGAGAGCGGGCTCATGGATAAGCTGGCGACTGCCATTGGACATCTATTTACTGAGTAAGTTATTTATTTAAATAACTAGCCAATATCTAAATGATGTGATATTACTTAATAAGTAACATACTCATTAGTTTAGCCTAGGCTTAGTCTGTAACTTTGTGTATTGAGTAAATGAAGTAATAATTGTAGTGTGTGATCTATTATCAACAAACCAAATCAAACCGTAGCTACTGTCATTTCTGACTATCTATATAAATTCCTAATTGAATATTTAACTTTGATAGATACCACATCTTCGCAATTTGATCCTTAAAATTACAAAAGTTGCTCCCAACTTTCTAAGGGCTGATTTTTGAGACTGTAGATAAGTAATTTTTATATGAAGAATAAAAATTGCGGTGTGGCAGCTTTTGTATAGAAAATATGGGAAACCGCTATAATGTTTCAGATAATTCTGCCGATTGAATAATCGGCAAATCACGAAGTAAATATACCAGTTTTACTTCGTGGTACAACAAATAACCCTTTCTTGTACATTATTTCTGATGGGCATTTGTTATTGATCTATGAACGATTGAGATTGTTTGTATTACATTTGATACTAACATAAATAGTGTGTACGTGGGTCACACTGAAACTTTTAAGAAAATAGAAATCGGAACGATGTAGAAGCCTGTTAATATTTTTATTGCTTTTCGAAGTAGTCTCCGTTCCTGTCTAAGCACCGCGCCGTCGCGTGCGATGGAACTATTGACTGAAGCAGTGGGCCCATTCTTCTTTAGGGATTTCTTCCACGCATTTTTCAAACGCAGCCACGGCATCTTCAGGGTTCATAAAACGAATTTCTCTAAGTTTATCTTTTATTTTTGGAAATAAATAAAAGTCACAAGGTGCCAGGTCAGGACTGTAAGGAAGATGACTTACTAACTCCACACTTTTGATAGACAAATATTAGATAGTCCGTCTGGTGGAGTGAGCTGGAGCGTTGTCGTGGTGAAGGAGGATCCTTCTTCATTGGCGCTGTTGTCTAACATTGTCCAAGACAACTGGTAAATAATGACTGATAAATCAATCTGCAGTAACAGTCTTTTTATCTTCTAGGACAATTATTGTTGCGATTTTTTGCGTTTTTTTTTTGTCATTGCGCAGATTGTCTTTTGGTTTCGAGTTCGTAACAATATATCCAGCTTTTATCACCTGTGACGATATCATATTATACAACATTCGAGTCACCTCCGTCATACTTTTGAAGCATTGAGCGGCACCAATCCAAACGACGCCGTTTTTGATCTTCCGTCAAATTATGAGGTACCTATCCATCTAGTACAAAACTTTCTGACGCCTAAATGTTCATGTAATACTTTTTGTAGTTGACTCATACCAAAGTGCCTGAAGCTGCCCGAATCTGTTGATACGTGTAGTGTATGCCACCCTTCTATCAGCCACACAGTACTCCAGTTATCTTCAGTAGTCGCCGTAGAAAGATGTCCTTCTCGCGAATCATCTGTGACTTTGCTTCGACCACGTTTAAACTCATGAAACCAGTTGTAAACAGTGGCACGGGATGGGGCTTCGTCATGAAATGCTAATCGAAGTCTATCGCAACATTGTTGAGTACGACCGAAACAAAAGTCGTAATAGATCACTGAACGAAAATTTTCCCTAGTCAAATCCATTTCGACGCACGACAGACACTTTTTAAATTGCCGATAATTTGTAAAAATAAATGACCGAATTCATTACACACAACATTACTACAGATTCTAAAAGAGTTCCAAATTCGAAATTTAAATAAATTTTTCATCGGCTGCTTTTCTTACGGGCTTCATATTATAAAAACTTTCAGTGACCCCCCCGTATTGCTAACATCATACTGATCAGGGTCTGAGTTAAAGTATTTTTTTTTTATCATACAGTGACTCAAGTGCCGAAGAGATGAGCAACGAAGAAGATTCTTCAGCTCCAGAACATAGTGAAGTAGAAGCGGGCAGTGATCATGACGAGAACGAGAAGGCTGTCACATTCACAGACGGAGAAGTCAAGGGGAAGAAAGAGACGGAACATAAAACTGTGACGTTACAGGTTAGTTTGTTCAAATCAATGATGATTTATAAGGGTGTTGGCATCTTGGAGGCAGTGGCATCAGTTTTGTGGAGTTTTAAAAGGAAATCGGCAATATCTAGGTTATCCGGTACTGTTGAGAATCTTTACAGCGAAATCTATTATGACAAGCAGACTGGAAATAAATAAACTGTTAATCTCGTTATTTAAAGTTATTATTTATCTTTTTGCAGGACCCCGTCGTCCGCGAAGACAGCGTAGACTCAGGCCTCGAAGCAGAGAGCTATGTAGACAAATCCTGCACCTACATAGCAGTGGAGGCTAGAGATATGCTCAATGTCACCGTGACTCCAGCCGGTGCCAGGGCTTTACTGGACCTGGCTGCTGCTTGCACTGATAGGACTGCTGTCGTCACTGCTATTGTAACTGGAGAGAGTGGGCTGTTACTGATCAACGATATAGGTAAGTCTCAAAAACGAGTGTAGTATGGAATATTGAGAAGTAAGAGCAAGAAACACAACCTGGAAAACGAAATACAAACGCTTATCCTTATTATAATCATCGTTGAAAGCTTTATGGACTGTGTGAAAGATGATAAGCGTCTATCGTCAGTAGTACTACTGAGATGACAGCTAATACAGAAGTATTGAAAAAGAAGAAGCCATGCTGCGCCGACTCCAAATAAATTGGTATAGGTAAGGGCAAGAGAATGAGGATGGATGATGCTTTGCACCAGAAATTGTTAGGTGTTTTGTAACGGCTTTTAAAAAGACGAGTTTATTATAGGTCCTGGATCTACCGTCCATTTGAAAACTAAAGCGGAAACGGATTTGGCGGGTAATGAGAGGATAATAGCTATAGCTGATTATGATGTGGACACCAGTCGGCCTAGCACGCCAGGTGAGAAATCAGTGATTACCTACCAACGAATAGGTACAATTAATTGAAAGCTCTTTAAAAACGGCAATTTTGTATAACGTCGCCGTGCAGTGAAAACCTCGAAAACAAAAATTAATAGTTTTTTTTTCTTTTAATTAGTTTTTGTGTAGAAAACCTAATTTGTATTAACGATAAACGGGCACAGCTCTAAGATGCTTCTAATGCCTTCTATTGATGTTAATGAGAACCTCGGGAAATGGCAATAATATAATATAATATGAGACAACATCCACACAAGGTCTTCAGGTCCCAAACTAGGCAGAGACGATCATTGTTCAGACAGTGCTTAAGTATGTTCTTCTGTAAAATAACGTTTATTGTACTCATGAGGTTTTCACTACTCGGCAACGATAAGCACTTCTGTATGGCACAATAATTATATTATTTACTAAATGCCATAAGAATCTTCCTAGGAGGTGATACATCATCAGGTGAGCTTCTCGACGAGCCACCGAAACAATCAAGACCACCGATGACCGATGTCAGTGAAGACTGGGACTGGTGAGTATCGCTACCGGTCCTTTTAGTTATTTTACTTCTGAATTTTCATCACTGTCAAAATCACAGTGATTTTTATTGTCAAAATCTTCTTCTTTGTGTCGCTGGCAAGACACTTATTAAAATTTTGCTGGTCCAAAACTTCGCCACTTCCACGGCGTTATCGGTGGCAGCGCAGAGACACTTTGGCTTCATTTTTTGAGGCACAGAGGGCAAGACATGACATAGAGCATAGTATGTGCCTCAGCACCACATCCACATCCTGCTGCCGTTCCTTCGAGGTAGCCCCACTTTACGAGGTTCGACTTACACCTTCCCACTTGGGTTCGAAAACGATTGAGGGACTTCCAAGTGGGCCACGGAAGGTAGCAGGAAAGGTCCCTGCAGGAAGATGCGCATTTGGAGGTAGAGTGAGTAGGTGGGGGAAAGGTATCCTGCCATAGTTTGCAACGGGCGTCGACCGGGTTACCTGTAGGGACGCTGTCGATTTTAAGAAGCTGTGCCTCTTTTTGTACACCAATTCCATTGGTAGGACATAGAGCTCGACTAAAATGTATACATAAGGCCTTTATTGTAATACCTGTGTTCACAAATAAAGATTGATTGATTGATTTTAGCCGTCATAATAAGGTTGCTATTGGGTTGCTGCCATCAGAGACAAAAAAACTGTGAAAGGACTGTAAACATTTTTTATCTAAAGGATTGTCGTCTCATCTTCGTAAAAACTAGGTTCATGTTGCAGTATAACAAACAGGACTGTACCAGGATACATAGATTCATTTATTTGCACGAAATATGGTAATGTTCAGATCTTTTAATTTGATCTTTTAAAATGACGTTATTAATGATTCTAATATTTATAATCAATTTAAACAAAATAATTAAATTTCAATAAAAAAATGTACTAAATTATGAATTGTCTACATATCAAATTACAAAGTTAAAATAATTAAATTACCAATTGTCTAAGATAAGGACTAAAACAAACGTTTTGTTGAGGTCGATAGATTGCTAATTATGTTCTTGAGAAGTTGAATGGGACTTGATACTATTACTCGTATTAACATTACGACGGAATTTCCGTCATGGCGGCCAATCCCAAGGGAGGTTAGACAAGTTACGCATGAGATAATATTGTGCCCAAAGACAAGTGCACACCCTTTTCCCTCACTCTCATGGAGATGGATCTATGGGACAGTAATTTGACACGAATGGGGAGAGATAAGGCGCAGGACCAATGGCTTTATGTGCATTCCGAGGCACGCGGGTGATACACCACCAACTTCCAAACTTCGGGCTGCCACTACTTAAGTAATTCCAAATGGGGAAAACCCAATAACAGTCTGCCCGACCTGGAAATCGACCACGTGGACCACGAGAGCAACGGGGCAGTCCAGTAAATAGATTTTTTTAATTATGTTAAGCTTTTCGCAAATGAACGACATGTTGTGACGTTTGGTACAGTTTCGAGGGCGGCTTCCCGGGCGGCGCGGCCCCGCCCCCCGCGGCGGCGTGCTCGCCCGCGCCGCCGCCGCCGCCGCCCGCGCTGCGCACGCGCCTCACCGACCTCACGCTCACTGTGAGGCTGCACGACCTCGACCATCTCACTGTAAGTACTACCCTCACCGGACCAAATGTGTGGAACTCCAAATTCCTTTTCGGATGATTCATTATCTTCATTTCAAAAAGAAAACAACGCTTTACCACTACATATTATTAAACGGAGTCCCCTCGCCGCCGCCGCCGCCTGCCTGTGTGCTTAAACTCAAAAACTATCGAACGGATTAATAATAAATAATTCATGAGGAAGGTGTAGATATACCTACCTAGTAATTTGGCTGAAATATGACGATGATTGTTAAAGATGTCGGAAAAAACATACCGACTGGGAGCTTTACTGGCGTGCACCGCGTAAACCAATAGATTGTATTAAAACAATGTATAAATGGAATATTTTACGACAACCACGCGGGCCAGCCTGCGACCAAAAGCTAGTAAGTAATAAAAGTAAATGTAAAAATTGTTAATCAACATTAAAATTACAATGTAGAGATAGGGTTGGTCCCAAACTAGGCACAGCCTGTGTCTTGGGTACCATTCATTAAAACATTAGGATATTTTTTTAAATGAAAGTTGAAATTGGCGCCTGTTAAACTGATTGTGATTACCTACTTCGCCTTTTCGAGACAGCAAAATATATTTATACTAATTTATAAAGCTGAAGTTTTAACAACACGCTAGGACTCGTAAGAGCCAAGCAAAAAGAAAAAAGTACGATAAGCGAAAACGAAGTAGGTAATAGCGCGGGCAGACGATGCGATGCGACGCGGTGGGTCAGAGAAAAAGAAATTTCACGCGACGTAGTCATGGTTAGAAGCTAGTCAAAAATAAATAAAATAAGGAAGGAAAATTAAAATTAATTCGTATAGATAAAAGTTTAACATAAACGATAAAATTTGGTATAATTTCCGTTTTGCTTAGTCCTAAAGCTAAAATTAACGTACCTCTCAATTTACTCATTCAAGCTCTAACAGGGCTCACACTTGTTATGGTGACACATAGTGGAGGCCTATGTCCAGCAGAAAACATCTTTTATCAAACTCAAGCTCAAAGAACTCATTTATTTCCATTAAAACAATTAGGTACAGGCACTTTAGAGTCAATCCAAAAGATGAAGCCAGTTATCAATTCCAAAGCGTAATAGGGTCCTGTGGAAATGAAAGGGCAAGAAACCACAAGAACAATCTTTTTTTCAAAATATTGTTCAACTAATGACATAATCTGTTCTTCTTACAGATCCTATGCCCTCAACGCAGCGTGTCCAAGTTGCACGTGTTACACCCCAGCAAGAACTCCACGCGCTACTACATCGCAGTAGACAGGACATCTAAGTATAACAACAAGAAGATCGTTGTCAGATCTCCGCTACAGGTTGGTACCTGGTTTTAGGCCTAAATGTAGTATGACCTATCTTTTGTTCTCAATGCCATAAAGGGAACCACTAAAATGGGATCAGAATTTTGTATGAAGCGGGGTTTTATGTGTGGTGATTGGCTAGGTTACCAATGAGAACTTTAAAGGTAGTTGGACATTGAAAACAGCGAAAATTTCTGCCACCAAATGACTCCCATGACAAATATTGTCTAGTAGTAGTCTAATTAGTCATAATTTCGTCAGGATGATGATATATTCCTAAAGGAAAATTTGGAATACCTTAATAAAAGTCGAGCAATGTGCCCTGCCCACTGCCACTTAAGTTTGGCAATTCTTCGGGCTATGTCGGTTACCTTGGTTCTCCTGCGGATCTCTTCATTTCTGATTCGATCACGCAGGGAAACTCCAAGCATAGCCCTCTCCATTGCCCTTTGGGTGACTTTTAGCCTTCTAATAAGGCCCATTGTGAGCGACCACGTTTCAGTACCATATGTCATCACTGGCAACACGCACTGGTCAAAGACTTTCGTCTTGAGGCACTGCGGTATGTGGGACGAGAAGATATTGCGTAGCTTCCCGAACGCTGCCCAGCCGAGTCGGATTCGACGATTGACCTCTTTCTCGAAGTTGGACCTACCTAACTGGACAACTTGTCCTAAGTACACATACTCGTCCACGACTTCGAGTGTAGCGTCTCCGATCTTCATGAGAGTGGGTGTTACATGGGCATTTAACATGACCTTCGTTTTTTCCATGTTCATTTTACGACCCACTCTTTCGGAGGCTCTACTGAGGTCATCGAGCATTGTACTGAGGTCCTCCATAGTCTCAGCCATGACTACGATATCGTCGGCAAACCGAAGGTGAGTTATGTACTCGCCATTAATGTTAATGCCAGCCCCTTTCCAGTCCAGAACCTTGAAGACATCCTCCAGTGCAGCGGTGAACAGTTTCGGAGAGATAACGTCTCCCTGTCTCACACCTCGCTGCAGAAGGATAGGTTTCGAGGTCTGATCCTGGAGTCGGACTGACATAGTGGCGTTTTTGTACAGACACTTCAGCACCTCGATGTACCGATAGTCAATCTGGCACCGTTGAAGAGACTGCAGTACAGCCCATGTCTCGATCGAATCAAAGGCTTTCTCGTAGTCCACAAATGGTAAGCAGAGAGGCAGGTTATACTCTTCGGTCTTCTGTATAACCTGTCGCAACGTATGTATGTGGTCCATTGCTCGCAAAACAGATGGCCGATGGGGCCGGAAAGTTCTAGAGTGGCGACCGCGTACCGGAAGACGTAGCGTTGGAAGGCCTCCCACAAGGTGGACAGACGATCTTGTCAAGGCCGCAGGAACCCGTTGGATGCGGGAAGCACAAAAGCGGTCGAAGTGGAGGTGCTTGGGGGAGGCCTATGTCCAGCAGTGGACTTCTTTCGGCTGAAATGATGATGATGATGATGATGAATAAAAGTCGGTACCTAAGTATTCCATATTGAAGGACAACGGCCAGTGGTGGACGTTTTTCGGCTGGAATGCATATTTCTTTCTCTTTCATACCTCAGCCGTCTGTTCTTCCAGATCCGCAACGAAACCTCCTATGCCCTGGAACTCTTCTACAAGAAGACAGACCTGCAAGCTATCGGAGCAGACCTGATAGGATCCCTCACCAATCCCTTCGATGACAAAATGCGGTTAGCAGTTATTGCGCCACAGGAGACGTATAATGTGCCGCTGTATATCGCTTATCACTGCAAGCTGTTCCTGCTTCCTTCTAACTTCGAGTAAGTAAATCCTTACAGCAGGTTTAAGGTGAAAGCGCCAAGGTCAATGGCCTTAGAACAACATAATATAGTGTTTTTTACACAATATGAGCTTAATTGGGCTCAGTTTTAAACCTGGCGCAGTTACAACTGGTTCAAATTAAAACAATATTGCTCTGACGTAGGGCAAACACCTTTGCGGCACTAATCATTCCTTCTGTATGGTGGGTGCGGTTTCAAACAACTATCTGTATGAGACACAAACACGTTGTATTCTTGAGCTACTAAAAAATTATACTTGTACTATCAAATGGATGAGAAAATTTCAAGTTTTATTTCGTTTTTGTATGTTCTTAATCCAGGAGTTACCAAACAGCAACACAAGGTATTTGGTGGATGGAACTGGCGAACGAAATAGGCACGCCGCGAGATATGATCTGTCCCGCCAAAGATGGAGAAGACAAGAGGATATTTGCCATGAGGATACTGCCTGTTGAAGGTAAGAAGACTTACAGCTTGAACGCAAATTATGCTGTTTTGTCTTAAACATTATTCTATGAGCATATGGGCCAACGCTATGTCGAATAGAAGTCGTAGCTAAGTCATGGATTTAGGATAAAGTAAATTTTCTGTCATATCATTAGGCAAAGTCATTGTTATGAATTTATTGTATGGACTTTTTTTGTTTGGCGCAATTAAATGTAAGTATTTACTTTCTTTCTAATTCAGTTATACCACGATAATATTCTTTCTCTTTGTAACATTGTCTAAGTAACTGGGGAATGATACAAAAAGAAAGACTTTTAAGGTTCCTCAACTGTCTGTATGGATTTCAAGTGTATTATTGAATAGCACCATATTGTAGTCATTCTTTTGGTTACATTGTCTCCTGAGGGATGTGTGATCCGCGAATGGAAGTCTGAAAGTGGCACCGGTGATTGAAAAGTTGGATGGAATTCGGTGGTCATGGTAAGGGCATGTGACGCGGAAGAGATAGGCAAATGTCGTGAGGAAAGTTTTGAGTATGAATGTGAATGGCTATTAGATTAGGGAAGGCCAAAGAAACCATGGCTGGACTGTGAGAAAGATGATATGGCTAGAAAGGGGGGTGACTACCGGGATGATGCGAGAAGACTCCCGCAGACAGGCACGACGCGACTCTATTAGAACAATTCCCATGAAAACTTCATGGAAATCGCTCTATAAAGTTGGCGTCGCGTCGGTGGGAAACGCCGCGAAACTAGGATAAGAGCAAGAGAATGAAGACACTGTTTTACCAGTATTTTGTCAAATTATAGTACCTACCAAATAAGTTTGAACCGTTCGTCCCGCCCGCGCCCGCAGGCTGCCCGTCGCAGCGCATCTCGCGCGCCATCCCCAACCACCTGCTGCGCGTGCTGCCGCCGCTGGCGCTGTACAACCGCCTGCCGTACGCGGCCGACGTGGCCTGCGCCGGCGCGGCGTGGCGCATGCGCATCGAGGCCGGCGAGCGCGTGCACACCTACACGCTCGCGCTCACGCAGCCGCACAGGATCACGATCAACATGCACTACCTGGGACTGCCGTGGACTGGCAGTTTTACGTTGTCACCGGGTTAGTATGGCCATGTTAATTTGATGATTTGATTGAAAGTCAAAGTGTCAAATTAATGCTTTTTTACGACTGTTTTTCTCTGTAAATATTGTAGGTTAATCCTAAAATAGCCGTTTGCCACAACATTACATGGTAGAAAATTTACTTAATAATTCGTTTCAAATAATAAATGTCTGTGTTTCGAGTACGGATGTTGCGAATCATTCGAGGAAACAAATGGTACTTTTCGCAAGTTACAACTGTAATAAACTGCACTGATCTAGACAATTATTGAAAAGAAATCAATAACTCAAATTAAATAATAACATAAGTTGGCTTAACAATAATAATCTTGTAATTAATTTAACAAAAACAAAAATTCTGCAATTTCATCAGCGGCTTGAGTATCCACCATTGAATATAACCAATATTAAATGTAAAATCGAAGAAGTCACGAGTGCGGAATTCTTAGGTAGGTATACCATTAACCTGGAAAACTCACCTAGAGGAAATATCCAAACGAATGAGCAAACCTGCGTATCTACTACACCAACTGTCCAAGAGAGTTAATGCTGAGACTCTACTAACAGCCTATCATGGACTTGTAGTCTCTATTCTACGGTATGGTTTTGTTTTTTGGGGACAGTCAACAAACAGGGAACTTATATTCAAGATGCAAAAAATATGTGTACGATCCATGTGTATTTAAAACCAACAGTCAGCAGCGTTCTCTACTTTAAGAAATTTAAGATTTTAGTATTACCAGCTCTATACAGGTGGCCGGGGAGTTGACGTTCAAACGTAAAATTTAGATACTTTATGATGAGGAGTATCCCAATCACCCCCATGTATGTTCTAGATTTTTTTTAATGATTTTTTTTCGTAATTTTGACCTAACATCAGTTTTCGATTTTTTTCTCGTTCTGTTGAACTTTTCTGGTTCAGTTTTTTTTTAAACTTAAATCATAATTTTGAACTTTCGAATAAATTCTAAGTAAGTTCTGCAATTCCTAGATAAACCATAATTTTTTAGGGTGTTAGGTTAGACTATGCTAATTAGTTATCACAAAAAAACTGAACTAGAAATGTAAAACAGAACGAGAAAAAAAATCAAAAACTGATGTTAGGTGAAAATTACAAAAAAAATCATTAAAAAAATTCTATCTCGAAAACTACGAAAAATCGCAGAACATACATGGGGGTGATTCGGATACACCTCATCATAAAATACCAAAATTTTACGTTTGAACGTCAACTCCCCGGCCACCCTGTATATACTGGAAACTGTTTGTTTATCAAATCCGCATTTATTTACTAAATTGCCAGCAGTTAAGAAGACCCGAATCCGTATTCAATATAAAAATTAATTATGTACGACCAAATGCACTAAATCGTTAATGAAAAAGAGCTTCTTTGGTGTTGCTCCCGAAATGTATAATAAAATACCCGATGTCAAAAGAAGCATGAAATATCAAAAAATGTTTTCCTATATTATTAGTTGAGAAATGCAATGTACAATGTATTGTATGAATGTATTTTCTTTTGTTTTGATATTTTTTGGTATAATTTCTGTAGTGAATTTTGGTTACTTATCTTTATTTTATATAGTCTTCACTGATATTTGTAAGTCATCAATGACAAAACATAGCGCAACATATTATATTCTAAACGACCTTGACCTTTAAACTATGTTTTACAAATAAATAATTCTGATTCTGAAAACAGATTTTTTTATATCCGCGGATGTGGATTGCGCTATAAAGCTTAGTAAATGGCGCTAAGACGAGAACAATAAATGAGACCAGCAAGATCTTCTAAGATTATCCTCTATTCCAGATGTAACTGAGAAGAGCGTGACACTAAGCAGTGAATGCGACACCGAAGGCGGTAACAAGCAGGTGCAGGTGTGCGTGACAGTGGAACGTAACGACTGCTGGGAGGTGTTCCTGCACGCGCAGCACTGGCTCATCAACAAGACAGGACTGCCTCTGCAGATGAAGGTACCTCTACTTTAATGACTCAACATGCTACTAAGTAGGTATAATGACGCGCGGGTGGACAAAGTGGCAGTTTACAGTTGGTTGCAGTACGTCACAGGTGGTATAAAATTGTCTGCCAATATTGATCAGCAACATGAATATATCATAATCGTCATCAAATAGTAGTTTTTGAAACTGTTGCCTAATGAGGGGTGTTTTAATACCTACTTATGTGCAGTTTCATACCTACACTACGTTATCTTCTCTCATACATTGCTATTGAATCTACTAAATAAAAGATCAATATTTCCCACGAAATTCAGTACTTACAACAAACCCTCAGATCATATGAGAACAAACCTTATGAATGGAGGCAAAACCCAGCACATCACCGCGCATGCGCTAAAGCGAGCGCTGACACAGCCAAGTAAATATTGGAATCAAAACTTTTTTGTAATGCTATAAAAATGACGCGTTCCATCCTCATCATCCATCATCATTGGCGATATTAAATTCTTGGATTTGTCTTGTATCGTACTGGTAAAAAAAATGTTTTATAACATTATTTTGTTAGAGAAAACGTTTATTTCGGTGTTGTGTTTATAAAGTATATCAATATAAACTCATCAACAACCTGCGACCTGCAGCCCTGCAGTAAAACTGTTATGTACTCGTTATGTAATCTTATAAGGTATGTTATGTTATGTAAATGAGTAGACGAACAATTTCCTTGATAAATTTATTGCTACTGAATATAATTACACAATTATTACACCTAAATGCTATGATAAAGAAATGCACAGCTAAACAATATTGATGTGCAATGAGTGTGACGTACAAACTACCACAATGGTCGATGTACAGCGTAGCTCACGCAGTTATTATCTGCGCATAATGTAGTTCATGCTGTGCAGGCGCTTAGATTTAAGTTTGCAATGTGCAAATTGTAAAGTAACAGTGTACTCGTTGTTGAAAAGCGTAATAACAAATAAATAAAACCTATCACTGGGACGCGTGAAGCATCATCATATAGACTCATTTCCGTGCTACCAATATTATTGAAGCTATTTGAAAAACTGTTATTAAAACGATTAAAACCTATAATAAAAGAAAAATACTTAATACCAAACCGTAAATTTGGCTTCAGGGAAGAACACTCTACGATAGACCTGACTCTGCTTGCGCGATACAGGATTATGCGTGACGTCAGTGTGATGCGTAGTTCGCATGTGGGGTTATAGATACACACCGCTACAGACCAAGTACAAGTTGAAAAAACTCTCGAAAACAAGCAAGTCTGCGCCACCGTATTCCTAAATGTCGCGCAAGCTTTTGATAAAGTTTGGCATGAGGGTCTGGTATATAAACTCAGACGCATGCTACCTCCAGAATTTTCAGACATTCTATAATCATATATAAGGAACAGAATGTTTAGAATAAGGCAAGAAGATGCATATTCTGAGCTAAAAACTATAAATGATAAATACATGATTTTATTTCTGTAAGTAAGTAGGTTTGTATACATACACTTTTACAGGTCAATCATATTTGAAAAGCTAGATGAAGTCGGCGTTTCCTATCGGACTACTCTGAGAAGAAAGGCCGAAACAAACGCAGAAGTCATAGTCTCTTTTAAAGTCCAGACATAATCTTGGTCAAATCATGTGAAGACTATGTAGATAAGTGTCTGAAATGGTCTTTGAGGAAAAACCACACAGATTGAGTGGACCTGTCCAGTCAGTGCACGCATGTTTCAGTAATCGTGCAGCTCAACTCAGAGCTTAATTAAGGAGCTTAACGATTCGGCGAACAATACCAAAGAAAGGACATTTGGGTAGGCCGCATAATTCTTGCGTCAGTTCTAATAATTACTTTCAGGAGATAATTCTATACTTTCACTGTCACTTGAAGAACTAATTTTTCAAAACAAAACCATGAATTTCTAACAATCCGTGAAAATTGACTTAAACGCGAGTTGTAGTTCGCGCGTTTTTAAATTGTTTTTTTTTATTCAGCCGGCGTCGGCGCGGTGCCGCGGCGGCGCGACTATGGCCCGTCTTACCAGCCAGTCTTTATTCAAACAATATTTGCGTTCGATTTCTTTGGCGCTGAACAATAAGATGTTCCAAATTCTAAAAGTACGCGGCAATAGTAGATTATTAACCAAGGGGATAAAGCAGTGTCTTCTGTCGCGGGTGACGATTTAAATCGCGAGCGTAATGAAGGACTCGAGGTTTACTCCCGAGCGTAGCGAGGGTGTTAAAAACTTAAATCACGAGCGAGATTTAAGACGAGTCCTGTGTGTAGCGAAGGATTTAACTTCACCCAAGACTAAGACAGCTTTATCACCGAGGAAAATACTCTACTTTTCGTACCATATGCGAAAAAATTAACACAATAATAATATGAGATAAGCATTTATTAAAAATAATGACAATTAAACGTATTTTTAGAACATTAACTTATTTATAAAAATAAATTAAAATAAACTTAACGTTTATGTATTTGAAGAAAACAAAAACGCGGCAAATTCCTAGACTAATATTTTTTTTGTCGGAAAAGCAAAGGCATCAAGCTCATACGGCCTCGTCGGTTTTCGTAATTTTATATAATCATAACTGCATAATAAATGCGTACTCCTTTTTCAAAAAGATGTATAATGATTTATATACAAACTCAATGGTGTAAACACAGATGTAGTTCAGTATAAATTTCGGTAAGTATTCCAAATTTAATAGTTATTTGTTATACAAGAGTGCAAAGTTGCTTTTTAACCGCGTGTTCAATTTTGATGACCGAGCAAGCGAAGGATTCTAAAATTGAATCACGAGCGCAGCGAGTGATTCAAAATTAGAATCCTGAGCGTTAGCGAGGGAATCAAAAGAGCACGAGGTGAAAAATCTTTGCACTCGAGTGCAACACGTAACTTTTCATTCCACCTCAGCGAGGAAATGACTAAATGCAAAAAAAAAAACGTTTACAATCACAAGATAGGTACACTTTTATTTCAGTTTAGGTATTAATTACTACATTATGACAGGTAAGTATTACAGAATAATCTTTAAATTATAACAAAATAATACTAAGGTATAATTAAGAAAATTTTAAAGTAACGTTGCTACAGTTATTTAAATTGAGTGTAATATTTTTGTTTGGTACTGTAATATTGGTGTTAGTCACTTGTGTACTGTTTTTCGGTAAACTATCTGTCATACTTAATAGTTGTACCGATTCATCGGATTCCCTTGGCGTGAATGTTGGAGAGAGAGGGAGATGGTTAGGTGTTTCATAACGGCTTATTTTTGATGTAGAAGGGCCAGTCCAAGGATCCGATTGAGGCTCTTTCAGTGTAATGGCTCCTACGATGCCTTCACATATTTTAGACTTATTTTGGATGGAATCCTCTATGTATCCCTCTACAACTGCATTGGACTTCCAGCCTCCGTGGCGCTTAAGGGACAGGAGATCAGCTCCGGAATCAGCCAAAAGTGTGGCTGAAGTTCGTCGGAAACAATGACCCGTGTACAACAGGGGTTCTGGAAGTTCAAGAAATGTTGCTATTTCTCGTGGGATACTGCCAATTTTATTAGTACCCATAGGCTGTCTAACACACTTTCCATTGCGATACTGTAGAAAAAATCGATTGATTGGAGTGTTAGGCGGGCGTAAGGCTTGATATTTCTCAACAATCGTTACGTATTCCTTGCGAATGACGAAGTTGCGGTCTCTTTTTGTCTTTGTATTAGGTAAATTAATTAATAGTAAGTCATCTGAATGTTTCTCAATGTTTTTGACATTAAGTTGTGTTAGTTCATTAGTTCGACATGCTCCGTTTATTCCAATAATAAGAACAACCTGTAACGTAAAGAGTATTGTAGTAGATAAATGAATAAAATTGATATGAACGCATAATTATGCCTATCAACATCTACTAAGTATACTATTTAATTGAGATTAATATACTTAAGTAGATACTGAATGTGCAACTGACTTACTTTTGCCGCCAAATATACGGAATCGGGTGCTTCGTTAAGAAACTTTTCAATATCAGATACTGTGAAAACCTTCGATTTTTTTGGTTGATGACCAGATGAGGCTCTTTTTAAAAATGCCACTAATTTAGGATAGGTATCGATATGTTTGTCTTTTTTCATCTTTATTGTTGCTTTTAGCATCGAATACGTACTCCATAGAGTGCTTGCTTTCTTGTTCTCGGATAATTCTATAAAATATGCCAGCAAAACGTTTTCTGAGAAAGTTTTGGCTCCTTTTGCTAGTCGCCACGTGTTGAACATATCGTACTGTTTTAAATACTTCTCGCGTGATTGTTGAGGGAGAAAGCTCATTTGCGCATTATTAACAGTTTCAGTCAATTCTGTTGGCGTCAAGCAAACTTCCTCGTCGCTAGAATCACTCATTTTAGTTTTTTCACTTGTTTTCAAGTTTCTTGTTTTTAATATAAGGTTTAACAATGACGTGAAAAAATGCCGCGTAAAGAACCGCGTACAAAGCAAATTGAAAAAAGAACACCAAGAAGGTTCCGAGTCTGAGTTTTTAACAAATTAAAAAAAAGTTGTATGATATATTCGGCACCATAGAGGTAGCAGTAAATAGGTTTAATGTTTTTTTTAATTCACAAACTTAGTGCACACGATGTTCTAAATTCAATTTACTTTATCCTCTAGAGAATAAAAACGGCTTTTCCACTCAGATATTGAAGATTAAAAATACTCTTTCCGAGATGGTGGGATGAAAATCACATTCTCCCCCTAGAGGATGAATGAAATTCAGTACAATTTTCTTTCCCTGTTTTTAACAGATTAAAAATGACTATTGTTATGTTCGCTTTTTGTGGCATAGAATGTCACTTTTTTGAGCAAGTGGTACGAAAACATAATTTTATTGCGGATTGCGCTTATAAAGAGAATTAAAAACTCATTACTGCCCGCTAAAAGTTTCTTATAGGAAACACCACTTTTGGGTGCACTTAAAGGCGAACCAAGTCGTCCTTTTCGAATAGATGGGATGAAAAGACAGTTTGAATGTCGGCGGCATGTCCCCACAACAGAATACCGTACGACATTAAACTATGGAAATAGCCAAAGTATACTAAACGGGCTGTCTCTATGTCAGTTATATTACGATTTTTTCTAACAGCGTATACTGCGGAGCTAAGCTTTTTTGACAATTTATCTATATGTGGGCCCCACTGAAGCTTAGCATCCAAAGTTAAGCCTAAGCATACTGGGCTATCTTCGGGATTCAATTATTTGCCCTTTATCAATACATTAGTTATCACCTGTCTAACGTGAGGTAGCGTAAACTTAATGCATTTGTTTTTTTTTTTAATAAAAATGTTGATGTGATGTTTTTGGTATAAAGATGGGATGCCACAAGGAAGTGTGTTAGGCTCATTCCTGTATTCGCTATACAATGTGATATCCCAGAGCTGGGAAACAACACCATTGCGACCTTTGCAGATGACACTGCAATTATTGCTACCGGATTAAGCCACAAAGAAGCAGTAGAAAAAGTTCAACTAATCTGTCTGATCAGACTGGATGAGTCAAAATCAATTCATATTGACTTCACTTACAAACACTGCGATTAGCACCCAATTTACAATAAACATGCAAGTGCTAATACAGCCAAATAATATAATAATAACAATATAATATTTTATTGTTCAATTAGGACTATATTACATGGCAAGGTAATATAAAAAGCACAAGCATAAAGTTTCTTAATCTAGTTAGTGCGTGCCGTACTGTTCTCGTATTTATGTTACATAACTATAAATTAAAAATTTAAAAAACCCCCGACACGGCACATTTGTAGAATTTTGGTTCTTCCATCGGCTAGCCTAGTATTCCATAAACGGCTCAATCGATTTCTATAAAACATAGCTAAGAACACTCTCGATTAAGTCTCCTTTCATCAAAAAAAAACTAAACTGAAGTCGGTTCAGTGGTTCGGGCGCTATGATGCCACAGACAGACAGACAGACAAACAGACACGTCAAACTTATAACACTCCTCTTTTGCGTCGGGGGTTAATAATAACCTGTGTTTAGGAGAAACAGTTCCGATCCCCGTCATAGACGGTTGACCTAAGATGTGCACGTGTTAAATGATGTGAAAACACAAATTTATAAATTAAAATATAAAAGAAAAGTTTCAGTTAGTAGGTGTGATGAGTACGTACTTTGTTAGTGTGGTGAGTGTTTGATTAACTTATGTAGGGTGTGATGCATGTATGTGTTTGAGTGATCACTTCTTTAGAAATTCCCCTGTTTCTTCGTAGTTTAGGTTTAAAAGGAAGGAGCGAGCAGTATTTTTGCAATTAAAGTTAGTTAAGCCGTAAATCGGAATTTTTAAGATGATTTTATTGTAGAGTGAAGGGCCAAGGTAGAGGGCAAACTTTTTATAAAAGCTGTGCGTGTCGGAGGTATTGTGCAGATTAGGTATTTGCGGCGTTTGGAGATTATTTTGAAAGGTGTACGTCGGTGTTGCAAAAGGCTAATATATATATAAAATATATTGTTGCCTTACATTAAGTGCGCTACATGATTGGTAGAGTTCAATAGTTGGAGAGAGTATCGGTCTGAACGTAGCCACTTTTAGAATAGCTCTTTGTGCGACCTCTAGTGGCTTAAGTATGGTCTTTACAGCACCACCCCAACATGAGGTACAATACATTAGGATGGACTGACAAAGAGCAAAGTAAACATTTCGGATGATTAAGGGATCTACATTTTTAAAACCCTGCGACATGTAGCCAATGTCGCAAGGTTTTAAAAATGTAGATTAAGTATCGTATACGACCAGAAAGAGTGTTAATATGGGATTTGAAACTAAGGTTTTTTTCAAGAACTATACCAATATATTTAACCTGCTCTAATGAGGTTAAGGTAGGACATTGACAATTGACAAAACAATAAAAGGGAGAGAGAGATCTCGTCCACTCACCCGGCCCGCAGAAGGCGCACCGGGCGTCGGCGGAGGGACAACGCCCTCTTCCAGTCCAGAATCCAAGTTTGGGGCTGTACTAAAAGATGTAACGTTAGAATAATCCCACAATTCTAAAATAAAGTACTCAGGGATGCTGTAAATGCACAATGGTACCTACATAAGAAATTACGACCTCCGCCATGACCTTAAAATGAAAATTTGCTGCAGCCCACGAACACAGACTTCACCGACATGTGAATGTGGAGGCAATTCAGCTACTAGACAACACGGACATAGTGCATAGGCTAAAGAGAACTAAACCATTTGAGTTAGTATAGTGTATAAATAGGGAATGAATAATAGTAACAGTGCTGTGCTATACATGTCACACATGAACAAAGTGTTTTTATTAATTATCAGACAATTTGACACTATTATTAGTTATAACATCATGTAAAATAATAAGTTAGAGTTAAGTTGATTATTAGTATATTAGGCTAGATTGTAATAAATTACTAAGAACTTCAGTTCTTATTAATAAAGGGAAAAAAACTGGGACGTGCCTAGATTTCCTGCGGGTGTTCGTCGGCAGTGACGTTTTTTGGCGGCTTCTTTAAACAAGCGGCACGAGACACGCGGCGTTCTTCAAAGACGATGGTCATTGAGAGAAAGAATATTGCGAGTGGGCGCACCTGTTCCATACGGAAGGATACCAGTTATTGACCATTAGCTTCTTTTAAAGGGAATAATGATCGATAAACAAAAAAGGGAGGGGCCGTACCATCACAGTATTAAAATCCATACAGTAGCAAAACGAATGTACTTGCGTAGACCAACGGCGGGGTCTACCGGGAAGTCGGCTGGCACGGAGCGTGGCCCCTATTACACGCTTAGTTTGCAAATTCAAATGCATTACATTAAATTCCAGCCTATCATTTAGGTGTAGGTACCTACCGATTTGACATTTTAGCCAAATAAGTAGGTAGTTTGCAGTTTGCACTGCGTGGCAATTTCGCTTTTCAGTGTTCAAGGATTCAAGTTCATTGAATCATTGACCAATGTTGCGATCCAATTCTACAGTGTTCAAATTTGCTCAAAATGAAAACTCTACTTTTTGACCTAATTACATATAACACGTACGTGGGTCACACTGAAAGTTTTTAGAAAATAAAAAACGGTTTGATGTAGATGCCTGTTAATATTTTTATTTCTTTAATCCCGTTTCTTTCTAAGCATCGTCGCATGCGATGGATCCATTAACTGAAGCAGTGGGCCCACTCTTCTTTAGGGATTTCTTCCGCACCTTTTTCAAACGCAGTCACGGTATCTTCAGGGTTCATAAAACGAATTCCTAGAAGCTTATCTTAAATTTTTGGAAATAAATAAATTCACAAGGTGCCAGGTCAGGACTGTAAGGAGGATGACTTACTAACCCCCACACTTTCGATAAACAAATATTCGATAGTCCGTCTGGCGGAGTGAGCTGGAGCGTTGTCGTGGTAGAGGAGAATCCTGCTTCTTGGGCGCTACTGTCTAATATTTTCCAAGACAACTGGTAGACAATAACTGACATAGGTACCATTCTGCAGTAACAGTCTTTTATCTTCTAGGACAATTGTTGCGAAATGACCCGTCCGTCCAAAGAATGAGGCAATCATCTTTTTCCCTTGACTTCTGCCCTTCTTTACTTTTGTCGGCAATTCTTCAAATGGAAACATCCATTGCGCAGACTGTCTTTTGCTTTCGGGTTCGTAACAATATATCCAGCTTTCATCACCTGTGACGTTGTCATATACAGCATTCGATTCACCTCCGTCATACTTAACAGTCAGTCGTCAGGTCTCAACTTCGGCGCCACCATCGAGTATAAAGCTCAAACAGCGGCTAAGAAACTGGGCATCCTAAATAGAGTGAAGCGATACTATACGCCTGGACAGATTCTGACCCTTTACAAAGCGCAAGTCCGATCCTGCATTGAGTATTGCAGCCACCTTTGGGATGGCTCAGCAAAGTATCAATTTGCCGCGCTTGACTCGGTGGAACGCAGAGCTAATAGGCTCATCGCCGCAGGGTTGCCTGCTTGTCGGTCTTCTTCAGATTGTACTTCGGTGAGTGTGCCCAAGAACTCCACGACCTTATTTTACCGGCCCCCTTCTTCCATCGGTCATCTAGACGCACTGCAAGTTACCATCCTTACCTTGTTGCTATTCCACCAATTCGCACTAAGCGTTTCCAAATGTCTTTTGTAATGCGCACAGCAAAAGAATGGAACTCTCTACCTGCGTCTGTGTTTCCGAACGCATACACCCACAACCCTAATCTCTTCAAAGTGAGAGTGAACAGGCTTCTTCTGGGTAAGCTCACGCCACCATCGACTCTGTCTCTGTCACCACTGACCTAAACTATAGTCAAGAGCAAACCCATCTTAAATAAAAAAAATACTTTTCAAGCATTGAGCGGCACCAATCCAAACGACGGAGTTTTTGATCTTCCGTCAAATTATGAGGTATCAAATGATAAATGATAAATGATTTTATTTCTGTAAGTAGGTTTGAACAAACACTTTTACACGTCAATCATATTTTTTTTTAAACTAGATGGGGTCGGCGTTTCCTATCTGACTACTCTGAGAAGAAAGGCCGAAACAAACTCAGAGGTCACAGTCTCTTTTAAAGTCCAGACAAAATCTTGGTCAGGTCATGTGAAAGCTATGTAGATCGGTGTCTGCAATGGTCTTTTGAGGAAAGAACCACACAGATTGAGTGGACCTGTCCAGTCAGTGCACGCAATTGTCAGTAATCGTGCAGCTCATCTTAGACTCAAGGAGCTCAACGATTCGACGAACAATACCAAAGAAAGGACATTTGAGTAGGCCGCATAAATTACTCAAACTGCCAGATCATGATTACGTTGAGAAAAATACAAAAATAAATATAAATAAATCAATGACCGACATAGTTCTCACATTCACAATAATTAGAATAATATTATAAATCATAATCTTTGAGGACCATGTAGATTTGTGTCTGAAATGGTCTTTTGAGGAAAGAACCACACAGATTGAGTGGACCTGTCCAGTCAGTGCACGCATTTGTCAGTACCCGTGTAGCTCAACTCAGAACTTAAAGGAGCTCAACGATTCGACGAACAATACCAAAGAAAGGACATTTGGGTAGGCCGCATCAGCTACTCAAACGGCCAGAACATGATTAAAACTGCAACAAAAACACACATAGTCCTCACATTCACAATAATTTAAAATAATATAATACTACAGTATATATTAGTGTCATTGTATATATAAATAAGTATAGATACTTATAGCAAAGATTAAAAGTAAAAATAGTTAGCGAAATAAAATAAATTAACATTGCCTGTGCTTTATTGGAGCAACTCAATCCCAAGCCTTTTTGTCCTCAATATAGTCTTTGACAGTATAATAGGCATTCTGGCATAGTTTCCTTCATATCCATCTAGTACAAAGCTTTCTGACGCCTAAGTGCTCATGTAAGACTTTTTGTACTTGACGCATACCAAAATGCCTGAAGCTGCCCGAATCTTTTGATGTCACTTGTCACCCTTCTATCAGCCGCACAGCACTCACGTTATCTTCAGTACTTAGTCGCCGTAGAAGGACGTCCTTCTAGCGACTCATCAGTAAGTTTGCTTCGACCACGTTTGAACTCATGAAACCAGTTGTACCTAAACAGTGGCACGGGATGGGGTTTCGTCATGAAATGCTAGTCGAAGTTTATCGCATCATTGTTGTTGAGTAAGACCGCAACGAAAGTCGTAATAGATCACTGAACGAAAATTTTCTCTAGTCAAATCCATTTCGACGCACGACAGATACTTTTTAAATTGCCGCCAATTTGTAAAAACTTATGACATATGAATTTATTACACATCTAATGATTCCCAAAGAGTTCCTAATTCGAAATTTTTATAAATTTTTTATCGACTGCTTTTCTTACTGGCCTACCTATTCTAAAACTTTCAGTGTGACCCCCGTATATGGCTTCAAACTGCATTTTTTTATGTTTGACCACGCGTTTCTTTTTACAGACTAGTCCGATTTTGACGTTATTTTTTTTGTATCAGGTAAATGAAAAGGTTTCTTTATGTAAGAAACTGTGGTGTTTTTGTCAGGGTGGTCAGTCGGACACGTGGTACGAGGTGACGGACGAACCGCTGCTGTGGAGCCCGGCGGCACGCGGGCGCAGGCGAGGCGCGCGCGTGCGCTTCCGTGCGCACCACTCCGCCTGGTCGCGCGCCGCGCGCCTCGCCGCCGCCGCGCCGGGCCTCGTCGTGTGTCCGCACACCGAGAGGCAGACTAACTACAGGCTGCTACTCAATGTAAGTACTTCCTGTGGACCAGTGGACGCTTCACCGTACCTACACCATATATTGAACTCCAACCTGGCATTCCGACGACAGTTGCAACCTACTAGTGTCTACATAAGTCCAATCCTGCTCCATCGAAAAATCTATTAGTACACGGTAAAAACTCACCTGGATGCACATTGAAGTCACCAATAATAAAAATAGACTCGATACCACTATCACGTATTAAAGCACTGGTACAAATCAGATAATCTGTGAACTCAGACATTTTCTACGTTGTCAGTTGGTATATAAACACTCACGAATAGGAATGACCTTTCGTTCGTCGTAAGACGTATTGTCTCAATACGGAGATTAGCTCACGCAAATTATGGCTACAGGCAAAAAAGTCAAGTTGTTAAGTTATATATTTAAAACTAATTTTCGTTAAAAAAAGTTGGAACTTTGACCTTCAATAACTCCGTAAACAGAAAGTACAAATGACTTTCAGCCTCGTTAAGCGTCTTGCTACAGTCATTATAATCATACTGAAGATTCTTCGTCTAGCAACCTATCCTTATCTTGTTATAGTAAAGACAGAAAACCGTAATGTCGGTAACGCAATATTTCCTTTTCATAGGTAACCCTATCAGAGCTGTGTCCTCAGCTTACCAAAATCGTGACACTCCTCCCATACTTCCTGGTCTACAACGACACAAAGCGTCACCTGCGTTTCATGGAGGAGAATGAAGCTGCTGACCTGTGGAACGACCTGTCGCCGCAGCAATGTACACCGTTTTGGCCGCAGACCGACTCCATGTCCATGCACTGCAAGTACCGGGACTCTACTGTCGTATCCCAACACTTCCCGATCACGAGGAATCATTTTACTGTATTAAGGATGGATAAGGGGGTGAGTACTTCTTCTTTATATCTTCGGTTTTTTCAAGATCTTACTTATCTTGATTTATAGCTTTTTTGATCCAGCAACTATTTTTCGTTAAGTATACCTTCGTCTACGATTTTTCGATTTTTATTACTTGTGCAAATAATGAGCCCAGAATCAGAACGCACGATGAGAATGTAGCCAGGAAGTAGTTAAAATCTTTCTCTTTTTTTTTAATCAGGGGCTTGTGACTTTCTAGCTAGACTAATCTGCAAGACTAGCACGGCGAATCAAATTAAACATCAAACTACACAATAAATTAATATATTACTACAA
The DNA here is from genome assembly GCA_937001585.2 of Brachylomia viminalis. NCBI lineage: Eukaryota > Metazoa > Arthropoda > Insecta > Lepidoptera > Noctuidae > Brachylomia > Brachylomia viminalis. Next base: position 24,092,510 of record OW443310.2, on the reverse strand, counting down.
CTTATAAACAACTTCATTTCCCATACTTCGGTCTCGGCCACTCGGGCGTCAGAGTTCCATCATCATGCAACGTATACGCCGCTCCTTTAGATTTATGAGACCAGATCTTGATAGCCTTCAGATGAGCATCGCTCTGTTCCTTAGCAGCCGATGGTGGGGGAGCTGGTTCGAAGGGTGGTGCCTTGATGGAGGCGGCAGCTGGTGACGGCTTCAGGCCAGTCGATGATGAGTAGGACGGTGATGACCCGACTGATGAAGGTTGTGATTGGAGGAATTGTGAATTAGATTGTGTTACCTGAAACAATAATAGAGTAGCGTGAGGATATGAGCTCCAAAGGGCCTAAGGATTTAAACTGTAACTATGGGGTCAAGTCGCCACTTATAGTCAAGCACTGAATAGATAAAAGTACTATTCAGGCCTGTGATTCAGATGCTATACGGGTAAGGGATCATTTAGTTTAAAGGGACTACGTTGTATTTTTGTACAGACGCCAGCAGGTCAAGCTACCCGAAACTCTCAAATTTCCCAATCAACCTTGAACCTTAATGCTTTAGCGATAAAGTTGAAAATATATTAAAGAAATTTGACAGATTGTAGTAGCTTGATGTGCTGGCGTCTGTACCAGAGTAGGTTTGTAAAACATATTATTAGAAGGTTACCATTCAAATCCAGAAAAAAACAATTCAGGCTTTTCTTTTCTTTGCTTTTCTTGTCTTCCAATTTATCAACGCCAATTTCGAGGTGTAATAATTTGAGCCACCTTAATCTGTACGGACCATTTCAAAATAATCTTAAATACTTACAGTATAATGTGGTACATGATACGAACTGACTGAATGTAACTTAGAATTATAGTTCATCAGCGGTAGGTCACCGAAATTCTCCACTTGATACGAATCAGAGTCTGCTTTCACTACAGCAGGTACATTATTCGTGTAAGATACATCAAAGTCTTCCTCTCTCATGTTTGTTGGTGGTGGTAGCTTTTCTTCTTCATTTGTCTCAGTGAAACCGGAATTACTAGCGCCTGTATAAATATTAGGCTCTTGAGGGTTTCCATAATTCTGGTTAGTAAGACTCTCATCAGATATAGATGCAGAAGGTATTTGTTCTTCTAGTGGTCTATAAGCTTTGAAATCGGTGGGTTGTTCATCTTGAAAAGTAAAAGGTTTGTATTGATTAATGTGACTGTCTTGAGAACCTAAACCTTGTAACTGAGTAGGGCGGTCGTCTTGAGGACCAAAACTCTTGAACGGAGGGGATGCATTGTCTTCCTCAGTATATGCTTTGAAAGGCGGTGATCCGTCGTTTTGATGCCTATAAAAACTCACTTGATTAGGTTCTGCTTCTATTAAATACGGATTTCTCCTTTCATCGTGTGGCGCATATTTTATAGGGGTGGCCTCAGTCACATAGTTTATATATTTCTTGAATTCCATTTCATAAGGTTTCTCTGCTTGATATTTGGTATCAATATTTCCTTTGTAAAAATCTTTGGTATTCGTCGGTCTTTGTGAATTCTCTCTCTTATGCGGTCTGCTGTATTCGTAATCTACATCTTTGCTTTTTTGTGAGTAATTGTCTTTCTCTGAAGCGAATTCGAGTATTTTGTCCAAGTCTTGTTTAGATAAGTTTTTAACTATGTTACTTATGTCATCGTCCCCTAAAGCTTCGTTAGTAGGTCGTTTACTAACCTTGTAGGGTCTGCTGCCAGGGTACGGACGTTCATCATCCTGCAAGAAAGGTGGGGGTGTGTAGGAGAACGCGCCTTTGATAGGGAAGATCATGGGCGGGCGACTGTAGAACCTTATCGGTGGGCCTGGGTATCTTCCTCGTTTCACCCTTGTGTACGATCTTGCATGTCGGCATCCATCATCACATTCCGTATTAACCACACACAACACAGAGAACATTACAAATACCACTATTTTGAACATTCTTACACTGTAGTCTGCTGAAAACTGAGGGAAGGTGTGTTTGTGTGCGGGTCTTATAAAAGTTGAGATGAAAGTGGTGCTAATTGAGTTAGTGCTCGCGCCGCGGCCGTGGTCGCCGGTCGCGAGTGATGCAACTCTTACGTCATGACTTTCATGTTTATGTTTCAAGTTAGTCTTTATATTATCATGCGGTTATGTGAAATGTTTACATGGACAGTTTTTCATCTGTGTGGGAAGTAGGGTGTCAAATATTATATCTATGTATTTAGGTTGCTTCAATATTTGTCAGATGATTTTCAAGCAAAATTAAATAAGGTAGTCTTTTACATAAGTATTATATGTCACCGCGTTCTTTGTAACATATTTTTCGTCAGATAAAGTCTGCTACTACTATAGGTACTAAATGAATGTTCTATATGTACCTACTTAAAGACAAAACAACCCTATGTTCATCTGACCTAGAATACCTTTACTATGATCTGTATCTCCTCCCAGAAACAAAACGTCATATAGAATCTTTTTTACAGACGGCAATCTGCGTAGAAGTAACAGGCGGGACAGACCGTCCATTCACCATAACCTTCAAGCCGTATACCATAGGGGACTCGCCAGTGCGTATCGACAACCTGTGTGACGACCTGTTCCTGAAGCTTCACCAGGCTGATTCAGGCCAGGTGGCTCTGCTGAGCCCCTATCAGTCCTTGCTTTATACTTGGGACGATCCGGCTAAGGACAGGAAGCTGATGTGGAATATATATAACAATAAGGGCAAAGGTTTTGATGCTGCTTTCGGGCAGGATGGGTGAGTGAAATATTGATAAAAAAAAAGTTTTTTCACCCAATTTTTTTTCTTATATAGTCGAGAAGATGAAAATAAATTAGTGACGGGCGAAAAACATTTCCCTGCCATTCATTTGATAGGATAGAAACTACTCTCAAGTAGATTATAATTTTATTATTTACCTATGTCATCTTTCCCAGATATGGCGAAGAAAAAGTAAGTTTCCACTCAGTGAAGCACTCAACGTTGGTTGCTACCAGCTCCGTCACATCCAAACTATCATCAACCCTCAAAAGATTAACCCCCAAGTCCCCTGAGCCCTGCTCCTCCAGCAGTGATGACTCCGACAGCTCAGACCTTCCAGAAACACACTCCAAGACCAAGAAGATGAGGAAAGATAAGGTTATAGTTTACTGGATATCCTACATGGACGGTTACCAAAGAGTTTTCACCTTAGCTCAAGACGAACGAATAGCTTACCAGTATAGGATGCGAATCAATGCAGAAAGGAGTAACTACGAGGTCTACATGTCATTGTCAGGAGTCAGTTTGTCAGTCTGCGTGCCAACTCACACAGGAGTGAAGGAATTGGCGTATGTGAGCATGACCGATTCTCTGCCGAGATGGGAGGTAAACGTCAATCATAAATGGAAGCAGTTATCTCCTGATCTGACATCCTGGATTGAAGATAAATACCAAACAGAGCAGAAGAAGTGCCAGTTGAAGGAATACATCCATCTGGATTTGGAAAAAATGCAGATGACGAAGCCATTCTTCTCGGAACTACGCAGGACTTACAACCCTGGCGTTTGGATGCAGCTACGCAAATCTGACACGTATACTTACTGTCACTTGAAATGCCAGAGGCTACAAATCGACAACCAGCTGCATGAAGCTGTGTTCCCAAGTGTTCTATACCCTGCACCGATACCCAACGATGTCAGATCAAGCAAAGGCCTGAAACCTTGCATAGAGATTGTCGCCTTGAAGCAACATCGACCAAGCATAAACCAGGACGTCTACAAATACGTCAAAATCTTAGTACAAGAGTACTGTGTGAATTTAGACCGTGGTTTTGTGAACTACGTCTTTGATATTCTGAACCACTGGAAAATTCAGGAGAAGCCTGCTGTGAGGTTGAGGGCAGATCTGGCGTTAGTCCATATGCCGTTGCCAACTATTGCTATAAAGAGTCAGATTAATGCCCAGAAGAATGTTCTCTTTGAGTATGTTCACTTGTCTCCGATAAAACTGGTGTTGAGCCTATCATCTCGAGGGTACTCTGCGGAGACTGCCAACAGTCCTAGTAAGACGAAGTTCGGCAACAAGAAGGAGAATAGGCCTAAGCTGTTCAACAGTGACTTGCTGGAGTATCTGTTCAATTCATGGGGATCCTCACTGTGTGATATGAAAGATGTCGTTATAAAGTAAGTGGAAATTGTTTTAATTTATAAACAGGCATTGGGCATGTAATTTGAATAAGGTATTAAAACATGCATGATAAATACGTAAGCATTTAGAGCGAAGCGATTCTAGTCTATCTTTTGCCTACTTCCAAAATAAAGCATACTAACTGCATAATTATCACGTTAGCATTAGGAGGTAAAGCTCACTGCAATTATAATAAAAACATTTTAACGCTCATTTAGGTATGCCAATTGTATTTAAACCAGGCGACCTGAATTGTATTGATGTTATTTGGGTTCATTTGCCAATTTTGGGGTATTAATGTTTATTATTTGAAGATTACTTTCACCAAGATATTGTTTTATGACCTGGCGGTATCCAGTCCCTTTCATTACCTCTTGTGATAATTTTGTCCAAAGTTATTAAAATGATCTTGTTTCTTTATTGTTTTTTGAGTGAAAAGATCTTATGTATTTAATGTGAATTACAAATCGATTAAGTTTCGGGTTTGGTGAAGGTAAGACGATTTTGTCGTGACGAAACCAGGACCGCGAGCACAGTGAGCTAGCGAGATCCACGCTTGTTCCACGCTATATGACTATATTTCTATAACCTAGTGCTACTATCATTGGCTGACATTACTATCCACTGATAATAACATATTATGTTGAGCCACGTTATTGATGTTGTTGTTAGGTTAGTTTGTAAAAGTTTACTAACATAGTTTTTAAGTCTTTGTAAACTAATAGGTACTAACTATACCTACGGATTGTGTGTAGTTGTGCGTGTGGACGAAATAAAGAATACGAAATATAATTTCAGGATGTCCTACCTCGAATTCCGCAACGCTCCGATCTCAGCGTGCACGCTGGTAGATCAGGCTTCCCACCATTACTGGACGCAGCTGGTGCAGCAGTTCTACGTCCTGGTCCTCGGACTTAACATCCTCGGGAACCCGTACAGCAATATAGGAGACTTCTCACGGGGACTTAAGCAGTATTATGAACCCTGCCTGGTGCGTTTACAAGTTATTATTGCCCAATCTAAATACGTTTTCCGTCACCCAGCAAATTTATTAACAGATTTAAGTAAAAGGACGAGAATAATAAACAATGATGAAGAGGTAGGTGCTATACTATTTTTTTTTTGGGTGGGAAATCATCAAATAACTTCGCGTGTCAGACTCATACTGACTAAAACCCACCCGTATTCCTTCAGTTGCCTGTGCCAGGGGCCACGGTATCCCTCTCGGACTTTCCCGCAACCCTAGCAGGCATCGGTCCTAGCGGACCCCGTCATTGATGCTGACATCTCTTTGAGGCGCGCGTGGTACACAACGCGATATTGACCTGGGCCTGGTCCTAATCGGACGGCGAGCTACCCATTGCTCGCCGTCCGCAAGCCCGCGCCTACGGTGGCCGGGAATCGGCTTGAGATTCCCGACGCCCAGGGCATCTCCTGCGGCGGCTAGGGGCGTGATATACTTGCGGGTTCATCATATCATATACCTATATGCGTTATGAACCCACGGGCACACCTATGTAGGTACCCTATGTGCCAATTACACATGTTTCCAAATAAATAAAGGTATGAATGATCACCACTCGATATTGCCATAAACAGAGCGCAAGTCCTGACCCCGGGGGGTAATTACGTAACACACAAACAATAGGAATGGCTTTCATTTTGATAGTTCGACAACATTCATTGCGTTATTTACGTTGTTGAACAGACAAATTTTTCGAACTTATGAAGTAATGGATTAGCAATATCCTTCAAAGTCATTCAGATTGTGATTAGAGGGTGCGGGCTACTACTAAGAATTTCCTAAATGGTCTAACACTCAAACACTATTTTGCCCAAGTCGTGAAGTCGCGCTTTCGACCGCTAGACTGACGAGGCTGTCAGATAGAAAAAACGTTTCTTGTTCTACCTAGGGCACCGCTCTTGGCCGGAAGGTGATGGATGTGGCATCCCGACTGGAGGATGGAGCAGCAGCCCTGCTGGGACTGCGAGCGAGTCCCAGTACTAGGACCAGCGCCATGTTTGATGACCTGCCTAAACCACAGACACCGAGACGGAAACCAGGTCAGCTACTGTAAAAAAAGAGTATGGTATGTTCCATAAGTTACTGATGAACATGTCAACAAATGGATCAGGAAACGTACTTGTGGCTGCCAACTTGTAGTGCCGCTTACAAATTTAAACATGTTTTTTATTTGGCAATACCGAGGTTAATTTTGTAATTTTTCTGATTAAGTAACTTTTCCGGACGGGCAAAAACACAGCGGGAGTAAGGAGACCTGTCGAAACGTTTTGTCATTAATTTTAAGTTCGGGCCCCGGACTAATCTTATGTCCTTAATTGTTACGGAAAAGGAAACGTCCGTAGCTTCGGCCGAAACGACGGACTTCGTGCTTAGGGAGTAGACCCCCACATGCGACCCGAAGTGTACGGGTGCGCCTGCGTCTATTATTGTTAAACTGCTGCGAAGCTACAAGAAGGGTAATGCGTTTACCGACTTCAAAAAAGGAAGAGGTTATGATTTCCGAGAGTTTTTTCTGGAAAGATGTAACAGAAATTCAATTTTGACACAGCTTAGATGTCTTGTTAGAAGTTTGTTGTCATTTTCTATTCTCCTTAAAATGAAATTGATGCTACCACCTGGCTTTTCCTTATCAGGTGAAGTTCCGCAACTAAGCAACGACATTCCTGAAAGTGTGATCGAGGGAGACAGCAGTAATCAAGCTAGTATCGCTCTCGCTCTAACAGCCCTTGTTGCAAGACCGACTTTTGGTGAGTGCCTACCTATTTGTTATTTTCCATGCAGTTTTGTGTATCTTTTTAGCTACATCTTATTGTCTTATTTGTGGACTGTTGTTATACACGGTTTATGGGACTTAAAAAAATAAAAGTATTGGGAGTAAGGTACGCGCAAACTGTTACCCCGAATTCAGTAGGTACGGTACCTACATGATTCTAGACATTGTTTGCTGTTTCATACAAAAGTCAACAGCCAAAAGGTATCTTTTTTTTAATATTGGATGAAATTAAACGCTGGTGGGTTTTGAACATGTACAGAATTCATGGCAACAGTACAGTACAGTAACGTTCCTTAGGTATTCCGTGTATCAGTTTGTTTTGTCGGAAGAGAATAAAACTGCTGATTCCTTTATTTATACTATAATTCAATTTTGAAATCCAGGGAAATTTAACTTTTTAGAATTATGGGAATAAAGGATTCGGTAGTAAGTATATTAGTAATTTTTCTGTACATTTTCTTGGATCTTTACAATTAAGCATGGCATTTTTTTTTCTGTTAAAAAAGTTGTAATAAATTGCGTAATGGGTTGTTGTTAACTGGAATTAACGTGATATAATAATATTAAATTCAAAATTTATATAAATAGTCTCTAGCATGGTTGTTTTTTTTTTAAAGATTATATAATTGTCCTTTTCCGTACTATATTTTTATTGATTTACACGTTTATATAATATATCTATTTTATGTACAGTAGTTAATTGTTATTAACTGTGTTTCTCGTTTGTTTTCGTCTGCGATGCGGACAGATGACGACTGTGTTGTTGTGAGAAGTGAGTATCGTAGTGCATGCATATCATTTTATTCTATAGCTTTTGCCCACGACATCGCCCGCTCGGATGTCGAAAGTTATACCACAGGTACTTAGGTTACTTGTTCTTACAGGCAGAGATTACTTTCGAATTCAAATTAAACAATATGTATTAGTAATTTGTGTTAGTATAAGTAGTAAGCATAGTATGGAAGTATGCATTAACTAATTTGCCATATAAGTTGATAGAAAACAAATCTTCCGTTCAGTACTTACCTAGGACAACTTCAAGTTTCAAGGCACCGCAGCGCGTGGCAGTGGCATCAAAATTCAATGGCTATGCAGCCGTTCGTTTATTTCTGAAGATTTACGAGTTCATCTGGATTTCGGAGTAATTAAACCAACAGCACTTTAGAATGGCGCTTGTGACGGTTTAAAAATTATAAAAATAGAGCGTATATCCATTCGATAGATTACAGTTACAAAGTCAAAGTCAATGTTTTTTATTTGTAATTTACAGCCACACGAGTAAAGAAATAGAATTACTCATTTGATTCCAGCGGTAGGTACGTTATTATTATTATTGCCACCCGTACCTACAACAATGCAGTATGGCAACTGTTTACTCACATTTAGTAGTTAATATTAACGGATATTAGGTAATAAAGACGTGCAAACGTTACAAGCCAGCATATAGTGCCGCCATTGTAATTAAGGTTTGTGCCCCTGTGGAGTGTTGTCATTGGGGGTGACAGACGACGCGAACCTTGTAACTTGCTCGACTAAATGCCGAAAATGAACTACCATATTATAGAGGTGTGAGGAACAGGGTGTAAAGTTCCTAATTCTCTAGAGAAAAGGGAGGATTCTTCGACCAGAGGGGTGTTGTGTCCGGTGGGCTACTAACCGGCGGCGGCTGAAACCGGAATGTTGTAATATGCTAGTCGTGCGAATAATCTGCTTGCGCGATGAAAGAATTGTGTAATGTCACGATGTTCGCATGTGGCGTTTGTAGATGGCGCCACAGTATAACCATACCGAACACTCGTTCTGTAGAAATCATAATGTTGATATCACCACTCATTTTCATGTACTGATCACCAGATGTTTGTCGCGAGGCTGCCCGGGCCTCCTTGTCTCGGCAGCTGAACGTCAGCAGTGCGGAGAGCGCCCTGAAGGCCTGCGTCGAACGCAGTGGAGGACGACTGCTGGCGCGGCGCCGGCTGCCGAGACATTGCGCTCCTATCGAGGTGAGCTTCTAGAATTGTGGTATGATGACCAATATTTTGAAACTATATTGTTTTGTTTGAAAAGAGTGTCCATTGAGTGTTTTGCTCGTTCTTTTCTATAGGAACCTACTAGGTACCTACGCTTTGGAATGGGCAACTAGCTTCATTTTCCAGACTGACCGACTCCTTGACAATTCAAAAGTGCCTGTAAATGGTTGACAGTCCGGTCGTCGAGAGAATGCGTTCTTGACATCTGTCAGTTTCATACAAACGAATACGTGTTTGGCGAATTTGATATTTATTAGTTTACTAGAATTGTGGCATTGACAGGTGTCAGGAACGCATTCTATCGACGGCCGGACTGTAATAATTAAACTAAATGCTTTTAGTTTGAATAAAAATGATTATCAATTTTATTTTGTACGTCCGAATCCGAAACTAGTCGTGAGTCGTGACTAGTCCGATGCTAGCCGTGACTAGTCCGAAACTTTCCTTCCTTTTTTCAACTACATTAGGGTCGGTTTCCAGCCTAACTAGAGAACCGACTTCAAAAAGAGAGGAGTTATGCATTCGGAGAATTTTTATTTTCTTTATTGGACACTGATTTCTTCGTGCCTGGTGTTTTATTTATGGAAAACAAAATTATCATCACATTCTGTCCATTCCAGGGTGTACGTCCATACTCTCAGCATGCAGCCCTAGGCCTGCAGCTACTGACGTTACTGGGGCGCGGCCATTACGCCGACACCGACGCGTACATTGCGCACGCGCATCTAGGACCCACCTCTAACTGCACGCTGCTTATTTCTACACAGTAAGTATTGGGAACAGACATTATCATTCGAACAGGAGGACAGGGACATGGGCAGGGGTCAGGGTGTTGTGGCACAGCTTGGGGAGGCTTGTGCCCAGCAGTGGACTGCAATAAGCTGAGTTGATTGATTGATAGATTTCTCATTGGAAATTTTATTAGGAAGGCTTTTTAAGTTTATAAGGTTTTAATTACTTACTCTAGGTTTATAAATGAATCTCTTTCAGAAAATTATTACTTATTGATTTTTCGCGTTACGGCTTGCGACAATAACTATATATTTTTTACACCACCTGCTTAATAATGTCTAGATAAATGGTTATCTGGTTAATGGTTGTCTAATTGGGCGATAATATTCTACTGAATATCATTATAACCTGCTCGGCAATAATATGATTTGAATTTATAACCACAACAAAAAATTCGTATGAAAGGTGTTACCAAAATAACTACATATTCTTAAAAGGCTCGAGACCCCTCGGGCTTCGAGGCCGTAGGCGATGGCCCACATCATAACGCCGTTTCAGTGTTAAATAGGGCGAATGTTGAACGATACACTGGGTTGCACATTATGAGACTGTCCAAAACAGTTGGATGGACGTTGAGAACAGCTACGTTGTTGAGTCTCTTCTGTGTCATGCCACAAGTATTTTTATATGTAGGTACTATAATGTATCCCAATAAAATATTGCCCTGTTGATAATATCATTGGGTTGGCTCGAGCACGCCTAGGCTCTATGTAGACGGCGCCAGTACTACTGGGACTCAGGCCTCCTCTATGTGGGAGGGTAGAATGGTAACCCTAACCTGTATGTAACACATTTTTATTCTACTTAATTGTCATGTGTATTTTCCTCAGACACATATTCATGGTGCGAGCGAGTGGCACCAGCGGGTCCTGGCATGTGGAGTGGGCAGTCAAGCTGGATGACGTCATCGGATCGCCCATAGTGCACGAGGATAAACTGCTGCTAAACATTAAACAGGTATGTAGTGCAAGGATCAGTTGGCGCCTGAATGACATGACAGCGGGGCGTCTTTGGTAAACATTTGTAAAATTGTCACAGAAATTGTATTGACAAAACAAGATTCAATTCAATGTATTAATTGACAATTTGCATTGTGTTTGAAATAATTCTACATAATAAAAATAAAACACTTTATAATACACTTAACACAATGGTCATTTAATTTAGTCACAAAGTCAATAAACAACACCAATCAGATCATAAACATTAATATTATTCAATGTCAACTCACTAAAATTAAGAAAGAAAATTTAATCCAAAATAAAATAGTTAAATGTCAACTCAAATAAAAGGATTTTTTGTTTAAATTAAAATCGTATCTTTTAAGGATAACAATACATTTTGTCATTTAAAAATAATGTCCATATCATTCAAGAAACAATACTTTCAATCGACTTTAAATACATACCTACATAAGTTGACGGGAGAAATACGCATGGTCATAATACTCATAATATTACATGTCGTCAACGGATTAGAGACACTTATCTAGTAAGCATGCCTGAAGCTTTCTTTTAAGAGGGCTATCACATTTTTGTTTGTATTTGAGTGTGAGACTCATCAAACACTCAAATACAAGAAAACATGTGGTAGCCCTCTTTAATGTCGATGTATAAATCAAGCTTTTTAAGTGCAGTGGTAACTTGTTAAATAATTGCACTGCTTGATATTGTGAGCTGTGCTTCACAACGTTGAAGTGAGGACTTATCTTATTTGTCAAATCCTTCCTCAGTGTGCTCTCCCTAACCAGTCTTTCCCCATCTGTCTCATATTCATATATGTATTTCTTAAGTTTAGTCAGGAGTACCTACTAGAACGTAGAGACTTGGTTGTATTATAATTAATATTAGTTATATTATAGCTGTTCCCCCAAAGTTGTATGTGTGCTTTATCTTAATTTAGACACAATTAGCGCGTAGTATGCTATTTTAAATTGCAAAATGTCAATTTCGTCTCCTACCAAGGGTTCTTAACGCATAACACGCAAATAATATAGATGCATCAATGGCGGTTAGTTCCTTTTTCCAATTTAATAAGTCATCTATGTGTACTCCCAAGAATATAGTTTCTGTCACGAGTTCAATATTGTCATCAATTAGTTTTATTTCCTGGTGTTTTTATTACGAGTTGTTTTAATAACATTGGGTATTTTTACTATTAATTTTTAGCTTATTTACACTAAACCATGAATAAAGGTAACATCATTAACTTTTTCCATCAGTTCTTTCGTGTCATCCGCAAAAACCACAAGTTGTATGTCGGGTAGAATTTTGTGTATATAACGGCACCTGACCATTAACACTCAAATCTGGGTTCATTACGGCTGCCGAGTAATCGTGGGTAGGCGGGCGAGGAGAATTAAAACCACGTGTTGAAGATGATTATTACTATTTCAACTAAATACGAACGTAATCACAATCTGCACTTCCTAATTAATTCGAATGCGACGACACTCCACCGAACACGTCTTGCTTGAGCGCGATGCAAACGGATAATCCCTCGTCTGACCGCCACGTGCAAAAGAGCTCGGAGTTGTGTCAGAGTGAAGAAACGTCTAACCGCACTTGTCAAATGTCCGCTGTCATTCTTGACGTTTCTTGACACTCTCAAAACTTCAAAGCGCCGTCATATATAATTTATTAAGTCATTGGTGAACAATATGGGCCCCAATATCGATCCTTGTGGAACACCGGCAATAATACTAAAACAGGTGATTTATAATTTAGTCTATATCCATTTTGCATCTCATTAATTTCTACAAACATTTTTCTGTTTTTTAAGTAGGAAAACAAAACTTGGGAGGCTGCCTCTCAGTCTCTCACTCCGAAGTGATTTAGTTTAGCTATGAGTAGATCCTGATCAACACTGTCAAATACAGAGCTCAAATCTAAAAATACACCAGCTCCTCTCATTTTATTATTGCTGTGTAATAACTTTCCTCTCGCTTTCCTGCAATCTGTGGTTGTGATTTCGTGAAATGCGACGGTAGTGTGTAACAGGAAGCCGAGGAAGCGCGCGCTATTTGATTTGACCAATGAGCGCGCACGGTGGTAGAGTTGGCCGTCAGATGGTACCAACCCATTTTCCGAGAGGTTGGTACTGTCAGCCAACAGTTGCGTGTGTGTGACGAGAAAGGGAAATAGAGAAGGTGGACGCATAAGCTGTGCGCTTAACCTCAAATAATCATTTCAAATAATACCTGAATCATTTGTATACGATATAATGTTAATGTTTTGCTTATAACCAAGATGTCAGATGTTACACATCATATGCGACTACTGTAAGACTAGCTCATTTTATTTTATTGATCACATCATTAACAAGAGTATATTCTTTAGCATCTCCTGTGCCAAACTTTTTTGATATCAAAATTGTATTCTATGTACGCCATTGTTTAAGTTTATATGAAGTACCTACAAGCCGAGATTTGATTATTTTTTCAAATATCTTTGAAAGCGTTGATAGTAAAGAGTAGCATTATTTAAGATCGGTTTTTGTGCCTTTTTTATGAATCGGTATGATCTTGGCGATTTTTAGCTGTTCTGGGAATATTCCATCATGAATAAGTAAACTTATTAAAGAAGCAAGAAAGTGGTTCAGCAAGAATATTTAAATGATCTTTAATCACAGAGATATTTCGTCATAATCATATTTCGTCATATCCACAAGAACGTTTATTTTCCATCATTCTGACTGTATTATAAATTTCATTTGGAGTGCTAAGAGTAAACACAGTTCATTTTCGACCTTTGTGTACTCTGCTATAGTAACAAGTCGCTTCCAACTTTTTTTTGTTATAAACAAAATGTTTTTCTAGGTTGGTATCTACTTCTTCGGGATCAGAACTATTTTGCCGTCAATTTTAAGTAGTAGATGTTCCGTATGCATAACTCTAGATCGGTTTGTGCAATTGTTAGCAATTTGCCAGATTTCTTTGTTAGAGTTTGTTGAATTATATTATTTTTTTAGCTTTCGTGATAACCTGATAGACTTATTTTTGTAATTTAGAACACTAGTAAATGAAACGCATTTTATTTTATTACGCTTCATTATTTTATTCTCTTCTAAGGATCGTACTCAGGTGATAGATATTCGTATCCTGTCGATAGATTTTAGCTTCTTAGATTTATTGCTGGAAGATATTGTGGTTGCGTTGTTAGTACGACTGTAGAAGGATATAGTTTTCAGCTCAGGAATTGGTCAAGGCTGGCCGGCAGCTTTCCCCAGCCACTAGAACAGAATAAAAGTCTTGTGGATAAGCTTAGTGGAGAATCATGCTACACTTGACCACTTCCTCCCTACTTCTGGCAGTTTGTTCATAAACAGTTTATTTTAAGTCTTGTCCAAAAACTGGATCTGCAATGTGATCTTACGTGGCAAAGTTTTGGAATGGCGTTACCTATGGTATAATTTTAAATAGTCTTAAAGATGTTTTCCATTTGAAAATTGAGGTTGATTTTATAACCTCATTTATCGTCGATTACCTATTTTTCAGTTAGTTGAAACCTTCTAAATACAGATGAAGTGTTACTAATTCCCTTTAGTGAGTGATTGCATAAGAATATAACCTAAACTGGGTTTGTTGATACTTTTATCAGATACTTTTGGAACAGACTATAACGTCACATGTTTTGTAATGATTTATCATGTTGATGTTTCCAGGACGAGCTTGTAAACTACTTCTCAACGGATGAAAAGGTGATAGAAGTGTCTGACCCAGAGGTATTAACCTGGCTGGTTTCCAAGATCGAGTGCGCCCTCATTCTGGCGTTAGAAGACAAGAGATGCGCGTCAAACGAATAAACAGGATCAACATATACTAACTGACCTACACTGATTAAAATTACACTATATTGATGGTACTATTGTATTAAATAAACGATTTGTCCTACGTACCTAATAAAAAGAAAAACTTTTTAATATTGACATTGTATTTGGAAATGGGTGCTATTACTTTTTCACTAGTAGGCGCTCCAAGGATATGAAAGTCGTTTCATAATCCAGAATAGGAAGCACGGCTAAAAATTGATTTTTAGCAAAACCTGAAGTACCCGTGGCGCCTCCTAGTGAAGTTTTAAGGTACTTCGCCCCCATTCTAATTGTTTACAAACAGAAAATAAATAACTAAGGCAAACATTCCCTCGCCAAATTGAAATAGGTGTTTATATAAATTGTTTAACGCATAGAATAATGTAACAGGGATATTTCTATATTACTTATATAAAAATCATCTCATCTTTGATATGTTGTTATAAAATATATATTAATTTGTAATTTATTCATCGATTTTCGTTTGGAATAATGCAGGGGACATATCAGAACATCCTGAGCCTTACGTCTGTTTTATAACGACAATAATTTGAACAATATTTGTAACTGATATTGTTTTATCTCAAAATCTAGTCAGCTTTTGCGTACATTTATTTTGATTACCTTTGTATTTTAAGTATATTTTTGCAATGATCACGCCAAATAATATTTTCCTACTGCAGCCAAAAGCGTTTATTGTGTTTTTTTTTTGCTGCCAGCTTTTATATAAACACGCTGCCATGACAACATACTACATAATTATATTATGATAAATCAAAACTTAAAAAGCGGTAAAATACATTCTACAAATAATTATTAAATTACCTAATTGTCGTGAACTGTAACTTGGATGTTGTAAAAACGAATTTGTAGAAAATATCGGCGAACAAAGTGTCGCCACCTAGCGCAAATTATAATAAACTGTGCAATTTCATTGCCTAATTAATTTAGTACTCATTAATATTGTAATAAATGTTAAAAGTATTTTCATAATAAATTAAATAAATATTTATATTATTTTATGTATTCGATCTCTAAGCTTTAGTACGTAAGCTTGTTATCTGTTAATAAATAAATATATATAATCATTTGCCGTTAGAGTAGGTATTTATAAGTTACCTACCAGTATTTCGACTAACTGTACTCGGGCATTTATCTGGCACATCGAGTACATAACTCGTGCTTGCCACATTGATGTGGCACATCGAGTACATAACTCGTGCCTGCCACATTGATGTGGCAGATCGAGTACATAACTCGTGCCTGCCACATTGATGTGGCACATCGAGTACATAACTCGTGCCTGCCACATTGATGTGGCACATCGAGTACATAACTCGTGCCTGCCACATTGATGTGGCACATCGAGTACATAACTCGTGCCTGCCACATTTATGTGGCACATCGAGTACATAACTCGTGCCTGCCACATTGATGTGGCACATCGAGTACATAACTTGTGCCTGCCACATTTATGTGGCACATCGAGTACATAACTTGTGCCTGCCACATTGATGTGGCACATCGAGTACATAACTCGTGCCTGCCACATTGATGTGGCACATCGAGTACATAACTTGTGCCTGCCACATTTATGTGGCACATCGAGTACATAACTCGTGCCTGCCACACTGATGTGGCACATCGAGTACATAACTCGTGCCTGCCACATTGATGTGGCACATCGAGTACATAACTCGTGCCTGCCACATTGATGTGGCACATCGAGTACATAACTCGTGCCTGCCACTTTGATGTGGCACATCGAGTACATAACTTGTGCCTGCCACATTTATGTGGCACATCGAGTACATAACTCGTGCCTGCCACATTGATGTGGCACATCGAGTACATAACTCGTGCCTGCCACATTGATGTGGCACATCGAGTACATAACTCGTGCCTGCCACGTTTATGGTCGGATACTGTGCTCTGTCTGCCCATAGGGCGACACGAGATTGAATGTCTCTTGATTCCTTGGTGTCAATCTATAGATATTTGTTTGTGTCCTTGGTGTTTCAAAGTAGACAGGAGTGTTGTCTTTATGCACAAAATATGTTTTAGGTTACTCCATCAAGCAATTCTCATTTAGATTTCTTCTGTAGGGCACTATGGTAATTATAATTAGGTTGCACTTTTTCTATTTCCCTACTTCAGTGCAAGTTTTTTGCGTAACTTTTCTTGGAGTAGAACTTGTCTTTTTAACTAAGTATTTTTTAAACCCACTAAAGGGCAAATTCATCATCATCTGCCTAGCCTTTTCCCAACTAGGTATGTTGGGGTCGGCTTCCAGTCTAACCGGATGCAGCTGAATACCAGTATTTTACATGGAGCGACTGCCTATCTGACCTCCACAACCCAGTTACTGGGTAATACAATACCCATTGGTAAGACTGGTTGTCAGACTTTCGGGCTTCTGACGACCCGTAACGACTGTCAAAGATCCACGAATGACAGCCGGGACCAACGGCTTAACGTGCTTTCCGAGGCACGGAGCAGTGGTGATGAAATAATTTACACAAAGTAAAGCGCCTGTCGGGGTTCGAACCTACGGCCTACAACTCGTAAGTCGCGGCCGTTACCACTGGGCCACCACTGCTCACCACTGGGCCACCACTGCTCTAAAGGGCAAATTTAAAATTAATTTGCACTAAAGTTTGCACTAAAGGGCAAATTATGTAGTAAAAAATGCAAAGGTAGTTTCTTTAATTCTTGGTCTGTGCAGTAAGCGAGGATAAAAAAAATAACGAACTGTTTCTGATTATGCAGTTTTCTGACTTGGTTTTTTCTGAAATAAATGGGGCCTCTCGCTTGTAAATAAAACATGCAAGCGAGATGCAAATAGAGACAGGAAAAGGGGCGTTGCCATTTGTTTCTAATCTTTATGTAGGTAATTCTTAGCTGCATTATTATAAACCTACTTTTCACTATTAATTAGCTGCATTATTGTAGATCCAATTTCTTTAGCGCTATTTGAGAATGCTTGGCGGAGTGTAGATATTTCCTATTTATAATTTTGCAGGCAGGCCATCTGTGAAAAAGCTTCAGCCACGAGTTAAGGGTACATTGCTTACATCGAAAGTTACATCATGAAACTTGAATGTTTTTTAAATGGGAAAATAAAATGTGATTCTGATGTTTGGCATTTTTTATTTCAGTAAATAAATACTTAGTAGCTTTTTTGTGTACAATTTTATACTGATAGATTTCATCAGGTGCTCTGTTCATATAATTTATAAACATTACAAAGAAAAAAAATACTTATAACACTACAAAGTGACCAATAACTTTAATTTCGGAAGTCGGTGTCTTTGGTTTTGTATTTTGTATGTGTGTTAATGTGTTTATTTTTCACTTTTTAGCTGTGGGACCTACCCCAACCAAATTCGTATAACTTCACTTGCTAAATAAATAACAGTGACAGGAAGTAATTTTAACATCACCAACATAAACTAAGTGGAAAAAGTACGTACCTATTATTGAAGCTAACTCAAAAACCACTCATCAGAACTTGACCAAATTATATGGGACCACCCTATAAGTTATACCTACTCTTTCAAACAAAAGAGGTATTTTTCAAATAGGTTTATAAATTACGGAGTTCTGAAGTAACAAATAAATATATTTAAAAAAATTATACGTGTTAGCTCCGACGCGTGACTGGAGTTTACTCCTAAAAAACGATTGTCTGAAACTATATACTATAGGCAAAGGAAGTAAATGAACGCATATATTTATTTATATTGATTTGTTAATATACATGGTGGCAGGGAAATCAACGCACAAACTGTTGCTCTAGATTCAATGCATGATTCTGAACCCCCCTGCGTTGTAATTTGTCGTAGACGTAACAAAAAAAAATGTTGTACCATACATTTACCCGCATACGTCAATACGTATGCGGGTAAATGTATGGTACAACATTTTTTTTTGTTACATAGTATACTTAGTGCAATCACTAAGTATACTATGAAACAGCAAATTTAAAAATAATTAAATTGAAATTTATTTATTTGCCAGAATATACAGGTAAGTAGGTACACACAGCAGAAGGTCAATTTACCACCAACTGTCAAATTTTCTCATTCGATTTTGAACTTAACCTTCAAAGTTTTAAGGTTTAAAATCATTTGGATGAATTTGACAGTTTCGTATAACCTTATGTGCTGGCGACTGTACATACATAATAACACGGTAAAATAATTTTAGTTTTGATAACCGACGAAACATTTCTACGTTTATTTTATGTCTAGAACCATGTGCTGAGTTCATGGTTACAGTTTGAGCTTCGATACTCCTGCCACGCTGTATATTATATCAATTATATTACATAATAAACGTATCTACCTACTTCACAATGAGTGAGAGGAACTGTCAATACTCGAATATCAAGTACCTACAAATAGTGCGCCTGTACGCAATTAATGGGGACAATTTTGCGGAAAGCAAAGAGATGAATACGCTGCGCTTAATAATCTCGAAATGTTACGCAACCGCGGTGTGATCAACCCGCAAGTACCAGGACTGCATAAGTAATTCAAGTCATTTTATCAGCAACACAGCGACTGATTGATTTCGGTCAGTTTCGCAGCCCACCGCATGCGCAAGCTCGGGGCCGCCCACGATATTCAGCTGTTCTAGAAGAGAACCGCTTGGATTATTTTGAACGATACCCGCGACGGAGTACAAGAGTGGCGGGCTTCTGGATTAAATGTAGGTAGGTACCTACCCTAAGGAACATGAGTCAAATTTCTATCTTCATTAGGGTCGAACGAAAACAAATTGATCAGTTAGTCATCACTCATCATTAATTTCATCTTGGATTTACATTTTGACCTCACTAACGGCTTTAGCACTCTCGAAAACTATGAAAACGACACCAATGAGGAAAAATTTGAACATTTTCGGCGC
The DNA here is from genome assembly GCA_937001585.2 of Brachylomia viminalis. NCBI lineage: Eukaryota > Metazoa > Arthropoda > Insecta > Lepidoptera > Noctuidae > Brachylomia > Brachylomia viminalis. Next base: position 24,073,023 of record OW443310.2, on the reverse strand, counting down.
CGCCATCTTAGATTTACATTAAGAGTGACTACCCATCTAAGGTCCATTGGAACACGCCAATGGCCCGTAGGTAATTATTTCAACAAATAGGCCTAGTTTCCATACTGACCATAAAAATACTGTTGCGCTTAGGAGCGCTATGAGATGCGCGAGTTTGTTTTTACTACCCATCTATTTTTCATACCGTGCGCTATATGAACCGATTCTTAAGGAGTAAACTCCTTTGAAGTCGGTTAATAAAGAGTACAGCATAAAATTGGCTAGACTGTACTTGCAGTCTATGCAGTTGTCCATTATACAGGTTGTAGCATAAATGGTAGGTAACCTCCAAACTATTCAAAGCTTTATTTTCCTACAAAAATAATTAGAAACGTAAACATCATAATCCAACGCCCTATAAACTCGCAAATTAGGATATGTGATATACAAGTAGCATCCATCCCAATAGATATTCAAAGGCAAACTATAAAACCCACAGCCTGTATAATCACATTTTACAAACACGCTGCATTAAGTGACCATTTTTTGGGCCAATAAGCTGCTATTATACAAAGAAACAAACCAATATAACAACAATTCACTTAAATAACATCTAATAATACAATATAATTATATGTATGTAGTAACATTTTCTTCTCCTCATTCTTTAAGCAGTATGGGGTGCCTTTAAATAGGCCATAGCATCCCTTCTAATGGGTCAAAAGCAGTAACTAGTGGACTGATCCATAAACCCTTAGGTATTAATTTGATTCTCAAAACTCTGCTTTCAAAGTGCATTGAAATAAGTTCAACAGTAGCCATTTTATGCTAGCCATCAGAGCTTTCCCCACTAGAACTGTAGTCACAAACCAAGGATATTTTTTTTATTTCTTTTTCTTCTTTGGCTGTGTCTGTGTCTATTGAAACAGTATTAATTGTATCTTTCACATCAGCCAAAATATTTGTTTCTTTTTTATCTATTTCTTTAATAACATTCTCAACTTTTGGTTCAGGTTCTGTTATTTTATGTCTTTCCTCTTTTATGCTATTTTTATTGACTTGTTCATAAACTTCAGGTACACCTCTCACCACCTCTTTGGAGAATACATGGGTATTCTTATAATGTTGTCCATCATTTTCATTAGCTGCATCATCTTCTTTGACTACTGTGTTTTCAATATCACCCCTATCTTCTGCCACATCACTTACGTCATCTCTTGTCTTATTCAAGCTACTATTATTCTCAATCTTATTTCTTTTAAAAGTGATGCCTAAAGTTTGTCTAGTTAGTAAAGTGCTCTTACCTAATGATTCTTCTTTCTTTAAGCCTCCAAAGCTGGTCAGGAGTCCACTAGAGCTGGGCAAAGCTGGCATATTGAGGATCTTACTTCTTGTGTGGTTCTGGGACTCTTCTATGCTCTTTGATGGTCTGAGAGAGAGGAGTGAAGCCATATTTCTGTCATCTTCGTTCTCTGGTAGAAGACTTATGCTTAGGGATGATTTAGCTAAAAGTAGGCTGTCATTTACAGATGCTTCTTCTAATTCTTTTCTTCTTTTCTGAAATGAAAATAAAGAAGAGTTAAAATATTGCTTAGTAATTAACGTCATTTTGGAGAAATAAGCACTTTCGCAAATATGCCTTTATTCAGTAGTAATTTTAAGCAGGCTGTCTTAAAATACTATTAGTACTTTTTGTTAAATTAAATTATTTTGTACTCACCCTAAAATTCCTCCTCAAAGAACAGTTAGCTTCATAATCATCTTTCCAGACTGACTCGTTCCTCCCCACCAGTCGTCCTAACCTTGGTTTATCAAGTTTGGCAGCATCCTCATCTCCTGTCTTGTGTTCCAGCTTAAACATGGCATCATCAAACAGTTTCTTCTGGGTCTCTTTAGTGTCTGGCACAATCTGGCCATTCTCTGTGGGGTCCCAGCGGTTCTCTTGGCGTCGAGCGCCTGACACAATGACATAGTCTAAGTTCTGAAAAGATTATATGAAATAATATTAGGACAGTTTTCAAAGCAAATAATAAAGTAGATTGAGTTTCATGGCTGTTTTTCTTCATAGGTATCTACTAAGCTTTGGAATGGGCACTAGCTTCTTTTTAATATCTGACCGACTACTTGACAATTAAAAAACTGAGTGACTGTGAAATAATGCCTGTAATTAGTTTAATTGAAAAGAAAAACTTCAGAGTTTGGAAGTAGCTCTTGCTACTTCAATATTTTAGCCCACAGTACTCTCATAGCTTTGAATATATTATGATCCCACATTCTACCTTAAATTAGGCATGCAAACATTTAGTACTAGTGCTTATTAATCTAAAATACTGTCAATATGATAAATCTTATAATAATTATGGTCAAATAAATAGAATAAAGAATTGAAAAAATGTTAGGATTAATGCTTGAGTTTTGAGTAAGGTTCTGTAATACCGACCTTATACTATAATAACAAGTAGGCATGTATTTAGAGTACAAGAAATACTTACGCCTGGATCAGTTTTGATTTCAAAATGATTATCACACAGGTGACACTTCATCTTGAACTGATAAACAGGAGTGGTATAATACATCCCAATCTTCGTTTTCTCAGCATTGTATCTGACTCCCATCCCAATGTGGTTGTTACAGCCATCACACCAGATGTTGTAAGGCATCTCGAAACGGATGATCAAGATCCCCAGATGTACCTTCCTGGCTCTTTCCCGTAAAGCATGGGTACCCATGAATTTGTTCAACCCCCCGACCTTAGGGTCGTAGTCGGGGGGGTAGTATAGGTTCTGACCTTTGCGTTCACCCATTTTTTTGCCTGCGAAGATGATGGTTAGGTTAGTAAAATTTGCAGATTCATCAATCAGGTTTATTACAGTTTGAAAGGACAAAGGCCTCTTGCAAGTACCACCGAAGGTAGATCAAACTACAAGGTGTGAATGCATCATGTCTAAGTTAGTAAGAAAATATAGCTACCTTACGAACACTTCTTGAATTGTATGAAAATCCTAAGTATACAGTTTTGTGAGCAAATCAGCAAATTCAATGATATTTTTACGAAGGAACAGCCCGCTGTGAAACTGAAAATGAAATGTCAAAACAACTTGTCATTCATGTCAAGTCAGATGTCATGTGTTAAAAAGTGGTTAAAAATCAAGTGCTGTCAGCTGTTATATTTACAAAATAAACAAACAGGCTAAATATAAAAAAAAGTTAAAATAGGGGAACACTACAGTTTGAGTCAGTCCTCAATTCCGTATTTACCTCATTGAAAGGAGAATGACCAAATTTGTATGGGCTCTGGTCCAAAAAAAAATCTGCTGCCCCAGGTTTGACACTATTGTTGGTGGACTTATACTGATGGACTAACTATGTGTACACATACGCATCAAATTCTAACCCACAGTTACAGAGTAATTCAACGTTATTCACTGCAACGATACACTTCTGCTTGCGTTTATTTTTTGTGTATCTTATTTATATTCGTTAAAAATATTGTTTTAAAAAACTCACTAAATAATTAGATGGATTATGTATTAAAAAAAAAAACAAGTTACTTAAAAACCGTTTATTTCCACACAATTTTTTTAAAATGTTTTATATCGAGGACAATTCTGCACAGCTTATTTAAAGTGAATAGTTATTATAAATCATTTTCATCGATTATAATATTGTCTAGAAACTGTGCTGGATGGTCAATATTGTCATATCGCGCATAAGCCAAAAACCACACGATAGACATTATATGTGCACACGTGCCCAAAGTACGCCTGCCACTCTTACATGAACAGTAATAATGATTAAGAGCCTCCAACCCAAGGTGGTCTGACTTCACAAGTATATATGTGTGATAAACCCGGCTTCGGGTATGCCTAGTTTTTTTTTTTTTTTAACTTTCCCTCTTAATAGCCAGTAGTTATTACCAGTTATATTATAATTATTTAAAAGGCTATTCAAATCGCGGTTTTCTCTGTACACTTCTATTGTATAAACGCCATTAGGAGCGTGTTCACTGTAATAACTCCTGGCCAGTTTTATTTGGTACGTTCCTAACGCAAACATAACAAGTTCTTCCTCAGACAACCGTGGAAATTCTCTTACATCAGGTAATTCTGCAAATATACTTTGAAACGAAACTCGGCTGCTATTGAGGTTATGGCCAATCACATACTGTGCGAGACAGTTTTCAACATTGATTCTATTGTTAATTCTCTCCACAAAAGCTAAAGCATTAACGTTATCAGTGATTGGGTCGTGGAAAGCATTTGTAATGGCCGCGGCATTCCTAAAATCATCCTGCATATGAGGCAGAGCTCTGTTAAAATAATCTTGTCTGAATATCTTAAAATGTCTCTTGAAGCGGCCATTCACTACTTCCACGACCCATCGACAAATCGTCACTAATCGCGATTTATTGGCGTCAGCCGTCGTCAATTGAGTTTCGCCTCTTATAACAGATTTAGGCATATGGGCATCATAGCCACAAGACTCTATATGTGGTACGGCATCTCGGAAACCTCTATCCAAAATCAGAACGTCTCCTTCTTGGAAAAACCAATGAAACACACTGTTCTCATCAGCAGTTAAATTCTTTAAATTGCTTGCATCGGATGTAGTCGCTGAATAGGGACCTGCTACTTGAATTATATAGCCATCACAACAGACTATTAGGAATGGTTTTAGTAGATTTAAGAACTTGTGATGGCTATACGTCAATCTCTGGAAGAGGAAGTTGCTACTTTTTTGTATGTATACCTATGTACCATCAAATATAATTATGCAATTTTTTTGTTCTGGGTTTCCGAACAGTGCCTGAGGTATAAAAAGGTTTCGCCTAAGCATTTGCTCTCTTGTCATATGATCCCAACCCAAATGTAGAGGTGTAATTCTTCTTTTAGACAGTCTCTTGCCGTTTTCATTTCTCTTTCTAAAGTTGATCTGCTTGTGTGAAACATATCTGCCAGTCTTGTATTGGGTTCACCAGTTCTTAAACTTAATTAATTAATTAATTTCTTAATTACCGCCAAAGCGGTTTTAGGGTTTTTGCTCCTTCTAGACAAAGACAAGACTTCTTCAAAAATTCTGTTGAACTGTTGGATACTTCGACCAGTCAGAAAGTAGACTTCATTTGGATCCATTGTTTCCATATTTTCAAAATCCACCCTTCTCTCTTGCGGCATAGTTTTCAAAATCTGCATCATGTCCATGATGTAAGCTTCGTTAAAGTCATGATTTACATTTCTGGCTGACAATAAAACCTCAAACTCATTCAAAAGCAAATGTTCTTCACAAATGCGTGCAGCAGGTGGTGCGTAGTAGTTAAAATCTTTCAACAAACGGATTTTCATGTGCTTTGGTATTCGAAGCCTTGTCTCACCTGTACATCCGAATACAATGACAAGAGTTTAAAGTATTCGGTGCCCGACTGACATGTGGCAACCGTACAATATTATGTTGAATATCTTGTTCGCCAACTACTGCTCCACGTTGATCACCAGCATGCGGCACCTCAGCTTGATCTGGTTGTGCCAGGGGTTGATCTGCTGGTTGCTCAATAGGAAGTACTGGTAGTTCTTGTTCTTGTCCACTGGAAGAACGACGTCTTGGTGGGTACGCCTTGCGTCGCCAACAAGGCTGGCAGATAAACTCGGCGTTGTCAAATTGTATCTGAAACATAAGGTTCTAGGCTCTCATACACATATCTTTTAAACAAAAATGTTATTTAGTAAATGAATATACATAGAGTCCGCGCCACCACTAAAGAACTTAACGTGGCGCTAGTGTCTATGTCATTGCATCAAAAAAGTAGTTCCACAATTTTCCGCGGGCCTTCTATCGTGGCGCACTCTGTGTGTTGTTACGTGATTAGATAACACATAAATTCAACCGAAATACGTCCACTACTGGACATAGGCCTCCCCCATAAGGGGTTTTTTTGCTATAATCGCCACGCTTGACAGGCGGGTTGGCGATCGCAGTAAGTTCGCATTTATACTAGAGAATGCTGCTGCCCGTGCACTAGTGAATCCCTTAGTCGCCTTTTACTACACTGACGGGAAGAAATAGAGTAGTGCTATTCTTTGTGCCTGGCACCACACAGACAAGACTAGAAAAGAATACTGAACAAAAGTAATTCAACATAGGTAGTCTTAGACTTACAACTCATTAATATTATATCCACCTTGTTCTCATTAGTGATTAATCTTTTACAGTACTATATTTTATGTAGATAAGTACATAAGGCATTTATATTGTATATACTAAGTTTGAATGTATATCATTTGTTAATACACAATAAGATGATGTCCCACATAGTCTTTTACATCAAAGCTAGAGTGACTTGTCTGAAAGAGATCTCTACTTACTACCTTTACCGTATCATTGTGTGCAATTATGGTTACCTTTGTTCAGTAGCACATTTCAAAATATAAAGAACGTAAACTGTAAATTGCAGTAATTGCAGCATTTTATTTAAAGTCACTTACATGATAAGGGAGAACTCGTTCTGTTATATTGCTTGCAGCGATTGGATATTCTTCAAAAAGCTGCGTAGTTAATGTCCTTCTTCTGATCGATAGCACTGATCTACTACATAATAGACACACTTGTCCAGCAGATGCACGAAACATCTTAAAAACAATTAATCCAAATCACAGGGCTCAAAATCAGGTCCAGGTAACGTAATGCAAGGGTCAAACACTTAGCACAGGATATCCACAGAAATAATCGCACAGTACACAACTATAAGCGAAGAGCGTTAGAGAAGGACTGCGCAGTTGCAATGCAATGTACATACATACAATAGAGCTTTCTATTACCTTCTCCCTCACACACAACTATACAACGATGTACAACAAAGCAAACTCGCGAGTAATCTGCTGCTGCTGCTGCTGTGTACCTGCGATAAGAAAAGGTCACTACCTGTAAAACTGTTGCTACCTGTATAAAAAAGTGAAATGTGAAACTTTTTCTCTAGGTCACTTTTTAGCTAATATCTATGTTTCCGTGGGACAGATTTTTTCGGTTCTATAGAAGAAAATGTTGCATTTGAATCCGTCTATCAAATGAGCTATGTGGTAAATCTGGGGGCACATCTTGATTATTTTTACCAATTTTTGGACCAATTTGGTCATTCTCCTTTATAAGCATAGCTATTCACAACCATTCGATACCCTTCCGTGCAGAATCAAACATCAATCAATGATAACGAAGGAATCATCTAAACGCTGTTCACAAATCCGATTTTTTTCACAGTTTAGACTAGACCACAAAGACGACCGAGTCGAGTTCTCTCGTCGCGTATTCCGCAGAGCCTAAATACTAAAGTCTTCAATCAATGCGTACTGCCTGTTATGATTATGACTTGAGTTATAACTTACGGAGCCGAAACGTGGCGCTCACGGTACGACTGTTCGATAAATTCAAGGTCACTCAGCGAGCGAGCTGATGATGATACGACCACAATTCTTCCAACAGCTATTAACGGTCTGGGACTATTAAATTTTAATTTTAAACGTTAAATCAGGTAACCGAAAATGTGTCATTTTCGACTCAGAAGCCAGCCGAATGGTTGTGAACAGCTATGCAGAAAACTACTGACCACGACTTCCATTTCTTAGTAGATTAAAAAGAAATCGCTGGCAAGTACCCCCATAGATAAAATATAAAATGTACAGTGTAAAGTGCAACAACAGTGTAAAGTGCATAAAGTGCCCCGTTAGGGTATATAAATGTTCTGTGCTGGCAAGCTGGCAACTCAGTGACAGCTGTTTGACAGCTCTACTTTTATTTTCGTAAGAGAAATACCTTTTTCGAGAATAAAGCTTTTTGTTGATTGTATTTGTTTGTTCATTGTGTATTTCGCATTGAACTTATTAATTATTTTCGTGGATATATTCGCGTGCACCAATTAGTAATGTGAAGTACGATGTCTAACACTATTAATAGATTAATCCGCAGTTAGTTTGATGAATCGTCTGATTGTGATGGTTGATCAGACATATTGTCTAGTTATTTAGCGAAAATGGGCAGAAGAGAGGAGCCCGCCTGGGCGAGCAACACCTTGGGGTTGGTGGCGGCCAGGGAGCGCGGGGATCTGAACAGAAAGTTTCAGACTCGGCTTACCGTGACCCGACCTATGATCGACAGATTGGGTCTGGAGAAGGAGCTTCACGGGCATATGGGATGCGTAAATTGCCTGGAGTGGAACCACGATGGGTCGTAAGTATTACAAAATCATCGCTCATACACTTTATATTATTTTGTAAATTGGTACTTACAAAAATCATAAATATAATTATAGAATACTGGCATCAGCATCTGATGATCTCCACGTAATGCTGTGGGATCCGTTCCGCTACAAAGAGCTAATGAACATAGCTACAGGACACACTGGAAACATATTCTCTGTGAAGGTGAGTTAGTAGGTATATAAAATACCTAAATATACATCTCTAATATACTTACAGCAAAAGAACATTAGTTTTGGCAATTCATTGAAGATATTGTAACTACCTAATTGTCAAACATGCAATAATGTTAATATTTAAATTATCAAAATACAACACATTTAATTTATCAGAATAGTACCTACCTAACACAACATAATTTTTTAAATATTCAATGATAATTAGAATTCACCAAAGATTATTAATGAAAGACATGACAAGGCATTTATAAACCTGCATTATAATTATATCAGCACAATGAGTCTTAAGTTTTATTTCAATAATATTTGTCATGCTATTTTGAACGATATACCTATACCTACCTATACATACCTATAGTATTTTAGTAACTAGTGTTCCCTTCACAGAATGATAGAGTTCTGGCCATACATTTATATCTCTGCTTCTGGAAGTTTTACCAATTATATTTTTGTTGTTTAATGAAGACATTAAAAGATTATCATAGATTTTTGTAGAACATTGATAAAACCCTATAGATAATTATTATTTTCAACCCATTTTTTAGCCTCTTTCAACTTCTGAGATTTTAATATCACAAATTCAAGCTAACATTGTTAGAGGGAATTGTCAGTTTGAGGCTTTATCTAGATCCACATGGCAGCAAATGTGGCTACCTGTGCAGTAATGTGTTCTAATTGTTTACCTTAAAAAAAAAAAAAAAAAAAAATATTTGCCGGAATGTAGGTTTACAAATGTATGATCTTGAACAATGTTGTGTTGTGTGTTGATGTTCTTTCTTCTTTGTTTTTAGTATATTCATGTAGAATAGAATACTCTCTAATATGTACACCATAAATATTCACCATAAAATTTGCAGATATAAATGAAGAAATTGTTGTTTGTGTATTGTGTTGTCATGTTGTATTTATGTATATTTATTTGTGCTTATATTTATATATAATTAGGTATTTAAATGATATTTATAGTTTTAATAGGTTTAAGCATATCTTTATATTTAAAAATATTTATTCCTCAATTTTCATTATACACCTACCATTGTTTGTCTCTGCATCACCCAAGGTTGATTGGTAGAAAATGCCTATGCCATTAAGTCAGCCTCTGTACATTTGTGTGCTTATTGTATTAATTAAATAAAGGAGTTCAAACTGTTCAAAGCCTGAAACGGTCCTTATGGAGTCCTAAGCAAATAACCAATTGATAGAATATAATAAAATATTATTATTTTATTTTTGCTACAAATAAAGTTGCTCAAAATTAAGAATAGTGTTTCTGCAACATGCTCCTTGGGTGTACAATAATCCTACTTCCCATACTACTAATTTACACTAATATTATAATGTGAAAGTTTAGATGTTTGTTACTCAATCATGCAAAAACGTCTGATCGGATTTGGATGAAATTTGGGGCACAGATAGCCTATAACCTGCATTAATAACCATAGTATACTTTTTATCCCAGAGTATGTTCCCGTGGGATAATTTCCGACATCCACGAGGGCAAAAAAGCTGCTGGTAAAAGCTAGTAGGAAAATAAAAACGATGTTATTGGTCGAGACAAATCATTATAGAGTTCTCCTTGGGACCAACATTTTAATTGTGGATGGCTGATTATTTGGGTCAAGTAGGTATTGAAGTTTTGTATGGGACAGTTGATTATTTTTTCGCGATTACGATGTTAGTCCCAGGGAGCAAGTTGTTCAGTTTGATGGTCTGTACCACCCCCTTAAATATGCCCACATCTTTCTGATACATGCTGCCGCTGTACAATTAGGCCATTTGTAGATTTATGCCCCATTTCCATTGAAAGGGTTTTCCTTGATTTTTACAAATGTTCTCATAACCTAGTTATGTCAAACATTCTCTTTGTCACAATAAAGAGAATGTTTTGTTGACTTAAGTACTGATAACCCATAATGATTCATTGTGACCTGCACATCTCCCTGCCTTGATTTTTAATTGTGTTCATGATGATAATTTATTACATGTTTTACACCCTACTAACTTATTGATTAAGAGGGTTACTTATATGGAGGAGTAACGGCTCCATTAAGACTCCTCCAGGCGAACATCAACCACTGCGCCTGCGCTCAGGACCTGTTGCTCCAGAGCATGGCGCAGTGGTCGATTAACATTTGCCATAGTCGCTGAGCCGTATTTTGTCCTGCCCAGGTATGACTGGGTTGAGGACCTGAGCGGCTCAGTGACCATAATTTCGTCGGCCGCCGCCGGCACCCCATCCCTAGAAGGTGTCACGAAGGGACAGGCGTGCGTAGCAGCACGGTTCGGGGAGATAGTAGTAGTGGGAGTGTACTTCTCTCCGAGCCGAACTCTCGCCGAGTTCCAGAACTCTTTAACAGAGTTAAGTGTCGTCGTCGCCGGGTACCATCGCTTCCCCGTGCTAGTGCTCGGGGACTTCAACGCCAAAAATCCGGCTTGGGGTTCCCGTTACACTGATGTGCGGGGCAGGATGGTGGAGGACTGGGCTCTGGAAACAGGCGTAGTCGTCCTAAATCGGGGTTCTGTTCCCACGTGTGTGCGGATGCGGGGTGAGTCTGTGGTGGACATCTCGTTTGCCAGCCCCGCTCTGTCACAGCGTGTCATTGACTGGCGCGTCATGGAGGAGGTAGAGACCTACTCCGACCACCGGTACATCCGGTTCGACGTCTCCGCCCAGACCTCTAGCGCGCCGGTCCAACAGGCCCCGAGTGGTCCGCGGTGGGCGCTGAAGCAGATGGACCGGGAGCTCCTCCTGGAAGCCTCGATCGTGCAGGCCTGGGTGTCATCACCGGACAGGCCTGCCGATATTGACGATGAGGCGGAGTGGTTCCGGGAGGCCATGTCCGAGATTTGGACGTGGCAATGCCCCGAGGCCGTCCAGGAAGCGCCCGACGTCAGATGTACTGGTGGTCGTAGGAGCTGGAGACGCTACGCAAGGCGTGCGTCGAAGTGCGACACCTGTACTCCAGACACCGTAGGCTCCGCATCCGCCCTCCGGATGCGGAAGCGACGGAGGCGGAGCTGTACGAGGGATTCAGAGCGGCGAAGACCGCCCTCCAAGAGGCTGTCCAGCGTGCCAAATATGCGGCCCGCGAGGAGTTGGTGGAGACTCTGAACGGAGATCCATGGGGGCGCCCTTACAAAATGGTGCGGAATAAACTCCGCACCTGGGCCCCCCCGCTGACGCAGAGTCTCCGCCCCCAGCTGTTGGAGGAGGTGGTGAGCGCTCTGTTCCCTTCACGGGGGGAGCATACTCCCCCGCCCATGGCTCCGCCGCTCGCGGTGCCTGAAGCGGACCACGCGGATGACGACGACACCCCTGAAGCGACCGGGGTAGATCTGAGAGTGGCGGTAGGTAGGCTGAAGGCCAAAAATACCGCCCCAGGACCCGACGGCCTGCCAGGGAAAGCCTGGGTATCTGAACGCGCCCCAAAAGGTGGTAGCCGTAAGGCTGATCCGGGGCTACCGCACGATCTCGGGCGAGGCGGCAAGCCTCCTTGCCGGACTGCTGCCGTGGGACCTGGAGGCGATAGTCCTCGCGCGCCTGTATGAGTGGCGCGCGGAGGCACTACGCCGGGGGGAACCCCGCTTCCGCGGCAAATGCGACGGACCTCCGGCGCGATCTCATGGCGGCATGGAAAGAGCGACTGTCGCAACCCAGCGCAGGGCACGCCACGATAGCGGCGGTAAGACCCCTCTTTGAGGAGTGGCTAGAGAGGCGTCACGGCGTCCTCACCTACCGCCTGACGCAGGTCCTCACCGGACACGGATGTTTCGGGAGGTTCCTGCACATCATCAGGCGGGAGGAAACGCCCGGGTTTCACCACTGCGATGATCGCCCCGAGGACACGGTGGAGCATACGGTGGGGGCCTGCCCTGCATGGGCGGAGCACCGCCGTATCCTAGTAGAGGCGATCGGCAGCGGCGGCGACCTCTCACGCCCGGCCCTGGTTCAAGCCATGGTCCGGGGCGAGGGGGAGTGGGAGGCAGTCACCTCCTTCTGCGAAGCAGTCATGCTAGCGAAGGAGGTGGCGGGACGGGAGAGGGAGAGAGTCTCCCGTCCAAGCCGCCGCGGTGGACGCTCCGGGCGTCGGGAGCCGCGTGACGCCTCCCGGCCACCGTAGGCGCGGGCCTGCGGGCGGTGAGTAATGGGTAGCTCACCGTCCGGTCAGGACCTTGCCCGTGCTGGACGGCGCGTACGTGTTCCACGCGCGCCTCAAAGAGATGTCAGCATCGAAAAGGGGGCCCACTAGGGCCCAAGCCTGCCGGGAAAGCGGGATCATCCGAAAGGGGTACCGCTGACCCGGAACATAAAGGGCCAAGGAAGGAACACGGGTGGGTTTTAGTCAGTAAGAGTCTGACACTCCCTTCCGCTCCACCCGAGCGGGAGGGGTCATTTGATGATTTCCCATCATCAAAAAAAAAAAAGAGGGTTACTTAATAAATAAATTACTTTCTCTCTTATTTTAGGGCCATGTTTTTTTACATATACAATACAGGGTGGTAGGAAAATTGACGCGCAAACTGTTACCATGGATTCAGTACATGATTCTGAAAATCTGAATAGAAATTTTTCGTCGGTATCAAAAAATAATCAGCATGAGCACCGTGTTGTCGACGGAAGAGCAGACAAAAATGACGTTCCGTGTAGACAGTACGACGGCAGCAAAGAAGAAAGTCTACTGCACTTTTTACGAAATTCACTCTTTTACATAATTCGACTCAGAATTCTTTGTTTTGTCGTAGGATTTTTTTTCTGTTTGATTCTCAATTTTTACTGATTAAGTCACGTCAACTACAACAATTTTTCTCAAAGAGTCGTAAGTACCTACCGTATTTTGGATCAAACAATTTTACAGTACTTAATATTGGCCTTAACTATTTCCTTGATACTTATGCCCTATTAACTAAATGATGTAAAATAGAAGATAGCTTTGTTCTTCTATTAATTATTACAGTTTTGCGTTCAAAACGCTCCCTTGTAAAATCATGATTTTGTAGATAACCGTAAGTTTTCTACTGGCGATTCCAAAATCAATTATCTTTATATTTTTTCTTTTATGTTAAATATGGTGACATTACTACAAAGCTACATGAAATAAGAGCAGGAGTTCCGCAGGGCAGTGTAATGGGCCCGATGCTCTATCTTATATATACTTCAGACTCACCAAATAGACAAGACACAATCACAGGAACATTTGCTGATGATACAGCGGTTCTTGCCATTGATGAAACCGCGGCTGGAGTATCAGCAAAATTACAACGAAACCTTAATGATATCTCCAACTAGCTAAAAGACTGGCGTATAAAGGCAAATTAACTTACAACTAAGAAAACTATATTGGCTCATGAGAAGAAAATCCCAAGTTACACTGGAAAATAAACTCTTCTATACAAGTGTTCCAAGTTCCATTGTATATTAAGTAGTGTTCAGTTTAATTTTTGTTGTTATGTTTTTTGTGGTGTACAATAAAGAATATATATAAATAAATAATCAAACCAGTCTCGACTTATGCTTTGCGACTATGGGGCACTGCATCCAAATCCAACATTGAGATCCTACAACGCTTCCAGTCAAAAACCCTACGTATGATAACTGGAGCACCATGGTATATAACAAATAGACACCTAGGCCATGATCTAAAAATCAAGACTGTTAAGGAAGAAATAAAGAACTCATTACTACCCTATTGCAAAAGAATAGAAAACCATCCAAACCAACCGTCAAGAAGTTTAATGGAGGAACAACCAAACCATACATTTACAAGACTCAAGAGACATGCTCCTCAAGATCTTCTCTAACCTAAATATAAAGAAGCCATAATATATGGACATATCATTGGATAATGTACCATGCACGCCATATTTTCTAAGTACATAAAATCCAGCTTAATGTCGACAAGACAGCTTGCAGGAAAAAAGGAGATAAAAAAAATTTAATAAAACAAATATCTTCACTACCATAAACAAATGTCATGTGATTTTGACAGTATGGATAGAAATCTTTCTTCCGAAATAGTCTACATATAAAAAGACCTAGACAAAGATCGTTAGAAATAAAAGACAAAATGACAGATTGTAGAAGGTTTTCTACGGTGCGATGTCAAAAATGAAGAAACGAAATGTCACTTTGTACAGAAAAAGCTATGTCTATTCTTCGTCGAAATAGAAAGCGTCATGCTACGCCTGCAGTTGTTCTATAGAAAAGTGCAATACCGACGTGGTCAAAATGTACGGAACAACATTAAAAAAAAAAACAATGTAAAATTTCAGCGCAGGGGTTTCATTCAGATTCTCAGAATCATGTACTGAATCCATTAACAGTTTGCGCGTCGAATTCCCTGCTAGCCTGTATACATGTGTGTGTGTATGGTTACCTGGTCCAGGTAACAAAAATATACGTTACCTGGTCCAAGTAACAAAAATATATGTTACCTGGTCCAAGTGACAAAAATATACGTTACCTGGTCCAAGTGACAAAAATATATGTTACCTGGTCCAAGTAACAAAATCCTGAACCTGGTTTGTCGGTCTTAGCGGTATATTGGTCGCAGTAACTATGCTAGGGCACCCCGACCAAATGGGTTAGGTTAGGTTAGAACTGAGACGCTGGACGACTGACTGACGACTGGACGCGGTGGTGTCCTTGAGCGAGGACGTGATTTATTTATTTATTTATTTAACCATTTATGTACACACTTATATAAACAGACAAGAAGAAAATAACAGAAAAATAGGTACAAAGGTGATGCTTATTTCTAATGAAATAATGATAATGATGTCGCAGAAGGAAACTGCGGAACGGGAGAGGGAGATCTCGACTCCCTTTTCCGGCCGCAGAAGGCGCACCGGGCGCAGGAGAAGGGCGGACAACGCCCTTTTCCGGCCCCCATGAATGGGTCAAGGGGCGTGGGACTTGGGGAAGTCCTCGCCCCCTATTTGATGGACCCGAGGCGAAGGCGCGCGCGGGTGTCGGCGCGCGCCTATGAGGCGATGCACGGGGTAGTTAAACACCTCACTACCCCGTGCAGGAGACGAGGCCCGGTCAGACCGGGCCAGCACTAGTGTGGGGCTGCGGAAGAATTTGGATTCCCGCAGCCCCGCGCGCACGCGCGAGGAGACACCGGGGTGGTTTTAGCCGGTAAGAGTCCGGCACGCCCCTCCGCCTTTTCCCCAGGCGGAGGTAGTCCATGAGGATTTCCTCCCGTAAAAAAAAAAAATAAGGTTAGAACTGAGACCAACCGCGCGTGAGCCGAGCGAGCGAAGCGAGCGGTGCCGAGGCAGCGGCCCACCGGCCGGCGAACGCTACTTTCAAGTTTGTCGCAGTTACTTGGTTATTTAGTATTGGCGCAAGGTGCGATTTTCATATTTCAATAGGCTTAGAGTTTGGGTGTAGAAAACTTAGTCTAGATATTAGTATGTCTTAATTAATGTTGCTAAAGTCATAGTTCTGTGGCTATAGTATAGAGCAGGAGTCGCAAAATGGTGGACGGCGGTCGGGCTCCGGACCGCCGACCTATTTTCTATTGACCTTAAACTTGTAAATAACTAAAACTTAATCTAAAAATAAAAAATGGAGATTTTGTTTGCACCAACTTTACTCCAGACTTCAGACAGATGGTTTAAGTCATTTTTCACATTACTTACTTATTAATTAAGTATCTACTTACTTTGTTATTTTTGTTATTACATAATATCTGTTTACTACTATAAGAAAAAGATTTATTTTGTTTCGTTTTTTTTTATAGCTCAAGTTTTTTTTCCGGTTTGCTAGTAATCGTCTACTAAACGGACCGCGACAGTCATATTATTTTTTTAATGGACGCCCATTATAACTGTTTGGTGATCCCTGGTATAGAATCTTCAAAAAATAAATTGAAAATAAATTGAAAACAAATCATTATCTTCGCTAATTAGAGATTGTGCTGAATTTTAATCTGATAAATTCTGATTATGAAAAATAAAACTTATGTTGCCTCAGCAACAAGAATCAATTAATAATTGAAAGAAGATATATTATACTTAAATGTTTTTTTTTAATGACCTATACCATAAATGCTGCTTCACCGTTGAAACAATGGATGGACTGTGGCTTGAAAAGGAGTGACTACCGAGATGACGACTAATAGAGAAGTATGGGAGAACACTCTCTCTGTAACCACTCAATCTGTGTGGTTTTTCCTCAAAATACCATTTCAGACACCAATCTACATGGTCTTCACATGATCTGACCAAGATTGTGTCTGGACTTTAAAATAGACTGACCTTTGAGTTTGTTTCGGCCTTTCTTCTCAAAGTAGTCCGATAGGAAACGCCGACCTCATCTAGTTTAAAAAAAAAAATATGATTGTCGTGTAAAAGTGTTTGTACAAACCTACTTACAGAAATAAAGTCATTTATCATTTACAAGACATGTTGCGTCGACCACTAATACATTGGGATAATGGCGGGAGACTGATAATGATGCTGCTTCACTGTACTTTCACATGTGACATCAAACACTGCCAAAAAGTATTCCTAGTATTTTCTGGGCAATAAGCCACGTACGTTCCCATTCAGGTGATAGGTTACCTAACCCTTGGTCTAGACTTTCTTTTACTATCTAACTTATAAGGCTGCTTGAGGGCTTTTAGCAAAAGCTTACTTAACATACATATTCTGTCATGGATACCCTTGTGAATCTAGTTAGAAATTTCAATTAATATTGTTTTAAAATTACATACATTAGTTAGAGGATACACCTCTACAGGGTGTACAAAGACCCATCACTTAGCCGTCAATTACGCATTCTGTACTTAAAACTAAGTAACATTGCACAAAAAGAATTGCTGGGAAACTAATTTTATTTTTAATGTGATAAATCGCTGTTTACGGTAGTGCGCAACCAGCGCAACGTACCGCACGCAACATATTGTGCTTATGGGTGCATGCGACGGTACAGGGGTCGTGGGGGTATTTAAAGTTGTGTAATAACGTCAATAAACGTCAGTAAAAGTTGGAATTTTGACCTTCAATACCTCCGTAACTATACGGTTCCCAGGTATGGTCCAGTACAGAAAAATTATTACAACCACGGAGAATACCTACAAGTGACTGCTTTTTACACCCGTTATGTGTAGTGTGAATGTTGCTATTTATTTGTATTTTAAGTGGAAACTTGTAATTGCCCTTAATTCTACTAAAAAGTGTAACAATTTTTTGTTATTAGCTGTTTTTAAGTTTTCCTAATAATATAAAATAAATACAATACAAATGTTACCGACGTCTGCTTATTAGTAGTGGGAGTTGCTGTTTTTATTACTGATGTCATTAAATTCCCCACCTATATAAATTCTTCTCCATAGAAATATAAATAATAAGCATTGATTCCCACACTGTACGTTCTTAGTTTCTAGATTAAGTCCAAAAGTACTGATCTGGAAGTAAAATATCGTTTCCATAAGATCCATTCATTCTATGCACAAAGAATGGGGTTGCTTCAAAAATATTCAAGTGAATGTTACGAATTTTGCTAACCGTGATCTCTTCCAGTAAAGCTGTATGCTGGATATACTTGTTTGGTTACATTCACTCTAACAGTTGCAACACAACATTCAATTCACATTCTTTGGTTCCTGAAACTGACCATGTGGTGCGCCGCTTTCGTCTCCTTTCGGTTCGGACGACGCGACTAGTCACCTCGACGACCTCTCCATAGGACAATCTAGGGTCTAGACAAAATTAAACTTGTTGCTACATTAATTGTATAGTTAAGTTAGTTATTTTTATGACATTGATTTACATTCTGTGATTACTTTAACTCACACACTGACATATTACTTGTTTACATAATTTGGGAAATCGTATACTTTTACAATGTTTGTAAATATGTGAACACCATGTATCTATCACTTAATTAACTTATTTATCATTGTTACGTTTATTAAATTCTTTTTACCTATTGTGGTAGGGTAATTTTTATTATAGGTGTATCGTCTTCACATAAAATTATATAATTAATGTAGGTATACAAAATATTGTAACACGTTTTAAAAGAGTAACGGTGGAGTTTCTTGCCCATTCTTCTCCATTCGAAACTACCTTTTGGAAGGGGCGACTAGAATCAATTCTATTTAAATGTAAATGTTGACGTTCAAAAGTGCCTTATAGGTGCCTATTTGAAATAAATGCTTTGACTTTGAGGAACTGTTATTGCATGGACAATGAACATACAGCTCTTTCTGACTGGTTCAAGCCGATTCCACGTCGATAAGCGTGGTTACTGGGCATGGCTAATTGGTACCTATAGGAAATTACTGCCTATACGAAAAGACGAAATTCCTCAAACATGCTCATTGTCTCCAGTTCCTGTCCCCGGACGTGATAGCGACATGCGCAGCCGACGGCTCCGTGCGTGCGCGCAGCATCCGCTCCAACTCACCGCTGCTGGAGTGTGCGTGTCACTGCGCCAGAGTGAAGCGCCTCGCCACCGCGCCCGACAACCCGCATCTACTGTGGTCAGCGGGTGAGGACGGACTCATACTGTAAGTGAATGACAAAGAACAACCGTCCAAGTGCGTGTCGGACCACGCACAATGAAGGATTCCGTAGTTGGAGAGAATTTATCTCAAAAACAAATTTAACATTGTAGATGAAATACATGCTTCTTCCATACACATCGATATACGTCACGGTCAATTCTCCAACTACAAATGTAAGATTGTAATCCCAAAAACAAAACATTTATGTGACAAACTAGAAATTAACGATTTTCGGACTATTTCAATTATTTGTGCTGTGGGACCTTGCTTATTGCCAAACGTCATAATTCTAGGTCAACGGGAAGTACCCTATAGGTTTTGATTTATTTGCAAGTATCAAAATGAGTCGCATAAATGGCAGACTTTTTTATTGCGTTGACTTTGAAGCTTGATTTTTTTTAGAGGGACCTCCAAGGGACCGTAAAATTAATTAATAAAAAAAATGTTAATTTTACTTAATGCCTCCACGCGTTCCTAAGAAAAAGGGTCTTGACAGACAAACAGACAGACAGACGAACCCTATACTTAAGGGTTCAGTTTTTTACTTTTGAGGTACGGAACCCTAAAAAAGAGAAATGAAACACAAACAAATAAAAAAGGAACATTTACAAGTAACAAACTTAATGAAAACCAAAAGAAAAACCTCTGAGAGGCCAAAAAGGCTCCTAACTCAACATAATGCGGCGATATTAAAAAAAATGAAAGGTCCGGGTTCCTTCGTTCTGGACCTAGAGCTCGTTAAAAGGCGCACGCCTATTTATGCAGCCAGTCAGCATACATACGCAAAACTCTGCTAGAAGGCTTGCATCTTTTATCCGCCGCAAAATTAAATTTTGTCATAAAAAACCTAGCCTAGCGTAGGTCCATGATGACTCAAAAATATACGAAATCAATTGGTCGTTTCTTGCTGATTGGGCCTTTTGCCGCTCCTGTTCCTTTTTTTATCTAAACTCGTGCCTCATTTTGGCTGAAACCATTTTTTTTTAATAACAATTGGTTCTGTTCTTGATCTCGATATTTCGTCTGGCAAAAAGCGATACAGAGTTAAGACTTAAATACTCTTAAAAGGTACAACTTTAGTTACGCAATCATCTGGGCGAACACTTGTCTTTTAATATACAAACCTCCTAGTTTATGAGACAGGGTGTACATTTTTGTTCATTTGAATTTTTGTACAAACAATCATATGAATTGGTAGTATAACTATCAGTATGTTGCACAGTGTGTTTATGTAGATAAATAAACTTTATTATTATATTATTTTAAAGCTGTGCGCATAATGAAGGTTGCTCTAAACCATAACCAAAATCTTCCACAGCCAACACGACCTGCGTACCTCCCACACCTGCAATCCTGATTCTGCTAACGTGCTGGTAAACCTGCTGAACCACCTGGGTCGCTACGCAGAAGCCAAGTGCGTGGCCGTGAACCCTCGTCGTCCGTACCAGCTGGCCGTGGGCGCCAATGACTTCTACGTGCGGCTGTATGACACCAGGATGATTAAACTGGCTAAGTTACAGGTCGAGCTAAAAATAATGTAGGTTTTTAAGTAGAGTAGCTCAAGATACAACGGGTAACAGTGTGAATAAGTATCATCTGTTATGATGGATGAGCATCTCATCTGCCATTAACACTCTCACCGCCATGTGGTCAGCTGGCCACCCACATAAATGTCAGTGCACCAAGCCACTATAGATTTTTAAATTTTTACCAGCAGGCCGTGTGGTCCGCTGTGATCCCACCAATTCACTTGTTTTTGTAGAGCTTGGCTTGCTAGATAATAACTTTACGACGTCTCTCGCCGGCCGCACACATGGCGTGCTGCAAAAGTTACACAAAATCTAGCGTGGCGTGGTGTAAAGGACATTGCGCGGCCGCGCGCCACCCACAAAGCCTGCTGTTCTAGAAAAACCTTAAATGTGTATGGCGGTGAGAGTGTTAAGCAAAGACAAAGTTACTATACAAATAATCAGCTTAAATAAAGAAACTAATGTCATTATTGGCAGAAAACTACAGTTAAGAGCGTTTATACCCTAAGAGTGGCAACGTCGCAATTTAGTGTCATATTTCGTGGTTTTCAATTTTTATCATTTAATCGGAGCTATATTTTAAAAATCTGTTTAATTAACTTTTTAGAATTATGTGAAAACTGTGTAAAAGGTAAGAAATCGTTGCGTTTACAGTTCTATTTATATGCAAATAATACATTGGAAACTTGCAGGGCGTTATTTTCATTGTAAAATAACTGTAAGCATTACGGTTACTTACTTTTTAAACACTTTTACGTAATTCTAAAAAGTTAATTAAACAGATTTTTAAAATATAGCTCCGATTAAATGATAAAAATTGAAAACCACGAAATATGACACTAAATTGCGACGTTGCCACTCATCATAAGGTATAAACGCTCTTAAACCAGAAAAAGTATGTGCTTCGGTAATCTTCGTGTTTTCAAATGAGCACGAATGTGAACGAACGAAATAAAGGCAAAGCTTCTAAGTTTTGCACTTCTGCGTTGTAGTAGTGGACCAATCATTGCACGTTTGTATGAAGTTTTCTCTCTGTCGGGTTACCTACTCCGGTCACAGATCGTCGTCCGTCACTCATAAGTTCGGAATAGATTTTTTTGGGATTGCATGGAGTTGTTAATCAATAATTTTGCAATAATGGTAATACATAATAAGCAAGTAATTGCATGGTTGTAACAGCTCTATATTGGATCTCAATTACGCGTGTTCGTATTTCCAAAGATGGACTATGATTCCGGGAGCGCATAGTCTTCCTGGGAGATCTTTATGTATGTTCATTACCCTACCTTAGAATAAGTTGTTTCAACAAAGTAAATACATACAAATGCCGGTTCTATTGTTTTGTGCGTGGCGGAAACCTACTGGATTACTAAACGACCCAAATGACGATGGTGATATTTATCCAGATCATTTGAGCTGCCTGCATAGGTATTTCAACACCGAGCGTACACAGTAGGCCAGCGCTACCTGGCTCGGTTCTCACCCGCAACATTCCCGGCGGTGCAGGTGAACGCGCCGGCGTCCCGCCAGACGTGGGAGCGCCAGAACATGCGCTGCGCACGCGCCGGCCACGGCGACCCCGACAACAACATCCCGCGCGCCGCCGTGCATTACTTCGCGCCCGGTAACTTATTACAAATAAGCATCACTTTTGTACCTAATTGTCTGTTCTTTTCTTATTGTCTATTTATACAGGGTGGCAGGGTCATGGTCAGGGTCTGTTACCATCTATTCATAAAATTGTTTTTCCATATATTTTGACCGCGTTAGTATTGCACTTTTCTATGAAACAGCAGTTTTTTTTTGATAATACCGACTATAAATTAATTTCTTCGCAATTTCAACAATTACTTATGTCTAGAATCATGTGCTGAATTCATAGTTTCAGTTTGCGCACCGATGTCCCTGTCAACCTGTATATGTGGCCACATAAAAGTTTAAATAAATAAGAAGACACATTGTAAAAAAATATCAACTAAGTAAATAAAAATATGTACTTTAATTCAAACCTTGATCCATGTTATTAGTAGCACTACGTGGGGATCGTGCGATCCATGGCCCTGTATGGGGCCCCGGTGTGGGCCTCTGACCTGAAGGCCGGCAGCATCGCAATTTTGTGAAAGCCGCAGAGAGCGATGGCCGTCAGAGTCATCAGGGGGTATCGCACGATCTCCTACGAGGTGGGCTGCATACTAGCCGGATCCCCGCCCTGGGACCTCGAGGCGAAAGTATTCGCGTTATTGTATCAGTGGTGCGAGGAAGCGAGGGCGCGGGGTGAGAGACCGATGCAGCGACGGAGCTGCGTCGGTCTCAGTTTCGCGAGGTCCTGGTGGCGGAATGGCGGGACAGGCTCTCACGCCCTACCTCGTCACCATCGAAGCGGTCCAGCCGGTGCTCGAGCGCTGGCTCGGGAGAAGGCACGGCTCCCTGTCGTTTCGGCGACGCAGGTGCTTTCGGGGCATGATTGCTTCGGGAAGTACCTGTGTCGCATAAACAGGTAGCCGGTCGCCCGGTGTCACCACTGTGTCGACTGCCGGGAGGACACGGCGCGGCATACGCTGGCAGAGTGTGCCGCTTGGGAGGAGCCGCGCCGTGCCCTCATCTCAGAAGTAGGCAGTGACTTGTTGCTGCCGGCCGTAGTCGAGTCGATGGTCGGCAGCGACGAGTCCTGAGACGCGGTGGTCTCCTGCGAAACAGTCGTCTCGCAGAAGGAGGCTGCGGAACGGGAGAGGGAGATCTCGTCCACCCACCCGGCCCGCAGAAGGCGCACCGGGCGTCGACGGAGGGCGGACAACGCCCTCTTCCAGCCCCCCTAAATGGGTCCAGGGGCGACGGACTCGGGGAAGTCCGTCGCCCCCCACACATCAGGACCCGAGGTGGCGGCGCGTAGTGTTCCACGCGCGCCCCTCTTAGACGTCGCGGGGGGAGTCAAACACCTCACTCCCCCCCAGACCCGAAGAGGCCCGCAGTGGCGGGCCGGCACCAGTCGGGGGTTGCGGAAGGATCGTACGTTCCTGCGACCCTCGGCGTAGGTGTGAGATGGAACACCGGGGTGGTTTTTAGTCAGTAAGAGTCTGACAGACCCCGCCGCCCGCCCCAGGGCGGAAAATTTTCACCCCGGAAACAAAAAAAAAATGGTATTAGTAATACACACTTGTACGCCTTGCAAGGCAGCACATAGTGACTCAATATTTTTCTATTTTTATAACATCGTGTACCGCTACATTATACCTAGGTATCTGTACAAATAAATAAATTGGAATTTGAATTTTGAACTACTTATAAGCTATGTTAGTAACAAATGTAATACAAACAATTCATTTATATATCTGTTGCACTCACCTGACTGACGCGCCTGGTACATGTACCCAATGCGCCATAATGGCGCAATATGGCTTATCAGTAATGACCTTTAGAATGCCGTTCACGCTCCCACGCACTCTGCGCATCATGGTTGCAATCCTTCTTCGCAGTATGGTATTGAAACCATCAGTATGTGCTTCGGCAAACATCCCTGATGCACGGCAGTAATGTGGAAGCCCCAACAACATTTTTATACTGAACTCTGCGGGCGTTGTATGCCCTTTACGTATATCAAATCATCGAGAGTGCACGTGTACAAAGGTTTACAAAAATCCTTAAAAAAAAATACTTTCACTTCCGGTGTACAACGTGCAAACCTGCAGGCCTACATATTGCATCCGAAAGCCAACACCTTCTGTTCTCTTTCCATATCAGCATCATCTTTCAAGTCTCAAGTAACTACGTGCCCTAAGTACTTATAAACACTACAGTGAACTACACCTTCATTCGCTTTGTAAACTGGACTTACTCAGGGTTTTCTGCAGGTCATCTCTCAATGGAGCCAAATGAGCACACCTTCCCAAAGAAGGCGACCACTTACGTCGCGTTCAGCAACGATGGCAACGAGCTACTCGTCAATCTTGGCTCGGAACAGGTAACTACACAACATGGCTATCTTTTTCAACCGGCAGGGAGCAAGGAAAGGTGACTGTCATCATTATCTGGCTAGTCTTATCCCACTATATTGGTGTCGGCTTCCAGTCTAAAGCTACGGTGTCCTAGAAGAGCGTTTCCGTCATATTTATAACGGAGTTTATGGAAATCTGTAATTTTCCCCAGTTTTTGACATTGAGGTGTCAAAAAAGGTTTTGTTTTTGGACTATATGGACGCATGAGGCAACCGCTGCTCTTCTAAGAGACCGTAGCTTTACGGAATGCAGAGGAATACGAGTATTTTTGGAAGAAAATGTGAATGTATTGAGCTGATAATTTTGTTAATTCAAGATGTTTAGCGTATTTTCAAGCAGCGAATATTGTGATGCCTCGTTAAACTGAGTCGAGGAATTTACGTTCGCTCAAATTTAAATATTCAAACTCATTTTGCGTTGAGTGTGTAATGTAACGTAATTTCGGCGATTCACGTTCGAAATGTTCATTGCAGTAAAATTGTTTATCGCTGCGAGTAACTGTAAGTAGCAATTCAAATAAATTCAATTATACTTGATCAGCGATTTATTATATATTTTTTTTTCCATCAGATCTACCTGTTCGACATTAACTCGGCTAGGCGGCCAGTCCTGGTAGAAAGCTTCATAATCCAGCACAACCATGGCAACCGTGCCGGCGAGAGCAAGCAACCGGCACGCAACGGCACCAACGGCACTAACGGCACCAACGGCACAAACGGCACGCTGGACCCGCCGCCACAGCTGCCGGATAGGGTGCGGCAGCTTAAAGAGAGGGTGAGATGTCCTAATTTTTTTGTTCTCCTATCAATCTTTCAAAAACATGTTTAGTTTTAGTTGTCCGCATGTTTACGCGATACAATTTCTTTTTATTGAAGTTTTTTCAGTACATTCAAACCTTATCTGGTAGATAACTATCTCCTGTAATTATAGTTATAAGGGAGAGATAAATAAATAAGGACCGTAGCAGGTGGCGTTGTATAGTTTTGCCTATCCCACGGGAAGAAGGCGTGACTTTATGTATGTGTGTACAAATAAATAAGACCGCCACTATAGCCATAGAATTAGCAACATTGTATAAGAGCTGTGTTACAGATTTGGTATTCAATCAAATAAAGTAGGGACAGTAAAACGCCGTTTAAGGTGAATCCTCAGTGGTAGCCCGCCAAATTCAATTTTTTTCACGTTTTGAGGTTTCCGTACCTCAAAAAGAAAAACGGATCACTTTGTTGTCTGTCTGTCTAGACCCTTTTTCTCATTAACGCGTGGAGGTATCAAACTGAAATTAACATCAAATACTATCTATGGTCTCTTCATGGGGCTCTAAAAAAATCAAGCTTCTAAGTCAACGCAATAAAAAACACGGCCATGTATGCGACATATTTTGATACTCGCAAATAAATCAAAACACGTACTTCCCGTTGACAAGCAAGGTCTCACAGCACAAGTAAAGGAAAAAGTCCGAAATCGTTAATTTGTAGTTTTATTGTAAAACAATATATTTAAATATAATATAAATAAGTACATAAAACATATACTTATCTACATATAAATATAAGTACAACAATAAACATGAAACAAGAGCAAGGAAACTATATGTAATGATGATGTTAAAGGAGAGAGGAAGTGTTTTTTAACTAGAAATTTAAAAGTGGACAAAGATTGAGCATGCCTTGACGACACGGGCGAGGCATTCCATAACCGTACTGCTTGAACTATAAAAGACTTGTCATTAAAACTTGTGGAATGCATCGGCCTTAGCATCTCTTCTAATTTCTTCTATCTTCCAGGCGAATGACTTCGTGAACAAAGGCAACTATTCGAGTGCGGTGGAGTTCTACAACGAAGCTATCGCGGCCTGCCCCGACTGCGCCATCTTGTACTCGAACAGGGCCGCCGCGCTCATGCGACGCGGGTGGTAAGTGACAGGTGTCTAGTGATAAGGTATTTTCCCTTTACTGTCGATTCTTGGACCCTCTTGAACTATTAAAGAGCAATGACACTATAAGTAAAAAGAGATAGAAAGCTTACCTACGCAACATTTGATCTTCCTAAACGACACACTAACGCACACATAAAACGTCACAATTAGATGATACGTGGAAGTAGGATGGCACGTCGTAATTATTGGGAGCGAAAAAGAGACATTCTGTTGCTTCCGTTGACGCCGTTCGCGTTCACGTTTCGCAATTCCATTTCCTGGACAAACCAGTTTTTCCGTTTTCTCTATCTCTCTTACAGGTCAGGCGACACGTACGCCGCAATCAAAGACTGTTACAAGGCCATAAAGGTGGACTCCTCACACGTTAAGTCCCACTTCCGGCTGGCCAAGGGCCTAATGGATCTCAAAAGGGCCCGAGAGGCCCACGAGTGTCTGCTGTACTTTAAAGACAAGTTCCCCCGGCATGCGACCAGTCATGCCGTGTTTTTGTTGCAAAAGGATATCAATCTGGCCCTGGAGAGCATGGAGACTACGCCTGATGAAGGTATGGTGGTATTTCTACCTTATTTACTCAATACTCAATCATTTATTGCGTTTCACAATGTGTACTGAGGTAGTAACTTAAAATATTATGAGATCATTATGAACCCAGCACGCTTAGTATGACACCATAGAAACGGGTTTTATCATCGGAAGAAAATTACAAATTGTAGAAAATTTTCTTTAGAAATATGACAACAATCTATCTATCTTTGTCTATTCTTCCATTGACAAAACCCATTTGTATGGTGGTCATGCTATGTGTGCTGTCGGGCACAGCAAAATAGCACGAGAGAGGAAGCTTTATAACTTAGCTTATGACGTCTATCTATACGCCTATCTAATATTGTTTTTAGTTATTTTATTTTAAAATAATTGTACCTTGTTGTCCCGCTTGCTGAACAAAAGTTTCCTCCATAATTTTCTAGTATTCTTTGTGAAAATAAATTGTTTTTACTTTGTAAACTGGTTAACAATAACACTTTTAAACGTATTTTTTAAATTAAACCTGATGCAGTTGGTGTTTTCTAACCGACAACTCTAAAATAAAACACCAATACAAACTCGGCGGTCAACATCTCGCTTAAAGTCCTTACAGTTTAATTTAAATGTTTGCACACATACGTTCGTACCACTCTCACGTTCTGTCGCACACACACAAACTCACGCTTAAACACCCTCAAACTACCATCAAATGATCACACACTTACACTCACACTCATTGAAATAATAATTTATTTTCTAGTTACATTATTATTATTTTCTTTTTATTCACGATTTGAGTAAACCCTCCATATACAGATACAAGATGCAGGCTAGCCTAGTTAAAGGCCAATGTAAAATCTATTTATTTATTATTTTAATGGTGTGTAAGAAGACTATGTATAATGTCTGTGGTGGTCTCGTGTTTGGCCCTCTCCGGCCAATCGGTCAAGAACGAGTCCAAATCGTCATGCCAGCGTTTTTAGACCTGCCTTGGTGACGACGCCCGTCTATAGACACCTGACCTGGCCTGTCTTAGCCATTTATCGTCAAAAACGGACCTTGAATTATATTCTAACTTCTGTTTCCGACTCCAGCAGCCGCGGAATCCGAGGACAGCCAGCCGACCAGCGTGCTCGAGAGGCAGTTGCGCACTGCCGCCCTGGACTACTCGCAGCGGTTTCTAGGACACTGCAACACCACCACTGACATCAAGGAGGCCAACTTCCTAGGCCCCGATGCTAACTATATTGCAGCCGGGTGAGTTATAATGAAAATGCAATACAAATTTGCTTCAAATATGTTTTTTTAGAGTTCAAATTCGAAGACATAGCATTTATTTAAATTAACCCATACAGGCACTTTTGAATTGTCAAAGTAGTCGGTCAGTCACAAAGATGAAGTTCCAAAGCATAGTAGGTTCATATGGAGAATAACGGGCACACACACACACACACACACACACCATGGCTATGGCTCGATGGACACTTTTTTTAAATTATATGCAATTATATTGTTACAAAATATTAGTTAAATCATTCGTGTTGAAATTATACTTTAACAATAAAAAAACAATAATAAAAATAAGCCGTGACAGCTAAGAAATGGCCAGTCACAAGTGACAGCACCCGTTCACGAACATGAATTTCCGTTTCAAAAGTGTCAACGAGACACTATTATAAAAATAGAGAGACTTTTTTTCCATACTAGAAAAAGAAAGAAAATATGTATATTTGCAATAAATCCTGACGCAATGAAAAAACAATAAAAAAAATAGTTCAAATTCAAATATTTTAATTTGTAGTTAGGGGAATATACAGGGTGTCCCGTAAATAATGGATCAAACGTAATGGGTAGGTAGCTTACCTCATTTCAAACAACTAATTTGAACAGTTAAAAAAAATCGGTAAGGTAACCAAGATATTTTTTTTTTCGAATTTTACCATTTTCTCTAACAGCATTCAGTGTTTTTAATGCTGTCGCTGCAACTAATAACATTTTTAGGTATGATTTTTGTCAAAAACTTCTGAATAGCTTATTGTTAATATTTTCTTTTTCAAATATAATTTTAATTGCCTTAGAAAAAAAATGTTCAATTGATTTTTTTTTTCAAATTTTTTTTTCAAAATTAGTTGTTGGAAATGAGGTAAGCTACCTACCCGTTACGTTTGATCCATTATTTACGGGACACCCTGTATGTGTCACATCCACGCAAAACGGCCATCAGTCAGTATAATTCTGTGACCCAATGCGAAGCAGAGCAACTACGCCTACGCCGTCTTGTCTAACAGCCACAGGGCTGTGGTTTTTGGGACGGTAGCTAGCTATACCTAGCCAGTCGAAATTCTCACAGCTACGACGAGTACACAACTACGACTTGCACGTTACTGGTTTTCTGTGAAAATTAAATATCATTCTTTTATGATAATTTATAAATAAATGTAGGGAGTCATTTCTATTATTCCCTACATTTCTCTACGTCTAGTATCTGATTGCAGAAGTAAGTTTTGCTTTGTATCCTAACATTATTGAGTAGGAAGCTTTATATTTATTTTATTGTGTATCCAAACATGAGGAAGTTTAAGGCTTTTTTTTGGTTTTAGAACAATCTGAGAATTGGTTTTTGTTTGCAGAAGGGTAATTCCCGGAATTTTAAGAATGGCTGCATTCTAATCTCGTTTCAATCTGTCAAATAAACCTCTAATGTCCCTACATTTTTACATTGATTGTCTCGTGAGATTATTATGACTAGATTTTAAACGTTTTTTAATTCGGGAAGTAGCCTTCAGGACGATGGTGTGAAAATGTGTTTTTATATTTTGGAATTGGACAGTACGCAATGTCAAAAATGGACTGAAGCGGAGGTGACTGTATGACTTTGCCTCTCAGCAGAACAAATGCGAACGTTTGAGTACAGAGAATCTGGCTCGAAGGACCATAATTATGGTGAAGCGTTTATGGTATATATTGATGCGGGAAGATATAAAGATACCTACTCGTTTAAAAGTGCTAGCATGAAAAAGCGGGTTTACGCGGGCCCCACTTTCGGTACAGATCGCTGCAAGTTCATCTTCGAAAAGAAAGCTATTTCCTTATGTGTGAGCGCATAGGTTCACACGACGACGACTTCTCTTTACCGGGAACCCGTTTCTTTATGCAAGTACCCTTAGTTCCGTCCCACATAAATATTGGTCAATTCTGTTTCAGTTCCGACGACGGCAGCATGTTCATCTGGTGCCGTAAATCCGGCAACATCATCCGCTGTCTCCGCGGAGACGACTCGATCCTCAACTGCATCCAGCTGCATCCCTCTATGTTTCTCCTCGCCACCAGCGGCATCGAGACCGTCGTGCGGCTCTGGAGCCCTAGACCTGAGGTACTGTACCTGTTCATTGAACACTACATCCTCAACTGCATCCACCTGCACCCCGTCATGTTCTTACTCTATCTTAAAATTAATTGAACTTAGCTAAGAATGACTGTTGAATATTTGTACACCATATATTATGTTGTGATAGAATGTACAGAATTTACAAAATGTTAACATCACACTATGTAAAACTACATTGTTACAAATAAATAAATTCTGTTTCTGATACTCGAAATCAGATACAGTGCTATGATTAAAGTTATGTGCCTTGCAATGTTCGGGTCTCATTCGAAGATCGACGATGAAAGCCGAGGCGCAAAATAGTCGTATTGTACAATAGTGGATTTTTTTGGATATTCATTCGCTTTATAGTCAGAACCTAGAAGAATCGTTCAAAGACTCCCGGTTTTTAAGCCCTAAAGTATTATACTAGCGTTTTAATATTATAGCACATCGAGCTTTAGAAAGAGATTGTCACAGGTATAAATGAGAAAGATGATGCTCTACATTTCTACACGGCCGAACTTTTTCTAAAACCCGTTATGCCATATTTACATCCCGGTTGTATGGTTATTAAATCGTATTCAGTAACTGAATACTGAAAATGTTATCATACTAACACTAATAGTGTTGGTAGCGTACGTTTGGGTTTGCGTAAAGGACGAATGGACAAAAAAGATAAATTTGAATAAATAAAAAAAAGAGTGTTCTATTGAAATACTGCAAATAATTATTTGGCCAGTCTTTTCACCTTGTAATAACGCATAACTTTAAATGGCCAAGCGTAAAATAATTTGAAATGTTGAAAAATCGTGAAGGCGGTAATTACATAGGGTACCACAAAAACTTATATAGGTACTTGTTCAACGCGTGTCTACTGTCAGTCTAAAGTCAAACTCAATACATTAATCTTCTGTTGAACAGTTGTTTAGCCTAACCGACTGAAAAACACGTTTTGGTGGTAATAAAGTTATTGTTTGGGGCTTGTGGCTAAGTAATAACAGCCGCACGGGTCGATCGATCAGGTTAAGCTACGCTTGCCGCGGTTGGTACGTGGATGGGTGACCATCTTTACATACCAAGAATCCTCCGTGCCTCGAAAAGCACGTGAAGCCTTTGGTCCCGGCTGTCATTCGTGGATCTTTGACGGTCGTTACAGGTGGTCAGAACCCTGAAAGTCTGACAACCAGTCTCACTAAGGGGTATCGTATTACCCAGTAACTGGGTTGTGGAGGTCAGATAAGCAGTCGCTCCATGTAAGATACTCGTATCCAGCTGCATCCGGTTAGACTGGAAGCTGACTCCAACATAGTTGGGAAAAGGCTAGGCAGATTGAAAGTAATTATTGAAGTTGTTAAAAAAATGTTTTATTGTTAAGTAATTAAATTCAATCAAAACTGCATTTAAGGACATTATAAGGTACATACAATATCGCTAATCCTTTTTTACCTTTTAATGTCCTCTCACCAGCAGGACGGCAAAGAAGAGACCCGCATAATTCGTGACGCAGGCTCGGCGGCCCAAGCGAACCAACAGCGCATGCGCAGCGATCCCTTCGAAGCCATGCTGTTAAACATCAGCTTCGCCGGCGGATCCGACCGGGACCTGCACTCGCCCGCCTGCAGACCTACTTAGGTAAATATTATACTAGAATATCTACTTATCTTCCCCTCGTGGGTGTTTTAGACCCAGGGGGGCAGTAGGAGACCCAGAGAAATTTGGGGCGCATTGAGATGGGATCTTACGTGGCAATAGCTGATAAAGAGTCGCAAGTAAAAAAAATTGGGAGCCATAGAAAAATATTTTTCCAAAGTCCCCCCACTTTGGAAATATATTTTTCTATGGCTCCCAATTTTTTTTCCAAAATAAGGTTGAGAACCTATGGTATAGAAGAATCCCTCACCCTCCGCCTGACGCAGGTCCTCACCGGACACGGTTGTTTCGGGAGGTTCCTGTTCCGGATAAGGCGGGAGAAACGCCCGGGTGTCACCAATGTGTGGATCGCCCGGAGGACACGGTGGAGCATACGTTGGAGGTCTGCCCGGCTTGAGCGGAGCACCGCCGTGTCCTCGTGCAGGCGATTGGCGGTGGCGATCTCTCGCGTCCGGCCCTGGTTCAGGCCATGGTACGGAGCGAGAGGGCTTGGGAAGCCGTCACCTCCTTCTGCGAAGCAGTAATGTTCGCGAAGGACGAGGCGGAACGCGTGAGGGAGAGGCAAAATTCGCGCCCTCACGCCCCTAGCCGCCGCAGGAGACGCCCTGGGCGTCGGGAATCGCAGGCCGATTCCCGGCCACCGTAGGCGTGGGCTTGCGAACGGCGAGCAATGGGCAGTTCGCCGTTCGATAAGGACCAGGCCCGGGTCGACGGCGCGTTGTATTCCACGCGCGCCTCAAAGAGATGTCAGCATTAATGAAGGGGTCCGCTAGGGCCGATACCTGCTAGGGTTGCGGGAAAGTCCGAGAGGGATACCGTGGCCCCTGGCACAGGTAACTGAAGGAACATGGGTGGGTTTTAGTGAGTAAGATTCTGACACGCCCTCCCACTCTGCCCAGAGCGGGAGAAGTTATTTGATGATTTCCCACCCTCAAAAAAAAAATGGTAAGTATAGAAGAATGTAATTTGCACAAGAGTTATCCAGAAAGGTGTGGTCATATTTAACAGGTTAACAGGTGGTTAATTAAAAGGTCTGGTTTTTCGGTGGTGGGTTGGTACAGACCATCAAACTCCACCCATCTCCATGGTACCACACCACCACTCCACTCCATCGAACACCTCTCTCCATGGTACCACACCTTTCTGATACACGCTGTATAACAAACATGAGCCACTAAGGAAGTACTTTTGAGCATTCATCCCTAAAGTGGTTAAAACGGGAGCTGTAAGTTTGTATGGAATTTCGTGTTTTTTGCCGGGGCACACGAAAGAAAGAAAAGAAATCTCAAATCTTCAGGAATTATCGTCTATCTGTTTTGGACCTTACACAATCCATAGCAAAAAAAGCTGGATGGTGGAACAAGGTGCATGGGCATCTTTCTGGACATGTCCAAGGCTTTTGACACAGTCTCTGTTCCTAAACTTATTTCGAAGATTGTGAAGCTGGGTGTACGTGGCAAAACTCTAGATATATACAAGGATTATCTCAGGAATCGTTATCAGCAAGTAAAAATAGAAACGCACATTAGCCATGAGGAGACCATTACTTACGGCGTGCCCCAAGGAAGCATTTTAGGCTCTACATTTTCAAACTTATATTAATGACCTCTGTAAGATGATTCTTCCGAATTGCGAGATTTTTTCATATGCCGACGACACCGCGATTCTCGTTCACGGACCAACCTGGGACGTGGTCAAAGACAGGGCGGAAGCTGCTTTGAAAAGTGTTATGATCTGGTTCAACAAGAATTTACTTACACTGAACCTAGATAAATCCAGTTACTTTCCTTTCACAAAACGCAGTACAAGGCCGTCGTCAACTGTTACTATACCTGTGCACTCCTTTTGGAACCCCACCTCTTGCTCCTGTCCCTCGTTGACAAGAGCAGACAGTGTGAAATACTTGGGTCTAGTAATTGATAGTGGATTAAGGTGGGACAGGCAACTAGAAGCGGTAACAAGCCGAACAATGCGTCTCGTCTATATCTTTAAATCCCTAGGAGATTCAGCTGACGTCAATGTATTAAAAATGGTCTACTATGCGCTATGCAAGTCAATCATCGGTTATTGTATTACTGCTTGTGGTGCTGCAATGAAAACAAATTTCTTGAGGGTTGAGTGAGCTCAAAGAGCAGTCCTCAAAACAATGACTCGTAAACCATATAGTTTTCCAACTGTGCATTTGTACGAGGAATGCAAACTTTTAACTGTTAGGCAGCTCTTTATCCTGCAAACAGTCCTCAGAACCACGGAGCAGAAACAAAGAGGAGGTGTTGCAATCAAAGTAGTCCATCAGCCACCAATGTAGTCGTTACGTCACACGGTAGTTGCACTACTTGCGACCAGGCGGCGCTTTCGTCAGTACAACTGTCGTTGTGAAGCGGATAGGTTGTCATGTATTTGTTTAGTCTTTTAAACGATTAAAAAGTATTCCCGACCCATACTCATTGCATTAACATGAAGTGCTGTGTTTTATCGTGCAGAAGTTACACGGATCAATCAAATTCAAACGGAATAAATATATCTTTCCACTCGTAAGTAAAATTAAAATTAAATTTGTAATTTATTTCTTCTCGAATGTTCGGTAATTGCCGCCCTCTATCGACAAGTAGCGAAAGTACTGACAAATTGCAGGTCCGGACTCAGACTTTTTTGATAAGCACATACCTACATATATATTATATGCTATATGAAAAGTGGAGTCTAATAGAACTGTGTGTGAAATCTAACGGTGGCAGATTATATTTCTCAGAGAATACAGTTCAGAAGAAAAATTTAGAAGAGGAGAGGATTTAAAGATAAAAAAAAAGAATATGATTATAAAGACTATTTCTTTATTTTTCCCTCAAACTTGTTAATTTCTGTAAGTTTCGGTTTCGGCCGAATTTGAAACCGCTGCCGAAATTCGGTTTCGGTTTCAGTCAAAAAAATTATTTCGGTCGGACATAATAGAAATAAAACTATATCGGTATATTATAAAACTATTAAACCTGAATCCGGATCCTTACAATAAAAGCGACACCTAATGAAACATAGCAGAACTCTTACGACATCTTAGGACATCTGTCTAATTTGCCTATGAGTTGATTTTGCTACTAGCCACTAGATGGCTTCCCCGCACCCCGCGAGGCTGCGACACTACTTTTGTATGAAGAATGACTTTACAACACCTCCTCTTTGTTACTGCTCCGTGCTCAGAACCCATAGAACTATGCCCAGTTCCAACCAGATAAACGCATTAATATCCCCTCGGGGGTACGCAAGGCACCAATACTACGTTATAGGTACACGCTTAAACAAGCAACTACACCGAAAACTTAACTTACTTGTTCCTAACAGATACGCGTTAAAACACAAAATCACTGAGTGGCTACTTCAGCAGGATTAAATCACAACAGAAAATCTACTGACTCACTTAACATCTCCCCTAACATCACATGTTCACACCATACTAAACACATACATCACACTCACCCAAATATACGCAACCGGTTCATACCTTCATAGTTTTTTGTATTAAATGATAAATAAATGATAAATGATTTTATTTCTGTAAGTAGGTTTGAACAAACACTTTTACACGTCAATCATATTTTTTTTAAACTAGATGGGGTCGGCGTTTCCTATCTGACTACTCTGAGAAGAAAGGCCGAAACAAACTCAGAGGTCACAGTCTCTTTTAAAGTCCAGACAAAATCTTGGTCAGGTCATGTGAAAGCTATGTAGATCGGTGTCTGCAATGGTCTTTTGAGGAAAGAACCACACAGATTGAGTGGACCTGTCCAGTCAGTGCACGCAATTGTCAGTAATCGTGCAGCTCAACTTAGACTCAAGGAGCTCAACGATTCGACGAACAATACCAAAGAAAGGACATTTGAGTAGGCCGCATAAATTACTCAAACTGCCAGATCATGATTACGTTGAGAAAAATACAAAAATAAATATAAATAAATCAATGACCGACATAGTTCTCACATTCACAATAATTAGAATAATATTATAATAATCTTTGAGGACCATGTAGATTTGTGTCTGAAATGGTCTTTTGAGGAAAGAACCACACAGATTGAGTGGACCTGTCCAGTCAGTGCACGCATTTGTCAGTAACCGTGCAGCTCAACTCAGAACTTAAGGAGCTCAACGATTCGACGAACAATACCAAAGAAAGGACATTTGGGTAGGCCGCATCAGGTACTCAAACTGCCAGAACATGATTAAAACTGCAACAAAAACACACATAGTCCTCACATTCACAATAATTTAAAATAATATAATACTTTAAATAGTAAATATTAGTGTCATTGTATATGTAAATAAGTATAGATACTTATAGCAAAGATTATAAGTAAAAATAGTTAGCGAAATAAAATAAATTAACATTGCCTGTGCTTTATTGGAGCAACTCAATCCCAAGCCTTTTTGTCCTCAATATAGTCTTTGACAGTATAATAGGCATTCTGGCATAATTTCCTTTTTATAAACGATTTGAATTTATTAAGGCTTAGTGCTTGAATGTGGCTAGGAAGTTTATTATAAAAACGTATACATTGGCATCTAAACGAGCCACCTATTTTCTTGAGCCTGGTAGTAGGAACAACAAATTTGTGCTTGTTCCTAGTATTTAAATTATGGATATCACTGTACTTTTTAAACAGATTAATATTTTTATGTGCATACAAAAGATTTTCATAAATATACTGAGAAGGCACAGTCATTATATTAATCCCTTTAAATTTGTCTCTGAGGGAGTGTCTGGGACTTAATTTATAAATTGAACGAATTGCCCTTTTTTGTAAAACAAAAATCGTCTGAATATCGGCGGCATTTCCCCACAACAGAATACCGTACGACATTACACTATGAAAATAACTAAAGTATACTAAACGGGCTGTCTCCAAATCAGTTAAACCACGAATTTTCCTAACGGCGTATGCTGCAGAGCTAAGCTTCTTTGACAATTTATCTATATGGGGGCCCCATTGAAGCTTGGCATCCAAAGTTATGCCTAAGAATACTGTGGTATTTTCGGGTTTCAACTCTTCACCCTTTATGAGAATACTTGTTTCTACTTGTCTAAAATGAGGTATCGTAAACTTAATACATTTCGTTTTTTTCTCGTTAAGAAGAAGGTTATTAACATTAAACCAGTTAACTACTTTTGCGAGGGCACTATTTACATTGTCAGTAACCAGCTGCTGACGTTTGAGTTTAAATAAAAGTGAAGTGTCGTCTGCAAACAGCACTATATCATGTTCATCCTTTATGAGGTAAGGCAAGTCATTTATATAAATAAGAAATAAAAATGGACCTAGAATTGAGCCTTGAGGGACCCCCATTCTTACTACCGATCCGGGAGATCTTTTCCCGTTAACATCAACTCTCTGAATCCTATCACTTAAATAAGAAGTAAGAAGATCCAGAGAGGCGTTCCGGATTCCGTAGTGGTGCAGTTTCCTGATTAATGTTGCATGAAGAACACAATCGAATGCCTTGGACAAATCGCAAAAGATGCCCAACGCATCGCATTTGTCCTCCCATGCATTATATACATGCCCTAGAAGTTCAACTCCGGCATCAGTAGTTGAACGACCCCTTGTAAAACCGAACTGTTTGTTATGCAGTAATTTATGTACATTAAAAAATCTTTGCATTTGATTTAAAATAAGTTTTTCAAAAATTTTACTAAATGTAGGTAGCACTGAAATAGGTCTATAATTAGTAGGGTCTGATGTACTACCCGATTTAAACAACGGTATTATTTTACTGTTTTTCATAAGATCAGGAAACTCACCACGGTCAATACAATTATTAAAAATAACAGCTAAAGTAGGTGCTATAATATTTATAATTGACTTAGCAACGTCCACAGAATTACCCCATAAATCTGCAGTCTTTTTGACATTTAACGTGTGAAAGGTTTTAATTATATCTTTAAAAGTGACATATTCGAAATGAAATTCAGAATCACAAACTGGAATGTTTTCTTTAAGTAAAGACTCTGCAGCAGTGGGTGAAGAGTTTAGAGATTTAGTAGTCGATACGGGAATCTCTGCAAAGAAATTTTCAAAGGCCGCGGCGACTTGAGAATCAGATTTAATTATATTGTCATCAATAGCAAGGCTGTAGTCACTACATCGGTTGCATGACCTTCCCGTTTCGCTATTAATGATACTCCATGTCATTTTTATTACATTACTACTATTTTTAATTTTTGAACTCAAATAACGTGATTTGGCCATACTACAAACTTTTTTAAATAATTTAGAATAATTCTTAACATATAAATTAAATTCAGCAGTGTTTTTACAAGTTCGTTCATCATACAATTCATAAAGTCGTTTTCTACTTGTATGTATACCAATGGTGGCCCAGTCACTAAAGGAAGCGTTACTATTAACCGAGAACGTCTTTGGAATGAACGTGGTATTGAATAGTGTGCAATACATATTAAAAAAATCATTATAATGTTGATTAGGGTCATCATTAATCACCAAAAATGGTAATTTACTTAAAAGTTTAGATTTAAATGTATCCAAGCGATAAGTCGTTTTCGGGTTAACAGTGATATCTTTTTTAGTAACTTTTTTGTTTATATTTGAAATAGTTATTAATTGTCCGCAATGATCTGAGTCTATTAAATTAATAATTTCTTTGTGAGTTGGTATAACATCTGTATAAATGTTATCTAGGCATGTGGCACTAGTGGGAGTTATTCTAGTTGGCTCCAGAAATTGGTTAGCAAGATTGTATGACTGAAACAGACTTATAATTTTAATACTTAAACCAGAATTTTCTAACAAATTAACATTAAAATCACCACAAATGATGATAGACTTATTTGAATTACAGATTTTGTGCAACACTTCATCCATAACCTTTTCAAAACAATCATACAATCCTGAAGGAGGTCTGTACACACTTAATATAATGAGCTGCTCCAATTCTACACAAGCTATTTCAATTGTCCGCTCAACAGAGAGGCTCACAATATCCTTGCGGTCTTTAAATTTAAGCTGGTTATTTACCAGAATTAATGAGCCACCATGTACAGCATGTACTCTGTTGAACGAACTACCAACCTGGTGATGACTAAAATTGAACATGAACTGATGGCTTTTAAGCCAATGTTCTGTTATACAAAGAATATCTATATTGCTACAATTCAGGAATAACTCTACTTCTAAATCTTTGTTCAAAAACCCTTGAATGTTTTGATGCACCAGGTTGATACTATTTATTTTTTTTACACTTTCATATGCTTTATTCTTTGCCTTAGTTACATTTTTGCAAGAGGGTAACTCCTTTGTCCTGATTTCTAATTTAAATGATGACCATTGTCATTAATTTTGACCAAATTATTGGCAGAATAATTTAAAAAGTCATTGCATTGCTCAAAAGAAGCAAGTTGTTTAGCCAAATTTTTGGCTGAAATAGAAAAATAATATGATAGCGACACAGCTATCTGTCTTTTGTGATAGTTAGAAAGATAGTACATAACAATATTGTATCTATCTTTTGTCAAATACAAATTATTACTAACATAATATTGTTAGTGTCAACTAAATGGAATAAATTATCATTATATGTCAAATTGTGCAATGTCATGTTAATGTCAAATCTTAAATTATTTTCTTCCTGTGGCAAACTGTTACTATAAGGGAATGTAAACAACACAATTTTCCTTAAACTAAGGTTGCACAATGTTCTATGATATTGGAGCAATTCTCCTTTGTTCACATTTCCCCTATTTCCCATAAAAATCAACAATGTTGTGTCCTGCTTAAAGTTATATCTAACAATTTGGTTCATAATATCAATTAATGAACAACCAGGCATACAGTAATTTATTATTGAGTGTCCTGGATATTCATCTGTCAACAAGTGGCCTAAGTCCTTTCCAATTTCATCGCAAAATAATACAATATCATTATTTACAATTTGTTGACATTGTTTAATGGACCTATTTACAGAAGGAATTGTCAAATCAACACAAGGATGCGGTAAGGTGGTATTGCATGTTGACAATGAATGGGCAGGCAGGCAAATGGTAGGTACATTGGATGGTGATTGACAAATCTCACAGCTGTTCGTTTGTGAGTTTACCAGCTCATTCATTGCCAACACATATTCCCTCATTAGATCTTCAGAGGTATTATATTTGTTAGTCATTGAACTTAGTTTCTCTTGCAGATGGTCAAGTTGAGATTGCAGGGCCTGTGTGTCAATGTTGTACTTCCTAGTACTTTGATCCAAATTAAAAGAATACATATCTAATTGTTTAAGCAAATTTAACCTTTCTCGATTAAGTTTAACATTTTTGATAAAGAACCTTTGTCTTTTAACCATTTTTTGTGTTTTAACAATGTATTTATTAATTTTAATGTATTTTTTCAGTTTGTTTTTACTGGTGACTACTCTTACTGAGTTACATTTTCTTGATTCATCATCACCTGTCAAATCAATAGTGTATGAGGGGTTTATGGCAGAAACCATTGACGGGGCAATAGGCACCAATTCATTGAACAGACTTTGATTCAGCGAGGCGGTGATGTTAAGATTGGTGGTCTCAAGTTGTGTAATCTGACTTTGAGCCTCGTGTAGCTGCTGTTGAAGTAAATGTTTGTGACTAAGAGCTTGTTCATACTCTATGCTACACTGGCTGAACCCATCCACAACAACTTGGAGCCTATCCCGGGCTTCCATGGCATCAGTGTATTGAATATATATCTGAGCCATTTCATTTTTCATTTTATTTATTGATATGTACGTTTTTAGGTACTGCATCGTCACTGGTTTCACGTGTTGTTGTCATTTAATAAATTAGTCTAACATAATGAACCCCACCCTATCCCCCCCCCCCCCCCCTGAACCCTATCTCCTAAGATACAGGCCGGAACTAGTTTAAGGGATACAGTTTAAAATTATTGTACTCCTATGTTAACGCTTTAAGTGATTATGTCAAGTAAATGTATGCAGTGCATTGTGATCCTTGTTTATGCAATAAATTATTATTTATTTAATCTAGTAATTTGATTTGTCATGTGACAATTGACATTGCCATATGAAAATCTCAATTTTTTATTTTATTTTATTCCATGAGATTCTGGTATACACATAATTACAAAATAGAATGTAATTAATGACTGAATGAAATCGTGATTTTTTTATTCACTGTGTTGTGAGTGTGATGTAGGTTTTTTTTTGTAAAATTACTTAATTTGAAGTTCGATATAAAAAATATTTAAAATTGATTTTTTTTCTTTCCAGGTAACACAACAAATATATTATTAAACAATATTTATAGGCGATATAGAAGCGCGGTTGATAAGAAACATTGTAATCATCACTTCGAGTCATTTGTAAATAGTTACTATTATATACATTATTACATATACATAATTATTAATACGGCGTTATCATTATTTTCCACCTTTTTTCAAGTTATACTCAACGACTTGTCTGTGCTACGTACTAGAGACGTGTTATACGAATTGTATATTCCATTTGTTTAGGATTTAGGTATAATGATTTAATAATCAACTTTCTAAAGAAGAAGGTTCATATTTCGTTTTGATTTTTTTTTCTTAAGTCTTTTTTTCCTGTCGGATGTTTATAAGGCGATTATAATGGCATCCTCTGAATTAAAAGGGTAGCATCTCAATGGGAGTTGTTCATTTAAAACGATTAAGTAGTCTTGATCTATCATCATCTTCATATAGTTTAAGACCTGCTTGCACAACAAATCACTAAATTCAGTTAGCGCTAAACGAATTTAAAACATCATTTTATTTTTGTCATCTCGTTTGAAGATGACAGAGACAGAATTATGTTTTAAATAGGTTTACCGTTAAATGTATTTAGGGATTTTTTGTGCAAGTAAGCCTTATTCCTCTTCCATACATCACTATCTGCTATCATCTCGGTTTCCAACCTTGGTATTTTTATTTCTTCTGATAATGTATGTTAGTTAAAACTTACAATTTTACAGTGTTGTAGGTACTTTTGGGTTTGTGTTAAAAGGCTCTTGTGAAATTGTTTTTTATTTCCTAAGGACCTAGGTGTGTATGGGCCCGATCACACCTACCACAACCACAACACAAAGAAAACAGATGGACAAGCGCTAATTTGTATGAAAATGAATATTTTGTTTACACGGACCAAATTTGGCCGTCACTATTAACAATTTGGGAGATACCGACCACATCGCAGCCACCTCTCAACCACCAGTGAGACTACGCACTAGCGGCCGGCCACATCGCAAACACAACGTTGCGTCGACTATTTGGTTTGATTTTGTAGTTACCACAACGCAACTGCAAGAAACAGCAGCGACACTATTCATACGTAACCACTGCTTGCCTACATATTGTCGCTGCGATGTGGTGTGCTTGTGGTACGTGTGTTCGGGCCCTTACTGTGGTCACCATTATACGTAGAGTGCTACAAGGATATTTTGCCGCCTAAATGACATTGACAGGGGCGCTGTTGGTAAACATTTGTGCAACATTGTTGTGTAATGTATTGAAAAAACAATATGGCGGCGTTAGTTCCGATTTCGGCCACGCGCCACAATAACCTTGTAGCGCTATAAGTATGTTTTGCTCAATCCGTATCTAGTACGTAGTCCACGGATCTCAAATTAGTTTTTTTTTTGTGTGCAAAGTATCGTGGTGCCAAG
The DNA here is from genome assembly GCA_937001585.2 of Brachylomia viminalis. Lineage (NCBI taxonomy): Eukaryota > Metazoa > Arthropoda > Insecta > Lepidoptera > Noctuidae > Brachylomia > Brachylomia viminalis. The sequence goes on along the minus strand of OW443310.2, from coordinate 24,030,422 downwards.
TTTGTTTTGTTTCCTTTTGTGTTTGAATGACGATGGCAATATGAAGGTTAAGATAATAAAATAAATAAATTGTTTAAACATTTTAGTTCATATGTTTCTAAAGAAATTTGGTGGCTAAGGGAGGATTAGAAGTATGGAGATATTTTGTATGTAAAACGTTGGAAGAGACACTAGTGAAACTTATATTGGAAAATAATACATATTTATAATATATTTTGACATAGATTTAGTTACAAGAACTGAAATATAATCACGAGTCATAGCCATAATTATAATCTGCTGTATCATAGTAATACTCGGGTACGGTAAAGCACCCTTCCCATTGTGTCGGAACAACAAAAACGATAAGAAAATTGACTCACTTAAAATTGTTAAATTATTACGGACGAAAATTAATCGTGCCGTGGTATATGATACTGTTTCAGGAATTAAGGTCACGATTATCTGTCGTCCCGACACACTGGGAACACTCACTAAGAAAGTAAGCAACTGACAAATGCGGATGGATTTTGTAGCGGATAATGAGGGCTGTCTAATGGTAGTGAGAATATAATAGAAGTATACTTTTAATAAAAGAACTCATTTAACATGTTTCGTTTGTCTACCTGTTTTGTTGTGACCCTTTACCTATTGTCACGCAAGAATAATATGTTGGTAATTCGGAATTCTAAAATCCCGAATAACGGTCGGTGGGAATGTTGGGCTGCAGCCTTTTAGGTTGGGGAGAGACGAGCAAGGTAGGCTTTGGCATTGGCAGCGGATCGGACAAATATCCCATTACGCAAGGCCTGGACAGAGTCGTCTTTTTCCCCACCATATACTACCACAAGACAGTTGCCAACAGAGGTGTCTCCTCACGAGTGGCGTCATGATTGAGAAACGTGGTGGCCTCGTCAAGGTTTGGCTGTTTTGAAAGGTCTCTTAACATCTTCGTTTTCCCTTGCCAGAAAAAGGCAGAGATTGGTGGTGGTGTCGCAACCACTGAAGGCGTGAAGGGACAACGCTTTTCCAGGGAGAATGCGAGCTCTCTTGAGAGAACCTTTTTGAAAAAAAATCCAATGTTTGCAGTGCTGCATCTTGGGTTCTATTGGACCCTACAGAGCTACGGCTGCGCTTAATTGTTGTAAATTTTATATACTTTAAAAATGTACCGGGTGACTTTTCCGAGATGCACCGGAAGCACCTTTTAGAAGTTAAATAAAACTGTTCAAAAACTGAAAGAAGTCCGAAAATATGACTTATTCCACTATTCCTCTATTTTTATTTTAAAATTTTACGCTCGTTAAGTAAATTTAAATAGAAAAGTGATTAGATACGTACAGATTCTATTAAATGTAATAAACCAAAAAACGACAATTTATTATATAATCCCTTAATCAGTCTTTATTTTCTTTACAGAATTTTGTAATAATAAAATATGATGAAGAGTCCAACAATCACAAACAAACGGCGATGAAGGAAATCGGTTGATTTTAGTAAAAATTATAATTAAAACAGTTTAAACAAAGTACCTACCTAGAAAAACAAAATTATTTAGCATATTATCCCCCTGAAATATTCCCTTAGTAACATCACTTACGTAAATATTAAATAATTAGGTATCTAGCTTTTCTGCAATTTGTAGAAAGTAAAAATTAAGTAAGTACAAAGATAAAAAGAAAATATAATATAAAACAATCACTTGTGGACAACGATTGACTAGTAAGTAATGATGGGCTCCTATTAAATTAGTGTTTGAATGGTCAAAATTATTCTCAAGCTCCCTTCGCATTCTAGGTAAGTAAAATACCTGCCGGCTTGTAAATATTTTGGCAACCACTCCATTAGTATTAATGACCTCAATGGGTTTTCTGGACATATTCGGATACTCAGGTTCCAGGTGCCCCCCCCCCGATTCCCCCCATTCGATAATCCGGGGGGGAATCCCTGACTTTTTTTATTCCACTTTTTGCCCCCTCAAGGGTCTTTCAGCCGGGATCTGTGGAATAAGTATTTTTTCGATTCCAGTTTTGCCCCTCTCTTTTTGTTTTGTTTTGGAAATCATCAAATAACTTCTCGTCAGGCCGTGTCAGGCTCTTACTGACTAAAACTCACCCGTGTTCCTTCAGTTGCCACGGTAACCCGTTCAGACTTTCCCGCAACCCTGGCAGGCATCGGCCTTAGCGGACCCCATCATTGGTGCTGACATCTCTTTGAGGCGCGCGTGGAACACAACGCGCCGTCGACCCGGGCTTGGTCCTTATTGGACGCCGAGGTACCTATTGCTCGCAGTCAGCAAGCCCGCGCCTACGGTGGTCGGGAATTGGCCTGATATTCCCGACGCCCAGGGCGTCTTCTGCGGCGACTAGGGGTGTGAGGGCGGGAATTTTGCATCTCCCTCACGCGTTCCGCCTCCTCCTTCGCGAGCATTTTTGCCTCTCCCTCACGCGTTCCGCCTCCTACTTCGCGAGCATTACTGCTTCGCAGACGGAGGTGACGGCTTCCCATGCCCTCTCGCTCCGTACCAACGCCTGGACCAGGACCGGAAGCGAAAGATCGGCATCGCCGATCGCCTCCACGAGGACACGGCGATGCTTCGTCCAAGCCGGACAGACCTCCACCGTGTCCTCCGGTCGATCCACACAATGCGGACATCCGAGCGTTTCCTCCCGCCTTATCCGGAAAACCCGAAGCAACCGTTTTCCTAATTTTGGGAGATTATCAGGGGGGAATGCGAAACTTTTTAAAGATTCCACTTTTCTCCCTAAGGGGGATTATGTAATACGCCGAAAATTTTGGGGTTTTTCGAGCACCACAACATCCCATAAAATCCGTACAGAGTATTTTTTCGTATCTGTATCTGTTTTACTGTGTGAACATAAATAAATAATTTAAATGACTGGCCTATAGGTTATGTGGACAAGTATGCGAGAATGGCACGAGGATCTGCCGTCCAGTCACTCTTTAAAAGCAAAAAATGCTTCGAAAATATATAGGAACGATTTTAAGTAAGTGTAGATTTCTCTCGACCTATCAGCATGTTCCTGCTTGGTGCAGATGCAAACTATCAATCTCTTGCGTGCAATAGCAGAGCTGACCTGTTAAATTCTAATTCTGTCAAACAGCGGAGACAATAATTTCTAAGCTCGTGTTTCTATGCGAAAAATTTTAAGGACTAAAAACTAAAGGTCCAGTCGGTGGTTTATAAATGTATTATGTTAAATGAGTTGGGGTCCAGTAGGTGGCCACTCGTGGCATCAGTGGCGTTTTTTTAAGTCCTCAGAAGTGCAGGTGTATGGACACTGGACACTTTTAAATTTATCTTTTATTTTATTCAAAATCTGTAAACAATAACAAACATAAAGTCTGCCAAACTGCATAACAGTTGTACTCGTCTAGCAATGTATTACAATTTTTAAAAATTATGTTGTAATTATGTGTTAAACTTAACTATGCTTAGTAAACTACCTATATAATAAATAGACCTACAGTCGAGATCAAGAATCACATATTATACAAAAAGGTGTTTTCGCCAACGTAAGGTTTCTTACAAACACAATGAGAGATAATGTTTTTGTAGAGCACCGAATTGGCGCTGGGTATCAGTGGGATCTATATTCCCCCATTTTGCTAGTTTGTGCGTGCAGCGGCCTACTTGGGTCCGCAGTCGATTGATTGCTTTCCATAAAGGCTGCGGGTCCCGTCCGGGTGGCAGATGCACCTGTGGCTGAACGAATTCGTTGGCTTCATGCACTACCGTCGTCGAAAATAGGCAGCCTCGCTGCTTCACTGCGACTAGGAGCTCCTTGTTGTTCCACTCATCGCTGTCACTATGGCGAAGTTGTCAACAGCCTCGGGACACCACGAGGCATCGATATGTACGAATCCGTCGCTTTTTTGTAGTCATTCGAATTTGGTCGGATAACCACCCGTTGTTTTGTTTTTTGTTTATATATACTTAATACGAAATCTTCCAAGCTGAATATTTTCACTATATATTTTTGACTAAATACACTAGTTTTTGGTTTACACCTTCACACATCTTGGGTTGAGCCACGGAGCAGAAACAAAGAGGTGTTGTAAAGTCATTCTTCATACAAAAGTAGTGTCGCAGCCTCGCGGGGTGCGGGGGGAGCCCAAACAGCAGAAAGCCATCTAGTGGCTAGTAGCAAAATCAACTCATAGGCAAATTAGACAGATGTCGTAAGAGTTCTACTATGTTTCATTAAGTGTCGCTTTTATTGTAAGGAGCCGGATTCAGGTTTAATAGTTTTATAATATACCGATATAGTTTTATTTCTATTATGTCCGAACGAAATACATTTTTTGTCTGAAACCGAAACCGAATTTCGGCAGCGGTTTCGGATTCGGCCGAAACCGAAACTTCCAGAAATTAACAAGTGTGAGGGAAAAATAAAGAAAACGTTTTTATAATCATAATTTAATTTTTTTTATCTTCTAAATTTTTCTTCTGAACTTATTTACCGAAACTAAACCGAATTCCGTTTTTTGCCGAAACTAAACATCTATTAGACTTCACTTTTCATATAGCATATAATATGTAGGTATGTGGTTATCAAAAAAGTCTGAGTCCGGACCTGCAATTTGTCAGTACTTCCGCTACTTGCCGATAGGGGGCGGCAATTACCGAACATTCGAGAAGAAATAAATTACAAATTTAATTTTAATTTTACTTACGAGTGGAAAGATATCTTTATTCCGTTTGAATTTGATTGATCCATATAACTTCAGCAACATAAAACACAGCACTTCATGTTAATGCAATGAGTATGGGTCGGGAATACTTTTAATCGTTTAAAAGACTAAACAAATACATGACAACCTATCCGCTTCACAACGACAGTTGTACTGACGAAAGCGCCGCCTGGTCGCAAGTAGTGCAACTACCGTGTGACGTAAGGACTACATTGGTGGCTGATGGACTACTTTGATTGCAACACCTCCTCTTTGTTTCTGCTCCGTGGGTTGCGCCGGTTTCTTGTATTTTGCCGTCAAGTTATAGACCAGGGTCGATAATTTTGGAGACCAAAAAAAATTATAGTAGTATGAAACCCATTGGAAAAGGTAGGGAATATAACAAAAACGAAAGGAAAAATAAATTACGGGCGATCTGAGGTCGGGAGGGGGAGGGGGTGGGTTTTTAAGGGTAAAAAACGGTTAATCTCGATTTCCGGTAAAACTGCAAGTCCTATGAAAAAAAGTTAAATAGCAAAGTTGTAGGTAATAAAAAGATCTACAACTTTTTCATCGACACTTTTTTCACATAACCTCAAAATTTATGTGAAAAATTCGAATAAGCGAGTTTTTGGTTTTTTATTTTTATCTTTTGCAAAACAAAAAAATTTTTTCACGAAATTTTGTGAAAACTTACCTTTGTATGTCCCAAACATACAGTAATTTTTTTGGTTTAAAATATTCATTTTTCACCTTATTTTGACTTAATATCGAAAAAGCACCCTAATTTTCAATCGAAAATTATCACGTCAAAATATCTGCTTTTTTTTAAAAGTTGGTGTGTTTTTTGTTCGCTGAATTCTCTACTTTCTGATGGTATAAAAAAAAATTATACATTACTATGGTAAATGTTCGCAGAAAATGCAAATAATGAAAAAAACTCGAATCCGAAATTTTTTTTCTGAATCATTTTCATGTATAGTTTTGAGCTATTTATTCAGTATTGATGATTGATGATTGATTTAATGTACCCAAGAGCAGTTTCTTGGGTACATTACCAGTCGACAGCGATGCGGAGTATTTTTTCGACGCCATATTTTAGTTTTTTAATAGTTTTAGTTAGGTTAAGTAATTATATTTTTGGTTTAATAGTTTGCTGGTTAATTTTGGTAGTATATGAAGTTCATCCAGGATATATATATTTTTATCCTCTTTAATAAATAACAGTTTTCTGCAAACATAAAACTTCTAAACAAAGAAATAAAAAAAAAATGTCAAATCGAACGCAAAAAACGTTTTGTTGAAAAAAATTACAGAAAGGGGCGGGGCGGCTACTAATAAACGGCCTAGGGTCACCGAGACTGCTAGTCCGCCTCTGTACATCATCATCATCAGCCTATAATGTTCCCATTGCTGGGCCACAGGCCTCCTCTCTATGAGAGGGAGTGGGGCGTAATCCACCACGCGGGCCCAGTGCGAGTTGGTACTCGTAGATGACACGTCTTCGAATTTTTGGTTCTAGGACAGGATTTTGGTTCTAAGGTTTCCTAGCGATGTCCTCTGGTTGTGTCGGATTGCCGTCCTTTCTGAGTATGAGGTATTATGTAGAGGGAATATGGAGCATTTTCTTACACACTTGTGCACTAGATATAATATCTTCTGCGTAATTGTCTAGTAATTATTGATTAATCGCCGTGCCGTGGCCGAAATTCGGTCAGGAGGATATTATTACTATTATTAGTAAATACCTACCATAGATACATAGCTACAGCAAATTCGGCTAAGTAACACTGAAACCCGTTATAGATTATGGATATGACTTTCCTTTAGTTGCTATGGTTACCTTCTTCAGAAAAAGGTTTTTTACGTAATATTATAAAGATTTTGAGAGAATTTGTGAGTTTGTATGTAGGGTAATTCCAGGATAGGTGCCCCGCGTTTTGATAGGGAGCCATTACTTAATAGTTAAAAATCTATTGGCCATACGTCTTTTGCATATGGTAACTTTGATCTTTGATCTATGATGGTATTCCATTTGTTTTACACAAGTTTCATAGATTTTGAGGAAATTGTGTCTTTTTTACTCCTCTCAAAAATAGGATAGATGCCTATTGTGAGGGATAGAAGATTCATAGTAAAAATGCTTCAAGGGATAGATGCCTAACGTGAGGGATAGGAGCCTCGCTGTATGAATGCTTCAATATTAGATGCTAATTGAAATAAAACATACTAGTTTCAATAATCAGTCTGTATTCAATATTTACCATTAATTTGTGACATCTTTTATAATTATAATATGTCTATCTAGAATTACTAAACAAAACAAGCATATTTTTTATTGGTGAAATAATAATCATTATATTCAATATCAATATTCCGTAAGTTCTGGCTATTTCATTTACACCTTTCTCATTTTTGGTCATTTCTTGGAAAGCCTTTTCCAAGCTTTCTTCAGTCCAACTAATGTGACGGGGGACCACCCCAGGTTTTCTTTATATTTTCGAGGCATTTCTTCCACCTGCAATATGAAATCAGGGATGGATGCCCCTAAGGGCATCTATCCCGGACAGCAGATGGGACAACTATACTTTTAGCACAGGATAGATGCCTTTTTTAATAAAAAAAAAGTTAAAAAGAAAACTATAATTAATGGCATTATTTCGTGTACTTTAAACTGTAATATCAGCAAATAAATTAAGAAGATATATAATTTATAACAGAGTGAAAAGATATTCGATAGTCAGTACTTACAATTATAATTTCAACGCTTGTAATGGTCTCGCCGCGGAAGATTTTTACTCTCACGGGCAAAACGTGTGCGCTCTCGCGTGCGTGTACGTTACCCCAGCAAGAAAGTGTCTCCTAGAGTTATAGGAGTAGAACGTATAATTGGTGCCTTATCTGCTGTAAATGTGCCCCCACATAAAAAAATGTGTGCCTCCTGTCGTTTTGGAAAAAAAAGGAAAAAACTATTCTTGCTGGAGTAACGTTTTTCTAGCAGGAAAATTCTAAACGAATGATCGGAGAGAGAAAAATTGTGCATGGCCAGAGAGCTTATATGTGTGCCAAAATGTGCCCCCAAAAATAAAATCTGTGCCCCTTCAGGTTTTCGAGATATTGCATTTCCTGCTGGAGTAACGTTATGATGAATCGTATATCCCTACAACCATTGCATGTGCCCCTGTAGAATAAACATACACGAGTAGCTCTTAATGTGTGCCCCTTAGAGCCCCAAATTAGATTTAAGAAAATATTTATAGTTTTCAAGTTATCGCGGTTTTATGAAAACCCGAAAAAACATCGCAGCGCCTAAATTAGACAAAACACAAGTTCGCTGAAAACTGTATTCGGTCCTTCTTGACGCTAATAATAACCATACAATGTTTCAAAACTGTTCATGCATGCGTTTTTGAATAATCTCGCTAGAAGTCAAAACGATGGTGTCATAACTTTGACGACAAAATACAAGGAACCGGCTCAATCCCAGATTTGTAGGTGTAAACCAAAATCTTGTGCCTTTAGTCAAAAATATATGGTGAAAATATTCAGCTTGGAATGTTTTGCATTAAGTAAATATTAACAAAAAACCAAAATATGTAAGCAACGGCTGGTTATCCGACCAAATTTGAATGACTACTAAAAAGGGACGGATTCATACATATCGATGACCTTCTTTACTTTACTCACTAACCGGTTCACACGTGTTGTGCCTGAGTACACTGACGTAGAAAAGTAATAAGTAATAAAATAAAGTTGTTATTGGATTATATTCTACTAGCTGTTTCTATGACCTTACACATGATTAAGTACATTATAAATAGTAGCCTAAGTGCTATTCCAAGGTAAGCTATCTTCTCGATTCTAAATTTCATTAAAATACATCCAGTAATTTATGTGTGAACGAAAGAAATACATCCAGATATTTGCCATATCTTTGACCCAAAATTTGATTGGTTCCAATGTTTAAAAAAAAAATAGTTCATGAAATGTGTGATGAATACCTACAACTAAAAAGAGGTAGCTCTTTTTTGTATATAAATAAAACGCCCGTATTTGTCCTTTTATATATACCTATATTTATTGATAAGCCGTAGGTTAGATAAATTAACAGTAAGTTTTTCATCATTAAGGAGAATGCTCCAACCAGCCCGCGAAATTCATAACTTAGATAAAGATAATAAAGTAGAAACATTCCCAGAATGTATTTTTTTCATATTTGCCTTTGCTCTGTCCAACTGTTTGATAATAAGTTTAATGACGAGATGTTACAATTAGGTTAATACACGATTAATTTGGTATTCTTCCTCTACTTTCCAAAGTTCGTTCAGTACCTGTTACGTGTGTACTTAGGCAGGTAGGTACCTCTTTAAGTTCTGACTGCCTACTTCCATTAGATTAGTGATGTTACAAGCTTCCTATGACTTTATTTGGTAGTCCGGGCTAGGCTAGGACTGCCCGTTAGCGGTAACAAGTTAATAGTACCTACATGAACTCAAACTCAAAGCATTTATTTCAAATAAACCAATTACAGGCACTTTCGAATTGTCAAGGGGTCGGTCAGTCAGAAAGATGAAGCTAGTTGCCCATTCCAAAGCGTAGTAGGTACCTATGGAGAAGAACGGGCTAGAAACTCCATGGACACTCTTTCAAATCAAAATATTGTTACAAAAAAGTGGTTACATCATTAATGTTGAAATTATACATGTGAGAACGATGTAGAAAGACGTGCACGTTAAAAGCGTCCGTAATAAAAAGATAAAAACAATTATGGAATTAAAATAAGCCGTGGCTGGTAAGAAATGACCAGTGCCTACTGACGGCGCCCGTTCACGAACATGACGTATGGATCAGCACCATTCAGCTCAACCATTTTGAAGGGAACTCAATGATCCAATACACACGCCACCATCAGCGACACATTTGAGTGAGCATGACATACTCTCAGCCGCCAGGGCACATTCAAGTCAATGAAACACGAACCCAGTAAGCTTTATAGTGGGTACATAGTGCTCACACATGTGCTATGCAATTATACAATACTAAGAGATTGAATTTATACAATGCAAAGATAGCTTGTACAATCTTCATCAGCTCCAACATTATTTTCGAATGCTAATTAATTAGTTTACGCGTCCTTGTGGAGCAGGACCAGCCCTGAGCCAAGTATTTTTGTCAGCGATATAATCCCCCAACTTATAATAATAATATGCTTGGCTGCATAGTGTGCGTTTTATACAAGATTTAACGTTTCATTCAGTTGGAGTATGTGGGGAGGTATTTTATTGTAACATTTTAAACAGTACCCCATGAAGGATGAGTCTACTTTAGCCAGTCTGAAACCTGGTTGAACTAATTGGTCCCTATTTCTAGTCCTATAGTTGTGACTTTCACCTCTTTTACTGAAAATATGATTTTTTTCCCTTACGTACGTACATGATGTTTTCATAGATATATTGACCGTCATGATGTTAATGTCCTTAAACAGTTCCCTTAGAGAATCGCGCCTGCGGAGGCTGTATATTGCTCTAATAGCTCTTTTCTGCAGAATAAAAATAGACTCAATATCGGCAGCCCGTCCGCATAATAATATTCCGTAAAACATGATACTATGAAAATAACTGAAATAGACTAGCCTCGCGGTATCTACATTAGTAAATTGACGGATATTCCTTACAGCATATGCTGCTGAACTTAGCCGTCCTGCAAGAGATGTTAAATGAGGACCACATTGCAGCATTGAGTCGAGCGTTATCCCCAGGAAAACAGTTTCATCGACAAATTCTAATTTCTCGTTATTCAATACTATGTCACAATCACTACATTTAACATTCGGTAAAGCAAATCTTATGCACTTCGTATTTTTCCCATTTAATATTAAATTATTAGCAGTGAACCAATTATGTACCTGCAGTAGGGCATTATTTCCGTCGCCAAGATTTAATGCACGTCTTGTTATCTTAAAGATTAAAGAAGTATCGTCAGCAAATAACACCATTTGTGGTTGGTTTTTAAATAAATGGGGTAGATCATTAATTAATATATACTAAAAAGAGGAAGGGACCTAATATCGATCCTTGTGGAACACCCATTTTTACTTTTAAATGAAGTGAATTGACACCATTTATTTGGATTTTTGTTGTCCATCATTTAAATAAGATTGTACTAAACTAAGCGCGAGTTTACCTAGTCCGTAATGCTCAAGTTTGAAGAGCAATGTTTCGTGATCAACGCAGTCAAATGCCTTGGAGAGGTCACAAAAGATCCCTGTGGCATCTGGGGCCTCCTCCCACGCTGTAAATATGTGTTTTAATAAAGTGACACCGGCGTCAGTCGTACAACGTCCTTTGGTGAAATCATATTGCTGACCGTGTAAGAATTTGTTGGTGTTAAAATGATTAAGCATTTGATTGAGCATTACCTTTTCGAACACCTTGCTGAATACTGGCAACACGGATACTGGTCTATAATTGTTGGTGTCTTTGCTGTCCCCAGATTTAAAAAGTGGTATAACCTTACTGTATTCGGGAAGACTCCTTCATCTACACACAAATTAAATATTAAAGCTAAGTATGGTGCTATAGTCTCGATTATTGATGTACAAACTTTGATAGACATTCCCCATAGATCTTCGGTCAATTTGATTTTTATTTGCCGAAAAGCTTTCATTATTTTTTATTACACCAATATTATTATTTATTTATGCTTTTATTACACCCGAATTACGAAGGCTGTAGCCGGAGGATTTAAAAAAATACGAAATTTATTTAATAAAAGTCAATTTAATTTTATAAGTATTACAATTTCTAATTAATACTCGTAGCTAAGATAGTCGACGGTTGACCGATGTTGTGTCAAAAGTGACGATTTCCACAAAGGCCGCGATGTCCGGTGTCGGGCTGCATCACGTTGTGCTGCGTCGGCGCCTCGTGTCCGCGGCTGATGCAATGCGCGGTAATTAGGTAAACGCTTGTCAGCGGTTTAGGTGCTATGCGAATATGTATGCATAAGAAGAGGTCTAAAATCGAGATGACTAATTATAGGCCTATATCCAAGCTGTGCATTGTATCTAAAATATTTGAGAGAATTGTCTATAACCAGTTATATTCCGCCCTTGCTAGCTCGTTCAGCTCCTTTCAGCACGGATTTTTGAAAGGACGGTCCACGACTTCTAACTTGATTTTATTTAATGATTTCGTTACGGATGCTATGGAAAATGGTAAGCAGGTCGACGTGGTTTACACAGATTATAGCAGAGCGGTTGATCGGATCGACCACGATACCCTGATAAAGAAGCTAAGTCACATGGGCATCCGTGGGGACCTCTTGAGGTGGTTTTCTTCTTACGTTGATAACAGGTCACAAGCAGTAGTACTCAAGAATTATATGTCTAGTTGGATTAACGTGCCCAGCGGAGTGCCTCAGGGTTCGTTGCTCGGTCCTTTTTTATTTGTAGTCTATGTGAACGAAATCGATCAGTGCCCCTATTCATCCAATGCAATACTATTCGTGACTTGGGCGTCCATCAAGACAGTAAGTTAGTTTTTGACACACACATTGATGCTATTGCCAAAAAAGCCTCTAAACTGCTTGGTTTTATAATACGTCTCTCTAAGTGTTTTACTGATGCTAAAAACACTAAAAATGTTGTATTGCACTTTTGTGAGAAGGCAGCTAGAGTATGCGTCTCGGATATGGAATCCACCTTATCACAAATATATTGACCGCATGGAAAACACCCAAAGACGGTTCATAAAATATCTATGCTTTCATCAAAAGATTCCATATTAGTCAACATGTTATCTCGGACTCTGTCAAAAGTATCATCTGCCACCACTGGTGGAGCGACGTAAAATTGCAGACCGTTAATTCATATTGAAAATCCTCAATAACAATATTGATAATTCTGAGTTATTGTCAAAATTTTATTTTAATGTAACAGTCAAGGCACTTCGTTTTAATCCACCCATACATGTACCGTACCTCATACATCTCCGAATTATAGGCAGAACAGTTACATTGTGCGCGCAAGCTGAAATTTCAATGATTTATGCAAGGAATATAATTTTGATCCATTCATCATTATTGTGAATTCAGCCAGAAGGTGCTTAAGCCTAAATTTTTTCTGGTAGCGGTAGGTTATATTATTTGTTTTAGTTTTATTATTTTCTCTATTGTTTCAGTCTTATTATTGTAAACCAAGAATTTATATTGTTTATTAAGGCGATGTTTTTTTTTTGTTTTTGTGCTTCACACCATAAATTATTATTATAACTGTTCATGAGGATTTGTAATCGGCTTGCTGGTGACTAGGTGCCCCTTTTTTGTCTGTTTTTATTAGCTGCAAGTCCTCCATGTATTAAAATAAATAACTATCATAGGGTTTATATGTTTACATTGAAATTCAACCGGGCAGCCTAAAATGTTCACTCTTAATAAATCTATTGAGACATCGGGTGAGGAATTTAAAGCTTCCATCGTTTTAGCTGGTATATTAGTAAAGACATTTACAAATTCTTGAGCGACTTCTAAGTTAGAGCTTATGACACCACGTGCAGTCTCCAATGTATATCCAGTGCTTAGTTTTTTTTTTCCTACTAGTTTCGTTATTTATAACTTTCCAAACTGTTTTTATTTTATTTTATGCTGATTTAATCTTGTTGCATTGTACCTACTGGGCTGTAGCTATCTTGCAGGTAGGTATTCCTAAAAAATTCTGAATATGTAGCAACATACTTGTTGAAAGTTTCAGTGTTAATGTATGGCTTAAGGCCGTACATATCGAACAATCTTTCCCTATTTATCCTAATACCTCTAGTTGCCCAGTCACTAAAAATAAAATTAGGACAAATATTTTTTGTTTTGTTTTCAAAAGTTTTATTGAATTCATTGATGATATCTGGTTACTCACTAAGAAATAATTAAGACCAACATAATGGATTAGTTATTATTATTTATTTCAATCAACTTATTATTCATATTCATTCATTTATTTCAGATAATTAAATTCCTTATCTTGTTAGCAACAATATTAGCTTACAATTATATTAGTATTGTTAGTACTTATCTTCAGACTACTATATAAAACCATTCACTACCCTCACCCAGTGTGTTTGAATGGGGCAGTCAAAACGAGCAGCAATGACTTTCAGAATGCCATTTTTAGCCCCCCGTAGACGCTGCAGCAAAGAAGCCGATTTTTTGCGAATTATGGCCTTGAAGCCGTCCGTGTGGGCTTCTGCAAACATCCCAGAGGCACTGCAGCGCCACGGTAGCCTTAACAACATTCTGAATGCATTGTTATATTGAACCCGCAGGGTGTCATAAGATCGTCGCGTATAGCTCACCCACAGGCCACTCAAGTAAAAAGATTGACAATACGCTTTAAAGAGCGTTATCTTTACTTGAGATGTACATCGAGCGAACCTGCGAGCAAGCATATTACTTCTCACCGCCAACGCCCTGCGATCCCGCTCTATATCCTCGTCATCCTTGAGGTCATTCGTCACAATATGCCCCAGATATTTAAATTTGTCCACCAGCTTTATTGCAACGCAATTGAGGTATACTGCAGGCACATGGGTAGGTCGATGTTTGCCTGCTTTGAAGATCAGCAGCTCGCTCTTTTTGGAATTGTATTTTAGTCCATGCTTCAGCATATTGCTCGCATATATAGAGTAGTTTCCTCAATGCGTTTATCGAGGGACCCAGCAGCACCATGTCATCTGCATAACTAATGTTGTTGACACAGGTACCGTCGATATAGCATCCGACATGAGTGCCGCTGAGTCTCTCAAGCAGCTGGTTGACGTACAAATTAAACAGAAGAGGTGGTCTCAACCCACCTTGTCTGACGCCACATTCCGACCTGTATTCGTCCGACAACGCACCAGCCCATCTCACCTGGTTTTTCTGGTTTGAGTACCAGTATCTGAGTAGGGAGATGGTATCCGCCGGCACACCCGCACCTCCTAGCTTATCCCACAGAAGGTCATATACAACAAGGTCAAAAGCTTTCAATAAGTCAAGGAAGCACACGTATACCGTCTTCCTCTCAGTATAGTACCTGACAGTATGCTTTAAGCTTAGAATGGCACTTTCAGTGGACAATCCTGACCTAAAACCCAACTGCGCATCATGTAAGTCCATATGTTGTTCGAGAATGCCATTTAGGACACTGTCAAGTACTTTGGCAGTTACAGTCGCAAGCGAGATGGGCCGATAGTTAGTTTTGTCAGACGAGTCACCTGTCTTTTTTTTCACTATCGGTACCACTATCGTACGCATGATCGACTCAGGTAAGTATGAGTGACTTAAGCAGAGATTGAAAAACATCTTTAATACTGTAGCAGCTAGCATGAACGACCGCGCGCTGTGCGCGCGGGCATATAACTAACTTCGTGGCGCGACGCGCGGCGTTTATAGTTCGAGCAATAATGACCGCTCATCTGTGATTGGTCAATATTATATTATATACCTACTTCTGTTGTCCTACACCTATGTGTCATTCTAAATTGTATATAAATACCAGCACCTAAAATATAAGAAGGCAATCCGAATATTTCTTTTATTATCTCCTGACAACTGGTAAAATACTCTTGGCAGATGCACACCAGCATATTCAAAATGTTCGATGCTGAGACCATCGTGACCAGGTGATTTTCCCCTTTGCATATTTTTAATATCTCTTGATACATTTTTCACGGAGAATAAAGTTATATTTTGTTTTCTAGTCGCGATGGTCCCGGGATCGCTATCAGTACTAAGCGGAGTACTCAAGGACGTCTGCACAGTAAATGTTTGCCTAAATAAATTAGCAATCATTTTATGATCAGTTACACCGTCGACGCTCACGGGGAAACCAGTTTTACTATTAAATTTGTTAGTGTTTTTCCAAAAATTACTGAAGTCCTTTTTTGAATGATTTGAGGCAAGAATATCCATTCTTATCTGTTCTTGTCTATCCTGACACCACTTTAATTTAGATTTGAAGATCTTTCGGGTTTCCACCATTTCAGTATAAATAATACCGCTAGTTGGTTATCCCGCTAATAGCCAAATTTGAAATTTAATTCTGGATTCCCCGTAAGCACCGGCGATATATTTGTTCCACCCCGTAACTTGTCTCTTTCTACCGGATTGTTTCTCAACATAACTTTGTATAGCAGCTCTGGATAGTACATCAGTTATATTCATATATAGTTTGTCCAGTATTACGTAATGATCCGGGTTACGACAGGATGAATCACAACAATGGTTTAGTTCCATAGGAAAATCAATTTCACGGAGTCCAGAATGACACTTATCATGATATTTATTAATCTGTTCTGGCTGCCTATTTCCCCATACAATACGTTTCTTACTATCATAATTTTTCACGTAAGAAGTAACTTTATTAAAGAATGACATTTAAATTGAAAATTATACATTAATATTTAAAAACAATAAATACTATTACTTATCAAAATTGAAATAATATCTAAACTTTAGTCAGTACGTGAACCATGCAGCAGTGGTTCACGTACTGATAGTCGAAACGTTCAGCAAAAGCGTTCAGGACACTGTTGCACTTTACGCACCAAGGATGTGCACCGCTTGCGCATGATTGTGTGGAAACAATCCACACGCGCCTCGGCAAACATCCCCGACGCGCTACAGAAGCGAGGCAGCCCCAAGAGCACCCTGAACGCGTTGTTGTATTGGACGCGTAGAGCGCTGTACTGTTTCTGCGTGGAATCCATCTACAGATTGCCAGTATAAAAGGACGTGCAGGATGCCCTAATAGGGCTATTTTGATGCCCCTCGAACACCGATCAAATCTGCGGGTTATCATATTCGATGTGACTCAGACTGTCTGGACAAATCTTCAAAACAGCTCGAATTTAACTAGGTCAATAGGGCACTTTGTAACAAAATATTATGTGCTAAACACCCTTATTTCAGAATTTGTGACACTACAGAATCTTAGATAATCGATCGAAAACGTGTCCAGCCAGCTTGAAAAACCACTTTTCGCTGGTCTCTCAATCTCGGTAACGGAAGTGATTTTGACGACTTTTTGCATATCAACGGGCGTCACATATATTTGTGACAGGCATCGAGCTAAAAGTTTTGTGATACGTACATCGGTTTAGTAGTAAAATGCAAAAATCTGTGTCCAGCCAGCTTGAATTTACGTATAAAACTTCTGGCTGGCACTTCCGAATCTCAATAACGGGAGCGTTTTCGAATATGATTCCTTTACTAACATTTAGTGACGCAATGTGTGACAGTAATAACGTTTGATCTATGGCGTCACATGTAAGGCTTTACGAGAAATCAATAAAAACTTAATGTCCAGCCAGCCTGAGTTCCAAGACACATGTATCTCCGCTGCCCGATGATCTACGGCCTTCGAAATGTGTAAATTTTTTGTGACGGGGACGATAATGATAAGCTGAATTTGTGACGGAGAAACTTTGAATAGTTTCAAAGATCATTAAATTTTCCCATACAAACACTGCAGTAGTGTTACCAATATTGTAGGTTTTATGTTATGTTAAAAAATCAACCACAAATGGTGTTATTTGCTGACGATACTTCTTTAATTTTTAAGGTAGAAAGAAGTGCTACAAATTTTGACGACGTTAATAACGCCCTAATGCAGGTCCATAATTGGTTCACTGCTAATAATTTAGTATTAAATGGGAAAAAAACTAAGTCTATACGATTTTCTTTACCTAATGTCAAAAGTAGTGATTGTGAGATAGTATTGAATCAAGAGAAACTAGAATTCGTCGATAAAACTGTTTTCCTGGGGATCACGCTCGACTCGAGGCTTCAATGGGGTTCTCATTTAACATCTCTGGCGGGACGGCTAAGTTCAGCAGCATATGCTGTCAGAAAAATCTTTTGTCGGTAGGTATTGGATGTTTTTCATGGTAACTACATAGGTAGATATTGTGTCAGGATAACTAAGGCTCGAAGGTATTTCAATGAAAAAATAATGTTTGCTGTAAATAAAATCACATTTATTTATTTGTACTTATACAGCGTTTCAAATGACGAAAATGACGACGATCAACTCCATTTGCGCTTCAGTAACCCCCGCCTTGTACCACAACGTTGTTTTTAGCGCAGCGCTGGTAGTCAATTATTATTTTGAACTAACACATAATTACGCTTTTTACTGCGGGAAAACCTTTTATTCCCACCGGAAAATCAAATACAAAGCAGGCGTGGCTGCTACCGGCCGATTAGTCGATTAAAAAGAAATCCTTTATTTATGTAAACATTATGGTCACCTCACAATATTAATGGATGTTTGTATGGGAAAATTTAAATGATCAATATCTTTGAAACTACTCAAAGTTTCTCCGTCACAAATTCAGGTTAGCATTATCGTCCCGGTCACAAAAATTTTTACACATTTCGCAGGCCGTGGAGATACATGTGTCCAGCCAGTTTGGAATTCAGGCTGGCTGCACATTAAGTTTTTATTGATTTCTCGTAAAGTCTTCACATGTGACGTCTTACATGTGACGCCATAGATCAAACGTTTTTACTGTCACACATTGCGTCACTAAATGTTAGTAAAGGAATCATATTCGAAAACGCTCCCGTTATTGAGATTGGGAAGTGCCAGCCAGAAGTTTAATACGTAAGTTCAGGCTGGCTGGACACATATTTTTGCATTTTTCTACTAAACCGCTGTACGTATCACAAAACTTTTAGCTCGATGCCTGTCACAAATATATGTGACGCCCGTTGATATGTCATTTAATTATTGTTTATGGATTAACTTTAGTGTCATTAATTGTGGAGTCTAAAAGGCCAATTCACGTTCTTAAAAACGTTCAAATTCATGTCGCAATCTCATAGCAGCGACGAACAATGGAAAAACTTGTCAAAAAGGTAGATAAACTATACGTATTTTTGACAGATTGAGAATGAGATTAAAATGCGAACGTTCTCAAAAATACGGGAATTTGACAGTAGGTAGGTACCTAGTAGTAGTTCGTGACGATAAGTCCAAAACCAGTGCACCTAACAGAAACTGTAGACAATCATAAACGAAAACACAAAAGTAAAACAACAACAACATCATAACTCGTCGAAGCAAACTTCAGTAGTTAGTCGTCTTCTTAATCTTCCGCCTACTTGGTCTTCCCATGTGTAAACTCGCAACTAGGAGCAGGAACTTCGCCCCCGTTGGCGCATGATCACAGCCAACGGTGGTGGAGTTACCAGGCCCAGGTACGTCCGGAGAACTTCTAGATGCTTCTAGAATACCCCAGAATTGGATGACGAAGATCTTCTCGAGATGAGACGGTCTTGACAGTGGAGTTAGTAGCTTGACCTTCTACCCGGTGACAATCGATTCATTTGGTAATTGGCTTGAAGGGTTGGCAGAAGCTGCTCTAGACGAGAACACTGGAAAAAAGAAACAAGACTTGAGAATTGAAGAGCAATATGTACACGCCAAGTTATTTGTTACACTCTGATCGATAGGACCAAGGATGAGTGTTGGTCGTGGAGTTGATAATTCAAATAATACAGGCGTTTAATAAATTATTTTAATAAAAGCCTATAACATTATATTCTCTATAAATAGGCACGTGTTTTAAAAATAATATTATTAGCTAACTATCTATCACTTTGTTGCCGGCAAGCCTGTACCGTCTACCTTCAAACAATATCCATTATCTAATAATCAGGCTTCGAACATTTCAATAATTATAATATTTTCAATATTGACGCTATTCCGTAGAACGCCGGAACCCGCATTTGGCTTGAACAATTTTCTCTGAGCTACTGGTTAGTGCTTTCCGTTCAGTGGGCAGCATCGCACGGTTGGCTGGTTATACTATCACTCTTGATAACTGCAACAGATAATAGTTTTATTTAACACAGGTAGTCTGAACGATGTAAATGTCTGGCTGGTTGTAATTTTATTGGAGAGTTTTCATTTTGTTTTTCACCGTAAAGTCAGTCGGTATCTTATTTGCGGCTAAAAAGTGGTATATTAGATAGCTCATACAGAACTAAGTGAGACTAAATACAGCAACACAAACTAGGTATCTTTTTTTTTGATTGAACACAATCAATGGTCGGTAATGGTGAGTTAATTGTCCAGCTGCGAAGCTAGCTCATTTTGCCAATTTACGATTTTACCACTCTAATTTAATTTATTTATTCATTCAAATATTCTAACTAGAATCTAGTAAATTAATAATCGATCGAAAGAAATAGACTCTTACTGTTATAAACACACTTGGCTCACAAATCATTGATTATATTCATTAAGGTTTATTATTTTCAAACACGATAATGCAATTGCTTAAGTATTTATTTATTTAGTAATCTAGTGTAAGTAATTCATTATCCACTTTTTATGACACTTGTGGTGTGACAGGGGTAAACTTTCATTACCGGAAACAGTAATGGTTATAACAATTATTATTTCCCGTAAATTGGGGAAGCGCCAAGTGACCGTAACACCTTAATAGGGTGTGTTGGGGCCTTGTGGGCTAATAGGGCCTTTAACTGCGTAAGCCATAATTTCAACTGCATTGGCAGGTCGTGGGCTGGGTAAGTACGTTATGTGGACGAATATTTGTTTCATGAGGCGATCGAACCATCAGCTATTAGGAAGGCAAATGCATAGACTGTCACTCGGGTTGTTGATCAAAACTATAAAGGTAGATTTAATTGAAATATATAGCTTGCATGGCGCAATATCGTGGTATCTCTTCAAACAAAAGCACGAACCAAAATATAAAACAGCCATATTTCAACAAAATCCAACAAGATTTACGGAGTACAAACACAAAGAATTTCGTTATTCACCAGTCAAAGAAACCTACGTTCAACTTAGACACTGTGTTATATTTCTAACCAACTGGAATACGATACGCTCTCTCCCTCACCCCTTCACAACGACCGCCTATTCGAAATTCAAAAAAGGAACGAAAAAGTTGCGCTCGAGTCGGCCGCCATCTTGAATCGGGTTCGTTTGTTTAATTCCCATGAATTATTTGGTTTCTTAAGGGTATAAAATAATGCCCTAATAATTGTATGCAGCCTGTGTGGAATTATATTAGCTAATTCACGTCGAAGCGCCTGAGTATTAACGATGGCACGTTAATAAATTGCCGAGTGTCGATCTAAATTGATTATGTGAACCATTTATTAGTGGGGTGTTTAATTGTGCTCTATTGGCATGCTGGTATGAAGGGTGGAATACTGGGGGCGATTTAATTATAGTTTGCAGTAACTAGGTTAGTATAACGTTACCACATGTTTTGACGTTCGTTTCCTTTGTCGTTAGGTTGAAGTAAAGGGACAAAGAGCTGGTCTCTAAGGATATGGTGTAATAAAGGACGGGAGAACCGGGGTCAAGAGTAAAGGAATGAGATGACAGTATGTGGTTCCTATCAAAGGAAGAAGACGGATTATAAGCGGAATACTTAAATCTTACTATGACCAGGATCTTCAAAATGTAGATATCCAGCTGATGCCTGATGACTGCACTTTCTGGAATGTAAAAATTAAAACATGAACAAGCATTCGATATATGTATCTACATAAGATGACAATAAAATGTTATCAGGTAGAGACTAGACGGAATAAATCTTCGCGAACACAACCACTAGAAATCGATACCAGACATCCATTTTGCTAATGCTTGAGTAACTATTGTTTTTAAACCATCTCCAAGACCAGTAAATTGCTATTTCTAAAAATCTATTTAAGTTTAAACTCAAAATAATGATGCGTAGGTACAAACTTAACAAGTTAACTACAACAGTTAATAAGAGCACTTACAACTCTCTTAATCCTCTTGTTAAGCAAATAGAACCTCTCCACGGAGATGAAGAAGTCATTCTGCAATCACTATAATCAGAGTACCTAGGCAACTAGATGTGAGGCCTAACTTTTCCTAGAAATACTTACACCGCTTCCCACAGAAGGTAACATACTGAGACGACCACGACCACTTAAATAATATATACCGTATTATCTCTAGTGCTAGGCTCTGGATAACCAAGTAAATTAGATACTCATTCACACATTCTTTTCCCATAAGATTCTTAGATGATATTACAATATAATAATGTAGGAAACAGAAATTCTGAGCGTAGGTTGGATGTCAGTTTCAAGCTGAGAAAATAATGCCACAGTTACTGCTATAGCTTTAAATAAAACCATGTTTATTTTAACACACGCTGCGAAAAGAACATAATATTCAGAAGGGTAGAGACGAAAAGGGCCGAGAATTGAGCCTTGGGGCACGCCCATTTTAGCTAATAACCTTAAACACGTAGGACATTGAATTTAGGTCCAATCTTTCAGGGAAATAGAAAGAAGCGAAATCAGCAGTCGTTCCTGAATTTCACAATGGTTTATTCACGGTATAAAACAGTATAACTAAGTAGAATATATCCCGTATCACCGTATCGAATGCCTCAAAAGGTTCTATCTGTCCAAGATCCAAGTGATTTTAATCCGAAGGTTTCAATTTTAGTTGAGTTTCTTTGTTCCCAGGCTAATTACAGGTTTTTTAGCTGATGAGTACCTTCGATCAAATTGCATTTATTGACGTAGGTTATTTACTGTCTCTTGTACTTGAATGCTAACAGTAGGTTAATGATATTAAATGACAATAAGATTAAATTCTAATGCTAGTGCGACTAAATTCATTTCACATTGTGAGTCAACAGTTTTTTTAGCGTGGGCGCATCAACGGTCATTGAATTGTTATTAATTGACAAGTATTTGGTACTTGTTGCTATTGCAACAGGGTTTGAAATCGTTTGGCAGGTTAGATAGGATTGTAGACTGATTAAATTCTTGTTGTCTAAGTTATGTTCAGCACCTATTTATTTAATTTCTACGACCGCAAATTCAGTTAATTAAAGATACATTTCGAAGTCACAGGCAAAAGGGCAGCAGGAAAGATACAAGTAGAAAAGCAGGCTTGCTTAAAAAAACCAACGACAAAAAAGTAATTTCTGTTGATACTAAATTCAAATTAGCTCCAGTTTTTAATTAACCCCATTTCTGAGTACAAGTTTATGATACCGTGACCTTAAAAAAAAAAGAATAAAGAAGCTCCCCTCACTGCGCTACAACGAACAATGAAATTATAAAGGTTATTGTCGTAATCACCATAATATTTTCTTGGCAAGCCGATTAGTAATGACTTATTATTAGTACACTTGTTACTGCCCTTACTCGTATGCACTACCTTCTGAGGGGTCCCAACGATCAATGACTATAAAATACTATTACCACTTAATATACTAAGCACCACCCAAGAATGTCTAGCATTGAAGACCAACACGTGTATCGGAGAAATTCCTGTAATATAATAATCAATTTCTATATAAATACCTACATCATACGAACCGTTTGTTTAATCAACAAGGTCTTAATCAAAGGATAATAGATTCGAATTCTTTCGCAGTGACGGAATCAACGTGCCTACATTAATGTTGATTGAGGGAAACAAAGGAATTTTCTATAAAACGGAGAAAGTTATTTTAAACAAAAGCGGTGTGAGGAGGTCTTTGTTGCGACACGTTTTGCACGAGTTCGATAGAATTCCAATATAGGTGCATCGGCATCTATTTTACCCATAGATATTATGTAAAATAATAATCATTATATAATGTTTTACCTAATTCGCACGTGTTGCCTCAATTACAATAGGTATTTTTGTCTTGCACTCAAACGAATGTTAAGATAAGATAATTTATTTGCGTAAAACATGGTATACGTATAGGTGTTATTAAAGCATATGAGATCATACATGTTTTGCTTAAAAATGAAAGCATGCAAACTTCAACGAATAAACACATTTTACGTTTTATTGTTCATACACATTCGGAACACTGTTTCTAATTTTGGACTCAAATATTATACAGTCAATATTCGGAGAGTTAAATCATATAAAATCTAATGTTCCACATTGTGTCTGTGTATTGAGCGGTTTTGATTTTGTTGTCTTCTAATTCTTCTCCTCTAAAGATAATATCGGAGATTGACTTAGATTTTTACCGAGACTGTCTACCGGCATACCTATCCCTCTCTCTTCGTAACACTCTCAGTTCTTCAAACAAAATCTTAAGTAAATCAAACTGCATCATCCTGCAACCTACCACAATAAAAATGATGAATCAGTATCTATAAAACTTCACAAAACCCACACAGATAAGAATCCATTGACCTCAGTTGAAGACCATGGTATCTGCCTACCCCTGTTTACGTTACTTATCTATTTTTATGGGGAACCGGAATTGGGATAGGTTCTGGCGACGTGTGAAACGAAAGTGTGTGTCGTAAGATACGTTACCTACTCTGAACTCTTCGGTCGGTACCTACCTATAATCTTTAAGGTGCATCTGTTTAGCAACCAAATTTGTACAGTACTTAATACAGGTATATATTCATCTGAATGAGATGTATCGCTTATCATAGCTCCGTAGACAGTCACCAATCTGCTTGGGTAGCAACTTTGCTAAATGATGGTATTTCTAAGTTTAATTCTGGGGCTTGTGCTTAGTAACAGAAACTATCAGCCAACTAAAACTTTTGAAATGAAGAGGAGCAGAATATTGAGCATTAATTTGACCATACTTGAACGTGCACAAAATTAAATACAGTGACACAGTTTTAATCGCAACGCTACGATTGGTTTATTAATAACATCTTTAAATAAAGCGTCCGTCCCCAAAACGACCTCAAAAGAAAGTAGTGAAGGTCACTTTAGTCAGTATTACAGGCGTTACGATGACATACAACAAAAAAGTTACTTGCCAGTGGCCTTGAAAGGAGTCAATGATCGGAAACCCTCGCATCCGTCGACTTCACTCCTCTGTCTCACTTCCACTACAGTTAAAACGTAACGCCATCGCTTTCGCACGCCCGCCGCAGCGAGTTGCATCGGCCAATGAGAGGGCGGCGCAAGCGCAACGGCGCGCGTCGTTTGTTCAACTGGATCGTTAGGGGTGTCAGCTTTTTCTAAAGCTCTCATGCAAGCTTTTTGTTGTTAATTGAACGAACTAGCTTGCATTAATGTCTGATGGTATTTTAATACTTCATTACTACACGTTTTCTAACTTTTACAAATATAGTTAGTCATGTGATATTTGAGTAGGGCTGCCACTGGCTGCATGTCTTCGAAGTTATTGGTAGATTGTATATGAGTTTTATATGTAATATAATCACAGAATAAATAATAACTCTCATTAACGTCATTTTTATTAAATATGTGCGAATTCCATAATACAGGTCTGCATATTTTTTACCAAAAGACAGTTTTTGTCAGTTCTTTATTTATTACCTATAATAACAACAAATAAAAATAAGCTACGTTAATAAAGTACTATACTACTACTACTGCGTATTACAGAAAGTACCTAGTCATTTGTCAGTTCATTATATATTTCACCTCAGACATTTATCTGCGTCATCTCATCCGTCACTCCGATTCTAACCGGATGGAACAACAGGTCCTTGTCAAATCTACAACAAAACCATCCCAATTTCTGCATCATAATAAGTAAAAAATATAGCTTTATGTGGACAGCCCTGCGTCCACCCCGTGTTGCACTATTATTATTGCTAAGCGTTCGTGGCTGGAATACATAATGATTTATTTTATAAAACTCAATAACACACAGTAGATATCCTATTCTTATTCCACACGACACTCCCTTTTGTTTTTCTTTCATCATCTTTTTTTCCACTTTCCAGACTCTTTGTAAAGTGTTTGCTCTCGTCAAGTGGAATGGTGGAACAAATATGGGAGGTATGTCTGTGCCGGCTACCCGTTTTTGGTAAAACTTGTTTCGAATTTCTTGTGTTTGACTGTTTTTAGATGAGATTTGAACCAATAGCCGGTGGAATTGGTGTTGCTAGGTGACAGGTTGGCCACGATAACGATTTGAAATTGACCTGTATACATGTGGGGACCTACAATACTATTGGAGGTACACTGTATAATGGCCCAATTAAAACGCAATTTTGGATAAATACTTTATAGAAAGAAAATTGCGTTTATTGGCATTACAGCAAAATAAATATACCTTAAAAGTATAAAACAGAAAACAACAATAATATTATTATGCCAAAAGGGCCTCATTTGGGCTTTATTGAATGGCGAAATCTCTGGCTACAAGAGAGATTGTAACAAATACAGACAAAACATTTTGCATGGAAAGATGTTCTTTTTAGAATATAAAATTATGTAAAGAGTAACCGTGGAGTTTCTTGTCGGCTCTTCTCCATAGGAAAGGACCAATTGGAACCGTGCACCTAGCTTCTGACGTCTCGTATGTGCCCATGTAGGTTTATGTGAAATTAAATATTTTGATTTGATTTGATATGAAGTAGGAGCACAAATGCAATGCAATACAATATCAAATGCAGACATGCTCTTTAGATACAGAAATTAGAACCCAAGTAAAAGCGGCTATAGACACAGAAACCCAATCCAAGTAATAAATCAATCTATCAAGGTGTCCTAAAGATTTAGCAGCTTGTTTCAATGAGGAACGAGGAAAATGTTGGCACTTTAATATACACCTATTGACTAGCAAATAGTCAAGTTGCCAGGAATCGTAGAAAATACGCGGTTGGTAAACAGTTGAACGAACTGCAGTCTAATTTGACATGATTTAAGTGTTTATGAGAGATTCGCCCTATTTGAGTGATGGAGCTACTGTCTGTCCAAATGTCAAAAAGGGCCGGAAATTATTTTTCCCGATTTTGGATGATTGAAGCAGCCTTTTTCAAAGCTAACATAAATTGCTGTATTGATTAAAACACCATTACGGGCTAAAAGTCGGAAAAACTAGATATTTCAAAAACAAAGAGAAATTTTACAACTTTTAAAATTTCATTAAACACGAAGGCACGCAGACAGGGAGACGCGGTTACGACTGTCACAAAATATGTGTAAAACACATGTCATGTCGCACATCACTTCTACAATTTGTTACAAAAAGTCCTACTGTATCACAAAACTGACATGTTGACAGCGCTGCACGTGTGAAAAGGGTCGTAGTATAATTATTTTGGACTAATTTTACGTTACAGTCGAAGTCTGACGTGAGTAACACGAATGTTGTCAAAATGTCATGAAATAAGTAGTTAGCACTTTCGTTTGTTTTGGAGATTTTTTTCATCTGCATCTGTACTGTGTAAGTCTCACTTTGGAAACTTAGTTAAAGTGAGCGTGTAGTGAGCTGTCCATAGTCGATACCTAGCTTATGGTGGAATGACAAGTCACTTCAAGCTCACTTAAGTTTTCACAGAATAGACCGACTGCAACCTGACGACGGCGATGTGAAAATTATTTTTTATTTGAGAAATTAATAAAATCGTAATGAACATAAATTACCATTGTAAAAAGTTCCTTCTATTGTCTACCTTATTACCAGAAAACAAATTTATCGTTCTTTTATTTTGAAATTAAAATAACTCCAGCAAAAGCAAAAGAAAAAATAACTTAAGATAGGTAGGTACCCAAGCCAGTTAAGTTGTCTTCTAATCATAACATTCATAATTAAAGTTATCTGAAGGGAACTGTTGGCAAACTCAACTCAACTCGTACAGTCAACCTTACATCAGTGGTATCTGACATTGACAGCGCCTTTATGTCGTTGCAGTAAGAGCGGTTTTCGTAGTAAAGTGTTACCATTGATAAATGTACAAGAATTTGTGAACCTGTCAATCGACATGCACTATTAAAAATTGTGTTTGCTGAACGTGACTCATAAACATACCATCTTAACTTGGAACTTGAAGCGAAGCATGAACAATACGCAAATATCAACCCACGTCTAGGAACAGCAGCAAATAACAAAATACATATTTAACTAAAGGAAATTAAATAAAGACAATCTAATATTAATTACATTTCAGAAAACCAATCAACAACTCAGTAAAATAAATAATCAAACGGATTCCCAATCGATACGCCACATAAATTCTTAAATTAATTTAAATCACTTTTTATAAATGAAGTAATTAAAACAATTAGTAAAAAACAGCAAATATGTTCAGAAAACTTACAATCACTTTCAAAAAGATAGATGATAAACATTTTTATAATATTTTCATATACTTTCGTCCTTCTTAAAACCAACTCTAGACCCGACAAGGTAAGGTTGAAATTCTTATGTAAAACAGCTGTTACACTAGACTGGATTCTAATTACAATGTATATTAGCATAGGGACGGGACAGGTCTCACTATTGTTTCACTTTTCCCATTGAGAACGCGGAATTTGATTCACGTCAATTTGAGATGGCATCTCTGCTTTATAAGGAGAGCTGATGTAAAACTACTATTAAAACTAATGTATGCAGAATAAATGAAGTGTTTTAAAATTCTGTAATAAAATGAGTGTAGGTACATTTTAACGGGCTGTGTAAGTTTTTATTTATTTGTGTCAGTTTAATGTTAACAAGCTTAATTGTATTATCATTTTAATTGGCATCAAGATCTTCTCTGGAGAACGTAAGTCAGTTAATGCCATGTCTATAATGCGCACACATCTGATAGAAATTTATGGAAACCAGAACTAATGAGAACTACATTTTAGTTTATATTTCTGTGGAATCGAATTAGAGATCTAAGCGTATTTGAAATGGTTCCTGTCCTTTGAGATTGAAATTAATACAAAACAACTTCATATATTATTGAATTAGTTCTGCTGAAAATATCATACGAATAGAAACGATACAATTTTTGCTCTGACGAAACTATTGGATTCCTAGGAAGTGAGAATTTAATTGTACGCACGACAACATATTAAGCTATACATTTCCAGTATAAGCTTTTTTTTTTTTGATGATGGGAAATTATCAAATAACTTCTCCCGCACTGGGCGGAGCGGGAGGGCGTGTCAGACACTTACTGACTAAAATCCACCCGTGTTGCTTCAGTTGCCTGTGCCAGGGGCCAAGGTAGCCCTTTCGGGCTTTCCCGCAACCCTGGCAGGCATCGGCCCTAGCGGACCACGTTATTGGTGCTGACATCTCTGAGGCGCGTGTGGAACACAACGCGCTGTCGACCTGGGCCTGGTCCTAATCAGACGGCGAGCTACAGCTCACCGTCCGCAAGCCCGCCCCTACGGTGGCCGGGAATCGGCCTGGGATTCCCGAAGCCCAGGGCGTCTACTGGCGTGAATTTAGCCTCTCCCTCACGCGTTCCGCCTCCTCCTTCGCGAGCTTTACTGCTTCGCAGAAGGAGGTGACGGCTTCCCATGCCCTCTCACTTCGTACCATGGCCTGGACCACGGCCGGACGCGAGAGATCGCCACCGCCGATTGCCTCCACGAGGACACGGCGGTGCTACGCCCAAGCCGGGCAGACCTCCACCGTATGCTCCACCGTGTCCTCCGAGCGATCCACACAATGGTGACACCCGGGCGTTTCCTCCCGCATTATCCGGAACAGGAACCTCCCGAAGCAACCGTGTCCGATGAGGACCTGCATCAGGCGGAAGGTGAGGACGCCGTGGCGCCTCTCAACCCACTCCTCAAAGAGGGGACTTATCGCCGCAATTGGGACGTGCGCATTCCAGTATAAGCTGACTTATCATTGTACGAATAGCCTATGCAATGCGACGTCAGCGTAAACTGGAAATGTATAGCTTGATAGGTCGTCGCGTGTATCTCTATAAAATTCGTTGTACTTAACGTAAACGAAATCACAAGAATAAAGCAAGTGTATTTTCACCTGAATCTGAATAAAGAATAAGAAAACAAGAATAGGAATCATTTATTCGCAAGAATATGAGTAAGTAGGTACAGATTACATAAGTTGACAAATATAACATACATTCTTATGTTTCAGTCATACTCTACCTGTACCTACTGTTTATTGCAATGTACGAGTATGTTAAAATACTTTTAGAAGGGCCAGGGTAGTCAGTGTAAATAATTAGCAGCACAAAAACATCACATAATATATTTGCTTAAGGAAGGTACCTTTCCTTAAGCACATATATTATGTGATGTTATTATTTGATGGTTCATCAAACCACATTCAACGCACACCACTTGTTGCCATGCATTTAAAATGTTACCCCAAAATTAATTTTTACAACTGGGAAATCGATTATGAATTATTCCCATTCAATACGCTGCGTTCGAGTTTCAAATGTCTATCGCTAGGGAAGAGATAAAGCGTGGTGAAACGGTAAACACCGAAATAAAATTTTACATGGTAACGATAAAATAGGGGCCGGTCCTGACTGCGTTTCGATTGGGAATATGTTTTATTATTGAAAGGTTTTTATATGGTCTGGTTTTAGTACGTTGACTTTGGTAGGAGAATATAAATATTAGGAGGATTTGAATTTGTGGATGTTTTTTGGGTAATTCCAAACGGGTCCTCATGTATATTTATATTTGTTTAAATACGTAACAGGGAAACCATGGTGTTTATTTGCAGCTATGAGCTAGAAAGACTAGCTTCAGACAATTTATAATTTTTAAAACCTATGTTATAAAACCATGTACATGAGAGAATAGTGTACCTAAGGGTAAAATAAATAAATTTTCTCAAACATTTGAGCATAATTATCTAAATAAGAACGAATATGTAGTGATGCAACAATATTTACTAAGCCCTGGTTTCGATATCGGAACCTATCTAAAATTTCATATTTCGGGTACACATTGTGGTTTCAATATTCGGGTGTATGTTACCTTAGATTAGGCAATTGCACCACAATTTAAATGTTAGTACAAAACGTAACAGTGCCATTGGTGCCGATTCCCTTGTTCACAAACTAAACTAAATTTAAGTTGAGTGCATCTTTTTCTTTCTATTTCATTATGAAAAGGACAGAAGATAAATATTAGTATAGTCCTGTCAAATTAGTCGGCACCTGACGTAATTTGATGTAATTTTAGTAGTTAACTTTTTAATCACGTCTAAACTTGTATGGAGTAGTGTCAGGCGCCGATTAATTTGACAGGACTAAACTAAAATTTATCTTCTGTCCTTTTCATAATGAAATAGAAAGAAAAAGATGCACTGAGCATAAATTTGGTTTAGTTTGTAAACAAGGGAATCGGCACCACTATTAAGTTTTTCAAGCAGTGGTAAGTATAATATATATTATTAGGAATTACTTATAGCCTACCAATAGGTAATATTTAAAGCATTTTAGTCTTGATTATGACAACAAACTTGTTTTATTTTTAGCTATATTGGTCGAGGTATAGCAAAAATGAATGCTGAGTGCTAAATAAATGATGTATTTTTAATTTCTGGCGCGAATTGCCTAGCCCTTTGTTCGAAAATCTACCTAAGTATGTACCAATGCTCCGGCAATGATGGTAGAATTATATTATATCACTCACGTCAACTGTTACAATTAGCTCATAAAAACATTTACCTTATTACAAATACGACCATGGAAATCCAAAATAATGAATTGATCTGATCATAAAAATAACTTTCAATAATGTTCAAACGAGTATTAATATTCTATCCTCCTATTTATATCAAGGCTGTTAAGATAAAACATAGGGCCATAAACTTGGTATCTTTAATACCGATACCAGTTCGGTGTGGTCGCCACTAGTATTCATAATTTTGCATTGGCTATGGGATTATGCTTTTTAAATAACTTGTTAATTTTATGTTACTTTTGCACGCATGATTAAAATTATGTTCCGTGTAATATAAGTAAGAATAAACAAGCGTAGATATGAATTTGCCATGATTTTAATAATTATATATGTTATTGAAGTAATTTATACCAATAAAAGGGTTAGTAGCTGCATTCCAGCGCAATGATGCTGTCATTTAGTAGGCACTACGGAATACGATAATATCAAGCAGTAGTATTTTTTAACTTTTACAAATCAGTAGAGAGATTTCCAGTCAAAAAGTTATTTGAAGCCACTATCTGTGCGATGGTGAGTTTATTACAGAAATGTTTAACTGACTTTTAAATGTATGTTACATCTGATGATCTTTATTAGACTTGATACGTCAGCTTGTTACATTCCGAGAGTTCTACTCACTAAGGATACGTTCTCGTCAAAAGCCCCCACAAGCACAATAACAAACGGCCATTTATTCTCAAGTATCCAACATTTTTGAACCACCACTACACCATTGATATGCTAAACAATGCCTTAGACTCGTTTATAGCGCTCTATTTTTTTTTGGTATCGAGTGATACCGGTTTGTGTACCATCCCATCCCTATCGCGTTGTTATTATCACACCAAGAGCCCTGACTGTGTTCTTTGTTGCAAGTTGAATATAAAAAAATAATGTTTAGTTGCTTAAGGTATTTAGTTGGCATAATTTGAATATTTGGAACGCGTGGCAGTTTATAAATGGGGACCGTTTTTGGTTCTACCTGTTTTTTATGTTGATGGTGGTTCTAATAAACAAGGATAACTTATCCATTTCAATCCAAACAATACAGACAGAAAAAAAACTGGGTACACAAAAGACAAAGATCAAAATTAGGTCTGTTTTAGGTAATCCTGTTAATTTGACACCGTCTAAGTAATTTCTGATCCTCAAAGTCTGACATTATTTTTCAACCTATCACAGGCCAATCAGCCATTTATCTGCTTTCAACGATCGCTCCAAACACTATTCTGCAATCGAATTCACTCGTCAATAATTTAAAGTCATTATCCTATGAATAATCCTAATGAATCATCTCTTTATTTGCTAGATAGGTATACGTATCTATAGGTTATTTATTACATTGTGGTGGGATTTGTTTAACGTCTCAATATATTCCATGGCCTAAATACAGCAAGCCCGTGGGCTATAGGGCAACCCACGTTTCGAAGAAAAACAAACAGAAAGAGTGGTGCTGTTACCTACGATTATGTTCTGTTCCAACCCTCATCATCACTACTACCAGCCATCATTTCTAGAACAATGAAGTGCCGAAATTAAAGTAATAATGCGTTGTATCTACTAATAAACCGGCATCTGTTTCCGCCACGTGTTACCAGTTCCAACAAACAACAAACACTGTTTATGAGTCGCTCTGGGGTGAGGGGTGCCGGCCTAAGCTAACTGGTAACTAATACCTTTACGTCAAAATTAAATTTGGATGCAGAGATTTTAAAACATTCTAGGTTCTATAGGCCAACCGCTTAACTGAGACGTTGTCTGAGGCAGCTGCGCGGTGCGGGAGGGGTGTGGTGACGTGATGCGACAGCTCAGTGATTCGTCAACTTGTGATAATGTCACCCCTCCCGCACCGCAGAGCTACCTCAGGCAACGTCTCAGTTAAGCGGTTGGCCTATAGTGGAAGTGCAGAGACAGTGAACGATCTAAGAAGTAGAACTGGCTTTATTCATAGGTTAGAAGATAGTTATCTTTGTTATATAGCCAGTGAAATGCGAATGCGATCGTTGGTAGAGTCAAGTCTCCAACACTTTTAGCTACAACTGATTCTATAAGCTATGTATTTGACAGAGATCGGTTATTGGATTCTTGTCAAGTAAATACAATATTTAAATGTCCTTGGAAGGGACACAACAACGGTTGCTACTGCAGAACTACCGACGGCCAATTTTGCTACTAAAAAGCGTTCAAATTCGAGTCACCATCTCGCGTCAGGGACAATCAATGGGAAAAATGTAGGTAAATTAGAGAATTTTGTGACAGAAAAAAAAAACAAAAAACGGGAATTGCCTCTCAGATAGGCAAGACACAAAGAAAAATGTGTTGATAATTCAGAAGGAGATCAAAAGTCAAAAAAATCAAAAGTCATTTATTCAAACTAGGCTGAGATTCAGCACTTTTTGAACGTTAAAATTACATAAGGTAATCCCCCAAAACGCCCGTCGCTTCACCATTTCCTAGTGCTTTAGCTGGGTAAGTAATTAAGATTACAAAACACAAAACATTACATTATTTGCTATATAGCACACGCCAATATAGAAACAAAATCATTGAAAACTATACTCGAGCAGATAATTTGGGAAGTAAATTTGTATCATTTAAAATTTAACCAATTAAAAAGCATCTATTAACCATACTTACTTCTCTTTTAGCCTCGCCGTAGGACAAAGATATCGTTAAAAACGTAAAACAAATGTTAAAAACTTGTCAGTCACCAACCAGCCAGAACTGAATCCTTTAACTTTTAATAAATTCAAAACGTGTCGCTACTCGCTATTAAAACTTTAGGCCAACCTTCATGTTTCAATAGGCTGTGGGCATCAAAGGCCACAATAAAATGCTGGGGGATATAATGTTTGTGTTCTATAGAGCATGGGGTGGCGGGACTTTGGCAGTGAAATGTCGGCTGTCGGCATGTGTGCCGTAGAGATGTGCTGATGTCGATAGTCGGTGCATTTTTTGATCAAACTACGTTTTTTTGATCACGAGGATACGTTTATTTCAATTTTCTTTATCATTGTTTGATCGTCACGAATTCATGAAGATGCTTAAGTACTGTTTATTTGGAAGTAAAATTTGTAAACTGTAACATACATTTTACTTAGGTACTGACGAGAGATCAATCAAACATATATTAGTAATGTTACATTATTTGCATTAATAATGTTGGTAGTAGAAATTGTTGCGGTTATTAGAATTTGCGCAATGTAGAATAATATGTCAATATCATTGTGTTAAGGGGTCAGCAAAATTAACCATCTACCGTAGCGTATTGTTAACGTTTATGCAAGTGATAATGACTTTCATGGATTTCCTAGCATTAACTTATTGCTAATGATTTAGTAATTGCACACTTTAACATTTTAATCGAAACATCGATACTCCCAACTAAAACAGCTGACATCCTTCCCCATCCCTAGAATGGGAAACAAAAAAAACCTGTCTGGTGGTCACTCATGACCTCACCAGGTAGGGTCTCCCCCCCTCCCCTGCACCTCGCCCCTCGCAGGGACAAATTGTTATAGTTTATGTCCACATGTAACCCTTGACTGGCCTTTTGACGTCAGTTTTTTAGGTTAGGTGAATTAAATATGGCGGATTATGTAATTAAAGTGGTAGCGAACGTCAAGCGGTGGAATTTGAATGGGGTAATTTGACTAATTACGTTTTTATTGGGGGTTTCATTTGGGTTAGGTATTTTGTTTTGAGAAGTGGTGGCCCAGTGGTAACGGCCGCGACTTACGAATTGTAGATTGTAGGCTCGAACCCGACAGGCGCTTTACTTTGTGTAAATTCTATTATTACCACTCCTCTCAAAACGGTAAAGGAAAACTTCGTGAGGAAACCGGCATGTCCTAGAACCGATCATTCGAAGACATGTGACATCTACCAACCCGCACTGGGCCCGCGTGGTAGGTTACGGCCCACTCCCTCTCAAAGAGAGGAGTCCTGTGCCCCAGCAGTTGGAACATTATAGGATGATTACCTATGTTCTGTAAGTACGTTATTTTATTTTTAGTGCTCTTCAGCTTTCAATCTAAGGTTTCTTAAATATCAAAAACCTACACTTTGTGATTTTCATAAAATGAACGAAGTCTTTAATTTAAATGCTTGCCAACTAATTAACGTTTCAACACTTATTTCTGAATTTCTGATGGACTAATAATAAATTCTGCGATGCTTGGTAAATAATCAATTCTACGAAAGCTACTTGTTCAATTTAATAGATGCTTCAACATAACAACTAGAAACTGCTTGATGCTTAGATTGTGTTAAGTTACCACAAATTCCTTAACTGCAACCACAGCGTCAGTTCGGCTATCTATTCTGACGCTACTTTTAAAACTTAAAATATGTATATTTGTGATTGTTTATTCGGACGAAGGATTATAGTATTCTTTAGAGTCTTTACCAATTAGAACGAATATAATCCTAAATATAGACGACTGAGAGATAATTCCCCTGAACATGCACCCGAGTGAATTTATGCTTATGTGTTTTTTTTTCAAAGACTGCAAATATCAGTAGACAAGTAGTTGGCGAGTTTAAAGTTTGCCAAGCCATGGTTCTTATCTATAGTCTGCAGAAAATATTTCATTTGTCTCGTTTCAAAACAAATATATTGTTAGAACGTTGACATACGAAGGCACTATTATTAAAACAGGCGACGCGCGACGACAGAGAAACTGGTTGTTATAACCTAAGTGTAGGTTATTTGCATTATACAGAGATGATACTGTTTTCTTTAATATTGCCACAGCCTATAGCTTAAGTACGGCCAGTTTTTTCTACCTTTCAGTTCGAAGAGCTGGAGAAGTAGAGAACATGACAACGTCCGTTTATCTCGAAGGGATACGCAGAGGTATAGAAAAAATCGTTCGATTAACAACAAGAAAGTTCGTGACTACCGAGATGACGACTTATAGAGAAGTATCTAAGAAAAAGAAATGTTGCGTCGACCACAAACAAATTAAGATAGGGAGAATGATAATGATGATGAACAGCTAGCATTCAAGTCTTCTGCATATGGTTATTGTAACGACGAATGCGTTGTAACAATTCAACGTGGCGGAATTTGACTTTCAGCAGACAATCATTGATTGCTTTGGCACAAAGAGATGTTTAAGTATAAAAGTTTTTTTACAAGCTAGGCCTTTGAAACTTTCAATAAACATTCAAATGGGACCAACTAGGATCTTACTAAAAGCACCATGCTTGATGGACGCATTTATGATCGTAGTTTCTTTTTATTAGGAGCCAGAGTGGCACGGTTGCCTCTTCTCTTTATCTAAAAGTCTGTTATTAGCAGACTAGCAACAATACTTAGTTTAGTTGGCCTTTACAGAACCTACAAGTGGGGAAAGAGCGATCTTTTCTATGCAGAGGACCACACGGAACTCTATTAAGGAGTATATAGTTCTTAGAAGTCATTAAGAGATAAGGAGTCAAGTTGTTTATAAAAATGCGTTGTGTAAGCGTAGGGTTATCATCAGTATCACCACGCAGTCCCCTTACGGGGCAAGCAGATTAGCCTATGCTGTTAATAAAGAGGCCGTGTCATTAGAGGAATGTCTAAATTGCCAACGCAGTATCTAAATGATTGCTTACCAAAAAGTAATACCCATTCCAAATATCTCCATCAAGTTATGAATGAATTAGTCACCTTACTACGGACACTATCGCACGTCTATCGTTTGACACAGCCCGTCTGCGTTCGGGCGTCGTCGGGCGCCTTCGTCAATGATCGTGAAAGCTCGTGCCAGTGACCTAGGATAACATGCAACTATGAGTGCGCTCGAGTCGACTTAGAAACCGTTTTTAACACAGCCTAGGGTTGGCAGTATGGATTTGCTTTTCGTTTTGTATGAATTGAAATGTGGGTTTCATTTTATTATAACTTACTTTGCGTAGGTTTTTTTTTTATTTTAAGATCAAAGTAAATTATAATTTTTAAAAAAAATTGAAATATTAAAAGACGATGGCAAGAAATGCTTTTTAATTTCTTGTAAGTTATTAAGTGCTTATTTGTTGTCAATTATTTAAAAAAAAAAACTTAATTCTTATAAATAAACTTTAAGGGAAAAGCTGAGGTTTCACCTTACCTATTTACCTATGTTTATACATTTTTAATTTATTTTTCTTGTGTACCTACTTACTGTCTTTATTTCCGTTTTGTAAAACGGTGACGGGTTTCAGATAAATGAAAAACGAGTTTTAGATAAATGAAAAACGACCTCAATGTCATCAAAAAGAAAAACATTATAAAAAAATGACTTACTTATTATATAATTTGTTTAGATAAGTTATATTAGGTTCCTTTTAGATACGTTTATCTTAATAACAACTAGCCATTAACTTTTACTTTGACTTCCGAATTAGTTCAAAAAATTGGTTCTTCCATATTTTTCTTTTTCCTAACGATCCTAAAAATCTCACGCCACGAACTCTCAAAATCTTGAATTCCAAATTCAAATACGCTCAAAACAGTTAGTACTTACAATAAAACAGAAACAATACGCGCACGCAGTCTGCCACGTCCAACGTCTATTTAGAATTCCTACATAAGACTAAACAAGAATAATTCTATTCCCGGGAAAGTGCATGACCATGACCGGGTGTATTGACCTGTGCTTCCTATCGACTATGTTGGCCTAGGTTAGGCCGCGCGTCACCATTGCACCGGTGACGTGGTCTTGCCGCCATTTTCTAATGTTCAAATGCCGGGAAAAATGCTTTTTTATTCGGTGAAAGGTGGCATCAGTGATTTTGGATTTGGAACGTATTGTTTATATCTTATTTTAAAATTAAGTTTCTGTAGGGATTTCTTTGTCAAATTTTAGAAAAATGAAATGAGATGATTTTGCTTCCGTGCCTAGATGGTAAAAGTAGTGAGATGTTTTTAGTTTTAGTTAATATAAGTTTAGATATAAAATATTTAGAGAGGTTGAAGACATTGGTAGAAGCTGGCGTAAGCGCCTGTTTTATGTTAAGTTAACTTATATACCTATATATATATATATATGTATATACAAATAACGTGGAAACAATGACGATATTTTTCTCTACCAGGTAGGCAGGGTAACGTTTGTTTTACACATGCATAGAAAAATCAAAATCAGGAAAGATAATGTCACTAGGAAAAGTAGTTTGGAGTTCGGACATACTTAATTTAAAAAAAAACTGCAAACATGAACATGAAAGGGATATTTAAAAAAA
Source organism: Brachylomia viminalis (assembly GCA_937001585.2). NCBI lineage: Eukaryota > Metazoa > Arthropoda > Insecta > Lepidoptera > Noctuidae > Brachylomia > Brachylomia viminalis. The sequence continues at coordinate 23,992,144 of OW443310.2, read as the reverse complement.
TGGCTCTTTTTCCCAAAAATTTAAAACAATAACCGACTTACTAGGAACTTATTAGAAAGGGTCATAGAAAAAGAAGAAAAAAACTTACTTCGTTCCCTCCGGGTAGGCCGCTGCTGCCGTCATCACACGTGCACCGGCGATGTGCAACACTGTGTGCAGTGATGTGTGGAACTGAAGAAAATATCGACACATCAAAACATCAAAAAATCTCAAAAATGAGAAAACAAATGATTAATAACGACGGTGAAGTTGTCTGTTGCCAGCCAATCAGGTGTTATTTGATGTGACGATATTTTTTTCAAGTTGGATGTGTAAGGTTATGTTGGATGTGTTCGGTGCTCAAGCGTCGTCCGGGACGCGCGAGGGCTCGGCGGCCACTGCGCAGGCGCGCTCCAGCCGTCAGTGAAATTACGTCAGCGCACACACTGGTCGAGCACACCCCTTTCTTTTTTTTCTGTAATTAATTTCTTGTAAGATTTTTGGCGATGCAATTTTTTTTATAAGTGATCTTCGGTGCGATAATGGGAGGCCGTTTTCAAGTGCGTATGGTTGGAGCATTTTAATGATTTCATTTTTATAAAATTATGATTTTTTAAATAAAATTGCATGGAATTATAAATGGTTTTAACGGACATTCTTAAGTAGGTATAATATAGTTATTTTAACAAAATAATTATACAAATAAGCAAACCTATCTCATGCAATAGAACAGTTTAAACAGTTACCTAAGTCACATTCACTAGCACTCCACAGTGCATTCTTCGTATTTGAGTTCAATTAATTTAGTTCTCACCTTGCTTTATTTCATTCTCACTCCTTTTTACTTTACTTTGAAATTGTAGGCATTCTAACACACATGCTGAAAGTATCTTTAAATAACCAACCCACTAAGAATCTTCTAAGACTAAAAAAATCTAACAATTTTGTACCGAGTAGTATGAACGCTGCCTATCCCGGCGCACCGCAGACGATCCCGGTTACCTGCGCGAGAGTCGCTCACACACACAGTTGCCGGTGTGCACACAGAGGCGCGCACACACACACACGCGAGCGCCGGGAGACGTGACACAGACGCCGCTCCTAATGCCAATGTGAATGTCAAGGAAAAATGGCGTTACTGAAATTTGTTTTCTTTTAAGTTTTTCTCCTAAAGAGAATGTTTTCTTGTTGGATTCTTATATTTTTCTAAATAAAATAAAAGTGTGTTGAATAGGCATGTATTAAAAATACCCTGTTATGTTAGTTATGTTTTTTTTTTCAAAGAATTATTTCATTTTAATCTAAAAATATTCTAATGGGCAAGGTAGTTTGAATTTTGAACCAACCAACACACGAGTATTTTTTATAAGAAAACTTATTAAAATAATAAGTATTTCTTGTTCTTCCCACTTCGCTCACGAGTTTTCCATAAAGTTATATAAGAATGTAAAAAAAAAAAAAATATTGAAAAAACACTGCCCAAATAAAATTTTATGAAAGATTTTAATGCACCATTTTTTTTAATACATATTTTTTTTTCGATATGCTATGTAAGGTATAGAAAAGAAGTAAAACAAATACATTATAAGAAATACATTTACTACTTAAAAAAATCATCCAAAATTCAATTATCATCAAAAAACCTGCCAACGATTCTATCCAGCACAATTCAAACTCCATTAAATGGACATTGGCACTAAGAAATTCTCAGTCACCGCCGCTTGCCTGTATCCCCTAAGCCAAGAAAGTATAAATAAAACATAACTATCGGCCGGGTAGGTACACATCGCGAGTTAGGGACGTTGCCCGGTATGTGCAAGTGTGTGTGGGCCTTTATTATGTTCGCTCACGTAACGCGGCGCGTGTGTGCGCGGCCTAAGTACACACCGCACACAGCTGCGGAGATGCATGTCACACCGAAGTGCGGCTGTTAGTTTTTTTGTGGCTTGGAAATGTTGTCAGTAAGCTAGTGGAGTCGGATCTGTGTTTCATGACCTGTCACAGTATGATTGGCGAAATGGCCTTCTAGAAAAAACAAAAAAAAAACAATTATCAAAGTACTGATGTACTGCAACTAATACAAACTAATACCGGGGATTTCAGAATCTGTTTTTTCATCATCATATTTTTTGCAAAAAATACGTCCATACTGCTGGACGTAGGTTTCCTCCTAGCGTCGCTGACACCTCTGACCTCACTTTATCCACTTTACCTCACGATCCACCTGTACCAATCCAAGTACCATTTAGTCAGGCGGGGTACTCCATGAGCCACAGTGCGACTGTGGAGCCACATCACAATACATGCCTCACCTCTTGTCATGCTCTCCGTACAAAAACACCTGCAGTTTAGAAGACCTTTGTGAGGCCAAAGCTAACGCTATCGAAGTGGCCGAATCCTGGTTGAGGCTAATTTAAAATGAATAAAAAGGAATCATCAATACGACGAAAAAGAAGAAGAAAAAGTGTCGCAAAATCGTCAAGTCCTGTGCATCTCGCATCCAACGGATTCCCACGACCATCACCTGTACATCGGTCCACGTTGACCTATTTGTTTCCTAGTGTAATATATGCTCGTTTATGAATTTTAGCTGCTTGGTCTTAAAGCTCTTGCAGACCATTTTACATCAGAATATGCTGCCTCTATTTAAAAGTAGGTCTAATAAAAAGTTAAGTTAAGTTGCTGCCTCTCAAACCAAAAAATGCGGAGAGATTGGTTTAATAAGGATAGGGAGTAATGTGTATATCCAAAAGGATGACCTAGGATTAGCCTGCCAAACTATTCCCAACGACTGCAACTGCTGTCAGCCAGAATCTACAGTGGCGACTGATGACAGGACCAAATTAACGTGGCAAAATATAACGCCTGGCTGGACGATATTTCAGATATCAACTAGATATGCAATATATTATGTTTATAGTTTTAATATGTGTATGCGTATCTTTATCTTGTTTAAAAATATTTATTCCTAAATTTTCGTTATAAATTGCAACTGCCACTATTTGTCTCTGCATCACCCAAAAGATGACTGGTAGAAATTGCCTATTGGCATTAAGTCCGCCTCTGTACATAATTATTTATGCTTAAAGTATTAAATAAATAAACTATAGCATCCTGTTAAAAACTCTGCCACTAAAGCCACGGAAATACTTTAAATAGATACTAAATACTGACCATATATTTAATATGTAGTTAGCAGACTTTTAGCAGCGAACATTCGCCAAACCCAGCGATCTTACACAACGGTGTGACACCCGCCCTCGCTGTGAGTGTTCGCATCGAACTCAGCTAGTTCAAGACTTCTATGTAAATGACAAATCGTAATTACGTTTACCGAGACGCAACGTAAAACCCATGGGTTATGAGCGAACACTTGATGGATCTGTGCTCGCAGCCAGGAAGTAGTATGGCAGTGGTATTTTGTACAGGTTTTCGTTAAATGTTGTGTCTAAGTTACGTTGAAACTCTTTGGTACGTCTTTCTAGAGTTTGTGAAGTTATGATATTATTATGTAAGTTTATTATGAATCTGCTCCTCTGCACAAGTTGCCAATATTTGTTTCGTTAAATTTATTGTCTTGTAGATCTCGCGGAGGATGTTCCTCTCTAGAATAAGCAGTGCCTTTGTAGACAGGGACTACATGTAATTGTGCTACATTCCTGTAATACAAATTTGTTACTATTCATAATGTTGAATTCCTGTCTCCAGATGGTTATTGGTTAACAATTACCAGTGGTATCTTCGCCAGTACTGAAGATTCTTTAGTAGGGTTGACAAGTATAATTGTCTTCAGGGCCTTTTCAAAGGACCAGTGTGTGATTAAGTTACTATGGTAAGTTGGGAGTTTTTCCATGGGTTAAATATATAGCCTTTCGATTTATACTACCTACTTACTTAGAACACGTCCAAAGTCTGACTGACCGGTTGGTGCAGTTGGTAGTGACCCTGCCTTCTGAACCGCTGGTCCCGGGTTCGTTCCCCGGACAAGTTAAATATTTGTGTGCATGCACATGTCTGTTTGACCTGCGTCTGGGTGCGTATATGTTTATAAGTATGTATATCAGTCATCAGGTTACTGTAGTACAGGCTCTGCCTAGTTCGGGACGTGAAGACCTTGTGTGGATGTTGTCTCATATTTAAAAAATAAAAAAATTACCTGCTTAATATAATCAGAATAATAATGTTCCCACTGCTGGGACACAGCCCTTCTCTGTGTGAGAGGGACTGGGCCGTAATCATCCACCACGTTGGCCTAGTGTGGATTGGCAGATGTCACAAGCTGTCGAAATTAATGTACTCAATATATTTATTGCTTCCTCATCATATATTTCACCACGACAATTATTGGGCAATCCTTGGTAAAATTGTTACAATAGGTCAGATCTTCTTCGCGGTGCTCACATCCCGTCACGGTTATTGCGTGACCTTTTGTATCCACGTAGATCGACAACCTGCTTTATTGTGCCGTGACCTTTGGGTTTATAGTCTGTTTTAAAAGTATTTGATGCAAATGTAAACAACTGGACCAGAAGACGTATCTGTGGATGCTAATTTCTAGTGCCTCTTACAAACTGAGAGTTTCGGTTTGATTATTTGAAAACTTTACCCCGAAATTCTTATTTTACCTTTAACGATGTATTTCATTTGAAAATTGAGGTTCATTTTATAACCTCAATTTTTTTTTAGTTTTTTTTTTTACACTTTGCCCCACGCTAGGAATTTCTCCTGTATTGTGGGTGCGTTTACACACATTTAAACACACATACACAAACAGATAAACCTGGAACAACTACTTGCAGGTCATACAAATATTGTTCCGTGCGGAAATCGAACCCGCAACACGCAGCGCAGCAGGCAATCGCTTAACCACTGCGCCAACCGTGTCGTCAATATTCGTCGTATTCTTTTTTCAATTACAATTTAATTATGATTCAATCATTGTTTGAAAAACTGGAGAGTTATACTTATAAAGTTGAAACCTTCTTAATACAGATGAATGTGTTTGAAGTCCTAATTCCTTTTAGTGAATGATTGCTTGAGAATTTAATCTGAACAGGGCTTCGCCTTTTCATGAGCTGATCCTTTCGGAACAGAGGTAACTTAGGTACATAATTTTAGCATTATAGATGCCTATTTGGTGGGAGTTAGACTTTCCGTGAGTGTTAAAGATGTGTTTGAAGAGTCATTAGCGCGCCTTAAGTCTTTAGCGTAAGTCTAGTCTTCGTTAAATGATCTTTAGCGTAAGTCTAGTCTTCGTTAAATGATCTTTGGTGTAAGTTTAGTATTCGTTTAGTGATCTTTAGTAGTTAACCATGTTACTGAACGGGTTGCATATAGTTGCATTAATCAAGTCCCAAAACTCACTCGACTAACAACTAAACTAGTTGTTTAAGTATACAGGTTTAGTGAAAAAAACAAGTCCAAAATAAAGTTAAGGGTCGATTTATCTATCATCAGATAAACTTTAATCCAGAGAATAAAATATATGACAGTTTGACATAATATTTTCCATACAAAAACTGTCAAACCGCAACATTTATTCCTCGGAAGTTATCTCACTGCTGAAATATATAACTAAAAAAGAAAAATAACCTTTATGCTATCGTTTTAGAAATAACCTTAAAGAGGTGTTTACCCTGTGTCAAGAAATACAATCTCAACTGCTATGTAGTCTTGCATTTTTGATTTGGATGGTTATTAAGATATAATGATGTATGTATTACGTTTCATGTTATTATTTTAGTTGTAGGCATTTGTTATAAAACAACACAGACCTACAAAGAAATACCTTTTTTAAGTTAAAACAAACAACAAACATTCCATCACCTCAGAAATTTATTCATAGTTATTATTTATACGTTAAAAGATCATAAAAGAAAATCATAAAAGCTCCAATTAAGAAAATATTATAAATAACGAGCTCAAAAATTTCCAGAAATTTGGTTCCCTATGAGTCTCAAAGCTTGTTTCCTTTATTCGCATTTGAGCTACTTTCCTGATGACTTAGGAGTATTTGGTGGGGAAAAAGGATAAAAATCTCATTAGGATGTAATGGAAATGGAGCGCAGCAAGGAAATTATAATGTTCGCACGATGGCTGACTACTGTTGGTTGAATAAACGTGATGATCCAAACCGGAATCACAAGAGAAAATCGCTCATCAAAATCTTCGCAGAAAAAAAGAAAAGGTTTCCTAAATTTCTATATTAAAATGGTGGGTAAAACAAAAAAAAAAATACTTCTGATTTCTTACGTGATTTTTATAAATGTGTATTGTAAAAAACTCTGACGTGCCACCCAAAATCCTATAAATCAGCAGTGAAGTCAAAAAAAGAAAAAAAAATGTAGGTCTGTGTAATCTTAGCCTGGCAATCCCCGCCTCGCAAAAAAAAGTCTCCTGGTTATTTTTTCAGCACGATCTTAAGTATCAGTTAACATCATTATCGGCCATTTCCCGTCCATTGCTTTTCATACGTAGTCTCTTTTGAAATCGGCCACGGACCAACCCCTATCCAAATCCGACCATCAGCGGCGTGATAAGGCACCAAACAAATTAAAGTTTAAATGCGGTATAATTAGAAGTGATAACATAACCGTTAGGAGAGGCAGTGTAATCCTAGCTTACTGCAGTCGCTGGTCTCTAGTCGCCCGGAGAGTTACTCAACAGGTTCATCAACAACGATAATCTGGCAGTGAATGTTAAAGTTTTACGATCGGAGGTTTAAGATTTAAATGTTTTGATTTCTTAAAACCTATAATTTTATTATAAGAGTAGGTAGCTGACCTGATAAACGTTATCCAGTCCTTTCAATCCAAATAAAAACACTGAGTATTTCCCAATTTTCGAGCAGATTTTCCTATTTTTCTTTCTTTTTAAAAAACTAGTTCAATCCAGCCATTCTCTAAGGATGCGCTTACCAACGAACAACATTTAATAGATAAGTGACGAGAAAGACTGAATGATTATTTTGATAGCTCAGTATTTTAATGCATGCACGATTCGCTAATGTTTAATTTTCTTTTACAACAAAGAAAAACACAATGGTTCGAAAAAACAATATCGTGAGGTCGTTGAAGTCTAACCTTCTTGAATGTGTTAAAAAAAAATTTCTGTGATGTAATTGTTTCCCGACTATCGAAAGCATATTATAAGGGTTATTGTTTTCTTACTCGCCAACTGTATTATCGCCAGTCTCTTGGGTACATTACTAGTCTCTTGGGTACATTACCAGTCTCCTGGGTACATTACCAGTCTCTTGGGTACATTACTAGTCTCTTGGATACATTACCAGTCTCTTGGGTACATTACCAGTCTCTTGGATACATTACCAGTCTCTTGGATACATTACCAGTCTCTTGGGTACATTACCAGTCTCTTGGATACATTACCAGTCTCTTGGGTACATTACCAGTCTCTTGGGTACATTACCAGTCTCTTGGGTACATTACCAGTCTCTTGGGTACATTACCAGTCTCTTGGATACATTACCAGTCTCTTGGGTACATTACCAGTCTCTTGGGTACATTACCAGTCTCTTGGGTACATTACCAGTCTCTTGGGTACATTACTAGTCTCTTGGATACATTACCAGTCTCTTGGGTACATTACCAGTCTCTTGGGTACATTACCAGTCTCTTGGATACATTACCAGTCTCTTGGGTACATTACCAGTCTCTTGGGTACATTACCAGTCTCTTGGGTACATTACCAGTCTCTTGGGTACATTACTAGTCTCTTGGATACATTACCAGTCTCTTGGGTACATTACCAGTCTCTTGGATACATTCCCAGTCTCTTGGATACATTACCAGTCTCTTGGGTACATTACCAGTCTCTTGGATACATTACCAGTCTCTTGGATACATTACCAGTCTCTTGGCTACATTACCAGTCTCCTGGGTACATTACCAGTCTCTTGGGTATATTACTAGTCTCTTGGATACATTACCAGTCTCTTGGGTACATTACCAGTCTCTTGGATACATTACCAGTCTCTTGGATACATTACCAGTCTCTTGGGTACATTACCAGTCTCTTGGATACATTACCAGTCTCTTGGGTACATTACCAGTCTCTTGGATACATTACCAGTCTCTTGGATACATTACCAGTCTCTTGGGTACATTACCAGTCTCCTGGGTACATTACCAGTCGACAGTGATGCGGAGGAATTTTTTGACGCCATATTCTAATTTATTAATAGTTTGTTTTATTATATTTTATTGTTAGTTTATTAGTATAAGAAGATTTTGTGAATAAAAAAATCTGGTATTTTGTTATGGATTTAAATAAATACAACTATTATCTGTGCTCGTAATGTATTTCACTCAGATTTTTTATTTGCTAGACCAAAATGACAGCTGCGATCAACCTTTCACATCAGTCAGCGTCTCATATAAACATGGATGTATGTGTATGTTTATAATATGTCTCATATTTTCTTAAACAATAAATTATTCTTATTCTTATATAGTTCGTGCCAGTTCCTGTTGACATTACATAAATTCGTACATTCTTCACTAAACATATTCAACACATTGGCAGTTATTCCACCTTAGAACAAAAACTCTAATATCGCAGCTGTCATTTTGGTCTAGCAAATAAAAAATCAGAGTATAGGTACCCCGTGAGAACTTTCTTTGTTACAATACAGTTCTAAAATATTAAATAGGTTCATAATTTCACACTAATTAGTTTCAGTCTAAGTGTACTTACGATTAAATTTATCATCTTCCACCCTCTCGAATCAAAATGCTTTACCATAGCCCACATTACATGGCAGTAAAAATGTTCAATAAATTACCGGAACAAATAAAAAAAGAAACCAAATTCAATAAATTTAATAGAAAATTAAAAGAATATCTAACACATAAATGCTTCTACTCGTCGCAGAATAAGTACCTAAAACAAAATATTGCTAGATAAATAATTACACATTATAATAAAGACATGTAAACACATACCCTTATGTTATTGTTATATTAAAATTATTATTAATATGTAGCTGTGCCCTAACCGGGCTTCATGTTGGAACTTACTAATATTGTAACAACTAAATGTAATGATAATGAATGAAATAAGCAGTTTTGAGTTTGAGTTTTAATATTATGTACAATCTTAATTGTATGTTCGTCATGCTCCTGATTTAACAGCTTAAGGGGTAACCGCCAAGTATGTTTTTTGCGATTTGCAGGTCAGTGTCAGGTTGTATCAAAATCAAAAGTCATTTATTCAAACTAGGCTGAGAATCAGCTTTTTGAACGTCTAAATCACATAAGACAGTCCCCCGAAAACGCCCGTCCTCCACCACTTCCTAGTGAAAGCACTAGGAAGTGGGAAAGAGCTGGGAAGAAGAAGTGGCGGAACGAACTCCCCAGCAGCACTACTGTCTGTTCAGTTAGAATAACTGGATTCTATACAGTAATAAGTAATTGTTGTAGCCACAAGTGATAAACTAGGACCTTCGAAGTAAAATAAAGAAACAGATAATTACTAAACTAATAACAATAACAAAACCATAGTCAGCAAGATGACCTGTCACCACAAGCAGCACCCGTTCACGAGCATAACGCAAAGAAAAGCCATTACCCCCTCGCCATATTTGAGGGAATGAGGCAACCCGACCCCCGACGCTACCGCAAGCATTGCCATCTAAGGGAGCATGACGAACTTGCTGCCGGTTGCTCAAAAGAATAATATGATCAATTGTCGAGGTCGCTAGCTAACCATATATTACAATAAAACTCATTAAAACACATTGAAATGAGTAGATTATGTCAATAATAAATATAATAAAATTAAACTAAATTGACTAATATAAGTAGTCAAATAAAATAAACAATTATATGAACTCATATAACTTGTCAGTAGGTAAGCTAATTCTGGAGAAAGAACATAAACATTCACAGCGACCAACTGTTTTTATCATTTAAGTAATCGTTGATAGAATTTATGTAGTTGTAGAAGTAAGGCTCGTGGCTTGGAAGTTTATTCTATTCTATTCTATTCTATTTTTATCTATGGCAATGGTGCCGATGTCGACAATTCTGCCAATGTCAGATGTGATATGAGAAAACGTGAGAGACGAAAATACAAAATAATATTTAAAAAAAAAAAAAAAATATTGGATTTAATGTGAAACTTGTTGACGAGTATTAGTACACTGAAACAAACAAGTACAAATATTGTTAATTATATGTACATAATAAAACAGAACAATACAAATAAATGATCAGTCTACACAAAAATCATCATAATTTGATGTCATTGACCCGAATAAAAAACATCAAAGACTCAAAGAGCTTTGGGGAAGAATGTGTTAATAGGGATGAAAAGTTAATTGGGACAGAGATTTTTAATTTAGGGAGATGACTATACAAGTCATGGTCTGGGTTATTATTGGAGCAGTTAAAAAATATGTGCTCCAAAGTACCTTCATCCAACCCACATTCGCATAGCGATGAGTCTCTGACCCTAATTTTGTGAAGGAATACCGGGGAACAACAGTGGCCTATACGGAGTCGGCAAAGAATTGATAATACTTTCTTGGATATTTTTTTATAAGGGTAAAACCAGGGCTTGGGAGTAACATTAGGTTGTATTGCGTGATAAAAAGCACCTTTCAGTTTACTTGAATTTTGCCACTGCACCTGCCATGAGGTTAGCAAGCTCTTTTTAGGAAGGCCTAGCAGATCGTAGCCCTGGCATTGGAAATGTTTAAGGTCAGCGGCTTGGGACGTAACAGCATCCTTAGCAAGAGCATCAACATATTCGTTTCCTCTTATGCCACAATGACTTGGAATCCAAACCAAATGTACGGTTTTGTGATTCTTGGCACAAGAGAAAAGAGACTTTTTGATTTGAAGCAGGATTGGACTGTGCAGCTTACTCTTGTAAGGATTCTGCTCCAAAGCTTGCAAACAACTAAGTGAGTCTGTGAAGATGACACCAAAACGTATGCTATGAGCCTCTATGAATAAACACGCTTCCAATATGGCCACGCACTCACCCGTAAACACTGATGATTGAACTGGGCACCTGAATTTTAAAACTATTTTGGAGTTTTGGTAGTATACCGCAGCACCAGTGCAACTTGTATCTGATAATTTGGAGGCGTCCGTGAAAAACCTTTCGAAATTGTACCATCGCTCACCAACCACCGCATTGAAAACCGAGTTCGCCGAAGGAGACCTTTTCGATATACCGATATTGAAGAAAATATCTGGTATAAAACAAATAATTTCATAGTCAAAACTGAAAATAGGGAGTTTCGGAAATTTATTAATAGGGGAATCTAAATTTTGATAAACACGGAGGGATTTTAAAAACTAGGGGACTTCTTTATGTTTCCAATAGTTGGAACTTCGGCATGCAACATCTAAGTCCTCCACTTTTTGAACCATAGGATGGGAGGATTTGGTAATGACTCTAGCCCAAAATCTCGATGCTAAATACTGTCTTCTCAAGGCCAACGGTGGTTCTGCGCACTCTACTTGCAATGCGTTAATTGGTGAGGACTTCATACAACCCGATATGATACGTAGGCACTTAGCCTGAATTCTGTCCAACCTGGCCAAAGCACCTTTGTTGCAGGGAATTAAAAGGAAAGATCCGTAGTCCAACACACTCCGGATTAAGGCATTGTATACCAATTTCATGGTGTAGGGATGTGCCCCCCACCAGACACCGGCAAGCACTTTTAGAACGGGAATAGTTCTCTCGCATCTATTAACTAAATAATTTAGGTGGTGTAAACCACTCAATTTGGAATCCAAAAGTACGCCTAAAAATTTTACTTTTGATGAAACCGGTATACAATGTCCTTGGATACCCACTGAAATTTGTGGGATCAACCTCCTGCGGGAAAACACAACTACAGTACTTTTGGGGGCAGACAAACTCAGACCGTGAGAATTTAGCCATTGGTTTAGAGAGTCCAGGGATACGCAGAGAGACGATGCAGCGTCACTAACTTTTGGTTCGTTACTGGTGACATATAAAGCCAAGTCGTCAGCATATTGAAGAATTTGACAATCGTTGTTTAGGCATGACCCGATGTCAGCTGTATATAAATTGTACAGTAAAGGACTAAGAACAGAGCCCTGTGGTAGGCCCTTCCATGACATCCTTACGTCAAATTCCTCACCCGGGACTCTCAAAATCAAAGATCGAGACATGAGCAAACTACAGATGCACTGTATCATTCTCTCCGGTATTCTCAGCTGTTGCAATTTTTGCCTGAGAATGGGAAGAAGGACATTGTCATATGCAGAGGAAATGTCTAGAAAGGCAGCTACTACAGATTCATTTTTCGAAAACGATGAGCGTATATCTGAAACCAAAACCCCAACACTATCCATGGTACTGAGTCCCTTTCTAAAACCAAATTGAGACCTAGGTAGTAATTCTCTGGATTCTACGATAAATTCTAGTCGGTTCTTTACTAAATGTTCAAATATTTTTGCAAGTACTGATGACAAAGCGATTGGTCTAAAGCTATTTGGATCATCAGCGTGCTTACCAGGTTTTAAAATAGGTATGATAATTTGAGTTCTCCACTGATCGGGAACCCAGCCATAGGTGTAATAAAAATTTAAAATGTTTAAAAAATAGTTGTTTGCTCTATGACCTGCGTGTGACATAAAGGAATAGACAATACCATCTATACCGGGGGCAGAGTCATGAACGTGTTTCAAAACTAAGTTAAGCTCCTGCATAGAAAATGGTGCATCAAATGGATCCTGCGAAGAAATAAGTGATGGCTGGTTATGTTCAGTCTCCGATGGAACATACGGAGGAGCCAGTTTATCAAAGAACAGCTCAGCAGTCTGTCGAGTGATGGGGGAAGAAACTGAAGGGGAGCATCCAGATCTAAAGCGGTTGATCTTCTTCCATACCACTGATAAAGGAGTGGAGGGGGCCAGTGAACCACAAAAAACAGCCCAACCAGCACGTTTCTTCCTTCGCAGTAACCTTCTAGATTTAGCGAGGGTCCTATTGAAGGCTATTAGATTATCGCTAACCATCGCCTCATTATACACCCTTTCAGCGTCATCCCTTTCCCTTATGGCAGCTGTGCATTCCTGGTCCCACCATGGTGGAGGAGGAATCTGCCCACGTGCTGAGTTTTTAACAGGAAAACATGAGTCTGCACTAGCTGTAATGGCAGAAATGAGGTTATTATAACAGTCTGTCACATGGAGGGGATCAGGGGAATCAAAATCACGACAAACTAAATTTGGAAGAAAATCTATTTTTTCCTCCAATAATGAGGAATAACCTGCCCAATCAGGATTAGACAAATTATACCTCAAGAGTGGAGGGTTAGATTTTTCTAGGTAAGTTTTCTCAGCCAAAGATATTATAATTGGATAGTGGTCACTACCATGTGACAAACTGGTACACTCCCAATGACAAGACGCTGCGATGTCCAGTGAGCAAAATGTGAGGTCAACGCAACTCTTATGCTGTCCAGGAAGAGACCTACGGGTTGAGCACCCATTATTTAAAATACATAGGTTAAGGTCATCTAGGATCTCAACTAAACCTTCCCCAAAACAGTCGCAACGTTCAGAACCCCACCTAAAGTGATGGCAGTTAAAGTCCCCCATAACAAGCACAGGGCCCTCTATGGTTTCCAACATACGTTTTAAGATTGGAAGGAAACTTTGATGAGGATGAGCAATATAAATAGATATGAGGGTTATTCCCTCTACCCTACTAGCCACAATGCTAATATCATCACCTAAAGGAGGCAAAGATACAGCCACAAGCGGAACACGATTGTTCACACAGAGAGCCGACCCGCCATAGCCATCAGATCGGTCACATCTGAGAATATTGAAGGAAGGTAAACGGAAACTAAGGCTCGGAACTAGCCAAGTCTCAGCGAGAGAACAAGCTAAAGGTTTGTATTTGTTTAGAAGGAATGTGAGCTCGTGCTTCTTATGAAACACGCTCCTCACATTCCATTGAAGGAATACGTACCGAGGCATTATTATGGGATGAAAGTGAGTTAATAAGTGAAGTAGCAACGTTGGACGGTAATTGAGTTTTATTGGATGAAGACATTAAGGTTAACAGAAGTTTACTAAGAAGTTCAACTATTGAAGACAAGTTTTCAGGAGATTCGGATAAATGATTATTAAGACCACAGCCATTAGGCTGAGTAGATTGGGGAGTGCTAGTGAGCTGCTGATGGGCTGTTTTATCGTAGGAGGGAGAAAGGAGAGCATGGGACTTTGGCTTAAGAGACACAGTTTTGCGGTATGACTGAGTCTGTGATTTAGCAATGTCTGCATAACTACGAGTGGAAGTGGGAACAGTTTTACTTGCTTCTAAATAAGAAATCACTTTCTCAGCCATAATAGATTTAATTGTCTTCTGCCTGCTGTACTCCGGACAGGCTCTGCTATTTGCAAAGTGACTTCCAGAGCACAACACGCAGAAAGCTTCGCTCTCAGCAATGCTACAACCATCACCGGGGTGATCATTGCCACACTTGCTACAGCGGGGTTTGGAACGACAAACCGATTCTACATGACCAAAACGGCAACACTTGCGGCATTGAATGGTGGGGTATACATACTGTTCTACGGTCAAAGATGTATAAAAACAGAAGATTCGTTTTGGTAAAACTTGCCCATCAAATGTGATGACACAAGTTTCAGTGGGCCTATATTCAGTTACACCATCTTTATTAAACTTCCTATTCAATCTCCTAACTTTTATAATTGGACCACAGCCCACTGGGACTTTCAAATATGTCAGGACTTCCTCGTCTGAGAAGTCAGTAGGAATGCCACTTACAACACCCATACGGGTTATATTAAAAGACGGAATAACAGCCTCATACAAATTTGTCCCTAAAACATTATTACTAATAAAGGCATTTGCATCCTGAGGGGATGAAAACTCAACTGATATACGATTTCTACCAACACGCTTGACTGTGACAATATTTGATATGTTCTGATTTGTCAAAAAGCGCCCGAATGTAATTGGGTGAAGGGTAGTTCCAGAATTAGGTTGATTTTCTTGTCGGGAAACATGGACAATAAAAGGTCCTTTATCTATTACTGAGTATCTAACACGGCCAATATGAGTTCTTGGTTGTTTGGTAGGGCGATTGGATACATCCTCTTCATTACCGGGACGTTTACGGATATTAGTCTGGGGTGGAAGGATCTGGGACTCCAGATTACAGACCACATCTGCAAACTGGCTTAATGGGTTGGGTGTGGAACTTGGGCTATACGAAGAAAAGCCAGATAGGGGGGTAGTAGTAATATCATCAGGAGGGTCAGGGGGTTTATTTTTATCCATATTCATATTGAATATGAATAATGGTGTCCAATATCGTTAAAAAAAACAAACACTAAACAAACCTGATAGCAGGTAACAACGAGACAACGCACAAACAAACACAATAACAAGTCACAATAAACACAATAACACCGAAAAACAGCCAAAATTCAAACACACGTGTTTCCCAGAAGCACACTGTGGCGAGAATCTTGGAAGTTTATTATAAAAGCGTATACATTGACATCTGAACGAGCCACCTATTTTCTTGAGCCTTGTTGTAGGTACAACAAAGTTGTGTTTGTTCCTAGTATTTATATTATGGATATCACTGTATTTTTTAAACAAGTTTTCATTTTTATGGGCATATAAAAAATTTTCAAAAATATACTGTGAAGGGCACAGTCATTACATTCATCTCCTTAAATTTATCTCTAAGAGTGTGTCTCAGACTTAATTTATAAATTGATCGAACAGCTCTTTTCTGTAAAACAAAGATAGTTTAAATGTCGGCGGCATTTCCCCACAACAGAATACCGTACGAAATTACACTATGAAAATAGCTAAAGTACCTACACAAAACGGACTGTCTCTATGTCAGTTAAATTACGAATTTATCTAACAGCGTATGCTGCGGAGCTAAGCTTTTTTGATAATTTATCTATGTGTGGGCCGCACTGAAGCTTAGCATCCAAAGTTAAGCCCAAGAATACTGTGTTATCTTCAGGATTCAATTCTCTGCCAATTCTTTATCAATACATTAGTTAACACCTGTCTAACGTGAGGTAGCGTAAACTTAGTGCATTTGGTTTTTTTTTTTTCTTCATTATGTAGTAAATTATTAACATTGAACCAGTGAACTTCTTTTGAGATCGCGCTATTTACATCAAATTACAAGAACACTAGCTTGGCTTTCTAAAAACCTCTTGGGTTAGGCAAATCCTATCCTGGAAGAGGTTTTTAATTATTGAAATTTATTTATTTGTCAGAATATAAGTAGGGTACATACATAATAACACGGTAAAATAATTTTAGTCTCACTATATTCGACTTATCAGTCGTGCAAATATTGCTAAAAAGTACATGCATAAAAATATCATGAAACTACACCAATGTCATTAGTCATAGACACAACATAATCTTAATAAAATGTACAGTCTTGTTTCGTTAATATGAATTAGGCGCATTTCATTATATAATAATTATATCAAATTAGTTTATCATTAGATTATATCTCACAGTTAAGACAGTTAATCAATTAATTGATTAGATTTATAAATACTATAATTACAATACAATTTTTTTATAAACTTATTACTTTTCTGGTTATCACAAAATAATAACCGTCAGAGTAATAGTATTCAATAAAAATGGGCGTTGTATTGTAAATAACTTGGAGCATCGCTGGTCGTTTCATGAATAATACGAGAAGCGTCGTGCAGTATTTTTCTAATATTTAATCTAGATCATATCAAATTTATCGTACCATCTGTATGTCACTAAGTAATAAACTCTTAGTTTTGTTGAACTCAAGTCCATACACCGTGTTTATTAATATGGGATGTAGTTTGGTTATATTTTTTTAAATGTCTGCAGAGTATTTAAGCTCGGCGTATGTTATTCCTATGACTTTCAATGTCGAAAGAAATGCATGAAAATGTTATTAAAGCATTTCTAACGGTAGTTATTATAATCTGATCCCCAAGATCTTCCGTATACAATCATCTATGATTTTTAAACTTGGTATTGTTCATATTTAGCACCAAAAATTCCTGAAAATATATTTTCTTAAGTCTGCCTATCACGTTATCTCAGACCAAACCTATTAATGGAGTTGAAATGTTCTGAAATATGATCATCAAGCAAAGTGGCGTGGCTGAAAAGAAGCGCGTCTACAGTACTGCAAATAAAAACCAAATTTTGGAAAATACTTTCTAATCACTTGCTCTTAGCAAAACAATCTTTGTCGAACGAATCCGCGCGTCATACAATATGATGAACATGCAGCAAAGATTGCGTGAGCATGTACTTATCTACTAATGATGGCAACGCGGGCTGATAACGTCCCAACACGTTCTGTCAGGACAGGTATCAACAGGGTGCCTACTTCTCTCGCATTTCATTAAGTTTTTCTAAAGTAAGACTTACTCCTTAAGACTAAGTGCATAATTAAGTTTGTTAACTTCGTTATAGTTTTTGTATAGAAGCCTTCATGAAGATGGGGTGTAGCATGTTTAATTTAATCGTCAGTCAGTAATACAGTTATGATTTTGCACAAGAGCCATAAATAAGAGAATAAGTCCATCCGAGATTTATCCTTAGACCGGGGTTTGAACCTTCGACCCATTTTCGAACCTAAAGTTTTTAATATAAAATTGACAACTTAAACTCAGTTTTTGTCTTTAGAATTTTAATTTTGTCGGAATAAAGTTCGGAATTCAAAAATGGCTCGATGATTTAAACCTGGGTCCATCTTGTTTTGTAATAAGGCCGCTTATGTTTGGTTATGCTGACAATATTGCAAGTATATACCTACATTGAACTGAAATAACCAAGCTTTACCAATTCTTGCTTCTAATTATTCAATAACATGGAAGACATGGAAAGTGTAGTCATAAGTAGGTATCTATAGCGTATTTTGCATTATCTAAAGCGTTCTAATCATAATTATCATTAGAAAAGCATAGCCTGTGTAAAAAAATGGTCAAACGTAGCTCATCATCGAAATACATTCGATTTATCTACAGTTAAGGTCGTAAATAGGTGCAATAAACATCTCCTAGACAAAACCACAATTGTTGCTGGTCGCTTGCCTATATAGCAGCCCGGAGTGTGCATTTGTGCCCGGTTGATGGTGCAGGCTCGCCCCCTATTACATGGGAATCAAACGTAACTGGGGAAATGTGGGTGTAAGGGTACACCTCTGCCTTACCCATATGGCTTTACAGGCGTGATGTTATGTTATTAACCTGACTATGTGAAATTGTTGTCTGCCAAATTGTTGTCTGTCAAATTGTTGTCTGTCAAATTGTTGTCTGTCAAATTGTTGTCTGTCAAATTGTTGTCTGTCAAATTGTTGTCTGTCAAATTGTTGTCTGTCAAATTCTTGTCTGTCAAATTGTTGTCTTTCAAATTGTTGTCTGTCAAATTGTTGTTCGTCAATTTTTTGTCTGCCAAATTGTTGTCTGCCAAATTGTTGTCTGCAAAATTGTTGTCTGCCAAATTGTTGTTTGTCAAATTGTTGTCTGCCAAATTGTTGTCTGCAAAATTGTTGTCTGCCAAATTGTTGTTTGTCAAATTGTTGTCTGCCAAATTGTTGTCTGCAAAATTGTTGTCTGCCAAATTGTTGTTTGTCAAATTGTTGTCAGCCAAATTGTTGGCTGCCAAATTGTTGACTGCCAAATACCCAAGCCTGTAAACAAGCCGTTCATGAATAAAACTCCTGAAGACTTTCCATGGTAAGCACTTGGTCTCGTTATTCTCACGCAGCGTGCAATTAGACGCGCAATCTGGTGGCGCGGGCGCAGCGACAGGGGGCAAAAAGTTCGCTCTTTAATAACTTCTAATAACTGCCAGGGGACAGGTTCTAAGGCGGCTTGACCACGTTCCCGGGATACAGGGGAGAGGACACACTAGTTAGGGAAACGTCGCGTTTTACATGCGTCGGGAATGTGTTAAATGAACTGACAAACGTGACTTGCATGCTTTAGATCTGTGAAGCAAAGTAAACCTTTAGTCTGTTACTTACTTCGTATCCTAGATTATAAATTATAGTTAGTTTGTAGATTATAACATGTAAGGTATCTAATTACAAACCACTGTAAACTATACTATACATATAAAACTTCCATGGAACGCAAATGCTTGTTTACGGCACGGTTGGCGCAGTGGTTATAAGCGATTAACTGCTGTGCTGTGTGAAGAGAAATACCTAGTGCAGGGCAAGGATTTTTCATCATCAGCCTATAATGTCCCCACTGCTGGCACACTGGCTTCCTCTCGGTGAGAGGGAGTGGGCCGTAATCCACCACGCGGGCCCAGTGCTGGTATGCCTTTCGAATTTTTGGTTCTTGGGCATGCCGGATTCCTCTCGATGTGTTCCTTCACCGTTTTGAGAGCAGTGGTGATGAAATAATTTACAGAAAGTAAGGCGCCTGTCTGGGTTCGAACATACGACCTACAACTCGGTAAGTCACGGCCGCCCGGCCGTTGCCACTGGGTCACCACTGGTCTAAGGTTTTTTAATTTGATAAAAATAAAGAAACTGTTACACACACATACACATACATAACGTCACGCCTATAACCCCAAAGGGCTAGGCTGAGGTGTACCTGTAGTACACGAACATTTCGCTAGTTAAGTTTTAAGTCTCATGTACCTAATAGGGGGCCTTTAACCCTCGAGCGGGTACAAATTTAGACTCCATGCTGCTACGAAATACCTGATGGAAAAACCCAAAACCACATTGCCCGACCTGGGAATCAAACCCAGGACCTCATGCCTGCTACTGGACATGAGATTACGAGCCATTTAATAACATAATAACATTCTATTTAGTTGTCTGGGACTCACGAATTTAACGCTTGTGTTTCATTCGCGCCAAGTATCGATTAACAGTCTAATCAAACTCAAAACTCAAAGCATTTATTTCAAATAAACCAATTACAGGCACTTTTGAATTGTCAAGGGGTCGGTCGGTCAGTCAGAAAGATGAAGCTAGTTGCCCATTCCAAAGCGTAGTAGGTACCTATGGAGAAGAACGGGCAAGAAACTCCATGGACACTCTTTTAAATCAAAATATTGTTACAAAAAAGTGGTTACATCATTCATGTTGTAATTATACATGTGAGAACGATGTAGAAACACCTGCACGTTAAAAGCGTCCGTAATAAAAAGATAAAAACAATTATGGAATTAAAATAAGCCGTGGCAGCTAAGAAATGACCAGTGCCTACTGACGGCGCCCGTTCACGAACATGACGTATGGATCAGCACCATTCAGCTCAACCATTTTGAAGGGAACTCAATGATCCAATACACACGCCACCACCAGCGACACATTTGAGTGAGCATGACATACTCTCAGCCGCCAGGGCACATTCAAGTCAATGAAAGACGAACCCAGTAAGCTTTATAGTGGGTACATAGTGCTCACACATGTGCTATGCAATTATACAATACTAAGAGATTGAATTTATACAATGCAAAGATAGGTTGTACAATCTTCATCAGCTCCAACATTATTTTCGAATGCTAATTAATTAGTTTACGCGCCCTTGTGGAGCAGGACCAGCCCTGAGCCAAGCATTTTTGTCAGCGATATAATCCCCCAACTTATAATATGCTTGGCTGTATAGTGTGCGTTTTATACAAGATTTAAATTTCGTTTCATTCAGTTGGAGTATGTGGGGAGGTATTTTATTGTAACATTTTAAACAGTACCCCATGAAGGATGAGTCTACTTTAGCCAGTCTGAAACCTGGTTGAACTAATTGGTCCCTATTTCTAGTCCTATAGTTGTGTCTTTCACCTCTTTTACTGAAAATATTTAAATTCCTTACGTACATGATGTTTTCATAAATATATTGACAAGGTACTGTCATGATGTTAATGTCTTTAAACAGTTCCCTTAGAGAATCGCGCCTGCGTAGGCTGTATATTGCTCTGATAGCTCTTTTCTGCAGAATAAAAATAGACTCAATATCGGCAGCCCGTCCCCATAATAAAATACCGTAAGACATGATACTATGAAAATAGCTGAAATAGACTAGCCTCGCGGTATCTACATTAGTAAATTGACGGATTTTCCTTACAGCATAAGCTGCTGAACTTAGCCGTCCTGCAAGAGATGTCAAATGAGGACCCCATTGCAGCCTTGAGTCGAGCGTTATCCCCAGGAAAACAGTTTCATCGACAAATTCTAGTTTCTCGTTGTTCAATACTATGTCACAATCACTACTTTTAACATTCGGTAAAGCAAATCTTATGCATTTCGTTTTTTTTTAATGTTATTATAATGTCAGCCTTTCAGCGAGACAATAATAAAACTATTAAAGCTTTAATACCATCATTATGCATACACACTACACTAGTTGTAAATGTGAAACGTTGCAGATCGTCGCTGCTTGCATTTAATTTGCCTACTTAGATAATGATTATAACTTTCACGTTGGAGAACATTGAAGAGCAGCTGGTTTACGAACACAAAAAGGTGCTTGATATTTTTTTACAGTCAATTTATTAATAAAAATCAATGTAAGTGTAAGTGAAGTGTTTTTCTCTAAACATCATTTCGAAATTCGAGTGGTGTCTTGTGAATCCGCAATGATTTACTTCAAAAATAAAAAAATAAAACAACTGCTTCCAAAAAAACACTACAAAGTGAAAAATAACTATAATTTCACTTTGTAGTGTTTTTTGGAAGTCGGTGTTTTTTTTTTAAATAAGTTTTTATTTTTCTATATTTAGTTGCGGTACCTACCCCATAAACAATCGTATGTATACCACTACTTGCTGTGTATTTTTGTGCTACAACTAGCTTCCAGTCGCGAAAAATTAGCAACTGCTACTAACTTTGATAGAAAATGTGGGTGCACCCTTTTTTTTTTTGATGGTGGGAAATCATCACATACCTTTTTCCGCTCTGGGCAGAGCGGGAGGGCATGTCAGACTCTTACTGACTAAAACCCACCAGTGTTCCATCAGTTGCCTGTGCCAGGGCCACTGCCCCCGCCACTTTCACGCAACCCTGGCAGGCATCGGCCCTAGCGGACCCCGTCATTGATGCTGACATCTCTTTGAGGCGCGCGTGGAACACAACGCGCCGTCGACCCGGGCCTGGTCCTTTTCGAACGGCGAGCTGCCCATTGCTCGCCGTCCGCAAGTCCGCGCCTACGGTGGCCGGGAATCGGCCTGCGATTCCCGACGCCCAGGGCGTCTCCTGCGGTGGCTAGGGGCGTGAGGGAGGAGGTTGATATACTAAACAAGTGAACGCTTTCCTGCGTAACCCTTTCGAGTGTAGGTGCAGGCGTGATATTATGTTGTGTGATTGCGTAAACAATTCATATTTATGCTCCGAAACTCACCATCAGATCTATATGAAATTTAAATGGGACCATTTCGGAATAAACCTCTTTCAAACAATAACATTATTTTGCAATTCCGTCTATAATGACGGAGTTATGCCCGAACATACATCAAAAAATATAAACATCCGAATTGATAACCTCCTCCTTTTAAAAGTCGGTTAAAAAACAAATGAGTTCACTTTCGTATTGTGTGCGGTCACTTGAGTGAGGTTCCAAGTGAACTTCACAGAGTAGCATTTCTGATATGGCTCGAGAGGGCACTAACGACTAACACGTAGGTATCAGGGGGTTAATACTGAGATGCTAATAGCGATGTATGGAAAGAGAAGACGTCCATGCAGCCCCGACTTCAAATTATTTGACGAATAAGCCAGCAGTAGGTACAATTAGTTTTGGGCAAATAGAAAAAGGAATATGATCTTTTTTTCAATTTTCTTGATCGACAGTCAAGCTCCTTATTAAATTCTTTATTTTTTAATTTGCAGAATTAAGTGTTTTAAACAATTACTTATACGGCAAAGGTGCAATTATCATTTCTGTGTAGTTTTTATTTTACTACTTAATATTATAGTAATTAAATGGAATGTCGGTGTAAAATCATTAAGTTGACGACTACCACCAAGTTGATATAGTAGTAGGCATCATACAAGAATTTTTCAATCTAAATGGTTTAATTGGTTACGGCTATTCCGATAATTATAGAATAATTAGGAAAATAAAAGAAAATTGTAGAGTATAACTTAGTAAAAATTACCCTATTTCATTCGTGTTTGACTCTTGGCGTCCTGTTCGATAATTATATATTAAAATGAGCATAATTATTCTTATCTTTATTCAAAACCAATACAATAGAACCAGTCAAACCTAACCAGTATTCTCAACATCTGTACAAAAAACGCAGCGTTTCGTCCGCAAACCTGTAGTATCCATAAAATAAGCTTATCCATAGATAAGTTTCAAGTTATAGCTGTTTATAAGTATCCTAGATTAATGCATGCATGCGAGCATTGAGCTAAGGCATAGACTCGAGCCTGACCGCAGGCGCAGGCGCAGGCTGGCTACCGATCCCGACTCGATTGTAAATATTCTATCAACCTGCTATGGCTTTTGTTTTTCTCTTTGGTAAATGAAAAAAAAATGTGTGTTGTTGTTTATGATTTCGCGCACAGCCACAGAGAGCACAGCGCAAGCGTAAATTTATGGGTGGGGACTGGTGACAGGTTGTTTTTTCCGATTTTTCATAAGTTACTAACCGTTCTTGGTTATACCTACTTATGCCAATTTTTTTTTTTGTAGTAGTACAGGACCCATGCTTTCCAAAACTTTACAGATAAATTGTTTCTCTATTGCTTGCTAGACATTCTGAAAAACTATGATTGAAAGCCAAAATTATTAGTTTGTTTAGGCATTCTAAAACGTGATTACTTAGGTCCGTTATGAAAATGAAACCTGTCTACCAAAGTGAGTACCTACCATGTTTGGAAAGTACCAAATGTGCAGTACGAGAAAACATTTTACTGTGAATTGTAGTTTTTCTATAGAAGCATTTCAGTTTGATTACCGTTTCGTTTTATCTTGACTGTGTTTCTTGACTTGTGCCTACCCTCTTCGCTATCTTTTTGCTCATACACTCAAGCCCACAGTTAGCACAAATACTTACATAACTAAACCATGTATCAAACTGTGCAAAGACAGGTATAATTTGTTGCTCCTTCAATAATTCATGTGCAATGCGACTGCTGCCTGCGCGCGCGCAGTTTGTCGCGACATCTAACAAACGTATGTGGTTCACGCTCACAGCAAATATATTTGTTTTCTATATTACAATTTTTGAAACATCAATTTATATGACTGGTTCGTTGATAGTTAAAAGATTCTTCTACTAAGATGGCAATCTAAATTGAGTCGGCTCAGAATTTGGCTACGAGTTTGGCGCCATAATACCGCTCCCCTGGACACGATATTAAGTGCCCCATTGTTTATGGACAGCGCCACATTTACACTCTAGGGCAGATTCATCTGTGAATCTCCACCTGAGCTGTTGTCCTGGTCGGTTGCTTCGGCCAACCGGGTCTGGAGTCTGTTTAAAGACATCCAGGCTAGCCAAGGCAGGAATGGGGTTTAGTCTTTCCTTAGACCGTTCGCCAGTGTGAGGAAAAGATGCACAATATATGTATTTAAGTAAAATCATATTACTGTTACGAGTACACACATTAGTTAGTATTACGTTATGAGAACTCATTGCCGACATGCTATTTTACAGTTTGGCAAATACCTACGGAAAACTATCATTTGTGTAATATTTTATGTGAAACAATAAAGAAACCAACTTGTTAACAGTGGTTAAGTGTTTAAGGATTTCAGGGCGTTGCATCTTTTCTTGACAGCTAGCTGGAACTGGACCAAAAAATTCAGTAAAATATGAATTTTCGTATCGTAAGCCGTTATACTTAGAACAATATCTACTCTAACGTCTGTTTTATTAATAGAAGGAGACACCTAAACGAATGTCTAAATAAAAGCGCGCTGTTGTAGTTTCAACGATCGGTTAAGCGCCGAAAGTGGAAAATCCAACAGTGCAATCATATTTAGGCGTTCATTTAACGCGTAATGTTTCCTAGTTTTAGTAAAGACAGATTGTTGTTTGGTGCTCAAATGGAGGTGGTTCAACAGGGCCGTAAACCACCCCGGTTTCAGGAAACACAACTTGTTAGATACCTCATACAGTTTTATGAAACCAGATTTTAGTACCATTTTCATTCATGTCTTACGTACACGTGGCTAGTGTTTTATGTCTCTGGTGTTACGCGAAGGGTACCATCTGACCCTGCAATATTAAGGGTTTAATGTTGTTATAAGTCCTAATGGTCAGTGTACAGGTAGCTAGTGGTGATTGTCCATTTGCTTACTTTAACACCCCAGTTAGCTTATCAAAGCCTTCGGATGCAGGGATTAATATCAAATTATTAATTATCATCCTTTATATTAATATGAAGGAAGATTCAAAATCGTTGGTATACAGACACTGGTCGCAAGGACTATGTACTGCTGAGGTTCGATTTCCAGTGTTATTGTTGTGGTTTATGGAAAACGGCTCGCCCCTTATTAAATGGGACTTAAACGTGACTGGCAAATGTGGCTGTAGGTACCTACTATAGGTACTTCGCTGCCTAACCCTTCGGGGGCGTGATGTTATGTTATATTGATATGCTTTCCACCAATTTATTAATATTCTACGTCAAAACTGTAAGTGGCTGTATCTATTTGGGTATTGTTTCAATTATTAAGCCTATCGCTGACCATTTTTGCATAATGACGTCTCTGAAGTTGCGGAATACTTGGATCTTACTTTACTTGGATGATGAACCAGTTAAACGCCCACTTTTGGTCTCGAAGTTTGACCATGCTCGACGTACCATTGTGAAGCTACAATTTATACCTTAATAATATAGTTTACCCTATTGGTAAACGTTATTAAGGTATAAATTGTAGCATTCATAGAAGATCAAATTAAATAAAAATGTACCTATGTTTTTTTTTTGTATTTTCTTTAATTTCTACCGTGCAAAATGTTTACTATCTTCGGCTTTATAAATCAATGGTTAAAGTGCGATAAAGCCTTTAATAGGAGGTGCTAGCACTCATATCTTAACCTTTTTTACGATTTGGCATTGCCCTCAGTTTTAACGATCCGCGTAGGAAGATAGGCAATTGACACTTTTGATTTTCTTTTGCATTTTTACTAGGTATTGTGATCCTGGGTCCTAGGATCAGAAGAATGAGGAATTTCGTTCTTCTAACCTCACGTGATAGTTATTGTGTTGTTTGCAAATATCGGTCCTTGAAAAGAGCATTTCTATAAATGTCCCTGAAATCTCTTTTAAAAGTTAATTCTTTCTTCTTTCTTACGTTCGTTCGCATCACAATTCGTATCGCAATTCCATGATTATTCGTTTCGTTCTGTGTTTTAGAAGTTACCATTTTCTTGAGAAGGATATCAAGTTTCTCGACCTATCTACAGGCAAAAACAAAAAAAAACATGAAACAATGGTAAAATTATCTTTTTTATTTTACATCATATTACAACGAATTGCATTAGCAGCTATCAAGTACCAACCGAACACCACACGCATCTAATAATAAACATAAATATATTAAAACATGATAAAAAACCGTAAAAAAGATGGCGGCCATCGCCATCTTGAATCGAATGCGCGGGAATAAGCGATCGGGTGCGTTCAATAAATTGACATACGCCCTATAAGGTCCTATAGCGTCCCATTCGTCTTGTTGTAGGTCTTAGACCTTAGCTCCGAGTTAGATGGCGTGTTAAATTGGGCTTTTAAGACTGGATAACTAAAAAGTAAGCGACTAACATTTATGGGATATTATAATGGTTGGTTGGGTTCGAGTTAAATGTTTCTAATGCATGTTGAGATAGGATAGTATGCAGTATAGTTTGTTTTTTTTTGCTATTTTATGAGTACTTGATACTTCACAATATTTGAGCATTTAGTAGAAATCGGTTGAATAAATTAGACTGTCAAGACGTCTGGTTAGTTAAAAATTGGTTTGAATTTTGTTGCAATAGCTATCTAAAGTTCATCTGAAGCAATTGAAGGATAATCGTGGACACATAATTAATTACAAACCATATCAATTACTGGGAATGATGAACTGAGCCAATTACAGAGCCATTACAGATCCATAAAAGGACAAGATGGCCTTCTAATTTCAAATACAATTAGAACGTGAAAAAATCTCACCTAACTTGAGAAACTATCGTTCATACTGGCCAATCAAGAGCAATTGATAGAGAATGATATAAAAATGTTCATATACTGCACTAACAACTATGGGCCAGCGTCCTAACCATTTAGATGGCCCTAACGTCTTACAGACTCTTCACAAGAATGTCGTCGGAGTCTGCGGACGTTTTTACATACATTTATTGACCAGCGTAGCCCATCAACTCAAAAACCGTAACCACCACTAACCTGTCAAGCAATATCTTACTTAAACTCGACATAGGAAGATCGGGTTTACGGTAGGGTAGTTGGTTTTTATGGTGGTTGAAGATGTGGAGTGGTGGTTTGGTACTCAGAGGCCGCAAGTTCTTGTGTTAGCGACGCTGGCCATCAGGTAGTTTGTTGAACGTGATTATTGTCCGTCGTTTTGATTTGTAATGATTTTCGCATTGTTTTGAACTTGGAGAAGGGAGTGGAGGCATTTTTATGGTAATTAGTAATTAATGTTATTTGTTAGGATTTTTTTTGGACGAGACCTGAATAGTGGAAATAATATATAGATGGGTTTTTGATGACTACTAACTTACGTGATTTTTAGTGGATCGGAACATATCTGCGGACAATTAACAAATTCAAAGAAATAATAATTATAACTCAATTCTTTATTATTCCCTAACACATATTTTACAACAATAATTACAAGTTCACATAGTTAGTGTCGGGCCCAACAATTTTCTCTATAATATAAGAGGTGTATCTTAAACAAGTGAATCACAACTTCTATTTTTCAAAATATTACCTACGTTTCGAAATTGGCGAAGCCGTTGTCTTTAGGCGTCAATGAGATACAGGGATCAGAAACTATTACATAAATTTGCCTGATTTTCCAGTGAACATGGTGTAGCTCCGTTGTTGAATTATAGCTATGCCAATGATTCAGCAACAGAGCTTACCTTTGCAATGAATGTGAATACACATACTACCTACACATCGTACTCCAAAGTCTCCATGAGTGTAACAAATCGTCCCTAATTGGATAGATATTGATGTGTCTAGCAGCGAGACTATGTTTCTCTTTTTGCCCTCAGGGTAGAATTTGTGGGCAATATATTTTATGATCTGCATAATTATGAATTTGTCAACTGTTGTACCTTGAGGCTGTTTCTGTGCAATCGTTTGCTTAAAATTTCGTTTGAATAAGCTTTATTTAGACATAAGCTTCATTCATTGCTTGTCTTTATTGAGCAGATTTTTTGTTTAGGTTTTTTTTTATTGTATAGGCTCTGGTCCCAGCAGTGGGAACATTATAGGCTGATTATGAAGCTTCATTTGATGAATGAAGATGAATATATTTCTGTCTATCTACTTATCTTTCTAGTGTCTGTAATGTGTCCATTTCACATATTTCTTATAATTTTGTAAATTATGATGGTTTCGTAAGCTTATACTGATTAGTTCGCTGTTTAGGTTTGGGTACCTAACTTAATTCCTAATGATATTTGCGGATGTCGTAAATAATTTGAAAGCCAAAAAAGTAAAATGACTTTAAAAACCATTTTCAGAACAAAGTCCATAATATTTTCAGGTTGAATCTTGTACACCAGCCTTTGCTCGAACGAATACATTTTTTGGAATGAAGATCCTTATCGCAAGTTATGCTCCGCGTACAAGGCGAATGAGCGCTACACCGAAAAAGCGTAACATTTCGACCGTCATCGTCACGACAATTTTGTTATTTCTATCTTGGGAGTTATTTGACAAGAAGCAACGAAATGGCAAATTTTAGGATATCTAGTCTAAGAATATTTTACACCGACTTCAAAAAAGGAGGAGGTTCTCAATTCGACTGTATATTTTTTTTTCGTATGTTTGTTACGCGATCATTCCGCCAATTATGAATTGATTTTGATGATTCTTTTTTGTTTGGTAGGTCATACCTCAGAGGTGGTTCCATAAAAAAAACTTCGAAATCGGTCGAGCGATTTAAAAAAAATCAACAATAATTATATTTAAATTATTAAAAAACCCGCCCTCAAACGGACGTGGACGTGTAAGACGTTCGTTTTCGAATTGGTGTGGTGGGGTAGGTACCATAGCTAAAATTGAAAAATAAAAAAACTTTTTTAGAAAAATAAAACACTAAAAGTGAAAAATAACTTTAATTTCGGAAGTCGGTGTCTTTGCATCTGTTTTTTTTATTTTTTCCATCGACTTCTGAGTCTAAGTCGGTTGTTTTTTTTTCTAAAAAGTTTTTTTATTTTTTAAACTAACTTAGTTATCTGCCTTGTTTCTGTTACGTCAAACAGTACAGCTACAGCCTCTAGGCTGCTAAGGCACCGTAACATTGCAGTAACAATCTCAATGATTTTGATTAGAAATGGCTACAGTTACTGACCGGATCAATAATTTATTCACAGTTTTATAACTTCCTAACGGACTTTTACCTTTCTATGAGATATATTAAACAAACGATTGGAGGAATAAATCGGTATTATAATCAGTTTAGTTTACAGTCGTTGCGGGTAGTAAGAACCCCAAAAGTCTGATAACCAGAGTACCTATAACCAAGGGATATTCTTTAACCAGAACTGGGTTGTGGAAGTCAGATAGGCAGTCGCTACATATAACATACAGTATTTAGCTGCATCCGGTTAGACTGGAAGCCGACCCCGACATAGCTTGGAAAAGGGAAACACTTTAAAAAGAGTAACGATGGAGTTTCTTGGCCATTCTTCTCCATACGAAACTAACTTTTGGAAGGGGCGACTGGAATCAATTATATTTTAATGTAAATATTGACGTTCAACAGTGCCTTTAGTGTGCCTACTTGAAATAAATGCTTTGACTTTAAAAAGGGCTAGGAAGATTAATTGAATCAGTTTACAATAGTAGCTTGAATGAGGCTATAAAGTAAGTACATTGTTGAACAATAAATAAAGCCACTAACGCTAAAAAAGAAGTAGAAAGAAGATTCGTTGCGTTAATAGAATAGTAGTGGAATTAATTGGTCGTATTTATTACTATCTCTCAGAAGCCAGAGTACGTTATAGTGCCTACCTTCTTACACTTTTTTCTTCTACTTAAATTATTTTATTAGGGTTCTTCATGTTTCTATAAGTCTTGTATCTGTTATGTGAAGTAAACAATTCGTTTCAAGCGTTCGACTTCGGACACAAATCTTGCGAACTAAACTTAATAAAGTAGCTTTTTTACCACTTAATTGATTTGGGGACATGGATTCTGTGTGTCCCGTAGTTCCTTGCTTGAACTTATTTACTACGTTTCTAAGATATAAGATTCCACAATTACAAACTTCTTACCGCAAAACCGTGTAAAATCTAAATAAACAGCTAATCTATGGCTGCCATATACTCCTCGATACAGCTTACCTTATGAACAATCTGATCAGTCGGCAGTAGAGACAGGTTCTGATGTCCTTGGGGAGAAATGTGGCCACGACTCACGAGCGGGCGAAAGTGCGCGCTGACCGTGCGCCGTGCTGATCGTGCGCACCCACGATTAATGTATAATAACTGATGCGACTTGATTGGACATTAGAATTTTTACGATCGACAATTTTGACTTTTGAGATTTGTTGTCTGGAGAAATATTTTGATCGGTGAAGTACAGTCAGGGGAGTTAATTGATTCCATATAATTGTCAATGAATGAGAGTTGTGATTTGATACGCGGACAATTTAACTTGGTAGTAATTAGCTTAACAATTATTTTCCCTGACTTTACCTACCATACGAGTTGAGTCGTTACGGGTCTAGCAATATTCTTTAGGGTCATTGAGTATAACAGCAACTTGGCCACAGTCTCAAAACTATAGGTACACCTAGGTACGCGAAAATATTTGGGTCGCTCGAAAAAATGGTTTCACTGACTGAATATAATTAATTCAGTTCATAGAAAAGGCCCTTTTTTTGCTGAGAACCAAATGATAAATAAGTATGTTTGTACAAACAGTTTTACACGTCAATAATATTCTTTAAACTTGTCTTCACTATTCTGAGAAGACAAGCCGAAACAAACTCTTTCAAAGTCCAAACATACTCGTAATGTTGGTCAGATCATGTAAAGACCACGTAGGTAAGTAGATTGGTGTCTGGAATGGTATTTTGCGGAAACAACCACAACCACCACATGTAATAAATAACTTTGTTTTGATTTTTCCAATATGTGACCAATGTCTGTGAGTGCGGGGACTTTAATATTGTGCAAAAGTTTTGTATAGCAGTCAGGTGCATTCTTACGTTTAAGGAATGCTATAGAATGGCCCCCGAGTGTTGCTAGGCACGTCTTTGTTCCTGCCTAGGTGTTATTGTGATTTTTGAACAACAGCTATAACTGCCACTGAACAACGGTACCTACATGCCTCTCCAATACCGCAAGATTCTTTTACTCGAAAGGCGGAAGAAATTTTAAGTTTGTCAAATGAAATAATATGTATTATGTGTAATAGTTTTGAAAGCATTAACGAGTGATTGAAAGTTGTAAGAATTTTGGTTTCCAAAGAAAGACCTGGAACATTTTCATTGAAGTTATTTTAACTTTTTCTCCGAGACACACAAAGCCCGATCGGCGGCGGCGAAATACAACGATTAGAAACCGGTTAGGGAACTGCATGAGCGGCGCATTGCACTCGCTAACTCCTAAACTCGACTCCAGAATGCGTTCCCGACTCAACCCTTACCACAAACCCTGACAAACATAACCTAAACGCGCACGTTTACCACAACTTCACTTAAAGACTTCAGAATTCTATTCAAGTCTGCAAGTCAGCGAAACGTGGTTCCCTAAGGTTTTGCGATAGTTTCTAATATAGTTCGCAGTAGCTGACGCGTGGTTTTGTTGGAATGTTGGTTGCAGACTAAGGCGTTAGCGATAAAATAAGTGGGATTCATTGACATCGGTCATGAGGTTCAGATATGCTGCTTAGACTGGATTAGGTGAAGCTAGATGCCTTTTTAAAAGTCTAGGTTTTACACTGAAAACATGGACGTGGCGCTTTTTAGAGATGTGGCTAGTATGGTAATAAACATGTATGAATACAACTATATTTATTCGACTTTGTTGTTAATCGAATGCTGAGAGACAATAGAAGGTGTTAATAATTCGTGTAGTCTTGGGTTTGACGTGTTAGTTTGACGAAATTAAGCGTTCTCTAGACCTATTTTGTAGGCGGCTTTCATTTTAAGGAGTTTCTTCTTGGAAAAAGTTCATTAGACAAACGCGATGTTTGTGTTATGTGCACGAAATTCAGTTCTTGATTTTTTTCTTAAAAGCACTGTGAGCCGATTGGTGATTATAATTTTTAATACATGGCTTTGTTACGTGTGTCGAGCAGACCATGAAATACTTTCTGATATTTTATTAAATAAATAATTATCTCAAAGCCACAAGCGAGAATTTAAACATAATACTTATCAATATTTAATAGGTCTGAATCTCTGATATAATAAACAACTTTTGAATATATTACGTGATGTTAACATACAAGAAATACGCAATTATAAGTGTTGAGGACTCCTACGTTGAGGTTTAATTATCTAGATATCTTGTTTAGGTAGATATAGATACACTAACGAGCAATATAAAAAAAAGGCTACATGCAAAGTGCCTAAAGAAATCTAAATAACTCCTAAACCACATAAGTTAGTTTCATAAACTTACAATAGGTACTTGAAAAGAGAAAAAAACTTTTTGTCACGTTTCATAATTTTGAATCAAATTTGATTACTTTTATTAACACGTCGATTTAATTATTGTTTTTAACTCTGCGTATCGATTTTTAAACTAAAAATGCTTACGCTGCCGTAAGCATTTTCATCATGCCTCTCACTTGCGAGGAATGTACCAGGATCATCACTATGGAGCAATTGGGGAGATCCCAGAGACAAACGGCCAGAACAATTATTATCTAGCTTAACTGTAGAAAATTAAACTTTTATTTTATTTTACTTTGTTTAAAAATTACCAAAAAAAAATAATTATAAAAATGTTGTACCTATTTAATGGTGCCTAAGGTACAGGCGCCTAGTTTGGGACCAACGAATAAAATGATTTATTAGATTTACTTTTAAAAAAAGAACAATGGGTGAGAGACATTCTACTGTCCAACAAGTGCTTCGGAGGTTTAGGGAGACTGGACTTAACCTAAGAAGACCAAGCAATGGCAAGCCAAGGTGCACAACGGCCCGAGAAGATCGATTCATTGTCTCAACGATGTTAAGAAATAGACATCAGACGGGAGTTGCGATCCAGCAACAACTTTTGCAGATCCGTCAGTGAGTGATCAGTCAGGAGACGTCTTGCAGAAGTCAATGCCTTACCTGCCAGAAAATGGCCCAAAAGCCGAACGGTGTCATAAAGTTGGAAGATTAAGATATACCCGTGAGCACATCGAATGGAGTGAGGACGAATGGGGTGGAGTAATTTTTTCTCTGATTAATCGAGATTCGCGTTGTATAATCATGACGGGAAACGTCGAGTGTACAGACGGCCAGGAGAACGTTTTACACAAGCATGTTTCGAAAAAAAAGTCCCGTACGGCTTCTGTACACGTGTGGGCCGTTATTTCAGCAGAAGGTCGTACGGTGCTAGTTCCGATAGAAAATGGCAATCTGACCGCTGTAAGATACGTAAACGAGATTCTCAATGAAAATAACAAGATTCCGTATTTGGTCAATATGGGCGAAAATGCACTTATTGAAGAATGGGAGAATATTCCTCAGCATATGCTGACGAATCTGGTACGCATGCCAAATCGTGTAGAAGCCGTATTGAGAGCACGCAGAGGCAATCCAAAATAATGAATGATTAAAAAAAAATATTTCAGTTTCGTAAACCCACTTTAAGAGTTAACTGTTTTTATCCAAATGGTCCTGTTTTGTTTTTTCCTTCTTTGAAACATATTTTTTTTTTGATTTTGTCGTTGTTTTTTTAATGCGTGCGAATGTTGCTTTTCACTTCAAGAAGCTATCTTGCGTGGTTTCGGAAATAGCTCATGATAAGTTAGTGGCTTTTTTATATTGCTCGTCAGTGTAGTTGTATCTATTCTTGTGTAATTACAGTCCGATAAATGCGGTGTAGAGGGCTATGTTTTAGTTTCGACATGAAATGGAAGATTATTATTAATAAATTGCATTAGCACTTTTTGTGGAACTAAGTATAGGGTGCTATTCCTAAAACGACAATTTTGCCCTTCTACCATAAAGTGTCGTAATTTTCCGTTACAATTCAAAAAGTTCATTTTAATAGCCTAAGTGGTAAGGTGAAAAAGAAAGTTCACGCGACTGACATTTAGAAAATAATATCCTCAATGTTTAATTAGCTGGAGTGACCTTTGCCAGCGAGGGGTGGTCCGATGCAAAAACTGACCAAATAGCTGACACGCTGGCTTTTAAATACCTGGTAATTAATGTAGTATAGAGAGGTTTCAGAAGTACCATATCGTATGGAATATGCTACGTTTTCATGATATTGTGAATATCTATGGGTGATCATATGCTTACAACTCGCACAGAGATTCTGATCCGGAGACAGGTGGGATGATTCTTAATGGAGGATCACCTAATTTATTTATTGCCGTTGACGGCAAGACATAGCGTTCATTTTTGTTAATATTGACATCTGTACCTTTTGTTTATAAGTTTCTACAAATAAAAATAGGTATTTCAATTTGAATTTATTTATTATTAAGGCACATCAACAACACAAACATTTATAAATAACAGAGAACAGAGACATGGACTAGTGTTTACGTCAATTATAGACGTGCACAGCATTTACAACAAAATAAAAGAAAAAACACAGTATTCAAGTTATAAAAAAACAAAAACAGCATAAGAACAAAAGCTTTAGCTAAAATCTCGGTAGTTGAGAGAATCGACTAATTATATTATTTTCGATTGTTATCTTCAGTCTGTCCCTCATTTATAAACTAAGATCTAAAACGCGTGGCATGATCGTGGAAGATATCCAAATCATAAAGATTGCAAAAATCGTTGAACGTGGACGTTAGCCTAGCCATCGAAGCATTCACGCCTAAGTTGGTTTTATGACGAGGGACATTGAAAAAGTACGTGCATTTTCTCCGAGCATTAAGTTTAGGCACGTTTATTTCAATGCGCTCGAGCAGTCCGTCAGATTTAAAAGAACCGTCAACAATACTTCGCATGCATAGTAAGTGTTCCACCTAATGATGTGTGCAAGACCTACCATCTCAATTATCACCATCATAATCTGCCCAGCCCTTTCCCAACCATTTCGGGGTCGGCTTCTAGTCTGAATGGATGCACATACCATCTAATTATGGTTGTAATAACCGATCGCAGATTAAAACACAGAAAAAGAAAAACATCTTTATGTGTGAACTTTACATTCATTAAATAGATCTACGAAAGACAGGTAGGTACTTAGCTTATAGCTCACGAAATCCACGAGTACAGAGATTTGCGATTTGACCTTAAAAGTTAATCTCTTATTAGGAACGTAAATACTGTCAGACAGAGCAGGATGAGGAAAATAGTTTCGAGTAAAATGATAAATGATTGATAAATCTTTCTTTCTTTCTTTTCTTTTTTATTAAAAACGATGCCCCACACTGGGAATTTTTCCTGTATTGTGGGTGGGTGTAATGATTTTATTTCTGTTAGTATGTTTGAACAAACACTTTTACACGTCAATCATATTTTATAGATGAGGCCGGCGTTTCCTGTATGACTAATCTGAGACGAAAGGTTTTATTTAACAAACTCAGAGGTCACAGTCTCTTTTAAAGTCCAGACAAAATCATGGTCAGATCATGTGAAGACTATATAGATCGGTGTCTGAATAGGTCTTTTGAGGAAAGAACCACACAGATTGAGTGGACCGGTCCACTGTCCAGTCAGTGCACGCAATTGTCAGCAGTCGTGCAGCTCAACTCGAAACTTAACGAGCTCAACGATTCAACGAACAATACCAAAGAAAAAACATTTGAGTAGGCCGCATAAATTACCCAAACTGCCAGATCATGATTAAACTAACTGAGAAAAATACAAAAAAAAGCAATGACCGACATAGTTCTCACATGTCGATCGAAACTGCAGATTATTGTAGATATTATTATATGGGGTCAGTTCTTTTTCAAGCTCTATCTTGAGTAAACCTTTTGAATTATGAATTGACTGTACCTTAACTGAAAAAACCAAATACCGTATTAAATTGTTTAATTTCTATAAACCACGATATTTTTAAAAACTTACTGGTAGGTACTAATAATTAAATTGAACCTGACCCTTCAAATTGATTAAACTAATTAATTACCGAGCTGAAGTTATTGCCGCCATAATTATGAGCTTTAAATGCCATTGGGGGCCCTAGTAAGTACTAGCATTCCATCTTGTTCTTGTAGGTGTCCATGAGAAAAACCGATCTAGGTAGGTACGTTTTTAGATAGATAGATATTAAGTCAGATGCAGAAACATCAGCCGCCAACTAGGTAAAATGCCGTAGTAAAACCAGGATTGGCTTTTTTACCTACAAAAAAGCATTTACTCCGAGTATCCTCAAGCACGGGCATGGCACAAAAGGTAGGAGGCCAAGGAGGAACAAGGCTGCCAATGATGATGACGTTGATGAACTTCAAGAACTGGCAATTTATATAGAACCTAGTTAAATTTGAATTTAGGATTTGATGATGATTTTTGATGATCCTGATCAGACTTTAATAAAGACTTACAGATTTCACGAACTTTATTATACCTACGGTTAAAAGAATTAAAATTGTTTCTTGCAAAAATAGAGTTTATATTTGAATATCCAACATTTGATCATAAACTCAATTTTTGTCAACCGATTTTGATATAGGTTACTTGACGGAGATGACTCGTGATTACAAAGAAACAGATTAAAAGGAAACAAAAAAGCAATCTCGATATAATGTTACTTAGGCCCACTTGCTCCTAAAATCACTAAATTAACTGCATTTAGCGCTAAAGTATGTACTTTAAAACATCCTTCTATTTCCTGTCATTCGTGTGAAGATGACTGACAGACATTGACAGAATGATGTTTTAAAGCTATCAAATACTATAACTACACAATATACAGGGTGGCAGAGACATTTTGACCGCGTGGGTATAGCACTTTTTTATGAAACAGCAGATTACTTTTTGAAATCCGACGACAAATTCCTACTGTCGTGTGTGTATAGACTCCTGTGCTGAGCTCAGTTACAGTTTGCGCGTTGATGTCCCTGCCATCGTGTACATATACATGTAAATATATTTATGAGAGGAAAAACAAAAATAAACTGTTGTTTGATACTAAGTCCCACTTGCACCATATATACATAAATATTGTATAGGTATAGTATGATTATCTCACGAAGCGACACGCACTTTACTTGTGGCTACCAAGTGTACAAACACGCTGTGAATGTGTGTGTAAGCACAGGAGCTTTCAATACCATCCGAGACAATGGCGAAGTCGGAAGTTTGTGTGTGTGCGTGTGTGTGTATCATGTGCTGACGCTACTCGTCTTCAAGCATACATTCACAGCATGTTTGTACACTTGGTTACCACAAGGAAAGCGCGCGTCGCATCGTGAGATAAAAAATACTGTAGGTACTTTTTATCCACTTAAACTTCAAAGCCCAAGCTAACATCACTTGTTAAACCACTTGACAAGTCAACGTGCAGATATAAGTACCAACATGTCCACATGCAAATCCACAAGCTATATCATAATAATTATGCATCCCTCGAAACTACTGTCATTATAATAATTTGAGTAATCTATCAGGGATGACTGTTTAATCGGCCAATTAGGGCTGCTGTGTGCCTTTAGGTTGTCATGTGATCTGAATAGCATAGGACATCTGAAAACGATCCTTGGATACCATCTGAAGTGGCACTTAGGTCCAGCGTAAAAAAGAAAGTGACATTTATCTTAATCAGGATTTGTTGGTGTTAAATGATCACGTTGTTTGATGACTATCCTATAAAATTTTAATAGATTGTTGCTTGATGTGTATCGAACAATATTTTTCACCACTGTCACCAACTGACAGTTTTTGATTTGTTTGTTTCTGTTTGCACACACATTTTCTCTTTGTGGTGTGATATCTCCTAAACCTATTGTAGCTATACCATCGGTAATGCCTGAGTCACTACACTGGTCCTCCCCAGTCCCCTGGCTTTTCAAAATCTTCGGTTTTGCCACAAACTTTGTCACTTGTGGATGCTTTTGAATTAAACCTTTGTTTAGTATTGTATACCAACCTTTAGCTAAATTAATTTGTCCTTTTCTTTATTCAACTGTTAATTACTCTCTTGTTCTATAGATCAAAACTGTGTAATTTTTTATTTTCAATACTAACCTAACTTAACTTTAGGCCACATTGCATTATTAAAGAACATCAGTAAAGTTACAAAGGGTAAATACCTAGCTAAACAAACAATAACACACACATCTTAAAAAAGAACAAAGAATTCTGCATCTTTTTGTCTCCAGAGAACCGCCATTAGATGCGTTATGTAAAAGACGTTGTTTTTCTCAATATGTGTCCAGTCATTTAAAGGCCCAGCCCTGTACAAGAGAAATAAGATATAAAACACAGGGTTGAACAAACGGCGGTCGATCTCCTTATTTGTAAACATCGGTAGCACCCGATATTTAAAGCTTGGGGTACAGCGTGAGTGCTGAGCGATGGATTGATAATGAGCTGATTTTGGTTCACGATACAAAACGAACTGATAGCTAGATTGTTCCTTTTATCTTTATAATTCTTAACTTTGCATAGGTATCTTAATTTCAGCCGAAACACGTCCACTGCTGGACATATGCCTCCCCAAAGCGTCACGTCACGTCACGTCACGGCACGTCGTTGCGTCGACCCGTCCTGTACTTCTCATATCCAGCAGATCACGACGACGTATTAATATAATTATTATTTCTTAATATTAATCTTCCTTTTTTTTAACGTTAATCGTATCATCTTTAGTTTTTGTACTTGAGAAAAACTTAGAAGTTGAAGGAATTTAACAAAAATAGATATCTGAATGAGCTCGTGACTAGCTCTTGCGGACAAACACCTCCGGTAAAATTCGAAAAAGCCGGGAATTGAATTTAATAATCCCAAATTAATATCTATTACTTTTCTACCTAATTTAAATCGTGAAACTTAGGTATTTCCATTGTTTTAGCAAGGAACACCACAGCTCTATCGATATCAAT
Organism: Brachylomia viminalis; assembly: GCA_937001585.2. Lineage (NCBI taxonomy): Eukaryota > Metazoa > Arthropoda > Insecta > Lepidoptera > Noctuidae > Brachylomia > Brachylomia viminalis. The sequence continues at coordinate 23,952,798 of OW443310.2, read as the reverse complement.
ATCATTTTCTAGACGATATACCAACTTTAACTGCCATATCTCATAAACTAGTAATGCAATAAAATAAAATATAGTTTTCTTTCGGTCATAAGACATAGCTTGTATTGTGGGACAGTTCCTTCGGCCAGCATTCGTGGACATCTTTTTGCTAGCAAGCCTAGTCGCAGGCTGATTGGAGATCCGTAAGCGATTATTTTTCTAGTTGGCAACATTGTATTTTATTACTTAATGTTGGTTTCAGCGGGCATTTATTGTACTACGGTTGATTTAATAAGTTAATCGTTTATACTTAATATTTGTTTTAAAATATTTGCATTAAATAAAGACATCTTCATAAACAATACACTGACCAACTAACTGGCCAATTCTTTTAGGAGATTACGTTTGAAAAAGAAAAGAGTTTATGGTCTCCGCCGGTGGGTGACCAAAGACAAAAATAATAAAGACCACTAATAACAACATAACTGCAACCCTAATTAATATGAATTAGGTAGACACCCCGTCCGGGTATATATTATGTTCTGTGGTAGATACTTACCTAATTACTTTGTGGTTATTGAGCATGTTTAGCACTAACCTTTTAAGAGCCGATGAATCGGATAATCGGCTGTTCATTCCAATCTTACCTAGGTACCTACCTACTTGAGTGCACATGTAGATATTTATTTTACGTAGGCATCTCAGTGTACCTCTTCATCCAGTTCCTTTCTAGTGTGGTTCTGGTTAAGATCTACCTACTACCTAATCTATTCTTACGGAACCCTCCCATCGATCTAGCATCATTCTATTGAATTTATTTTTCTATATGTGTTATAACCGGTCGTAAGCAATCGTGTGAAAATAATACAGGCTTCGTACGAGTGGCCGTGACAAACGCCTTCCACGGCGTTCGGAGCGTAGGTTATGTGCCCCGAGCCTCCGAGTGTGTTCCTAACTGGTCAACCACCCAAGAATGATACCCCATATTTTTCAATTAAAGGTGCGAAAGTAATGCATGGCCATTGAACACTTGAATTGGTCTCTTTTTTTAAGGAATGTAGCTAGTTATCGTCTGGATATCGAAGAATTTTAATCGAGTTGGTGAACTGGACGCAAAAATGGATTGATTGTTTTTCAAATCGCGGATCGGTCAAGCAGGCTGACGATAAAGAAAGATACGGTAATTATAGGCTTTAGTGGCAACTCAAATAATAACTAGTTACAAGAAAAAACAAAAGAGCAATAAGGACAGAAATCTTGACAAAACACTGATGACAGACCGAGAAAGAATAGGTACTCTCATGTGCATCTAATCTGAAAAGTGTAATTGAGAAATGAATCGATATATCTGTCATACCTATCATTCATCTCATTCCTATTAATTAGTATCAACATTGTGTAGTATTATCGGTACCATTAAATTACCGAGACCAATTACTTTACCGTATCAACTTGTATAACTTAAAACATCTCTCTTTTCTTGAGCAGCTTTTATTTGTTTTATATCTAGGATGCAGGTTTTTGTCGGCGAATGGTAGGTACCTCTAGGTAGTTAAGTTGCTAATTGGTTCAAGTAGGTATGTACCTACATTTTGTAATTAAAAGACAAATATATGCATTGTCGGTTTACAATTAATTATTGCATGATATAGATAGAGTATCTCAACAGCGGTAACTAAAGAGCTCTTAATTAAGTTAAGAAGGACCACCAATATTAATGTTTTTTTTCATTCTGTACGAACTCATTTTAAATCGGCCTAGCCTGTTCCCAGCTTTGTTGGGGTCGGCTTCCAGTCTAACTGGATGCAGCTGAATACCAGTATTTTACATGGAGCGACTGCCTATCTGAACTAATCCAGATACTGGGTAACGCGATATCCATTGGTAAGTCTGGTTGTCAGACTTTTGAGCTTCTGACAACCCGTTACGACTGTCGTAGACCTAAAAGACATCTCATTTATTCGTTAATAAATAGGGAACTTTGCCACGTAGGTAATCACCATTTCGATCGTACCTAGTCTTCTTAGCAATGTATCTAAAGGGGTCCCTAAAATATTTTAAATGTTGAACTTTCAATGAATGAATAAATTAAATTAAAAATTAAATAATCATTCATTTCAGGAAATTATTCCCCTAATAGGCGCTACAAATTACATAGACAAATACATAAGGATACATTAATACGCATTTTCAATAATATTTTATATCAACAAACGTTTTTTAACTCTGATAAAATGGCCAGGAAGGTACAAATAGATACATCTAGATTCTAGAGCAACACAAAGTCACAACAGATTGCAGCCTCAACAACATTCAGCGAGTTTTATCAGAGTGAGAAATTAATTAGATATCACTTGCGTATCGTTCTCGCAAGTTTAGATATACACATTGGCTGTTCTAAGTAATTGAATTACGTGCATTGCCTGTACACTGTCTACGCTAATGGAACTTTTAGCGCATATGTCGAGCGATGGATAAAAGTCCTATGTTTTATCGATAAAGACCTCAGAAACTGTTCTGTGTTGTGTTCTAAACATGGTCTCTTTGAAGTGATACCGGGCAGGAATTGATGAGGTCCTTTTTATTTTTCTTCGTCTTAGCGTGTCGATATATTTAAATGAGGGTTTTCATGAAAATTCACGCCACCAGTTGGCACCACTTTGACAAGAGGTCTTCCATTTCGTCAACGAATATCAAATAAATTATGACGTTCATCATTCGTTTCATTCATTCGTTCATCATTCAGTCACGACTGTAGAAAATAGGCGCTTTGACACTTTTGACAGGTGCCTGGACTTGATGTCTCAGTGCTGCAACCTAGTGAACGTCATATCAGAAAACCGTCATTGGGTCGGCCCAGAATGAGGAATGTTCATAGGTATGTAAAATCACTTGAAACTTCGTTACAGACTTACAGTAAAGCTTTTTATATATACCTACAAATACACAGTTTTTGTTTTATTTAAAAATGCCAAGTAGTTTTGATTTTACAAGCATTCAAATTTCGCGTAAAATTGTTGCCCCGCTAAAAAAAAAAAACTAATGTAATGTGTTGTTGTTCTTGGTACTACTTGTACATTTTGGCACAACACAGAATTTCCGAGAACTAGGATTGTACATATCCAATGATTTTAAGGGAAACGTAAGGCAGCGGTACGGAGGAGCGCGAACGGACTGAGCGATTGTTGGAAAATAACGTGATGAGGCGCGAGCGCGAGCCAACGGTCGCGAGCTCACTTTAAATTCTATAAACTTGGGAATTAATTAACGTAATAATCAAATCAAAATAATTCTTTCACATGTATTTTATAATTTTGACTTCATTATTAGTGAATATTCTCCATTCGCCAATGAGTTTGGCGCCTTCAGTATTGTCCATCCCATCAGCTTTTCAATTTTATCTATAGGTATTTCACACTTAGATACCTATATAGGTATCCTATTACCTACTGTTTTAGCAAGACTATGATAAATATAGGCCTAGGCCCTTAGTACAGAACCAAAGACCAAATACACCTCAACCCATGCAATATATAAATTCTATTATCATTCGCCTGCCGATAAACCAATTTATTTGTGGTCAGCGCAACATACCTTTTTCTTCCAAATTTCTTTATTAGTCGTTATCCGGGAGTCACCCCTTTTCTATAACCATATCAAGCCATATAAAGTTATATAAAGCACTAGGAAGTGGTAAAGGGCGGGCGTTTTGGGAAACTGTCATAAGTAATGTTGACGTTCAAAAAGTGCTGATTCTCAGCCTAGTTTGAATAAATGACTTTTGATTTTATAAATTCAAGGTTTACCTGAAACAATTTTCAGAAAAATAATCATGAGGTTAAAAATAAAATTTCAATAAATATTTATATCGTTTATTACATCAAATGCATTGCATCGTTACTTGGGAACAATAAATAAATCGGTGTGTTATTATCTTGTATAACGATAAACTACATATGTTTGCAACCATTTTATACACATAAACTGTTGTTGGATTGATACACATGGGGACGTTGATCGCTTATGTGTCGGGAATTGAACTGCTTGTTATTTTGACACAAGAGTTTGTGAATTTACCAATGACTAAAGAATAATTTAGTCATTGGAATTTACAAACGACCAAAACGTCATAGGTTCTAAGGCCATCATTAGCGAAAAGGTCTTGATAATTAAAAAAAAATAACATAAAATATACGGAAATTCTTTTGAAATCTTTGGAGGCCTAATGTGAATTTTTCAGATATAATGATAGGTTAATGTTGGGCAAATTGCCAGTAATAACAATTAACAATACGGACGTCGCCATGTGTATTAATTTAACAGCTAAGAGACTCTATTCAACATTTCAGAACTATAGTCTGTTCAATACATGAAGAAATTTATATCAAGCTGAAAGTGAACGATACTCGTAAACAAATTCAAGAAACAACATAAAATAATATATGAAAACTCTCGTCTTTGGTTCCTTTATAAGCTTTGGGATACCAGCGGAGAAAAATAACACAAAATTGTACTACTACAGGCGAGGAAATAGAAACAGATAATTATCAATACATCTTGCGTCAGTTTGCCTTAGTTTATTGCGTTGCAAAAACAACCTTAATTGATATTTACATAAAAAATTCAAATCACTGGTGCATTACATAATTATTATTTATGTACTCGCAAATAATCATTACAGTTCAACCGATCACAATACCGAAAAACGTACACTTTTTTTTCAAAATAGCACCAATATTTTAATATCAGCACATCGCGTGTACAAAAAAACGATTGCTGGCAACATTGTTGAACAAATTAATAGCTAGCAACACCAAACTTCATGCAAATTCGCGCGATAATATCATTACAACCCTTACTGGAGTATTTCTTAAGTATTTTAGTCATTTAGGTGTAAAAAAAACGAAGAGAAAATATGCACTGAATAACAGTATAGGTACGTATTAGTGTTATCTTTGATTGCAGATGCCTAAAGTATTAAGATATGGTAAGTTAGACACTGAAGGATTACATAATTCGCACCTTATATCCAATCATACATCTTACAGTAGAAAATATACATTTTATTCTTGTATAAATAGATATGTATTTAAAGTAAAATTAATTAAACTATGGTAACACTTTGTCTACGGAATCATAGATAATAGAAGCCAGAAAAACTGATATTCTCTGTGGATTCGTTTTTCTGTCTAAGGGGGATGCGCTAAGGTAGCCCGCGAAATTCAAATTTACTTTTGTTTTTTTTTTTGCAATTTGCAGGTCAGTTTTAACTTAGCTTAGAGGATTGTATTGCTTATTTTAATGATTATAATTCTATTAATACTTGTTACGGCCGAGAATCATATTTTGATCAACACACAACCTAAAACTGACCTGCAAATTTAAAAAAAAACGTAAGAAAATTTGAATGTCGCGGGCTGGCTTGACGCTTCCCCCTTAGGAAGTTTTTTTTTAACATGAAGCATAGGTGTTTATTTCTGATTACTCCTATTCATGAAATAGGAATAAGATATAGATTTATTAAGTGTTCGAGTATCTTTTGATATGGTATAAATATTTTCTAGGAAGAGTTTTACCTAGACGCGATATGATACTTTTTGATAAAGAATCATTACCAGTTTAAAGACTTATCTACTATCAACCGCAAGTTCAAAACTATGCATCAGGTTAAAAATAAGCGACAGTTAAATATAAAATTACTTCACAAAAATTATATTAACAACAAATATGAACATTAACATTTTATTTTACAATCTACAAATTAATAGCTCCTATATGACATAACTTTCAAGTATCCCTTTTCCTATATTTGCGAAGAAGTTGTCCATCACAGTAACCGTCTAGATCCAGTGTAGGATGAGTCATTGTATACAGGAGCCATAAAACACAAATGTTGCCAACTACGAAAAAACTTTCGAATTATTTAAAAAACGTACCTAAATTTATTTGGTCTCATTTTAGTAACGGTTATTTATTTATCAACAGAAATCGATTAACAAATTAAATCTATACATAATGGATTTACAGTTTATTATATCCGCATTTATTAGCTGCTCCTTTTATTACTTATCGGAACTGTTCAATATTGAACGTCATATATTCGCTAGTTTCAGATTTAACCTCCAATTATTTTCAACTCACTAATATAGAGAGAAATCTTGTCATTTTGTCTGTCATGTTTTAAAAATCGATTTTAAATTGATCTTAGGTATATCACTGGACGACGCATGCGTCAGCAGATTGTACGTCATGATTTGCGCAATACAAATATTAGTATCATTCCTATCTAATTCCACACATCCATCTACATTACCACATTGTACTCAAGAGTACTCTTTCTGAATCATTCTCATATTATTATTATTATGTTCATAATTTTATATTTAAAACAAATTATGTTCGGCTCAAAAGACAGACATTGGTCCTTTCTCACCTACGGAGAGAATACCCTGAGGCTTCTCAATAAGGTAGCCAGAACATTAGCTAGACATTCAGCTCTTAGTGCCAGTTGACCTTCCAAGGTCGAGTTATTCTCCTGACCTTGACCTTGAGACATCTTGGTGTTGTACTCGTGGATGATTTGTGCCATTTCAGCGCCAGCCAGTTCTTTAAAGGCCGCTGTCACGTCGTGAACTCGAAGGACCAGGTTTCTGGTTTGGAGTGGCGCTGATGTATGTCTGCCGAGGGCCTGGGAGTAAGAAAATGAATAGTTATAATATCACGCTTGAATTTGTAATCTTCTCAACTTGGAATTGATACTCTGTAAGTGATAAATGTGTTACATGTTTTTACGGGGCCGTATCTCAAAAGGAAAAAACGGAACCCTTCTAGGATCACTTCGTTGTACGCCCGTCCGTCTGCTAGTCTGTCAAGACCCATTTTCTCAGGATCGCGTAGACGTATCAAGTAGAAATTAATATCAAACACGTAGGTACGTCTACGGTCCCTTGGAGCTCTTAAAAAAATCAAGCTTCTACGTCAACGCAATAATAAAATACGGCCATTTATGCGACATATTTTGGTACTCGCAAATAAATCAAAACCTATAGGGTACTTCCCGTTGACCTGAAATATGTCGCCCCAATCTAACAGTCTACGCGCCACAGGAACCGATCACCGCCATTACCGCTACAGATAATGTAGATACAGCGGTTGGGCGAGTCTATTATGCACATTATTTAATCATTCTGGACTTGGCCATATACTCGTATACAGAAATCAATAATTTATTGTTTTAAATTCAGGAGAAATTCCTAGTGTGGGGCAAAGTTTTAATACTTAATGTTACACAGTATTGTTACTCTACCAAGTTGCGAAATTAAATAATTTTGTTCGTCAACGGCAACTAAAATCTATGTAGCGAGAACTCTTCGGTCGAGCTGTCATTAAAGAAAAAAGTTTTGTTTTTAACCGACTTCAAAAAAGGAGGAGGTTTCTTAATTCGGCCGTATAATATATATTATTTTTTATGTGTTTTCGCGGATAACTTCGTCGTTTATGAACCGATTTTGATGATTATTTTTTTGTTGGTAAAAGTTTCCATACGATTTTCTCAGTTGAGGTTCCAAATTTAAATCACACTAATGACCAGCGGGTCATAATGAATTTCAGCCGGGCTTTAGGTAAGGTTTGCATGACATATAATTTGACATTAGCGAGCAGGTGGTAGTTTATGAAACTGTTCTACATAATGAGGGGTATCAAAACACGAGTGTGTGTTACTGAATCGTAGGCGAAGTTTTTAATAGTATCACATGAGTGTTTTAATACCTAGTTATGTGCAGTTAGCTACAGGAAAACGGTCTTGGGAGACTGTCCTTAACTTTTGAAGCGCGCGTGAAGGGCGGGCGTTTGGGAAGACTATCTTATGTAATTTTGACGTTCAAAAGGTGTTGATTATCATCCTAGTTTGAAAAAATGACTTTTGATTTTTGAGAAATGTGCTTTCACAGATTTTGAAATAAAAATACAGTCAGCAAGAAAATTGGAAATGTTCACAAAAACTATTTTTGATGCCAATCGGTTTTGTTTCCTAAGAGGATCATTAAACTTTATCGCCGACTTTACCAACCCGCACTGGGCCCGCGTGGTGGATTACGGCCCACTCCCTCTCACCGAGAGGAGGCCTGTGTCCCATCAGTGGGAACATTATAGGCTGATGATGCAAACTTTATCGGAGCAAGTGAGGTTTGAGTACAAGAAAAGTCGGTAGTCGCAAAAAAAACTATTCCCAAACATTAACTTTTCTATCATGGATAAATTAGATGTTCCAGTTTAGAAACACACTTACCTGTGCCAAATCTGACAGTCTCCTCAGAGGCGTGAGGCAGTCGGCGAGCGCAGCAGGCGCGGCGCCCGCGCGCGCGCCGCCCAGCGCGCCCACCAGCGCGCGCGACGCCGTCACCAGCGTCACCGCGCACGCCGTCAGCGAGCTGCGAGCGCGCTGGATACATACAACGATTTGTTAGGCTACATATTGTTTAAATACCAATTTCGTATAGTTAAACTAACTTTCGTCATGTTTTTCTGAGTATAAAACGATGTTCCAAAAATATATTTATCATACAGGATGGCAGGGACATCGACGTGCTACCAGATACCATGCATTCAGTACATGATTCTGAAACCACCGCATAGCTTTTTTTTCTTCGGTTATTTAAAAAAAAATTGCTGTTTCATACATTTTGATCGCGTAGGTTTTGCACTTTTCTATGAAACAGCAGATGTTTGTTTTGATAACCGACGTAAAATTTCTGCGCCTTAGGGTCTGATTCATGTACTGAATCCATGGTTTCAGTTTCCGCGTCAATGGATGCCACCCTGTATAGTATTAAGTGGTGTGTGTGTGTTTGTAAGTTTTTTTAAAGTGCTGTTGGATTTTCCATCAGGAGTTTCTCAGTAGGAGCCCGGAGTGATTTTTGCCCGGTTCATGGCAATAGGCTCGTCCCCAATACATAGGGCAAACATAACTGGCGAAATGTGAGTGTACTACAGGTGCACCTCTGCCTACCCTTCGAAAAATATCGGCGTGATGTCATGTTGCTGTTGTTCATTTTATAAATCGTGTTTCATTAATAACCAACTTTGTCACCAGTCAAAGTACCAAGCCCAATAAACTTAGCCATAATTATTTCAATAGTATAATTTGACAAACTTTGAAAGGGGGTGTCTTTGAAAGTTTGTCAGTTTACAATTGAACTGACCTGAAACTTAGCCTCATCAATATCTTCGCCACCTCCATGCGCGTGCTGATGGGAGCACTTCTGCGCGACCTGGTGCAGCCTCTGTAGCAGCCCATCCACGGCCACCTCCGTCTTGCACAGCAGGTTCTCTATCGACACGTGTCCGTTGTTGCCCGACTGGAACTCCGGGAACTTCACGGTAGGAGGAGAAGGCGGCGTCGGAATATCATCCACCACTTCATCCTTGAACCTCACGTGGTTTTGCACCTTTGTAGTCGGACTGGCACTGTCTCGACGGAAGGATTGCCGCTCTGATAAAGGTGGACTGAAGACTCGTTCGCCAGGCGCACCGTTTAATAAGTCCGGACGGTTGCTAAACCGCCTGTTCATCTGTGGCGAGCATAGGGACAATGCTGTGTTGTTCTTCAAAATAGTGTTCTTCGTTTCAGAGTTCGATCTGACATGTCGGGTCTGTAGCGTCATGGAACTGTAGTTCGGTGTTGATCGGATGTTCTGAGTTTCTTCGTCAGTCAATCTGTTCTCGATTTCAAGGTTCCTATACGTACTAAGGTTACGCTGGAAGTGCGGGGAGCCAATGCTGGCTAAACGTTGCTCTGGGTTCCTGATAGGTGACTGTTTTTGTGAATTCTTCAGTCGAAGCACTTCGATGCTCGGGACGGGAGGTAGTGGCGGCTTTTTAGGAGGTAGAAGTATCGGTGGCGGTGGTGACAGAACTTTGTTTTCTAATCTCGGAGGCAGTTGTGGAGCGTTCTCCATATATTGCTCGTTTATGTCGCAGACGACTTTGTAGTTCAACTTCCTATTGTTCAGTGTACTGAAGTGATTGTTAGTTATCTCGACGGCTGAGAGTTCGTTGTTGACGCACGTAAACGAGTTAGACCGGGGTCTCGGTGCAGGTGTAGGTGGAGTCTTCGGTGGTCTCTCGGGAGCTTTTCTACAGTCTGAGTTTTTTCTCCTCGGTGGCGGTCTAATTTCACAGACGTCGGGAATGGAGTCTGAGTTCTGAATTTTGGATTCAACTTGTTCATTTTCGTCTGAATTCTCTTCAGACTTATTTTTGTCTTTACTGCAGCAAGAGAACATTCCTTTCCTCTCCACTGTTGGGTATTCTATGACATGCGCGGTTCCATTCGCCTGTTTATCCCCAGAAACGCTTTTTCTTTTACCTTTAGGCGAATCTGATTTCGTTTGGTTAGAAACTTTGTTTTTATCTTTAAGCAGAAGGCTATTTCTGGCGTCGCTAAGGCTTTTTGCTGCAAACATATTCCTAATCTCACTGACGCTTAAAGTTCCCTTCAAAACATCACCGTTGGCAGTTTTTGCTTCGGCATTTGCTTGTTCATTTTTTGCTTCAAGTATTTGACTATGGTTAGCATAACTAACTTGTTCTCTATCCAAAGTTGATGAGTTGGAAGCCGGTGGAGGTGGAATGATATACGACATGATTTCTTCTGGAGTCAACTCTATTGCTGGAGTGACTTTCACGGTCGGTGGTTGTATTGCAACATTAGCTAAAAATTCGTCTAGTGCATAATTTTTTGGTGCATTCGATAAATTTTCTTGCGAATTTACTTTGTCATCAGCAAACGATGGTGGAACTACGGGTAAAATTTGAGGCACTTGCGTAGCACAGTCTAATTCATCGGGCGTTTGTGGGGGAGGTATCAAAGTTAAATCTATAAGCTCAGCATCACTATCAACTACGCTCTCCTGGTACAAGTACGGGTATTCAACCGCTCTCGTTTCTTCTTTAGTACTCTTTTCTCTAAGTTGCTTCAAATATTCTTTAAGATTTGGTTCCTTATTATCTGTTGTTGCGTCAGGGCTGACTAAACCAAAGCTAGTCCTGACCCCTTTGGTCGGGGTCGATTTGTTTTGATGTTTTCGAATAGGACTACTTGTGGGTGTGTAAAGTGAATCATTGTCACTCTCTGAGTGGCATATATCATTGTTCAGAGCTATCAAAGCATCAGTCAGGCCACAGTTATTAAGTATAGCACTAAGACCTTGTGATTGTCGCGTGGTTAAGCTATTATTGTCTTTTTCACTCTCCGGTACATTCAAACCATTCAGCCCTTGGTTTATAGTTTCAGTCAGCAAAAGCAAGGAATCACTATGTCGCAATATACCAGGCGCATCGTCCGTCATTCTACTAGTATTAGACTCTGTATCACTCTCTACATTATCTACACAAGTTTCTTTACCAACTAGCTCATCTCTTAAATTTTCGTGATAAGCATCGTAATCACAATTCTCAGTCAAATATTGTTCGGAGTTTTCTACTAGTTTTTGCATTTCTGCTACTCTTCTTAGAACTTCTTCGTTCTTGGCTTCTACTAGCCGTGGGTTGTTCGACGCATTCTCTAAGAGTTCCATGGACAGAACACTTTGAAGGTCGAAGCCCATGCCGTCATCGAGGTAGCAAGCATCGTTTGGATCGAAGAGTCTGAAATCATCGTTTCTCTTGCATTTCTCGAAGTGAACATCGTGACCTAGTAGGCCAGATTTTGAGTCATAGCCTATTAGAGGGCTGGAGTTGTTGCTGTGGTTCCTGTTGTTGATATTGGTGTTCATGTTGGTGTCGAGCGACTTGTTCTGGTCGGGGGTGGAGTGGTAGGGGGGAGGCATGCTGAAGATGGCGTAGTGCTTCTTGGACAGCGTGTTCGGGTCGTCGTAGTGGAGGTAGCTCCATTTAGCTGGCACCACGTTGTGTTGCGACAAGTATGGTGGAGCTGGAACCGAAAAATAGTTTGTAAAATATTTAAGCAATTCTTTTTTTGTTTCTTTTTAACAACAGCTAATAATTGGAACAAATAAAATGTATTATTATTATCAGCACAATATTCACTGATAGCTTCATCCAAAACTTACCTATATCTTCTGTCATGGGCTCCCTTTCTTGTTCAACATTTAAATCATGACCAGTCACTAGGCGGTAATACCTGCAAAAGTACGAAAATGTGTTTTATTTGAAGTTGACAATTAAACGCTAAATGGACGACGGTTTAGTAAAATGTTATTTGAAGTATTACCGTGTATAAATTTTGTAATGTGCGTTTTATTTGTACAGAATAAACAATTTCTCTTTCTGCCTTAAAAGGCATTACAGGAAACATTTAATTTATTTTTAAACATTTAATTATTAAAATTTTTAAATAATTAAACATTTTTAAACATTTAATTTTTTAAATTTATTAATTTCATTCAATTATGTTTCACAGGTAAATTTTGTTTTTGTGTTTCCCTATTTCTTACTTAAGCCAAATTCTTCAGTGAAAATAGAGATATTTTAAAAACGTACCCAGCAATGATGAGCGGCATCTCTGCTGCATCCCGTTCATCCATCAACAGCGCCAGCACTCGGTCTCGTTGTAAGAAGATGGCGACGTCAGCGCCGCCGCTAGACCAATCGCGTTTCACTCTGATGCCTTCCACTTCTTCAAGAGAGGCGATGGGTTGAGGCTAAAATGGGATAAAGGGAGGAGATAGGGCATGTGAAAGAGAAAACCAGGGTCACAACAAGATTGTTATGTATGATTGGCATTGCCACGTAGACTGACTGACTGACGAAAGGCGGCAAACTGGGTGCTTTTCGAAACAAAAGTGCGGCTCACTGCGATAGGCTTAGATATTTTTTTTTTTTTTTTGCTGGATTGTTGTCAGATGACTGGCGTATGTTCCTTAAGTCACACGAATTTTAGAATATTACGATAAATGAACTGCAACATCCTCAGTATGTTTTTGGAAATTGAAATTCGTTATGAGTGAAGTCCACACCTTTATCTGAAAAGACTAGCTATCATATAGATTACTCCAGTACGGGAACTTCGTCGTAAAGGTTTGTGATAGCCACTTACCACAGAGTTACTTCTGCCCACGATTTGACTGAGTCCAAATCTTGGAGAAACCAGGAGCACTCGCTCCGGTCGGCTGCTGCTGAAGCACTTGGCACCGTAGCTGGGCAGACCAGCCACTATGTCCAGGTAGTGGAGCTTAGCCTGGAAGTGACATAAAGTTGTTAATAAGAATGGATTATCTTATTGTTCTGAGTGTATATCCTACAGCGCCCCCTTGTCAATGTCATTCGAGCTCCAAAAGATCTTTAAAACATTGTGTCTTGTAGCGTGTTTCTGTAGTGTGTGTGTTTTGTGATACTTGTGGTATCTTTGTGACAGATAGTTTCAACTTCAGTAAAGTTCCGATCTAATGGGAGGTGTAAAAAGTGATAAAGCGATTACGAGGTCGACTAATGCGTAAAATAGAAAATATTAAGTCTAATGTCTGGATGGTGGAAATTGCTTCCAATAGTATTTCGTTTTGTGGAGCTGCCAACAACATTTTAATTACTGTACCTACTTCTAAGTAATATATTTTGGAGAGAAGTCGGCCTCTTTTATTCCTCTAAGGAGAACTATGAAATACAGTGATGTAGGTATCCTATTAAATATAGTCCAAATTGATCTTTTATGTAATAAATGTCTATGTATTTCAATAACAATAGGCAAAGTACCTATTGTGACTTATTGTGTGTGTGTGTGTGTGTGTGTGTGGGCACAGAAAGTCACCAAGCCTTCGCGTACGAACCTGCTTAGTGATATAGGGGAGATTAAAAAGGTGTGAATGGTGTGCAAGAAAAAGTTCTCCGGGTAGACCAGTAGCAAAGAGATTTAATAAGATACTAGTTTATTTATATATCTTTGACCAGCAGTCTGATCGTTAAACGATTGCAGCCTACCTAACGGCTACATAACGAACTAATAAAATTTCGATGGCGCCACATGAATGACGCCACATTCCTAACTCTCGCAAGCAACATTATTGGGTAATAATTGTGGTAATTTTCTTTCACAAATTCTGTCTTTCGTAAAAACTTTACCTGTAACTGCGTCAGCTGCCTCTGGCTGCCAGTCATCTGCGAGTTCATCTTCAGGAAGTGCGCGATCAGTCTGCGGAGCTCCTTGCGTTTCATACTCTCCAGCAGTCCGCTGGGAACGAACCGTTCTAGACCGAACTCTCTCCTGAAACGTGTAAACAATAATGTAATTTAAGTATAAAAAGATAATAGGTGCAGTCGATGGACCATGATTATGTATCCACATCCACTAAACCCAAGCTACATACAAGGCATGCATGAAAAGGTAATTACGTCATGTGTTTTCTATTTTATTTTTATGATTTAAATATCCTGGAAATTAAACTGCTCTCCTAAACCTAAGTAATATTGGCAGAATTGTTCCACCCACTGCTGAATACATGTTTCTTCCCTTTTGTGTTATTATTCGCTGGTCCGTACGAGTCTCGAGCAACCCGCGGTCTTCTAACAACTATACCTTTAAATTGAAAGGCATCCTTGTACATACACAACCACATTTAACCAAACAAGGTGCTTCACTCACTCGACAGCCTTAACAGTGAGCTTAGCCGGCGACATATTGTTGGCCAACGCGTGCTGGTGCATGTGCAGCGCCGCCAGCCGCAGCGCCACGTCGGGCTGCAGTTCGGGCGCGAACCGCTCCTGCGCCACGTCGTTGCAGCACTGCAGGTACAGGTAGTCCAGCGCCGCCAGGTCGCGCTGGGCCAGCTCGGCCGCCGAGCTCGGCATGAACACGATGCGGAACAGGCAGCGCATCTTGTAGGAGCCGGGCCGGGCAGCGATCTGAAAATATTTAAGGGGTATTTGAGAAGAACGGACGAGAAACTCTATGGACACTCTTTTAAATTAAAATATTGTTACAATACATTGGTAACACATCCTTGTTGTGAGAACAGTAGTGACGCAGTGGTTACGGCCCCGACTTACAAGTTGTAGGTCGTGGGTTCGAATCCAGGCAGGCGCTTTACTTTGTATAAATAATTTCATCACCCCTTCTCTCAAAACGGTGAAAGAAAACATCGTGAGGAAACCGACATGTCCTAGAACCAAAAAAAATCCAAGACATGTGAAATCTTCCAAACCGCACTGGGCCCGCGTGGTGGATTACCGCCCACTCCCTCTCGAAGACAGGAGGCCTGTGTCCCAGCGGTAGGAATATTATGTGAGAACGATGTAAAAAGACGAGGAGGTCATACCTGCCTTTTGGTTTCTTCATCATTCATATGCTCAGCAGCATATTGTTACCCTACTATCCATCTATTCACCTTCTCCGCAAGAAGGTGAATTAGCTTTAAAACCTATAACAAAATTAATCTCATTCGATCCAAGATTTGCTGAGATTCTAAGCAAAAAAACGTATGTTTAAGGTTTGACTACAGCCATTGATCAGTCCTAGGAGTGGCGAGACCTTTACAGTATAAATTAAACAACCTATCTATATAACCAATTATAACCAATCTAATTATTGTAAGGACTACTAGACTTACCCAGCTGATTACCTGGGGATGAAAAAATATTCTGCTGTTATACATAATATGCATGGGTTTGGTAGACTGTAAAGGGAAATACTTAATTGTTCCTCTAAAAACTAACAAATGTGTCTCTTTATAACTTTCTAGCATTTTCGTAAATTTGGTCGCAGTAAGTAAGCTAGGGCACCCCGAGCTAGTGGGTTAGGTTATGCTAGGTTCAAACTATGACCAACCGGCGAGCGATACATCCAAGTTGGACGCAGTTAAGTAGCTATTTAGTGTTTTAGGACAACAAAATGGCAATTATTTGAGGCTAGAAAAAAGAGGCACATTTATTAAGTTAGAGTGTATAATCACATTTTTCTATAACATGAAAATTGTACCCCAAATAAAGCCCTATTTGGGGTACGATTAAATACATGCAGATTGTAAATTATTTAAGTTCTCAGAATCTCAGATCTTCCCAAAACCGATCGTAAGACTAGACTTAGCTGGTAGTTACTGCCCAGTAATAAGGTTGTAGGGTTTACTTGAAAATCTCAAAGGACCTCAATTCGAGCAACCGGGGTTGCAAAGTCGCCATAAAAAAGTTAAAACATTATTTCCAAATTACCCTAGCCAGAGACTCCTTGGGATCCAGTAGCGTCAGCTTGTTCCTCCTCAAACTCTTGACGTGTTCCACCACCAGGCTGAAGTGTTCCTCCGCAGTGATGCACAGCTTATCCTTGAGGCTCGTCACCACATCTGCCACGGTAGTGGTGGTATCGTACTTGAAAGACTTCGTCTGACCATTCTCCAGGAATACTTTTAAGACATTCGCCATCGGAGGCAAGCAGAGATCGCCGAGGGAGAAGGCCGAGGGCTGGAATAGAAAATGAATTTTAGTCCAAGCAATTAAACCAATTACAGGCACTTTTTAATAGCAAAGGAGTCGATCAGTCATAAAGATGAAGCTAGTAGCAGATTCGAAAGCGTAGTACTTAGGTTCCTAAGGAAAATAGCGGGCAACTAACTCCTCCGACACTCTTTTACTCAAAATATCGTCACAAATAAATATTGGTACCATCATTCGTGTTGAAATTATACATCTGAGAACTAAAGGGTAAAACACAGAAGTTAGATGAAAATGATTCAAATTTTTATTGTATTAGAAAGCGTAAGGTTTGGCCATTATTAATGGAAAATGATATCGGACGGATGTTCATCACGACTGAAGTCAGGGTCTATACGGAGCCACTAGAATCGATTGAAGCCTTAGAACTCAAAATCCGTGACACGATTAACGAAATAGACCCGCCATTTTGCCAAAAATGATTGATTATTTTGATGAAAGAATCGACATCTTTGAGCGTGGTCGTGGTGGACATTTGTCTGATATCATTTTTCATTCATAATTGCCAAACCTTACGCTTTCTAATACAACCAAAATTTGAATAATTTTCATATAAATTCTTTGTTTTATTTTGTTTAAAAAAACAAAGTTCTTGTTGAAAAACCCTATAAGTAGAAAGACGTGCACGTTAAAAGTGTCCATAGAAAACAATTAAAATGGTTGGATCAGAAAGAGGTCTTATTGCATGTAAAATAAGGCCTTTTATTCTTGATGATAAGCAAACAGGTGAAAGGGGTTCACGGTTCACTTGATAGGATACGGGTACCGCTATTTAAACACATACAAAACTAAGAAGTAAGTAGACAATTTTATAAACAAAGTTGAAATGTCTCTTAACAGCCTGTCATTTTACGGGCACACTAACTTTCAAACTGGAACACAGCTGCAGCAATGTTATCGTCAAGGCAGAAACTTCCCTAGAATTACCTAAGTGTACCTACCTAGTTTAACGAAGAGCTCTACTGCACTACATCTACCTTTATTAATGTAAACGCTCCTCTAAAAATTAGCGAGCGAATAATTATTATTAATTAAGTGAACTCAAATGTGCTGTCGACCATATCCATATCAATTTTATTATCTTATGGGTTGACATATGCGATTTTTTTACCGAGAATGTGTTAATTAGCAACGATCATCAAATCATTTGTTAGTTTTTTCTCTCACCCAGCTCCATAGGTAAGATATAGTTCAGCACCCCATTTGCGTAACATATTTTCAAGTGCAATTCGAAGTGTTTTGAAGGAAATTGCTAATCCATTGAATGAATGAATAATCACTTGTTTGAAAAGTTCGCAATGTATGTTGTTGAATTGTTAAAATGAATGACCCGCAGTTCTGAAACGATAGATCGAAACAAAATGTAGCTACAGTCCATTCACAGTCATCCCACTGTCAAAATCACATTGATCTCTATAATGTTACAATAAGGTTGCTATTGGGTTGCTGCTGTCAGAGGTAAAATAACGATCAATGGACTGTAAAACGCCTATTATTTGACGACCAGAGTTTTAAGTCAACATCCACAACGAATCCACATCACCTACCTGTTATGTTGCTCCTGCCTTGTTATGTCTCTACATCACCCTAAGCTTGACTGGTAGAAAAGGCGGCGTCTCAACCAAAGCGATCGTCGCGCACGTACCTACGCGATCAATTAAATCGCGTAGGTACTCGCGCGATGATCGAATAATCGTATAAGGAATTAACTCCGCCTTTGTACATTATTTTTTAAAGGCACAAAGTTCAAATAAATAAATAAAATTCAAATGGTACACTTACAGGATACATAGGGGCACCATTCAGCTGCACAGAATCCGCAAACCTGACCCTTGGAGGCCTGGCCCTTAACCGCGCCCTCTTAGCTGCAGACAGCAGCGCTGATCTCCTGGCAGGGTTCCCACTCCTGGCAGGCTGGCAGACACGTAGGGTCACGCGTTCGGAACATGCTCGCACTGCGGTGATGACGTGTTCTCTAGCTGCAAGGCTGACATCCTCGCCGTTGACGCAGAGGATCTGGTCTCCGGGTTCCAGCTGGAATTTGAGAGTTCCGATTTTAGAATGTTGAAGCACGAAAGTAAGACAACCATTCTTACCAAGGGGTATCGTGTTACTCAGTAACTGGGTTGTGGAGGTCAGATGGGCAGTCGCTCCACGTAAAATACTGGTATTCAGCTGCACCCGGTTAGACTGGAAGCCGACCCCGATAGTTTGGCGCAGTGGTTAAGCGATTGACTGCTGCGTTACGTGTCGCGGGTTCGATTTCCGCACGGAAGAAATATTTGTATGACCTTCAAGTAGCTGTTCCGGGTCTGGCTGTTTGTGTATGGGAGTTTAAATGTTTGTAAACACACTCACGATACAGGAGAAAATGTGGGGCAACGTTTGAAAAAAAGAAGGCCCGGCACATAATGATGAGGTTTTTGAATGTTGACGTGAAGGCTGTTTATTTCTCTTGTTTTATGGTGCAAAGAGTATTAATGACGAAGTGCTCAAGAGAACTTATGTATGGTTCATTCGGCGAAACATCACTGTGATTTAATTTATAATGTTACATGTTGCATGACATGCGTGTGTAAAAGTACCTACTCATGTTTTGGACAAATAAATGATTTTTATCTTTTGTATAATCACAGGCAGAATGGACTGTGGGGTTTTCAAATCGACCGGTTAATTAGGGCTGAAATTGGACTTGGCTTTGCCGCTGTGCTATGGCACGGAATTGATCGAAAAATTTGCAGGTTCATTAGATTCAGCGCTTAGCTTTTTAGTCCTATATTTTTTTTTTTTTTTTGTTATAATTCACAAAACTGATGTACAATCACAAATGCATTAAAACAGTTACAACACAATATTTCTGATTGACACCTACTCGATGTGAATCTAGCATGCATAATTTAAGTAAAACAATTAGTATTTAAAAAACAAAAATTAAACAAAATTTACAAAATGTGAACTTATCCATATAGTTACCTAATGAAATTTTTTGGGAAAGAACAATTAAAAATATATAAAAAAGAACAATTAAAAAAACAAAATTAAAATGAAAAAATATGAAAAATTATACAATTAAGGCTCTAAGTTTACTCCTAACTGAGGCTACAGAACCAGCAAAGACATCTATTTCGCCACGAATGGAGTTAGCAAGAGAAAGCATGCGGCCAATGGGTGAAAAATTACCGATATTAGTCCGACGGTGAGGCAGGACGAAAGTTCTTCGGTTTAGTAAACGGCTATTATTACGAGGGATACTAAATTTCACTTTTTCTATAAGCTCAGGAGAATCTATTAAACCAGTTATTAGTTTAAACAAAAACATGAAATCTAAAGATTTCCTACGTGCGCTTAAAGATTTCATTTTATAATAATTCAGCCTAGAGTTATACGAGTTCAGACTGGGACATCTGTTATCCGAGTAACATAGATGATATAAAAACCTTTTTATAATGAATTATTCTTTTTTAATTATGTTGGTAATGTTACAATATTTTTACTTTTTAGCTTGATGTTTTCTTTTTTCTGGACAGTGCCGTGTTGTTCACAGATTCTTTCTCACGATGCAGTTTTTTTCTAAGCGAAGACTTGAAATTGGCTGATAGTCACACTTATTAATTGTATTCTGTTTCGTAAGTCTTCCAAAGAATAAAAAATATTAAAAATAAAAAAAACTAATTTATGGTGACAGATACAACATGTATTTTCTTACCTTCCCCACACTAGGCGAGTTATCAGTCACAAACCGCACCAGCACGGGCCTCTCAGACCCCGCAACGAACCCAAAGCCCAGCTCTTGGTCTCTCTCCAGCACCACGTCTCTTGGCGCGGGAGGAGACTCGCAGGAACAGCCTTCTGGAGCCACGTAGGTTGTGGTCTTGTTGACGTGGCTGGAAGGTGGAGAACAGAACAGAAATGAATATGAACACTAAAAGCGATATGTTCTTGGTCTTCCATCAGTAATATTTGAGAGGCAGGTTGGGATTCAAGAGTTTTCTGGTGGTAGAATTATACACAAAATTCCTTCCTCCTTTCCGACACTCGTTGTGGATATTCACCGTCTCGGTGTCCTCCCTCTGCGCAGTAAGCCCAAGCGTAGACCTCATCAAATCAAGACCGTTTTAAACCAAAC
Source organism: Brachylomia viminalis (assembly GCA_937001585.2). Taxonomy (NCBI): domain Eukaryota; kingdom Metazoa; phylum Arthropoda; class Insecta; order Lepidoptera; family Noctuidae; genus Brachylomia; species Brachylomia viminalis. The sequence continues at coordinate 23,932,253 of OW443310.2, read as the reverse complement.
AATCGATCTTAAATAAAAATAATTGTGGCCGTCATGGAATGAACTGGCGGCATGTGGGTGTACTATAGCTACACATCTGCCTAACCCCTCCGGGAATACAGGCATAATGTTATGTTATGGAATGAACAATTACGAAATACCGCAATAAAAGAGTTTTGCCAAAAGATACAGTTTGATAGACAAAACTATTTTGACTTTTGTGCACATCCTAAGACAAATTGCTTGTTTGATCATATATCTACCCTCAAACGTTCCTGGTCGATACATCGCCATTTTTATTTTCAACTCTCTATTCAACATCCATTTACACTAGCATCCTAACTGAGTAACACACTATCAAACGCAATCTGAATCACTTTGAAGGATATTCCTAAAACATTACTTCATAATATTATTTTCGATGAATTTGCTCAACAAACAACGCAATGAATGTTGTTGAACTGTCAAAATGAAACCAATTCCTACTGATAGCGTGTTACGCAATTACCGCGCAGCTCTTCAACACAATCATACCTGTACTTATAATAATACCAGAATACAGGGTGTCCCGTAAATAATGGATCAAACGTAACGGGTAGGTAGCTTACCTCATTTCCAACAACTAATTTGAAAAGTTTTAAAAAACCGGTAAGGTAACCAAGATTTTTTTTTTCGATTTGAAAAAAAAAATCAATTGGAACATTTTTTTTCTAAGGCAAATAAAATTATATTTGAAAAAGAAAATATTAACAATAAGCTATTCAGAAGTTTTTGACAAAAATCATACCTAAAAATGTTATTAGTTGCAGCGACAGCATTAAAAACACTGAATGCTGTTAGAGAAAATGGTAAAATTCGAAAAAAAAAAATATCTTGGTTACCTTACCGATTTTTTTTAACTGTTCAAATTAGTTGTTTGAAATGAGGTAAGCTCCCCATTACGTTTGATCCATTATTTACGGGACACCCTGTATAACTGTGGCTAAGGCCTCTTCTCATACGGAGAAGACACGAGCATTGACCACCACACTTGCTGAAGGCGGACTGCTGATTTCAGACTTATGACTAATATACGACGTTGTTTTCCTTCAGCGATGTCAGTGACGGCTAAGATTAACTTGGAAAGAACTTATGTATCGAGAAAATCACGTTGGTACTTGCCCGGATTTGAACCCACAGCCTCGTGCATGAGAGGCGAGGCCTTAACCACTGGGTCATCACGGTTTTCCCATACTACATCCCTGTACTCACTTGGCATAATAAGGTTTCCCATGGCAGTCGAGCGCCTGCTCCCACCCATAGGGTAGTTCCTCCTCATCATGCTCACTGCCGCTGCCACTGCCTTCCCTGCCAGTCGGCCAGCTTTCTGCAGGAGGCAGCCAGCTAGCCGTCCGCGTGATGTGACTGGAAGAGAAGAGGGAGAATATTATTATTTAGAATACTTTAGAATTCTTTTAGAGAAATAGAGGAATATTAGACCACAGCTGATATAGATCTTGTGCATCCAGGATGACGAGTTCACGATACAAGTAAAGTCGATTTCTCGATTTTCCATTTACCAGGTTCATATGTTTGTTTCAGCATCAAAAGTGAACACAAAAACCAGTCAATTAAGTATTATTTTGTCAGTTATTCATAAAAAAGAAACGTAGGTTTACAATGATAACTACAAGTTTATGCCGTATACAAAAAAAAGTAACCGACATATTTTACAGTGAGTGACCATCTTTTCATAAAGACACGGAACAAAAAACAATAAAATTATCGTTAATCATTTACAAAGAGCTAACCAGAGACTATTATAGGGGTTATTTAAAATGTACGAGGATGCAATCCGTGTGGCTTAGTGCCAGGAGCCCTGACTCCACTTCCACACTGCATAAGTAGGCACTAGTTGGCCTTGTTCCACCAGGATAACGGAACTTGAGTGACAAGATATGGAAGATACATGTGTTTTGAGAGAAGAGTTGGCAAGGTCTGGAATTATGTCAAGAAGATCGGGGCCAAAGAGGGGTAAATTCGCACTAGAGCGTGTTTTTCACCGTACGAATTTACTCCTACGCCTCATTGTCTGTGATCGCGATGACAGGTAGATGAGAGTGGACTGTATAATAGGGTAGCAGGGACACCGACGCACAACTTAGTGCTATGGATTCAGTACATGCTTCGAACCCTTTGTGGGTGGGAAATCATCAAATAACTTCTCCCGTTCTGGGCGGAGCGGGAGGGCGTGTCCGACTCTTGCTGACTAAAACCCACCCGTGTTCGTTCAGTTGCCTGTGCCAGGGGCCACGGTAACCCTTTCGGACTTCCCCGCAACCATGTCAGGCATCGGCCCTAGCGGACCCCGTCAATGGTGCTGACATCTCTTTGAAGCACGCGTGGAACACAACGCGCCTTCGACCCAGGCCTGGTCCTTACCGGACGGCGAGCTACCCGTTCGAACCCTTGAGTTGAAAATTTTCGCCAGTTAATTAAAAAAATAAATTTGCTCTGCCATATATTTTGACCGCGTCAGTATTGCACTTTTCTATGAAACAGCAGATTTTTTTGTTGATAACCGACGAACAATTTAAATGCAGGTTCAGAATGATGTACCTACTGAATTCATGGTTTCAGTTTGCTCGTTGATTTCCCTCCCACCCTGTATGTAATACAACAAAGAAATGGAATTACAATGGTTGTGTATCAGTTAAAATGAAAACAACAAAATACGAACGGTTATAAAACGCGCAAGGGTAGCCGTGCGTTTTATAAGCGTTCGTAAAATATTCTAGATCAGTCTGCCTTTAATACAATATCCGTCTGCAATCGATTGCTGACCTCGTGTTCTTAAAAATAAAAGAGGCTTTGACCTCTGAGTATCTTTCGGTGTTTCGTCTCTGAGGAAGCACCGAACTCAAACCCAAAGCATTTATATCAATTAAACCATTTACAGGCACTTGTGAATTGTCAAGTGGTCGGTCAGTCAGGAATATGAAGATAGTTGCCCATTCCAAAGCGTAGTAGGTACCTATGGAGAAGAACGGGCAAGAAGCTCCATGGACACTCTTTTATATTATATTGTTACTTATAATAAGTTATTATTTGGTGATCCAAATAAAATAAAAATTACGTTGAACAGTGTTATTTTTAACCAATTTACAAAATGCAACAATGATCCACTTGGAAATTTTAAACAATCATAAACTATCGTTTTTTATTTAAAACATTCTATAGACCCTTTTAGATCCAAAGTAAGCTTAATCATCTAAATCAAAAACAATAACAAAATATCTCCATAATTGTATACCAACGCTAAAACAACTGAGACCCTTATCAGGAGTACCTCAAGCGAGTATAATGCCGCAGCATCCGTAGTGGCTCCTCACAATAAACGAGATAAAGCAGTAAAAACGTTATGCTTCTGAACAAGTGTATATAATTATAGCGGTAGCTTCGTCGCCCTTTGAGTAACAGTGTGTTGTAGGAAAATCACTGGTGCTTTCCGGGATGTTATTTAATGAACATCGCCACTTTAAGGCCCTCTTGAAGTGCAGTGTCTTGTAGTACGTCTCGGCGGGCACTGGCCGGCCGGCGCGTGGCGCGAGCGCTTGAACTGCTAGATTTTGTATATATTTAAAAAAAAAAACTAAATATTTGAAATTATAAAATGTTTTAAAAAACAATAAGCCGTATATTTTGAAAAAAAAATTACAAGGTTTCATGATGGAATCTTTTGAAGGAACACGTTTTAAATAGCGATTTAGTGTCATCTTTATGATTTTGTTATCGAGCCCATTATTATAATTCACGTTTATGTTTTCACACATCGGTTGGCCGCATGTTCAATTTGCCTAAAATATATATTTTTTGCGTATATTTTACATTGGCTAGATTTACAGAAGCTTAAGAAAGTTAAAAAGAACTACAACCTCGCCTTAACGGACATACCTTTTATAGTCTTAAGTAACCAAACTTAGCACTAAGGAAGGATTTTGGAAAATTAATCCCCTGAAGGGGTTAAATAGGGGTGAAAGTTTGTATGTGTGTGTATGTTTGTATATGTGGACACACGGCTTGAATTCGAATAATTTCCAAAAGCAAAATGGATTTCGAAACTTAAATAATTAACTTTTGCACAAAAATTCATATTTCTGGCGGTTAATGCTGTGCGTTGTCTTTCGAGTGTATTTAAGTTTTTTATTAGGGGGGAAACGCCAGGTTACGCGAAAGTCCGAAAGGGTTACCGTGGCCCCTGGCACAGGCAACTGAAGGAACACGGGTGGGTTTTAGTCAGTAAGAGTCTGACATGCCCTCCCGCTCCGCCCAGAGCGGGAGAAGTTATTTGATGATTTCCCACCCACAAAAAAAAAAAAAAAAAGGTTGCCGGCGAAATTCAAATTTTCTTACGGTTTTTGCAATTTGCAGGTCAGTGTCAGTTTGTATGTTGAACAAAACAAAATATGATTCGCGACCGATACAAGTACCTACGTGTTGATAGAATTATAATTATTAAAATCATCAGTACAACCCTCTCAGTTCATATCAAATCCTAAAGAATGACAATTTTATAAAAAAATAACCACATATTAGGTCGGGGAAAAATTCTTTCGTATTTTTTATACAAATTCAAGACTAAGTAAGCTCGTGTGGCACCCAAATAACGGGTCAAAACAGTTTTGTGGTCAACCCCTAACTCTTCAGCTATGTCGTAACTACTAAGCCGACCTTGCTTCTCTTTTTCAAAAATGGCATCGACTTTTGTAGGCACTTACACTGCGTTAAGTCCATAAACGTCACAGATTTTTTTCGCTGCTCGTGTCACACATTTTTCCCTTTTTTGCTTTTTTGTAATAAAACTTCAAAATGTTTTGATCTACGCCAAAACTCCGTCTTTATTTTGTCGAAAAATGCAACGGGCACAGCAAACCACGGTAGGCCACGGCAATAAACAGCTATTGTCTCAAAAGTCAAAATATACCGAACTTTCCAGTCACGGTGGCATCCATCTTACTTTTTAATTTAGCCACAAAAATGCCTAAGAGTAGCGCCACAATCGCTTTGTTGTGAGAAACAATACCCTGGGAGTTTTAAATATACATAGCCGTACTGTTTTTTACGACCTAATGATACTAAAATAAGGGGTGCCGAAGGGCAAGTCCTAACGGCATGTGGAAATGCAAGCGATGAGACAAACACCAACTGAATATTCCTCACATGCTTTGCCTGCGGTGGCTAGTTTCATATTCAAGCCTCAGGTTTTTCGTCGGTGTGGGTGAAGTAAAACTTAGTGCGGTGCCACAAGTTAATGGTTAGGTTTATCTTAAGTGGCTTTAGTGCAACGAGGAGTAGAATTTGTATGCTCTTCTTGACAACAGCCGTTTAATTAAGTAAAGTCGAACGAAAATAAAAGGCTCTGGCGTCTGCAATGTATTCGATAATTTATTTCTGTAAATTGGTTCAAAAAACCCTTTTATACGTCAAAATATATATTTTTTAAACTAGATGAGTTCGGTGTTTCCTTACTGACTCCTCTAAAAAAAACACCGAAACAAGCTTTCCTCATTGCACACGTTCGCTGTGGCACTTTTTGTGCTGAAAATAAGCGATATCTTGATGTGCGAGTGAAACTTCTGTACCTCTTTATTTCTCATTACTTCTCTGGGACGATTACTTGTCAAATATGTATACGTTTATTTGATTCGTTCGCAATAAATGTAATCTCCTTAGTCTTGTTTTGTTTTTTATTTAGCGCGTAATCGGAACTTCTGAGAAAGGAGCACAACAATGATCTGTTTGAACCAAATATGAAGCTAACACCCAGTTTCTGAATTGAGCATTTAATGTTGAGAACTTGTCGTTACTAAGGTGATTCCTTTAATGTAGCTCGTTACTATTTTAAAAGGCTCTAACTAAACGAGCTTACTTGTTCTGTTCTGTGTTATGACAGACGACCGAACTTCAGTGGTACGTTTATTTTAAAGTTCTTATCGATTCTGATCAACCAGAACTCGTTTTACATCACATCCTTAATCTAAAACTAGATATTTGTCAAGTGGTAGGTCAACAAATTTACAGCTTAAACACCTACAGGAACAACATCACAAAAGAAAATTACGGAAAGAAAAAGGAGTATTTTCTGTCATCTTAAAATAAAATAGAAAATTACGTTGGTCAAATAACTTGTTACCAAAAAATAAAGATAAAGTTTATTCGTAATAAAATTTATGTGGGTCCGGAGTCGAAGGAAAACGCCCGCGCGTCCGCCAACCTGTAGGTAGCGTGATTGGGGTGTGGACCTAGTGACGATGCACAGCGGATGAGATGTAGACATGTCTTTAAGAAATACACAGGGTGTCCTTGGAAAGCAGGAGGTGGTGTTGGAAGGAAGTCCTATTTTGCAAAAAAACATCTGTACAAACAGCTGTAGGTACAAGGAGCTCGCCAAAATCGACTAACGCCGCCATCTTGATTCTCAATACAAATCCACCAATATTTACCTTAGAGCATTTATGCTCTAAGATATTTACTAACAAACACCTGTCAATGTCATTTAACCGCCAAAGGATCCTTGTAACACTGTATAACTCTAGATACGCCTATGTAGGACAATAAACTAAAATTATGTAAAAGTAAAGATTTATCATAAGTATGTAGGTCAACTCTTAAAACGGTGTTACAATCAAATATTTCTGAGATGAATAATTAACAAATCTTTGATTGACGTGATCGTCTCCGAAATTGTGTTAAATTGCATTTTTATTTTCATAAAACGATAATATTTTAGCTGTTAAATTCAGGAAAGTTCTCGCTCGCTCTGAGACCATACCTTTACCGCAATTACAGACATCGCCGAAACTTTTTTATTTACGTTACGCGACATAATCTAGCGTAACGGCACGCATTACGCGTTACGCGACACGCTGCGTAATGCCGGCCAAATTATTGTAGTAACACTGTAATGCCGGCCAAATTGTTGTGGCAGCACCACTCGGGCTTAAGGTGCTTCTTATAGCCGGGAAGAATTTTGGTTTATTTAGTAATTTATTTATTACCCCAGGGCATTACTCGTGTTTTGGCGGAGATTTTATACCAAGTTTTAAGATAACATGGTGAAAAAGCTCAGTTTGAAATGGGATCATCATTCCATTTATTTGAGAGTTGCGTTGAACAGATTATAATTGAGAGCATCCCAATAGTTATTTGTTATACAAGAGTGCAAAGTTGCTTTTTAACCGCGTGTTCAATTTTGATGACCGAGCAAGCGAAGGATTCTAAAATTGAATCACGAGCGCAGCGAGTGATTCAAAATTAGAATCCTGAGCGTTAGCGAGGGAATCAAAAGAGCACGAGGTGAAAAATCTTTGCACTCGAGTGCAACACGTAACTTTTCATTCCACCTCAGCGAGGAAATGACTAAATGCAAAAAAAAAACGTTTACAATCACAAGATAGGTACACTTTTATTTCAGTTTAGGTATTAATTACTACATTATGACAGGTAAGTATTACAGAATAATCTTTAAATTATAACAAAATAATACTAAGGTATAATTAAGAAAATTTTAAAGTAACGTTGCTACAGTTATTTAAATTGAGTGTAATATTTTTGTTTGGTACTGTAATATTGGTGTTAGTCACTTGTGTACTGTTTTTCGGTAAACTATCTGTCATACTTAATAGTTGTACCGATTCATCGGATTCCCTTGGCGTGAATGTTGGAGAGAGAGGGAGATGGTTAGGTGTTTCATAACGGCTTATTTTTGATGTAGAAGGGCCAGTCCAAGGATCCGATTGAGGCTCTTTCAGTGTAATGGCTCCTACGATGCCTTCACATATTTTAGACTTATTTTGGATGGAATCCTCTATGTATCCCTCTACAACTGCATTGGACTTCCAGCCTCCGTAGCGCTTAAGGGACAGGAGATCAGCTCCGGAATCAGCCAAAAGTGTGGCTGAAGTTCGTCGGAAACAATGACCCGTGTACAACAGGGGTTCTGGAAGTTCAAGAAATGTTGCTATTTCTCGTGGGATACTGCCAATTTTATTAGTACCCATAGGCTGTCTAACACACTTTCCATTGCGATACTGTAGAAAAAATCGATTGATTGGAGTGTTAGGCGGGCGTAAGGCTTGATATTTCTCAACAATCGTTACGTATTCCTTGCGAATGACGAAGTTGCGGTCTCTTTTTGTCTTTGTATTAGGTAAATTAATTAATAGTAAGTCATCTGAATGTTTCTCAATGTTTTTGACATTAAGTTGTGTTAGTTCATTAGTTCGACATGCTCCGTATATTCCAATAATAAGAACAACCTGTAACGTAAAGAGTATTGTAGTAGATAAATGAATAAAATTGATATGAACGCATAATTATGCCTATCAACATCTACTAAGTACCTATACTATTTAATTGAGATTAATATACTTAAGTAGATACTGAATGTGCAACTGACTTACCTTTGCCGCCAAATATACGGAATCGGGTGCTTCGTTAAGAAACTTTTCAATATCAGATACTGTGAAAACCTTCGATTTTTTTGGTTGATGACCAGATGAGGCTCTTTTTAAAAATGCCACTAATTTAGGATAGGTATCGATATGTTTGTCTTTTTTCATCTTTATTGTTGCTTTTAGCATCGAATACGTACTCCATAGAGTGCTTGCTTTCTTGTTCTCGGATAATTCTATAAAATATGCCAGCAAAACGTTTTCTGAGAAAGTTTTGGCTCCTTTTGCTAGTCGCCACGTGTTGAACATATCGTACTGTTTTAAATACTTCTCGCGTGATTGTTGAGGGAGAAAGCTCATTTGCGCATTATTAACAGTTTCAGTCAATTCTGTTGGCGTCAAGCAAACTTCCTCGTCGCTAGAATCACTCATTTTAGTTTTTTCACTTGTTTTCAAGTTTCTTGTTTTTAATATAAGGTTTAACAATGACGTGAAAAAATGCCGCGTAAAGAACCGCGTACAAAGCAAATTGAAAAAAGAACACCAAGAAGGTTCCGAGTCTGAGTTTTTAACAAATTAAAAAAAAGTTGTATGATATATTCGGCACCATAGAGGTAGCAGTAAATAGGTTTAATGTTTTTTTTAATTCACAAACTTAGTGCACACGATGTTCTAAATTCAATTTACTTTATCCTCTAGAGAATAAAAACGGCTTTTCCACTCAGATATTGAAGATTAAAAATACTCTTTCCGAGATGGTGGGATGAAAAATACTTTAATTAATACTGAATATATTCATTAAATTTATATTATATATTCAGTCATTAAATAAATAATTTATTTAATGACTGACCGGTTTGGCGCAGTTGGTAGCGACCCTGCCTTCTGAGCCGCTGGTCCCGGGTTCGATCCCCGGACAAGTCAAACATATGTGTGCATGAACATGTCTGTTTGACCTGTGTGGGTGTGTATATGTATATAAGTCATCAGTAGGCCAATTCTCGTAGGTTAAAAAACGTTCAAATTCAAGTCGCAATCTCATCTCAGCGACAATCAATGTCAAAAATCTGTCAAAAATGTATGTAAATTGATTGTAATTTTGACAGATTGAGACTGAGATTAGAATGCGAACGTTCTTAAAAATATGGGAATTGCCCCTCAGGTTACCGTAGTACAGGCTCTGCCTAGTTCGGGACCTGAAGACCATATGTGGATGTTGTCTCATATTATTATATACAATTACGTACTAAGTATATATATGCTTAATAATTGTCTGTTCATAGCAAAATTAATATAATAAAATACTCTATAATATACGATACGATACGACGATATAATATACGACGAATACGATAAAATTACAGATATAAATGTAGAAATTTTACATAGGATGACACAATGGGCGGTCTTATCGCTAAAAGCGATCTTTTACTGACAACCTTTGAATGGATTAAAGGGAGAAGGAGAGACAATAAAAAAATAATAAACATGAAGACAAGAGCAAGGAAACCATATGCTATGATAATGTTTAAGGAGAGAGAAAGTGTTTTAATTCATGTCGGCGGGCCCTAACATAATTCTCCTTAGTATGAAATGGATTTAATATTTCTGGTTTATATTCTTTGATTTACCTATAAATAGATCGTTTAAATGCGCACAGAAACAATCACAGGTACTTTTTTCTATATCCCCAGGTAGGTAAATAGTCTGTGAAGTTTGTTTACACTTATAACTAACAATTCTTTTCTTACAAGTCTCCATTAGACGAAGTTTTCCGGTGATCTGTGACACACCTCAACCTCGCACGAGGAACATTAGGGTTCCTCCGCACTTTAGATTATCTACATTCATTATTTAGAAAGGTTAACACACATTTTGTTGATGTGAACATTTCCTTACAAAATCATGATGCTTATAAATTTCAGTGGCATTTTTTCGTAAAAGAGAGTGTACACTTGGCTTGTTACTAGGCTTGCTTTAATTTGACCATTTCTATGAGGTTAATCTATACTGATATTCTAAAGAGGTATTTGTGAGTTTCTACGGAGAGGGAATAATCTATACAAATAAATACCATTTTAGTGTCTGTTTGTAATGTCAAAATGACAGCATTTTATTAAATGCATACGAAAGTATATACCTACGGTAGTTATAACAATAAAACAATTTTTAAATATTTGTTTCTCTGTCTGTCGTCTTTTTGTTCTGTTTACGACGATTTTGACAGGACTTTCACTGGCAGATAAGAGTAACACAAGCTACTTTTTGTCACGGTAACACACTAGTAATTTCAGACATCCACGCGTAGCCGCGGGCACAAATGAGTGTTACCTATATTCAATGTTAAATACCGAACACCGGGAACGGTACTTAGTACTTAAATTTTGACCTTATGTGTATACTAGTAGGGTTGAGGGTTTGAATAAAACAACCAAACTGTATACTGATCTATAGCAGGCAATAATATTTACTAAAATTCATTGAACCCCAACCAAATCGTTGTAACGAAACGATAGCGAGTTATAATTCGACGCCAGCGCCATCTAGTTACGTCGTGTACAACTTTGGAACAAATACAATTAATTTTGTTGACCTGATGAGCGGCGTTTGATCATGCATGATCATTAACAATCAATAATAATAATCTAATCTTCGGAATGGAAACTATTAATCCGATTGGAGTAGATCCTCTGTAAATTCTTTCACTAATTAGATTATTGCCGAGTGTCATATTTTATGTTAGGATAAGAAATTTCATGCTTAAACTGTTAAATAAATAAATAAATATATGTTTTCCATACTCATTATGTAATGGTTTATTAGATAAAGTAAACGCGGCCCGTGATCTTGGCATGTTGCTTTACTGAAAACTCTGCTTGGATTTGCACATCGAACAAATTGTAAACAAAGCGTATTTAATAAGATTTATAATGAGATCGACTCATGAATTTAGGCAGACCTCTTCGTACCTGTGCCTGTATATCCTAGTCCGTTTCCGGCTCGAATATGCCGTATCCATCTGGAACCAGTACTATGGCATATACATTGACATGATAGAAAACGTCCAACGTAGATTTCTTCGTGCAATGCACTACAGGTGTCACAAAACGTAACTACCGTGTAACCAGTTACTCAGTAAATACAGGATACATGCTTTTGACGCTCAGCTCTAGACGTAAACAATTAGAAGCAATGGCATTGTTAATTGCAGTTTTATGTATTGTGCTATTCATTCACTATATCTTTGTCTTTTGCTGTGCCCGACAGGGTCTTAAAATAAACAATAAATTATTTTTAAATAAATAAAAATCGCCTTCAAACGGACGTGGACGTGTAAGACGATCGTTTTCGAATTGGTGTGGGGTAGGTACTATAACAAAAAAGTTAAAAATAAAAAAGTTTTTAAGAAAAAAAAAAAAACAACCCGGACTTTTCCCGGACTTGACTTAGTCGGTGGCAAAAACTAAAATACAGATTATCCAAAGACACCGACTTCCGAAATTATTAATTATTAATAATATTATTTTTTTTTGAAGGTCAGAAGTTTTTTTGTATGAGACACTTGAGCTCTTAGACAAATAAATTGTTTGTTGTTGTTTGTAGTACTATTTTTTTAAATAGTTTTTATAGAGTGTAACTGTCTTGCATGAACAGTTCACCTCCTAGTTAAGTGACATTTAAGTTTTATTTATTCATGGTAATCTGTGAACAGCGCTGTGGGCTACATTATTATTTAAGTTACTTATGGTGTTTTTTGTTTGTAATATTGCATAATGTAGCTGTTTGTTTGTTCTTTAAATAGGTACAACAAACAGCTATATAATAAAAAAAATATAGCAAGATTTTTATTATTTTCTGGAACTAGGTATATTAGTATAATGCAATGGCAGGTACATATTCTATGAATATAATGTATGTAAGAGAACCTGATATAATTTGCTTTCACACTAAAGACACTTTACAAATGACGAGAATCATTAAGCAGAGCTTGGTTGGTAGCTGAGCTTGCAAAGAAAATTACAAATTCAGTGTTTAACTCTGACGGCGCAGCAAGTGGCGCCGTCTAGTTTTGTTACGAAGTTACTGGAATCACTGAAAAGGTCGGATAAGAGTGACACTGGCTGGTGACAGGCACTCTAGCAGTGCGTCGCATCATGGTTGCAAAGCGGCTGTCTTCTGATGATAGCCGAAGTTAGGGGATCCTGATGATATTGAAGACCACTTCTGGTAAAAGGCTATCCTGCACTGTTAACTCTTTGCCATATCTCGATGATATTCACTACTCTATAATTTTTGTAGGGTGCGGACTCATAGTCACACCAGTAGCAGAATGACTGACAGGATTATTTTTATTATTAATTTATTCGATAATATTTTATTTTTCAATAATGAACAAAATAAAAATGTTTTAAATACCAACTATGAACTGCACTTTTTTTTTAATTGCATTTATAAATCGATATTTTTTCGTCGCACTAATAATACGTGCTAAATGGTGTAGAAAAATGACCAGTGTGACAAACAGGAAAAACAATCCTGTTAATAATAGTGTTATACGCCACGCTTAGGTTCCTAACCCACCTACCCAACCCACTAACCTTTCGTTCTACAGCCGTCGTCAAAGGTAATTCAATGTAGCAGATGGACAACTGCACCTATCTAGGCAGACTTTATTTTGCGATCATCAATCTCAATGAACAGCGTGGAATCACGAAATTTCCCGAGCAATTAACTTACAGGCAGGGCAGTGTTAGAATCTGTAGTGGATTCAGAAAACCACTGCCGTTAATTTCATTATTGCCGGTGTCTTCAGGGAGCGAATTGCCTGTTGAATGCAATAAGCTGAAGAATTGATTCAAGTACTAAAAGCACTTACAAGTCCGCTTTTGTTGCACAAAGTTGAATAAATAAATAAATAAAATACGTACTTAATATAATATAATATATAACTTAACACAAACAAAAAAAATGCATCTAAATATGGTTCAGTACTACCTACTTTCCCTACGAAATCGTAGTTTTAAAAAAAATCCTTCAGGTTTATGTTTTTTGATAGTTTTGTTTGTAATTTACTGTACGAGTATAAAATAAATATTTATTTTTATTTTTCTTTCCCACCCGATTGCCCTGTGATCATAGTCGCCGCTAGGGAAGCACTTAGCACAATTTAAAAAACAAAACATTTTTAATAAAAACCTACTCAAAACTTTTCCGTGCCTGAGTTTGATCCTAAAAGCAAACAAACCAAAGTAATCTAAAAAGCGGTTAACACCAAGCGGCTGCAGTAAACGGTTCATAACCGTCCCGCGCCGGAACCGGCCTGGGGGACTGGACAAATTGCAGGTACGGCCAAACAACCGAATACGGCGGCCATGATGGAACTGTAGTTGGGACTGTCGCGTTTATTTTTGGAAAAACGTTTCATTCTGCGAGCTTTGTTTTGACACGCATTTCATTTGTTTCTATGTTCCCGCGCTTTTTTTCTTTGTACCGGATATAAAATAACACACAGGAACATCTGAATGTGCAGATCATCCACAGTCATCGGTGGTGACTTTAATATTGATATTCTGAAAAATAGCTCCAAAGTTAACACTTTCTTAGACCTTATGTCCGAATACAAATACACACAGCACATAAAACATCCCACACACATAACACAAACAACATCAACATGCCTTGACCTAATATTTACAAACTTTAAAAACATAGATTTATATACATCTGTAAAAGAACTAGGTTTTTCAGATCACTGTGGTACAATTATAAAATTTAAAATACCGCAACGACCGAAGCAAATCACTTGGTATACTGAAAAACGACTGTACAACAAAAATAATATTGAAAGTTTCAAATGTGCATTAAAGTCAGTTGATTGGAAAGATATCATTATGGAAACTAACGATGCAAATCAAAATTACAATGTTTTTAATAATTTATTAACTAATATACTAAACAAAACTATACCAAAAATAAAAACTAAATTAAAAACACATTACAGAAAATATTGGTTATCTAAAGGTATAAAGATCTCATGCACAAACAAAAGATTATTAAAAATTTTAAGTATTAAGTCTGACAATCCAATTATCAAAAAATACTACAGAAAATACGAAAAAATACTAAAACAGTCGGTGATAACATCGAAAAAATAGCATTACATTAAAAAAATTAAAATGTCTGAAAACAAAGTCAAAGCTATGTGGAATATAGTGAACGAACGTACTAACAAAAAAACACTTACAGATAAGAATAATATACAATTACAGATAAATAATACTTTAGTATCAAATCCAAAACAAATAGTAAATAACTTCAATAACTTTTTTGCATCAATTGGCGAAGAGACCGGCTGTGAAGCCAAAGGCCAGCCAGTAATTAACCCTTCTGAAAATACTCTATTTCTTAGACCTTTAGACTGTCAAGAAACGCATAGAATCATACAAAATCTAAAAAATAAAAACAGTCACGGAATAGATGAACTACCCCCATCTCTGATCAGACAATGTGCAGATGAACTTGCTGAACCCTTTTGTGTTTTGATAAATCAGTCCTTTGATGAAGGTACTTTTCCTGATCAACTTAAAAAAGCTATTATAAAACCATTATTTAAGAAAAACTCGAAAACCGACCCCAATAATTACCGGCCCATAGCTCTTCTACCTACGGCTTCAAAATTTTTCGAAAAGGCTATGTGTGACCGTGTGTACAGTTTTTGCGAAAGATATCAAATCTTTGACGACGGTCAAAACGGGTTTCGTAAACATCGATCAACAACCCTGGCTGTCTATAAATATATGCAAGAAGTTATTGATATAATAAATGATAAAAAATATGCGGTTGGCATACTTTTAGACATGACAAAGGCATATGATAAAGTGCAGTTTAAAATTTTATTAGATAAACTATACGGTATAGGGATTCGTGGTACCACACATAAGTGGTTTGCATCCTACTTAAAAAATAGGGAGCAATATGTGGAAATAGAACATTTTAACTACGACCAAAACCAAATAATTAAAGTAAGGTCCGAAAAGAAGATAATAAACGCATCAATCCCCCAAGGCAGCGTTATTGGATGTCTCCTATTCATCATCTACATCAATGACCTTCCCAAAATCATGAAAGAACCATGTGTGCTATTCGCAGACGATATATCTCTGCTAACTACATGCCAAACTAATAGTACCATTAACGAACAGCTAAACCAAATATTAAATAAAACAAAAAAATGGATGGATGATCACAACCTTGAGATTAATTATAAAAAAACTAAAATAATGACTTTCTACCCTCAGCAAAAATCCCCATTACTAGTTAATTTCACAACAAACGGCACAAACATTGAAGTAGTTAACGACTTTACACTATTAGGACTAACAATAGACACACACATTTCGTGGAAGCCCCATATAACAAAAGTACGATCAAAACTCGCAAAATTCACTTACGCACTTCGAGAAGTCAAAAAAACTACCGACTTGCAAACTGCACTTACTACATATTACGCTTACGCTCATGCATGGCTCAGCTATGGCATTATGATGTGGGGAAATAGCACAGATGCGCCTACGCTTTTCATTCTCCAGAAGAAATTAACTCGGATCATAGTCAATATCGAGCAGACCGACAGCTGTAAACCCTATTTTATAAAACACAAAATACTCACTTTACCATCTATTTATATCCTGGAAGTATGCAAATTCGTCAGGAAACACATGAACTTTTTTACAACCCGCGGCGATAAACATACTGACCGATCTATCAGATACAAAAATATGTTAATGTTACCCTCCTCGCGCATGAAACTACACTCCAATAGCCCCTACGTAATGTCCATAAAAATATTTAATAAACTACCAGATGCAATAAAGGATGAAACCAGCGATACGACATTTATAAATAAACTCAAGCAAATATTAATTAAAAAAGCTTACTACACGATAAACGAATACATACATGACAAAAAAAATCTATTGAACACAGACACCACACACAGTTAGTAGTATAGACATAGACATTCATACATACATAGATAAATATTATAATAAGATAGATATTTATGTTTAATTGACCTTACCAAATAATTAAATGTACCTAAAACTATAACAGACTGATCTCAATAAAATAAAATGTTACATTTACTTATTTAATGTTGATAACATAAATTAGTTTAAAAATTGCCTAATGTTAATTTATGTTTTGAATTGAATTTTTATTTTAAAAATTACCTATGCTTTTTGCTGTGCCCTACAGGGTCCATAACTGTACCTTAGCTTTAAGCCATTGTAACATCTCTTAAACATTATGGAATGCAAATAAATATGAATATGAATATGAATCATATGGTGCAGACAGTAAATTGACACAGGACTTCCGCGCATGAGCTTCTAAAACATTCATTCTTCTAAAACAGGTAGAGCATAGAGCATTCTTCTAAAACATTCTTCTAAAACAGGTAGGGCAATATTATGAAATGAATACTCACTATGAAGTAATGTTAAAAGAAGGTATCTATGTTTGCGTGTCTGTAATTTGTCGTTCAGCTAAAGAATACAGTTACTTTAATAAGAAAATTCTGGTGGCACAGGATAAACAATAGATTATCTACGATATTAATCATTCGAGCAACACTAATGTCGCAAAAAAATTGCAATAGCATAAAACACATATTTATAGTTTCCTTTAAACATTAAATCTTACTCCACAAACTCATGGCTGCAGTCCAGCATGAATTGACCGGACGCTGGGCACCGAACGAATACGTAGTTACGATTGTGCTCCCTTCTCAAAAACACGTGACTGTGATTGTACTCATCTGAGTCCAGCACACTCGAGGACGGGGCAAATAGGGGAAAATATTAGATTAGCTCAAAGTAAAAGACGTGGAAGGGGCGGAAATAAGGAAGATTTTCAGCCATCTGTCTTTTTCGGTTATAGATAATGTGTTATAAGAAAGACGATTTAGAAAATTAATTATGCTGAATAATCCAGCACCAGAGCAGTGTTGGCCCACTGGTAATGGCCCCGACTAACGAGTTGTGGGTCTTGGGTTCGAACCCAGACAGGCTTTACTTTGTGTAAATAATTTCACCGCCACTGCTCTCAAAACGGTGAAGGAATACATCGTGAGGAAACCATCCGTAGATGTGATAGAAACAAAAAATCGCAGGCATGTGACCTCTAACAACCAGCCGCGCACTGGGCCCGCGTCATAGATTACAGCCCACTCACTATCGAAGAGAGGAGGCCTGTGTCTTGTGTCCCAGCAGTGGAACCATTTATAGACCGATTACGCTATGTAATAATCCAGCACCGCTTAATATTAATTTATATATACTTTATTGTTCACCAGAAAATGAATTGAAGTATAAAAAAAAAATTACAATTTTTTTAAATATTTTTTTGAATTAAAATTAAATTAAATAATTGTGTTTAAATAAAACTACTATTAGTATCAATAAACGCATTCTATTGATTTAACTATTGTTAAATTAAAAAAGTAAAAACTCCTCAGTTTTCCATAAAGCATCTCTCTAGTACTGGATACTGGTAATTACTAGAAACCCTATAACTTTAAGAAGGCCAAATTGCTAAATAAATACTGGTGCACCACTGAACTAATTGAGTATTAGAATTTCAGTGTTGTATCAGGCAGTAATTTCATTAAGAAATAATAACACACAAAGGGTACAAGAAAGGTCGTCCACTTAGATTTATTAGGGCCTAAATGGGGGCCCAATTAAGCCCTAATATCATAACCTGCCCGGCCTTTTCACAACTATGTTGTGGATGGCTCCCAGTCTAACCGGATGCAGTTAAATACCAGTATTTTTCATGGAGCAACTGCCTACCTAACCCCCACAACCCAATCACTCGTTTGTAAGACTGGTAGTCAAACTTTCGGGCTTCTGACTACCCGTTACGAATGTCAAAGATCTACGAATGACAGCCGGAATCAACGTTTTAACGTGCTTTGCGAGGCACGGAGGGGTCTCGGTATGTAATGCACGGTAACCCATTCACAGACCAACCTTGGCAAGCGTAGTTTAACCTTCGATCGATCTGCGTGGCTGTTGTTATTTAGCCACGAGCCCCACATAGGCCCTAATGAACCTACCAAATGTAAAAAGACTTCGAAAACGTCCTGAACTAGTTAGCTTATGACACACCGCTACAGCATTTTACATTAGTTTAAATAGCAAAGCAGGCTATTATTAGGTTTATTATTAGGCTTAGTGGTGGCCATTTTAACTGAATAAGCGCTAAGTATAAAAGCTGCGATTATCGTATATTAACAAACTAATACATCAGATTGATAATATACGCTGTGGTATAGATGCACCACTGTTTTAAGTTAATCGGTCATTGGAATCAAGTGGCGTTTCGTTTTGTTTTATTTAGTAGCAGCTTAATTTGGCATTTGTTTCCATTTAAAATATTGGAGTTTCGTTTTTTATAATAGCTTCCAAAGAAACTATGGATGGACTGTGTGAAAGATGATATGGCTAGAAAGGGGTGACCGATATCACGACTTCTTCTTTCACGCTTAAGAAGACATGCTACGCCCACTGAATTGGGATAGGGGCAGGCGGAGGATGATGCTATCAAAACAGCTTCCATGAATAGAGATACTAAAATATATTATGGAGGATGCATCCTGAGGCAATCTGTTCCGCTAGAACCATGCTGACTGACTGGTTAACATGAGGTTTCGAGAAGAAAAATAAGAACACATAAAATCCGGTAAGATAATGTTTATGGAATATCCAAACTATTTAATTTCATTGCCGCATTTTATAAAATAAACTGACTTCATTACAAATGTCTTCACTCAAAAATCTAATACGTTTTGCATCTCACTCGTATGTCTCTGACATATTTCCCCACACTTTTCTGTGGCTTAAATTTATTATATTTTGCAACACCTCAAGTCTATTTCGCGTCGTGTCGTCGAGCGTCCGCCAGCGACTGTGACGCCTGGGAAAGCGCAAAATTCTAGAAAACTGACCTGAAAATTGTAGCTGAGAGAAATACTTAGAATTTAAGTGTGAAGTCTAGGTGACGGGGTCACTTGGACTCATATATTATTTTGAGAAAAGTTTTGTGTTTGAGGAGTTAAGTAATGTAGTCTCTAACTACGTTTAATGAATAACAATGGGAGTGGTTTGTCTCTTGCAGTGATAATAATGACCGCCATCGCCAGTAACATTATATTTTGCTACAGTTAAGATCACATTGATGCAAAGAGATTTAAGATACTTACTTGTTAAGTAAATAATTGAATGTCTTTGCATTCATGCATAGATAATTGAACTCCAATAAGATACCTACATATAACACTGTCATTTAGCCTTTTCTCAACTGTTTTGGGGTGCGCAGCTGCATTGCGATACGTAAAAGTACCTACCTTTATTTTTTTGGACTGAGTCTCATTAACGCTTGAACTATTAATAATTGAGTATCTTCCTAGTTGTATCATATAAACCTAGCTAAAACTCTAACCACCTAACTAAACATTGTATATAAAAAAACTTCACAATATTTATTGGCATATAAAACTGCCCAAGAAAAGAGCTAAGCTGCCCACTTTGAACTTAAGCACTATGATTACTCTAAACTGGTCTCCCATTTCTATACGACCGGACGGACTTGGGGACTCCCCCTAGCATTCAAAAAGGGGGGATTAGAATATGAAAATGAACGATATCGTCTGGTTGCGGTCACATTTAGAGCTCTTGAGAGCCTGAACAACCAAGTAGGATTAGCTAGATCGTAAGGCTATTATTGCGCAGTGCTGAGATTATACTTAGGGTTGGCACAGAACTATTATACGACTTGAAAAAATGACTTTAGCAAAAATAACATACAATCGTTTTTATCGACGATGACAGACAGCAAAACAAAAAAGTGCCGATTAATTTGACGACTAAAAAGAAAACAATAATATTTGACCTTTAACAAAAAGTAGGTACATTTAAGCGATTTGTGTCGCTTACTTACATACAATTATTTTCTATTTATTTTTTTGAGAAAATATTATGCAGAACTTTACCGACATAAATCCAAGTTATTTCACAGTAAAATTTTAATAAAAAAGGTTTTGTTTTTCAAACGAATGGAAAATCGGTCACAGAAAGTAAGCCACAATTGGCTAGAACCTGTGGGGACTCAATTGGGGACGCATTTATTCAAATTTTGATAGCAATAAGAAAATTAAGTAAGTAATTTACTGATACTTATTATACAATAAAAACAGAACTCATTTATCTATGAATAATAGGATCACAAACACTGAAACGGCAAATCGTTCAAATGAAAGAGAGTTCTTCCTCGTATGATAACACAACTTGTATTACACGTTGTAACATCTAATAAGCTCTAGTTCTAATACTAAACCCAAATATATTACATATATTGCCTAATTTAAACTTTGTCCCCACACGAGGCATCTCTAAACGACCCTCTGTTATTACTTTAGCACTTTGGCGCCCATTTGCCTGAAAATATAACTATGAATTTGATTTTGTAAGGGTAAGAGTACCAAGCTCTAGTAGGGTAATACTGCCAAGCTCTAGAAGGGTAATACTGCCAAGTTCTATTAGGGTAATACTACCGTGCTCTAGTAGGGTAATACTGCCAAGCTCTAGTAGGGTAATACTGCCAAGCTCTAGTAGGGCAATACTGCCAAGCTCTTTTTATTTTTATTTCTTATATGCGACAACATCCACGCAAGGTCTTCAGGTCCCGAACTAGGCAGAGCCTGTACTACGGTAACCTGATGACTGATACACATACTTATATACATACAACGAGTTGTTTTGCATCCTCGTCAAATTTCAGGAGGCTGTTATGAAAGACATAAATAATCAAATAAAATTACGATCCTGCTCAATAATTAATACATACTTACTTGTTTTTTTAGGTATTTAAGTTTGACAGTATTTCAGAATACTCCACTTTCAAAGAACAAAATCGCCCCGTTGCGTATGCGGTAGGCAGTGTCGTACGACTATGTCGCTGTGTGCATGCGTTACAGTTACAGCGCAGTTACAGGGCGGTATCACACGGGCCCTACACATGCCGATTTCCGAAAAATTCAAAAAATAAAAATAAATACCTACTTATTTTATTATTGATTCGTGTCGAGAATCATTAGCATAGTTACCTCCTCGAATTTGACGAGGATGCAAAACAATACCTTGTATACACACCCAGACACAGGTCAAACAGACATGTTCATGCACACAAATGTTTGACTTGTCCGGGGATCGAACTCGGGACCAGCGGCTCAGAAGGCAGGGTCGCTACCAACTCCGCCAACCGGTCAGCCTAGTTCTAGTAGGGTAATACTGCCAAGCTCTAGTATGGTAATACTGCCAAGTTCAGCCTGTAAATACCTTATTATATTGTTAGATGTATTTTGGTGAGAATTGCGTGTAGGATCATCGTTTTTTGAGGATTTAGCAGTGAATAGTTTGCGGTTGAAAGAGAAGATTACGTGCCTAAAGTGGTTTGAATGATAGTCTTTGTTGTAAAGCTGTTGTCGGCTATTGCAGGATCTACGGAGGAGGGTTTCGTATTGCATGAACGAACAATGAGTGCTGTGACATAGGTAGGTACAGTAAGATAAATAGCCACGAAGACCTCTAAATTACTTTGTTCACTGTAACGCAAGTAAAATGGAAGTACTTACATCTATCGAAATAAAACACTAGCGAATAGCAAAAATCCGTCTAAGTTCAGCTGATGCTTCACTTTAGTTTTTTGCTATCCACGATTACACGACACCGACCAAATTACATAGGATAATTACATTTTTCGATTATTCGGTAGACGAGTGCCGAAATCCAACATGGTTGGATCGGTTCACTAATGAATTCATTTTATTTTTTAATGTTGCCCCACACTAGGTATTTCTCCTGTATCGTGGGTGCGTTTTCAAACATTTAAACACACATACACAAACAGCCAGACCCGGAACACTACTACTACTACTTGCAGGCCATACAAATATTTGTTCCGTGCGGGAATCGAACCCACGACACGCAGCGCAGCAGTCAATTGCTTAACCACTGCGCTAACCATGCCGTCAAAATTTGAATCATCATGTGTTCAATTGTTTCACTACGAGTGAAAGATGCCGAAAGTTTAAAACGCAAGTGAAGCGTCTGGTATCTGCTTTACTTACATGATTTGATAATTGGGCTGCATGCTGCATATATTTAATAAAAATATTCATTTGTTTTCATCAATCAATCTAGGTAGTGTTTTATTGCTAGTGTTCGATTCCATTTCCCTTTTACAGTCAGAATGCTAAAAGCGAGGCCCATTTCTGCGAATCACAAAAACGTGGAATCTACTAGAATCTATACGTGTGAAATAACAGAGATACGACTCGACTTTCGCAGGATTAAGCCATGTCTCTAGCGCTACCGTATCTCAAAACCGTACTATATTTAGCAATAGTTCCTTACGGTTTATCGCTCGTAAATTGGCCGGACGGCAACCGGTTCCGGCAACGTGTTAAATGTACCGGAACGGCCGCGATATGGTGACGGACGATGTAATTAAAGTTTAAACTGTTCAGTCGACTCCTGGACCGTGCAGCGATTAGGATGTTAGGAAGCTAATGTGTGGTTATTTAATAAAAGTGTGTGTGTTTCAGTTTGGGACTGCTCAACCAATTAGCGGTCAGAATAGACATTAAGGGATCGGCATCGGTAATAGGAACTGAAGTCCCACAACTTCAGTCCCTACTAACGATGCTACTTTTGAATCAAAGTAGGTACAACCCTCGTTATATCGACTTCGATTCGAAAGTGTGAAAAAACTTGTTTATTTTGTGTAAATTATCTAGTATGATGATTTGATGAATAACTGAAAGTCATGGCTGAAAAGTACCTACACCCATGGTGTGACAGTAGGAACCTAAAGATACAATCTGCCGTATAACCATTTACTCACATAATCAGCCTATAATGTTCCCACTGCTGGGACACAGGCCTCCTCTCTGTGAGAGGGAGCGGGCCATAATCCACCACGCGGGCTCAGTGCGGGTTGGTGAATGTCACATGTCTTAGAATGTTTGGTTCTAGGACATGCCGGTTTCCTCTCGATGTTTTCCTTCACTGTTTTGAGAGCAGTGGTGATGAAATGAACTCACGACCTATAGCTCGTAAGTTGGGGTTGATACCACTGCCCTAACCATACCATTTACTCGTTACTATACAAAAGCTTTGATATTATTTATCATCATCGTTCTGTCTTTACCCAAATTTATTAGAGATCGGGGCAACATGTCTCCTTATTCCATACATCTCTTTCATCCCTTTTCCAGCGATATCATAGAAGGTATATTTTATTCCGAGTCAAAAAAAATGTGTATTTTTATGCCGTCGCAAGATCTGCAGCGGCGAATTCCACCACAAGAATAAATGAGGCGGTATATCAAACTAGATGAATTTCTTACAAAGTAAGATTGCCACCGACAGAAGCAAAGACTTTCTTGCCTTAAACTAACTCGCAAATTAATTAGATACTAAACTCAAAATATGAGAAGGTTTATAATTAATTAATTTTCGCGATGGCGTCAAAATATAGGAGAACATTATAATATTAACGGCGCACATATTGCTCGTACATAAGCCAAATAATCAAGAAAGTAAATTGAAGGCTTAATGGCAAAGAATTTGTGATATATTTTACTTCTAGGCTTACATGCGCAATGGAGAGGAAAAATAAAACAAAAGAACCCAGAATGATTCAGTCACACAATGCACTGCTGAAAACTGACCTCTAAGTTTTTACAACGTATTCCTAGCTTCCGATAGCACCATGGTAACTTCCATTACTTATTTATGTTAAGCTTACGTCCCTTATAACTTCTACAAATAAAATAAGTACGTCTACCATTAAGTTAAATATACCTTACATACCGTAAGTCGGTACAATTTTATTTTTATTTGTAATAGCTTTGGCTACAAAAAATATCATTTTATTTGTTCAGTCCCTTCGCTGATAAATCCAGATTATTCGTGGTTTACATTGGGAGTGCGGCGATACTATAGTTACTTGCATCCTCAATATGTAAATATTTAAATTCCGACATCAGTAAAGGAATTAATATTCATGGCAATTCATTAATATCTGTCGTCGTGGAGTGATCTGATATCATTTGCGGAATTAATTTAAAATATTTAATATGATCGTCAAAACGTCAGACCGCCATGATTCCCATGTGTCAACTCAGGACTCAGTGGTACATAGGCTCAGCTACATTACATTATTAATATTAAATAATTACAATTTGACATCGTAAGCGAGGTGGATCAGATGTACGGAGCTTCTGTATGTGAACTCCCACATATCTTATTTTACGTCAAGCTATAGATGGATTTTATTTATAATTTGGTGGACGGATTGATGTGAGCAGATTGTTATCGTGCTGGTTAGACTCCTTAGATAACATAATGTAGCAGTGCCTGAATTACTAATAAAGTATGTATAATAATATCGCACTCGCCAATAGTTCACTGGCAGGTTCTAACTCACGACCTATATCTAGACATCATCATCGGTCTTCTGCAATTATCGCAATTTATTTGTCGGCGCAGCATTTCTTTTTAACCGACATCAAAAAAGGAGGAGGTTCACAAATCGACGGTTTTTTTTTAAATTGTATTTTCACCGATTACTCGAAGACGCCTGAACTGATTTGGAAAACTATTTTTTTTGTTTCATAGGCTTCCCAGGTGGTCCCATTAAAATTTTATCAAAGTCAAAGCATTTATTTCAAATAGGTACATAAAAGGCACTTTTGAACGTCAACATTTACATTTAAATAAAATTGATTCTAGTCGCCCCTTCCAAAAGGTAGTTTCGTATGGAGAAGAATGGGCAAGAAATCTATATCTATCTTTAAGTGAATTATTTATAAATAAAAAAAACCGCCTTCAAACGGACGTTGACGTGTAAGACTATCGTTTTCGAATTGGTGGCGAATTGCTACCATAACAAAAAAGTGAAAATTAAAAAACTTTTTTACAAAAAAAAAAAAACAACCGACTTTCAAAAAGAAACACACTGCAAATTGAAAAGTAACTTTAATTTCGAAAGTCGGTGGAAAAGTTAAAATTAAAGTTATTTTTCACTTTGTAGTGTTTTGTTAGAACTCATTACTTATTTCATAAGAGTTCTCTATTAGTCGCTATCTCAGTAATCCGTCGAGTATGTGTGTCCGTAGTCTTTCTAGCTATATCTTTCACACTGTCCATCTATTGTTTTTTTGGTTTATCCGACGCTTTTGCGGTTCACCTAACGCCGCTTCTTTAATAATTCCACGCATAAACGAAGAACTATACAATAGAAACATACAATAAAGTACTTATATTTTTAATTACGCCTTTAATTAAATGTCGGTTGCTACGCCTTGTAGAAATGCACTTTAAAATACAACATGTTCTTTGTTGAGTACAAATAGAATAAAAGTGAACTCAGGACAGAACAAATAGTGTGTCCGAGAAAAAGGAGGATTAATCTGTGCACGTAATAACAGAACCAAGCAATGTGCGGCTGTTGTGGGGTGTGTGTGTGTGGTGGGGTGTAAGTTGTGTATGTGAGGTGTGTGTGTTTGTGCAATGTTATTGCTAGAAAGTTATTAGGTTTAAGTAGAGCAGAATGTTACATTTTGTTGTATACTGCTTTTAAGAGAAATAAAACAACGTTAGGAGTTGTTTTCTTTGTTAGTGTGTTTGCACTCTGTACGGTGATGCTTTAGGTACAGTCAGCGTCACGATGTGGGTACCCCTCTTCATAGCTAATTTTAATACAACTGGGGTACCCAATTGATGCAGCCCACCGTACCTGGAGTATTTAATATAAACTTTTTTTTACCGGATTAACTAACGAAATGTGGGTGCACTTTAACTAAATAGGCGTTATGTTGTGTTATGTAATCCATGTTTTTACAAAGAGCTTTCAAAGCTTTTAAAAATATCTATTTGTCATCAGTTAACGTTGCTCCAAAACTGGTCTAACTTCAGTTAATTGCAATCGATTTTTTAGTTTAAAAAAACACACAATTGACAGTAGTACAATTTTATGTATCGGCACAAAGCTAGTCGTGTCTCTTAATAACTAGTAGATAACTCTGTAGGGACTAGCTGCAAAATATATTTTTCCCATTTCAACCTACAAACACGAACTCCGGTCCCACATAATTTCCAAATAAAAAACCACAATCAACTTTACACAAAATCTAAAACTAAATAAAACCTACTTCATAAAACTCCAGTAAAAAACGCACAATTAAAAACAGAAGGACGTAACAAGGTAACTCATGGTCCGGACAGCGGACACCGGACAGCTGTCTGGGGCGCGAATATCAAGTTATCCGGACGCGGACGGATCGGACAGCGGCCATTCCGCCCGTGACTTCGTTATGTAACTGTTCTTTATTTCTAACCTTTTTTGTTTTATTAAAAGCAATATTGTGGGAGAGGCGAACATCTGTGACAACGTAAGTATTTGATATTTTGGTGCTGTACCCTTATAATTAACAAAATCCTAGGTTGAAATTGGACCACGGCTCTTCCCAGAATTTTTTTGCTTAATAAGCCTACTTATTAAGCAATAAAATTCTGGGAAGAGCCGTCAACAGACCCGCCGTGAGCCGTGGTCAGACCCTAGTCTGAGAAGCTAACTTCTGGTCGGAATATATCTAGATCTTTAGGTTTAATTAGCGAATAGTACAAAATTTTTTTCATAGCTGTTTGAAGTTCTAGATGTGGTCAAATATATTTTATCACTTAACTGTAGATTTTCTAGCACATGCATCTGCATCACTGTTCAGAATCTGATCGAATGCATCATCACTATCAGAACCTTTTCATATTTTCAGTGTTTGTGTTATTTTTTGCGTCATGTTTACCGCAAATAAACGCATTTTCTTTCTTTCTTTCTTTCTTTCTAAAGTACCAAAAGTTATTCCGATTTTAAAACATTGCACAGCACACGAATATAAGTCCTCTTTTCCAATCGGAGCCTACAATTGGCAAGGGACGTGAAATCACAATTCGGAGGATGTTTTCGATTGAGATTGGTTTATGGCTAAGCAACTCAAACTAAAAGCATTTATTAACAATTTATTAAGCAATTAAACCATAATTAACAGACACTTTTGAATTGTCAAAGAGTCGTTCAGTCAGACAGATGAATCTAGTTGCCCATTCCAAAGCGTACTAGGTTCCTATGGAGAAGAATGGGCAAGAAACTCACTGTTAAATTATTTTGTTACAACCAATTCACAGAACAGTGGTGGCCAAATGGCAACGGCCGCGATTTACGAGTTGTAGTGCGTAGGTTCGAACCCAGACAGGCGCTTTACTTTGCTTAAATTATTTCATCACCACTGCTCTCAAAACGGTGAAAGAAAACATCGTGAGGACATCAGCATGGCCTAGAACCAAACATTCTAAGACATGTGACATTCACCAACCCGCAATGAACCCGCGTGGTGGATTATGGCCCGCTCCCTCTCTCAGAGAGGAGGCTTGTGTCCCAGCAGTGGGAACATTATAGGCTGATTATGCAACCAATTCACAACATACCTATAAGCTGTATTAGAGAACCCTATCTATTCAGTAGTACCTACACAGGTAATTACATAGTTGCCTTTCGTAAAACCGTTCATATCGCACTGTAATTAATTTCATATTAATTATTTCAGCGACAGGCACTTTGACGCAATTATAACACATTGAATGACGTCAAAATGTGCGAAACACGACGTAGACGTCGACGTTAACAAGTACCTGACGCATTAAAGTGTCGAACTTTATTAACTTTTGTATAAAAGCTGCATGTCGAGTTGACACGTGGGCTGGTTGTTTGAAATTAATTCAATCCATATTAATATTATAAATCCATACTTTGTTACATACCTACATGTGTTATAAATGCAAAATCGTTGAGCTCCTTAAGTTCTCAGATGAACTGCATGATTATTGAGAAATTCGTGCACTGACTGGACAGGTCCACTCAATCTGTGTGGTTCTTACCTCAAAAGGCCATTTCAGACACCAATCTACATTGTCGTCACATGATCTGACCAATATTATGTCTGGACTTAAAAAAAAGAGACTGTGACCTCTGAGTTTGTTTCAGTCTTTCTTCTCAGAGTAGTCAGATAGGAAACGCCGACTTCGTCTAGTTTTAAAAATAATATGATTGACGTGTAAAAGTGTTTGTACAAACCTACTTACAGAAATAAAGTCATTTATCAAAAGTAACTCTCTTGTCTCTCGGTTACATTTTCACGCCTCAACGGCTGAACGGATATGTATGAAATTTAGCACACGGATAGACCTAAAAATATAATCCTATGTCCTACCCACGTCATGCCTGGTTTAGGACATAGGATTTTATTTTTATTCTGATAATGCGTTCCCGTGTGATCGTTCCAGACCAGCACGCGGACAAAAGCCGGTGAGAAATAAATTCGAAAAAAAGTAAACAGGGTTCATTACAGCTGCTGGTTTTTCAGTGGCCTAATCAAATCAATATTGCAGTCCACTGCTGGACATAGGCCTCTCCCAGGCTGCGCCACAATACCCTGTCCTCCGCCTTCCGCATCCAGTCTGTCCCAGCCACTTTCTAGAGGTCGTCGGTCCATCTAGCTGGGGGGCGTCCCACGCTACGCCAGCCCACTGCCATTTCAGCTTGCTTACTCTGCAAGCTATGTCGGTAACTCCGGTTTTTTTCCGGACAATTTCATTTCTAATTCATCGTTTTAAAACAGACTCTAGTTTTGTTTTAACTGTTTGTTGGATAATCAGCCTTTGGAGAAAATGTGATGATGTCACCCTTGTATGCAGTTAATAATCGCATGTTCCAATGATCCTGTTATATGTGTGCGAGCGCTATGTAGGTGAGCGGGTTGCACCCCGCCGGCTCCTGCCCGCGCCAGGGAGATACTTATAAGAATTAAGCAGTGTGCAACAGGCGTGTTTGATTGACGAGTGTCACCGTCCTTCCGCATACTACTTACCTACCTACATAACAGATCCCGAATATCGTCTGAGGTGAAACCTGTGCTATTGTGGCTGTGGCCTATTAATCACTGAATTATGCCTAAAACAGCGGGTAATTTAGGGGACCATTTAAAGTTGAATATTCAGCGCAGTCTGCTTGCAGTCGGCGTGCAGTTATGAGGCAGTCAATTGACAGTTTCAAAGTAGTCATGACAACTGCGTAAAAACTGCAACCGAATAGCAATGTTGCAGCTGAAGTGCAGTTCAAATGCAGTCCGTCTGTTGGACACTATTCGGATCACAAAAAAAAATCAAAAGCAACCCGAAATTCTTTTTTCAAAAACGTCCAGCCCATAAAATCCGCTAGTCTACTGTTCAAAACTTTATCAATGTCCCCCGGCTAAGTTTTCTGATAAAAAACTGACAACAGACATTTGTAAAAAGGCTCGAGGGTAGTTCGCAGTAAGTTATTAGCTGCTCGAAAGTTTCCAGCGAACTCGTTACAGTAACGTGTTGCTTAAGACGGGTGAACTTTTCGCTTGTGTGGAGTGGTATTAGCCTTTTGGGAAAGGTAGGAAGTTTTGGGATGAACCAGATGGTGTATGCTTTGATTATAAGGTAGGTAGGCACTCTTTGTGTAGGTTGAAGTCTTCCACGTTTTTTCGTACAATCTAATTATGATTATGTAGTAGCTTTATATTTGCAAGTTTTTCTTATTTTTTTTGTGTCGTTTTAGATTATATAAGTTCTAAGACCGAGATTAATGAACGTTACTTGGATCGTGCTTTGACTAAGACCCCGTCTCCATCTTGCTCTTTTAGTTTGACAATTGTACGAAATTGACAGGAATAAGTAACGCTCAGTAACGTTTTAGATCTCGGCCTTAGTGCCGATTATAAATATCTAAAAGGATAAACGTTTAAAGATTCTGGTCGAAATAAATAATATTGTTTAGAACTATGTATTGCTAGCTATTGGTAGAGAGTTACATAATAGTCTAGCGTTCATCTATTTCCTAAGCAGGGGGCTTACCCAAAACCGAAAAGCATGGCAAGGGGTCTGAGACAAAAAAGTTTGCGGACCTCTGGTTAGACGTTTAATATTTGTGTGTTGTGAACTTGTAAATAAAAACCGTAATTCGGATCGCTAGCCGCCGAACGCTTCACAGATATCGGTTCGGGACCACACGCATTTCCCACAAAGCGACCAATTTTGGGGATCGTACGTGTGTATTACCTATATCTAGGCTAATCTAGATTTTTTATTTTATTTTTTTTTTGCTCAAAAATATAGTACCTATAGAGGTTCTTTAAAATATGATAAAATGTCCAAGATAACTTAGTACAAAACATCATGCCTGGAGTCCCCGAAGCATCAGGCAGAGGTGTAGGTATAGTACGGTACACCCACCCTTCACCAGTTATGTTATATTTATGTTCCATATAATAGGGGGCGAGCCCGAACATGTTTAGTCATAGTTCACGACATGCAAAATGTCTAGAAACTAAACACACGTCAGCAACAAAGCCGTCCCTTTTGAGCTGTACACCCAATACAGCAATATTTGGACTGTTATTTCTATTCTAAAAGCCATCCCAAACACGCGCCCTTGACTCCAAAATGTGACTACCGAGTCGATTTTGACGATTAAATTTACTATAGGAGCGTTAATTTACAGTATAATTTATTAAACCAACATCGATGGTGCAAATAGGCGATCGCCAGAATCGATCACGTACCTTTATACCAACAAAACTTAGCTACCTATAAAGGTTATAAAAAACCGGTATTTCATACACATTTCCCCGGACAGAGCTCGTTCACAGTTTATTAAAGGCCCTCGAAGAGCCCCAGGCGTAAAAAACGGCGGGCGATTCTCACCCAGAAATATATTAGATCATTTATTTTTTATCTCGCTCTGTATTGAATGATCGGAATTTAATATCCAATGCGGAGAGAATGGATATCCGATGATACAATAAAAGAAAAGAATAAGCTTTGGGCATGTTTTAGACCTTCTTCACACTGGACTCACTTTTTTGGTGCGCTTCGGTATTTATTTGGCAAACATTTCGACAATTCACTTGATGGGAAGTGGTAACTGTAGCCTATGGATAGCCGCTACACCAAGAGTTTTGTGGCGGCATCTACAACGCCACATGCGAACTACACATCATCCTGACGTCACGAAAAATCCTGCATCGCGCAAGCAGAGTTTACCGCGCAACTAGCATATATATATAAAGTCCCGACATCAATCGTCGGGCTGTTGCCCATCAGACACAACACCCGTCTGGTCGGAGGATCCTCTCTTTTCTATGGAGGTATGAGTGAACTTTACAACCTGTTACTTATTATCTCTATAGGTTTGTCAATTTAAAAATGTTTCAAAGGCTTATAATTTATCGGCGTCCATACCCCTTTAACCAACGCTGATTGGATCACAGAAACGCTGCTAAAGCAAAAATTTGTATTAGTTATTACGCATTCATTTTCATCAAATAATAAAAAAAAAAGAATCCAGTAAAATACTGCTGATTTTTTCTGCAGATTGATTCGACTAAAACTACACTTACAAAAAAGCGTGACAAACAGGAACATCGATTCTCCTCTTATGTTCAATACGGAACCCTAAAACTCACTGTACCGTACATACCTTTGTTTTTCATGCGAACGCTCTGGAAATCGATTTCAATCACATTCCATTAAAAGCGTTTAATTACAGTCATTTCAGTTTAACGTATAGAAACTTACGTTACTATATAGAATCCAGTTCTTCTAACTGAACAGACAGCAGTGCTGCTGGGGAGTTTGTTCCGCCACTTCTTCTTCCCAGCTAAAGCTCTAGGAAGTGGTGAAGGGCGGGCGTTTTGGGGGGACTGTCTTATGTGATTTTGACGTTCAAAAAGTGCTGATTCTCAGCACTTTTTGAATAAATGACTTTTGATTTTGATTTTAACGCCGAAACTATTAAGGCCCAATTTCACCGCCAATCACTAAACACATTTAGCGCTAAACGAGTTTTAAACATCATCATGTCTCTGTCATCTTCAAACATTTCACAGAAACAGAACTATGGTTTAAACTCGTTTAGCGCTAAAGGTGTTTTGTGATTGGCGGTGCAAATGGGCCAAAGTTTTTCTTCTAAAACCTCTGTGGTGCGATAAAGTGATTGTTTTGATTTCTGGGGCTATAAATAGGTTTAAACTGGTTGGATTGTAAGGATCTGTAAATTATTGAACGGCAAAAGGCGAGTAAATAAAAAGTAAATAGTAAAAAAAAATACATTAAATTAATGAAAAGGTACTTTTGCACTATTCCGAGATTAAATATCGATTAGACACTTTGCAAAATATCTTTAGAAAAAACCTATTTTCCAATATCTCGTCAGTCACCACTAAACAATAACAAAGAAGATTGTTCTTCCAAGTACCTATAAGCAATATTGTAAAAACTATCTCCACTCCAAGTTAGTCTTTTAAAACATCATCATCTGCCTAGCTTTTTCCCAGGTATTTTGGAGTCGGCTTCCAGTCCATCCGGATGCAGCTGAATACCAGTATTTTACATGGAGCGACTGCCTATCTGAACTCCACGACCTAGTTACTGGGTAACACGATACCCCTTGGTAAGCCTGGTTGTCAGACTTTTAGCCTTGTGATTACCCATTTTTTTTTGTGGGTGGGAAATCATCAAATAACTTCTCCCGCTCTGGGCAGAGCAGGAGGGCGTGTCAGACTCTTACTGACTAAAACCCACCCGTGTTCCTTCAGTTGCCTATGCCAGGGGCCACGGTAACCCTCTTGGACTTTTCCGCAACCCTAGCAGGCATCGGTCCTAGTAAACCCCGTCATTGGTGCTGACATCTCTTTGAGGCGCGCGTGGAACACAACGCGCCGTCGACCCGGGCCTGGTCCTTATCGAACGGCGAGCTGCCCATTGCTCGCCGTTCGCAAGCCCGCGCCTACGGTGGCCGGGAAACGGCCTGAGATTCCCGACGCCCAGGGCGTCTCCTGCGGCGGCTAGGGGCGTGAGGGCACAAATTTTGCCTCTCCCTCACGCGTTCCGCCTCCTCCTTCGCGAACATTACTGCTTCGCAGAAGGAGGTGACGGCTTCCCAAGCCCTCTGGCTCCGTACCATGGCCTGGACCAAGGCCGGACGCGAGAGATCGCCACCGCCAATCGCCTCCACGAGGACACGGCGGTGCTCCGCCCAAGCCGGGCAGACCTCCACCGTATGCTCCACCGTGTCCTCCGGGCGAAGCCTTGTGATTACCCATAACGACTATCAAAGATGTACAAATGACAATAACATGCTTTCCGAGGCACGGCGCGGCGGGGTCTCGATGTATAATGGATGGATCCACGGACCGATCTCGGGAAGGGTAGCTTAACCTTCGATCGACTCGTGCGCCTTTTAATATTTAGCAAAGACCAAGAGCTCCTCTTGGTATTTTAATACATCTAATCAAATTCAGATCTCTTATAATACCGAGACTTGAAACTTTATCCATAAACTCAATTCGCCATTTCACCAAACATGACAGTCTCCACTTTCCATTGTACTCACTGGTTAGGTACAAAACTTTCTTAGCGACGCCAATAAAGGATTTGACTTGTCTAAATTCTTCGCCAAATATTTGAATTTTGTTAAGTTGATTCAAGATTTTACGAAATTGTAAAGTAAATAGTTCTAACTTTTAACACTTCAAGCTTGTAGTTTTAAGTTAAAACCGAAAAAGGAATAATATTACCATAATTGCTACGTTTAGGGCTGTGCGCAGACTAATTAAGCCATCTTTATTGAAACTATTGCTGTTTGAAAACAATTATGACGCACACAATCCTAACAAAACAGTCTCAGATTCATAGTTGTCATCAACATTATCACTTCAGCCAAAAGACGTCCACTGCTGTTTCTTTGCTAACTAACCAAGTTTTAACGTGCCACTTGTATTGCAGAGCGCGCATAATTATCTACCTCTTTTTACTAGTAATTATCATTGGGCTCACTCCAAGCGTCGCCACGTTATCAAGATGTACTAAACATCAGTTTTGACACAGTACAAAACTCTTTTGTCTGTAACAGACCAAACTGTTCAAGTTAGCATTTTCAACTAAATGCTAGTTCTGTTATAGTCATGCTTTAAGTTTAGAGTTTTCGGTTAAAAGCGAAAAGTTAATAAAATTAGCATAATTTGTACGGTTACAAAGTTTTCACATAATTTCCACGAATTTCTTAGAATTTTGCAGCGGTTTGAATATTTGCCGAAGTGGTAGCTTCACTTTGCGTGAGCTTTTTTGTTTCGTGAAGTGATTTATGGTAATTGTACACTTATGACAGGGCTTTTTAGCACAAAGTAAAAAATGTTAGCGGAATGGTCTACTTGTTTAGTTATAGTCTACTGCCTTTTCGGTACCTATAGTTTACTGTTTTGATTAGCAAAGAATTTATTTTTGTATTAGCGACTGTAAGCATTACGACCAAATTTTGATGATTTGCAACACTGATATTGAAAAAGTCATCTGTTTAAGTATAATGTCAAGATATTGACAGCTGTCACCGGTCACTCGACAAAATGGAGGGAAAAAGGTAAAAGCGTGCTCACGATTTCTATGATTATTAAATTGAGAAAAACTGTATTATAGTGTTAATGGTGGATACCCATCCAAATGTCAAATGGATCACGAGCATAATAAAATACGAACAAAGATTTAACTTTCAATACTCACATCCATTCTTTACTAACATCAAATCTTGAAAAATGTATGTGTGTATGTACGTGATGTTATGTTTGTTTTGTAACGTATGTGTTGTTATGTGTGTATTGTAATGAATGTGTGTATGAATGTGTTATTATGTGTGTGTTGTCATGTATGTGTTGTTATGTGTGTATTGTAATGAATGTATGTGTATGTATGTGTTGTTATATGTGTGTTGTAATGTTTCAACTCAACTCAACTCAAAGCATTTATTTCAAATAAACCAATTACAGGCACTTTTGAATTGTCAAGGGGTCGGTCAGTCAGAAAGATGAAGCTAGTTGCCCATTCCAAAGCGTAGTAGGTACCTATGGAGAAGAACGGGCAAGAAACTCCATGGACACTCTTTTAAAATCAAAATATTGTTACAATAGAGTGGTTACATCATTCATGTTGTAATTATACATGTGAGAACGATGTAGAAAGACGTGCACGTTAAAAGCGTCCGTAATAAAAAGATAAAAACAATTATGGAATTAAAATAAGCCGTGGCAGCTAAGAAATGACCAGTGCCTACTGACGGCGCCCGTTCACGAACATGACGTATGGATCAGCACCATTCAGCTCAACCATTTTGAAGGGAACTCAATGATCCAATACACACGCCACCACCAGCGACACATTTGAGTGAGCATGACATACTCTCAGCCGCCAGGGCACATTCAAGTCAATGAAAGACGAACCCAGTAAGCTTTATAGTGGGTACATAGTGCTCACACATGTGCTATGCAATTATACAATACTAAGAGATTGAATTTATACAATGCAAAGATAGGTTGTACAATCTTCATCAGCTCCAACACTATTTTCGAATGCTAATTAATTAGTTTACGCGCCCTTGTGGAGCAGGACCAGCCCTGAGCCAAGCATTTTTGTCAGCGATATAATCCCCCAACTTATAATATGCTTGGCTGTATAGTGTGCGTTTTATACAAGATTTAAATTTCGTTTCATTCAGTTGGAGTATGTGGGGAGGTATTTTATTGTAACATTTTAAACAGTACCCCATGAAGGATGAGTCTACTTTAGCCAGTCTGAAACCTGGTTGAACTAATTGGTCCCTATTTCTAGTCCTATAATTGTGTCTTTCACCTCTTTTACTGAAAAGATTTAAATTTTTCCTTACGTACATTTATGTGTGTATGTATGTGTTATTATGTGTGTGTGTGCATGTGTTGTTATGTGTGTGTTGTAATGAAAGTATGTGTATGTATGTGTGTGTTATGATAAATGAATGATAAATGACTTTATTTCTGTAAGTAGGTTTTTACAAACACTTTTACACGTCAATCATATTTCTTTTTTTAAACTAGATGAGGTCGGCGTTTCCTATCTGACTACTCTGAGAAGAAAGGCCGAAACAAACTCAGAGGTCACAGTCTCTTTTAAAGTCCAGACAGAATCTTGGTCAGATCATGTGAAGGCTATGTAGATCGGTGTCTGAAATGGTCTTTTGAGGAAAGAACCACACAGATTGAGTGGACCTGTCCAGTCAGTGCACGCAATTGTCAGCAATCGTGCAGCTCAGCTCAGAACTTATGTTGTATGTTGTAATGAATGTATGTGTATGTATGTGTTGTTATATGTATGTTGTAATGTATATGTGTGTATGTATGTGTTATTATGTGTGTGTGTATGTGTTGTTATGTGTGTGTTGTAATGAATGTATGTGTATGTATGTGTTGTTATGTGTGTGTTGTAATGTATATGTGTGTATGTATGTGTTATTATGTGTGTGTGTGTATGTGTTGTTATGTGTGTGTTGTAATGAATGTATGTGTATGTATGTGTTGTTATATGTATGTTGTAATGTATATGTGTGTATGTATGTGTTATTATGTATGTGTTGTCATGTATGTGTTGTTATGTGTGTGTTGTAATGTATGTGTGTGTCTTGGCGAACAGTGGGTGTAATATTAGGTACAGTTCTGCCTAATCCTTCCGGAGAAACAGGCGTGATGTAATGGTATGTATGTAACATTACACATTCCTATACATAATATTTTCTTCTCAAATCACAAAATACTCTCACAACTAAGCAACTCCGGACAGATTATTAAAAAGTAGTCGAAGAGCGACTTCCATCCGCCATGCTAGCATCCCCGAGAGATCTCAAGTGAAACACAATTCCTCTTTGCTACCCAATCACGTCTCAAAATCAATAACTTTGTGGAAACAAGAAGTTCATTTTGTTCTTTCATAATACAAAATGGGAAGCGTCAACAATGGAAAGAAGTTAACGACAAAGGATAGTAATTAAGGATCTTTGATCTTGCATCGAATTTATGCAGAAACTGTAAAGTGCTTGTCATACAAAGTCGATGCAACTTTGCATTTTCAATAGTGTACAGTTGCCAGCACATCAGGTTATACGAAACCGTCAAATTTCTCCAAAAGATTTTAAATCTTAAAATTTTAAAGTTAAGTTCAAAATCGAATGAGAAAATTTTACAGTTTGTGGTAACTTGACCTGCTGCTGTGTGTACAGTCAACGAAATGTTTTTTTATTGAAATTGATACACTACCACAATTAGCCGTGTTATAGACAGTATTTTCATACAACTGTCAAAGAATGACAGTTATGATTTGAGTATAAGAGTAAGGAAAATTTGGTAAACGAATGATTTCCCTGACTTTACATACGAGAAAATGTAATCAATACATAGTCGAATGTACTAATTAAAAGGAAAATCTTCAACATCTTCAATGGATGAAATCATTAATTAAATTCAATGCAGAAACTAATTAAGAGCAGCCTCATTAATTAACGAAAAAAACACGGCACGTTAATACGGCTTGCTTGAAACTTAACGTAAGTCTACGATAATACGATTATTTGGGACGTTCGACCCTTTAGTACGATATCGGGCTTAGTAATATACTAGCTTTTACCTGCGGCTTCGGCCGCGTAGATTGCGAAAATTGTTCTACGGTGTCATAGTTCCGGTATAAAAAATATTCTATCCTAACTCAGGCCATGGTCTACCTGTGTGCCTTCATTGAAATCCGTTCAGCCGTTAAGGTGTGAAAAGGTAACAGCCAGACAGAGAGAGACAGAGTTACTATCGCACTTATAATATTAAGTATCATCATCCGCAGCCCAACTTCACCGACTGCTGAACATAGGCATCACTGATCTCGTGCCCACGCTCCTGTGCCTGCCTCATCCAGGTATTCACCCCTCTCACCCCTCACCCCTATTAAGTATGGTGGTATGGAATTTCCGCACAAAAATATTAATAAAAGATAATATAACAACCAACCCACGTATAAGAAACTCACGTAACAAATATCTAAACAATTCCATTAGTGATGTTCTACGGTCACTAACTTGCTACGTAACTCCCAGCGCGTGCTACGAATTCGTAGCGCTTCGGCTACGAAGCTACGCCGCCCGTAGCGATTAGTTTCGTTTCTGATTGGATTGTAGTGAACTTTTATTTTATTGTGAAGTTTTTATGATCCTTTAGTTTTATTGGTGAAGTGTTTTTAAGTGGGTTCGTTTAAAAGGACTTGTTTCAAAGT
Source organism: Brachylomia viminalis (assembly GCA_937001585.2). Lineage (NCBI taxonomy): Eukaryota > Metazoa > Arthropoda > Insecta > Lepidoptera > Noctuidae > Brachylomia > Brachylomia viminalis. Next base: position 23,893,522 of record OW443310.2, on the reverse strand, counting down.
GAATCACTACGAGATATTTTCAGCGAGCTTTACAAACAGAATTGGTATTTTTACGCGACTAGACAAAAAGCTGATTGGTGTTTACCCAATTACAGAAATATTTTGAAAAAAATTATGCTTTCAAAATCTAACCCCTAAAAACGTTAATGTTTCAATTCCGCCTTTAAAAACTTAGGTCCGCTTGCGTGAAATGTTACTAAATGCAGTTAGTGCAAAATATTTAAAACACTCTGATATTTCTGTCAATAATTTAGTTACGAGTGCTACACGGATCTTTTGGCGGCTGAATGCCATTGACAGGGTTGGTAAACATTTGCAAAAAAGTCACAGAAAATGTATTGACAATACAAGATGGCGGGGTTCGTTTTTATTTTAGCCACGCGCGAAAAGAACCAAGTAGCGTTGTAGTTTTGTGTTTATCTTTTACAATAGGCACAACTCTGCCTAACCGTCCGGGGGAAAACAGGCGTGATTTTATGATAAGTTATGTGTTAATTAAAAGTTGACAGAGATAGAACTATGTTTTAAAAACCATTAAGTACTCCTAATTACATTCAGAGAACCAGTCCTGCAAGCGACACAGGCTGTGTTTTAATTACCACTTTTAGGAACACTTGAAAAATTCTAGTAATGCTTTAAAGCAATTGTATTCAGTGAACAGTTGCGCAAGCGGGCCTAATGTTTTCATTTTTGCGTTTACGGGAAAATTCTAAACTCGTGTCATGCCCTAAAGCTTCAACATTGCGCTGCTTTATTTGACAAGTGCACCTCCACTCAAGCGCCATATTGTGTTGTTACATACATTTGCGTACATTTTAGTTACCTACCCAACTGAGAAAAAGCATTAAAATTGTTTGCTAATTGTCATCTCTCCCGAGTTGGAAACATAGAAAAACTTACACCTTTTTTTAAACATACTCTGTTTTTAAGTTATTGTTTGAAGCAAAATAAGGTTTGTTTGTTAATACATACCTAGTGCAAAAATAAACAATACTATTTCTTTCGTTCTTTTTTTATCTACTATCTGTGCCCGTCATTCGGTGTCTGATGATTTTAAATAATATTAGACGCTTTACTCGACTGAAGATTCATTTTTGTTTCATTCCACATTCACACGACACCGACAAAATTATATTATACTAGCTAACCCCGCGAACTTTGTACCGCCTAACATTTTTTTTTTTTAATTTTTCTCTCCGTATGAACCATTTTCGTACTACAACGAATATTCTAAAAAAAGAATTAGCAAAATCGGTCCATCCGTTCTTGTGTTATAAAATTACAACGAAAAGTGGCATTGATTTTTATAGATAAGGATAATATTATATTTATTTTTATTTAATTTTTGGATCATTCGGTAGGCGAGTGAAAGAAGCCGAGATCTGAAATCCAACATCGTTGGATCGGTTAATTTGATCACATTTGATTAATTTTGTGTTTAGACATTTCATTTAGTGAAAGATAAATAATTAACAAAAAGTGAAGCGTATGAATTCGGCTGAAGAAATATTGTAATGAAAATTGCCTCTTGCATTAAAAAGAGACGTGAATTGACTGACAATATTACACAGAATAAGGTTACTAGGAACATTAGAAAATTACCACCAACATTCCTTGTAACCTCTGTTATTTCCGATTCATGATATTACTAATTCACAGACAAATAAGACATACAAGCATAACAAACTAACGTTACAACGTGGTGATACTAGGTAACAGACTTGATTTCGTTTTAATGTGTTCATACCTGTGTGTTTGGTAAACTTAACGTACATATTATCGACTGTTTTCACCGAAAAGTTAGCAGAAGTGTACTTATAGTAAACCCACATTTCGCCAGTTAATTTTATGTCCCACTTAATAGGGGGCGAGCCTTTTGCCATCAACTGGGCACAAATTTAGACTTCGAGCAGCCACTGCGACTTTCTAATGTAAAAACCCCATGACTTTGCCTGACCTGGAAATCGACCCCAGGGCCTCAAGTTTAGCATTACCGTTTGCGACCACTAGCCCGAGGCATTCCAAATAAAACAATAAATGACACAACACAGGAACAGATTGGTTGATTTGCCCATGTAAGAACAGTGAACATTTACGAGCATAGAAAAATATCAAAACAATAATATATCATCCGGAAAAGCACTGCTGTTTAGAAACGAATACGTACAGATTTTAACTAGGACGTGCAAATAATAGTACAATAGGTGTACACTAACGAGCGCGCGTGTGATGCACGCCTTTTTTTATACCTGCATGTTATAGCATTTGTACCTACATTAAATGTATGTAGGATATATATTTTTTTCTATTTTAATGTATTTCAGATTGGGGTGTCCATAGAGTGTTAGTAATACACACATACAAAAACAAACTATAATAATTATCCTTTATGTAGGCGAATCCAGTGCCTCCAGATAGGACTCTCAATATGTTCAGCAATGACACTCAGGTAGCCGTTAGGACTGTCTCTCACTCTGCGCATCAACGATGCTGCTCTTTTTCTAATTATGCCATAATAGCTATCCACTTGTGATTCTGCAAACATCGCTGATGCACCGCAATAGCGAGGCAGCCCCATCAACACCCTGAAGGCATTGTTCTACAAAACCCTCAGAGCACTCACAACCCGCTGCGTGCAGTTAGCCCACAGGCTACAGGTATAAAACGATTGGCAGAAGGCACTAAACAATGTTATTTTTACTGCCTTTGAAAACCTGCAAACCTGTGAGCCAGCATATTACAGCGAATCGCAAGCACCCTTCGTTTCCATTCCACGTCTAGGTCTTCAGTCAGGTTCTCATTCACAACATGTCCGAAGTACACAAACTGAGAGACTCGTATATAGAAGTAGTGTGTGTGCTTCTACTGTCACATTTCTTAGTTGAAAATATGAATTTCCACTGTGGGATGTTTTTTAACAACACACGGTCGGCAAATTGGCGATTGGTATTACATTAGGTTGTGTTTGGACAAGACTGCTGATAACGGTATTTTATGAAAACAATGCCGCTATTCTGTCGGTTGCTAAAATTTTGCAGTTCTTTCACGTTGACGAGTAGCTAACATAAAAAGAAATCTGAGAATACAAATTTAATCGATTATTACTAACCTTGCTTAAATTAGTCTGGTTTAAAGATGGCTTATTTGTTGTGTCATTTTATAGCTTCCATTTTAACAATGTTATGCAAGTGCAGAAATGACGCCTATTCAAATCTTCACAAACAATTTACCTCTCATCATAGTCTCCATTTATTTCACAATTCTCGTATTCCCCAAACAATTAAGCACCAACAAACCCAGCACAACATCTAAAGCTCTCGCAGACTAAACTAACAAGTACAAATGCAAATAAACCCAGCTCCGTCGAGTGTGCGCCCGTCCGAGTGTATGTATGTATGTGTTGCGCTCTCAACTCAAGAACTGGGTTATTCGCGTGTATGAATGAATTTTTTTAGCACAAGTCCCGCTGTAATTAACTTTTGTCGCTGTTCAGACGTTTTGTTGGTTTGGACTGAATTTTGAGGAGTTTCTGTGTTGTAGTGTGTGGGGTGGGTTGTAAATAATTTATTTAGTCGTGGAAAGTTTATTTTTTGTTATGATAGTGTTTTCTGTTTTTTTATTCATAATGCATGTTAAGAGTCTTGGATATGTTTTTTAATGAACTAATATCTATGTATCCTGGAAAAGGGTTTAAAGTAGGAAGTAGGTAACGATTATAGCAGAAGTCTCTTCTTCAGTGGGTACTCATGCAGTAGTTGGTTCATAGAACATTGGTTCATTTATGTAGGTTTACAGATAAGATGGATTTTTAATAATAATAGTACCGCATCTTACGGCATGCTAAACTTTCAAATAATAGAATTTCGGCCTAACGTAAAGAGTTTATAGTAATAAGAATTAAATTAAATTTATTACAACAATATTATTATTAACTCTTTCTGCAATTGTATTCAGTAAGGAGAGTCATCGTGATAGCATTTAAACGTCTCTCAATAACAAATATAAAGTGATCTTCATTGAATGTTCACGGATCGAAAATGAAAATGTTTCCATTATTCGAAGCAACTAGATAACAAATTAAACTATACATTATTTTGTTCATTTAACCATTATTTACAATCGAAAGCATATTACACATGCCAATTTTCATCACAAACAGCATCAACCCGTTCATTGCTGTAACACAAACCTCTAATGATGTATACAAGAGAGAACATTGAACCTCCATTCATCCCGGAAACCTGTTCGAACGTTAATCAACTAATTACATAGTCTATATACAAATAATCGAGTCGATTGCTATTCGTATTTGTTTGCCGAACGTCAAACTCAATAAGCCAGAATTCCTTTGATATGGGTTTCGTTGAAATAATGTCATTTTATAAGTAGATAGGTACCTATGTATTTATGCAAATAGTGGATGTAATAGAATTGATGCAAGTTGGTATTGGATCATTGAGTTCCCTTCAAAATGGTTGAGCTGAATGGTGCTGATCCATACGTCATGTTCGTGAACGGGCGCCGTCAGTAGGCACTGGTCATTTCTTAGCTGCCACGGCTTATTTTAATTCCATAATTGTTTTTATATTTTTATTACGGACGCTTTTAACGTGCACGTTAAAAGCGTCTCGTTTTAACTACATCGTTCTCACATGTATAATTACAACATCAATGATGTAACCACTTTTTTGTAACAATATTTTGATTTAAAAGAGTGTCCATGGAGTTTCTTGTCCGTTCTTCTCCATAGGTACCTACTACGCTTTGGAATGGGCAACTAGCTTCATCTTTCTGACTGACCGACCCCTTGACTATTCAAAAGTGCCTGTAATTGGTTTATTTGAAATAAATGCTTTGAGTTTGAGTTTGAATGAAAACATTTCGTTGTATTAATCTGTGATTGCACTGTTGTTGCCTGAAATAATGCATACATCCGTCTGTAAACAAACAGATTTCCATAACTGAATATGAGCCTTCCAACTCATCATCATCTGGCTAGCCTTTTCCCAACTAAATTAGGGTCGACTTCCAGTCTCGCCGGATGCAGCTGAATACCAGTATTTTACATGTAGCGACTGCCTATCTGACCTCCACAACCCAGTTTACTCGAACCCCTGGTAAGACTAACCTATGTGCCTTCAAAATTTCATCAGCTAATCGTCATGTAGCCTATGACAAATAAATGCCCTAATCACCACCCACAGGCATAAACTGTTCCTTATAATTAAAAGAATTCAAATCATATAAAATCTGTTTGAAATATGTATTTACAAAAAAGTTACGTAGGTACCTACTAGAACTTTTTGATGCGGACACAATGATTTATAGACTTTAATTTCAGACTACAGCAGAAAAATCCCAATATAGAACAACAAACTGTCCTCATTGCAGCTAGCATCAATTCTATTACATTAGCTAATTGCTAGTAACTTTTAGTTGCCGATTTACAAAGTAAATATTTTAATTATTTAAGTTGTCTGCGAAGAAAATTTCCGTGGAGAAGAACCGGGGAAGAAACCCCCATTTTTGCTCTGTTATCAATTTTCCGACGTCATCCATGCGAAAAAACAGTTTGATCAACAGGCATTTTTTTATTACGAACATAAAAATAAATGCTCGTCTACTAATCCCAAGAAACCAGGTGAAAAGTGCCTTTGAAACTTTTTTACAAGCGAAGGTAACATTTATTCCGCCAACTGCCAAGTCTCGGTAACTCCAATAAAAAAGATGGCGGCGCGTGAAAGCGCGGGAATTGGCAGATATTTTTAACACGTCAACGAGATGCGGTTCTACAATTTATGGTTTTATATTAGAGATTACAACGCCACAATTCCCGCAAAAAAACGAAAGCACAAAATTCAGAAAATATTTTTTCATGCTTGTCTTAAAAAAGCCTCCTCAGAGTTTCCTCAAAATCTTCCTCGGTTTTCAAAAGCCATCATCAAAGTGTTATATAATGATAAAAGTAATGATTAGTAAGTAATTAAATTTCCAACACTTATATTCGCAATTGTGATTTGGTACGCTAAAATAAAATACAAGGTACCTACCAATGTAATGTTGGCATGTTATTTGACAAATTAGATCTCTCGAAAACCAGAAGTAAGACGTCGCCGTCGTCCAAGTTTTTTTTTTAAATACACCTACATATTTACATTCCATCCGCTGACTTTACCCAAAAGTGCAGACGCAAAACAATTTTCCATATATTTAATAACTTGTTTACCAGAGACTTCTGCCGTTCCCCCACATGCCGACGTATTTACCTACCAGCCAGTATCTGAATGATAAAGGGCTACACGCGAAGTTGCGACCACGTCTCGTTGCAAGAATTTTAATAAAATGTCTCTCAGAATAATGAGCTGGGATAGATAAGAGGATCAGACGCTTAACTTTTTATTTTGTGTGAAAATGAAAAATGTTTTTCATAAAAATATTTTTGTTGGAAAACTTTCGTGTTGTGTGGTGTAGATTTTTAATAATCGGTGGCTGTTGAAGTGATGTTGACAGAGTACCTACATAACTAAAACCACCGTAGATATTAAGAACGTAGGTAGGTACAGGTGGCGGTGGCGATCTCTCACGTCCGGCCCTGGTCCAGGCCATGGCACGGAGCGAGAGGGCTTGGGAAGCCGCCACCTCCTTTTGCGAAGCAGTAGGTAATGTTCGCGAAGGAGGAGGCGGAACGCGTGAGGGAGAAGCAAAATTCGCGCCCTCACGCCCGTAGCCGCCGCAGGAGACGCCCTAGGCTTCGGGAACCGCAAGCTGATTCCCGGCCACCGTAGGCGCGGGCTTGCGAACGGCGAGCAATGGGCAGCTCGCCGTTCGATAAGGACAGGCCCGGGTCGATGGCGCGTTGTGTTCCACGCGCGCCTCAAAGGGTTGTCAGCATCAATGACGGGGTCCGTTAGGGCCGATGCCTGCCAGGGTTGCGGGAAAGTCCGAGAGGGATACCGTGGCCCCTGGCACAGGCAGCTGAAGGAACACGGGTGGGTTTTAGTCAGTAAGAGTCTGCCTAGAGCGTGGCGGGAGAAGTTATTTGATGATTTACCAACCTCAAAAAAAAAAAAAAGTTAGGTACTTACAGGTAACCAACATTTATTTTTACATAACCAATGGCTACAATTTTCAATATAAGACGTGACGATTTTATCTTAGTAGCAAAGCAAACCAAAAACAAAAATGGCGGCTTGAGATATTAAAATTCCATTTTATAATTAACTTCCTGTGAAGCTGTGAATTATGGTGACTCCTGTCACTATTCTAAAGAATAATCGAATTATTTCAAAGGAAAAAGCACCTAATAGTAATTTTTGTCATTTATTTAAAACACTGTAGCGGCATCTACATCGTCACATGCGACCTACCCATCATACTGACGTCACGCAAAATCCTGCATTGCGCAAGCAGAGTTTACCGCGCAACTAGTATATATGTAAATAAAATATATTTTCTTTAATTAGAATAAGGCCTTGCTACTACCGCCGTCAATGTCGTCCGCCTATATTTAATCTGTGGTCGAATGTGAGCTATCGTGAAAAATATAAAGTTTGGTACTTGTTCGTTAGGAGAAATTGATATTGTAATTAATAGCATTAAATGTCTTTTTTTTATTACAGATAAGTTTTTACAGTTAATTGAATGTTATATTTGTAATTAGTGTTATACAAACATGTAAATAACAAACATAAAACTTTTATTACAGAGAAACTCAATTGTGTTTGATTGACGCTGTCACCTCACCTAACTACTGAACAAATACTCATATATAGGGGTATTTGTTGATTGATTGATGTTGGGCAGTTGCCCATCAGACACGGCACCCGTCTGGTCGGAGGATGCTCCCTTTTCTATGGAGGTATGAGTGAACTTTACACCCTGTTCCTCATACCTCTATAACACTTTTAAAATCTTGTTACAGACTTGTCAAACACTGTAACCCCGCGTTTACATCAAAGTATAAAACATGTAATAAACACGTTGTGTGTCTACTGTTTTCGTTTATAGTACACCTAAAACAAATGGTAAAGACCAGTTCCCTTAAAAGAAAACTTGTCAAGAAGGTGAACAAAATAAACAACGATAAAACAAAAGTATGATACATCCGCACTAATAATATAAAGAAGTAAAGTTTGTATGATTGCATGTAGCAGGTAATCTCTGGAAGTACTGCACACTGCACCGATTTCGATTTTCTTCTTCTCTGGCTGTATGCTACACTATTGCCGAGTGCCATAAGGTATGTTTTATAGAAAATAGTTGAATATTACGTCGGCGAAGTCGCGGGGAGAAGCCAAAGTTTCATACACAACAATGTTTTTTCTACGAAACTTGTTGAAAACAAGTATCACAACTTGTGTAAATGGGGGTTATCATCTTTTTCCCTCTGAAACACAATAACTCTTGCCTCTTGTTTGTTGAGCACTACATAATATACAGCGTGTCCTATTTCATTGTCTCGCAATATCTAACGTTGTGACAGGCCAGACTTCACTTGTCACATCCAACTTCTGTACAAATACTTTTACTATGTTTGTTTAGCTTTTCTCACGTTGTTATAAGGGTTATTTTTGTTGGCTCTTGGCAAAAAGTATTGCTTTAAGTGACTTGTAAGGTCTACCTACTCGTGTTTTGTATAAGTTTGAGGTTCAGGGTTCTTGTTGTTTGCGTACCGTACCTACAAATATGTTACATACAGATTATTGTTGAGCGGTTATGAGAACGTTTCTCAACATATAACATTGTAATACAAATTCTTGGGGTTTGTCGAAATAAATAAGAAGGCAAGTGTCTTATTTCGTGTTGAAGTCCTTATGAGTACCTACCGACGAATGAGGATCAACTATCTGTTTCCTTCGTACGACCCCTTCATGTAAATAATAGTTGGGAAGTTCATTACCGCGATGTACATACGTTACTGGGAAAGTTTACTATCGCGACGTTCGTTTTTGCTGAAGTTCAACAATAGAGGGGATCTGGCGGTTAGGTTAGAACAGTGACCTATAACGAGCGGCAGGCGAGCGCCAGATCCCCTCTATTGTTGGTGAATCATTTGGGTGAACTTTCGCAACAACGAATGTCGCGTTAATAAATTCGCAGTAACGTACATCGCGGTAATGAACATCGCAATTACTATGATTTACAATCTGACCCCTTGAACATTCGTTGCCTTTCAAGACGTACTCATGGATAGAAAGATGATGGCTTGCGGCTAATTATCTATTATAATTAATTAATAACAAAACATAACATAGTAATACCACGCCTGTTTTCTCCGAAGGATTAGGCAGAGTTGTACCTATAGTAAAGTCGGGGAAATGTATTGTTTAGCAAATTGACTATCAACTTAAGAGGGCTATCACAATTTTTCTTGTATTTGAATGTGTGTCTCTTCAAGCCCTCTTAAATTGTGCCGTAAATTCAAATCACTACTGTTATTCTTTTATTATATTATAGTTGTATGAAATGACTACAACACGGCAAATTGGCAGAGTGTGTTAATTTGGTAAATAATTAATTTCCCCTGACTATACACACAAATTGGCAGACTGTGTTAATTTGGTAAATAATTAATTTCCCCTGACTATACACACAAATTGGCAGACTGTGTTAATTTGGTAAATAATTAATTTCCCCTGACTATACACACAAATTGGCAGACTGTGTTAATTTGGTAAATAATTAATTTCCCCTGACTATACACACAAATTGGCAGACTGTGTTAATTTGGTAAATAATTAATTTCCCCTGACTATACACACAAATTGGCAGACTGTGTTAATTTGGTAAATAATTAATTTCCCCTGACTATACACACAAATTGGCAGACTGTGTTAATTTGGTAAATAATTAATTTCCCCTGACTATACACACAAATTGGCAGACTGTGTTAATTTGGTAAATAATTAATTTCCCCTGACTATACACACAAATTGGCAGACTGTGTTAATTTGGTAAATAATTAATTTCCCCTGACTATACACACAAATTGGCAGACTGTGTTAATTTGGTAAATAATTAATTTCCCCTGACTATACACACAAATTGGCAGACTGTGTTAATTTGGTAAATAATTAATTTCCCCTGACTATACACACAAATTGGCAGACTGTGTTAATTTGGTAAATAATTAATTTCCCCTGACTATACACACAAATTGGCAGACTGTGTTAATTTGGTAAATAATTAATTTCCCCTGACTATACACACAAATTGGCAGACTGTGTTAATTTGGTAAATAATTAATTTCCCCTGACTATACACACAAATTGGCAGACTGTGTTAATTTGGTAAATAATTAATTTCCCCTGACTATACACACAAATTGGCAGACTGTGTTAATTTGGTAAATAATTAATTTCCCCTGACTATACACACAAATTGGCAGACTGTGTTAATTTGGTAAATAATTAATTTCCCCTGACTATACACACAAATTGGCAGAGTGTGTTTATTTGGTAAATAATTAATTTCCCCTGACTATACACACAAATTGGCAGACTGTGTTAATTTGGTAAATAATTAATTTCCCCTGACTATACACACAAATTGGCAGAGTGTGTTTATTTGGTAAATAATTAATTTCCCCTGACTATACACACAAATTGGCAGAGTGTGTTTATTAGGTAAATAATTAATTTCCCCTGACTATACACACAAATTGGCAGAGTGTGTTTATTTGGTAAATAATTAATTTCCCCTGACTATACACACAAATTGGCAGAGTGTGTTTATTTGGTAAATAATTAATTTCCCCTGACTATACACACAAATTGGCAGAGTGTGTTTATTTGGTAAATAATTAATTTCCCCTGACTATACACACAAATTGGCAGAGTGTGTTTATTTGGTAAATAATTAATTTCCCCTGACTATACACACAAATTGGCAGAGTGTGTTTATTTGGTAAATAATTAATTTCCCCTGACTATACACACAAATTGGCAGAGTGTGTTTATTTGGTAAATAATTAATTTCCCCTGACTATACACACAAATTGGCAGAGTGTGTTTATTTGGTAAATAATTAATTTCCCCTGACTATACACACAAATTGGCAGAGTGTGTTTATTTGGTAAATAATTAATTTCCCCTGACTATACACACAAATTGGCAGAGTGTGTTTATTTGGTAAATAATTAATTTCCCCTGACTATACACACAAATTGGCAGAGTGTGTTTATTTGGTAAATAATTAATTTCCCCTGACTATACACACAAATTGGCAGAGTGTGTTTATTTGGTAAATAATTAATTTCCCCTGACTATACACACAAATTGGCAGAGTGTGTTTATTTGGTAAATAATTAATTTCCCCTGACTATACACACACATTTCGCCTGTTGTTAATTTATTAGTGGTAGTTTAATTAGTTTAACATGAAATAATCGTAAATATAAGAAAGAGAAGGTGTTCAGTAAATAGTTTGTTCCCGTAACTCGCAGTTTAGAGATGGCTATACGTCAAGTTAATGTTGCTCCCCGGTTAATTGCCGATTGCTGGTACCCGCGTTATTGCTCGGAAGGCTAATTTATTGCCCCGACAAGAAATATTGCTCTTTCTGTACAGATAAGTCTATGTTTGACTAAAATATTCCTTATTTCTCAATTTGACGGTAGTTTGTCAACGCAAGTGCGCCCTGAATATTATTAATTAAGAAATCAGTTATTTTCTAAACTTTCAAGCGTAATTAGAATCAATAAGTATGTCATCAAGTGTTTTAAATTGAAGCTGTAAATGAGATACAGCACCCCTAAATATATCTGGACATCGTTTATTATCATGCGACGAAACAAACCTTAAAAAAAAACAATTCCACCAAGTGCCTAATTAATGACCTATTCGAACAAAATGTAATATATCAAACAGCTCATATATGAAGGAATTCTGTGTTGCCTCCATATGACATAATATTTTCAATCAGCACTATTGAGATTAGCGCTTTCGAGCAGGCAGGTTACTTATCTTAACATCATGTTATAACTTATAAGTATAATTAATGCTTACAGTTTACCAGTACTTATTTATTCATAGATCCGTAACACTGAGCTCTTCAAACCTCGGTACTTGAATGATGCTTGTGCAAATAATATCTGGGCTGAACACTACACAATGCAGGAGTGTACGCAGTAAGACAACTTGCAAAGATATATCAGATATAACGTTTGTAAAATTGACTGACCGGTTGGTGCAGTTGGTAGTGACCCTGCCGTCTGAGCCGCTGGTCCCGGGTTCGATCCCCGGACAGGTCAAACATGAACATGTCTGTTTGAGCTGTGTCTGGGTGTGTATATGTATATAAGTATATATATCAGTCATCAGGTTACCGTAGTACAGGTTCTACCTAGTTCGGGACCTGAAGACCTTGTGTGGATGTTGTAAAAAAAAACAAACTGTGTAATAATATTTGTACGCCTTGAAAGGCAGCACATAGTGACTCAATTTTTTTTTTTTACCATCGTGTACAAATAAATATATTTGAATTAGAATTTTATTACAGTAAGGAGGCTATGCATACCTATCAGAATCAGAATAAAAAATATGTATCTGCCAACAATGTAGGTACAGGTTTTAGATGGTACAGAATACAATGTTTCCGCTACATTCTACATTTCTACCTTACGGCGGCGTGCAAAAACATTAGAATAGAATAGAATAGAATTTTATTTTGCAAATATGGGTAATACACAATAGTTGTTATGACATATCAAAGCTCAGCCATATTTTACCATTCGGCATGCAAACATTTACATTATTTATGAAACATGCACTTATATTTCGATTATATTATTATTATTACAATTATCATTCAATAGATCAGTTAATAAATTATTATCATAATGCTGTATTATATTTTTCTGTATGTAGTTAGAACTTGTATTGTAGTCTTGGAGGGACCTTGATCTAATTTCGATAAGTGACGGAAATAAATTTAAATTCGACCTAACAAAAAGTGCCTAAACACCTTAGTACACATCTATACTAATAATAACGCTGATGAATTTCTCTGTTTGTTTGTACGTGCTAATCTCTGGAACTGCCAGTCAAATTTGAAAAATTCTTTTTGTATTTGATAGCCCAACTCTTGAGAAAAGTTATAGGCTATTTAACATCACGCTATGTCTCATAGGAGCCGAGATAACATAAAAAAAGTCAGAAAGAACGCTAAGCGAAGTGAAATTCTTAGGTAAGCAATCTCTAACGACCTAAGCAATGCAAGTGTTGCAATATTTTTTTTTTTTTTTTTTTGAGACAATATCCACACAAAGTCTTCAGGTCCCGAACTAGGTAGAACCTGTACTACGGTAACCTGATGACTGATATACATACTTATATACATATACACACCCAGACGCAGGTCAAACAGACATGTTCATGCACACAAATGTTTGACTTGTCCGGGGATCGAACCCGGGACCAGCGGCTCAGAAGGCAGGGTCGCTACCAACTGCACCAACCGGTCAGTCAGTACAGTAGGTAATAGGTATACAGGTAATGTAGCCTATATAATCCTATGTAACCGTCTTAAATCTATATTAATAAAATAAACCTAAGCAAAATAGTAACTTATACAAATGAAGGTAACAAAAATTATTAAATAAACTTAATAACTAAAGTAAGTAGGTAATAAATAAATCTGAGAAACTAATTACGGATTTTATTTTGCTTCTAAATATTCATTTATAGTGTAATATGCTTTCTGTATCAGTAACCTATGGAGTGATTTTTTGAGGGCGGTTTGATGGGTTTTTGACTTAAGGTGTGCACTTAGGTATGTACGCATTTTAATCAACATACGACGTAAAACAGACCTGCAAGTTGCAAATAACAAAAAAACAATGAATTTGGCGAGCTACAGCTGAGGAGTCACCTGAAACTAACACTCAGCTTAGCCTCTATTTTCAACACAGAAACATGACTCAGATCTATTCTGTACAAATCTCACCCTGAAAACTAAGTTGAAGCGAGTTTGAAGTGAGCTGAAATTCAACATAATGCTAGGGATTGACACTAAATATATATTGACAGCTCACTTCAAGCTCACTTCGCCAATATTTTCACGGTGAAGGTTTTACAGAATAGCAGTTCTGGTCCTTCTGCCTACCCTGCTCAGTGGCTAACAATAAGTGTGTGTATATATATGAGGCACCGTTTCCGGCGGATATTAAACGTCAAGAGGTGAACAAACATGCATCGCTCCACTCAGCTGTTTGTTTTGTATTATTCTGTGACCGGCGAATTTGTAGTGTTAAATTATTGTTTTTGGAGGGTAGGTTCGACATTCAGTGGTGTAATTAAAAATACCCACCTCGCACACTATGTGACATGCAACTGCGACAGCTCGACGGTAAGACGCTGCGACAAGTACCTAGCTGTACCCCTAGCACGAATCACTATCGAAAAAACATTCGAATCGACAACGAAAGCATTTTGTATGGGAACTTGAACAGCGCCTCTGGTGTGCGTAAATTGAACTAATTTTCAGAGCATGAACAAATACATGTAAGTTTCGTATCGTCATCGTATCGAATACGAAACGTAACTCGAGCCGTTTGTATGAAGATAGCTAGCACGAAGGCATAAAATGACGGATCGTATCGTAATTGTCGACGGCTGGCTTACGAGTTTCACGAATGTTTATTCACTTTAAATTTGACAGTGAAAAAACTTTCGTCGGAGTTTATTTTAAGTATAAAATTATAATTTAAGTGATTGTTTTGTTATATTTGGTTAGAAAATGTTTAGATTAATAAGAAGCACCCCACGACGTAGTACATTGTACTATTATCTTGCAGCGCGATTGATTGTTGAAAGTAGAAATGTACAAAGAGAAACAGGGTGAGTGATTTATTTTAAAACACTATATATTGTTATAAATAAAAAACAAGTTATCTTTTAAATTTACTATTACATTTACAGAGAAATCTCAAGGAGAGCTCTACTCAGAAAGAATTTGGCAAATATTAACCTTGAAAACCTTAGCGACACAGAATTTAAAAATAGATTTCGTCTAAGTAAGGAAGCATTTTTCTTCTTGTGTCGCGAATTAAAAGATAAATCCAGTCTAAAATCAAGTAAAAGGATCAGCCTGGAACACAAAGTAAGTGTAATTTATAAGCTACATAAGTACCTTTCTAACTAAAATATTTTTATATTTTCCTATCTCTTTTTCGATCCCGTAGGAATATTGGGCTAAAAAGGGTAGCCTTATGTTAATCCAGGGTGTCGGCTACGTACATACCAAATTTTATCAAAATTGGTCCAGCCGTTTGAGAGTGAAGAAGTAACAAACATATAAACACACACCCACACACACTCACAAACTTTCGCCTTTATAATATTAGTGTGATTAATGTGATAGTGTGATACCTATAATGTGTACATTAACTTACATACTATGTGAGTATAATATACAGCTACACTATTAACTATTTAATATTTTTATTTCTAGGTGCTGTGTGCTTTGTCATTTTATGCTACAGGCTCCTACCAAAGAATAGTAGGAATGGCTAAATATTTAGGGCAAACTACAGTGAGCAAATATGTGAGGCAGGTTACTGATGCTCTTGTTAACCCTTTAATATTAAATCATTTTTTGAAATTTCCCACAACACGAGAGCAACGAAATATTGTCAAAAACAAGTAAGTAATAGGTAATTATAATAACTGTAGGTCAATAAAACTAATTTAGTGCAGAATGTTAAACAGCGAAAGGAGGATCAACTGAATAACCACAAATATGATAGCTACCTAATACTAGAAAATTTTACTTACAATACTTTATTTACAGATTTTATACAAAATTTGGCTTCCCTGGAGTAATAGGATGCATTGATGGATCTCATTTTCATATATTCACTCCAAAAAGAGACATAGAACACTTATTTTACTGCAGAAAGCATTTCTACTCACTGAATGTGCAAATGGTGAGACATTAATCTACTAATTTATACCTACTTCTAACCTTACAATTACTTAAGATAACAATTAATTATTATGTTATACAGTTATACATTTTCTACGATTTTAAATTGTAGATAAGTGACAGTGAATGCAGAATTTTAAATGTTAATGTCAAGTATGGAGGTGCCACACATGACGCTTTTATTTGGGAAAATAGTCAAGCCAATAGGTATATCCAAAACTTACACCGGAATAATGAACCAGTGTGGTTTCTAGGTATTTTTTTTTTACATAAAGTTTCTTCTCATTTTAAAATAAAGTGATAAAGTTCACTATTTTAAGATTACTTACTGTCTAATTAATGTTACTGTCTGTTGTAAGATTATTTAATTCAATATACAATCAAAATAAATTTTCAGGGGATTCTGGATATCCACAGAGGCCTTGGTTGATGACACCAATCACAGATGCTGCTGAAGGCACTCCAGAAGCAAAATATACTACCATCCATGGGAAGGCCAGAGTTGTGATCGAAAATACTTTTGGAAGACTTAAAAATAGGTGGAGATGCCTTTGTAAGGACCGCACATTACACTACACGCCTGAGAGGTGTGCGTCTATCATAATGGCATGTAGCGTTCTACACAACCTAGCATTAGATTTTATGATGCCTGATCCTGAAGATGATATAATATATTCTTCAGAATTAGGTGTTTCAACATTTTCAGAAGAAGTTTTTCGCGAAAGTGGTTCTAGTGATGAATTGATTCGCGGTAGAGCCTTAAGAAACATGTTAGTAGATAGGATTAATAATATAAATCGGCTTCATAATGTAAATAATTAATTTCGGTTTTTGTGTAAGCATGTTGAACTCTGTAATAAAGGTAGCATTAGAGAATAAAAAATATACTATATTATGTTTGAAACAAATATGATGTTAATTCTTTACAAAACTGAATTAAGTACCTTTAAGATATTACTTTCATGAATATTGTTTCACCATCTCAGCCGTACGACGCCCACTGCTGGACATAGGCCTTCCCCAAATATGATTATATATTAAGCCAAATAAATTAAATTCTAACATAAACAAAATGTTTTCTTTTTAAGAAATAGAAGTGAATAGTGTATATGAAGTCTTTTACCGAACCATAATATAAATAAAATAAAAAATCAGACACTATTCACTTCTTTTCTCTAAATATGATTTTAATAACCCTAACGCCTCTTTCATAAAATCTAACCACTGAGCTTGCAACTGAAGCTCTACATCACGCTGACGAATCCTCTCTCGTTCTAATTCTAGCGCAATTCGGTCACGCTCCTTTTCATACTCCCTAGCATTCCCCTCACACTCCTTAAATATTTTTAAAACGGAGTCATCCGTCTTCTTCTTTTTTTTCGGCGGTTGCCACTGGGTTTGCACTGGAGCTGGTGGTGGTGTAAGTGCTGGTGGCTGCGGAGTAGGAGGAGGAAGAGGTGGAGCGACTGTGTGTTGACTACTTGTTCCTGGAGTATTCCATTCATCTGGAAAAATTGTAACTCAACAATCAACGTAAATACTATTCTGCTAGCTTTAGTTATCAGGATCTTTTTTTTCACTTTAAGTATGTGATTTTCTGGATAGCTTCTTGACTAGTTTGTGTTAAGATCTTATTTTTAAATATTTTGTTATTACTAGTAGGTAGTTATATCAAACAAAAGAGTTATGAGTTACTTAGTTACCAAGTTAGTGATGGATAAATTTAAAATATGCCAACCTTCAGGAATTGGTGTATATTCATAAGGAACATCATCCACAGTCAATTTGTCTACATATTCTGTAGCAGGTAGTACCTGACCTGGCAAGCTATCTTCCTTCCCACCAACAACCTATTTTAATAAAAACAATAAATGAGTATTAGTGCTTACTTATAATTTGTGAGTAAAGGCCAACTTTACTGTTTAGTTTACCTACTATTTTTTTTATTAAACAAAATACTACTCTAGAGTAAGTATACCTACAGAAATCATGAATGCTCAAAGAAACATCAAATTTAGACATTGTATATTAACAAAAATCATAATTGAAACGCATTATGTGGCACTCAAACTCCAGCCAGTCAGCCACACAAGAATTTTAAGTGTCACAATGCTAACAAAAAAAGTCAAGTGGTGACCCTTTTTTATTACTTACAGGATTAGGTAGGTGAGTTGCAGACAAGTTAAACTTTTGACCATAATTCTGTCCCAATACGGAATTAAATGAGATTACATTGATTGCTATGAAAATAAAAAAAATAGAGATACCTATATTATATTACCAAGCAAAAAATATCACACCTGTACAAATCCAGCTTCTTGTATAGGCATCCCAGTAGCAGCCTGCACTCCAATTAAATTTAAAACCCTGTTTTCAAGGTCTGTTAAGGTCATCTGAATCGCTGGCCCACCGCCTGTACCCTGAGCAGACCTATTCATTTTTGACCACTTTTTCTTCACATTATTTTTGAAGTCACTCCAAACCTTAACAAACATGAACAAATGAATGCATGTATTTCTAATTATGTGAAGTAAGTTTATTTCCTTAAATGTGCGTAATTAGGATTTAATAGGCTTACCTTCCGCCACTTTTCCTCTGTTCGAGAATCCCCAGTGCCATCACTATTGAGCATACCTATTAACTCCTTCCATTTTTGCTGAACATAATGTCTACCACGAGGACCCCCGCTGGGTTTGGATAAGTCTCCATGCCTAAAATAAAGATAACGTGAGATATAGGACTGTGTGCTCCAATATTTATTTTAATAATATATGTTACATTTCTATTTTATACGGCCATAATTGACAAAAATTAAGCACATAAGTACCTCAATTTTAGTTTTTATTAAACTTTGTTTTTACAAATTTCACATGACTAGCGTAATACTTAATTTGACTTGAGTATACAAAGAAACTTTAGCTCTTTTAAACTCACAAAAATATATTCCAAATATCCCATTGAAACACTATTAAAATCTACTTTAATAAAGGTATGCATAAGACAATAAAATCTTAAATGTAATACACTTACTTTTCCATAAATTCTATCATAATGGTGTACTGCAGGTGGCTGGTTCTCATTGTAGAACAATAAAATAGTTCCAAACTTTTCACAAATTAAATCACAATAGGTACAACACAAGTTCAAATCAAAATTCCCTCTAAAATACTTTACTCGCTTCAAAACAAAGTTGGCCTTGAATGAGCTTCGAGCGTCCGTCGTTCGTTTAGGAATACAGTCAAACCAAACACAACGTTTTAATAATCAGTTAAATTATTATGCCATTTTTCTAACTGAATATTAACTTTTTCTGCAGTTTCTTCGTATTGCGTTATAAATTGAACAATATTAAAGTTTTAAATGCCCTGAAATCACTAAATTTATAATTAACTAAATACATATCTAGTTTCTGAACGAAACATTCAATCAATTGTAAGATCATTCGTTCTATTTTTACCATCCTTACTTACGTTAGAATGACGTCACCAACGTTATCGTATCGAGCTCTCGATACTATTTCGAAAGTGCTTCGTGCTTCCGACTTTCGTTGTATTACGTTATCGTATCGACAACTCGATACGTTTGCGATACGAAACCTACAAATATTCGTGCTAGGGGTACTGTCGTTGCGACTATGCAACTAGACGCCAAGTGTGCGGAGCTTTGAACTAAATTATATGAAAGTTGTCGGGCGCAGCCTGTCGTTGCGTCTAGTCTAGCTGTCGCAATCGTAATGTCGCATAGTGTGCGAGGTGGTTTATTGTGATAGGTACAAACAGATATCACTTATTATTTATGATTTATTATTAATTTGTTATCAATTCAACTGTAAGTGCACACAACATTTTATACAGTTTCTTAATAAGAGGTACCATTACCATTTTCACATCCTTGCTATATACTGACAGGTCCATTTATATTTATGCACCGTAAAAATTGGGAGCTGTAACAGATTTTAATTTTCTGGCATGAAAAAACAGCTTTACTTTTTTCTCGTCTGTTCTCGAAATACAAGTTCCAGATGTTTTCTAGATGAGAAGAATAATCAAAATTGAATAGAATAGAATTCTCTTTATTATGTATTACCACACAAATTACACATATAAAAGTAGAAATTTTACAAAGGGGGACACAATAGGCGGCCTTATCGCTAATCTCTTTATCATATCTTATATTTCCGAAAACAAAAACCCTAATAACTATTTATACCTACGGTTTGAAACTACGTAAGTCTACAATTACTGAAAAAACATCACACCTCTTCAAACGCATTCGAAAATTCAATAATCAAATCCCGAACCCGATGCAGTCCGAACCGCTCTAAATCAGTTTACAGCTAGTTCACACCAGATATATCCGGTTTAACGTACGAAAGAGGTCTTATAAAGCCTTACAAAGGTCGCCGTAAAACTTTACTTGCACGAAGTTAAAAATGTACCTAGTTTATGAACGAGTTGAAATTTACTAAGTTTCAAGAGTGAACTTTGGAATTGAAAAGCTCAGCTTTATACTTAAAAGGGAGTATAATTTATACGTACGTTGTTAAGTTTTACTTAACGCTTAGTAGAAGGTAAATTAAAAGAAAAACGTTTGAGGTATTTTCTGTTTAAAATACTGTCTGGAAAGTTTTCTAAAAATATATTTTTTTAGAAAGAAAGCGATTGGTTAAATGTGGTGGTGAAATTGAAGTTACCATTTATCAATTTTCGCTACTGGTTAGCAATCTCTATTAACCTGCCAAGCCTATCTGACCTCCACAACCCAGTTGCTGGGTAACAGGATATACTATTGGTAAGACTAGTTGTCAGACTTTTGGGCTTCTAACTTCCCGTAACGACTGTCAAAGATCTCCGAATAACAGCCGGGACCAAAGGCTTAGCGTTCTTTGTGAGGCACGGAGGAGTCTCGATGTGTAATGGATGGTCACCCATCCACGAGCCGACCGCGACCAGTGTAGCTTAACCTTCAATCAACCTGTGCGGCTTTTATCATTTAGCCATGAGCCCCTCTTCTTAGAGGTTGGTAAAAATATTGATCCTGTTAAAACATAAAACACTTCTGTCGTTTGCAAAAGACACCCCTCACATTACATTTAAAATGTATTTCATCCAAACGATCTACTTAAGAACACGTCATTATTTACCCTATCATGTTTATTTCCTTTCCTCGAAAACTCGGAAGGAATATAAAAGAAAATGTCCCTTTACAACAGACTTTCATGTGACAGCCTGAATTTGTATTGAAACAATATCATTATTTATCACTGATCTCGTGCTAGGAAATTACGTTACGTTATTTTGTTGGCGCTCGTTTATTTTTATTTAAACTGGGAAGTATAATATGACATCAAGCTTGTATTCCCCTGTATTAAGGGTAAGACAGAGGTGTAGGTGCACCCACATTTCCCCAGTCATGTTTTAAGTCCCACGTAATAGGGGCGAGCCTACTGCCATCTAGACTCCAGTCTGTTACTGAGAAATTTCTCCTGGAAAAACCCGATAACACTTTTCCCCACTCGGGAATCGAAACCGGGAATGATGGTCGCTTACTTACAAACCAATTGGGAAAATGTAAAAGTCCTATTAACTATCGATACTTAGGTACGGTCCGAAACCACTCGAGGTCGAGTCTGTCAATTACTGAAAAAACATCACACCTCTTCAAACGCAATCAAAATTTAATAATCTTATCTAATCCCAAACCGTTCACCCGATGGAGTTCGAACCGCCCCAAACCGGTATAAATGATAAATAATAAATGATTTTATTTCTGTAAGTAGGTTTGTACAAACACTTTTACACGTCAAACATATTTTTTTTAAACTAGCCGGCGTTTCCTATCAGACTACTCTGAGAAGAAAGGCCGAAACAAACTCAGAGGTCACAGTCTAAAACTTAAACACTTGTAAACTTAACTTATCATTCTGAACTAAATCGAATGTTATTAAACTATTATGTTTTTTTTTTAAATATAGGTTATATAGTTTACCTACTGTACTTATATTTATTTGAAAATATTGCACTTACGACGAGGCAGCCGACAACTACCCGGAAATATACAGGACTATAAAACATCTTTTACCTTGTTATTACGGCACTTGAAAAGTTGGCGAGTACTCAAGGATGTCTAAGTGGCATTTCGTGGTCGGACCACTTAAGGTAATGATTTTCGTAGACACGTGCCCTTTTGGAAGAAAACTTTTGATCGTCGCTGAAACCAGATAGGTAGGCTTGCCATAATATTTTAGAGTGACGTCCGGACAGGACTGCAAAGTCAGAGTATTTTTTTTTGTATTTAAATTCAAGTGTCGGTTGTAGAAATTGGAAAAACTGGTAGTAAATAAAACTACTGTAGATGTAGAGACTGTTGAGTGTACAGGAGAGGAGAGAGAGAGTCTCCAGCCTCAGAGAAATGAAGACGGATATGGGTAATTAAAATCCCAAAATCAACATTAATATGTAACAGGTATATGTTTATTGAAAAATAATAATATGACCACGGACTACTCGGTTCTGTAGTGTTATCGATTTGTGCGAAAAATATTAAAAATCCGGACGTATACTATACGAGTCCGGCCATGACATAGCCAAATCCGTACAATCCCGACTAAATCCGGACGTATAGCAAGCCTACATAAAGGGCTTGTATAATAAATAGATAAAGATTCGGGTAAAATGCCATCGGGCGGGCTGACAAGCTCCGGACGTAACATTGAATGATAAAAATATTCCAGTCAAATTCAACTAAAACCAAATATTAAAATTTAGCCAGCAGTCCACTATTTATAGTCACTTGATCTTCAAGCGTCAAATAAAAAAATATTACACATTATTAATTTATTATTGTTATGACGCAGACGAGAATAATAATCAACGAACATTAAACCAGTTCGTAGATGAATATTTGCCAAATAAAATGGTTTTAAAATAGACTAACAAAATAGCGAAGGTGAAGCAGAGGGTCAGGACAAGTGACATTCTATCAGCGATAATCTTGTTGAAAGTCGGATTGTTGTAAAAATGCATGGCTGGAAAGCGATTGCCACTAAACTTGTCTAGGCCCTCTGGTCAATGTTTAAAGCAACATACTTTCAGGACCGACTATTTAGCATGCATTCCCGAATGTGTACTTAGGTGGTAACTTAAAATTTTATGAGTTCATCGTGGAGGGGTTGTCGGGCACAACAAAATAATCTCCTCCTGGGCCGGCCTGGGCGGCGCTGTCCTTCCTCAGGCACCCACAGTGTAGAGCCTGTTGCCCAGCGGTCACTGTGCATGCGGCTTACGTAATCCGCCCAATCCCATTTAAGCTTGGCAAGCCTCTTTGCCTACGTCTAAGACCCCCGTTTTGGAGAGCAGCGTATTGTTTCGTATTCTGTCAGTTCGTTGAACTCATCGATATGTGTGTCCTGCCCGTCCTAACCTACAGTGCTCAGACGTGGTCGCTTTACGAGTCAGAAAAGTTCCGCCTTGGGGTTTGCCAAAGATGGAATAATAAATAAAAGATAAAAGAAATAAAAAATGGATATACGGAGCATGGATATGGAGGGCAATGGATATACCTTGAAAAAATTTAATGCATTATAGATAGACATAACATTACGCCTATATTTCTACGAAGGGTTAAACATGATTATATACTAAAGCACATATATTTTGTTGTTTAAATATTCGTTTCTAATATAGTAGCATTTTCTTTATTTTCGTATCTCGCACCCTTGACCTAACAGTAAGAACACACATAATCCCTAATTTCCGCAATACAGTGGGTTCTCCACATAACTCAGTATTCATGCCCTGTGTTAAGAGAGGCCCTATAAGATAGGCCGTCTGCGTGACACGGGTGCTATCTGGCGAATAAAAAGGGGTTCTACATACTGTGTAGTTTTTATTTATGTAGATACTGTTTTTAGAAGTAGGTTTTAATGAATTAATATGTATGAGGTAGGGAATTAGTTCTTGGAAAAAAGTGGTATTTATCCATTTAGATTAATTTTCACACTAGCTTTTACTCGCATCTTCGTCCGCGTGATTTTTATGTTTTAAGATACTTAATTTATATTCTATGGCAGTTGGCCATACTTCCCATTAGTGAAAACTATTTCGGATTCGGAACTGAACTTAATCTACCCGTAAGAACCCTAATGTGGGCATCCCATTGTAATTTAGAATCTAGTCATTCCTAGAAATACAGTTTCAGTAATAGCTTAAAGTTTCTTGCCATCAAGTTTTGAATTTAAACCCAGTTGGTGTACATTTGGTTATGAGAACTTAAGACATTTAGTTTTGTTCGCATTGCGTAAAAGATAATTAGCTCCATTTCGAAATTCGAACCAATTCGAAAGAACAGCCATACATCTTTGATATGTGAGACATCCGTATCTTTTCTATATATTTAAAAAAATAAAAAAGTGTCATCAGTGAATAAAATTATATCCGATAGGTTAGCCACCAAGTAAGGAAGGTCATTAATATAAACTATAAATAATAAAGGGCCATGAATTGAACCTTGAGGCACGCTGATCTTAACTAAGGACCCCGAAGACGTCGCCCCGTTAACGTTTACTTTTTGCTGCCTGTTTGATAGAAGAACAAGATCAGCAGCTTGTCCACGAATTCCGTAGTGGTGATATTTACAGATCAGTGGATTGTAGTCAACCTGGTCAAACGCTTTTGAGAGGTCACAGAAAATTACAATTGAATCCTGGTACTTCTCCCATGATTCCTAAATGTGACTGATGAGTTTTACTCCCGCGTCAGTCGACGACCTACCTTTCGTGAAAGCAAACTAGCGACTATGTAAAATCCCATTTCAGTTAAAATTTGACAACATCTGGTCTATCATGCTTTTTTAATAGATTTTACATAATACTGGTAGCACAGATATAGGTTTATAATTAGAGGGATCACTCTTAACAGATGATTTGAAAATGGGTACTACTTTAGTATGTTTAATTAAATCCACCCAAACTCTCAAAACCCAAACGGTAGTTCCAGAGATTACCCCCTATATACAAACTTACTAACAAAAAAATGTTACCTCTTTAAATTAATAGTTTAGATTAAATTCTCACTTGCTTGAATTTTCTTCATAATTGTACATCGTAACTATCGTGAGCAGCTCTGTCCTTGCCAATTTTGATCAAAATCAAAATATGTAAGTTCTGTGCAAAAAAAAAACAGCAAAAGAATTAAACAACATGCTTCATGTAGTTTAACAAAAACCCAGGTATAAAATGTATACCCTCTGATTTTCATCAGCAACTTCCGTAAAGTTCTACCCTAGAAATAAAAATACCATCCTGCGCATACAGTCAGATTTAAATCAAAGCTTACTACGGTCAAATGTGGCAACTAGGTGTCAACATATACACAAATGTATGGGCGCACAGCACGACACAACTTAGAAGTTCCATTGGCAAAATAATTCGTGCGACAATGAACCATAGCAGTAATTGAATTACTGCTAAGGTTCATTGTCGCACGAATTATTTTGCCGCTTTAACACAACTTGGCAAAATGGGGGATTAAAAATCCGCCCGACATCCAATATGATTGCGGTGCTCCTGAATTAACTATGGCCTACTTGCTGGAGTATCCCAAGTATCCATATACCTGTGTGATTAACGTAGCCATCTACTGGAGTTATTCGCAAAATAGGTACCATCTCGATTCGAATACAAGGAGGAATTGTCAGATCTATGTTGGTATAATTTTGGAAGTTGGTATTTAGACTAGAATTATACTGGGATATTTGTCCTCCCCGACTGAGTTATGTGTTTAGAAATAGTCATATAGGAGTCCTGACATGGAAAACCCTCTTAATTTTAACAAGATTATAGAAGTAAACATTACTGCCCATTAACATAGGTTGGTTTCAAAATAGAGTATAAGGACGTGGATATGTTTGACAGGAGTTTTGAACAGCTCAAGACGTTGTAATTTTACTAGGTTTTCCCTACTCAATAAAAATTTAGCTTTGATTTCGAAGCTCAACTATCGGAGTAGCGATGGAGAGTTAGAATCCTCACCCATTGAACTTAGAGAATTGAGAGTCAGGGGTTTTAGTCAGGGGGGGAGAGGGGGGGGGGTTCCATAGGTATATTTTTTAATATTTCAATTAATAAAATTTTAAAACTATAAAAATAGTAGATAGTAGGATATCATATTTTCTAAAGGCAACATTTTTATTTATTACTAAAAACTATTCTCCATCCCACTCCTATTTTCTCGCAAGGCAGGCAAGGCAGGGCGCAACCGAGGCAGTCCTGAGAACCAGTAATTAAATCGCCCCTCTAATTACTCAGACCGTGGTGGCCCCTAGCCGACTACCCACACACGGCTAGAAAAAACTCACGCCGAATAGATTACAAGTAAATTCCATGTCTTTTTGTTGAAAAAGGCAAACATTAACGTTACGTCTACATACAAAGGTACAAAAATTGCACCTACATAAACATCTCTTTGGCTCTAACAAGTGTTTAATGCCCGCTACATTCAAGAGTGGACTCTTTGTCCTGGAGAGCATGAACATCTCAAGGATGCAGCGACGAAGTATAATTGGTTATCTCTTCACATTTAGCAACTCTAATTAACTTAACCATCATATTTAAGCACAAGAGCCCATCCGTAAAGTTATGCTGCTCTGGTAGCGCACTGTTCATGGATGGGTTATCATTGAGAATATTTTGATATATCATCCGTCTAGAACCGTATGCCTCTTTAAGATCTTAAAAAACAAAATATCTCGCCTTTTGTAATACCTACCTACTTTAAAAAACTCGAAATTTATATTAAAACCGAGCTTCCACACATGCACTAAACGTTTAATAATTTAAATACTTTATGATCCCATAAAGGTAGCCGTGCATTAACCACAAACCCGCTCCCCGTTCCATTATAATCTATGCGCGCATTACACAGATTAAATAACTTTAATGCGTTGCAACGACGACGTGCTGACTGCAAAGCTTTTAGCTTCACTGCATTATTTTAGTCTGGATTTCATAAAGCAAGTGCATATGGTAGAAGTCTGAAATGTTGTAACTATGGGTTAAATGCTTTCAGGTACTGGTATAGAGAACGAATGGAAATTGATCTTTACGCTAGCTCAGTCGCGTTTAGGCGTGTTTAGCCCATCAATTTCCAACGATGTATCGATGGTCAAAGAATGAATGTATGGGTGAATTGTTTTTATATTTAATTTTCTCTTTTACTCTTACACACTCTGTCTACATCTCTTTATCTACGTTCCTATCTCAGATGTGCTGGAAGAGATTTCTTTAGACATAAGCTGATGCTTATTTCTAAAGAAATCTCAGTCAGTATCAGTTAGAAAGAAAAGAGCAGAAAAATTGGCGCAAAGGTGATCCTTTGCGCCAATTTTTCTGCTCTTCTCTTTCTGTCTATTTAAATATGTGTGTTATATGGTTAAATAAATAAAAATACAATGACAATAATAATTGAATAAGTCCCATAATCCATGTCTTGGTATAAAACCCACACCTAAGTACATAAGCAGTGCATCATGGAATGCCATCGACTAACACTCTATGTCTCTATATGCAACAGCACTGACCCGTCTGCCTTTCACCAAATAAACTAAAATTCCATAATTATAGTCTGTTCCAAAAGTATCTGATGAAAGTGTAAACAAACCCTGTTCGGGTTAAATTCTTACGTGATCTGATCACACATAAACGGAATTAGTAATATACTCATCTATATTTACAAGGTTTCAACAAGTTTTCAAAGAATTTTACAAAGTCCTCATTTATCAAACGAAAAACATCTAGGGGATTTAAAACTTAGAAATTCGGGTTTAAGTTTTCAAATAGTCAAGTCAAGCACTCGATTTGTAAATGACCCTACAAATTGGCATCCACAGGTACATTTTCAGATCCATTTGTTTATATTTTCATCACATTGCAGCGCCCTGTCTCAGCTACACAATGCTTAATGAATCTATCAATTTACACAACCGTCTCTCCTCATGATGTTCTAGATCACTAGGTTGTAATATACTGATGCCGATTCCCTTGTTTAAAACCTAAACCAAATTTAAGTTCAGTGCATCTTTTTCTTTCTATTTCATTAAGGAAAGGACGGAAGATACATTTTAGTTTAGTCCTGTCAAATTAATCAGCGCCTGACACTACTCCATACAAGTTTAGACGTGATTAAAAAGTTGACTACTAAAATTACATCAACTTACGTCAGGTGCTGACTAATTTGACAGGACTAAACTAATATTTATCTTCTGTCCTTTTCATAATGAAATAGAAAGAAGAAGATGCACTCAACTTAAATTTAGTTTAGTTTGTTAACAAGGGAATCGGCACCAATGTCTGTTTACGCGAGGCATCCCCGAGGCAGACGTCAGAGCCACACGCCGTATAAATCGAGCTACAATTAGCATAAGTCGGCTGCGGATGATAACCTTAATTGATTTATAAGTTGTTTACAGCCAGCGACGGAAATGGGCGTGCAGATTAATGTTGTTAGATAGTATTAACAGCGTTAAGGAAAATGCCGAGTATAAGCCGGGCCGAATTTGCGTTGCTGAACTTACGCCGCATACGGATTCATACAATATAGCGGTTTGGTTCATACTAATTTTTTTTGACGGCACGGTTGGCGCAGTGGTTAAGCGATTGACTGCTGCGTTACGTGTCGCGGGTTCGATCCCCGCACGGAACAAATATTTGTATGACCTGCAAGTAGTTGTTCCGGGTCTGGCTGTTTGTGTATGTGAGTTTAAATGTTTGTAAACGCACCCACGATACAGGAGAAATTCCTAGTGTGGGGCAACGTTTTAAAAAAAAAAAAATTGAACGCTAAATTAGTACTTTTCGCGTTCAGTTGAACTAGTCCTCAGACTCATTTCATTGGACTTAAGCTAAGGTTTCCTTGAAGAGCGGCCGCCACAGACTTAGCGTCTGCAATTTACCGGCGAATGAAATTACTGAAACGTTATTTATGTAAGTAAGTTGAATAGCCTTTTTTGACACCGTAAATTCAAACCCTACTGCTATCATTTTCATGACAACCGTCACTACGGCCATTATGTGGCAGCAACTCCCTTCCAGGAATCCACAGTAGCTTTACACTGGAATACGCTCATTTCGACTTCTATAAACGTCCTAAGTGCTTAATTGATGTCTGTAAAAATAACTGGGATATGTAGGTATTTGTTACAATTTAAGATTTTGGGCTGCCTCGTTATATAGGAAATCCTCTGACCCTTATTACATGGGACCCTGGCTATTACTTCAAGGAATGTATAGGGGAGCAGTTTTACACAGCCTCTATTTGTGTCAAGTTTTATATTCAAGGTCTGTAGACGTAGCATCATCAGCCTATAATGTTCCCACTGCTGGGACACACGCCTCCTCTCGACGATGAGTGGGCTATAATCTACCTCGCGGGCCCAGTGCGGTTGGTAGATGTCACTTGTCTTCGAATTTTCGCTTCTTGGACCTGCCAGTTTCCTCACGATGTTTTCATTCACCGTTTTGAGAGCACTGGTGATGAAATTATTTACGCAAAGTAAAGCCTGGGTTCGAACCAAGGATCTACATCTCGTAAGTCGGGGCCATTACCTTAGGGCCACAACTGCTCTTTGTGAACGTATTGTGGTTCAAATAATGGATCTATCTCATTATTTTTCTTGTCTGTCATTAAGAACTCTGAACAGCGAACAATGGAGAGATTGTTTTGAAGTCGGCTTTTGTGTGACACCTCTGGAAAAACAAGTATTTCAGCGACTTCAGTCGACTAAGTCAAGGAAAAGTATTTTTTTTTTCTTTGAATAGCTTTGTTTTCGCACCTTTTTTTGATAAGAAATATTATGTTGTAACGACTTTTTCTTTTCTTATCTCACTGTTTTTGAATAAAGCCTACCTACTTCTCATCTGCTTGTTTAAAAAATTGAACCATTATTAAAAGACAGAATGATAAATTGCTATAACAGTGTAGAGACTTTTAATTCCTGAAAACTTAATTCAAAACAATTTTTTGCCTGCGTTTTTACTCGCGTCCTAGGAGAAATGGTTATAACCATACCTTTTTACTTCTGCTATAAAAGCCATTTAAAAAAAAGTTTGCAGTTTATTTTCAATACATGAATAACTAATATATCCCTAGATTGTGTTGATATGTGTGTATTAGTATGGATGTAGAATGTGATTGTTAGTAACTCCCTCTCCAAAACTTGTTAATATTTCCATAAACTAAGCACCTACATTTCACACTGACGATAGTATCACAGTTGTGTATCACTAATAAATTATCAAAATGTGTCGATATTAACGCCATCTGTCATCTGAGACATGAGTTATATAATTGACTCAACATATCAAATCCAATTGACTGATATTCGGTTATTAGTGTAATATCATTTACATACTTGTGTATACATAATTTATGTACATAAGGAATAAGCGATTAAATACTGAGAGCTAGATACGACAGACAGATGTGTTGCTACTGCGGAAGTTTGTTGTGACACTTCTTCTTCCAAGCTGAAACACTAGGAAGAGGTCACAGGTGGACGTTTTAGGGTCGCCTTTTGTACATTTTGCCGTTCAAAAAGTGCTGTTTCTCAGCCTAGTTAGAATTCAAGATTTTTTTTTTTTCATGTTTCACACAATTATTAACAACATATCCATACTGTCAGTCAGTCAATCTGTCTGTCTGTCAGTATATATGTTACCTTTTCATGCCCAAATCACTGAACCAATTGTTTTTACATTTGACAAATAGGTAGCCTGGGACCTGTAAAAAGGTCATGGGCTATTTTTAATCCAGGACATTTGTATTAGATGATGAAATACAAAAATATAGTTCAAAAACTGTAACCCGACTACGGAAAAACAAAAGTGGTCTAAAAGTACGAAACAAGAAAATATTTCAGACAGAAATCAAGACATGGGTACAAAAATGGTCACAGTGAAGCCGTGGTCGCATGCTATTATAATTTTGTAGGTGTTCCCAGTAGGTGGCAACCACATTGTACACAGATATACAACAACAATGTGTAATACAGAATTGTAATGTGCTCGTCAAGATATTTCTTTTGATACCAAACTTTTTTTTTTCGTGGTCAGAAATTTACGTGTAAAGTCCACCATATTAAATTTAAGGCGAATGATAATAAAAATAATTGATTTTATGTACGAGTATATAGCCTATGTCACGCGGATCATTATTACGAATCTATTGATACCTCATTCATCAAAATCAGTTCAGTAGTTTGGGCGCTACGGTGCAAGACACGTAAATACAAACATACATACATAGACTGCTAAAAGCAATTAATAAAAACCCTTCCTTTTGGCTTTGCCGTAGTTTGGTAAAAATACCCGCAGACAAAGTCGCGGGAAAACGCTAGTAATTACATAAGACAGCTAAGTGAACATTGTTATAATATTGTTATCTTTTTAATTTTGATTGCAAACAGCATTTAAAAAGCGGTAGACACAACGTCAGTAAGATACAGGAATCCGGATTATTAAAAAGTGTAGTCCCCCATTACTATCTACACATCTAAACCCAGAAACTCGCCGCCGCCGTTTCACGGCTTAAGGAAGTGAACATTGCCACGAAAACTAATTGTTTGCCACGACTTGGCCCGGTTTGTACGACAAACTTAATTTCCAACTATTCGACGTGTTAATCCTTCGCGGGGGGTTTAACGTGAAGGGAGTTTCGGCACGTTGCAAATTATTGAGATAACTTAGTTCCGGATGTATTTAGGAATTTGGTTGTATTAGATCAGTCTATTTCTTTGGCTAACTACACCTAATGTTGTTCTGTTGATATTACTAGTTTTAGAAAGATACGGTAGTATTATAACTGTTACGGTAATGTTACACAACTATGGGACTAGAAATAGGGACCAATTAGTTAAAACCAGACTGGCTAAAGTAGACTCATCCTTCATTGGGTACCTACTGTTTAAAATGTTACAATAAAATACCACCCCACATACTCCAACTGAATGAAACGAAATTTAAATCTTGTATAAAATGCACACTATACAGCCAAGCATATTATAAGTTGGGGATTATATCGCTGACAATAATGCTTGGCTCAGGGCTGGACCTGCTCCACAAGGGCGCGTAAACTAATTAATTAGCATTCGAAAATATTGTTGGAGCTGATGAAGGTTGTAAAATTATCTTTGCGTTGTATAAATTCAATCTCTTAGTATTGTATACATTTTATAATTGCATAGCACATGTGTGAGCACTATGTACCTACTATAAAGCTTATTGGGTTCGTCTTTCATTGACTTGAATGTGCCCTGGCGGCTGAGAGTATATCATGCTCACTCAAATGTGTCGCTGGTGGTGGCGTGTGTATTGGATCATTGAGTTCCCTTCAAAATGGTTGAGCTGAATGGTTCTGATGCATACGTCATGTTCTTGAACGGGCGCCGTCAGTAGGCACTGATCATTTGTTGGCTGCCACGGCTTATTTTAATTCATACATCGTTAACACATGAATAATTTCAACATGAATGATGTAACCACTTTTTTGTAACAATATTTTGATTTATAAGAGTGTCCATGGAGTTTCTTGCCCGTTCTTCTCCATTGGCATGGGCAACTAGCTTCATCTTTCTGACTGACCGACCGCGACCCCTTGACAATTCCAAAGTGCCTGTAATTGGTTTATTTGAAATAAATTCTTTGAGTTTGAGTTTATGCACTGCGATACCAAGGTACCTATATACATTGTTCATTAAACTTTTCCGTCATTCATAAGAAATTATCAGCGAAATCACGAAACGTAGAAATTAGTTTCATAGACCACTCCAGATACGTACTACGAAATAAATGTACCTTTTTTTAAAATTCCTTTAGTGGAAATAGATGAGACAGGCGAGTGGCTATACATATAATAACAGCCACTCGGGTCTATCGAAGGTTAAGCTACTCTTGCTGCGGTCGGTTTGTGGATGGGTGCCCTTCCGTTCCTCGGAAAACACGTAGAGCAGTTAGTCCCGGTTGACACTCGTTATGGGAAGTCAGAAGCCCAAAATTCTGACAACCCTCCTTAGAATGGAATAGAATACTCTTTATTAGGTATGTACCTACACTAAAAAAATACGGATATAAATGTAGAAATTTAACATAGGGATATCGTGTTACCCAGTAACTGGGATGTGGAGGTCGGATAGGCAGTCACTCCATGTAACATACTGACATTCAGCTGCATCTGGTCAGACTGGAAGCTGATCCCAAAATATATGGTAAAAGGCTAAGGTAAGATGATGAGTGGCAATAGATGATCAAGAAGCAAGAGGTTTCTGTGTAACAATACGCAATTCAACATCTTTGATTTGATTAAAAGCTGGCGAATTAAAACGCGCTCACTACGACTCGACTTCTTTCTTACGCAACGTTTGATTTAGTACGCTGTTATTTATGATAATACGCGTCTAATAACACAACTTTCTACTACCGACCATAATAAATATTATATCCGATGTCTGATAGATTAGGCTGTCACAGACGGCATGAATTAGTGGTGTGCCGCGACTCCGAACGTATCGATCGACACTTGATTTAGCATCGCCATTGTTTATGCATATGGGCGGCGGTCACATCACTAGTGGTTTTAGCGGTCACTGCTTACTATATTGTGGTAGACAACACCACAACCCCGTCGGTTATCAACCTACTTAGTTAGTAAAATGATTTATTTGCAATACCAACAAATGTGATGAAAATCTATTAAACCCTTTTTACAACAAAAAAAACCACCGACTTCCAAAAAACCTACCAAGTGAAAAATAACTAATTTCGAAAGTCGGTGTCTTTGGTTTTTTCGTTGTTTGCCACCAACTTCCGAAATATGTTATTTTTCACTTGGTAGCTTTTTTGGAAGTCGGTGGTTTTTTTATTGTAAAAAGGGTTTTTATTTTTGACTTTTTAGTTGTGGTACCTACACCAAACAAAGTCGTATACCACTACTTGCAATATAAATAACAGTGACAGGAAGCTATTACAACATCATCAACATACACTACACATACAAGTGGAAAAAATACGTATTATTGAAGCTGACTCAAAAACCACTCATTAGAACTTGACCAAATTTATATGGGACCAATCTGGAAGTATATACTTTCAAACCAAAGAAGAATTCTTCAAATCGGTTTATGAATGATGGAGTTCTGAGTTAACAAATATTTTTTTTAAAACAGCCGAATTGAGAACCTCCTCCTTTTTTTCAATATGGTTAAAAAAACGTATTTGATTGCAGTTTGTAGACAAGTTTTCTATAAACCACTGCCTACCCTTTCGAGGGATTTAAGCATATGTTATGATAATAATACATACGTTTTAAAGTTTTATTTTTAATAACAACTATTTAAGTAGTAGACTAAGGCTAAGTGAGCCTACAAATTAAAGTACGTTTTTTTACTTAAAAAAATAACTTAAATAATATTGCTACGAGTAGCTTGCATCACAAATCGACAATTGACAGGAATAGAACGTTGTTTTAAATTCGTTTAGGGCTAAACATATTTTGTGGTGTAAGTGAGCCTTAGGCCCGCTTGCACCACAAATTTATAAATACATTTAACGTTAAACAAATTTAAATCATCGTTCTATTTCTGTCAATCATTCGAAAAAGATAGAGACAGAACGATGTTTTAAATACGTTTAGCACTAATTGTATTTAGTGATTATTGGTGCAAGCGGGCCTAAATCTTTAATTTTTGTTCAAAAAACGAACAAATTCTCCACCGTAATAATAATTACAAGAAAATATTGCCAGTCTAACAGTAGGTATCAGTATCCACAGTTAGTATCGCCATCCGAGCGAAGTTAGCAAATATTGGTTGCTCACGTTTGATAGGTACTAGGTGACACCAATAGTACCGTAGGTCAGCGGGTCGTCGTACTTACCTGGAAAGAAAAAAGAACATTTAAATATCGGGCAAAAGTCAGGGGTTTAAAATGTCCCTGCATAAGCAGAAGCAAATATTATCCGTACGTGACCTTAGGGTCTAAAAATGAGAGTTCTTGGGTGAGGATCTTTTCTTGGCGAAAAAGGTGATTTAGGGTTTACGTAATATAATATCGTTTATCGATAGGTTACAATTTCAATATTAACTTTGCTTGTTTTAACGGCCTATCTATTTGTTTATATTGCGGTTTATGTACGCAGAGTAAAATACAAAAGAAAACTGTGAGTTTATGTATGTACGAATATGTCAAAAAAAATTTAGACTTAATAAACAATGACTTCTCTCGACAAACGTAGACACTTAATTGATGCAAAGTTTACCTATAAAATCATTAAACATAAAATAGACAGTTCCCAGCTTGCTTGCTCTTTTCAGTTTTCGTGCGTCTTCTAGACTCCCGCGAAGTGCCATAACGCCTCTTTGTCTACCTTTTAGAAGAACTGTTTTGGATGCCAATTCGCCCTTTGCAAGAATGTGTAAGGCAGTAAATGGCTGCAGTGAAGTTATTGATATCCACTTTGACTCTCTTACTAAACAGAAAGCCTTCCTTAATCGTTTACCGAGCAATCCCTAATCCTAATCAAGTATTTATGAATTGAGTCAATTTTACCAATGTTATCAATATGGTTCAATCAATTAAATTTTTTTTGTTGACCATTTTTAGTACCTTTTTCATTAATCTTAAGTTAACCTATTGGTACTTGCCGTATATATTATATATAAATACGCCGTATGCTATATGTAAATGTACAATCCACTATGTTTCCACATGCTACTAGAATAGAAAAGATACAGATTTGGTCAAATTAAATAAAATCAATATAATAACAACAATACAATTATTTCGCAATCTTAAAACCAAATATAGCTATTTGGTTTTAAGATTGCGATTGTATACATACATAAACAATGCATCAAAACTCCCAGTTTATATGTGTGATTATGGTTTAGATATGGCCACAAAATTAAAAAAAAAATATGCCCGAGAAAGTTTGATTGTTTCTCTCGGGAGTATTCTAAATAAATATCAATTTTTTTCTTGTATTTGAGTGTGAGACTCTTCAAACACTCAAATACAAGAAAATTTGTGATAGCCCTCTTAACTAGAGTTTTATTGCCGAGTCAATAATTGTAGGCTATTAAATATGTATTTTTAGTTAAATATACTATACGTACACCTCTGTCTTACCCCTCAGGATTGAAAGCGTGATGTTGTGTTATGTAAACTACATCATTTCAATGTTATAGCTTTTCAGTACAAAGTTATTGCGTATTAATTAAGAAGTTCTTCCAGCAGACCTGTGAAAGGAGAAATGAGAAAAATAATATGTAGACAGAAGCACTCTATATGTGAATCTTGTTTCGCTTATAAACGGATAGATGTTTTTAAGCCAAACGTGTAATCTGTCACCTTACTCTGATAAAGAAACTTTTTACACAACTTATTTATTTTTACTTTAATATAAAACGGCACAGCTCACTATTTCTGTAATGCTCAACCAGATTTTTCTCGACATTACTCTCTATTTCTAAATCCGCCTCAAAATCCTGAACTCCCAGGTAAAAAGAAAACTATCTCGATTCCAGACACGGATCTCAATCCTTTAATATTACTGTCGGTATTACGGAATAACATTTAAGAACCCTCTCGGATAGGCAAGGAGGCTTTTAAGAGCTTTCGAGATAATTGGACAAGATACTTTTGTAGGGCTACAGAATTTTAATACTGTTGAGTTTTTGAATGTAACTTTGGCTTTGAATTGTATTTTGCATATATATTTATGTTTATGCAGGATAGCAGGCACATCGACACGGAAACGTCTTTGAGTTTGACAAACTGTAACCATGAATTCAGCATATAATTCTAGACACCCTGAGGGTAGAAAGGTTTCGTAGGTTATCAAAAAAAAACTGCTGTTTCTTAGAAAAGTTCAATACCTACCAACTTGGTCGAAATGTAACTACTGAACCGCTAATTTCTTTTATAATAACCGAATAAAAACCGGTTTAGCATACCGTCGAGGTCTGCCCGGCTTGGGCGGATCACAGCCGCGTCCTCGTGGAGGCGATCGACGGTGGCGATCTCTCGCGTCCAGCTCTGGCCCAGGCCACGGTACGGAGCGAAAGGTCATGGGAAGCCGTCACCT
The DNA here is from genome assembly GCA_937001585.2 of Brachylomia viminalis. NCBI lineage: Eukaryota > Metazoa > Arthropoda > Insecta > Lepidoptera > Noctuidae > Brachylomia > Brachylomia viminalis. The sequence continues at coordinate 23,856,467 of OW443310.2, read as the reverse complement.
CGCCACCAGTCACGCCACGTCACGTCACCAGTAATGCTCGCGAAGGAGGAGGCAGAACGCGTGAGGAAGAGGCAAAATTCGCGCCCTCACGCCCTAGTCGCCACAGGAGACGCCCAGGGCGTCGCGAATCCCAGGCCGATTCCCGGCCACCGTCGGCGCGGGCTTGCGGACGGCGAGCTATGGGCATCTCGCCGTCCGTTAAGGACCAGGCCTGGGTCGACGGCGCGTTGTGCTCTACGCGCGCCACGAAGAGATGTCAGCACCAAATGACGGGGTCCGCTAGGGCCTGCCTGCCAGGGTTGCGGGAAAGTCCGAAAAAGTTACCGTGGCACCTGGCACATACAACAGCGATTTTTCCGTACCTTTTAATGGACGAAAGTAAATAAAGCTACGATTTCCTAAGAAAGCGGTTCCGTCTTATTATGAAGGCCGTCATGAAAATCTGTCACTTTTAATATATTTGGCTGCCAAAAGCTGTAAAAAAGCTCTGTATTCGGACAGCCGCATTGTGTGACCGTTGTTCGCTTTTTTAGGAAACCAATGCTCCATGTAAAATACTGGTATTCAGCTGGATCCAGTAAAGAGTGGAAGCCGACCCTAAAAATAGTTAGGAAAAGGCTAGGTAGATGATTATTAACGTTGTAGGTACCTACCTAAATGTTTTGTAAGTGTCATATTCTAAGGTACGAGTATTTTTAAACCATAATATCTGTTTTAAAGATCAGCCATATCGAAGCCGTCTTGGTTAATTACATTACTATTATGAAAATAAACCCACATTTTCTTGTCCGTCCTTCTCCATAGAAACCTACTACGCTTTGGAATGGGCAACTTGCTTAATATCTTTCTTACTGAAAGACTTCTTGAAAATTCAATAGCCTGTAATTGGTTTAATTGAAATGAATGCTGTGAGTTTGAGTTTAATAAAACATCCTTACATCGTTATGAAACAAAATAAAGCCTTAGAAAAATGTATTATAATTTGCTTTGAAAATGATATCCTTGAGGGGCTTACAACAGCTAAAGCGCGGTCACTGTCGGACTGCATAGAAAAGAAAGAGACGCGCGATGACACAAAGTTGGCAATTTATTGCAAAATATGAAGCAATTCTCTATTTACCAAAAATGTAATGATTAGACAAAAAAATGAAAACACTATCACGTTATTATGTTGCCTAAAGAACAATATGGACAACGAAACAGAATGATTGGGTGTACATTAGGATAGTTTTTAATCGTTAAAAGAAATTTTAAGAGGTATTTTCGTGACTTTTTTCTATTGTACCAAATTTGTTGTATTATGTTTTCAACAGACTATCTAACTAGCATATATCAGTGATCGGATAATCGGGCGGTAATATACCTAAACTTCACTTTAATTTCCACGAAAAAATAATACGGACATACCTTTCAGAATCCCGGATCCCGGAATCGTTTGAAATTCCTGAGATTGCTAAAAATTTTACCTGCATACAAAATACGGTTAGAACTCGTTGTGAAAAATATATTAATATTTTTTTAGTCTTCTGTTCGTCTAAAATACAATAATAAATTTGTCTAATCGATCACTAATCGTAATTTGTTAGATAAATCAATTTCCACTACTTGACCACATTGTGCACATCATGTTTTATTGATATTCCATTTGTTTTGAATAAAATAAAGTTACTAAGGGCTCGTTTTTCAATAGTCAGATAACTTTTATCTGAAGAATAAATCTGACAATTTGACATATTTTGCATACAAAAGCTGTCAAACCACAATATTTATACCTCAGATAAAAGATATCTGACTATTGAAAAATCAGCCCTAAATCAAAATAACCACTGCTATAATTTCATTATGTTTGTTATAGTTGTTTTTACAAAATTTTTCAATCCCGGGAACCCAGGATTACTTATTTATTCAGTAAGGCATGTCCATATTATTCTTTCGTGGGAAGAAGTTTAGGTATATAAGCGCCCAATTATCCGATCACTGGTCATCAACCTATTAGCGTTTGCTGTCGCATGTCGGTGGGAAATTTTGAACAAGGGCTGTTTAATTTTTCTTTAAAAATAGATGCGTTTATTGAGACAGTGACAGAAAAATCAAGCGAACCAAGTGTACATGCACTGTTTCAGAGGTAAAATTAGAATTTTCTTGTAATAGATTTATTTTAAAACATTCTTACAAAAATGTAACTAAGGGAAAACGAACATTGGGGCCAGCGATATTTGAATTTAAAGCACCGCTTGCCCGCTCTGGACTAAAATCAAATTTAACTAGAGCATAAACAAATCGAGTTGGGGAGAAGGCTTACCAAGAATATTTTGGGACTAGGTGAATTTATTAGACAACTTGTCTATGATAAACACTGGCTAGACATGGTTTGGAAATAATTTAGGGAGACAATTATAACCTGGACGAAATATTAAAGAAGATTATGATAGAAGAAGGTAGAACTGAAAGATAATATTGGTGATTGAAAGGCTCGTTATAATTTTGTAATTTTATAAAATCTAATTGAAATTAAAATTATTAAAATCTTCATGTCAAGTTTGTCTTTGACGCTAAACCCTATCAATACGGACAACCACTCGAGACTAAACTTTAACTCAATTAAGTCAAGGATATATTAGTAGCGGACGAAGCAGTCACAACTTCGGACACTAACTTGGCTGAGACGGATCGATGGACACCTCATTAGTCAAATATGTCCGGGATGGATGCAACGGCTGCATCCAAGATCCTATACTGATAATTATATTTAGTGTAAGTTTGTAGTCTTCGCCAAAGATGTAAACAAAATGGTCGCTTTAAATTTTCTATGGTTTAGTGATGCTGTAGTATGAATTTGAGGTAGGTACAGGTGTTATCGATGGATAAACTCGATAAAAGTAGACATCAACTCTCATCCAGCTGCTACCAGCCACCCTGCGAAGATCGTCGCTCCAACTAGCCTGAGGGCGTCCTACCTTACGATTCGCGGTCTCCACTCAAAAACACGTCTACTCCAACAGTCATCGGTTTGAATTTGGAATAGCAGAATAGTATTAAACACTTTCAATTTGAAGCTGAAACAAAAAATGTAAACCGATAGGAAGAATCTAGCAAGGTTTTAAGTAAACATTTTTTTTCCTTCGCAGACGGTGATGTAATGAAAAACGTAGTTTTTTTTTATATTCTCCAAGCAAACTGGAACCAGCTGGAAAAAACGCTAAGATAATAAAAAATAAAGATAGACTTTCTAAAGAACTCTTGAATTAACGAGACTACTTCGCGAGCGTTGTAGAGACTGAGTCCCTAAAAAATATTTAAGTTTTTTAATAACATCACTAACTTACCGAAAAAGCAATCATTGCACTGCAAAATAATAGTTGTTTCATCTTCTTATATTTAGACCTTTGCGGAGATACCAATCATCATTATCATTATTGGCAACCTTGTCCAAATCACTGCTGAAAGTAAATATGACCTTCAGGATTGACATAATAGAATTGAGCTGAATGGTGCTGATTCATACGCCATGTTCGTGAACGGGCGCCGTCAGTAGGGAGTGGACGAGTCATCTCTTAGTTGCCACGGCTTATTTTTTTTTTTTTTGTGTTTAACTTTTAATTACGGACGCTTTTAACGTGCACGTCTTTCTATATCGTTCTCACATGTATAATTTCAACATGAATGATGTTACCAATATTTTGTAACAGTATTATGATTTAAAAGAGTGCCGTGGAGTTTCTTGCCCGTTTTTCTCTATAGAAATCTACTACGCTTCGTGATGGGCAACAAGCTTCATTTCTCTGACTAACCGACTCATTGACAGTTCAAAAGTGCCTGTAATTGTCTATTTGAAATAAATGGTTTGAGTTTGATAAGCTTTTCAGTAGTTTATGTCAATTGTCAATCCAATAAATATCCATTTCGTTACCGCTGATAAAATGTCACTTTGTCTAGGTCCCCGAGTCTTACCTACCCACTAAGCAAACGATTACATCATGATAACTAAGTGCCAATTTCACCAATGAAACTGAACGTGATCAGCGCCTCTAAACCGCGTTTAAGAGCTGTCAGACTCAACATTCCACAACAATGATGACACTGACAGCCCGTGCTGATTGCGTTCAGTACCATTGGTGGAATCCGCCCGCCGTAAGTTAAGATTTAGCAAAGCTTTTTTGTTTTTTAGCAAAGTATTTTCCCTCTATATTTTCACGTCTGTAGTAGATTTGCATCCGGAACAAACTGCCTCTTACGCCAACACCTTGCTTCCACAATATGGTAATGCGCAGAGTAGGAATATTCAGCGAGCAGTAGTCTAACAAATTGAGACACATTGCTATTGCCAGCTTTGTTGCTGTATATTTGTGGGTAAAATAATTAGATGCTTGTGTTTTTTATTGCTTGAATACTTCTGTTTCTGTATAAGAAGAGGATTTTGCCTTGCATTGGGACAGTAACAAAAAATTTACGATGGTTCGAAATAATAATTTGGTATAGGTTCTCAATATTATTTTGCCCACCGCCCCACTATGAGATTTTTTATCGCGAATTTGGAACCGCTATTGCCACGATGATATTTGAACGTATAATATTATATAGTCGTGTAAGATCCCTTCTCAACACCAACTAATTTTCTCTGGGTCTTCTACTGCCCCCCTGAAAGTCTCAAACGCCCGCGATAAGAACCTTTATATTATCTATTTTTTACAAGTTGTAAGAGTTCTCTGGATATTTTATGGTTTTTTTATATATTTACTGTGGTGGCAGATGATCAGTTTGAGTAATATTAGTTTTAAGTAAATTAATGAAGTTAGTTATTGAATAAATAAATTTAACAGTTTATAAAACTTTGAATATCTTGGAACCTACATCTACAATTTTATTGTATTAAAATACCTAGTATAAGTCAATTAAAATCGAAGTAATTTTAAAATTGATGAGAATCAGTCTCTACATAATGGCAATACGAACACAGTGTAAGAATATTCAGTTGAGCAGTAGTCTAACAAATTGAGACACATTGCCGTGAGCTCATTGCTATTGCCGGCTTTGTGTATATTTGTGGGCAAAAGAATTAGATGCTAGTGGATGCCGAGTGGGGGAATTAATGGGTGTTTCGGGGTTGTTGACTTTTAGTGCATTGTTTAGTGATTCTTATTTCGCCTCTATATTTTTATATGTTTAAGAAAGCTTTGATGTTGTATGTGTGAGGGGGCCTTTCGCCCTGTTACCCGCAGTGATAAAACCATATGCGGATATTTGGAGAACCAAAACCTTTACTCGAATGAGTATTTGAGTAGTGTTAGAGGAATCTTGTATTATTATTGTGTAGCCCTTACATTAGGAATATGTCGAAATACTTCAGAAAAAAACTGACCTTATCCCCCTATTGTCTACAACCAGGTAAAATACATAGTAGGTAGATACAGAGTAGGTTCTTGCGACGTGAAACTTATCCAAGTGACAACCCTAAACTACTAGTCACACCAAATAAAATTAACATTTTTTAAACCCTTTCCCAAAACTGGAATCTTCAATAGAATAAGCGAAAGTTCCACTAAGAACGTAAAGTCCAACATGGAGTGGCCGGCGTCCATCTTTTATTCATGAATTCTCTAAGCTTGCTCCTTATATGCGACCCGGGCAGATTTGAGTGGCCCCGGGGACGCGATCAAATTGATAGTCCCACAAACGTAGCATTAAGTATTTACTAAAGATTTGAAATTCAACCGGGATTAGGAAGGCGCTGTGTTTACGTTTTTGCGTTTTGAGCATTGTGTTGCGTGTGAGTTTGGAAAACTTATTTATATTTTGTTTTGGGGATTTTTGTTATTTTATACAGTTTCGAATAACTTTTTTAAATTGTTTGCAAGGTTTTTGATGTAAGATCTAGATGAGATCAAAAACGTTTTAAAACGAAGCCTTCTGTATTTCCTAAGCGACCTAAAATCCTTAAAACACAAAGGAATTACAAAATACCAACATCTTACCTTACACATTGATGTTAAAATCTTTGCCACTAACAATGGTGCCGATTCTCTGGTCACAAAATTCTCTAAACTAGACTATAAATCACCAAAATTTAGTTTATTCCTGTCAAACGACGATTTCCCATTCTGAAATGGACTAAAGTGACACAACTTAACTATATTTTAGTTTGACAGCACTAAGATGGCATTGAGATTATAATTTAGTGAAAATGGCAATTTTGCAATTCTGAATATTATGTTTTTCACCTAAAATTTTGATTGTCGTAACTAAATCTGACTATTTTTAATCGCGATTAAAAAGGTGTGGAATAAAATTTGTTGTCATGAACTAAAATTCACACCAACACCTCGACTTTTTTTTTTTTTTGAGGATGGGATATCATCAAATGACCCCTCCCGCTCTGGGTGGAGCGGAAGGGAGTGTCATACTCTTACTGACTAAAACCCACCCGTGTTCCTTCCTTGGCCCTTTATGTTCCGGGTCAGCGGTACCCCTTTCGGATGATCCCGCTTTCCCGGCAGGCTTGGGCCCTAGTGGGCCCCCTCTTCGATGCTGACATCTCTTTGAGGCGCGCGTGGAACACGTACGCGCCGTCCGTCCAGCACGGGCCTGGTCCTGATCGGACGGTGAGCTACCCATTACTCACCGCCCGCAGGCCCGCGCCTACGGTGGCCGGGAGTCGTCACGCGGCTCCCGACGCCCGGAGCGTCCACCACGGCGGCTTGGACGGGAGACTCTCTCCCTCTCCCGACCCGCCACCTCCTTCGCTAGCATGACTGCTTCGCAGAAGGAGGCGACTGCCTCCCACTCCCCCTCGCCCCGGACCATGGCTTGAACCAGGGCCGGGCGTGAGGGGGTGCATGTTGAAGAGCCTCCTCGTGGCGCACCCTGGGCAACGTCGGCTCCAATTTCTCCCAGTGCGGTTTTGGGGGACAATTGGGGCTGGCGGCTAATCTTCAACAAGCGGGGAAAGGTCACGGTTCCAATCACCGATCATGCTTGATGGTCGGTGAAGGGAACCGGGCTACAGAGGGCAGGTACGCCCACTCCTCCTCTGCTTACAGAGGGAGGTGAGTGGGCGTAGACTGGGCAGGGCCGCCGATGCGGAACAGGCGGTCGTGTTCCGGAGGGAGGCAGCGGCGCGCACGCGGGGGGATGATTCTCTCGCGTGGCGCCGCTCCGGAGAGGGGAGGGGTCGAGGAAGACGCCGGTCTGGTAGTCACCTCCAGCTCCTCCCGGGTGGAGGCCAGCAGGCGGTGGGTGCGGGGGCGCCCTTTGCCTGTATTGCACGGGCCTCCACCAGTGTCGGACGGGAGTGGCCGGGTGTTCCCGGCCATTCCCGTAGCCCCCCAGTCAAATGGGGGGCATGCGGGGCCCGCTAACTAGGCGGGCATGCGCCGGGAGGGCTGTGGAAGTAGAGGCTGAGCCGATTTCCCATAGCCCTCCCATCACGGCGTTGTGGGAACACCGCTGAGTTTTAGTGGGTATACTGTCGAGTGCGGATTTCGACAGGAGTCCCACATACCCCGTCTCGTCCCCCCACGAGCGGGGATGCATAAAGCATTTCTCAGCGACAAAAAAAAAAAAAAAAAAAAAAGGGCCGGGCGTGAGAGGTCGCCGCCGCTGCCGATCGCCTCTACGAGGACACAGCCATGCAGGGCAGGCCCCCACCGTATGCTCCACCGTGTCCTCGGGGCGATCATCGCAGTGGTGACACCCGGGCGTTTCCTCCCGCCTGATGATGTGCAGGAACCTCCCGAAACATCCGTGTCCGGTGAGGACCTGCGTCAGGCGGTAGGTGAGGACGCCGTGACGCCTCTCTAGCTACTCCTCAAAGAGGGGTCTTACCGCCGCTATCGTGGCGTGCCCTGCGCTGGGTTGACCAACACCTCGACTTCAGATGCAAAAACAGTACTGTATCTTTTTTTCTTTTCTTTTGCTTATATCTCGAAAACGGTGTGTCCTAAATTTCAACCCCCTTTATCTACCCCTAAACCTCTAAAATCCAACGTGTTGGTAATAATTTTTCATATTTTCCATACAAGTCCATACAAAACATGTCGAAGTTGCAAATAAAGCGCGCCATCGGCTCTAAAAAAAAATCACGTGGTACGGCAAACAAGTACCTACCACGTGGAGTCGCAATTGCCAAATTTGATTTTAGATGGGTCAAAATTATTTCTAAATTTAGAGATTTTATTTTGCAGAATAGCGTTAAGATTCTCATAGCCAAAAGTAAAATTTAGTTAGTTTAGCTCGGTGTACAACAGAATCGGCACCAATATCATTCACCTAGCTACTTACTGAGATATTTTGGGAGTCGTCGGGAAGCCAGGATATGGTGATAGCAATGAAACAAACTTGTTACTTTTACAGCTGTAATCCGACTGACGCTGGCTACATAAAAAGGTCGCATGATCAGTGGTTACCCACATCTATGTAATAATGGAGTACGACAATTATTTACATTTACCCACATACATCACACCTCACCGCTTAATCTTATGCTACACTAATATAATGACAACAACTTATATCTACTTAAACTACTTACTCACTAACAAGGCAATTACACAATATTAATATTTTGTACATTAAATCTAGTAACTGGTTTACGAGTTCGTCTGGAACGATCCTGCGGTGGTGACAATGACGATGGATGCTCAGACCTTGCTATACCCGGCTGTTCATACCCATCCTGAGCCCTATCTTTCCCACCCTCGCGTAAATGGTCTGACGGTGACCTACTTGCATCCATCGTCACCTCAGGTGTCTGAACTGCATCCTCAACTGATTCCTGTACTGGAATAGGTGTAGCCGTATCTAAGGCTGCACTGTCAGAACACGCAAAGTCAGATAATCGTGGTCTACGTTTTATGTGATCTACATGTTTCCTTGTAAGTCGACCGTCACCGTTATCCACTAGATACTCGCGTGTGCCTGCCCTAGCCTCAATAACACCTTTCAACCACTTATCCCCCTTAGCATAGTTCCTTGTCCACACTGTATCGTGCGGCGCCAGCTCACGTAGTACCCCCCCAGCGCTTTCCACCTGCCGCTGTTGCGCTGCCCGTACCCGATCGACTAGTGCGCGGTCACCGCGCAACAAATCTAAGCGAGTCCGTAAAGCGCGTCGTTGTAACAACATTGCTGGAGTTTCACCCGTCGTGCACTGTATCGTGTTCCTATGGTTAAGTAGGAACGTTTGTAGGGCTGCATCGATATCTTTGTTATCTCTGTACGCTTTTTTAATGGCCAATTTGCACAATCTTACCGAGTTTTCGGCGGCACCGTTAGAAGATGGGTGATATGCCGGTGAGAAAAGTTGACGTATACCGTTATTTTTTAGGAAATTACCAAATTCCGTACTCGTGAATGGAGGCCCCTGATCTGATACCAATTCTACCGGAAGACCGAATCTAGAAAATGTACTACGTAAAACCTTAATCACCTGGGTAGCATTTGTACGTGGCATTTCAAAAACTTCCAGCCACTTCGTACTTGAGTCTATCAAAATCATAAAGGTATTGCCTCGGAATGGCCCTAGGAAATCTACATGTAGCCTACTCCACGGCTGAGTCGAGTAGGGCCAGGGTTGAGGCTGTGCTCGCGGTGGAGCAGGGCCCTCTATTGCACACGTCTCACAACTTTGACATAGCTCTTCAATATCCCTATCTATGTTTGGCCACCATACATAACTTCTTGCTAAACATTTTGTTTTAACGATTCCCGTGTGACTCGTATGTAATTGCTTGAGTATATACTTTCGCAGCGTCGCGGGTAGTATCATTCGATAACCCCACATTAAACAACCACCCTCAATATACAATTCGTTGCGTCTCACAAAATATGGCTTAATTTGTTCATCCGGGCACGACAAAGGCCAACCTGACTGCACATACAAAACGACCCGACTCATTAAAGTATCCTTTGTCGTTTGTTTCTTAACCTCACTATTCGTTACTGGTAAGAAGTCCTCTACAAAGTTTAAATAGGTGACTTCGGCACTCGTATTGATTTCTTTTCCCTGCGGCAGCCTCGACAAGGCGTCTGCACAATTTTTCTTTGATGAAACATACTCGATGTCGTAATTATAACCTGTCAATAAAATCGCCCAACGCTGTAACCGAGAAGCCGCCATTATCGGTATACCCACTTTATCCCCAAAAATATATGTTAACGGTTTGTGATCCGTTCTAAGTAAAAACTTTCGCCCGTACAAATACTGATGGTATTTTCTTATACCAAAAACAATAGCGAGCGCCTCCCGATCTATTTGTGAATACGCCCGCTCCGCTGCGTTGAGCGAGCGCGACGCGTATGCTATTGGTCGCTCGCCTCCCTCTGTAATGTGCGATATCACCGCGCCGACCCCCACACCGCTTGCGTCCGCCGTCAGCACAAGCGGTAGGTTTGGTGAGTAATGCATCAGCACTTCACTGGAAGCTAATAGACGCTTAACCCTGTCGAATGCTTCTTCGCACTTACTACACCAGTTGAATGTAACATCAGCTCTGAGTAGCTTGTATAATGGAGAGAGAATAGTGCTGACGTTCTTAATAAATTTGGCATAATACATCGTCATTCCTATAAATGATCTCAACTCCGACACATTCGTGGGGGACGGTGTGTCAACTATTGCCTTTATTTTATCAGCACATGTATGTACCCCGTCTTTACTTATAACATGACCTAAATAACTTACGGATTCGGCAAAGAAAGCGCATTTCTCTTTTTTTACTTTTAGACCGTACCATTGTAAGCGCTCAAAAACTTTGTGCAAATTGTTTATATGGTCCCTAGTGTTAGGTCCCGTAATTATTATATCATCCAAAAATACCCCAACGTTGGGCAAATCGGCGAATAATTGTTCGAGATGCTTTTGAAATATACCCGGGCTGGACGATAAACCGTAAACCAACCTATTAAACATAAACATACCCTTGTGCGTATTAATAACCGTATATTCTTTGGATTGGTCCAATTCAAATTGTGCGTAGGCTTGCGATAAGTCGATTTTACTGAATCGTTTACCCCCATCTAAACGTGTTAATAAATCTTCGACGCGCGGTGCGGTTTTGCGCTGCGGTGACGGTCGACTTCTAATACCTTATTTAATGTTAATTTATAATCAGCACATATTCTGACAGTACCGTCTTTTTTTACCACGGGAACAATAGGCGTGGCCCAGTCCGAGCGGTCCACAGGTGTGAGGATGCCGTCCCGCACCAGCTGCTCGAGCGCGCGCTCCACCGGCTCGCGCAGCGCGTACGCCAGAGGGCGCGCGCGCATATACACGGGCCGCGCGCCCGGACGCAAGTGGATGCTCACCGCACCACCGGTGAATCGGCCCAGACCGTCCTCGAATACTTTACAATATCTGGAACGATCCTGCGGTGGCGCGCGCATCGCAGCGCGTACGCCAGAGGGCGCGCGCGCATATACACGGGCCGCGCGCCCGGACGCAAGTGGATGCTCACCGCACCACCGGTGAATCGGCCCAGACCGTCCTCGAATACTTTACAATATCTGGAACTGAAATCGGATACATTAAATTCCTCGTTTCCTAAAGTATTTACCCTTACACTATTACATCCTACTTCCGGCAATTTGATTTTTAATTCAGCCATCCACTGTCGACCGAGTAATACTGTTTTACCATTTTGAATAACATACAAATCTAAGAATTTTCGCTCATTTCCATATTCAACTGAGGGTTTAATTACACCTATTGGACTCACTTGCTCCCCAGTATAGTATCTCAAAGCTATTCTACATTCTTTTATCTTTAAATCACTGAATAACTTCTTATACATATCATAGTTAATACAAGAAACGGCACTTCCCGTATCGCATTCCATATCGATATACCGACCACTTACATTTAATTTTAGATATAAAGGTGGGTATTGCCCTATTGATAAGTGGTTTATATTAACAATGGTTACCTCATCACTGCCCTCGCCGTCCGAGAATATTTCTACATCTCGCACGTGGTGGTGTTCCACTCCCAGCGGGCACATGCGCTGGAGGTGTCCCTGCTTGTTGCATACACGACATACGTATCGCGTAAACTTACACCACGCCGTATCATGTGACTTGCCACATGTACTGCACTGCTGCTGTTGCCGAACACGCTCCGCGGGCGCGGGCGCAGCCGATGCCCCCTTCGCCAGACGCGAGCCGCGCCAGCCGGCGCGTCGTTGCTCGCTCTGCGCAACGGGTCGGTCCTCGCCCCGCGCAACTACCGCCCTGCGGCCGGCGGCGGTGTTTTGCCTCGTTGCCGTCACTGCTAAACACTCCACCGCTGTGTCGGTCTTATCCATCGCTCTTGAGTGACCTACAACGGCCGCCGCATTTTTCTCGGCCGCTTCCATGCTAACAGCCAAACTGTAGGCTTTTGCGTAGTCAAGTTTGTCTTCAGCGAATAAACGCTGACGTATCACTTCACTGCTGATTCCACAAACGAACTGATCCCTTATACTTTCTTCGAGCCACACACCCAACTCGCACGTTTTCGACAGCTTCTTCAAAGCTGCTAGATAATCCGCGATGGTTTCTCCCTCCTTTTGTTTTCGTTGACGAAATTTATAACGCTCGGCAAGAATGCTCGGTTTTGGCTTTAAATGTTTTTCCACGATGACCGTTAGTTGCTCGAACGTTTTTGTGTTTGGTTTATGCGGTGTGCATAAATTCACTAATAGTTCGTAACTTTCGGCTCCCATTACAGTAATCAATGTCGCTACACGTAATTCACTTTTAATATTGTTCACCAGAAAGTTGTTTTCTAAACGTTCCACGTACAAGTTCCAGTCGTCCGATTGAACTTTGAACTCACTGATTCTACCAATTGACATTTTTACGGATTTCTATAATAGTTTTTTTTTTTTTTTTTTTTTTTTTTTTCCAATACACTGCACCCGTAGAATTCTTGTATATCCTCGTCGCCACTGAGATATTTTGGGAGTCGTCGGGAAGCCAGGATATGGTGATAGCAATGAAACAAACTTGTTACTTTTACAGCTGTAATCCGACTGACGCTGGCTACATAAAAAGGTCGCATGATCAGTGGTTACCCACATCTATGTAATAATGGAGTACGACAATTATTTACATTTACCCACATACATCACACTTACCTAAAATACTAGTGAGACGGTCCCACTTAATATATCACTTCAGCTAATTATTCCGGCATGGTGTTCTAACGGTCGCAGCACCATAATGCGCACTGCGACGCTAAATATCGATCCCATGAACAATAAGTGATCCTTATTGCATTAAAACACGCAAACAGCACTTCACTAAAAACTAAAATAGGACATTGCAGTTTTTGTTGGCAAGAAAGTCGTCTATTTCGTGGTAAAAAAGTTTTTTTTAATTTATTCATGCAGTTAAATGAATTTCATTGGAAGGAAAATATAGGGTTTGAAGTACCTACTATTTTTTAACAGCTTAAGTCAACAGCATTCGTAGCATGGGCACTATAGAAACGGAAGACAGAATTACAGATTGTAGAAATATTTCAACTTTTTGTTAAGAAAGTGATTTGTCTTCTCTTCGCAGAGTAGAGATAGAAGTGGTCATGTTAGGCATGCAGGTAGGAACCTTGTACCTTCCCATCGACATAAGCTGGAAATGAACAGTAGGTAAGTTGAAAGTATGCTGGTCATAGCAGGTTTGGGACCTGCGCTCACAGACACAGCATGGCACGGTGTGACAAATGATTTTCGACGTTGTTTCAATGGCTTTAGCACTTACATTCCTTTATTTCAGCACGAATAGACCGAAACGTTTCGCGTGATGCCGCGGCATGCTGTGGCACGTCACGTCATTCCCCGGGATCCTGCGGCACGTCGCAACATTCCATGGAATGCCGCGGCACGCCGCTGCATCCAGTGAGACGCATAGGGTACTACATGTTGTTAAAAGAACGTGAGTGCTGAGTAATTGAAACACGGTTGAATCTAGCCCATTGCGGCGGCAATCTTAGCAACTGGCGCGAGCGCCCAATAGACGACCGCATCTTGCATGCCGTGGGATGCCACAGGATCATTTGGGATACCACGGATTGCCACAGAATCCTTCGACATGCCGAAGTGTGCGTTACCGCGCTGTGACACGCCGCCCGTGCCATGCCGGGCCGTCTGTAAGCGCAGGCCCTCAAACAGAGTGTCGATGGACCATAAATCAGGGCATAAGATGAGTCTAAAGAAGTAGTATTTATAAGTAAAAAGCGAATTTAGATACTGAAACATATTGGTTGAGGATAGAGAAAACCAGGGTGTTGTGGCGCAACATGACAGTAGCGTGTGCCCAGCAAACAACTTATTTTATTAACTAATTGATAAGCGACCGTAGTGAGTACAATGACGTAACGATGTAAGAAGTAAAATATTGTAATCCACACCATCTTTCCAAAGTCTATTTCGCACCCACCTCCACATTATACGAGGCGCCTAAAGTGTAAAGTCGCTAAAAGTCTCATCCCGCACTTATTCAGCCCGGGCCGACACCCCGGACTCCGGACACCGGGACTCGGTTATCTTAAGTGAAACTTTTAATTGCTTGCAAAGCCGTGAATATAAAGACGTCGGATATAATCCTTTTCGAAAGAAAAAGGAAGATTTGAAAGAGATTAGCAAGGAATTTATTATTTGACGTTTTATATTTGTAAGATAAAATCTTTTACTAAATTTCCTTTATTTTTTGTAGACCCCGAAAAATATACGTACAAAATATCACATTCATTTTTACCGGTGACCTTAAGAATGAATGTGGAAAGGAAAAACTTCCTTCTCCCATGGAGTTCCTTGGGAGAAGGAAGGGTGCAACACTTGATGAAACGGCAACCTTAGGCAAAAACGAAAAGTGGCTAGTATTTCAACACAGCTATGTAGAACGGTGGTAGTAAAGTTGCAGTCAACCCCTTCAACAAGCTCTACTAAATACTAACATTATCATTAAACCATGGGGCGGTCTCCGTACTTGATTATAATAATAGCAACATAATTACCGCTTTTAATAATGCAGCGCGCGGTTCCATGCGGCGCAGTTGTTCATTACATAAAACATGAGCGGTCATCCCTTGTCGCTAGTGGACATGGAAACATAGGGAAACCTATGCGGCCTACCCAAACCTCTTTTCTTTGGTATTGTTCGTCGATTCGATGAGCTCCTAAACTTCTGAGTTAAGCTACACGATTACCTACAGACAAATGCGTGCACTGACTGGACAGGTCCACTCAAATGTCTGTGGTTCTTTCCTCAAACGACCATCTCAGACATTAATCTGCATGGTCTTCATATAGTCTGACTAATATGATGCTTGAACTTTGAAAGAGACTGTGACCTATAAGTTTTTTTCGGTCTTTCTTCTCAGAGTAGTCAAATAAGAAACACCAAAGTCATCTAGTTTTAAAACACAAGTTATTTTTGACGTATAAAAGTGTTTTTTTTTTTTTAACAATTTGTATCATTTATAATAGTAAAATACTTAATTATAATTTATAACCATTGTACCTAGCAGAAGCGAGATACATATTTTAATTATTTAAATATTTAATTAAAATGAAAAGTTGGTCTAATTGCCACATTATCTTTAGTAAGACGTTCACACTACGACAATATAACATCCTCTGTAGTCATCGATAGTAACTTTCCTAAAATCTCAAACTACGCGCACCAATACGCCGGAAACACGAATCTATAAAACAGTCGTACACGTTTATAGAACACGAAAAATTCGCTCGAAAATAAATCCGTTCAACAAAAATCCGTTCCCACTCAATATCCCGTATATATCCCGACTAATACTGGACATGACTGCGGGCTCGTTCGGTGCGTGATTTGCGCGAACTATTCATTACACCGTGACGCGGCGCGTACGCGTACCCGCGCGTACCCACGTCAACGAGACCCGCCGCAGCAGTGTGGCCGCACCTCTATTTATTGAAAATAGTCGTGTTGGAAGATTTTCGGAATTGAAACGGGTCGGAACTGATTGATTTGGAAATCTATTGGGTGGCTTATGTTCAGTAAATAGTGGTGAATTATGATGAAACATAGAGGTTTCTGTAGATTATTTTCGAGTTATATTCTTTGTAATAGAACAAGTGTCACACTAGCTACAAATTTCGTGACAATCTTCTGTAGTGACAACAACCAAACGGTGAAATCAGACTTCTGTGGCACATACTGACGAGAATTCAGACAAGTAAATTAAAACTAATAAATTAGTAATATTGAAATTGAACTGTTTTCTATGAGTTCTTCCACTAAGTGAGTTAGTATATTTATGTCTAAATACGAAAAATTAGGATAAAAATAAGTTAGTTTGCATCTACAACGTGGCGCTACAACGGTGACTTTAATTTAACACACATATGCGTTTTCACATTTTCGTTTCATGAAGAAATTATATTTCCATTAAATGTTATTATTTACGGACTTATTTAAAATTTTAGAAAATAGCATTTTAGAGCAACCTGTACATAAAGAACTGTCGCGCAGCGGTCATTTGCCGGGGTCACGGATCATAACATCGCATCAATGAAATTAAAACGAATAAGCAATACTATTAGGATGAAACAAATGCATAGAGTAGGCGAATTTAAGGAAATTTCCTTTGTTGGCGAGCAGCGCAGGCGACGCGCGCTCTCCCTTCCACCCACCCGCCGCACCGAACACGAATTCTTTTTTTGCTTTTCTAGTGCTAGTCGAACCCGTGTCCTTGACGCACTTATTTACTCTAGTGCGCATAATTACGTCGCGAAAAAGACTCTTAGCTATTGTTTTATTTATTTCTTTTTGTGTAATTAGGATAGTAATTAGATCATGGTACTGCGATAAAGACACTTTGATTGGTTTTCGTTTTCTTATCTAGTAGGTACGTTTACACCTCTTGCGATACGGACGCATTTATTTGTGCTATTAGTGCTTGTGTAAACTTATGATCGTGATGGCAGTGATTAGTGATGACAGTTATTACTAATAGTAACAAGAGAGGGTGATGTGATAAGTGTTTGTACCACTTGCGCCGCTCGGTTTCTTTGATAATATGCCGTCAAAGAATCGGACCGATCACGAGTAGGTACAAGACGCGACGCGCGGTTGCCAGCCCGCGAACCGACACATTGCCGCTCCGAGTTAACGTAAGCGAGCTAGGTAAGTAATTTCATGAATGAATTTTTGCAAGGGTGATCCCAATTTTAATGACTTTTTTATTATTTAGTTTGTTTGAAAATTTTTTTTTTTCAGTTTACGTATTATTTTAACCTATCAATATTTATATGGTTAATGGGCACTAGCCCTACCCGTGTATTAAATTAAAGTCACCGTTGTAGCGCCACGTTGTATAAATATGTCCTTTTCCTTCAAATCCTTAAATTTTTCTATTAATGGTTCCGACAGGGTCCACGATTGTTACAAAAAATGTTTACTTACCACCTAAGCACATACATTTTAGAATGCAATAAATGATTGAGTATTGAAATATAAATAAGTTCAACAAATAAACTTGTTCGTGTTTTCCTTATTGCGTTGGAAAAGGTACAGTTTTTCAATTTGCAAAGTTAAGTCTGTTACAATCTCAACTAGCTAAAGTTTTCTCGATAAATGTTTGAAGTTACGACAGAAAACTCAATAAAACGTTGACTTCCGTCGATAATTGAATAAGCTGAGCTGATAAATAAATGGTACGACAGATAAATTGACTTTATTAGTCCAACTGTGTAAACAGTAGACTGGTAACATAGCATAGGTACTTCGACTCGGTACTTTAAATAATTGATTGAGTGACCACCATCTCAGTCAATCCACTAATGAAACTGACCTGTAAAACATTCATCGTTTTCCAAAATCCGTTATTATAATTTTTCCTATAGAGGCGACATTTTGCATTTCAAAATATAGCCATTTGGAATGCCATCCGAGTTATGAAACCGAATGAGCCGATACTTACATTTTTAATTTTGCCTTAAAGTCACTAAACAAGGCTTTTTTTTACATTCCTTGTATTTCCTATGGTGTGCCTAGAAACAGCAAACCGAGCAGTTTATCAAGAGAAACACGTACGTGTGAACTCTCAGGAAAAACACTGTGAAAGCAATCTCCATTGAAGTACACCAGGAAATATGATCCCGCTGCAGGAAGGCCATTCCAAGTTGCGCCAAGTTTTTCCATCTGTTCTCGCCTCCTGCACGCCTGTGTGAAGAGTGGTTAAGTTTCTGTTTGTAAACAAGACTCAATCTTTTGCTAGTTCTGCTGAATAGATTTTCTTGAGTTTATAAACAGGTTTTGTTTATACCAAGCATGAATATCGAGCTTCTGGATAAGAGACTACACAACACTGATGCTACCCAGGGATGAGTGGCTTAATAACGAAGTATCAAAATCAAAAGTAATTTTTGAACGTCAACGTAACATAAGACAGTCCCCCAAAACTCTCACCCTTCACCTCTTCCTAGTGCTTTAGCTGGGAAGAAGAAGTGGCGCAACAAACTCACCAGGAGCACTGCTGTCTGTTCAGCTAGAATAACTGGATTCTATCCACTAGTAAGTCATTTACATTACCAAGCACCAAATATTCAATTAAATTATTTGCCAAATGTCACCTAGCACACGCCAATGCGACTACCTACCAACAAACATTGAAAACTACTACATACTCAAGCAGAAATAAATAATAAAAACGTAAACAGAACTACCTAACTTAACCTAAATAAAAGTCTCCAGGCATAAAGAGCGTGCCCGCTTACATATGCAATACTGGATTATGTTTATATATGTAGCTGTAACTTGAAGTCACAAATGATAAACTAGGACCTTTGAAGTAAAATTAATAAACAGTTCATTCCTAATAACAATAACAAAACAATGAGCAGCAAGACGACCTGTCACCACAAGCAGCATCCGTTCACGAGCATAACGCAAAGATCAGCTATGACCCCCCTCGCCATATTTGAGGGAAGGAGGCAACCCGACCCCCGACGCTACCGCATGCAGTGACATCTAAGAGAGCACGACGAACTTGCTGCCGGTTGCTCAAAATAATAATAATTATGATCAATTGTCGAGTTTGCTAGCTAACCATATATTGTAATACAACTCATTAAAAAAACATTGAAATGAGCAGATATGTCAATATAATAAATGAAAATTATATAAAGAATTATATGAACTCATGTAACTTATCAATAGGTAAGCTAATTCTGGAGGAAGAACATAAACATTGTCTTGAGTTAATCACAGCGACCAACTATTCTTATCGTTTAACTAATCGTTGATAGAATAGTATGCCTTTGAACAAAGGTTGGATATTACTTTAGCTTTAAACAGATTAAAAGGCAAATCTAACAAAGAAGAGGGAAGCTTGTTATAACGGCCAATATTTTTTGAAAATTCGAGGTGTCATATTTGTACCCACGATAAATATGCCCATTACAAATATAGGTACATTTGTATTGTGCCGTCTTTCAGGTTGGACTGAAAACTGCATTAATTATTGTAGCACGTTTTTAAATGAAATGTACCATGCATACAACTGTCAAAAAGTAAGTGATAAGATCAATTACATTCTGAAATCTACGCACACTGCAGCTGTTCACAAAGATTTTTCCGCTCAGTACACTACAACTCAAAAGGCAGATGGAGTACGTAGGTACTGTTCTTGAATATTCACCCTTTCTAATAACACCATACAGTACGTAAACAAACAAAATGAACGACTACAACCAAGTCTGAAACTAATTACCTGCTTGATGCAATACCGTGATGATTGTGAGGGTGCACGAAGGTTGAACTTCCCTGATAAATGTACGGGAAGGCAGGGGTGCCAGAACTCTTAATTACGGGGTATATTACAACCCCTACTGTACAGTCGGCAACGAAACTAGGTAGCCTGAAGTTTCAGGCGAGATTTATGGATGAAAACTGGCAAATTTATTCGTTTGTTTTAATTAATTATTGAGGAGTAATAAACAAACGAAACAAATGAAGTATGAAAATTTTTGAAGACATTTTTTCCGGGGTAAAATATAGCCTATGCCAGTCTCCGGGTCTTAAACTGTATCCAAGTGTGATAGGTCAAACCAACAATCACACTTTCTCATTTATAATGAGGAAAGTAAACCTCTACTCGCTAATATCATTATTTTACTGTACTTAAATGTCATAATTTTCTTTCAATTTGTTTTAAGTAATAAAGATTATTTAACCAGACATATGGAGGCAATGGGTACCCACTGAATCAAAATAAATTTCGAATTGCTCATCGACTTTTGTCTCCGACAGTATGGCAGACGGATCGCTGCGATGCGACGCTGCAACACGACCGCGGAGCGAATTAATTAAAAAGAAACTGCGAAATTGTTTTTTTTCGTTCTTGTGGGAGACTTTAAAGATGAAAAATATGAGGCTGTAGACAACTTTCAAGCTATCTGTAGTAAGAGGTTGTTATTATTATACAAGTTAATGTTTTGCAGATACTCACGATTAATTGTCTGGAGGCAGCATGTACCGAGCGTTCCACACTGCAGAAGAGCGCATAACTTGGTGACGTGTCGTATGTGGTCGCGATCCTCCGCGTCGAGGGCACGACGACGAACAAAAGTAGAATATGTTTATATAACAGTGTCAAAGCAACTTTAGAAGTAAACCGTCTATTGTAAAATTTCCTCCTAAATTTAAATTATTGCTTTACAGAAGAACTCCTTTATTCTACGAATTAACGATTTAGTCGTTAACTCGTAGAATAAAGGAGTTACCTAACTTTTAATTTTTTTGACAGATATTTTCTAAGTGTACGTACAAACGTACAAACGTACAAACCCCAACGGACCAGTTTAACTCCACAGCAATACACAAACACTCCTCACAGTTATATTTTAAGCCCCATTCAATAAATATGTATATGAGCATCAGAATTATTACCTACGCAATTATAAATATTTTGTAAAACATGTCAATCCCACTAAAGTACACTGTCCTTAAAGATACAGGAGTTTCCTAGTTAGAAGGGCAGGGGTCTTACTCATCTATAATAGTCATACCCATCCCTTTTTGAAACATCACTGATGTTACCTAAGCTAAGTCTTTTGGTAAATAAATGATTACTTACTTAGGTACTTACTATTTATTTGTGTAACTGTGTATTAAGGATCAAATTAATGGATGTTACGGTAACTAAATACACAAACTTATTAAATAAAGCAGGTAGGTACCTAGAAACCTCTACAACAGAACTATTCCCATTTTTCAATTAACCTCAGCTAACAACAGTCACTTCCAAGCCTTGAAAATAGTCAGATTTTTACCCAATTACCTTAGCTGATCCGTAGCGTCATGGCACATCCATTCCATCGAGACGAGGGTCGATTTACACATCACGAAACCTTGACAGGACATATCTCTGACAGTAATTTATGTAGTCGTAATTTACCTACGAGGCGGGTGACGGGAATATTTCAGGGATGTCTTTTAGGGATTCGCGTTGTGTGGATCGAGCTCACAATGGAGGTCGGAGCAGAGATTTTGGTCATATTGTGGTCGGGATTTTGCAGTGAGAGCTGACATTTTGGAATTAGAATTTGAAATTATATCTAAAATGAAGCGATAATTATACTAGGCGGAAGGGTTCCTCAACCTTGTTCCAGAAGGCTAGTTATTTGGTCCTTTTGCGTAGACTATTTTTAAAATATTTACTAAAACTGAATTGCGTAATTAGAAAGGGAGCGGAGCGCAACTATTCAATAATTTACCGGAGAATTTAAAGGTGTGTGATAGTTTAAACGTATTTATAAAAAGCTCAAAAAACATGTATGTATCTACCCTGTAACGTCGCCAATACCCTAGAGGCAAATATTGTATATATTATTATCTATTCAGATATAGGCGCTCTGTGTGAACTGTTAATTAAGTTCTTATGAGAATAAAATTCTTTAAACCCAAATTGATATAGTGTGGAAAAGGATATAAGTAATACAAAAGGAAAAAATTACAGCGATGCTGACGAGTACTTCGACGCCTAAGTGTCCTTTTATTTTTGTATTTATTTGTATATTTAGTTAGTCATTTAATTTAGTACCTACTGTAAATAGTTAACTGTAAAGGAAAAAATAAGAAAAAAATCACTTTACTTGTATATTTCTCTATGTTCTAATTGCAATAAATGATTTGATGGTGTCTTTGAAAATACATTCTCATTTATGTAGGTAAACTTTATCGGTACACCTTATATTTTTATTATAAGGTACTTACTCCATCTACGGGAGATGGAGTTTACGCACTCAACACTTCACAACCGCGCTATCTACCACAAAATAGTTTCTAGCTCAAACAGGCACCGTTGGCTAGACAGCTTAATCCTCAAAGCAGCATAGTGTGGGATTACCTGCTTATTAGGTGCTTGCTCCGTCTATGGGAGATGGAGTTTACGCACTCAACACTTCACAACCGCGCTTTCCTTCAGTTGTAGGTACGGCAACATACAGAAGGCTCACAGTAGTCAAACTTAGAAAAGAAACCACCGCATGCCAATGCTGCACGAATAAATTCATTGTTGGAATGCTTTTCTGAAGTTCAACCTGATTGTTTCGAATCTCAGTCAATAATGACCAGCAGTAGTGCTACTAGTACACTCATTTCGCTTCCAGACAGTACCAGCAAGTCTGAGTACCTTATAAGTAGGTATCTGTTTATACTTTTAACCGTGAGTTTATCATTGGTTTTCACTAATTACACCAGTCTACTGTGGTTGGACTATAAAAACGTGCAAACCACTAATTGTTCACTACAATTAAATATTCAAATTAGTGATATAATTTATCTATCATAACCACTAGTATTTGAGGGTTTTTTTTACACCCATTGCAAACACTAACCCTTCTGTATCCCTCTACCTAGCACCTGATTTAACCCTTTCCCACCGTCTAGCTTCACCAGGGAAGCTAATAACCACCTGCGGGCCGTTTACCGCGAATACCCGCCGTATCCGCGGGATTCCGCTCGTAAACAGATAATCACTCGGTTGCCATGTTGTGAACAAAGACTTTGTATAGCGTAGGTAGTGTGTGATAAGTGTATGGTTGCGGAATATCGACAGTAAAAGAAGGGGTAAAGTGAAAACGTGATCACGTTTAGATGCATCATCCCATCCATGGGTCTACTTTTTATAAGTTATGGTTGCTCTACACAAATTAGGACTACTTGATGTGTTAATAACAGAGATAGGAAGAAATAACATCTTCAACGTACCTACTTATAGTGGATAAATAAGTAAGTATTATTAAAGCTCACTCAAGCAAAGTTAATAAAAATATAACAACCGCGAGCTTCCTCTACTAAATGAAAAAAGAATCACGTAAATTTGTAATTCGACGTATATCCGTCATTTTAATTATTTTGTGACTTAAGTATTTTTAATTATGTTCATAGCTTAATTGAAGTGTCTACGCTACAATATCATTTTTAAAGAAGCTACAATATCATTCATCATCATTCAAAGAAGCTGCAATATCATTTTGTACCCATTCAATGTGTAGTTTATTTATTTATTTGGAATCAAATGTCCAATTTTAGGTAAATATCAAAAAAACCCTTAAAATTCAAATATCTCGAAAACTATTGATTTTCGGCCATACCTACATATGGGGGTTCAATTTGTTGCATTTGGGCCCCCTATCAGCTCCTGACGAGTATACGCCGAATTACAAGTAACCCTGTATATAAAATAATAAATGAACAAAAACGCGCCGAATGCACTGTTCTTTTTTTTAATTCGGTAATAGATGATTATTACGGGTTGGTGTCCGCAACTCCACGTCAATGCGCGTATTTTGCGTAAATACGGGTGAAAAAATCGATTTTTCGATCCAGCTCAGCACCTCAAGGAAGGCCAGCAACGACTTGGTGTTACTGACAATCCCACGAAGAGTACCTGGGTTACCGAAGTACTTTGCCCTGTATGTGGCGACCACCGGGCAGTATAGAAGCACATAAGCTGCTGTCTCGTCGTCCTCCATGCAGGCCCTACACAGCGGACTGTCTGTGTCTCCTATGACAAAGAGGAGTTTATTAAATGACCCGTGGCCAGTTAAAGCTGCTGTAACTATAAGCAGCTGTTGTTTAGTTAGTCGAAAAACCTGTTTCGTGTGGCGGCCATCAATTGTAGGGAATGCTTCCTTAGCCTGCCTGCACTCAACTTGGTCCACCCTTAGTTTGTTATGTGTGTTCGTTTCCTTACCAGAGTGCGTAAGTACCCAAAAGCGAATGGGGCGATGGGTTCAGGTCCCACTGGTGTCATGCTCGACCCTCTTCTGGCTGCATCGGAACTACTACTCCAGTTTAACTCACTGTCTAGAATGACTCCGAGGTACTTGGCTTCGTTGGCCAACTGAATTTCTGTATTCAACAATTTTGGTAGGCGGAAAAGGCCTAATGCTCGTTTATGGCTAAACATGACAAGTTCAGTTTTAGCGGGGTTCACTGATTAGTCAAATTCCATGCACCATCTCTCTACGATACGTAGCGCTTGCTGAGTGAGGTTGCACTTTGTAGTCGCCACCTTCCCCAAAACAAGGACTCGCAATCCTTGTTTTCCATCTGAATAATCTATTGGGTAATAGCGTTGAGTCTACGTAATGAGGACATAGAAGGGGGACAGCACCATCCTTTTTTTATGATGTGAAATCATTAAATAACTCCTCCCGCTCTGAGCGGAGCTGGATGGCGTGTCAGAATCTTACTGACTAAAACCCACCCCTGTTCCTTCAGTTGCCTGTACCAGGGACCACGTAGCCTTTTCAGACTTTCCCGCAATCCTGGCAGACAGCACACTCCCTGGGGGCAGCATTTGGTTATCATGGCCAACTGCTGCTCATCCTCAGGGCGCACCACTCTTTTGCTTAACATGTTTGTAATCCAGTCCGTTGTTAACTGAACTACTCCATACCTGGAGAGGGCACTGCTGATGCTGGAGAAGTTGGTTTTGTTGAAAGGTCATTCGATGTCTATAAGGTGCCCAGACAGGTGCCTTTCTGATAAATCGCTTCCTCTACCTGGCTGACTACTAGATGAAGAGCGGATTAGGTCGACTTACCCGAGAGCGGTATGGTTTTCAGAACGCCCCCCCTCAGCTCTCTATCTCATAGCCTTTCTAGGAGCCCAGGCTGTTTGGTCAGTGGGATTTGGCGCTTGTGTTGTCTCCTCTATTACCCGGCTTAGGACTGAATATTACTTTCACTTCCCTCCATCCTTTAGTAACGTATCTAAAGGCCAGCCATGCTCCCATTACAGGCACCACTCTTATTGCGACAGCGGTTCCACCCCACTGTGGTAAGGCGGGAAACACTCATTGGAGTTTTTCTTTAATCATTTAAAAATACTAAAAATAATATGCTTTTCTACCAACTGTGTAAGGATTATCACACAGCTCCGGCCATATCGCCTTACATAACTCCATTATATCATTTAGTTCGCTTGACATAAAGCGACGTCGATGCGAACGTAATTTCATTTGTCGTCGTAAGCGCCATTTACTGCGTACAGAGAAGGCGAGCTAAACGGATTTCTGTTGCAAAACTTCATTATGGAGGTACACCCTTTTCAGCTGCAAGAGTTGCCCGATCGCAAAAGAGTTGCTTTGCTATACATTACTATTTAAGAGCCTTTAACAATATTGGAAGGGGCCCGTGGCTACATAATAACAGTGGCACGGGTCGATCTCCAGGTTAAGCAACGCTTACCGTGGTCGGTCCTTGGATGGGTAGCCATCCATCACATACCGAGACCCCTTCGTTCCTCAGCTGTCATTCATAAACCTTTGTCAGTCGCTATAGGCAAGCAGAAGCCCGAAGGTCTGGCAACCAGTTTCGCCAAGGGGTATCGTGTTACCCAGTACCTGGGTTGTGAAGGCAGTCACTCCATGTCTGGTTATACTAGAAGCCGACCCCACCATAGTTGTTAAATAAACAATGTGAAAAAGGCTAGGCTTCACACACAATACCAATCGTAAAAACCTTCTGCCAAAACTTGCAAAAGACAAAATAATATTATTACAAAAACAACGTGTCAAATAAATCTAACTCAAATTGTAATCCTTGTTCCTTGTTGGACGTCAACATTTAATTGTATTAACCCCCGATGCAAAAAAGAGGGGTGTTATAAGTTTGAATGCTATGTTTGTCTGTCTGTGGCATCGTAGCTCCGAAACGGCTAAACCGATGTTGTTTTTTTTGTTTTGATTGAAATGTGACTTAATCCAGAGTGTTCTTAGTTATGATTCAATAAAATCTGTTCAGCCATTTGAAGGTTATCAGCTCTTTTTTTAGTTGATTAAGGGATGTGAGCACCTTCCATGTGGCTGATCAAGTCGAAATTTGGTATTCTATTACTTCAATGATATTAGAAGCACATAGTAACCTTAACTGATGCTGCAGTATCACCTGGAATTTGCAGGACACCCAATTCCCTCACCAACTTACAGCAGAAGTACCGTGTTTAGGCTCATTGGAATGGTCTCAATGAATAGGTTAAAGATATATGGTGATCAGGGTCTGATGATGGAGTAGCAAAGAGAAAGGAGGATACATTAGTAACTAGCTTCACTGTGGGAAACATACGTACAGCTGCGCAGATTTAAGCGAGGCACGTGTCGATCGTAGCGTGTGTATTAAGTTTAAAAAGCCGGAAATAAAAAGTCGAAAAAGAAACGTCAAACAGACGAGGACCAGCGCTAATAAATGTATCTTTGATCTAAATATTACTTACTAGTTATATTAAACTTAAAAGGCCAATACATTTTTTTTTTTTTTACTTTTCAGAGGTTTTTGTTTAGCATTGGGGCAAACATTGGAGCCCAACTTGCTTCAGTACCTCTTTACGCTTGTGTTTTCTTACAGGATAGACAGATAGGACTGGAGTCTGAGGGATTAAATCTTGTAAAGCGGGAACAGTGCCTGTTCTTGTATACTTCATACAAGCAATTGTAGAGCGCTATATGACTAAAGGTATATTTCCCAGGTAGGTATTGTTTTGAAGAAATCGGCTGCAATCACTTCTTAAAAACTGAACTGTGTCGGTTTAGGTTTGTATAAAACTGGCTACGAGACTAATAATAAGGTATGACTTCAAATACTCAAGTTATTAACGAAAGATAATTCAAATCACTTAAAAATAACGAAGGTGCTTTTAAGCCCAGGTTGGCACGTGCGAGTTTTTAACGCGTCGATGTTTTGTCACGAACTGGATTTTCACCTCTCAGTATTGAGCCGAGCATTGAGTATCCAACAGACTGCATGTCAGCGCGTCAAGAAAATACACTATTGGATTATCAACTCTCGGCGCTAAGCACTGTGTTGAAAATCCAGTGCGAGATATAAAATCTAATTGGCTAACATTTAATATCATGACTCCAAAAAGCAGCAGTGTCAAAAACCAAACCACTCACAAAAGAAACCAACAATCTAGACTTTTGTTGAAGGAATATCGATATGACCACTTGTTATCGACACCGAGAACGTTAGGTTTGAAAACCAGAACTTTAAAACTAAATAAAATCTTGTTCTAAGTTTCAGCTTTAGCAGACTGGTTAAGTTATATTTGAGTCGCTACCTATCACAAAAATCATTAGAAAACGTAGTACTGATTTCTTGCTCTTCCAAGATTGCTGTGTGCACATATTCCCTGATCCAAAACTATGTGATATAAGAGTATAAAACCCTGATTAATCAGATGGATTTGCAGCAGCAGTTTATCTACCCAATAGACTGCTGCGGCAAATCCATCTGATTAATTCCTAGTCTTTTCCAGGGAGATCTGATAGCTTGCATAAGGTAGGAGCAACGTAATGGTGCATCATTATGTACGACATTAATATGCATGAACCACAGGCCCCAAGCTGAAGAGCTCCTTACAACCCTAGACTCAGCATCACCCTATCGAAACGTCGCCAAGTATACATTTTAATATTTTTTCTCCGCGAACTCTTTCTACGAGAATATTAGAATTTTTCCATGCATACATAATCGAGCTTTGATAGATTTTTATTTGTACTTCTCTTGCTTTTCGATTTTGGAGTCGATATTCATGGTGGTGGCTGTGAGGGGAAATTACTCTCTATTTTTTTATGGCTCTAAGTATACTATGTGCCTATGTATGTAAGGTTATGCATAAGATTCGCGTCAGCGAATGTAAAAAGTATTAAATGTCACGTTGTATTGAATAAGAGGATACTATAGTTCTTCGAAAAAACGGTTTTCTGGGGATCACGCTTGACTCAAAGCTACAGTGGGGTCCTCACTTAACATCACTTGCCGGGCGGCTAAGTTCAGCCGCTTACGCTGTTTAGGAAATCCGTCAATTAACAGACGTGGATACCGCGAGACTGGTCTATTTTAGTTACTGTCCTACGGAATTTTGCTGTGGGGACCGGCTGCAGATATTGATTCTATCTTTATTATGCAAATGAGGGCTGTCAGAGCCATCTACAAACTCCGCAGACGCGAATCTCTAAGATAAATGTTTAAAAAATACATCATGACGGTACCTTGTCAATATATACATATACAATGAAAACATTATGTATGTTCGAAAAAGTCTAAGTACATCGTTTTAGTAAGATAAGTGACAAGCATAATTTCAACACTAGAAATAGGAACAAATTAGATCAACCACGATTCAGATTGTCTAAAGTACATACTTCTTTTATGGGGTAGGTACTGTGTAAAATGTTATAATAAAATACCACTCGATAATCTTCAACTAAATGAGATGAATACATGCAAAACGCACACTATGTAGACCAGCTTATTAAAAGTTGGAGAGAAAAATGCTTGGCTTAATGCTGGACCTGCAACTTAGGCTCACTAGTTAAAATTCCCTTTTTATTTATCTGACATTATGATTCTAATATTTGTTTTTTATTTAATCAAGTTTTAATTTTTGAATATTTAAGAATGATTATTTTATCTTTTTGGTAGTAAAATTTAATTCATCTCTCAAATACACTGCAAAAGATAGTTTTGTATAATTTAGAAGCATTATTTAATGTTTTTTTTAATGTGAGTACAACGGATTCATTTATTATGTCATTATTATGTATGTAGACTTGAAATCATGGCAGTCGAGAGTATGTCTTGCTCACTTAAATGTCCCACTGATGGTGGCGCGTGTGTTAGATCATTTGGTTGCCTACAAAATGGTTGAGCTGGATGGTGCTGATCCACGCGTCGTGTTCGTGAACGGGAGCCGTCGGTTGAGACTGGTCATCTGTTAACCGCCACGGCTATATTTTTTCTTTTGTTCTCACATATAGAAGCAACAATAATAATGTACCCAGGAGTTTGTAATATCTTGATTTAAAAGAGTGTCCTTGGAGTCTCTGGCCAGTTCTCCTCCGATCTACGGTTTGGAATGGCGGTTTGACGGCACCGTTGGCGCAGTGGTTAAGCGATTGACTGCTGCGTTACGTGTCGCGGGTTCGATCCCCGCACGAAACAAATATTTGTATGACCTGCAAGTAGTTGTTCCGGGTCTGGCTGTTTGTGTTTGTGTATCTGAGTTTAAATGTTTGTAAACGCACCCACGATACAGGAGAAATTCCTAGTGTGGGGCAACGTTTAAAAAAAAAAAAAAAAAACTAGACTAACTGACTGACTGAATTATTGACAACTCTAATGTGCCTGTAAATGGTTTAATTGAAATAAATGTCTTGAGTTCGAAGCTTAGAACAGTTTTTTTCATCCGTGTCGTTTCATTGAAAGAAAGTACTACCTATTAAGTTATAACACACAAATTTTAATTTTCGTAAAAAACGGGAAAATGTTGGAAAATTGACTCAATTGATTAAATAAATGACTCTCGGCTTCGTTAAGGCTCTTCTTACACTCGTTAGGTATCGTTTTAAAAGCATATTTAATTGATACCTACTACGATACAAGACTACGTGCAAAAAAAAGAAAAAATAAGGGCCGGTAAAACTTTCATCCTCAATGTTTTCACGTAGACAAGTAGCTATTTTTCCTTCCATTAAGAAAGTAAACTAAACGCGTGAAAATGTGGTTCCCCATACATTATTCGCGACACGTTATTCGTATTCGTCACTTGGAGATGTTAATACATTTCTTGTCAACTCTGCTTGGAATTCTGCTCAGACGCAGTAAGGCGTGAGTAATCAACCGCATACACGTTGAAATTCTTGGAGCTAGGAAAGTTCTTTATACATTTTAGGTCTATTATACTTTTTAGGTCGGTTTCACTGGAATGAAATAATAAATAAATAAAATAAAATAAAAAGCCTTTTATTTCCAGTTTTTACACATTAACTTAAAGAATGACGTGTCTACCTTTGTTAACAAAAGGATTAGAAAAAATAATGTATATGTAACCTAAATTATCTTAATATATACCTAATTATTATTAATATAAAATACTATACTATAATTAACACTGTTTCAACACTTGGTATAAAAATAGCCATTTTTAAACAGAAGGATACCCCCTATTACATACAAGAAGAATATCCGGAGTATGTCCTAAATAAAAGGAAGGAGCTACAAGAGCAAGTTCGAATTGAAAAAGAGTCAGCCTGTCAGTGATAACAATGATAGAAACACCAAAAATGTACGGGACTGACATAAGCTACCAAATAGCATAATTCAACCTTTAAATCTTTCATTATTGACGAAATTTAAATCCGGCCCTGGTTTATGTCTATAATTTACCCACAAAATTCAGATTTTTGTTTCGCATGAATCTTTTGCTGCTACCTTCAATGTCTTTTATGTACGTTAGTTATTGTTGTCTTCTTTTAATATTTGTGCGTGACATGCTCTGCTCTCAGCTCTGCTCATGAATGTCATCATTATTATAAAGTTAAAATATTTCTAATTAAGTGAAATTTGTAAAAATTTCTTTTAACTAAATAAAGATTCTTTAACCACACAAGTTGTTGTAGAATTACGAAACGCTTTGAAAGTGATTACCCTTGTCTAGGACCCTCTGAAGTTAATCCAGTCAGCATAGCATTCTGCTACACAACATGTACCCAAATTTCCCAATACACTCCTTGTTTATCAAGTACCCAATAACTCGCACTCGTCGCCTAACCCTTCACATATACCTACATATATATAACCCTATATATATATAACCCCCATTCCGCTTATGTATATAACCCTAAACTGCGGATCCCGGAACAACAACAAAAAATAGTGATAATCTGTTCAACAGTTTAACACTGAGAGACTTGAATATTTCTAAAGTACGACCATGTTATAGTCAAGCTACAGGCCGTTGCTTGATTTTGTAAACATTCACCTTGGAATTATTGTGAATGTATGATAGTGTCCGATAGTGTTCCGGTGGGTACAGGGCGAGGAAAGCTACATTCAAATCACAGAAGAGTTACCTACATAAGTATGTATAACGTAAGTACCCTAGCATTCCAGGTATTCTTGCTACTAAACTTGACAGCTCGCTCGTCTTGTCACGACGAGATATAAAGGTTAATGTCAATATTTCATGAAGAAAACAATATTTTTATTATCGTGTAGCTTTGCGTGGTTTCAAAAGAAATGCTACCTAAATGTACCTAGATCCTCAAGAAACTGCAGAAAGGAGAGTAGTCTAATTAAAGTTTAAACTCGCAACACTGTGCACTTACAATACCTCCCTTTATTTATTATACTTGCATCTTTGTATATGTTTTACCTAAAACTAAACTCTCGGAACAACTATAACTTGCATTAATCTAAACAGTTTAGCGCAAACTGACATAAGTACAAACATTCCGTACCCCCCCCCCCCCCCCTATAAGGGTAGGGACACATTACTCTGTCGTGTAAGTGCGTCGAGAGCACTTCACATGATATAACTTACAATAAGTGTCTCTTTTCTTTATTATTCATGGAATAGCATTTGTCTGTCTCTGGCAGAGCTACAATCTCATAAGTTTGTTATATTTTCAGAGCTTGTCTTGTATTTTCTAGATATAACAGGATTTCGTGATTTGTGTGTGATATAGTAGGTACATTTTGTATGTAAAGGGTTGAAAAACCTATCTCTTAGTACAATGCAAACAATGGCCATCTTCTATGTATACGTATATACATCTACAACTATACATACATCTTCTATATATAAGGAGTGCTTTTGTTTAAAAGGTTCGTTTTTATATTTTAAAAAAAATTGTTTTGTAATGCTTTTTATTTCGAATATATATCGTGTGTACTATAAAAGTTATTGCAATTTTAAAAGTGTAGTACTAAGTTTTAACGCTCGTGTAGCTGTAAGTTTTCTTAAAATCAATAAAATAAACATAAAATAATATTACGCTCTGAAAAGTTTCATGTGCTTGTAGAAGTAAAAGCTCCTCATCGTTTAAAATGAAACCTTTTAAAAGCTATCCCCAGCATTTTATAAATTATTTATTTTTAGACACTATCAGATCTGTGTAGGTACTCATTGCACCCGCTGTGTGTCCTCACCCTAACATACCGTTGCCAAGTTCGCCCCTGTGAAGTCGTGAGTTATTAACGCCGCTAACTTGGACAAGCAACTTGGATTGAAATATAGCTCCGCCAAGCATCCATTGATTACAACATATTACTCAAAGTATGAGTTGCAGTGAACACTTGGCACTTGGCAAATAGCACTGCGGCTCTTGGGCATAACCTTACAAATAATAAAATGCAAAGTTTCTCTCTGTCTGTCCGTTATAACTTAAGGACCACTTATCCGATTTACCTGTTCAAAAACAAATCTTAGTTAGTGGTGACAGTGACAGAAAAGTTGTGTGGAAATCGGTTGACATGTTATGGGCATTTGATGCAGAGGAATGACGAAAATGTCGTGAGGAAAGTTTTGAGTATGAAAGTAGACGGCTTTAAGATTAAGGAAGACCAATGAAACGATGGCTGGACTGTGTGAAAGATGATAATTATGGCTAGAATGGGCGTGACTACTCAAATGACGACTATTAAGGAAGTAGGTATGGTAGAAGATATTATGTTGTCCCGATTCCAAATAAATTAGGATAAGGGAATGAGATTGATAATTTATTTACATACCTATGTTCTCGAGCTTGCTTTTAGTACATAGGTACATACTTAAATACATATATTGTGTTTGTTATTATATACCAATAGCTAGTTTATAAATAAGTGTACCAATAAAGGTAATACGTATCAGACTTTCTAGGAAGCTACGTTATTAAAATGTTCGGCTTCTCCGAGCGACAACATCGCGCAATATTACCTTCTAATGGAATTTTGACAGGCCGTAGACATTGATATTTGGAAGGAAACTCAGCCTTATCATCTGTAAGAGCTGTTTTTACCAAAGTCAGATACTTATCTTTTATTTCTTGAATTTTATTGACGTCTCGACAGTTGTATGGAATAACTGTCAATTTATTCGCAGGTTATGACTACTAGGCACTTATAAAAGATTGGTTTTATTTGCCTTAAGTAGTGAACAGTCCACTGCACATCAGTGGTCACCATTGGACATTAACAGCATCTTTATATCGTAGCTTTAAGAGGGAAGCGCCAGGTTGCCCGAGAAATTCAAATTTTGTCAGATTCTAACCTCTAAGTTCATTAATCCTATTGATTGAGATTTAGATTTTTTTATTTAAGATGGGTTTGCTCATGAGTCTAGTCTAGGTCAGTGGTGACATTGACAGATTCGACAGTGGAGTGAGCTTACCCAGAAGAACACTCTCACTTTGAAGAGATTAGAGTTGCATGCGTTCGGAAACACAGACGCAGGCAGAGAATTCCACTCTTTTGTCATTCAATAGTATTATATGAACTTAGAGGGTTTTATTGATGATTTTAATGATTATAATTCTGTGAATACATACTAATTACGGTCGCGAATCATATTTTGTTCAACATACAACCTGACACTGTCCTGCAAAAACAAAAAACTTAAGAAAAAATTATTTTCGCGGACAACCTGACGCATCCTCCATAAGGGTGATTTGCGTAGTGCAAGTGTTACCACTGATGAGAGGTTGACTGTTAGTACAATACATGCTGAATTCAAGTCGGTTATAGTAATATTGGCAGTAGATGGCAGGGAAGAGATCAAATATAATGCATGACCATTATTATTGTGGCTAAGTAATAACAGCCACGGTCGATCGATCGGGTTAAGCTACGCTTGCCGCGGTTGGTCCGTGGATGGGTGACCATCTTTACATGTCACGAGCCCTCCGTGCCTCGGAAAGCAAAAGCAAAAGCAAAGCAAAGGTTAAGCCTTTGATCCCGGCTGTCATTCGTGGATCTTTGGCAGTCGTTACGAGTCGTCAGAAGCCCGAAATCCATCATTACCCAGTAACTGCATTATGAAGGTCAGATAGGTAGTCGCTCCGTGTAAAATACCGTTGGTTGGTTGGACTGGAAGCCGACCCCAACATAGCTGTAAACTCACCTCTCAATAGGCTCAGTCGTGAGATGAATTCTTATATAAAATCCTCTCCAGATGTTGACATATATATTATCATGACTCATTAACACACTTTAAGACCCAAATTTTGAGGTCCCAAAGCAAGCAACTCACATAATCTAAAGATTAATTTTATTGTATTAGTATGTAGGTATTTCATGCAACCTCTGCAATCTTGTAACTTATGTATTTTTATATTTCTGTTTATATAGTTGTTACCACTTAATTTTTATGCATTTCGTTTTTACCTTAGGTTATCACTGTATTTGAGAATGTTGGTTCACCTATTATTGGCAACTGTTTATGCCCTCAACTATTATCTACTGTTATTTGATATTTTGTATACAGTAGCTGTTGGTGTACCTTTAAATAAAAATAAATAAATAGCTGGTAAAAGGCTATGCAGACGATGTTATTAATACCAAATTAATATCCCTGTATAATTAATTTTATATCAGTGTTAGGTACCTATCCACCATGTATCTACCTAGCTCTTCACTTACGTTCTACGTTATTGCACTATGCAATTGCTAGCTAGAACTATTCAGAATATTAAACTCATTACAATAATAATTACTAGCTTAATCTTCCGAGACACTAAATGCAACGCTGACGAACAGACATAACATTGAATACGAGTTCAACCAAGATGAATGGATCGAGCATCCGCAGCTGCATACCAGATTCAAATGTAGTAAATAATCCAGAAATCATCTTACACATTTTTCCTCTAAATGTTGGTGAAAACCACATTAAAATTGAAAATTAAAAAAAAAAATAGAAGAATAACGTGGTCAGATAGATATATACGAAAAGCGACTTAAAAAATAAAAATAAAAAATTGGCTAAAAGAAAAGGTAACTAATTTATAATATGCAAAAAGATATGCATGTACTTAAATATCTTGTTTGAAAATAAAAAACAGAACCTACATAGTCATTTTATCCTACGATAGAGAATGACTCCAGGGGGCCTAGTCGAATGGCAATCACTATCAAAGTGTTTCGTTTTTCCTGCGGTACGTCCACAACTACTTTCTACAGGATTGGCATAAACTTTTAGATAACAAGTCAATCCAATACATTTTTGACGTATCCATCATCGTGATCGCCTTAGCACGAAGTGAACGTAACGTAAAAAATTCGAATGATTTCAAAATTGAGAATACTCGTTTTACACACAATATTATCTCAGTTTTTAAGACTTTTATTCAAATCTATTGGTGATACTAATTGTGTTTGCCGCTAAAATTTAAACTAAAATGCGAGACTATTCGATTAAAAAATCTTTCAAATTAACGTTACGTTTACGTCCCGCCCTCTTGCTAGGGATATAGTTAATAAATATAATATAAACCTTTTATTTATAGTACTACCTATTACTAACGAAATCACGTTGTCTTAGTTTATAGCAATGAATGACTGCATTGTTTATAATCTGCCAGTGAGACCGGCTGCAGCATCTAGGCATTCTATGTGTACACATCTTGATAGAATAAATGAATCAATGCTATTGTCTTCTCTACTACACACAATACGGTTTGGGGATCACTGTGTCTGTGGAGTTGTGTACATTGTAATTATTTCAATTAGTTTTTTTGATTGGTTGATATTGGAGCATTATACACGAGTGATATCTGGCAAACTACCAGAACCATCAAAGATGAGCAAGTCCTATGGTTATAATTAAGTCATAGGAACATACTATTTTCGTAATAATGTCACATCCTTTAATCTTTAGAAGGATAAAGGATCATTTTACTTAACAGTCATTGCATACCTAACATACTACGATATTTGCAATATCTACTAATTAATTCATACCTTTTTTCATCATGAGTTCGATGAGTTTTGGCTCGAAAGTCCGTATTGCAATTAACTTCTTTTTATACTATGTCGTACCTAATCGTTCGCAAACTCTCAGAATCACAAATTCCTTAAAGTTTCTGGGCACGTCCTTCGAATGCTGACCATGTCTCCTCCCTTATGTCATACAATTACGAAAGGGGTCGCTATTTACATATATTATGGAGGGAATTTACACTGACATTATCTTTGGACCCATCTTGCCAGCTTAGTCAGTAGTCTCTGTTTAAGGAGTTCGCAAGACAATTTAGAAGGAAGTATTTTGAGTGTGTGTAACTAGAGTGACCCTATTTGACTGTCATTTACTAGAGTAAATGAAACAGTTTGTTATGATGATTTGTGGAGCTGGGTTAAAGGTCAATACAGCACATTTGGCATCCAATTCGTAAAAAAGCTTTCTCAGCAGACTTGTTTGAGATTTAAAGTACCTGTGGTGGTGTGTGTAACGTCATTCTTAATACATTCTCGTTTTAAGTTTTAAATCTAACATTAGCCGGAACATTTCATAAATAGGTAAAATATTCATAATACCTTCTGTTGCATACTTTGTGTTATAGTATTTGAATTGTCCTTTAGCCGTTTTATCTTTATATAGTATAAAACAAAGTCGCTTTTTTTGTATGTATGCTTAGATCTTTTAAACGACGCAACGTAAGTATTTTAATGCGGTTTTTATCAATAGACAGAGTGAATTAAGACAAAGGTTTTCATGTATAATACATGCATCTGAAATCCATGAGAAAAGAGGAGAATTTCAAATATTTGTAATGTGATGTCGTAAAAAACATATTTTTCTGCGCTTGCATTGCAAACCTTACGAGATAGAGCATAATAATGTACCACGGAATTGTATACTTTAAAAAGATCTACCATAAAGTCCGCAATGGTATATGTATATCTTCTAAGGATAACCCACAGTAACCAATTCTATCTTTTACATATTACAAAAAAATAATGGGTTATTTAAGAAGCTATTTTAAATAATACAGTATTATTGCTTATCCAATTAAATACTTTACATACGTTTTGCTTTTAAAGTAGATCAAAATTGCTCTTTACAAGATATAATTATAATGAATATCAAGATATCGACAGATTTAAAATGCGGGGGCAGAGTGGCCGTTCAGGCCGTACGTCCGTCCCGGGTGGCAGCGGTCGCCGCGCGCCGGCCGGGGCGGGGACGGCGCGTGCCGTGAATAGAATAGAATGTTTTTTATTTGCAAATAATGTAGGTGCAGTATATAAATCAGATGTTACAATTATTAGGGTTCCTTGTACATTCTACTTTTAAGACATGCAAAAATTTGAAGTAATACAAAAAATAAAAATCTAGATCAAAATGAATTTCAAACTAAGTGACTTATTGGCTAAAAAACAGTTACAGAATAATAACATTTATATATGAGTAATCTTGTAAGATTATTTTTAAATATTCTAAATGGTTGCTCTTTAATATTGTTTGGAATTTATTATACACAATAGGTGCCATACAAATAAAACTTTTTTTCTACGGCGATGTCTTATATGCACCTGTATTACCTGTATTCAAGTAATTTTGATATTGTAATCTCAAGCTTGTAGCTCTTTTTCTAGTATCTTTCAAGGAAGGTAATAAATATGGATTAGTTTGAACAAATATGGCTAATTCTAGTATATGAATACACGGAAACGTTAAAAGTATAAGAGATTTAAAAACGGGGATGATCTCTTACTTTTAGACCAAACATGGCTGTGAGGCAACGCTTTTGAGCTTTAAAAATGCTTTCCCTTTCACTACAATTACCCCAAAATATTATACCAAATCTCAAGACTGATACAACCGAACCATAATAAGCAACAAGTATTGTTTGATGACCAACTTTTTTTGACAAGTTGTCGTGCTATCTTTTCATGCGTAAACCACTGAACGGTTTTCGCATGATTTTGGCAAGCAGGTATTTTGGTAGATGTCCTGGTAGCACGTTCCCGTGGGATAATTTCCGACATCCACGCGGGAGAAGCCGCGGGTAGAAGCTAGTATTAAATAAATACAGATATCATTCATTTAAATGGAAATCTTTGAATGTTTACTGCAATAATGTCATTCCTGAAAATAATCTTATCCATGTCTACAAGAGACGTCATGGTTATAGGTAAAGTACACACGTTTCCCGATCTTGTTGTTACTTGTTTATTAAAGCTAATAAAAGGTAAAGTTAAATACAGGCCTAGTAGTATTCATATGTAAAGAATTTAACCTTAACATTATTGAGAATGGCCAAATGATAGTTTTATTTGATTTGTGTCTGACATATCGCCTTTCCCCGAGGCAGGCTTTTTCTCAAAAAATGTATCTGCGAGAAGCATCAAATAGAAATAAAAAATTGTCAAAAACAGTGTGTATTGAAATTGTTCCCAAGTCCGCAGTCGCAGCGGTCGTGCAATGCATTCGGAAAATATTAGTTTACTATTTAGTCACTAGTGCAAGGCGGTGCGGTGCGCCATTTTAAAACTGTTATTTTTATTTGTTTTGTTAATTAATTAAGCTTAGTATGCGTGTGTGGTTGCTAGTCATCTTGTCAGTCAGATTGTGTGCCTGTAAGAACTATAATGATAAACTTGGTGAGTGGTCATTTGATTATAAATGAAAATACTGAATTTCGTATTTTTTCCCGAACTATTTGGTTGAAGTGCAATGAATAACAGTACATTTACAGTTATTGATAATTGAATTTTAGAAATAAAACAAGATTTTGTTGGTAACTTTTTTTGAACCCTTGAATTTTCTCTGAGCTTTATCTTAATAGTAGATTATGCACCGAGGGGCTAAAGTTGTGTCTTATGTCACGGGCGTCATATCGAATCTCGAGCGCAATGAAGGATTCGGGATTTAACTCCCGAGCGCAGCGAGGGAGTTAAGAGTTTAACACACGAGCGAAGCGAGGGAGTTAATACAAGAAGCCTTCATTTCGCTCGAGATTCAAGCTAGCCCAAGGCAAAGACACCTTTAGCCCAGAGGAGGATACTCTACTTTTTACACCGACTGTGAGAAAATAATAGCCATTGTACGAAAAACAAAGTATTTATTAAATAAACAAATAGTAAGAATAACATATTTAAAACTAGTTAGTTATATGCACTTACATATTAATTGAAGTTAATGGTAACATTTGAGACATTAGTCCAGTTGTGCAAAGATAAAGTTAAGTTTTTATTTGGTACGTTTATAGATGTTGATGTGGAATTTATTTGAGTATTGCTCGTCAATGCTTCAGAATTTTGTATTTGCAGAGGAGCATTTTGGGTGGTGAAAGTTGGTGAAGGTGAGGTTCAGGGATCGATGTATTAGTAAAATATTATGTCTTCGAAAACATGGCAACGATATGAAGAAGCAGTCGTTATGATTTTGTAGGAAATCGAGAATATCATCCACGCGTAGTAAAGGTTTCGAGAATAGCTTTCCTCTTTCTGGCACCAAAGGGTGTTTGTTAGTACTATACTGCCAATTTAGCTGAGCATGTGAGATTCCAAATTCAAATCACATTATTGACCAGCGGGTCATAATGAAATCCAGTACAACATTATTGACCGGCTGTGCCCCCGGCCACTAATGACTCACTTTGGGTTAAGGTTGCTTGACATATAATTTGACATTTTCGAGCAGGTGGTGTGAAAAATGGGTAAATAGCTAAAAATATCTATGTTTTAATAATAATAAGTCAGCTTGCATTAAAAATGCGGAACATTAGTTCACAGTTTCACGGCAAGCAGAACTCTATAGATTGTTTTATCCTATGCATCGAAATAAGTACGAACAATCTATTCTATGCAATATATTCTATAGGTACATATTGTAGCTATCCATGCACCAGATTAATACCACCAAGAAGAGTAAGAACTAACTCGTATTTTAATACCATAAGCCCTTTCGTAAAATCTCTCTCTCAAGCAAAACATTTTGAAACAAAAGACCCGAATTCCGCTTTAAAACCACTTCTCTACCGTGTAACCGCTTCACTACCGCGTAGGTATACAGCATGTATCAAAAAAATGTGGTTATATTTAAGGACCATCAAACTAAACCACTTTCTTCATGGGACCAACATCGTTATCGCGACAAAAAAAAAACATGCATACATTTTGGTTCGAGTAGGTATTTATGTTTTGTACTCGTATGTGACAGTTGATAGTTTTTTCGCGAATATGATGTTGATCCCATTGAGAAAGTTGTTCAGTTTGATGGTCTGTACCATACCCTCACATTTGACCACATCTTTCTAATACATGCTGTATACCGCTTTTCTACAGCGTTGGTACCACAAATCACGAGGCAATCGGTTTTAATCTCCTCCAGTAGATTATTCCTCGCTCGGCCGAAGCAACGTCGACGACGCAATTATCTTGTAATATTGCTCAAAGTTGAGCTTTGTTGAGCTGCTAGAATAATGTGGAGCTATTGTTATTGTTGAGTGTGTGAGAATGTGGTGGAGTTTGTGATTTGATTAATAGGTTCGGGAGACTATGTATGAGCCTGTCTTGAATGTAGATAGAATGTGTGCTAGTATCTACTGAATTATGTAAAAGAACAGCCTAGACTCATATACCTGAACTGAATTAAATGTCGCAGTGGTTACTTTGTCTTACGTAATATGAAATAACAATGGTCTTAAAATATTATTTAAGTATCTCCTAACATCCAGATTTCGTCATAATTCGTTAAGATTGACCAAATCGACAGCCAATTGAATTAGCCAGCGGCTGATTCAATCAGCTATTGTTATTTTAGCCAACAAATCACAATAGCTAGCGTGGTATTAGACAGCATTTTTACTGATCAAAAACTTGATCAGAGTTATCGAAACCGTGATTAAAATAATGGTCTTGTAGTGTAAAAGGTCGTGATCGCCTCTCATGCACAAGGTCGGGAGTTCAAATCCGGGTAATTACCAATGTGACTTTTTGAATTCATAATTATGTACTTTCTGATTTTATCTAGGACATCCCTGAAATCGGTGAAGGAAAAACATCGTGAGGAAACCTGGACTTACAGTCAATACGAAACATCAGTCAGACTGAAATCGCCAACACGGCTTGAGCAAGCGTGGTGATCAATGCTCATGCCTTTTCCATATGAGAAGAGGCCTTTTCCCTCATAAGCGGCCTATAATGTCCCCACTGCTGGGACACAGGCCTCCTCTCTGTGAGAGGGAGTGGGCCGTAATCTACCACGCGGACCCAGTGCGGGTTGGTAGAAGTCACATGTCTTTCGAAATTTTGGTTCTAGGACATCCCGGTTTCCTCACGATGTTTTCCTTCACCATTTTGAGAACAGTGGTGATGAAATAATTTACACAAATGAATTTGCCTGTCTGGGCTCGAACCTACGGCCTACAACTCGTAAGTCGCGGCCGTTATCACTGGGCCACCACTGCTCTCTACTGACTTTTCCCTGTAGTGGGAGAATAATAAGCTGTTTTTATTATTATATTAGTGGAACAAACCATCTACAACCAGTACAATTAATTATCTCTACATTTAACCCGTTAGTTATCTAGCGCTGTATTGTCCTCACGCGCTTCGTCGCGACTCTGGACAGTATGCCGTAATTAGATCACAGATGACACAGGACAACCTCAGAGTAATTTATACGACACTATTCCTATCATGAGCAGTGGCGGCCCAGTGATAACGGTCGCAACTTACGAGCTGTAGGTCGTAGGTTCGAGCCCAGACAGGCACTTTCATTTGTGTAAATTATTTCATCACTACTGCTCTCAGATCGGTGAAGGAAAAGATTGTACCACGAATCCGACCGATGCAAAAATTCGAAGTCATGTCACATGTGACACCTGTCAATCCGCACTGGGCCCGCGTGGTGGATTACAGCCCACTCCCTCTCACAAAGAGGAGGCCTGTGTCCCAGCAGTGGGAACATTATAGGCTGATTATAAATAAATTCTTAGCCTTGACTCTATTTTGTAACTCAAACATAACTGTACCTAGCTACAAAATGAAGAAGGTATGAGCTTCTTCATTTTGTAGCTAGGTAATGCCAAATTAAACAAATTTAAAAAAACACTACAATGTATGTTAGATGGATAAAGAAATAATAATTAGTAGTAGGTATATAACTTCACACCTGTTTTCCCCACAGGATTCTTTTTTTTTATTTTATTTTTTAAACGTCGCCCCTCACTAGGAATTTCTCCTGTATCGTGGGTGCGTTTGCAAACATTTAAAACTCACATACACAAACAGCCAGACCCGGAACAACTACTTGCAGGTCATACAAATATTTGTTCCGTGCGGGGATCGAACCCGCGACACGCAGCGCAGCAGTCAATCGCTTAACCTCTGCGCCATTATTCTGTGTATTAGTCAGAGGTGTACCTTTAATAGGGGACAAGCCTTTTTCCATCAACCAGGCACCAGACTCCGGGCTGCGCCTGCTACTAAGAAAAAGTTGATTACTAATATATATATATGACTTTTATTGGACGAACAAATGATTACGTGTTTATGACATAACTGTTTCGGTAGTTCTCAAAACTATAAAGCCGTTACATTGGTTATCTCCGAAACAAGCTCAACTTTCGACCATTTTCCTCTATTAGGACCAAAGTTGGTTCTGAGTTCTCTCAAAAACTCATCTCACTCTATTTAAAACCAATGAGCGAGGCATAGTTAAAAAAGAACTCCGTACCGAAAACTTCCCGAATTGGAACAAAAGCTATTCCATTAGTACATACCCATCCACGTGAACCCTTCAGAAAGTTTCATAAGGTCTGCCCGCCCGGCTGAAAGTTTATCGGAATTATTCAGAACATGTTTACATTGTTTTAATGATGGACGGCTATGTGGGACGTTCTGCTAATCTTACTGCGTCCATTTCTTTAATGTTAGCGTCAATTTTGGTTTAATTCAAACATTTTTTTTAACAGGCCCTTGCCTTGCTTGAGACAAGAATAGGCTAGTATTTTTTATGAAGAATGTAACGAGGGGTATCATGTTACCCAGTAACTGGGTTGTGGAGGTCAGTAGGCCAATTCACGTACTTAAAAAACGTTCAAATTCAAGTCGCAATCTCATCTCAGCTACAATCAGTGTCAAAAACCTGTCAAAAATGTGTGTAAATTGATTGTAATTTTGACAGATTGAGACTGAGATTATAATGCGAACGGTCTTAAAAATACGGGAATTGCCCATCTGATAGGCAGTCGCTCCATGTAAAATACTGGTATTCAGCTGCATCCGGTTTGACTGGAAGCCGACCCCACCATAGTCAGGAAAAGGTTAGGCAGATTGGTATGGGTAACCTTACAAAAAAATATACAAAACTATAGTTTCTACCTACAGTTTTTCTGCCCTTATGTTTGTAACCTTTTTCCGGGTACACTATCGAGCCAACTTTGTTAGAGTTTGAGAGGTAATTTGATATCCGTATAGATCTTTCTACATACCATATATATACAGAGTTGATACGACAGAGGGGCTTTCCTTTAAACTGCCTATACTAGGTACCATTTTCAAGCCTTGTACCAAAAATCACTTAAATAGGAGCAGTAGTTTACTCACAAATGATTTTTAAATTTTTTGTCCCGTTTGTACACGATGTATCTTTCCTGACAGCTGATTATGTCTATACGCATAAGTCATGCACCTTATAACATATTACAACTTATTTTATGTTTATCGTTTCTTTCATTGTTTAATTTTTAATTTTTGACTGTACTTAAGTTAACTTTGTGTGAATATTACATTGTTGTAATTGTAATTAAAAGGTTGTATCGTTTTAGCTATAAGTAATTTTGTATTAATGTATTGGGTAATTGTTAGTAAAAGATGTTATTTAAAATAGTTAATATTATAAGTAGTTCTATCTATCGCATTAGGTTCCAAAACCTGTAATGATAGTATAAGAGTTTTAAATAAATAAATAAAAATAACGATAAATCTGAGTATATCATACGATGCGTTGTTGCCGCTCTGACGCAAGTCACAAGTACAACCAAATATTTTCGCTAAAAAGATAGCAATAAATACACACACACTTGCACTTTCATTACAAAGAGTGGTTACGTTTTACTCTGATTTTTAAGCTATTTAGTTTGTTTGAAAAAAAAAATTCTCATATTTTCTTTTTCTTTTTATACCGTATTGAATTAATACTAAACACGTATAGTAAGTATCTGTCATATTATCAACTCTGTTTATACTTTTTAG
Organism: Brachylomia viminalis; assembly: GCA_937001585.2. Classification (NCBI taxonomy): domain Eukaryota; kingdom Metazoa; phylum Arthropoda; class Insecta; order Lepidoptera; family Noctuidae; genus Brachylomia; species Brachylomia viminalis. The sequence continues at coordinate 23,811,978 of OW443310.2, read as the reverse complement.
TCCAGAAAATTAAAAACTTTTTACGGCAACTCTGTGCTTGGCGTTAGTTAGTGTTATTTTGTACCATGACTTTTTCTCTTTAATTTTTGCACATGGAAAAACTAATGACTGTGTCTCAATCGGTTCCAGTTTTCATAACTACAACCCATGATCAATATTGATTTACTAATTCGTTTTCTAAATGCGGTAACGCTAGCAATATTTTTCTAACAAAAAGCTGTGATAAACCTACATTCTATAAGACTAGTAACGTATAGGCTACAGTCTGTCTGTATCTTATGTCTTTAGTATATTACGCAGGTGACGAAATGTCCCGTCACGCGTCATGACATTAACATTGTTACGACGATCTCGGACATAACTTTGTTAGGACTTCATGTTAACTGTAAACTAGTTTCCTTGAATAGTTTCTAGCCTTTATCTCTGCGCCGCGTTAGGTATGTTTTTTGATCGAAAACTTCTCTAAGAAGTCGGTAATGAGAATAAGCGTGTAAAAGATATATGAATCCTGGTCATAGATTGCTGCAATCAATGTTTTATGAAAGATTTTAATCATAATAACTATCTAATATCGCTAAGCTTGATAAGTGGTATGGAAATCGCTAGTTTTTTTTTCTTTTTTTAAGCTTTGCCCCGCACTGGGAATTTCTCCTGTAATGTGGGTACGTTTACAAACATTTAAACTCACATACACAAACAGCTAGAGCCAGAACAACTACTTGTAGGTCATAACAAATATTTCTTCCGTGCGGGAATCGAACCCGTGACACGCAACGCAGCAGTCAATAGCTTTAACCACTGCACCAACCCTGCCGTCAAAATACACTCGAGAGCAATGAATCCGGGTCACTTAAAGAATCCTAAAAATCTCGGAAACTGAAAATGCTAGGTTAATGCAATAAATTGTATTTAATAGACAATGTAATACTCCTTAAATGAAGGTATTAAAACTTCTTAGTTATTGTAAAGTTATATCATAAAAAAATCAAATTTGAAAAAGGGCCACTTTCGAAGATGGAACTACGAAATTACAGCATTTGGTTTTGCTTTTGTTTGTAATCTGTCATTTATGTGGGTACATAAACCATGTTGATAGTGCTCTATATTCATTATTCAAGCTGAAATTATGTCGCTTACGCCTGAAGAATGCACCAGAATACTTACAATGCTGGAAACCGGCCGGAGTCAGCGCGATACAGCCAGGACTGTCGGTGTGTCGCTGTCAACAGTACAAAGAGTTCTCCGACGTTACGAAGAAACTGGTTCTAACCTACGCAGACCAGGAACGGGCAGAACCAGGTGTACCACAGCACGAGAAGACCGATACTTGGTGAACACCATGCTTCGAAATCGCTTTCTCACAGGAACTGAACTCACCAATCAGTTTCGACGCCTCGGAGGAAGTAACCCAAGTGCATGGACAGTAAGACGTCGGCTTGCTGAATCTAACTTAAAACCCCTTAGACCTGCAAACGGCCCTAAACTGGAGCGTGGGCATCGTATTTCAAGACTAAGATATGCCCAGAGCCACGTAAATTGGAGTATTGAAGATTGGTCAAAAGTTATGTTCTCCGACGAATCAAAATTTATGCTCTACAAGCACGATGGAAGACACAGAGTGTATCGAAGACCAGGGGAAAGATTCAAGCAAGCATGCATCGAAGAAAAAGTAGCCTACGGTGGTGGGTCTGTACTTGTGTGGGCCGGAATTTCTTCTGAAAGTCGCACAGAGCTGGTGATCATAGAAAACGGCTCTTTAACTAGCGTAAGATATGTGGAAGAAATCCTCAATGATCACGTTGGTCCATTTATGGTCAATTTAGGTGAGGATGCTATATTTATGCATGACAATGCCCGACCTCATACAGATAGGATTGTGAATGACTACCTTCAAGAGATGAACATTACTCGTATGGAGTGGCCAGCGCGCAGCTCGGATATCAACCCGATCGAGCATGCTTGGGACGAGCTAGGCAGATGCGTAAAACAACGAAACCCTCCCCCAATCACGCTTCGTGAGCTCAAAATTGCTCTCACAGAGGAATGGGAGAATATTCCCCAAAATCGTATAAGGAACTTGGTGTACAGCATGCCAAACCGCGTAAACGCAGTAATGGAAGCACGAGGAGGCAATACGAAGTATTAAAATTCAAGAAAATCGTAATAAAGTTCTAAATTTCATGTTTCCTATTTTTGTTTTAAGGAGAGATCAGCAGTTTTTTTCTTTATGTAATTTTGTGTTAATAAAATGTATTTTTTTTTACTTTCATTTAAGGAGTATTACATTGTCTATTAAATACAATTTATTGCATTAACCTATCATTTTTAGTTTCCGAGATTTTTAACATTCTTTAAGTGACCCGGATTCATTGCTCTCGAGTGTATAATATAAAATTATATGGAGGCAGGATGGCAAGTTGCTGCTGCCATTCCTCGCGAGAAAATCACTAAAATGCCAGCGGATTTTTGTTGTATTTCTGTACAAAATTATCTGGTTTGTCAACCATACCTGCATGCAACACCCTTCAATAATAAAACGCTCGGAAAATTCTCATCAACATCAATTTTCCCTTCCCCTATCTTGTCACCATTTTCATTATTCATCCGTTTCGTAAAACAAAATATTATTGTACCCTAAAAACTCAATCCCTTAATATTATATTCTCTAAGAAAGGCGAGACAAATACAGAATTACCGCCACTTGATCCTGACCAACATATTTCACGAGAAAACGGAGAAAAGAAAAGGGTTGGTAAATTAAATTAATCTGAGTTTAAGCACGCACAGGTAGGCAGGATTTGGCGGCATATATTATTAATAAATATGTCCCTTTAGGGGGTAAAGTAGAAATGAGAAACGAAAACGAAGTTGGTCCTACGGCTCGTTGGTCCCAATATCAAAAATTTCCGAGCTATAAATATGTATGAGTACCGGTAACTGGTACCGAGCTGTTTTATATTTCAGCACACCGTTTGTTAGGATCTCTACCATTCGCGAAGCGATTGTTTTTTGCCTTTTAAATAGGATATTATCTGTCGGCGTGTCATTCTGACCCCGTTTGGAAAATTCATGTTTTTTCGTTTTAAGTGAAAAGGGGAAGTAATGAGCACTGAAAATGCCAACATTTTCGATGTTGGTGGATTTTCAATGTTTACGTTAATGCTTTGAGGATTTTGATGTTAATCACAGTTTTATCATTATTGGACGTTTCACATTGACATAGATCTAGGTACGTTTTGCGATTCTCTATTAGTTTCATCTAAAATAGGGGGTGATAAAGCCGAAAATATCATTTAAAGAATGAGGACGAATATCAGTGCTGCCCCCAAACCTATCTCACCCTTTGAGGAGACAACAATAGAATACTATAAAGTGTTCCTAACATCCCACACAACAACCGTACCGTTTATTCGTAGGTATTTAGTACAGCGAAAAGCCTATAGACTACTGCAGACAGGCGCGACGCAACGGTGCATCGCAAAACTGGTAGAACAATTTCCATGAAGTTTTCATAGACATTGTTCTACTAGTCGCGTTGCGCCTGTCTGCGATAGCCTTAACACTACACTAACTAAATCATACTCTAAACTCTTGGCACAGAACCGCAAACCTTATCTTTTTCATCAGCTAACAACTCCAATCCTGCGCTAGTCTCCACAACAATATATTATGTGTTTACAACATAAACCAGTATTATAAGTGTAGTTTACAAGCATATCACTTACAATACACTTGTACCAATGGATGCTGCGCGTGGGCACTAATACATCCACGAACAGATGGTAAGCTTACATATCGGATGTCTGACTGAGATGAGATTGTGTTAGAAAATAAACAAAGGAAGAGTAGTGTGGGTAGTAGATGGTGTGGATAATGAAGTGAATATAATGAACTTTAGATTATAATGGGGCTGTTGTGTATTAGCACAAACACTGTAAACTAGAAACAAAAAGACCCGTTTGAAGCAAAACGGTCTTATTACAAAACAAAATAATATTACATGGTTTAAACCATCGAGCCTGTTTTTGAAATAAGAACCTACCAGGAATCGAAATATAATTCCTATTACAAAACTGACCACTTAGTCCGGTCTTAGGTTATCAATTTTGTGTTAAAAACTTTACTGAAGTCGGCATAAAGTTCGAAATACGAAAACTGGCGGGAAGGTTTAGGCTCGGGCTAAAGTTAGATCGCGTTTTGTAATAAGACGACAAATGTCTAGTTTTTCCGCTAAAACATCGTTCTGTTGTTATTAATCCTTCGTTGTTTTAAATTTGTTTGGCACTCAACGTATTAGTTGCATAAACCTTAACCGACCGTAACTGACACTTTCGTTTTCAGTTCTTGGGGGTCTACTCCCTTACCACGAAATCCATAGTTTCGGCCGAATTTACGGGTGATTCCTACTCTATGTGTCACCTACGGACATAAGAATACTTTGGGGCCCGACCTAAGAATTAATAATACCACGATTTGACAGCTGTCCCTTCTCCTGATTTGAATTTGCCCGTCTGTAAATTGAATTTGACATTTGTTTTGAGGGATCAACTACTTTTAGACGGACCCGTATCTTCATTGACAGACTTGGAGAATTGACCCCCTGGAAATACGATCAATATAGTGTCGTACGTGGTCCCACCTCACTCATGGGGCAACAAAAATTAATTATTCCTTAATCATTTATTTCTCCGGTCGCTCGAAGGTGTCGAAAAGCTGACTTGGGGATTACGTTACGAAGATGGACAGTCGCATTTTCCTATATTTAATCTAATAATAATATAATATAAGATTTATTTCTCACCACAATATTACAAAAATACAATTATTTCATGATATCAAAGTCGGATAACATTTTAATATTGTGGGAGACTGGTGCCTAAACTAAGCTCTAGGCCTGTATTTCAGGACACCAGGTCTCCGCCCTTTTACAAAATAATACATTTTACTTTGTCATGTTCTTGTACACTGACAACCTAAAAAATAAAAAATAAAACAAAGAAACAAAACATTCTAGAAACATTGGTGGCTCGAGTGGAATTTAAAAACTTACATAAGCTAATGTATTGTTAATTAGGTTATTTGTGTGCGGAAGTGTGTGTCTGTGTGTGGAGTGGTGTTTGTCCGTGCGAGGGACGTGAGGGTGTGTGTATGTGTGTTAGGCGCTTTGTTGGGTGTGCGCGACTGAATGATAGTGTTGTATATTATTATGTGGCATGTGGCTTAAAGGTAACTTTGAGACTTGAGAATGATGATGTAGGCAGTTAGTTTTATTAAGCTAGTTTATTGCTCTAACTGATATTACACCTAAGAAGTTAGTAAGTTTTCAGTGTCCTCATAATTAAGTTGTTGTAGTAAGGCAGTAACTTTCTTTTTGCACATATTTTTAGTGAGGCTAACTATAGGTGACATCCTATTTATTTTATTATACAAATAACCACCCAGGTGGCAAAAAAAACGCTTTGAAAATTGGGTAGTGGATTGGTGTATTAGATGGCGGTCTACGGGGTTGTACCGTCTTTTGGGTTGTGAGGTCGTGGGATGATAGGTAAGTAATGAGTGCTGTTTTAATAAGAGGTTTAGGACAAAAAGTTGACGCACCGTCAAAACTTTAGCCTCCTTGTACAGGAGCTCTGTGGGATAGCGATAAGGCAGGAATGAGGACACTTTTAAGATAGCTCTCTGGGCTCTCTCCAATTCAATCATTGTTGTTTTTGGAGCACCTCCCCAGACAGTGATACAGTAGGTTAACAGTGATTGAGCAAGGGCAAAGTATACTGACTTCTTTAACTTGTCGTCAGCTACTCGTCTCAAGGTTTTGAAAATATATATTAGTTTTCGCATCCTGGCTTTAAGTGTATCAAAGTGCTCCTGGAATCTAAGGGTACTATCGATTATAACTCCCAGATACTTTACGTGTCTAGTACCAAGTACTAATATCAATATATTGCAATCTTCTTACCATCTGAAATCAGACCATATCGTCTTGTACTAACGCTGTTCAGTCAGACGTTTTGTAGATTGTGGAGTTGACTACGTTATAGGAAGTATTAGAGTAGGTAAATTAACTAACAAGTCACTTTACAACAGCAGAGGTCACACGTCCGTATTGTTCGGGCGCCAGCAAGCAAGTGACCACTCTGCGGGCGTGCCATAGATAAAACACTAAATGTGTGCGCCTTTTTTTGTTTTTATATATGGCATCTTGCAGGTCAACCTAGAGGTTGTCGGCTGCTTAAGTGGGCTTGCCTGTGGTTGCCTTAATAAATTAAGGCCTCAAGCCAGGGCTTAAAACTTATAAACTTGGCGACTACACGCTAAGGGGTACGTGTGGGGTACGGACCTCGGTATAGAGCGTCGCTGGGGGAAGGCAGCAAGGAACAGGCTGGATCGGAATTATTATTTAGGGACGAATTTAAAGCTACAGGCTCATCGGCGCAGGCTGGCCCGAGCAAGGGTCGGGGCGGACTCTGCAGGCGTGCGCCGTTGCTCTTGTTTATTATGTCGGTACGCTACACATATAATCTGATGATGAGATAGTGTATAAAGTTGGTACTCAATTACGTTATTCGACTGCTATGCTTATTTAAAATGACAGAGCCATGATTTTATAACAGCAATATCGAACCCCGTTTTTGGACTACGACGTTTTTGGACGGATACCATCAAATCCAAATGCAACAAACACAGACAGCATTTTTCAAAGCACATCCGTTTCCTATTACAAATAACAGTTGCAACTCTACACTAATATTTCTATACACAAAGGTTCTCTATAAACCTCATCCCGTTTCCGGGGTGGCAATAGGTAAAAATACATCGTATCTTTAGAAAATGTTACCAGTTATCGGTCTTCTTTAATACTTTCATCCCTTTTATAAAATTCCAATTGTTTGAAACGTTTTTTTTATGTTAATATTTTTTCTTTTGTCAAAGCCTTTTTGAGAATTTTTCTCATTATTGTTGTGTGAAGAAAGTTTTGCATATTAATTTTGAATCTGATAAGGTTGTCATCATCCCACTAGCCTGTTTATAGCTGTGGCCTGTGTTGGGGTTTTAATATCAATATTCTACATGGAATAACAATTGCCACCCCTGTCACCTGACCATCTACGATCAGCAGACCCTATTTACACAAAAAAATCAAAACATCACGCGTGTTTACCTCGAAAAATTCGGCAGTGGTGTACCCTTTTCTTTGCCATTTCATCTCATAGCTTCCTTAAAGATACCAAGCTTGTTCTATTCGCAGTCTAAAGTAAGCCTTTTCGTTAAGTTAGAACATAATATTTTCTAGAGGACTTCATAAAAAGACACCTACAATTTAAGTTTCAATTTCCAAGTGGTCAATACAGCTGTTAACCTGACATATTCCCTCCCACTCAAAACACTCACAGGACCAGTCGGCCCCTCCTAGACCGTCTAGACAACTTAATTAGTCTAAAATTAGGTGTCCTTTAAATATCTTCAAACTATTAATATACGAGACTTCTGCGTCTAGTATAATATTGAGAAGACCACCATTTGTACCGTTCTTCGGTCTTCGAGACTTTATAATAAATTATAATAATATATTCTATCTTACAATTTATATCACAATTTAAAACTTAACTTGGTCCATCATCAAGTAACTTGATTTTTTATAACTTCTATGCAGTCTAGCCTCAAGAGTCCCTTTTTTCTTTCCATAATGCATCATCATTATCATTATTACTGATTTTCTATTCCAGACCGCTACTTAATCACTTGCCACACAACGGACTTCGAGTGCTTCAAGCGTCAGTACAAAGCTTTGCGGGACAATGTCCTGCTGGGTAACGACATGTTCGACATACCCACGTATGAGCACTATGTCTTCGCCTACGGTGGAGGCACCTGCGTGAAGCTAATAGGGTTACAAGAGAGCGAGCTTACAGCTATGACGTGAGTGTCATCATCATCCTGCTACCCTTATACCAATTGATTTCAGGTCGGCGTAGTATCTACACCACAAAACGGGAGATGCTGAGTGCCCTGCTAGGAAAATAGCGGAATACATGTACATCAACTCTATCGACTACGAGGGACTAGAGCGTCATACTCAACGCCAGCCTGCCACCTCCTTCTGCGAAGCAGTAATGCTCGCGGAGGAGGAGGCGGAACGCGTGAGGGAGAGGCGAAATTCGTGCCCTCACGCCCCTAGTCGCTGCAGGAGACGCCCTGGGCGTCGGGAATCCCAGGCCGATTCCCGGCGACCATAGGCGCGGGCTTGCGGACGGCGAGCAATGGGTAGCTCGCTGTCCGATAAGGACCAGGCCCGGATCGACAGCGCGTTGTGTTCCACGTGCGCCTCAAAGAGATGTCAGCACCAACGACGGGGACCGCTAGAGCGGATGCCTGCCAGGATTGCGGGAAAGTCCGAAAGGGTTACCGTGGCCTCTGGCATAGGCAACCGAAGGAACACGGGTGGGTTTTAGTCAGTAAGAGTCTGATACGCCCTCCCGCTCCGCCCAGAGCGGGAGAAGTTATTTGATGGTTTCCTACCCTAAAGAAAGAAAAAGAAAAAAATAGGCATCTAACATTATAATCTCTTGGAAATTATTTCTAAGATTGTATGTTAATATTTTACCAATTTTAATACTACATTTAATATTACATGACATCTTCTTCCATACATGTCTATCAGCCTTCATCTCAATGATTACCCCCCTCTCATCATCTTATTATCTTTCACACAATTCAGCAAATTTTAGGTTTCTTTTGTCTTCCGCTATTCTACACTTATACGCAAGACTAAACTATCACGTGCGGATTCTTCAAAATGTCCTAATATGTTGACGTTAGCAAACGTTGCATTTTCTTAATTTTCTTCAAGTGCTTACAAATCCTTCTTTACGTCTGGAAGGCTTTCATTAGGACATGGGCCCTTTATGGGAGTTACAGTAATAACTCCGATGTTTTAGAAAGTGAGCTTCGCTAGCGATTTAGAAACTTTTAATTCAATTTTCAGTATGGAAAGCGCTGCGAAAAGATTCACGCTGGTGATAGAACTTCCGCTGAGGATACATCAAGTGAAGGATACTATCAAGGTTTGCGACCGCCCTGAAAGGGGTAAGTTATGCATGATAATTAACCTTTATGAAGACTTTAACTGTTCTTTAGTAGATCATTATATTTTATTACAAATTCAGGGCATGGGGTCCGCTAGGGCCGATGCATGCCAGAGTCGCGAGAAAGTTCGAAAGGGTTACCGTGGCCCCTGGCACAGGCAACTAAAGGAACACGGGTGGGTTTTAGTCAGTAAGAGTCTGACACGCGCTCCCGCTCCGCCCAGAGCGGGAGAAGTTTTTTGATGACATCCCACCAAAAAAACTAAAAAAATATTTGACATTCATTGGTAAACAAACTAAATATCCACTGAATTTGTCCGTTTATTCAAATCACAATTGTCATTCTTTGTCAGTTTTATGAAATAGTCAACAAGGCCCATTTATTTCGGGTATCTATTTGCTTAACAATTAATCTGTAACTGTACGTATTCGTGCATATGTACGTGCTGGGCGAGTATCTAAACATGGCATCTTCTTAGTAGATAGATGTGTACAATATAATACAAAGATATCAAGTAAAATTACAATACCCCTTAGCAAGCTGTTAATTGTGAAGTCGTTTATATTTTAGTATCTCTACTTATTCATTTTAAATACGAAGATAAACAAGGCTTTAATTTAAACAAACGTGCGCATCGGTAACTTCGTTGATATACATATTTTGAAGTAATATTATTTTATTGTTTCAGCCTTCAACGTTAAAAAACCACAGAAGAGTAAGTTTATTTTGTTTTAAATAGTTGTTTGTAGTTGCTTTTTGTTTTGTTGATAAATAGATACCGGAAATATTTGTTCCGTAATAATTATACCGTAACCGGAAATAGTTTGTTTTTGTGAAGGCTTATTGATTCTTTTAATTCAAAGAAAGTTCCAAAAAAGAACTTATTAGGTATATTTACGCGCCATGATTCATATCAATCACTAATACAGAGTATCGTTTGACTTCACTTAATATTTATTTAATACTTCAAGCACAAAAATGTACAGAGGCAGACTTGTAATCACTTGGAAAAAATATATTGTACATTGTCAATAATTAGTTCACATTTTAATGATTCCTTATACAATTCAATCAATTATGAAAATAACCTGTTCCCTGTGCACTCGATCCACGATGCAAATTAATTTGTCAAATATGAATAATTTGCTTGCTCACCATTATATTTCGGTATAAGAAGCAAATACATAAGTTTAGAAAAAACTAAATCGTGTCTATAAGTTCTGTACCACCTATAGCTCTTAAAATATTTCGTGTATGAATAGATACACCTTATATATATATATATTCATATATACCTACGCCACCGTATGGTTGTGAACACAGGTAGTTTATAATGTATCTCGCGAGATTGTAAACTGTCGATAAATTGTGAACTGTACCATACTTCTTACAATTTAACGTATTCATTTTCGATAGTTTCAAATCTATCCACGTCAACCCGTCACATTGTAAACGACAGGGTTCTCAATGTGTCCGATTTTATCACCCGTAAAATTGTAAACCGTCCCTGATTTGTCGGTCTTTACGGTAGCTGGATTGGTCGCAGTAACTAAGCCAGGGCATCCCGACTAAATGGGCTAGGTTACGTTAGAACTGTGAATAACCGCGCGTGAGCCGAGCGGCGCAGCGAGCCAGAGCGGTGCCTCTCTAGCGGCCGGCGAGCCACACTTCCAAGTTTGTCGCAGTTACTAGGCTATTTAGTAATAGCACAAGGTGTGATCCGTCGCATGCACGTTTGATACCAGTTCATAATTTATCGGTTTGCCATGGATAGATTATAAACTATCGAAAAATTGGTATCGAAGTTTGTTGCAGTTCACAATTTTTCGATAGCTTAAAATCTCGTGAGATAGTATAAACTAACTTTGTTCATAATTATATGTTAACTTAATATATTCTTTCATTTTACTATTTTATAAAATAAAAACGAAACAATTTCGTTCATTTCAGATCCCCTGATGAGGTTCACAGGAAATGGTAAATGTTATTTATTAATCACAGTTAACTGTCGAATAGATAACTTCTAAATAGAATAAAGTCTACTGACGTTTTGATTTTGAACAAAAATACAGGTAGCTATAAAAGGGCATCTCAATTTAATCGAGGCGGACGTTTTCGGAAAATTCGAGTAAATTAATTATATTATTTCACGCTTCCGAAAGTGAGAACAATATTCATTTGGAAAGGTTCTAAAATACTTGTAATTCAATTTATTATTATTTCGTGTACCTATAATGAAGTTTACAGGTGTTTTTGATCACATCGTTTTCAATAAAAGAGAATCACATACCTACCATAAGAAGTTTCAGTTAATCCCCTCCTCGTCACCAGTAAATCCTAAAAAAACGAGATTATCCCATGACTGGAGAATAATAATTTTACCTAACAATTGGCATTCTTTTGCAAGACTAGACATTTAATTTGCCTGCATCGCTACAAAACTATAAGAGAAAACTAAACTATAAGCCAGGGTTGAAGCTCCAGCATTGAGAATGAAACCAACCCTTAATTTTAACAAACAAATACCTACATTTCTGTAGCGGTATCTACATCGCCACAAGCGAGCTGTGCGTCATACTGGCGTTACGCAAATCCTTCATCGCGCAAGTAGAGTTTACCGCGCGACTACCATATATACCACTTCCCGACATCAATCGTCGGGCTGTTTCCCACCAGGCACGACACCCGTCTGGTCAGAGGATCCTACCCTTTCTATGGAGGTATGAGAGAACTTTACACCCTGTTCCTCTTACATCTATATTAAAAAAATACAGGATCGTGCCTTCTCTACCAACTTGGCATTTCTATACCAGAATCGATCTTTAGTTGAAGCATATTCCACTCAAGCAGGATACTATACTAAATCCTATGACTACAGCCACGTGTACCGTTCGTGTTCAACCACGCACTAATTGGTGCCGGTTCAATGGGTCCCCGTGAATTGCTTGCGAGCCCTACAGGCCTCCAGGGCTTATTGTTCAGAAGCCCCATTGTTATCAAGAGTACAGGGCATCCTTGAATAAGTTTGTAAAGATTAACACTTGGTATAAGAGGTGATACGTAGCTTTAGTGATAAAAGTGGATATTGGGATGTGTACGTGGTTCTTAAGTTTAGAATGAGCACGTCGAGTCTTTCAAAAATTTGAGTTTAAGACTTATTGGTTTAAACATTGTTTGAAACCAGTCTGTTTAGTATTTGGCTCTTGTCAGCGCCTTAAATAAGCACTAATTAGAACTAGAAGCAGCCGATCAGTTCTGTAAAAAAGTTGAAGTGAGCTTGAAGCTTGAAGTATGTTGTCAATGGTGTCAACTTGCATGTGGTGGAATGATTATAACAGAATACCTAGACCAGTTGAAGTACCTAGGTAATTGAAAAACCAGTAACCAGTTTTGACAGCAAATTATATCATGATGATTATCATGATTCTTATTTTTTTGTATATGACATTATATCATGTACAAAAAAATAAGAAATAATTTTAAGTACATGTGTACTTAAATTATCCTTTGACATTAAGTAGCTGACAAGGAATTTCTCAACACATTATAAGGTATCAATGAACATATCAGGACAATATGTTTTCTAAATTAATATGCAGTCGGTCAAAATTGAATCCTAAAATCACAATTACACATTGGTTTGTTTACAATTAAATCAAATTAATTCCAGTTGGAAAACGTTGATCAACATTTGCAATTACCCAAAATAAACTATCGCCCGAAGCTCTGCTTAAATGATTGTTAATTAGGTGGAGGTATCCCGAATTCTAAAACATGTTCTCGGTCAAATAGCGGTTTGTGATAATTAAATTACAGTTTGAGTAATTTATGCGGCCTACCCAAATGTCCTTTGTTTGGTATTGTTCGTCGAATCGTTGAACTCCTTAAGTTCCGAGTCAAGCTGCACTATTACTGACACATTCGTGCACTGATAGACTTTACTTAACTTACTTTTATTCAAAATAAACTTCATAATTCTGAGCTTTAATGACATTGATTTAAGCACTATAAAATTGTCTACAATACAGTCTTCATTTCATAGAGCTAGCTCCAATATTTTGGAAGTTATTGAGGATTTTGTTACCGACCCGTTTTCTTTGCGGCCCAGCGTACATACAGACGATTTAAGTTGGTAGTCAATTTGTTAAACAATCAGTTTCCCTGACTGTACTTCCTCACCAGTGCTACTGATGGTGTAGGAAAACATCCTTGGATGAACAGAGTTTACTGATCTATTATCATTGTGTATCTATTTATGTATATATTTATGTATTTATATATATAAAAATATTTATATATAGGTATAATATGTAAATATTTTTATTAGGTACTGTATTTTAGGTTAATTTGGAGACCAACGGTCAGCAGCGAACATTTACAGAATGATGACTTCATTAATTTCTTTTATTTTCAGCTACTATCGGCATAACGTACCCATATAAGCTGAAAAAGAAGAAGGGTCTCACCTACATGTACTTGGAGGATGAGAACCTGGACGTCATCCTGGACATCCCAGACCTCAGTCACTTCCATAAGAATAGCGAGGTTGAAGGTAACTTAGATCTTTAATGAGACTGCCATCACATGTAGGACATGCATGCATGGTGCATGTCCCTTGAGGATCACCCCGTAAAGTCAAAGTCAAATCAATTATTTCAAAAAGGCACTTTTGAACGTCAACATTGACATAGTAGTAGTACTTACTTTTACAACCAAGCAACGCTATCGTGTTCCGGTTTGAAGAGTATGCAATGGCCGCCTATGTAGGTACTACCCAACATAACAACAACATTTTTAAAATGAAAGCTAGACGCAAACTCCACCTGGCGAGCTTACTCTTTGGTGTTATTAAGTCTCACTCCCCTTCCTACTTATATGACAAACTATTGTGGACAAGAATACACAGAATCGGCGAGGGAAGAAAATGTTCTCAACAGCTTTCCATCCCACACCACAAGTCGGCGGCTCTTAGAGGCAGTTTTCGTTACGCAGCTACTAAATGCTGAAACAATATCCCTCCTCCCATAAAGTATATCCCACATGTATGTCACAACTTTTTATTTTGTATGAGCTTTTCTATATTATCATTTATCACATTTAATTAGTTTTCTTAATTTATTATAACGGACACACAGTTCCTTAGGTGTTTGTTATTCCAGCGTATGGCACTCGTGGACTGCAGCTGAACATCAGCGTCAGGTGGTACACCTTGTGTTGTCATCTGACAATATGCTCAGCTGAGGCCCTTTTGGCATTATAATATTATTGTTGTTTTCTGTTTTATAGTTGGACATAGTTAAACGCAAAGGATCCAATCCACAACATGGTCAAAAATGAGTTATAACTAATAAGTAGGTACACCAAACTGATGCTAAATTTCAATACTATCGGCCAGGAAAAAAGATCCAAGCATAAACAAATGTCTATCACTATTGATCAACCTCAGAACATTAGCATAGCACGTCAAAAAGACTAGAGCATGCAATAATGGACACTTTAATTTAACAAAAAGGATCCATCCATATAAATATACATACTCGTATACCTCGGAAAATACAATACTACGCTTGACTATACTATTAACAATAAAAAGTTTTATTATTCCACACACAACATCATAATTTCAATTAATTTTGAAAATGAATACCAATGAAGAAATACCTATCTTCCAAACTTCAAACGTCAATATCTCTAAAGTGACTTTGAGTGAATTGGATCCTTTTCGTGTAACTCCATCCAGTTTTAAGGTGTATTTATTTTGCTGTAAAGCCAATAAACGCAATTTTCTTTGTTTCTTTATCCGGAATTCAAATCAGTGCGGGGGGGGGGGATTTTGAGCAGTGAACAAGCGGCTAATGAGTCACTGGGGTGGCAGCGTAACTGCGATGGCTTTGGTAACGCAGACGTTCGAGGGGACCGCGGGCTTGTTTGACCCCCAATAACATTAGGCCGCGTCCTAACCGAAAGCAACCTTCGCGGTCTTTTATATGAATATGACGTACACGCACGATCAATCAAGTCGCGTATGAACCTCATTATTCAGGTAAACGGTCGCGTAATCGCGTCTTTGCGCAACAGTCGCTTTTGACTTGGACGCAGGGTTGTGCTCTTGTTAAAACCTCTATATAGAAACTTATTCTGTGCCCACAGCTAAGCTGTACGAATGGTCGGAGTGGGCATACGAGGTGGTACAACACGTGGACGCGGCGGAATACTTCGCGCTGCCCTACACCAGCCAGCTGCGAACCTTCATGGCGAAGCTACCATTAAACAGGTAACCATGTCGACTGTTTTATAGTATTGTTTCTCATTGTTTAATCTATCTAAAGGTTCTTTTAAATATCACTTTTAGCTACAAGACCGCCTATTGTGTCACCCTATGCACAATTTCTACATTTATATCTGTAATTTATATGGTGTACAAAATAAAAACTGTTCTATATAACTATCTATTTACGGTTATTTTGAACCCTTACCAATAATGCACGGATCCCATATGCCTTTCAATTTGGATAAAGCAACCATTTTAAATCGCGGTAAACTGACAACAAGTAATACAATTATTTGACATGCCGGCCATTATTTTTCATTTCTGTCATTCAATTCAAAGTTAATCATTTGGTTGAGCGATGTTTTAGTGCCATAAGAGATGAAATGAATCCGGACAGGAAAAGCTGAAGGGCAATGCCCATCTTTTTAAGAATATTCGCATTGTAATCCCAGTTTCAATCTATCAAAAAAAACTCTCATTGATTGTGACTTAGATGAGATTGCGACAAGATTTTGAAATTGAATTAGCCTTCTGATTATTTAGAATTTTAGACTAGCCTTTTAACATATCTTTAGTTTTTAACCAACTTGTAAAAAGGAGGAGGTTCTCAATTCGACTGTAAGTTCTTTTTTTGTATGTTTGTTACGCGATCATTCCGCCAATTATGAATTGATTTAGATGATTCTTTTTTTGTTTTGTAGGTCATACTTCAGAGGTGGTCCTAAAAAGTGATAAATAAAAAACGTTTTTACCAAAAATAACAACCGACTTCCAAAAAAAACACTACAAAGTGAAAAATAATAAATAAATAATTTCGGAAGTCGGTGGAAAACGCTAAAATACAGATACAAAGACACCGACTTCCGAAATTAAAGTTATTTTTCACTTTACAGTGTTTTTTTTTTGGAAGTCTTATGTTGCTTTGAAAGTTCAATCATATTCAATGTCTTATCGGTCAACTAGGTACCCACTAAACTAAATGTTTGATATTTTATACTTCTCCGCATCCTGACCCGATTATGTTTTATGTAAACTCAGACCTGTTTACGACGTTCGAGAGAAAGTTTACCTACTTAAAATTATTTCAAAGTAAACCTGAAAACATACAGTTAATTAGGAAAACTAAAACACAAGTACGAAAGGTCATAACTATAAAGTGTTTTGAAGGCGAAGCGACCGATGAAAATAGATAACATTGAAATAACAATGGCGCAGTTTTAGAGGTTAACTCGGTCTGACAGGCGCCATATTTCAATGCAATAACCGTTAAAATAGAAGAGGTTTGCTCGTGAAAATGTTACTGAAGGTTACTTGAGGTCAATTTGTATTCGTCGTTGATTTTAAGGACTGTTTAAGGCTTGTTTAAAAAAAATCTTTCTTAAAAAGTGTGTATTTCGTCGTCGTTTATTGTCAGTGTGTTTGTGTGCCGCGTAGGTATCTTCTATATCGGTACCGTTGTCTTTAGTTGCGGTGTAATTTAAGTGAGTTTTCACAAGAGAGATATCTTATAAAGTACAAGTAGGTATCTAAATATACAGACCAGAAACAAAAAAGAGTTTTGTATGTACTGTAGAGAATCTTAACCTGCATGGTTTTAACGTGCAACCGTTTCTAGTTACTTTGGAATAAGAATATGAGATAAACGCTAATTTATATTAAGAACAGCAAAAAATTATTACAACATTAATTTTTATTCTATTACAAAAAAATTACATGCTTGTCATGATTGAAATTGTTAATTGATTTACAATATAGGGGCTTATACTAGAGGTACTTAAATAATAAAAACGTAGATCCGATTCTAGATATAATTATCAATGTTAATCCATAAATACTAGTTTTATTTGACCCCGTAATATAATAACCAGGAGCTACTAATAGTACAAAGATACTGCGATGAATTTATTTTAGAATCCCGACTTCTGTAGTCTGAAATATTTTTATCACTTAGATCCAAAATCAAGAACGCTACATTCTAAGAATACATTTTTTTTTTTCATTTCAGATTTATTCTGCTTTATCCAGACGAGGAATACGAAGACCTACATTTCACGTTTTCAGAAGCAGCCGTGAGGACTGGCCATTAAGAACACACCGACTGGTATGCAGGGAACGTTTTTTAGTATCACGCTTTTAGTAACAACTGACAACTTTTGGAAAACGGAAACATTAATTTAATTGATGAAAACGTAACCTGGGAAAATATTAAATATTTTATGTTTAATTCATGTTATTTTTTTTAATTATATAGTGGCCATTGTTTTTTAATATTTGGACCAACCTTTTTTAATTAATTATGTTGTTAGAACAATAATGGTAAGCTCACAATAATTTTTCGAACATCTTAATTATAAAGTTGATTGATACAATGTTAACAAACCTTGTCAAAAATTAATGAATAAATGTGTACAGTACATACAGGACTCAATCAAAACAGCTTTGTCAATTAAAAATTTTCACCGACTGCATTGAACGCTAAAACGATTTTAATATCAATTTGAGCTTAGCAAAGCTTGAACGATTGTTTTGAAGTATGACTTTCAAAACATAATACTTTAACCCAAAAGTTCACAAGATAAATTGTTTATAAAATAAACAAAATATTTTAAATTAATTACTAAAGTTAATTAATAAAGAAATGTTGTTTAATTTTGTTTACTTAATTCTAACTTAATTATGTTTTGCTAAAGTGACTTTGAAAAGATATAATATTAGCGGCGTTTATAACAAAGGGAATTAAAATTATTTGCGAGCTTGTACGGTCTATTCCTCAGACTATGAAGCAGATTTAATGGCAAAAGTAAAATTTAATTATTCACGATACGACCACGCCACGACATGAAATAAAAAAATAAATGTTTTTGATGTGTAATATCTTTCCTCTCGCTTTCCTGCACTCTGTGGGAGTGATTTCGTGAAATGCGACGGAAGTGTGTAACAGGAGGCCGGGGAAGCGCGCGCTATTTATTTTGACCAATGAGCGCGCGCGGTGGTAGAGTTGGCCGTCAGAAGGTACCAACCCATTTTCCGAGAGGTTGGTACTGTCAGCCAACAGTTGCGTGTGTGTGACGAGAAAGGGAAATAGAGAAGGTGAACGCATCAGCTGTATAACGTCGACGCATAAGGCTGTTTTTCAAATAATACCTGAATATTTTTTTAGGATATAATGTTAATGTTTTGCTTATTACCAAGGTGAGATGTCAGATGTTACACCTCATATGCGACTACTGTATGGCTCGCTCGTTCTTTTTTTCGCGTTACTTTATATTGTCATTTTTAGTGTAGTTTGAAGTTAATGACTAAAAACTGTTCTAATTACTTATGTACTGAGCTGTTATTAGAAAAATATAAGTCCTTATCACCTTGCTTATTAAAGTTATAATAAACGTACGAAAATAAACTTTTATGAAAACGTCCCCGTCGCCGCGTCGTCGCCTCCGTCGTTTACATTCTCGGTAAGTTTTTGTTAAAGTTTTCAATAAAACATTTGCAAAGCTAAGGTTTTTAAACATTTTTGATGAAGCATAACTTTATTTAACGTTACTTATAGTTATATAACTTAACCTACTAATTTTTACCTACCTACGAATAGAGGAAGGTTTTTTCTGCCGTGTAATGCAAGTAAGATTGGTTGTGGGTTTAAAAAAAAATGTAAACCGACTTATATTTCCTATTCTTTTTTTATTAGGTAAGTAGCCATTGTAGGTATAAATAATCGTCAGCTCTAAAAGTCCTCAAAATTAGCCATTACGACGTCTCAACATTAAAGGGCTTTCAAAAAAATAATTAAAATTACCAGCGTGGGCGATAATTTATCCGGGTCACTGGTGCCCCGCTGGTTGTAACCCGGATGAGGATAAAATTGTATGAGAATCCCCTCGCAAAAATTTGGGGTGTCGAGAAAAATCGACGAACGGATACATTGTCAGTCTGGTTGTTTTTCCAAATAATTTATGGAAATTAATTAAAGAAAATCGTATTTGGTTTATTGGAAACTGGTGAAATTGAAAAAAGGATGCACCGCTTTTTTATTTAATTAATGTAAATGAATTTTCTACCTACTGCAATGGCCAGAAATGCAATCTCACGATGTACTTACCTACATACATACGCCAATTCTTTATTTATCTTGGAACTTACCTGAAAAAAGAAAGAAAATCTTTAATACAAAAATATATAGATTACATTTATGTTTGTTATAAAAACCACTTAAATACTGTGTTTCGAATGTGGCATTCTATATCACCTTCTGGATTTAATTACACTTTCAAAAAAAAAAAACATTTAAAACGTTTTGCCCTCTTAATCCAACTTGCCCAAAATTCCAACACCCTTAAAACATTGGCAGCTCGGAAAAATAACCCCATCTTAATGAAACAAACGAAACGCGAAGGGAGAGTGTTTTCAATGAAAAACAGAAGTTTATGAATTTGTGCGAATATTTCACAAGTTTAAATGAACTGGCTGTGAAGGGTTCTAAATGACGTCGGTATTTCGGGCCGACTACTATGGGACTAGGACATGGAGTTTAGGGTTGGTTTTAGACATTTTAACACTGAAGAGGCGAATTTTGGGGCGAATTTCAATAAAATATGTCAAACGTGACTTTTTGAACCCGCGTCTTAACAAAAGCGATCGGTCGCGCCACAGATAACCCCATCGATACGTTATCGTCGCGTTCATGTCACTAATTTGCTGGAAAATCCCACTGACAGGAAAACCAGAAGGCGCCCTCTGTCAGCGCAACCACGCGTTTAGATTCGCCGAACAGAACAAACGCGACGGTCGCGTGTTTGCTCGACGATTGCTTTGGTTAGGACGCGACGTGAAACACCATTGAGCTCTTGATACCGATCCGAATTTAAGGATGGTTCAATGAATTCAATATTAATTTCCCCTAGTCCTATTCACTGTTTTTGTGCTGATTTTAGCCACTTTTTCAAACATCGCTGAGCTAAAAGAATCTAAACAAATAAGTATATTGCCTAGAATTCTTGAGCAACATTTGTATACACACATTTACTTCTTGTTAACAAAATAACCTGCCAGAAACCTCATCCTAATTTAGGTGGTTTTCATAAACCACACAAAAGGCACAGTAGAGGCAAAAGGCACATTAATTTGCCCCGTCATTAAATGCTGAATTCTATTCATTAGGGCTTACAGAAAGAAGCCCTTTGCAGCCTTACCGAGTTACGGAACGGTTCAGCAAGGACAAGTGGGCATAATACACCTCTTTATGCTTCTGGAGATGGTTCGAGTTATGAGCGGCGTAAGCGGCGACATTTTGGAAGGTAATTATTATAAGGTATGTGCAATGAATGAATGTATACCGGCAAAGACATTAAATTATCTATCAATTTAATCTCTTTGTATACCGGTAATGAACACGAGTGTTAGGTGTAGATTTGATACGAAAAATATGTGGGCCGACTGTGCAAAGTTTATCATTGCACTTGAGGCGGGGTTGCAACATGAGCCGCGGGCGAAAGCTAAATGGAGCCGAGAGTGCAATGAAAAGTGCTCACCCGTACTAAACGACGATATTCATCGCACTTGCAAAAGAAAACAAATACACCCAAAAGCGTTGATATTAGCGCCAGTTTTCGGGTAAGACTGTTGAAAATATTCCTGTTTTCTCATTAAGTGGCTAAGACGGTTACAAAGAGCAGTTAAACACGTAATATTGTCCTAAAATGTACAACGCGATAGAGGTATTGAAACAAAAGAAAGGAAGCAGTGAGTAAATGGAACCTGTAAAATGAATGACGATGTTTATCATCATAAATCAACATAAAAAGTCATTTATCCAAACTAAGCTGAGAACCAGTACTTTTTGAAAAAAAAACAAACCCTATCTCTTCACCACTTCTTAGTGCTTTAGCTGGGAAGAAGAAGTGGCGGAACAAACTCCCCAGCAGCACTGCTGTCTGTTCAGTTAGAAGAACTGGATTCTATACAGTAGTAAGTAATTAACATTACGAAACACAAAACATTAATTCAAATTATTTGCCATATGTCAGCTAGCACACGCCTATATTGAAAACTATACTCAAGCAGAAATAAATAATCAAAACGTAAACAGAACTAATACATATATAATAAAAGTCTCCAGGCATAAAGGCCATTTTGTTAACAGAACTGATTAACTGACATGGATAATATTGAGTAGGTATCTCTCGTCGTAGCGACTTGCAGATCCCACACACATACCTACTTAGAAAAAAAAAAGAAAGAAAATTCGTTCGCGGTAAACACGATGAAAAGAAACAATACAAACACCAAAAAGAACAACTTGGCGCCATTTATCCAGAGGATGGTCGGCACTGTCAATCGCAACCACTTTTTCATTCAAAACTCTTTCTCCCATATCTTGCACCGCACCAAGCAAGGGTTGTACTCACAACGGTATTGTGCGGTTTACTTGCCGCCGATAATGTTCGGAAGCCTTCGATTATGAGCCCCTCAGAGAACATAACATTTTATATTTATAGCTCCACTTTACGAGTCAGCCCCCGGACTGAATTATTTTAACGTTAAAGTAACGTAAATTCAAAATTAGATTGCGCTTAAATTCGTCATGCGTATAGACTAGGCGAGCCATAAAATTACTAATGAGTTCATGATCAATTAGTTGAAGTATATTTAAGGCTTTGACTAGCTGATCCCAAGCGCTATTGCCATGCATAAGGTCCTGAGTTCGATTCCCATGTCGGGAAAATTCTTAAAAGAATTTTTCATCTGGAATTTCTCAGTATCAGCCTGGAGTCTGTATTTGTGCCTGGTTGATGGCAATAGGCTCGCCCCTATTACTTGGGACCTAAAGATAACTGGCGAAATATGAATGTATGATAGGTACACCTCTGCCCAACCCTTCAGGGATACAAGGCGTGGTGTATAATATGAAATTATAAATATAATTATATTATAATTAAGTATATTTATAAATTATAATTATAAATTATATATTAATATGTTGAAATGATTTAAATAAACACTAAGAACGTGAGGACTGTAGTTTTGCCGCTTCCGTTGTTGACCCAGGCCAATTCTTCACGTGAACAGTTTGTCATCTTAATGTCTTCAGAAAAAAAGGTAATACCCCGTCCTACCATATCACTCATTCACTCTAACTTTAGCCAGATTTAGAACCTAATTATTCTTAACATAATAGTACTTTTATAATAATTCGGTTCTACCTACATCTTCAACCTAAACCGGCTTTGCAGCCTCCAAGCAATACGTCGTCAATCGACTTGAGTCCCTTTTAGAGCATAAAGATTTTATATTTACGAGTATAAACATACTTTCATAACAGCTACGCTTTTCAGATTATTTGCATTCAAGATTCCGCTATTTTGTAAACGGAGATTTTTAACTGCGCCCTTATCTTGGGATATCCCATAAAAACTGTGTACTTATTCAAGAGTAGGTAAGTTGGAAGCCCTCGATGTTTATATTTTATTTTTACAGGAGGCCAATTAGATTAGATTACGACTCTTACCCCGGTACTCAAGAGTCGTTAGTTAAAATTAATAAATAATTTACTATAACTGACCAATATAAATTGGTACGCTGTCAGTCAAAAGTATGTCAGATTGAAAACGTTTCAATCTTGGTGACGTGTGCCAAGATATGGTGGTTAATCAAAGTTAATGGTTGATTAATTTCAAGTGACGTCTCTGAGTGTGGCAGTAACACCCGGTTTCTGATTTGAGAATTGGAAATTAAGAACTTTTCAAACTCTTAGCTTAACTTAGGGAGGTTCCTACAAAAAGACGGTGAAATAAAAAAAAAATTCTTCATTTGCAAATAAAAGAGAATGGGCAAAATCGTACGGCACTTGGTCTATCAGCGGCCAGGAACATTTTATTTTTTTTTGGTTTAATATCACCCTACAATAACGGGTTCAAGAAGTTTTATATCTGTAGTGTCATTATTAATGGAACTAAATACATTTTTATTTTAGATATGTAAGCCTGTGATTTAGCGTATTAATTACTAAGATTTAGTCTTAAAAATAAGGAAATAAAATAAAATGACTTGTTTACTTCAATACATTTATTTTACATACATTTACATACATAAACTCACGCCCTTTTCCCATGGGGGTAGGCAGAAACCACAGAACGCCACTTGCTACGATCCTTACATACTCCTTTTGCCTCGTCCACATTCATACATTTAATGTACAATAATAGCACTGAGTTCTGATGCCGGTAATAAAATATCCTCGTCTTGATGTCTAGCCCATGCCAGATACCACACTACACACATAACGTGTGCGCAACAACCGATTGTGCGCCTTCCACTCAAACAACTGCAATAATAATGAGCAATTGCTTCTCTATTTTGTCTTTGTCGGTTAATTACAATATAAGAATAATATATTCTGGACCTTACATGTCTAGATTGTATTCGCACACGTAATAACCAAATATCTTCTTCTTCAATAAAATCTCTGAGCTGACTTATTTGTCGCTCCCGGTATACTTCGATATTGTATAAGCCTTCAATTAAGTGTTCAGCGTAGTAGCTGCGAGCCAACTTGATTTGGTATGTGCCAAGTGCAAACAGAATTAGGTCTTCTTCAGAAAAAACCGGAAAGTCTTCAAAAATAGGTTGGTCGCTGCTGAGTCTTTCAAATGATGCCCTCTGTCTATTTATGTTATGACGGATAACATAGTCCGCTAAGAGGTTCGGTATTTCAAAACGTTCATTAATTATATTTACGAACGATGATGCATGAATACTATCTTGTATTGGTGTTTGGAACGCATTGATGAGTGCCGCTGCGTTTTGAAAGTCCTCAAACATGTGACTTAAGGCGCGATTAAAATATTCTTGCCTAAACAATTTGAAATCTCGCTTGAACCTGCCATTTATAACTTCCACTACCCAGCGGCATAGAGTTACCAGCCTAGTTCTATTGGCCTGTTCAGTAGTAAGCTGGTCTGCACCGCGGTCTTTGGTTTCTGGCATATAGGCACTGTAGTTGCATCGCTCCAAATCGCCACAGACGTCTCTAAACCCACGATCTAAAATGAATATGTCGCCAGCCCGGTAAAACCAGTGAAATGTGCCTTCTTCGTCATTTATAATTCTTTCCAAAATACTGGCATCTGAGTCGGTAGCAGCATAGGGCCCGCAAACATCAATTATATGCCCATCGGAACACACCATTAAGAACGGTTTTAATAGATTTTCGTATTTGTGTAGACTGTAGGTCTGTCGCTGGAACGAAAAGTTGGAGCTCTTCTGTATATAAATATATGTTCCATCCATGATTGTTACTGCCTTCCTTTCTTCTGGAGAAGACTCGGGATTTCCAAATAACGCGTTTGGTACAATAAGATTACGGTCAGCGACCATTCTTCTATTTAAATGGTCGAGTCCCAGGTGTCGTGGCTTAAAATCCAGAGATATAGCATCACGCGCGGTTTTTAAATGCCTTTCTAGAGTCCTTCTACTTATGTTAAAGAGCGTGGCTAATCTCTCGTTGCTATCACCAGTTCGCAACTTCATTAAATAAATGGCTAGTTTTGTTTTGGCGTTTGACTCAGACAAAGAAGGCGTTTGTTCCAAGATTGTATTGAATTGATCTCTGCTAACGCCCAATCGAATATGAATCTCATTAGGATCCATATTTGCAATATCTTCAAAGTCCAGAATATTTTTATTTAAAACAGCTTTTTTAAAAAGCTCTAGTATTTGCACAAAATGAGAGCTGTTAAAATCATGTCTGAGATTTGGACTATCAATGAGCTCTTCCCAATCATTTGATGTTAAATGTGCATCACATATTCTGGCACTGTCTGGTATGAATAAGTTAGAATGTAACATAAGAGTAATCCTTACATTCTCAGGCATTCGACGACGTGAAACACTACGGCATCTGTCAAACATACAGTTTGCCGAGGTGCTAGGCACTCGTGAATATTCTTCCACTTGAAGAACACATTCGTGCGGGGCAGGGTTATTGTTTGGCTGCACAGCCCGTTGAGCTCGTTGCCAACAGGGTCGACAAACGTATTCTCGGCCGTTGTATTCAACCTGAAAAGGAAAATAGTTTATAACATAGTATTTAAAACTCACAGCAGTTTCAGTTAAATCATGTGTTGTATAGTAGAACATGCCGAGCTCTTTTTCAACGTGACGAATGAGTCATGCTCATACGCATTGTTAATGAGTGGTTGGCCTCTATTATATTTCGAAGCTAGATAACGTTGGCTCTGTTTCCATATGCACCATGTGTGTAAAAGAGAGAGAAGATCTGTTTTGACTATAACTTAAGTATTGTTAGAAAAGAACCATACGCTTAAGGAAATAACATAATTCACTAAAAGGACGTACATAAAAATACAATCAAAACTGTAACGTGGACTTTCAATAAAGAGCCCACACTTCACCCAACGATGTGTCGCATATGCACATCGTGACACAATATTATGAGGCCATCACCGCTATAGGGTGCGTACATACGGGTAAAAACAACCAAAAAATAGTCTAAAAATACTTACTTGCTGTGGAGCTATAGCTTCAATAATATATTGAGCATTGGCAGCATTTTCCTCAAAAAGAGCATGGGTTATTTCTAACCTTCTTCTATTAACCACTGATCGATTGCACAAAACACATATAGGTCGATTTTCTGCCATTTTTCAATAATGTTCCGTTGGCGTACACAAGTCCAGAGTCCAAGTACACAAGCACAAACGTACAGAAGTTCAGAGTTAATAGCCAGGTTATCAGGTTAGGAAGAAACACAGTCCAGAGGGTAGCCAGGGTCAAAACGTTTGAAAAAGAATCCGTAGATGAGCGCACAGTACACAACGTCACAAGGGTAAGCGAAGGACTGCGCCGAGTGACGCACACGCACCCCACACCTCGGCTCTTTTGTTTGCACTCGAAGCTGATTGGGCCGTTCGAACTCAGGTAGTCCATGTAGTAAACCCATTGTTGAGCTGAGTCTTGTAAACGGTATGCTGACAACGTTTTGAAATACTTTTGAAGACATAAACTAATGTTAATAAGTATTTTATAAAATGGGTTTGCACATTTTCTTGCACTTATTATCTAAGTATTTTACCTATATGTATTTTTTTTTCTAAATGAGCTGCAATGTTACGTTCATAGTAAAAGTTAGTCCTTAGTAATAGTACTTTCATTTAATACCTATTTCGTTGTTGGCCGCTCATAGACCATTTTGCTCTTTCTCCTTTAGAAATTTAAAATAAAGTGCCAGAGTAGCCCGCAACATTCAAATTTTCTTTAGTTTTTTTCCAATTTACAGGTTAGTATTAGGTTGTATGTTGATCAAAATATGATTCGCGACCGTAACAAGTATATGTTTACAGAATATTATAATCAATACAAACTCATATGATCATATTACCCTATAATATGAGTTTATCGTGAAGTCATAACATTAGAAGTCAATTCTAACAAGAAGTTGTGTTGATGATTTCAATGATCATAATTCTGTAAATACGTATTTCTCACGGTCGCGAACCATATTTGGATCAACATACAACCTGACACTGACCTGCAAATTCCAATAAACGTAAGAAAATTTGAATTTCGCGGGCAACCTGGCGCTTCCTGCTAAGAAATGCTAAAAAGTTTTTAACCTCAAATTCTCAGTTCAGAAACCCGGTAACAGTTGCCTTTAAAATACCCCAAAATAAGGAAGAACATGTTCTTACTGAAAACACAGTAATCAAAATGAAAACCAATGTTTTAAAGGATCATTCCAGTTTTATAGTCTGTCACGTTTAAGATTAAGTCGAATCGTTGAAGCAACAGGTTGACCTTAAGCTTCGCTCACATTGTATTTTACGAGACCACGGCGAGATATAACGCGCGGTTTCCTACGAAATGAATGGCTTTCAGTAGGTGCTTTGTGGTACTGTGAAAGTTTCTCGTTTACTTTTAATTGAATGTGTAAACTTGCAATCTGAAACAGTGTTCAGTGTGGTCCATGCGTCATGTTCGTGAACGGGCGCCGTCAGTTGGGACTGGTCCTATCTTACCTGTCACGGCTTATTTTAACTATTTTATTTATAGATTGTTTTGTTTATATTTCTATTTGCTGTACTCTGGACACTCTACGTGTACGTCTTATTTACATCATTCTCACATATGATTATATATTGAACATTAATGATGTAACTAATATTTATGTAAAAATATAATTTAAAAGAGTGTCCATGGAGTTTCTTGCCCGTTCTTCTCCATAGTTACCTACTACGCTTTGGAATGGGCAACTAGCTTCATATTTCTGACTGATCGACCACATGACAATTCAAAAGTGCCTGTAAATGGTTTAACTGAAATAAATGCTTTGAGTTTGTTATTATTGAAAAACCATTTTTTTTTATAGAGACTTGTTGTCGGTACAGCAGGGACTCGATAGTTAAGTAGATTACAACACGATGTGAATTTGCCGTGTTTAAGTAATTTCATAAGACTGGAATTGGAATTGGATTGGAATTTTCTTACCAATCATTCATAATTTCCTTAACTCGTTAACCCTTTTTAGTGATTAAAAGATTTCCTTTTATGTCTTTAGCTGTGGTTACAAAAGCCACTCATTAAAAAGTGTTCTCACATCTAAAGTTTGAAACAAGCAGTTTAAATATTTCACGTAGTCTCCTTAGTTTTAGCAAGTTTGTTGCAGTTGCCAGCACATTCGCGAATATTTTAGAGCAAGTGTCTACCTATGTGCAACGATACCTTGCTACCGGTACGCAAACTACGCTACAGGTACACATACTTCGCTACAGGTATGAATACTTAAAGCACCTGACTGCGTGCCTACCCCTGTATAGATAAAGGTATGAAGTTGCGACGAGGCGCTTGAAATTCTGACGAGCATTAATGCGCAGTCCTTCACTCCGGTAAATACTTGACTGTCGACACGGATATAGTGATGGGAAATATCGATATATCGATGTTTTAGTAAAATAGATATAAATTTACGGGTATTTTTTCTGCAATCAATAGCACTGTCAATAAAGAACTTTAGATTCGACACTGTACCCACATAATATTTACCTTCCAATATAGGTTTTAACTAAACTTGTGGTTCTTTCTGTGTGCTCTAATTACTTACTTAACCAAAACAAAGTGCTAGTTTAAGTGCCTACAAAGATTGGCCCATAGCTACACAATATTTAAAATATAACATACAACTAGCTTCCGCGCGCGTCTTCGCCTGCGTGGTATGTCTACAAACAGTAGCGTATGTCCTTTCTCAGGATTCAAAATATCCCCATACTAAATTTCATCAAAATCGGTTCAGCCATTTAGCCGTGAATGCGTAAAAAACAAACTCACATTCCCATTTATAATATTAGTTAGGATTCAATATACCGTACCGTTCTTTCATTAAGTGCTTACAAAGTTGAACCCATACATTATTCACAAGTGCAGCAATTTAAATGGCCACGACTTTCAATGCCAAAACTTTTGCTATAAATCGACGCGCCTTGCATGCATTGATTTTCGATTAAATCGGGCTCCGTACTAGAAGACATAAGTATGCTTATAATATTGACTTAGTAGAGCTTAGCATGTGGTAGTTTATCATTCGATGAACTACCCACAACATAAGCGAATTCAATATGTAATACCTAACCTACCTTTTTACCTCATTATTAATTGAACTTCCGTAAACTGAAGTTGACTGAACGGTTGGTGCAGTTGGTAGCGACCCTGCCTTCTGAGCCGCTGGTCCCTTCGATCCCCGGACAAGTCAAACATGCATGAACATGTCTGTTTGACCTGTGTCTGGGTGAGTATATCGATACCAGAAATTTCAATTGTCGTAAAGGACATTTTGCCGAAAATGAGTTATATATATATTTGGAAACAGCGTCGCGAGCTCTGTCGATTGGTATATTTAAAATAATTGTATCTTTGAAAAAAAGCCCCTTACGACCTGGATTTTTAACAGCTCTAGCTCGGTTTTTTTTACTATTTGGGATGTATCGTAAAAATAATTTTCATTATGGAGCGTAAAGTCATGTTATAATTATTTATGAGGTCGTAAACGTCGTAGACTGAAGTTATTTGCCATTTAATTAATACTTTAGAAAGTCAATTGCTTGAGTTTTTTTGTTTTTTTTTTATGATTTTGGTTATTTTAATTTTATTATTAAGTCTAAGACTGTTTTGATAAATATTGTTTGAGTTTCATTTAAAAGTATTTAAAAACAAGTTTTTTTTTGGAATTTTTTTTATTATTTTGATTATTTTAATTTTATTATTAAGTCTAAGACTGTTTTGAAAAATATTGCTTGAGTTTCATTAAAAAGTATTTAAAAAAAAACTAGTTAGGTACCGGTAAAATGCTGCAACTTTGCCAAGAAAGCCCAAATTTGCCTATTTCGTTTCGATTACGATATTTCGCGTTTGCTTAGTTTTTTCTTATTTTGTACCATTTGGTAGTAACTTTACATTATTAGGGCAACCTATTTTTATGTTTTTGCAGTGGTTACTCCATTTTTACTCTGTCAGTTGTGCGACAAAAACCGGTGCGAACAGGTGATTTTTTTTTTGTGACATAATTTACTTAACTTTGCCTCCTAACTGTGAAAAAAGAATACCTTCATGGCAATAATCTAACTGCCGATGCCGGGGACAAGCACGGTGTCTCATGCACACGGAAAAAAATACTGCTATGATAAACTGTTTATTTATTGAGATATCCTCCTAGGCAAAGTTGCGTCTTTTACCTACAACTTTGCCTATGACTTTCGAGTGCTTGTAATTCGGAAAAACATGATGATTTAAAAAGATTTGGCTTCTACCTGGCAAGACATAAGGTCGGTTTTCCGTGTAAAACTCATTAAAAGCCATAATAATAAATAGGTTCAGATAAACGAACAAAAAACGTCAAAATCCAGGCAAAGTTGCAGCATTTTACGGTACTACCTAACTAGTTTTTTTTTTAAATACTTTTTAATGAAACTAAAACCTAGATTAGTTTATTAGCATATTATAAAAATTGTTCGTTTTTGTTACTTTTTTACTATATTGATTAATAAATAAAAAATAATAATAAAAAAAACCTTTTATTTCATTTAGTTTTACAACCTATTGTAGGTATTTCTTAACTAGATATTTAGTTTTTTGTGCCTTTTACCCCCTTAGTCTCGGATTAAATTGACCTGTACTACCCATTGACGATCAAGACTAGTCCTTTGCTACACATCTGACTTTATCATAACCAATTTTTCGAGGCCGTAAAGTACTTCGGTTCAATTTTTGTGGGCTGTAAAGGACACTCATTTTCGTGAATAATTAAGTTTGGTTTATTTTGTTAGTTTATAGGGATAGAACACGAAAAAATAGTTGGGGTTTCTTTTGACATCATAAATATAGCACTTTATTTGAAAAAGATATTAGACACAAACCTTTTTTTTTTTTGTTTTTTGGCTCTACTGAAAACTCGTGTTTTGTCCTTTACGACAATTGAAATTTCCGGTATCGATATGTATGTAAGTATATCAGTCATCAGGTTACCGAAGTACAGGTTCTACCTAGTTCGGGACCTGAAGACCTTGTGTGGATAACAGTATTTATTGACGGAGCGAAACCGTATCTTAATTATGGCTATCTAAACGCACCGGTGAAAATACTTCGTATGTTTTTAGTTATTTTTGAGGTATATTGGTACCAATCCATGTTTTTAGTACGTTCAAGTAGGCACTTTACTGTAATTCAACATATCTGCATACAGTTCAACATCAATACCTTATACTTAAGCATGATTCCAAAAGCGATTTTCTCCTAGTTTTGATATTTAAATGTATGTATTTTACTAGCTTTTGCCCACGGCTTCGCCCGCGTGACTATCGGAAATTACCCCCCGGGAATTTACCACCGGGATAAAAAGTATCCTTTGTCCTAATTCCAGGTCATGGCCTATCCGCATGCCTTTCATCCAATTCCGTTCAGCTAAGCATGGAAAGATAACAGACAGACTATATTTCCAATCCCTTAAATCGCTTAAAAAGAGCTACACAAACATTTCAATATTGCATGCGAATTTTAAATCATCCCCTATTTAGCCCCTTGTGGATGATTTTACAAAAACGCTGAAACGCTTAATTGTTTATTTCTTACCAAAAGCATAACTTTGAATTATAATTACCCTAACTTAAGAAATGCTGAGTTTCTCATACAAACTTTTATACCCTATATCACTCCCTTTAGGATAATTGAAGACATGAGTGGATGAAGGTGATATGTCGCAAAATCCTAATTTCGAGAAAATTGAGTTCAAAGTTTCGCATAAACATTTTAGGATATTTCAAAATGCCTTTAATGTATTTATCTAAAAAGGGTGTCCGGCGGCGCCAACCGTTTAGTATTTTTAAAATAGGGGAGAAATTAAAGAATAAAATGTATTTTTATTACTTTATTTTAAGAAAAACTGAACATAACTCCTTCTTCCGCAAAACAATATTTTAATCAATTTAAGAAAATTAAGTCTGAAGGAGACAAGTTCCTTAAGAAATTAGAAAAAAATTAAAAAATAAACGTTATTCTTCTCCAAGAATGGATTGATAATAATATCGATATTCCGGTTTAACAAATTTTAGTTGGTCCTTAATATTAGCTTTTTTTTTTCAACTGACACAGTACCATATTTGCCATTCACACGTGGCACCTCAAAATTTGGATTAATTTGACCCCTTTTTTTATTAAATATCAACTTTTTGGAAAGGTGTCGTTTCGTCGTATGACTCTTTGTATAAATATGAACCGTATTCATCAATTCTGATCCATTTCACGCCATCCCTAAAACTAATTTTGCCATTATTAGTATTTTTTTCCTGTTAATCAAATTTAAATTCACTTGCAAATCGTTTATTTTCCTGAAATGGTCAAAATATCAAATTATCAAATGATCTTTACCTTGGCAACTTGGATCTACCTCCACAAACCTCAAGAGTGCATTTGCGACTTCTGAACTTCCACGATCCGCTATATCTTCAGTCCATGTACAACAAACAGCTTTTTCTTTGGATGTGCCGTCTATAACATGAATACCAAAGTTATAAAACAAGATTTGTCGTAGATAGAATGCCTTGGATGTAGTTAATTTTGGCAAATGCATCGTTTGCTGTAGATCTACTGTAATGTAAAGCACACCATCAGACGGTTTAGGTTTCTTTCGGTCGGCTTGCATCGCTTCCACAGCTGCATAGTAATTTGCTTTATGTTCTTCATTTGAGTCCCCAGCATCACATGTTGCACAGGTATCACTCTTTGGGTATCCAAAAGATAAATTAAATTCTTTGACAAAGATTTTGTTGTATGTTGTCTTCTTGATTTTATATTTCGCAGTTAAATTTTCTTTTTCACACATTTCCAGATATAGACTATGCATCTTGGTCATATTCAAAAGGGGAGAAAGATATAACTTGTGCATATTTTTATTACGAAAATAGTGGGACTGTTCGGCGGGCAAACTCGATATATTTGCTTTAATACGGTTCACAACGTCTTCATCCATTTTGTGAGGACGATTATGGTGCTTGCCCCTGCAGTCTGGATTTGGAGCAGAAATTTGTTTGTTTTTGTGAGTTATCAATATCGATGTATTAACACCGTTAAAGTATTTTTGACAACAACAAGCGACTCGTGCGTGCTCGTGCGTCCGATTGACAAAAGAGCGGGAATCACAGAGTACTTTTTTTAGATAGGGCGGGAATGAACGGAACGGAATGTTGACGCCGTATTATGAATGAAAGTGATATGTGCAGCACATAGCTCCTTCATCCACTGCAGAAAAGTTAACTTTTTACTTTTTAGGCATCCATAAAAATGTTAAGTGCCCATACCACATTCTTCCAATATTGATTAAAAATAATAGTGTACATGACACCTTCATCCAGTAGTGAATTTCTAAAATAGCCACAAACGTGGTTGTTTTAAGGTTTAAAACTGTTTGTATGTCCATAACACCATCATCCATGCATAGAACAGCGAAAATCTAAAAATGTGACATATCACCTTCATCCACTCATGTCTTCAATTTTTGAGACAAAAAGTAGCCTGGCTTTCCTCAGGATGACATTCATTGGTTTAGGCGTGAAAAAGTAACACACAGACAGACAGAGTTCCTTTAGAATTTATACTATAAAATAATATGCATGGTGTTACAAACATAGAGTTATCAGAAACATTCTAGATAATCATGAAATAGGTCTTTACTCAAGGTTACATGTTTTATTGCACGAGAAAAACACTTGAATTTTGCGTGACTGTAAAGTATTTATATTCGTCACTGTAGGTACTATTATAATCTTCGATCAATTATATTATTATTGACATAAATATCGACAAGGCAGCGCTCCTCACTACAACTTGCTGGCAAACTGGATCGCACACAAAGTTGTTTTAAAACAAAATTGGCTCACAGTTGCACAGCGTGCCATCTATTGGTCCCTAGAGGTTGTTGTTTAATTATATTTGTATCGTTTGTATAATGACAAAATGTAATAAACTGAGAGACATGTAGCATGTTAAAATAGTTTTTATTACTCATTCAATACGTTAGTTTTTGTCTATAATAAAATAACTACATTGCCACATGCTAACTACGCATCACACTGACGTCACGCAAAATCCTGCATCGTGCAATCAGAGTTTACCGCGCAACTAGCATATTATACAATACAAAATCCCGATAACAATCGTCTGGTCAGGGACCTCCCTTTTCCATGGAGGACGAGAGAATTGCTAAAATTGAAATAAATAAATCGTTTAAGAAATACATAAAACAAATTAAATCAACAAACACACATTCCAACAAAACTCTACAGAATATACAAGTTAACACAACTGAGAAACATGGCTAAACTCGTAAACGTACGGAATCGCAACACAGTCTAGACTCTAGGCCGTTAGTTCTATCGACTGAAATCCCGACAAGTTTGCCGACAAGTCCTCTAATCTATCACTTAGCTGGTTTAGCTCGAACTTCAGTTGAACCTGCGTAGATTCTAGCGATCCATTAGTACCATACAATAGCCTTATATTTATCTAAAGGCTTCGATAGTTTGAGCGGACGAGATCTATCTTGTAAGTACAAGTACATAATATTATGTGGTGGCTTTAGGTAAATGTTAGTGGGTATTTGAAAAGAAGACGGTCTTCTTCAGAGCATCCTGTTCTACAAAAGTTTGGTGGACCTACATGTTAGATTTGAATGATAATGGATAATGATCCTGACCAATAGTAACTCTTTTATCGAGTACGTAAACATTAAAATATTCCGTTATGATAATACCATCAATACATCCACTGCATGACGTGGATCTTCCTAGTCCGTCGAAATCACCAACATGTTGGAGCAAGGTAAGCTTTAGTTATTTTAAAGACACCTCAAGGAAAACGCCGATGGCGCTAACTTTTACAATCAAACAATATGAACAAAGTAATAAGTAGTCATTGTCTGTCTTCCACCTTTTACAACACCCTTGGAAAATTTTAATGATTGATCCATTAACTTAAAGGCGCTTTTGAATTGCCAAGGAGTCAGTCAGATTGTTTAAGCAAGTAGAAAGAAAGTATGATATAATCTACTCTATGACAGAATCCTTAATCCAATTTTAATTTAGGAGAGAAACACAAAAATAAACTCGACAGGTAAATCGAAGCCTAAAAGCCTTTAAAAATCGATTCCCAAATTACTCAAACTATCGGACTGAAGATCCAGTCAATTCGTCTGATCTGCCAACCGTGGCCCTCTGTCGGAATCTGAGGTCAAATCTATAAAGATTCCCTGCAGTCCATTAGTATCGCAAGCCAGTAAAAAGATAAATACAGAATGTCTAGTCAACACGAGGCGTGAAAATCTAGTTCGGCTTAAAAGGTATTAGTGCTCGTAAAATTACTTGCACTCTAGACGGTGTAACTACCAACACTTTGGTAAATCCCTTGATGTTGCCGGGGTTTTGGCGTTTGGGTGTGTATAGACAGCGGTGAAAATTACCTTAGGCGGGCCACCGGGGTGTTTGGCAAACCAGCACATAACAAAAACTAGTTATTTTATAACAAACACTAGTTGTTTTCTAACTCAAATTGTGCCAGCTCCTTTGTCAAGGTGAGCTGCACTATCCTTGTACGCTTATCTTGAAAGTTTACGGAAGTTTTTGTTATAACTTTTGTTGTTTGATTTTATATTTCCACGTTTCTTGGAACTTCTGCCTCTACCTTTTCCTTGTACGTAAGCTTTCGGGACGTGTCCCGGACGACGGCCGGACATATCCCGGACACCGGACAGTCATCCGTCCAATTGTAATCGCAGTTATCTGGAATTGGGATCAGCTCAACTCCGACGGTTCACGACGATGTCTCAATTTCCACATGGATTCCGTTTATTTCCGTACAGTTTGGATCAACTATCATGTCATGTGTTTTCTTTAATTCTCACTTTCACGCTCATAGAATCGATAGAGGGATAAGTAATAACTACCGCATGGGTCGAACGAAGGTTAAGGTACACTTGCCGAGGTCAGTCCGTGGATGGGTGATGATTCATTACATATCGAGACCCTTCCATGCCTTAACAAAGTACATTTAGCCGTTGGTCCTACAAAATGGTTGAGCTGGATGGTGCTGTCCACGCGTCATGTTCGTGAAGACGCGCCATCAGTTGCGACTGCTCATCTCTTATACTGCCTCGGCTTTTGTTTTAACCTTATATTTTGAATAGTTTCTAAAATATTTATTTTTTTAATTTTTGCAATTGTGCTCTGTGAAGCAACAAAAATAATGCACCCAGGATTTTGTAATATCTCGATTTAAAAGAGTGTAGGTACTTGGAGTTTCTTGTCCGTTCCTCTCCATAGAGATCTACGTTTTGGAATGGGCAACCAGCTTCAACTTTCTGACTAACTGACCGAGACTTTGACAGTTCAAAAGTGCCTTTGAAATAAATGCTTTGAGTTTCAGTTTTGAGTTTGGTCCCGGCTGTCATTAGTTAGATCTTTGACAGTCGCTAGGTAGTCAAAATGCCGAAATTCTGACAACCAGTCTTACCCAGGGGTATCGTATACCACAGTCTATACATCATATTTATTTATACTGTGGTATAGTCCAGTAACTGGGTTGTGCAGGTCAGATAGGCAGTCGCTCCATGTAAAATACTGGTATTACTGGTTAGACTGAAAGTTTACCCCAACATTTCATTTCATTCGTTTGGAAGAACAAACAATTAGAAATTATTTATTTATTTATTTTTATTTATTTATTATTTATGTACACACAATAAAATACATGAGATAATAATTATATGATTATTAAAAATAAACAGAACATAAGGACTTTAACAAATGTGCAACAACGTTCTCTACAGATACATAATAAGACAAAGACAATGTTGATAAAGTAAAACTCGGACAGAATAGATAAGTACAGGAAACACATAGTTGGAAAAAACTCTAGGCAGATGATGTTGATGAGAATCAAAGGATCTGTTAACAGAACCATAACTTTCCTACCTCCGCGTGGATGAGATTCATTAAAATATAATTTGCATACTCACAGAATGGG
This sequence comes from Brachylomia viminalis, assembly GCA_937001585.2. Taxonomy (NCBI): domain Eukaryota; kingdom Metazoa; phylum Arthropoda; class Insecta; order Lepidoptera; family Noctuidae; genus Brachylomia; species Brachylomia viminalis. Next base: position 23,775,047 of record OW443310.2, on the reverse strand, counting down.
TAGGAGGGCAATTTAACCTCACTTAAAATTTTAATAGGATTTATAATTGAAATAAGTTTGGAGTACGGGACTATTCTCAAACATATTCACGTAAATATCTCGATTTAGTATGTGCACGGATCTCTCCAGCTCCTTCATGTTGAAATTACTTTAGCATATCTTATAGTTAGAGCATCACACCAATTAATATTAGAATAAAACGGGTAAAGCTTTGGCCCAAACAAATTGCATGCAATATCTTTGCATAACACACAACAGCTTTGAAATCTTTGATTAGGTAGGGACTTGATTTCAATAATTCCATAAACGCTTTCGACTTATAGCAAGATTCACAGACCGTACTTTGAGTTCGCTTTGCTAAGTAAGCGATTCACAAGAATATGAACATTAGCTATATAAATATAAAGTTCAGATCGTTTAGTTAGCATAGTAAAGTCAAAGAGCGGTCTATGAATCTTACCTAGTCTTCCATTTGTGTGATTGCAATTATAAAACGTAAGGTACTAGTACCTACATTTTGTTTAATATGGCGAATCTACACTATGATAATCTTCCACAAAAGTCACGTCAGTAAAGTCGCACAAACCCCTTTTAAGATTCAAATCATACCTACCCATATTCTTAAGAATTCAATTCGAATCTGCCAGCAGCATGGCATAAGTTGTCAGTAATACGATAACAGTCCGCCAGCCGGCCAGCTATCTGGCAGTGCGATCGGTGGGTCGCGGACTCGTGCGGATTCCAGCGATCACGGACGATGTTCCGGTATCAACGATATTAGAGGATTTGTACGGAATTGTTCGGACGATACGGTGAAAGAGGAAGGATTTGTTTTAGTATTTTGTGGAAAGTGGCTAAAAAAAAAATGTAGCAGGGATTTTTGGCTATGAGTAAAGGGCGACGATAGATGGATGGTGTGAAAGATGATAATAGAAAAGTGGTGAACACTGAGGTAACGGCATAAAAGGATGTATTAAAAAAATGCACGCTGTGCAACTATTCTTATTATACTTATATATATATATAACCCTTCTATCAACTAAATTGATAGAAGGGCAGGAGAATGATAAGCACAGCTTTCACTGAATGTCAATTAGAAACTGGTTAGTATATAACTCGTTGTAGACTTCGTTTCCATGACTTTTTGCAATGAAAAGGCATATTTACTAGATAGCAAATGATCGTTCCCAGAGCGGTGGTTTTCGAAACACATTCAAAGACCAAGGTCGTCGTACAATCAATATTGGGTTATCGCAATAAACCCAAGGCTATAATTAGGCAGATTGATATAAGAACAGGCGACCCTATTCGCTTGATGAGGATACTTAAATGAGATCCCTTGATAACCTTATATCACTTACAAAAATTGGACAGACCTTTTTAATAATAATTGAGACAAGTGAACCAAATATTTTGCCTAATATTATTATTATACGTAACAGGTTGCCAAATGATTCCGTTCTCATTTTCCTGCTATGCAAAAGCTTCCTTTATAAACTGATTCATTAGTTTAGGGGTCGACTGCTGAGTAAGGCGCCTGGATTCAAACCCACGTTAGGCAATGCGTTGTCGTGTTTTTACTCGACTGCGCGACAGTCAAGACAGAGTTATGTTTTCTATTAGAAATTTCTCAATAACAGCTTGAAGTCTGGATATGTGCTCGTTTGATGGAAAGGTTAATAGCAATAGGCTCGCCCCCTTTTATATATATATAATATATATATATATAGAAACAAAATTGACGACACTATCACAGATATATAAATATAACAAATGCATATTAGTACATAAGCTGTTAAATAAAAATATACACTCTAAAATAACATTTACAAAAAAAAGGGCAAACACAAAAACGTAGCACTAGACGAAAAAACAACATTTGCTTAAGACCACCACGAACTAATTACGGAAGAAAAAATATACTATACGAAGGAGCAGAGTTGTATAATAAATTACCCAATGATATTAAAGAGATACAGTCCATTACTTTATATAAAAAAACCATAAAACACCACATCTTAAAAGATTTTTCTAGGTTTTTTTAACCCACCACACCTCATTTAATTTACATCTATATCAATTGTTATTACATAATTTACTAATTTGCTAAGTACAAAGATAACTAGAATACCTACTCTATATTTCCGAAACATTACAGTACGAGTATATATACATATAAATAGTTCAATGTGTAATTGCTATCGACTTGCCTTCAAGAATTGATATGTAATAGTACACTCACTTTTTCATTTTACCCACAACACTGTAAAACTGTTTGTCTACCAAATAACTTATTTATTTACGAGTACCTACCTTCTTCAAAAGTAATTCTTATATTTAGTTTTAAGATCACCTTGTATTTCTCATATTAAGTGAATTGTATTCTTTTTGAGAAATAAATGTCTTAAACCTTATAATTATATATATACATATATGCGGCATATGTGGTGGCTGCACCAAACTCTTCTGCCTACCATATTTGGGGAATTGAAGCGCGAAGTTATGCCAAAAAAGTAGGTAGGTACCTACAACAACAGGTTGCCAGCCATTTTCCGCTCCAATTTTCCTCTTAAACATAACCATCTTTCATAAACATTTGTATCCTATTTCCATTTACCTCCAACTCCGAACATACGCTCGTTTCATACAAACTCTTCGCCGGAACGAACACACCAGTTTATCTGATTGAAATAGTTGAGGAACTGGACGCGCATAGCGTTGAGTTTCAGACCTACATAGTTCTGGGCAATATTGCGTGGTACGTTCGCAGGTATAGGTGTTATGACGATGTAGAACTGGGTGTATTGTTAGGGTTTGACAAGATGTGAATATTTGTTGCTAGGTACATGTTACACCTGGCTCATCATTCGAAAATCTGTATTTGCTGGATTTCTACGTCGTTTACAAAAGTCATTTGCTAAATTTCAAGTTTGTAGTTCCGGAGATGTTGATCAAGGAATAGTGTTCAGTGAGATATTAGATATTATTTTCATAGATACCTATGAAATAAGGAAATTGATTTTACTGTAAATTCTCTTCGTCTTCGCTTAAATACCAAAATCACGACGCTGTGGGTTGTTGGACACGGCAAAACATGACATTAAATCTCCTTAAACTAAGCTTGAAGATTATAACTAGTTAATGTACTTTCTAGTAAGTAAATAAGCGATAACCAAACAATGTTATACAACAAACCACCGGTAGCAGTGGCGGGTGGCAGTCACGTTGCGGGCCGCGTGAGAACACAGCGGTGAGGAACATGGAGATAGACACGTGAACGAACGTGAAGACTATCTTAGAGACCTTAGACAATATTCTCATATCGATTCGCCTACATTGTGTAGATCGCACGATGAAAGCTTAGCTTAGCTTAGCGAGTAGGTACGACGTAGACTTCCTAATTGATAAGGCACTCCGTGGAAAATTGGATGACAAAAAGGCTTGGGATTAATTAAGCTACTCCAATGTACCCCCAAGCAACAAACCATTTTGTACAATTAAGTGTTTTGGAATTGATAACAGTCATTGTTATTGATTTACGTGACATAACTTATAATATTTTGATGATATTTAAAGATAAATTGACTGTGAATGTGAGTACCATGCAGGCTAGATAGAATACATGACTTTATAGCAGTCTGGCGGTTTTGAGTATTTTATAAGCGGCCTACGCAAATGTCCTGCAGATCTGGTAGCGTCGTGTGACAGGTCGTTGAGCTCCCTAAAATAGGGTTGAGCTACACGATGACTGATGCATGCATGCCGTCTGTTAGGACAGGTCAACTCAAAGTTGCAATGGTTCTTTCTTCAAAAGGCCCTTCCAGACATGGCCCTGCATTGTTAGACTCCCATAAAATCGTAACAATACAATGTTTGGACTTTAAAAGAGACCATGACTCTGAGTTTGTTTTGGCATTTCTTCTCAGGGATCAGTCAGCTAGGAAATGCCGGCGCCATCTACTTTTAAAATATTGACAGACCGGTTGGCGCAGTTGGTAGCGACCCTGCCATCTGAGCCGCTGGTCCCGGGTTCGATCCCTGGACAAATCAAACATTTGTGTGCATGAACATGTCTGTTTGACCTGTGTCTGGGTGTGTATATGTATATAAGTATGTATATCAGTCATCAGGTTACCGTAGTACAGGCTCTGCCTAGTTCGGGACCTGAAGACCTTGTGTGGATGTTGTCTCTTATTATATATTGACGTGTAAAAGTGTCTTTTAATATCTACTTACAGAAATAAACATTTCATTTCATTTCAACACTTGTTGCCATTTTTAGCAGTAGATTTAGCAACACATATTCACAGACAGAGCAATAGCTAGAATTTGAAAACTGATTTACTTCTGAACACAAATTTCAATAACAGATTACGCCTGCGTTTCGTTTTACACTTATAAAATAAGTTAATGTCATAATAAAATAATGTCATTTAATTTTTTATTACGCCTACAATTTTTTTTATTTAGTATTTAGGCTTCTAATACAGTAGGATACTATAATATATTATATAGTAGGATTGGCAAGCCTATAAAGATTGATTGAGCACAAATCAATAATTCTGATGTCTACATTTTGTAGCTGTTGCAACGCATTTTCTTACACCACTACGCCAGAGACGCTCAGCCCAATCAAAGGATTTTAGAATTTAATGTCGATTTATGTTAATCGACATTAAATTCTAAAATCCTTTGACTTGACATTCCCATCTGTTTCATCTTACTTACATGAATCTTACTGCATGCAAGTAATATTGAAATCCCAACTCCAATGAAGACAATAAAAATCACATTTTTTACTGAATGCAAAACTTTCTTTTATATAAATACATACGTTTTTCCTGCACCTCACAATATAATTCTACGCAAGTAAACAAGTACAGTCAACGTACAATATTTGCAGACAGTCTCGTCGAGCGCACAATGCATCCGGTTGTTCGCAAGATATCTGTTCAAACCGTGTTGTGTCAAAGTGTACCAGTGTTTGTGTACCTGTGCTCGCAGTCACTGGTAGATACACCAGTACACTCGAGCACAACGTTGCGAGCGTTTATCAATAAAAGAAAATGGTGTCGATTCTGCTGAATACACTGACGGAGATAGATATTGTCATCTTTTATTTGCAGATGGAAAATGAAAGAGGATGATAACTGTGAACTGTTCCTTTTTTTAAAGTTTGCACTTTACTCACGGGTCTGTCTGGGACTACCTATCTCCTTCTCGAGGACTCCCGATGGATACTCGAGTTTCTATATATATCCTCCTTGGTAAACCTCGATTTATACTTATTATAAATCGAGATCGATCATGTATCAGAAACGTTTTCTTTGGATAGCTATGACTTCGTAAGTAAAGCTAGACGATTGGGTGCCTCGAAGATAAACAACTTTATTGAGAACATATCAGCTCATACGCAAGAAGGTCCAGAATATCTAGATATTCTGGACCTTCTTGTGTATGAGCTTGGTTGTATGCCCATGGGCATATCCCAATACTTACCAACCCTTAGGACAAAACTATCATCATTTATTTGGTTTATTTCATGCTGGGGACACAAAAAACTATTCCTTTGAACCAAATCTTACAAAACTCATTCATAGATCTTAAGTGTGATAAGGGCAGAAAAAATAACAAGAGAATGGCATTCGTTTCTAAATTAAATTTCAAAGAAAATTATGTTCCTTATAAGGCAGCGGTACACAATAAATAGACCCTCAATACTTAAATAAGCTCTCAAATTAATAGATTAATTATTAAAAAGCTATAAATCCTAAATGATAAAAAAATACTTAAGTAATATTTTTATTACACTTAAACCAACCCAGGCACTTAAGAAAATTTGGTACATAAAAAAGATGAAAACAGGTTAACGGTTCCAATTTGTCGTTTCTTAAGGATACAAATTCAGGCCTAAATCTTATCCTCTAACCCACTTGACTATCTAACTACTAACCATAAACTAAATAAAAGACCGTCCTTCTTTCATCTTGATTTACCTCAAAGCTAAGGGTCAAATTGGTGCGATCAAATACTATCGTCCATCAAGCATTGTTGCTTGAACTTCGGAAACGATTCGGCCAACATCGGCCCATTTCGGGTTTCTTCAGAGCGGAAAATTAATTTCTCTGTACACATTGAATTGACCGCGAATCTGGAGATGAAAGCTTCAAGGCCGAGTTTAATTGCGTGGTAGGTAGTAACCCAGTAAGTAAGTTAATGGGGATATATGTATGTACCACGGAACAGAAAAAAAACAGGTATGTACATAGTCCTTTCAGTTATTAATCTCTGATTTGAGATCACAGAGATCTTCATTCTCGTTGCTTTAAGATTGCTGTCAAAGTTAAAGAAACATAACACTATTATCTTGTGCAGTCTTGTAATAAATGTGAAAGGACTGTAGTAGGTAGGTGTAGGTACAATACAACATACTGAACTTATAACATGAAGTATACCAAAAGTAAAACCAACTACATTAGCCGTAGTAGGTAGGTAAATGATGATGGAGCAGCTCGCCGTCCGATAAGGACCAGGCCCGGGACGACGACGTGTTGTGTTCCACGCGCGCGTCAACGAGATGTCAGCACCAAATGACGGGGTCCACTAGGGCCGATGCCTGCCAGGGTTGCGGGAAAGTCCGAAAGGGTTACCGTGGTCCCTGGCACAGGCAACTGAAGGAACACGGGTGGGTTTTAGTTAGTAAAAGTCTGACACGCCCTCCCGCTCCGCCCAGAGCGGGATAAGTTATTTGATGATTTCCCAATATCAAATGAAAAAAAGGTAGGTTAGATTCTAATAATTCTGAAAAAAAAAACCTCTCAATCATATTTGGCTCTATGGTCATCAATCAAACAAACACGAATCAAACTAACAAGCTCATATAACAAGATAGATATACTTACCGAAGTAAATTATTATAAAAATACGATCACAAACCCAAACACAAAAACATAGAATCCCGATTCCCATCGGAATTTGGACCACACAATGCGACTGTACAGTGTACAGTGAACCGCCCGTCCTTGTTACAATTTGACATTGAAAGCGCCTTTATTCCGTAGTGGTAAGAGCGATTTTCGAAGTTCAAGTGTTCAGTTGAGTATACACCAACTAGGTATTAACCTACATAATAACACATAAATCGAATGTATGACTTAATCATACAAATAATAATGTGGTCTGCTTTATATTGAAGCTGCGTAAATAAACGTCAGGCGTAAACCCAAACATACGTAAAGTAGTGTATTTATTGAACGCTCTTCATAACATGTTCACGCTTGTTGTTATTAATGGGGGCTTTAAAGTTAGGGTATAGTATAAGCTCTGAGATATATGAAGCTTTTAAAATGTGGAGCGGCATGTACCTATGTTACAAGACGAGTGAAATGTGGAGCTGCATGTACCTATGTTACAAGACGAGTGAAATGTGGAGCTGCATGTACCTATGTTACAAGACGAGTGAAATGTGGAGCTGCATGTACCTATGTTACAAGACGAGTGAAATGTGGAGCTGCATGTACCTATGTTACAAGACGAGTGAAATGTGGAGCTGCATGTAGGTACCTATGTTACAAGACGAGTAAAATAACATACATCAAAAGTGTCCAGGACTCCAGCACGTGTTTGCTAATTATTAAAAATCATGTTTTTTAATTAGTATTTTGTGACTCCTATGGACACTTTCGAGTAAATTTCGTCATTTGAAGCGGAAAGTGGGAAATTTTGTTTTTGAATTTCAGTCAAAAGATGAAAATCTTCTGTCTAGGCACTAGAGGCAGAAGAAATAAATATTCTGATTTTATTTCTTCTTCTTTATTTAAAAATGTTTCTTTATTTTCAAGAATCATAAATCTAAAATAGAATACAATGTGCATAGTTTATTTTACTATGTATTTATATTGTTGGCAATTTTATGTAATAAGTAAGTACCAGAAATAGCTTGCCCATGAAAACATATTCCGTAGGTAGTTATCAATTATTAGAACAGAGAGGTCATTCTCTCAATCTATCTAAAATACATTAATTAGTTTACCCTTATTTTTGGCCCAGTGGTATCGGCCCCAAGTTACGAGCTATAAGTCGTGAGTTCGAACCCAGGCAGGGACTTTACTTAGTGTATTTAATTTCATCACAGCTGCTCTCAAAACGGTAAAGGAAAACATCGTGAGGAAACCGGCATGTCCTAGAACCTAAAATTCGAAGATATGTGACATCTACCAACACGCACTGGGCCCGCGTGGTGGGTCACGGCCCTCTCACTGAGTGGAGGCGTGTGTGTCAGCAGTAGGAACATTATATGCTCATTATGTTTGACATGTTCAGCTGAGATGAGATTGCTACTTGAATTTGAACGTTTTTAATTACGAGAATTGACCTTTTGAACTAGAGGCAATCCTAAAGAAACACCCAAAACTTAAAACGAAAATAAACCCATGAAATATGCATGAATTACCGCTCAAGCTACAGGGGTTGCCGAAACAAAACACGTGGGCGAACCACAGACAAAATGTTGATTTAATAGAGGTACCAAAAACAAAGATGGTGGAACCTGTGACCGCTTGGCCGCAAGCCAAGGCGACGCCACTTTATACAGACTTGTTTAGGTGAACCTAGGTTTTTACCTAGATTTCTACGTAGTTCTCAGTTGGAAGTGTAACGGGAGTGGTATTTACTGTGGAACCTAGATTGCTTCATTGCTTGTAAGGTCGTCTCCTTTTTCTGTGGAATTTTTAACTGTGTACATACTCGTATGTCTTTTGTAGAGTGTTGATGGGTTTTCGATTTAGTTATTACATAGTTGGTTGAACAATCTAGACACTGAACATGATCCAGTATCGCATATGTAAGTGGGCACGCCCTTCATGCCTGGAGGTTTTTGTTTAGGTATTAAGTTCTGTTTACGTTTTTATTATTTATTTATGTTTGAGTATAGTTTATGTAAAATGTTTTTCTTGACATATGACAATTGCCGCCCATTGTATATTAAGTAGTATTCAGTTTAATTTTTGTTGTTATGCTTTATGTGGTGTACAATAAAGAATATATAAATAAATAAATTAATTTAATTTAATGTTTTTTTGTTTCGCAATGTTAATTAGATACATAGTAACAAGTTCTTCTAACTAACTTGCTGGGGAGTCTGTTAGGCCACTTCTTCTTCCCAGCTAAAGCACTAGGAAATACTGAAGAGTGGGCGTTTTGGGGGCTGCCTCATGCGATTTTGACGTTCAAAAAGCGCTGATTCCCAGCCTAGTTTGAATAAATGGATTTTGATTGGGACGAGTTTATGTAGGTATGTAGTAAAAGCACCTATTTTTAATTCCGACTCCGTTAACGATTGCGTAAGTCACTTGGATTCGCCAATATAGAGACGTCGAATGTTTTACAGAAATACTGATCCTAACTTCATATTATAAATGTGAAAGTAAGTTTGTTTACTTGTTACGCTGTCACGCCAAAACGGCTGAACGGATTTGGATGAAATTTGTCAAACAGATAGAACATGACCTGGGTAAGGACATAGGCTACTTTTCATCCTGGATCGCAGACGAATTCGAGGGCACCAGCTAGTATTTTAATAAAAATATATGCAGACTTAATTTTTACGTAATTTTTCGCAAACAGCCTGCTGTAGGGTACCATTCGTAACCTCGTTTTCCAAAAATGCAGCTACTTTCATTCCTCTTTCAATCCCTGCCATTTTTCCTCAATTCCGTGCATGTCGCACCGCTGTACAGCAACAAGCCAGAGGCAGTGTACTGTAGGTACTGGCTCGGCACCAAACCTACGCTAATTACTTTCATACCATACCTTTTACTGTCTTGCAGTTTTATCTTTGAGCTTGATGTTTTAGGTAGGTAGCCGTACACAGGCCCATCGTGTACCTCCGGTATATCTCAACGGCGTAGTAATTAATATAGTGAATATTTTTAAGTACCTAGGTCATGTTGTCACTCTAGTGACTTACGGGATGAATCACAGTATTATAAGTGTGACTGGCACTGGTGGATTACGCCCCACTCCCTCTCACAGAGAGCCTGTATCTCAGCAGTGGGAATATTATAAGCTGATTATGATTATAAGTAGTCCAAATTACATTTTAAAAAATATTCCAAAAAGCATAAGTACCTATAAGATGGGAATTAAACACTGCCTTCCTCATCCCATCGGCAAACAGCTCTTAAATAAATTATTTTGTTTAGCGACCTTAGCTTAAGGAGGCCTGTTATACCAGCTGGCCGAAGCGAAGGAACTAAAATATGTGTTATTAATCATGGACTCTAGGGGGCGCTGTTACCTACTTGTAGCCAAGTGGTCGAGATTTGTGATGAATGGAGGGAGAAAGGATACCCGCTGAAGAAGATGTTTTCTGATGAAAACTTTTCTAATGTAAGTTTTCAATTTGTGCAGTTTAGAAGGTAAACATACCAACTTTAACTGTCTCCTGGTTGAGAATTACTACAGCAGTTAAAAAAAATACTAGACTTGAATGAATAAAATTGTAGAAGGTTGGAAGATGGTCAATGATACTGCTGCGTTTCAAGGAAAAATAAATGTACCTATATAACGGACCACAGGTTATAATATAAAGGTGCGAGGGAGCACACGCGATGACCGCTAATCGAGTACTAATTGCTCAATTGATATTAATTAATGAAGTTACGTAAAAATGCTTAGTCGTCTATGCATTACGCATACGCATTACGCATTACTAAGCATTTTACATACAAAAATAATAAGATCAGGCTTTTGAAGCTCAATGGGTAGGTACTGATGATAACTAAACACGGGTACTGTGCCAAATCAACGTGTTTCTTTCTTTCAGTTAGTAAATAGAAGACACTAAAATGTGAAATTTCTCTAACTTGTAAATGGTACCGCTGTATATAGCGACATCACAAAAAAGAACAGTCGTCGCACTCAATTTTCACACAGATCTATCTATACGACATCAATCACAAACAGCAATTTACCAATAACCTTGTTCAGCTAGAACTATATCATAAAACGTTTACTTTCAGTCTGTTAGACAATAATCTTGAAATAAATTAACTTTGTTTATCTAGGATCCAATAAAAACGTGACATTCGCAAACGACGCCGACGTAACCAAAGCCGCTCCAATAAAGGTATTTCATATTTTTATTTCTTCGTCTGCAGCAATGATGCTCAAAGTTTGGCTGTCTACTTATTCTTCCTATTTATTTACTCTCTGCAGGGTAAAGGCATATTCTCGTTCTTCGTTTATTTAATTAACTGTTGACAATATTTCATAAAGAAAGTTTAAATCGATTACTGCGAATTGAATACTGATTTCTGAGCCAAAAACACCCATTTATACGCACATTTATTAAACTAGTCATTGGAAACTCATTGCAATAATTGTATTTAATTTCAATTTAGATTTGAGTTTGATCTGAGTTGTCACACTGCAAGACAACAGCCTTCCGTATTCCTTCCAATCCTCTCTATCTTGAGCTAGTGTGTGCTATGCTAGCTCAATAATTAATTAGGACAGTAATTAAGTTTTTTTTTTTCTTATACTCTAGAACGTGAGTTATTCGAACATATATAGCAACTGAACTGCTAAAAATGGATTAGAAATAGATAACAGCGTGTTTCTTAAACACAATTCCTTTCATTCCTCCTTCCCAATCCTCGCCGGGGAACGTCTTACGTTAAGTTTGAAAGTCACTGACTGTTCTCTCGTGAGTCTGCCTCGCTTCCCCCTGTTTGCAGAAACGTAACGATCTGCGATTGCGTGAACGGATAATAACGAAGCGAATGTATAGACTCCGGGCTTTTTCTAATTCTCCTCAGATTTATTTGAATAAATATTTTTTTTATGTAATCTCGGAGAGTATCTTGAGATTGCTTGAGGACATATTATTTAAGGAAAGGATGAAAGATTTCAAAAGTTTACTTAAAGGATATTGTGAGAAGTCCAAGGGATTGTTTTAATTTACTACATGAACTGACTGTTCTCTAAACCCGACGTATTAAGGAAAGTTTAACAGTTACCTATAGATTTTACAATAACTACGCGTAATGACTTCACTTGTACTCCAGGTTTTGTTAAAATACTTGACTTGAAAGAAATAATTATAGAAAAGTGATATACTTTAGAGTTGATTCATCGCGGTGCCAATCTGATAAACTCCTATTTTACCAAATTTACTTAGTGAACGCCAACACGTTCCAGAGAACACTGCCTTGCTTATAAACCAGCCTTAGCTTTTAATCCCCCTGTACAAAGAAATTAAGATTGACTTCCACTTATTCATTCCCGAGCGATTCCCGGAAAAAGGTATCAATTTCAGAAATGGACGAATGGACTGGAATGAACTTTTATGTGATGAAATATCGGAAGCTCAGTGAAAATAACTTATACAATTTTATACATAAGTTAGATATTTAATTTAGGCATTGATATTTTTAAGAAGAAAGAAATATTTAAATTTTTTTAGGTATTCAAGGAAATACTCAGGTTACCTTCGAGGTAATCTTGTTCCAAGAATGTAAGCTGAAAGAAGTTGCTATCATACAATACGTATAAAAATAATTCTACAGCTATCAGAACGATGAAAATTGCCATCGGAAATAAGTACTTACTTCGAAATTAATGAATTAATTAATTCATAATAATCTTTAGCCCTAAACAAGGTCAGATACATAGATAGATATCCGAGTCAGATGTAATGTAATGATGTAATGTAGATGTTTTAATTTACGGTAACAAACGTTAATGCTTTGGTGTTCAACATGGGTACCTTCCGGCGGGAATCCAATACTGTCAACCACGGATTAGTTAGCAAATGGAATGCGCTCTGAAAAGAGCGAGGTCTGCAGATAACTGCACACATAATGCCTATCGTAGCTTTTAAATTGCCAATTATTGTTATCACCGCTTCTTGCTAAAACACCGAGTTTGATTCCGAACAAAAATATAAGATAGATTTCAAGTAAAAAGTGCATTGAAATGTCCAACTCTGCTACGATTAATAGCACTGAAGCTACTAAGAATTCAAAGAAAATCTGCGGATTGTTTAGGTCACCACCATTATTTACAGTTTCTTTTACTACTTATGTGGAGCAATCCATGAGCTGCAGTAGCCAGCAACCTAAAGCAAAGAACTCCATTTGTAAATACTCCGAGCCACGCCATTACAGGCAGCACCAAGGGACAGGGACGCAGTTTAAATATTTATATATGGCAACAGCCGCTGATTACAAGTCCGGGTGGCTTCCGCTTCCAATGCGTAACGTACGCGGCGGGGGAATTGCGCTGTTTGGATATTAAATCAAAATCAAAAGTCATTTATTCAAACTAGGCTGAGAATCAGCACTTTTTGAACGTCAAAACCACATAAGACAATCCCCCTAAAACGACCGCCCTTCACCACTTCCTAGTATATAATATATACTAGGAAGTGGTGAAGGGCGGTCGTTTATAGTATGTGGTGTATGTACTTATAACTGTACATAAGACGTACTTAGCTCTGTGCTTGTTGTGATTCTGTGTGGGTTTAGTCTCTGTGTATTTACACTATTTTTAGGTTAATAATATTAGAGAGATTTAGTCGAAAGTTTAAAAGCTCATCTATTGGGTCGTCGCGGTTTTATTACCTTATGTTATTATAATCTTTCGACATTACATACAGTCAATCTTGTACACATGGTTACGCGTACATCGGCGAGCAAACTGTAACCATGAACTCAGCACATGATTCTAGATGCCTAGAGTAGAAAATAAACGCCAGTTATAAAAAAAAAAAAGTTTTTCCATACATTTTAACCGCGTGGGTTTTAATTACACTTTTCTATGAAACAGCAGATTTTTTTTTGATAATCGACGGAAAATGACTGACGAGTGATGAATGATGAATGACGGTAAGGTGTCACCATTGTGTGTATCGCCCGGAGGACACGGTGGAGCATACAGTGGAGGTCTGCCCGGCTTGGGCGTAGCACCGCCGTGTCCTACTGGAGGCGATCGGCAGTGGCAATCTCTCGCGTCGAGCCCTGGTCCAAGCCATGGTACGGAGCGAGAGGGCATGGCAAGCCGTCACCAAAATTCGCGCCCTCACGCTCCTAGTCGCCGCAGGAGCCGCCCTGGGCGTCGGGAATCGCAGGCCGATTCCCAGCCACCGTAGGCGCCAGCTTGCGGACGGCGAGCAATGGGTAGCTCACCGACCGATAAGGACCAGGCCTGGGTCAACGGCGCGTTGTGTTCCACGTGCGCCTCAAAAAGATGTCAGCAACGACGTGGTCCGCTAGGGCCGATGCCTGCCAGGGTTGCGGGAAAGTCCGAAAGGGTTACCGTGGCCACTGGCACAAGCAACTGAAGGAACATGGGTGGGTTTGGGGAGAAGTTATTTGATGATTTAACACTCACACAAAAAAAGTCTAAAATCATTCTGTATACAATATATGGCACGAAAATAAATGAATTAATGATCAATAAGGCTTTGATAAGGTCTTTAAAACAGATTCCATGCCCTTGAATCGTCACTGAACCTAATCTCATTGATGCATTTTTCAGTCATGCTGAATTATGTTCATCGCTCCTAGACATCGTATGAATTGTCTGATGAACCGGAGATCACCTACTGACCTACTCTGTCACTGATATCTACAGAAACATTATTTACCACAGACTTTTTCTAAACCACAGTTTAAAATAAGAATGAAAACGGATTACTTTAGAAAAGCCTGACTCCCTCATAACTAACTCAAAAGCACTAAAACCTACAGAGCGATTATTAACTACGGCTTTATTGTGGACCACAGTAGTAAAACAAGAATGAAAATGGATTACTTACTTTAGAAAGGCCTAACTCCCATAACTTACTCAGAATTACCATTATACATTACTTAAATCTTCACAAAACTCATGAAATAACCTTATTTATCGCCCTCTCAACATGTTTTAAAAACACCCACATTTCAGCTATCTTATTATCCTTAAAAAGAACTCTGGAAAAATGGAGACGTTTATTTTCATCATTTAAAGAGGCCAAACCTCAAACGTCGGAAATTAAACGCGTCTGTTTGGATTTTATTTTTGGGGTTCCGTGCCCTGCTGGCTACCTTATAACCTTATTACGAAACCAACGATGTCTGTCTGCTACAAGGTTCTATCTCAGTATAAATAAAAGATAGCAAGTTGAAGTTTTTAAATGCATTTCTTTCTTCTTTCTTTTTTTTTAAGAACACTAGGAATTTCTCCTGTATCGTGGGTGCGTTTACAAACATTTAAACTCACATACACAAACGGCAAGACCCGGAACAACTACTTGCAGGTCATACAAATATTTGTTCCGTGCGGGGATCGAACCCGCGACACGTAACGCAGCAGTCAATCGCTTAACCACTGCGCCAATCGTGTCGAAAATACAATCAAATACGTTTGATAGCCCAGTGGTTAACGGCGTTTCATCTGATGCACGAGGTTGTGGGTTCAAATCCGGGCAAGTACCAATGTGACTGTCAATTCATAAATGTACTTTATCATATGCCGCAAGGTCGCCTACTTGTCGGTCTTCTACAGATTGTACTTCGGTGAGTGTGCCCAAGAACTCCACGACCTCATTCCACCGACCCCCTTCTTCCATCGGTCATCTAGACTCACTGCAAGTTACCATCCTTACCTAGTTGCTATTCCACCAATTCGCACTAAGGGTTTCCAAATGTCTTTTGTTATTCGCACAGCAAAAGAGTGGAACTCCCTACCTGCGTCTGTGTTTCCGAACGCATACAACCCTAATCACTTCAAAGTGAGAGTGAACGGGCTTCTTCTGGGTAAGCTCACTTCATCGTCGACTCTGTCTCTGTCACCACTGACCTAGACTAGAGTCTAGAGCAATCCCATCTTAAATAAAACATAAACTTTCTGAGATTATCTTGGAAATGTCTGATATCGGTGAAGGATAACATCGTGAGGAATCCTATTCTTGCATTTAATACAGGGTGGCAGAGAAATTTACGCGAAAACTGTAACCATGAATTCAGCACTGATTCTAGACCCCCAGCGAAGACATTTTTCGTAGGTTATAAATAAAAATCTGATGTTTCCTAAAAAAGTGCAATACCAACGCGTTCAAAATGTATGTAAAGACCTTTTTTTTTAATAATCCACGAAAAATTTCAACGCTCTGCGTTGAAATTTTTCGTGGATTATTGGATTTCGTGGGTTTAGAAACATGTACTGAATCTATGGTAACTGGTTGCGCGTCAATGACCGTGCCACATTGTATATGTATATGTAATCGCCAACCCGTCTTGTGCAAGTAAGTAAGAAAATTTACTAAGTTGCTAGGATAAGTGTCCACATTATGCCAAGTTTATGATGATTGTTTAAAATCGAAAGTCAAACAACAAATACCGATTATAATGTTGACACACTTCATCACAACCCTTGCGAATATTACCAATGATATTAAATTCATACGTAAATAAAAGGTATTAATTATCAATGCTACTATATGAAGTTCAGTTGCCAATTACTGCCACTAGCGACCGCCATTTTGCGCTTGAATTTTGAGGTGTGTGGTTTTGATTGTTTTATCAACAAAATATTTCATCACGGAACCCTCCATCAAATTGTCCCAACAACTCGCACTTGGTTAGTATCTCGTTATTTTTCTTTTATTTCGTCTCTCAAATAAATGTCACAGTTGGGAGTAAATAATATAATCAATCTGGCTCAAAAGTGGTCTAAGCAGAGATGGGGGCCGCGGGATAATACCCTATTAAATAAAGTAAGAAGCTGTGACGTAAGATAAACCGACCAGCTAAGAGTCTCGGGTTGTTCCCGTCACTCCGTGGAAGTATTTTTATACGTTTGATGAGCCTTGACTAATTCTTACGATTATGTCTATTATTTAAGGAGTTAAGGATTCGGTACTGTAAACCAGTAGTTGTTAGGTATTTAAATGATTCAGCAGATAACAGCCACAGCTGAAACTTTTGATGGTGCTCTCCAATTAATGGCTTAATATAAAATAACATGGCAAGGTACCATGAAGAATTGAACAAAATCGTCATCGTTGTCTAGGTTTGTGCCCGTTTGAACATAACTGGCGAAATGTGGGTCTACAATACAGGCGCGATTCTATGTTATTTTATTTATTTATTTAAGGACAACCAACAAAGCATACACCAAAAATACATGTTAAAAATACCCATATTATTTTTAGATTTTAAAGTGTAGCCTTAATTAAAGGCTGCCACAGCATGCATTGAACATATGAGTAGGAAATGTAGTTATAAAAGAGTTTAATCAATAATAAATACATAAGTTTATTCTAACAATGGTTTACAATGATACATACCTATCTTAAGGGGTCTACATGACCTAAACGCCAGTTTTATAATGCCTAGAAGTATATGATCTACTGCAGTAAACAAAATCAGTAAAATATATGATATTCTTCAGGATTTATGCTAGTTAGATAGAGTGTTGAAAACATAATACAACTATTTTGGTACGATAGAAAAAAGTCACGAACAAAAATAAAAATGTCTTTTAACGATTAAAAACCATACTATTAAACATGCAATCATTCTGTTTTTTTTTTCAGATTGTTCTGCAAGCAACATATTATAGTGTTTTAATTTTTTAGTCCAATCAATAGATTTTTTTTGTAAATAGAGAATTGCTTCATATTTTGCAATAAATAACCAGCTTTGTGTCATCGCGCTTCTCTTTCTTTTCTATGCAGTCCGACAGTGACCGCGCTTTAGCTGTTGTCAGCCCCATAAAGAGTATATTTTCTTGTTACAAATGAATTAGACATCTGTTGCCGAATTAGGCGAAAGCATGTATTTCGGCCTCAATTTCGGCTATCAGCGCCAAAACCCCTTAAAATAATAAACATAAAAAATAGCCATAAGTAGAGATGTTAACATTTTTTGTAGATTTAGAAAAAAAGTGATGTTAAATAACATAATAATTCGATACAATAAAACAATATAATCATTAAAAACTATATTATTTTCAGAATTTTCCAAAGATAAGAAATCAAAATCACATTTAAAATTAAAACAAAAATTAAAATAATATCTGGATAGTGTGTGTGTCCTCTCTTTGTGATGCGATGTGTGTGCGTGAATATGAGAGGGTGTGTGTTTGTGGTACGTAGTCAATCACTGTGGTATAAGTCTATGTACTTATGTAGTATTAATTCAGTATCTTCGTAAGTTTTTGTAAGTATTTTGTTACCTTTTTCTTACATTGTGTTTTCGTAAGGGACAAATGTTTATTGCTCTGCTTATATTATTATAGATGTAAGGTCCAATGAAGTTGGTAAATCATGAGCTGAACTCAGTTGTACTTAAGTATTTCATTTCTGAAGCATGCCTTATCTTTTATTCGTTTTTTGTAGGTTTAGCGGATTATAAGTGTTGTGGAAGAGTAACATTAAGTAGATCAAGTTGTCTGATATACGTATACGATAAGAACGGTCTAAATCAATATTACACTACGTACAATGTACAGGTATTTAAATTCCACTCGTACCTATATCACATTATTAATAAACCCCGTACGAATCTACAAACTACAAACAAACGAACTAACAATATTACTACATAAAAGCTCAAAATCAGCTCTAATTAAATACTAATTTAGTGAGACAAATACAAGAGAGTTTCTGGAATCCTAGTTCGTCTGTGTAAGTCGGTACTCAAAGTGTAACTAATATGGCGTCTTAGAGTCCGTTCGAGTATTTCTAGCCGGGATTACAGCATGATCGATGTTGGGGATAAATGGAAAAATGTTATTGATGTTCTGCTGGCAGAAGTTTGTATAGAAAAAGGTATTAGTGTAGGAATGTTCGATATATGGAATTGGAGCTTGTAGTCATGTCATTGATGGAATGGAAGTTGCTGATGTAATTTTGAGCTATTCAATCAATATGCCTAACCTTTCCCTACTATGTTAGAGTAAACTTCCTGTCTAACCGGATGCAGATTTATACCAGTATTAACATGGAGTGACTGCTTATCTGACCTCCCCAACCCAGTTACTGGGTAGACATGATACCCCTTGGAAAAAACAAGTCGTCAGACTTTTGGGGTTCTGACTAACCTGTAACGACTGCTCAACTGTCGGGACCAACGGTTTAAACTTTCCGAGGCTACAATTGAAAAAAATCTAATATTTTAAGTTTTTATTTACTTTTGAACAGTTTAAAGATACACCTGTGTAGGATGTATCTTTAAACTGTTTAAAAGTTCAACTTCAAGTTATTCTGAACTATGGGTATTTGAACCTTTTTTAGTTTAACGCTAATCTAAGAATATTTTACATTTTACAGAACAGTAGCGGACCTTTAGTTATTTTGTGTCATTGGCGTTTCTTGCCGTTTCTTATCCATATAGATAGATCTACGTTTTCTTCTTTGAGCTTAATTTTTGGAAAATTAAGTATTCCCTACCTACTCGTGTAGGCCACGATCGACACTTAGATGCGCTACACGCATAGCTACGCATTGCTCGCATTCTATTTCCCAAACAACGATCCGCATACTTACCTTCAGAACATCTTGTGAAGCTAACAACTACAACAGTCAGGTATTATCCTTCATCATGGAGACAGACAAACTCCAGAGACAGAGAGAGAGAATGTTTGCATCAAAAAGACTGATCCACATCGCCACATGCGAGCTGCGCGTCATACTGACGTCACCCAAATCCTGCATCGCGCAAGCAGAGTTTACGGCGCGACTAGCATATATACGACTTCCCGACATCAATCGTTGGGCAGTTGCCCACCAGACACGATACCCGTCTGGTCGGAGGATCCTCCCTTTTCTAAGTTCCTCGTACCTCTATAATATATAATTAATAATTCATTATTTATTAAATGAGTAATATAGTTAAAAAATAATAATAAATGAATATTATATCATTCACAATTCTATTGACAAGCACAATTAGTTTCACCCAAAGATATGAATAACTAAATAAATACCTTCTCTGAAACTACTATGTTCAATTTTCTTTGTTCGAGTTTACGTTACGTTTACTCCGCGCAATCGTGCTAAGCCCACAGACGCCTTATAACAACTAGAAGAGGTACAAATAAACCACTTCACATCCTAACCGGTTATCACCAAACACCACAACCCCTGCAATAAAAAAAACAGAAACTAAAACCAAACAATTTTCTGTCCGTTTTTCTCTCACAAACTTAGGCCCTTTAAAATAAAAACCCCAAAGTCTCTTTAATCCATTATATCCGAGGGTTCCATTTTCCGTGATACCCGTAGCCGTCCGTAACTGTATTGCGGCTCGCCCTGAAATTCTATTAATCCTATCTCGTCAAGTCGTCACGTAAATTAGTTAGGGGAAACTTAAAACGTAGCGTTACAAGCTACAAGCTGCGAGCGGTTATTTGTTACAAGCGATTGATGGTTAAAGTGCGGAACAGTGGTGGCCCAGTGGTAACGGCCCTCCCGACTTACGAGTTGTATGTCGTCGATTCGAATCCAGGCTGAAGCTTTACTATGTTTAAATAATTTCATCACCACTGCTCTCAAAACGGTGAAGGAAAACATCGTGACGAAACCGGCATGTCCTAGAACGAAAACATTAAAAGACATGTGACATCTACCAACCCGCACTGGGCCCACCGCCCACGTGGTAGATTGCAGCTCACTCCCTCACGAATACAGGAGGCCTGTGTCCCAGCAGTGGGAATATTATTAGACTGATTATGATGTTTGAAGTGGTTTGAAGAAGTCGTGGTATTTTTGTTGTTCGAAGGGATTATTCCGCCGTCTTATTTAAGGTGGGTAATTGCTTGTGTGTAATTGAAGTAATATAATATAATATATATTTATTTATCAAAACTTTATGCACAAGTAAAAAAAATACTGTACAAAGGCGGACAACATCAACTCAATCAACAACAAGGTCTTCAGGTCCCGAACTAGGCAGAGCCTGTACTACGGTAACCTGATGACTGATATACATACTTATATACATATACACACCCGGACACAGGTCAAACAGACATGTTCACACAAATGTTTGACTTGTCCGGGGATCAAACCCGGGACCAGCAGCTCAGAAGGCAGGGTCGCTACCAACTGCGCCAATGGTTCAGTCAAAAGTAGGGTATGTCAAGACTCTTCATTGATTAAAACCTAAGATTAAAACTATGTAGGTACTTTACCAAAACCTGGTATGCTGTCCGTACGTAGATAATGTCTTGAAACGGCACTTACCTGGAAAAGAAAATGAAATTAAGAAAATATACAAAAGTAACTAACTTTTAGGGGGAAATTAAAGCTGATACAATTATTGGTATTATACTCCGCTCAGCTCTCAAAAAAATTTACGGTAATCAAAACGCTATAAGCTTATCCCGCATACCAAACACAAAATATTAAATCCTTTACGACTTCATCAAGCCAGGTAATAGAAACTGATAAATTAATTTGTTCAAAAACTTTGTAAATCCATTGTAAATATTTGTTTTTCCATGGTTCTATTGGTATTAATTAACGTAATTATAATCACGATAAGATATTTTTATTTGTCCAAAACATGAGTATACGTACATAATTATGGCATGCAAGATGTTACATCAAATTATCTGACAGTCATGTTTTACCTGAACGGCGTAAAAATATAAGACATAGGTCGCTACACAGCATCAAGTGATTTTAAATTCGGTTTAGAGAACTTTATTTCCCATTAAGAGCGTTTATACCTTATGTGTGGCAACGTCACAATTTAGTGTCATATTTCGTGGTTTTCAATTTTTATCATTTAATCGGAGCTATATTTTAAAAATCGGTTTAATTAACTTTTTAGAATTATGTGAAAACTGTGTAAAAGGTAAGAAATCGTTGCGTTTACAGTTCTATGTATATGCAAATAATACATTGGAAACTTGCAGGGCGTTATTTTCATTGATAAATGATAAATGATTTTATTTCTGTAAGTAGGTTTGAACAAACACTTTTACACGTCAATCATATTTTTTTTAAACTAGATGGGGTCGGCGTTTCCTATCTGACTACTCTGAGAAGAAAGGCCGAAACAAACGCAGAGGTCACAGTCTCTTTTAAAGTCCAGACAAAATCTTGGTCAGGTCATGTGAAAGCTATGTAGATCGGTGTCTGCAATGGTCTTTTGAGGAAAGAACCACACAGATTGAGTGGACCTGTCCAGTCAGTGCACGCAATTGTCAGTAATCGTGCAGCTCAACTTAGACTCAAGGAGCTCAACGATTCGACGAACAATACCAAAGAAAGGACATTTGAGTAGGCCGCATTGTAAAATAACTGTAAGCATTACGGTTACTTACTTTTTAAACACGTAATTCTAAAAAGTTAATTAATAGATTTTTAAAATATAGCTCCGATTAAATGATAAAAATTGAAAACCACGAAATATGACACTAAATTGCGACGTTGCCACTCATAAGGTATAATCGCTCTTAAGACAATCGTCACTTACATGAGAACAATAAATCTTAGTACTAATTATATTTTATCAGTGCGGGTAGAAGAAAACCAAAAAATAAAAAGTATGATCATTTGTCAACAAACTTGGAAGCGAGTTCACTGCATTCCTAAAAAATATTCGTCCAAACACATCCAATATAGCAATTGACAATCCAATTCAGACCATAACTTAAAACTAAAAGGTACAGTAAAATACAATCAAATAATGTCATAAGCTCATCATAGTAAATAATACAAATAAAAAAAAACGAATGTTAAAGCAATTATTAATAAAATTAGGATGTCACTAAACAAGATAAGTCAAGTCGGGTAAAGTTGCCAGGACTAATAGCGTCCACAGATTATAATAAATATAATTCAGTTTTAGATTTTGGTTTTGTTTGATCATAGTATAAAAGGGAAAATGGGCTGAACTTCATTAAGTTTCCACTTCGGGGAAAAGATAATTTAACCTTGTTAAAAGTTTTAAAGGCAGTTAATTTGGGTCCTGTAATTATTTCATTTTAAAGAACATTACTTCGGATTAATGGTGCCCGATAATTCTATTATGGGCTAAGATCCTAATTTCTGTCAAGATAATAATATGATCTTTTCACTTTTATTTTAAAACAGACAGTAAGGAAAGAAATGTTATTTGATTGTCATTCACTGACGGGAAGACAGATCAATTACGAGTACCTTTGTCATGTCAGCCACTGGGTAACTCTGGTACAGTCAGGGAAATTGATTATTAAATTGAAAACCTACCTCAATTTGTCGTGTCATAGCCATTTCAAAAGACTCTCAAAGAATGACAGTGTTGCGATTTAAATATACGGACAATTTAAGAGCGTTTATACCTTATGAGTGGCAACGTCGCAATTTAGTGTCATATTTCGTGGTTTTCAATTTTTATCATTTAATCGGAGCTATATTTTAAAAATCTGTTTAATTAACTTTTTAGAATTATGCGAAAACTGTGTAAAAGGTAAGAAATCGTTGCGTTTACAGTTCTATTTATATGCAAATAATACATTGTAAACTTGCAGGGCGTTATTTTCATTGTAAAATAACTGTAAGCATTACGGTTACTTACTTTTTAAACACTTTCACGTTATTCTAAAAAGTTAATTAAACAGATTTTTAAAATATAGCTCCGATTAAATGATAAAAATTAAAAACCACGAAATATGACACTAAATTGCGACGTTGCCACTCATAAGGTATAAACGCTCTTAAGTCGATTTTCTTAATATTTAATTTCCCTGACTTAACATGGTTGTGGTTCCGTTAAGACAGATTCAATACCTGCGCCCCATTTAACCCACTCTCTATAATTTTGAAGCCTATTGCTAATCCATTGCTTCATATGTCTGAAAAATGTGTGTACTCAATAACGTAAATAAAGCAATGAATTTTGTTGAACTGCCAAAATGAAACTCATTCCTACTGTTAGTTCCTAGTGTTACGCAATCACCCCGCAGGACCAAACACAGCCTTACTTAAATCACGCCTACCAAATAACACAGTACCCCGTTTCCCCAATTTACACCCTTACAACCGGAACTAATACCCCGTACCTTTTCCTGTAACATACCTACGCATCACCCCTATACCTGCGAATCACTCCTATACCACAGAATAGATAGGTACAGAAGGTCAGCTCCATACAATGAACGAAATCGCACGCACAAATAAACACGCGTCTATGTGCAGCGAGCGCACTCGCGACTGGCATTTGTTTTAGATCGCCATACGTACAGGTAAACTAGATAAGATAAACGCTTCGGTAATCTCCGTGCTCCCGAATAAGCACGAACGTCGCGCCACAAAGGCAATAAGGCAATGCTTCTAAGTTTTGTACTGCTGCGCTTTGTAGTAGTTCAACCATCATTAGGCGTTCGTATGAAGTTCTCTCTCTGTCGGGTTACTTTCTGATCGCAGACCGTCATTTGTTACTAAAAGCTTTGAAAAGGTTTGCATAAAGTCGTTAATTTGGCAAGTACTTCCATGGTTGTAACAGCTCTATATTAGAGGGGCAATTCCCGTATTTTTAAGACCGTTCGCATTCTAATCTCAGTCTCAATCTGTCAAAATTACAATCAATTTCCATACATTTTTGACAGGTTTTTGACATTGATTGTCGCTGAGATGAGATTGCGACTTGAATTTGAACGTTTTTTAAGTACGAGAATTGGCCTACTGATCTCATCATCGCGTGTTCGAATTTCTGAAGATAGAAGATAATTCCCGAAGCGTATACTTTTCTAGGGATATCTGTTTATGTGTGCGTACGCTTGTTTACGCTCGTTGTATGGAGCCGGCCTTCTGTACCTATATTATATTCTGTGTCTTCAGGTACGCGTAGCCTGCAGGCACGATTAGCCACCCTTCTTGCTGACGTGAAAAGATAACCAGTCGATACATTCCGCCGGCCTGTTAGGGGCTTAATGGAATTAGGGATACTGTGCCAATTCTTATAATTACGGTTTTTATAGCAATCGTGGGGTGGGTAGAAGTACAGGTACCTAATTTGACAATTCGCTGAGTATACTTTCATGCTAGAGATTTTGAGATGCAGATAAAGTGCCTCCACCAGTGAATTCAGAATTGAGAATTTGAAGTTGAGAACCTGTCAAGTGCTTACTTAAGGGAGTCATTCAAAGTAATCCGCGAAATTCATGTCTTTTTGCGAAAAAAATTAAACTAAGAAATTTTGAATTTCGCGGCTTACATTGAAGGAATCACCTGAAGTAATACTAAACTAGAGGTTCTCAACTTCATATACAAAATTCAGTAACTGACACCCTATTTCAGAATTTAATATAAGTAGAATAGACTGATGGGGAGTGCGATAAAAGCTCTATAACGGCCTTATCCGTGACGGAGCCTAGCTGTGTTTCTATCCTCGTTTCATTTCGAAGTACTACTGTAGCAGTTTCCTTTTTCTTTTAGACACAACCTTAAAGGCGAATAAGACGATTGCAGCCTACTTGCAAGCCTAACCGGTATAGCGTCTGGCCCACTCTGTAGACTGGGTGGCAGGGACCAGGGGGTGATTATGAACATGCGTTGAAAATTTTCTTTTAAAAAGATATAGCTCTTCCACACATTCTGACCCTTTTTTTTGCAGTTTTCTATGAAACAACTTTTGTTTTTGTTGATAATTTACGAAAAATTTCAACTCTAGGTGGTCTAGAATCACCTCCTTCTGCGAAGCAGCAATGCTCGCGAAGGAAAAGGCGGAACACGTGAGGGAGAGGCAAAATTCGCACCCTCACGCCCCTAGCCGCCGCAGGAGACGCCCTGGGCGTCGGGAATCACAAGCCGATCCCCAGCCACCGCAGGCGCGGGCTTGCGGACAGCGAGCAATGAGCAGCTCGCCGTCCGATAAGGATCAGGCCCGGGTCGACGGCGCGTTGTGTTCCACGCGCGCCTCAAAGAGATGTCAGCACTAACGACGGGGTCCGCTAGGGCCAATGCGTGCCAGGGTTGCGGGAAAGTCCGAAAGGGTTACCGTGGCCCCTGGCACAAGCAACTGAAGGAACACAGGTGAGTTTTAGTCAGAAATAGTCTGACACACCCTCCCGCTCTGCCTAGAGCGGGAGAAGTTATTTGATGATTTCCCAAACTAAAAATAAATAAGGGTGGTGTAGAGTCATGTGCTGAATTCATGCTTACAGTTTGCGCCTCGATGTCCTGCCACCCTGTATAGTCAGTCCTTCCGGCCTCCACCAACCTCGCTGGCTACTGACTAGCTAATCTTTCCACCACAACGTGAGTGATTCTTGTACCTATAACTCGTGCCGACACGACAATAGTAGTAATGATGCAATCAATCAACTCAGTTGGGTGTTGTGGCGCAAATGGAGAGCGGACAGTGGACTCATCATAAATATGCTGATTGACTGATAGGATTAATGATTGATAGAGTGTTGCGGACAGTTGTGTCGAACTTCTGCTTATTTTGAACTGAATTAAATTTTTAATTCGCTTGAAAAGCAAAAGTTTTGCATAGCAGTGGATACTGATTTCTTAATATTTTCTTGCTAATAACAATAAGAAAGTGCTGGCCACTAATTCAATGTATTTGTTTATTCGTTAGTGTTTTAATAGACTATACCTATTTAAATATTTTTTTGTAAATAATAATATTAACATAGCATAATCAGCCTCTAATGTTCCCACTGCTAGGACACAGGCCTTCACTCGGTGAGAGAGAGTGGGCCGTAATCCACTACGCGGGCCCAGTGCGGGTTGGTAGATGTCACATATCTTCGAATTTTTGGTTCTAGGTTTCCTCACGATGTTTTCCTTCACTTTCTTGAGAGCAATGGTGCTGAAATAATGTATACAAAGTCAAGCGCCTGTCTGGGTTCGTACCTACGGCCTGCAACTCGTAAGTCGCGGCCGGTACCATTGGGGCATGGCACTACTGCTGCAAAAATATTAACATGCTTTAACAAAAACTAACTTTATCTAATATCTTCGGCCGACTGGACTCTAGGGCTTCGACCACACCAAACGATTTAAAAGACACGATTCTATTAGTTCAATAATTTCAAAATGATGTACTTGTTGAGTACGTTTTTTTTTTCAGTTTGGTTCACATATTGCACTAATCGACCAAAAGGACCATCATTCGAGCGCCTGACAGAATAAATACACTTTGTTTATCCGCAACGCTACAGTTATTTTGCTATTTAAGTTCCAACAAATGTTTTTTGTCAACCAAGGAATAGTCACCCGTGTACCCAAGCCCTAAGGATATCTATCAAAAGAGCGTTTCAGTTTTTCAATCACAAACTTACTTATACATTTATTTTGTTTGCCTGTTTTTATTGAAAACACAAGACAGCGCCTTTGATATACTTCAGGTATGAGCTAAATGGAAATGTTCTCTATTTAGTAAGTACCAACTAGCTTTGAAATTGAGTTCTTGTTTTAGTACTTAGGTTATGAAAACAAGCTGCAACAGGCTAAAAAAAAATTGTAGGCAAAATTGACGATTAATTTTATACATATTTGCAAAGTTCAGTTTGTTGAATTATTTTTACGGTTTGGAGTTAAGATCAGGAAATTAAGAAAGCTTTTTAAACAACGCTTATACCTAGTTAGTTAAACAAATAAATAATCACTTAGAGGTTTTAGCACCAAAGATCAAAGAATTGAATCTCACAACCTTGTCGAGTTCTTTGTAGAGTTTGTTAACCGCAAAATAATCCAAATAAAACCAATGATCACTTTGATTATACGATTTCCACATGCTGAAACGACAGCAGACGATCCTAAATTAAAATATACAGCATGAATTTGACACAGACATTCAATAAAGTAACAATTTGTTCAATAAAGAACAACCCACGCGTTTCATTGACATTTCTCCCCTTGTCTAGAGGACATACCTATCGCCATTTAAAAAATAAATCCTATTCCAAACTAAAGTGTTGAAAGTACAATAATATAATAATGCACATTAAATTCCTCGAAAGTGGGACTTAAAAGAGTACAAATGAATGGGTCTGGGGCTCGCGACATAACTTTATCAAATCATTTAAATTTACTGTGAAAAGTGAAGAATTTCTTTTCGAACGTGAATCCAGGTACTTCTAGGGGATGGGTGGGTGGCAGTGAGGGTGGTAGACGGGGTTGGTGCGGGTTATACGGATTAGGAGGATGGGTAACGGATAATAAACAGTGATATGAAAATGTTGCGGATGGCTTACTTTGAGTTGCAGCTATGGATGCTGATTTGATAACTGACACTCTTGATAACATAGTAAAGGCGTCGCTCCACAGTGGCTCACGTCTAAACTATACACATGTACCTACTAAGTGCCGCTTTGTATGAAAATATAGGCGGGACTGTCCACCGCGACCCATGACCTCTAAACACGAATGAGCAGAAACGTGGCAAACCTCTCCGTGCACATCCGGGCAGTGGACAGAAAAAGCCAAAACCTTACTTATATCTAACTATCCAATTGTGAAGAATTCAGAGTACTACGTCGAATTCAAAACTAGGGCACACTAAAAACTCAATAGCGTGTCCACGTTTCAACATGCTTCCTCTATAATACCGTCGCTCACCTTCCCTTACCACATAATTAGCCACCACACCACCAAACAACCATACTCCCCATTTAACGCACCCGTATGCCACGGAGTATCGGCCGGCGAACCACGACCTAATGAATACAAACCACTCGATGTCCTACACTCCTACCTACCTAGCTACCTACCTGCCTACCTTAAGGTAAATTTACATGTCTGCAAGTATTAAGCAAGTAAATTTGTGTGGTGACCAAACAACACGTGGTTTGTGTGGTGTAGAGACCAACGGTTGGACGACAGCGACGAGTTGAGATATAAGGTAACGCATTTTCGGCAGCAGTGGTGCCCCCCCCCCCCCCCCCTCACAGACAGGAAACCTGTATCCCAGCAGTGGGAACATGATGTTTAGACGTTACTTACTACTTGCTCAATATTTTTTTTTTATTTACCATATGAACAACTAACAAAAGGTACACACAGCAGCAGGTCAAATTACCACAAACTGTCAAATATTCTCATTCAATTTTGAACTTAACCTTCAACATTTTAAAGTTTAAAATCATTTGGAAAATTTGACACTTTCATATACATATACCTGATATGCTGGTGACTGTACTTAGTCTTAGCTACATTTACACTTATAATTTAACACACTACGAGGCTAGCGATTCGCCATTCAAAGCGTATGTGAGATAGTTTTAAATTGATAACAACGTAAACTCAATACACAATGCGGCGTATGTATAGCTTGCTACTACACAAGTGTAAAAAGGCCTTTACCTAGAACCTAGCTACCTAGGTAACTACCCCGCCGGCACGTAGGCTACCTGATTAAATGCATACAGATTGTTTGGACTTGAAAGGGTTCATGTTGTTTCGCCATTGTGATAAATGCCTATTTTCTGAGTGAAATTGTTAACTTAGTTTTATTTTATGCTAGACTACATTGTGTTCGTGACATCGTGCCTTGGTAGGAAGATAGCGCTGAAACTACACACTACACTGCACTGCACTGCACTATTGGTGCCTTAATGACGTTGACAGGGCGGCGCTGTTGGTAAACATTTGTGCAATTGTTTTGTCAAATAACAAAAAAACAAAACCGACTTCCAAAAAAAAACTCAACAAAGTGAAAAATAACTTTAACTTTGGAAGTCGGTGTCTTTGGATCTGTATTTTAGTACTTTTCACCGAATTCCGAAATTAAAGTAATTTTTCACTTTGTAGTGTTTTTTTTGGAAGTCGGGTTTGTTTTTTTGTCAATTTTTTTTTTATTTTTCACTTTTTAGTTATGGTACCTACCCCACACCAATTCGAAAACAATCGTCTTAAACGTCCACGTCCGTTTGAAGGCGGTTTTTTTTATTATTTAAAAATAACTGTTGTTGATTTTTTTTAAACCGCTTGACCGATTTCGATCAAATTTAAATGAGCTTTCAAAAAAAAAGAATCATTAAAATCGGTTCACCCAGTTGAAAATTCTGAGGTAACAAACATACGAAAAAAAAACTGTCGAACCTCCTCCTTTTTTTAAGTCGGTTAAAAACCAGAGATCGGCGTTAGTTCCGCTTTTGGCCACGGGCCAAAAGAACCATGTAGTGCTATACCTATAAACGGAATATGGAAAAAATATGTTCGATGGTTGCAGAATCTGTACGAAACGCCTGATAATTATTGTGAACTATGAGCACTTTTCTATAAAATAACATAAGAACCCCGGAAAGGTCAGGCACAGGTGTAGGTACCTAAAGCACACCCACATTTCGCCAGCTATATTTAAGTCCCATGTCCATGGAAGCGAGCCTATTGCCATCAACCGGGCACAGACTCCGGGCTGATGATACTGAGAAATTCCAGATAGAAAAACCAAATTACACTGCCCGACCCGAGACCTCGTGCTGAGCGGTACAGCTTGCAACCATTAAACCAACGAGGCAGTCTGGCTCTCTACTAAACTGCAGTGATATAAGTATTTTACCATTATATCATTTGTGTGTGTTCTATATGTCGTTGTTCTGGGTCTACCAACATATGATTGAGTATGTTATATTCGTAATTGTAAAAGCAACCGCGTTTTACTAAGAAATCGGGTTATCAGAGGTAGGATTTATATTTCAGCAAATAATCCGTACAATAATCCGACCAAACTACTATGTCAGTAATGCGAGTAGTTAGTACGTCGGATTAACACACACGATAGTTTTAATCCGTAAATTACGTTTGACACAATCACACAATACATACACCTGCCTCCTTAGTTATCACCTGAAAGTGTGGCTCACATTTCTGTTACAAATTATTATTTAATAAATTTGCTAGTTGATGATTATTTTGTGCAACATTCTGTATCCTAATTGCTGTTTATTGCGATCACTCATGTCGTATATTGTAACCCCTAAATTACTCCTATGAAGACATGAAGATAAAAAACTACATAATGTTGAATTAAATCGTTTACAACGCAACAAGGTTGTTTTGCCGCGTGGAAACTAACTTTGCGTCGCCATCTTGTGCTGTCAAAACAATTGCTGTGACAATTTCAGGAATTTTTACCAGCAACTACCCCTCTTCTGTCAATGTCATGAAGGCGTGTCATGTCACTCAATTATTATTAAACAAGGCCAAATTTAATTAACTAGCGAAACTCCGCAGTCGTGATGGGTATCGATGTCTAAACACTATCAAACAAAGTAGAATAAGATTTGACCAGAAGACCACTGGTAGTGTGGTGACTTTGCTTCAGGAGGTTCCTGTTCCAGATAAGGCGGGAGGAAACACCCGGATGTCACCATTATGTGGGTCGCCCGGAGTACACAGTTGAGCATACGGTGGAGATCTGCCCGGCTTAGGCGGAGCACCGCCGTGTTCTCGTGGAGGCGATTAGCGGTGGCGATCTCTCGCGTCCGGCCCTGGTCCAAGCCATGGTACGGAGCGAGAGGGCATTGGAAGCCATCACGGATCGGAACGCGTGAGGGAGAGGCAAAATTTTAGGAACACGACGGCGCGTTGTGTGCCACGCGCGCCTCAAAGAGATGTCAGCAGCTACGACGGGGTCCGCTAGGGCCGATACCTGTCAGGGTTGCGGGAAAGTCCGAAAGGGTTACCGTGGCCCCTGGCACAGGCAAATGAAGAAACACGGGTGGGTTTTAGTCACTAAGAGTCTGACACGCCTTCCCGCTCCGCCCGGAGCGGGAGAAGTTATTTGATGATTTCCAACCATAAAAAAAAAGAAAAAAAATGTGTATTGACAAGTAGTTGAGAATTATGTTTTTTTCCCGTCGTTGGATATCGATACGATTAACTTTTATGAAGTTTACACAGAAAGAAAGAAACAGATTATAGATGAAATTGATATTTCAAGTATAATTTAATTGCAGTCGTTGACCCCAAAAAAAACAATGAATATTATATATTTTTTTTAGTTTTATCGTAATTAGATATCCCATCACGTCTGCGGAGTTCCGCTAGTTAATTAAACTTGCCCCTGTATAGGTACTACAGATCATGTTGCTTCCCTTAGACTTTCATAATCCTTAGAGTTAACAATTCAATAGTTAAGTAACAAGAAGGAACCAATATTTGAACAACGGCTTATGGTAATTCAGCAGTCTCTTTGCTAACACAGAGAGTGCTGAATAAACATGAAACAATCACAACATTAACGCGAACTAATTAACAGGATTTCTTAAACCAAAAATAAGATTGAAAATACACGTCTTCGTTAAAGAACAACATTCTAATTCCCTAACATATTAATCGCTTACTGGATTTATAATGAGCTGACGAAGTCACCCTGAGGCAAAGGATGATACGCATCAACGAATCGTCTGCCAGTCCATGTCGACCATTTTAAAATGTAATCAACTCCAGAGGCCTACTACTGGTTGATCTAAATCAAAATGTGAAAGAAAAATCAAAGAGCTTTCCTTAGAGCCTTTAAGAATAGACTCGACTGGGGGATGCTGCACTTGAGACTGTTGAGAAAAGTACCTAGTCTGTAAAGAAACCGCGAAACCAGCAATCCTAATTTTTGTCTGCTCAACTACGTAAATAACGCAATGAATGTTGTTGAACTGTCAAAACGAAACTCATTGTTACTGTTAGTGTGTTACACGATTACCCTTTTTTTTTGATGATGGGAAATCGTCTAATAACTTCTCCCGCTCTGGGCGGAGCGGCAGGGCGTGTCAGACTCTTACTGACTAAAACCCACCCGTGTTCCTTCAGTGGCCTGTGCCAGGGGCCACGGTAACCCTTTCGGCCCTAGCGGACCCCGTCATTGTTGCTAACATTTCTTTGAGGCGCGCGTGGAACACAACGCGCCGTCAACCCGGGCCTGGTCCCTATCGGACGGCGAGCGACCCATTGCTTGCCATCCGCAAGGCCGCGCCTACGATGGTCGGGAATCGGCCTGGGATTCCCGACGCCCAGGGCGTGAGGGCGCGAATTTTGCCTCTGCCTCAAGCGTTCCGCCTCCTCCTTCGCGAACTTTACTGGCTTCGCAGAAGGAGGTGACGGCTTCCCAAGCCATCTCGCTCCGTACCATGGCCTGGACCAGGGCCGGACGCGAGAGATCGCCACCGCCAATCGCCTGCACGAGGACACGGCGGTGCTCCGCCCAAGCCGGGAAGACCTCCACCGTGTCCTCCGGGCAATCCACACAATGGTAACACCCGGGCGTTTCCTCCCGCCTTATCCGGAACAGGAACCTCCCGAAACAACCGTGTCCGGTGAGGACCTGCGTCAGGTGGAAGGTGAGGACGCCGTGGCGCCTCTCTAGCCACTCCTCAAAGAGGGGACTTATCGCCGCCATTGTGGCGTGCCCAGCGCTGGGTTGCGGCAGTCGCACTCTCCATGCCGCCCTGAGATCCCGCCGGAGCTGTGTCCGCTGTGCCGTGATTTCTCGCGGCAGCGGAGTTACGCCCCGGCGTTTCGCCTCCTCGTGCCACTGCCATATGTGCGCGAGGACTTTTGCCTCCAGATCCCATGGCGGTAATCCGGCAAGGAGGCTCGCCGGCTCACCGGAAACCGTACGGTATCCCCAGACCAGCCGGGTGGCCAGGATCCTTTGGGGCGCGTTCAATCGACGGACTGGCCGCCGCCTCAAGGAACGCGCCCACACCGGTGCTTCGTAAAGGGCCATGGACTGCGCGAACCCCGCGTAGAGCCTCCGGCAGGAGGCGTTTGGCCCCCCTAGATTGGGCAGGAGCTGCTTCAAGGCAGCCCCGGCCCTTTCCAGTCTGTGCACAATTACCCCTAGGTTCTTAATTTGTCAGGGTTACCGCTATATGTCTTGTCAGTTACACATGAGACATTTCAACCGTTTCTCTAACGCTCTGGTCAAACTGAGGCGAATTTCATTCGGGACCGCAACTTCGCGCGTCTGTTGATTTAATGATAAGGAAGGCCCGCAATTATTCGCACCAGTTTAAACATATCCATGCAATTTAGTTGACACAATCGGCGCGATCGAATTTCGTCAAGCTTCCCGTACGATTCACCTCAGTTCGACCAGAGTTTAAGATAAGCAATGGATCGGAAAACGTTTCGTCACTGCAAGTAGCGGTAACATTTTTCACAACGTGGAATGATTTAACGTCGGTTTGATACTTAAATAAAAGTAGACACTATGAAAATCTAAATTACAATCGCTACTGCGAATAACTATCGTAATCGAGTTACAATAGTAGATCCCTGTCACGATAGC
The DNA here is from genome assembly GCA_937001585.2 of Brachylomia viminalis. Taxonomy (NCBI): domain Eukaryota; kingdom Metazoa; phylum Arthropoda; class Insecta; order Lepidoptera; family Noctuidae; genus Brachylomia; species Brachylomia viminalis. The sequence continues at coordinate 23,740,827 of OW443310.2, read as the reverse complement.
GTTACAATTAGCGATCATTGCTAACGACTGTATTAAATGTTTGAATTATTACGAATAAAGTGTGTGGAGACTAGGGAGGGATCGTCGCGGATTTGAATTAGGGCGCTTCAATATTGTTTAACAGATTTTAGCTCGAAAAATAAGCATTTTATGTTGCTTTAAGTTATGTTTATGCGTGAAGCGCCAGGTTGCCCGCGAAATTCTAATGTTCTTAAGTTTTTGCAATTTGCACGCCAGTGTCAAGTTGTATATTGAACAAAATATGATTCGCGACCGTAACAAGTATGTATTTACAGCATTAGAATCATTGAAATCATCAATACAGCCCTCTGTAAAGTTAGGACACGGTGGAGCATACGGTGGAGGTCTGCCCTGCTTGGGCAGAGTACCGCCGTGTTCTCGTGGAGGCGATTGGCGGTGGCGATCTCTCGCGTAGTGCCCTGGTCCAGGCCATGGTACGGAGCGAGAGGGCTTGGCAAGCCGACACCTCCTTCTGCGAAGCAGTAATGCTCGCGAAGCGTGAGGGAGAGGCAAAATTCGCACCTTCACGCGCCTAGCCGCCGCAGGAGACGCCTGGGCGTCGGGAATCACAAGCCGATTCCCGGCTACCGTAGGCGCGGGCTTGCGGACGGCGAGCAATGGGCAGCTCGCCGTCCGATAAGGACCAGGCCTGGGTCGACGGCGCGTTGTGTTCCACGCACGCCTCAAAAAGATGTCAGCATCAATGACGGGGTCCGCTAGGGCCGATGCCTGCCAGGGTTACAGGAAAGTCCGAGAGGGTTACCGTGGTAAGAGTCTGACCCGCCCTCACGCTCCGCCCAGAGCGGGAGAAGTTATTTAACAATTTCCCAAACTTAAAAAAAAATCCTCCCGGTTCATATAGGTAATCCTATTGAATGACAATTTCATAACATATCAATCAATAGGATTATATGAACTTAAGGAGTTTTATTTCTTATTCTAATGATTATAATTCTGTAAAGCCATATTTGTTTCGGTCGCGAATCATATTGTTATCAACATACAACCTGACGCTTCCGCCTTATAGTGTCATGGAAAGGGAGTGAAAATAAAATCTGCTAACAACTCTCCGTGATTTCTGCAAAAACATAAAAACGTGATTCACCATACTTTTTTAGATAGGCCATTTATTTAGGGTTATTAGTAAAACACCATCAACCTCTTAAGGGGTCATTGTACTCATCATTATGAACAACGTTTACTATGGGACAAAATATAAAATCGCGAAAAAAAATCTGCCTGTATATGCAGAAATGTGGTGTGGTGTTATACAATTAAATAGGCAAGCATCCTCATTACGATCGTTGGGTTGAAAAGATGCGAGACCTCCTATCTACAAATATCAGGCATATCAGCCTCTTTTAGAAAATACCAAAACTTGACTGCAGCAGGCTTCATAACAATTCTACAATTACCATCAATTTAAAGCCACCATTACCAAATTAACTAATCTCCAAAGAAAGCATTTCAATTAATTAAATTCAATTAAAACGCAACAGTTAACTTTCAATCTAAACTAAATAACTTTCAATTTAGACGAAGTTTCGTAAACTCAAGATACCTAACCTACAGTGGAGGAGCCGACCGATCTGATAACGTCAATTACAAACTGCCACCGTTATCTCTAACCGGGCTACGGTTGCGTCAAATTACTACAGTTATCAACAAAGTATTCGCTTGTACTATTTATTCTGTGGTATTAGTTCACTTTACTGTTTATCAGTTTGACCTTAAGATGTGATAGGATCTATTGTTTGGAGTCTGTTTTGAATGGCTTGTATTAATCTAGCCTCCAATAATTTCCATTTCCCGCCCCTAAAAATATTATGTGACACTCTAATATAATGATTGCAGCTCTTTTTGTGGATCTCAAATAATACTATTTTGTGGGTCCTAAAACAACTAAAAAGTTCAGTAACTGTCGCCAATTTGGATGCTGGTCACAGTTCCAACCTAACCTAGCCCGGGGTGGGATAGTTCGGGGTACGCTAGCACACTTACTGAGACCAACTGTGAGAAAAGGTCAGAAAGCTAAAAAAAGAGGATTAGTTATTTAAAAAAAAAGTATGAAATATTCGAAGCGCAAATAGTTTTCACAGTTTCATTAGTTTTAAAAAGTGTCTATCATTAGAAGGTCAATAAGTTATTAGAGTATCAGTTAAATAATTATTTCCCCTTGAGATCTGATAGGATCTATTGTTTGGAGAGAGTTTTGGAAGTGTGAAATTGAGTTAGATTCTTCCCAAAGATATCTCTTTCAGTACTTACCTACAAAAGGTTTTTATTTATTTTGACAAATCTTAAACACAATATACAGGACGTCCCACGGATATGCCACATGGAGGGATAGTACCTTTAATATTGTAGATGGAACACTTTACTGAAAGAAGACATTATTCGAATTTAAAAAACAATTTAAACTGTATTAATAGATATTTAAATAATTACACGGCGAACCGGAAATCGAACCCGTTACATGTGAAAAATAATCATCCTGTGGCTTTATCATACCGATCGAAAGGCTTCATCATAAGGATTATTTTTTGCTAAATAACATAGTGTCACAAATAAAAGGAAGACCATGTAGGGTGGCAAGCATATCGACGCGCAAACTGTAACCATAAATTCAGTACTTACTTCAAAAATTATTCTTGACCCCCTAGCGGAGAAAATCTGTCTCCGTTATCAAAAAAAAAATGTGTTTCATAGATAAGTGCAATACCTACGCGGTTAAAATGTATGGAACAGCATTCTTTTTCTTTTAAATAACCAACGAAAAATCTCAACGCATTTTTTTTCAGATTCATCTACTGAATCCTATAATAATAGATACCTGGTATACAAAAAACGAAGAGCTCATTGGGCATCAAAAAAATCGTCCGCATCGGTGTCGATAGGAAAGTGCCCAATGAGAATTAATTAAATTTTGTAAGTTAGAGCTTCCTTTTTTATCTTTAACTTCTGGTCAAAAGTACTCTTGGTGGGTATATATACTAGATATATACCTAAGTACCCTCAGATACCACGGTAAAAAGGATTGCTAGTCAGCAATGCTTGGAAACATGCTGGTCCAGCTCCACAGGACAATCTAGGATCTTGACAAAATTAAAACTTGTTGCTACTTTAATTGTATGGTTTGTTATTTTTATGACATTGGTTTACATTCTGTGACTACTTTAACTCACACACTGACATATTAATTGGTTACATAATTTGGGAAATCGTATACTTTTACAATGTTTGTAAATATGTGAACACCATGTATCTATCATTTAATTAACTTATTTATCATTGCTACGTTTATTAAATTCTTTTTACCTATTTTGGTAGGGTAATTTTTATTATAGGTGCATCGTCTTCACATATAATTATATAATTAATGTATACAAAGTATTGTAACACATTTTAAAAGAGTAACGATGGAGTTTCTTGCCCATTCTTCTCCATACGAAACTACCTTTTGGAAGGGGCGACTAGAATCAATTCTATTTAAATGTAAATGTTGACGTTCAAAAGTGCCTTTTATGTGCCTATTTGAAATAAATGCTTTGACTTTGACTTTGCAAGGTTGGAAGAGGTGCTGACTAATAAGACTACCAAGAGTGTCACCATATGCTAAGGCTTCACTAACGACTCTAGTCTGTTTTCTTATTAAGTATTATTTGATAGTATGAATGTCAATGAACTTCGCACAAAGGAAACAAATCAATCAATAGAATACGTAGAAACGACCGACGCATTGTTTTAAGTACCTCCTATGTTACAACGAAACAATGATTACGATATAATTGTATCTACTTTTGCGATAGGTTCAAAAACGGAAGATTAGTTTAGTTGAAAAAGAGGTAATGAGTTTAATAAATGATCTCAATTAAAAGAAAACATCATTCTAAGTCACCGCATTTCAGACGAAGATACGAATACTCTGCAAAGCATGGAGTACTACTAAGAAAGAGCAAATAGTAAATTGACGAAATAACCAAACATATAGACTGATTGAAGATCGTAGTAAAAAAGAAAGCAAAGATTTATGTGATTTATTTACTGATATTTAATTAAAACGGAAGATGTTTCTTTTGTCACGGAAACACATACATTACAGAAATACAACTTGAATCCCTAGTAGACTACATATGTTGTTATTAGCACCCTGGCATTACTGCTTATCCTTCTGACGTAATCCGGTTGTCACCTGTACGACACACACCAAAGAAAAATGGTACAGTCGCCGGCGCCGGCTCGCAACTTGGCAATGTTTTGGCGTAGTGGGAGTAAGTTTGCGCATGTACCCTAAGCCCACGTTCGCACGGACGTAAAAATATTGCACCTACCACTGTTTGTCTCTGCATCACCCTAAGGTTGACTGGTAGAAAATACCTATGGCATTAAGTCCGCCTTTGTACATTTGTGTGCTTAAAGTGTTAAATAAATAAATATCGCGGCGGGATCTTATCCCACACTGTGCTTTTTCATCACGCTGGGATGCACTCTGTTAGATTCTCAACGCTCGGCTCAACACCGATAGTTGAAAATCCAGTGCGCGATAAAATCCCGCCGCAATATTTTGACGTCCGTGCGTACGTGGGCTTAGTGCACCAAAGAAATCGTCACTTTTATTGCTTGTCATTATTCTATGGTTATTGCCATAAATTTATTTTTAAACATGTCTGTTTTGAAGGTCGTTATAGAAAGGAAAAACGCATCTAACGACTCTTGCTAAGTTACGTGCGGCGAAAATACCTACTTGGAAACACATGAAAAAGGTTTAAATAACAACAAAACTTTCCCGCAATCTCCTTATAATTTCTCTTTTACAGGAAAAATACTTTCCCCGCAATAGAACCAAGAGCCCCTACACATTACTAAAAGACATAAGAACGAAAGACGCCGATAGTGGCCCGAAACATCTTGAATGGCCAATCAATTATGCTCAGAAACATTATAGACCCGCTGATAGACAGATTAAGAGGTCTCAGGGGTATCTAGGTAGAGGGGCAGAAGTGCCACTTAATACAACAATAGCAAGAATTAGATTCTTGTGCATTAAGAGCCGAAACAATGGTATCAATCAGTATTAGGTACTTACTGACTGAGTTCGAGCAAAACCGGGGCCTCTTCGTATACACTGAAAGAATGAGCCATGGTTACCTATTTACTGAATGATGCAGGTTTCAGATAGATTTCCATGCTTGAAACTCCAGCATTAACTGAAATAAATCAGATTGGCATAGCTGTGACTCCGCTAAAATCTGTACAATTTGCGAAACTTGTTTTTTTTTAAACGCATTGCGAAATCGTTGTACGTTGCTGGCTTCTGACTTACCATGAAAACAGTAACAATTATCAGCTTTCATAAGAAAGTCAGAATCGTGATACATCGATCACAGTTACTTTTGTGTAGGCGTCACGTGGCTACTAGCTACTACAGTCAGAATCGTGATACATCGATCACAGTTACTTTTGTGTAGGCGTCACGTGGCTACTAGCTACTACAGTCAGAATCGTGATACATCGATCACAGTTACTTTTGTGTAGGCGTCACGTGGCTACTAGCTACTACAGTCAGAATCGTGATACATCGATCACAGTTACTTTTGTGTAGGCGTCACGTGGCTACTATGCTACTACAGTCAGAATCGTGATACATCGATCACAGTTACTTTTGTGTAGGCGTCACGTGGCTACTAGCTACTACAGTCAGAATCGTGATACATCGATCACAGTTACTTTTGTGTAGGCGTCACGTGGCTACTAGCTACTACAGTCAGAATCGTGATACATCGATCACAGTTACTTTTGTGTAGGCGTCACGTGGCTACTATGCTACTACAGTCAGAATCGTGATACATCGATCACAGTTACTTTTGTGTAGGCGTCACGTGGCTACTAGCTACTACAGTCAGAATCGTGATACATCGATCACAGTTACTTTTGTGTAGGCGTCACGTGGCTATTAGCTACTACAGTCAGAATCGTGATACATCGATCACAGTTACTTTTGTGTAGGCGTCACGTGGCTATTAGCTACTACAGTCAGAATCGTGATACATCGATCACAGTTACTTTTGTGTAGGCGTCACGTGGCTACTAGCTACTACAGTCAGAATCGTGATACATCGATCACAGTTACTTTTGTGTAGGCGTCACGTGGCTACTAGCTACTACAGTCAGAATCGTGATACATCGATCACAGTTACTTTTGTGTAGGCGTCACGTGGCTACTATGCTACTACAGTCAGAATCGTGATACATCGATCACAGTTACTTTTGTGTAGGCGTCACGTGGCTACTAGCTACTACAGTCAGAATCGTGATACATCGATCACAGTTACTTTTGTGTAGGCGTCACGTGGCTACTAGCTACTACAGTCAGAATCGTGATACATCGATCACAGTTACTTTTGTGTAGGCGTCACGTGGCTACTAGCTACTACAGTCAGAATCGTGATACATCGATCACAGTTACTTTTGTGTAGGCGTCACGTGGCTACTAGCTACTACAGTCAGAATCGTGATACATCGATCACAGTTACTTTTGTGTAGGCGTCACGTGGCTACTAGCTACTACAGTCAGAATCGTGATACATCGATCACAGTTACTTTTGTGTAGGCGTCACGTGGCTACTAGCTACTACAGTCAGAATCGTGATACATCGATCACAGTTACTTTAGTGTAGGCGTCACGTGGCTACTAGCTACTACAGTCAGAATCGTGATACATCGATCACAGTTACTTTAGTGTAGGCGTCACGTGGCTACTAGCTACTACAGTCAGAATCGTGATACATCGATCACAGTTACTTTTGTGTAGGCGTCACGTGGCTACTAGCTACTCCAGTCAGAATCGTGATACGTCGATCACAGTTACTTTTGTGTAGGCGTCACGTGGCTACTAGCTACTCCAGTCAGAATCGTGATACGTCGATCACAGTTAGTTTTGTGTAGGCGTCACGTGGCTACTAGCTACTACAGTCAGAATCGTGATACATCGACCACAGTTACTTTTGTGTAGGCGTCACGTGGCTACTAGCTACTACAGTCACGGCAACAGAACAAGAAGTATGGTATGATAGTAGGTCGTACTGCAGGTAGATCCTTATGTTAGCTACCTCTCATACTGTTTCAAATAGCCGTTCTATGCGTCCCTATTTAGTGACATACCAGAGGATATCTCCATTTAAAACGGTAACAGGATATTGGACCTTCAGGCCTTTGAGGCGAAATGAGTTTCCGATTCGGTTTTTTTACGAAATTCCCGAGCTGAAACTATATCCATTGATACGCTTGTAAGTCTTATAATGGGTCGTTTATGTTTTATTTAGTAAGGCTAGAAAATTTAAGCCTTGAATTTATCGTTTTTGTAAGTAGTTTATTTGTAGTATAGTTTGGCTATTCTACTAGAAATAATTGTAAAATCGTCTGGTTTAGCATACCGTGGGCAACAGCTGGGGGTGGGACTGTACTTGGTTATGAATTGTCGCATTGCTTTCCATTAGTGTCGTGCCAAGCTGCAGGCTGCATCCACAAATGGAACCACTTTCGTCTCGATCACATCAGTGCTAAAATTAGTGCTTACTTAACTTTATCGAGATACATTTCAGTTTTTTTAAGACTATACTATAAAGACGACGTAGCATAGATATCCGATATTTGTTCTACGCCAGCGACGTTTATATCCCTCTATACCTATAAGTACAAACTAAAACAGAAGTCTTCTGTGTTACATAAAACCTCGTAATACAACTTTGTTCATTGTCAGAACAGTGAGCATAGTTTGTCCCCTGTGAGCTCGGCTCAGCAGCTGCCAAATAAAACGACGGAAATCAGCTTTGTTTTTATACGAGAATAAAGAAAAGCTTTGTAATATGTACTAATTCTCTATCTCGTGGCCCGCATGGCATTCTAACGCAAAAATAACACGTGGGAAAAAGAAAATAAAACAAGCCCAATGTACATTTGCACAGTCGAGCTTTTCGAGTATAATTTCATATTATGTGTAAGAGCTACAATACCACGAAAGAAATATTTAAAATTCATACAAATCAACAAAATATGGTGTTTCAAATAATACTTGATGGACATGTCACTTTCCTGTGCAAATATTATTCATAGGCAATGCGGAAACGGATATGCATACATAGTAAATGCATACATTATGATAGCTAATACTATGTACATACTCAGTAACATCCTAAGTGCAAAATAAACATTTACCTAATTAAAATATTAAGAATTAAAATTGTGATTGTGATACTTTGTTTGATTAACATTGTAAGTATATGCATTTTTATTCTGTCTTGTCATACATGTACCAACAAGAAGATTGTGTTTTATATCCAGCACATTTAAAATCAAAAGCAAAATTGCGAATCTTCCATAATATGCTATTCTCTTTTTTTCTTACAATTACTAATGTACTTCTTTCGTGACAGCTCTAGCAATACGGGGTTATTTTATGTATGTGGTAAAAAAACAACCGACTTGCAAAACATCACTACAAAAAACTGTAACTGTAGTGTTTTTTTTGTAATAAAGTATTTATTTATCACTTTTTAGTTGTGGCATCTTCTTCACACAAATTCGTATACCTTCACTTGCTAAGTAAACAACAGTGACAGGAATTTATTATAACATCATCAACATACAATAAGTGGCAAAAATACGTATTATTGAAGCTGACTCAAAAACCACTCATCAGAGCGCACTCATCACATGTATATGAGACCTGCCTATAAGTATACCCTTTCAAACAAAAGAAGAAATGTTTCAAATCGATTTATACATGACGGAGCTCTGAGGTAACAAACATAAAACAAAAATATAACCGAATTGAAAACCTCCGCCTTTTTTTTTGAAGTCTGTAAAAAATACCTCCCCGTGCTGTGACCGCGTGGTGGAATATGGCCCACTCCCTCTCACAGAGACGAGGCCTGTGTCCCGGCAGTAGGAACGTTACAGGCTGGTTATGTTTATGCTGTGTTAAAAATGCCAGTCAGCAAGGTTGGTAGCAGCAGATCTATTGGGCTTTCACCCAGATTATGCCAGACGTGATAATGTAGGTGTCATCACTCCGTGATGAAAGCGAAAATCAGAGGGGCAATTCCCGTATTTTTAAGAACGTTCGCATTCTAATCTCAGTGTCAATCTGTCAAAAATTGTATAGCGTTTACCTACATTTTTGACATTAGACTGTCGCTGAGATGAGATTGCGACTTGAATTTGAACGTTTTTAATTACGGGAATTGGCCATCTGATCTACTTCTTAAGGGGACTACATGACCTAAACGCAAGTTTTATAATGACTAAAAGTACCTGATCCACTGCAGTAAACAAAATCAGAAAAGTATATGATATTCTTCAGGATATATGCTCAAACTAGCATTATATCCTGAAGAATATCATATATTTTTAGTGTGTTGAAAACATAATTAATACAACTAATTTGGTACTATAGAAAAAAGTCAAATCAAGTCCTCTAAAAATTTCTTTTAACGATTAAAAACCATAATATACATGCAATCAATTTTTTTTTTCAGATTTTTCTTCAAGCCACATATTAACGTGATACTATTTTCATTTTTTATTCCAATCTGCAATCAATAGATTTTTTGTAAATAGAGAATTGCTTTATATTTTGCAATAAATTACCAGCTTTGTGCCATCGCACTTCTCTTTCTTTTCTATGCAGTCCGACAGTGACCGCGCTTTAGCTGTTGTCAGCCCTTTAAGGAGAAAGCGCCAGAGTAACCCGTGAAATTAAAATTTTTCTTTCGTTTTTTGCAATTTGCAGGTCAGTGTCAGGTTGTGTGTTAAACAAAATATGATTCGTGACTGTAACTAATATGTATGTACAGAATTATAATCATTACAATCATAAATACAACCCTCTTAATTCATATAATCACATAGACCGACATTTTCAAAATTTGACTTTCGCGCGCTGCCCTCGCGCTTCCCCCTTAACGGCTTTAGACATCAAACGCTTGTCCCCCGTCCGTGCATGATCGAACAATCTGTATATTATACAGGCAAAAAAAAGCAATCTTTCCATCACACTTCCAGTGTTCATTTTCATCACGTACATAACTTTTATTTAACACAGCTGACTAAATATTTTCACTAGGTACTTAATTAAATGACTAGCGCACTAACTATACACACAAATACAAAAACAAAAGGACACCTAGGCTTCGAAGTACTCGTGCGCATCGCTGTCATCCGGAAACGTGCCCAGAAGACTGGCAGCATTGCCACGTTGAATGGCAATGCTAATTCTTTGGCCAAAGAACAACCCAGCCCTCTGGTCACGTGAAGTGTCGACCAGTCGGCGAGATATTTCCTTAAAAAGGAGTCGTACATAATATTTGTTTAAGCTTGTGGACTTCAGAGAGTATTTAAAAAAGCCTTCTCAGTACACTCACATTTTTTTTAAATTAAAGCAGTTACTTTGCGAGTTATCTGCCCGTACACCAATATCTTTAAGAGACTGTAGAACTATTGTACTTTCCATTAAGACCAGCTCCTCACACGTTCTGCCACATACCCTGGATTAGGGCTGTAACACACGGTCCATTCAACATGTCTATTCACGTTTAGGGGGTGTGCTCAGGGCATGACCGGGATGACGACTTGAGCCCTGTTATGACGTGACGAGGAAGGGATATATTCTTGCTCAGAAGCGACAATGAGTAGGTAGGTAGGTAGGTATTATTGTTTTAATTGTAATACTTAGTTTGTGTATTGTTTCCATTTGTTGTTATTGCTAGTATGACTTTGATCGTGGGTGGACCTTTTCAAACAATTGTGAGTTTTTATTGTTCTGTCGTGTCGACGGCACTTGTAAATTTCTGGGACATAAGAAGTGAAAGAAATGCGCTACATTTGTTTTATTTATTTATTTAGAAGATGGAAACCTCTTTACAAACTTTTGGATAGCTATACGTCAGCAAAGCATTCCCACAATCTGCAGGATTTCGACTTCTTCACTATAAATATTGACCTATTAAACCCTGAAAATTAATTAGTTCCTGATTGACGGCTATGTATAATTAATTGGACAAACCACAACAATAGCGTGCTCCATATCTACACAAAGCGAGTGCTAGCCCTGACAGGGATTTACGCCAAGACAAACTAGTTCCCAACCAACCAACCCATCCATGAAATCACCCCGAATTCCCAGAAAATGTTCTATTGGCCACTATGACATTGTGTCCATCCTCCGTTATGCCATAACCTCTGTTCACATAAGCCCAGCGTGCTCCCATAGATAACCGGGATTAAAGTATTGTCAGGGGTTGAGGCAAACGCGGCGACCATGAATTATTCAGTGCTTTGCCGGAAACAGTAGCTACGACGCTTCTTACCAACTTTTTTGGTGGTTTAGCTTGATTTTCGTAATGTTGGTAAAGTTTGGAATTGGAATGTTTTTGGGAAAGTTTTGTGAATATGTTTCTGTTTGTTCGATAACTTGAGCAGTACAGTAGCTCTGCGGGGTAATTTCGTAACACACTAACATTGGCAATGCCTTTCATTTTGACAATTCAACAACATGCATACCGCCATTTACCTACGTTGTCGAGCAGACGAATTTTTTAAACATAGAAATAAAGGTTTAGCAATTTCCATCAAAATCCTTCGCATTGTGATTGAAGTGTGTTATGCAATTATGGTGTAGTATGGTTTAAATTACTAATAAAAATATGTTAATTACCTACATTATTCTTATGCAATACATAAAATAATAATAACTAATATACTATACCTATAAACACAAACCTAATAATATATATGTATATATATATATACGTAATTATACATACACAATTATACACCCAATTAAACACACCTAATAGGTAATTTATAAAAATATTGAATTGCTTGAATTCCTGCTTAGCCCTCTTCCTCTCTCCTAATTTTGCTGTGCCCGACAGGGTCCATATTGATCTTTAACTCTGTTATACCATCTATGTAATACATGTGGAATGCAATAAAGAATTGAGTATTGAAATTATTGTCAAAGAATCAGATTTTTTATTATCAAACAAGAATTTGAAAAAAAATCTAAAATTCCGATTTTGCGTAGGAAGTGTCGATCTACAATACAAATTGACACCTGCCTTTTAGGAATTATTTTATAATAGGGGTTAAAGTATGAAATTGCCGTTTTATTGTATTAGGTACTTCGAATTGACATAGATCCTTCATGGTTTGAGATTTTTGAGTGAAACTTTTTTAACGTGGTACCTATGAAGTTCTTCTTTTAAAAAATGTGCAACATTCGATTATCGACTTTCAGTTGTTTTTTTTTATTCAGCTTAGACAAGAAAGATGGATACTTCGAAAATTCGAGTTATTTTTGAATACCTATGAGGTCCGACGCGGAACTAACGCGGCAGAAACAGCTCGCAATATCAATGTTGCGTTTGGAGAGGGGACTGCTAATGAACGCACCGTCCGATTTTGGTTTAAACGCTTTCGTGATGGAAACTTTGATTTGAAGAATAAACCACGTGGAACACCGCCCACACAGTTGAATAACAATGAATTGAAAGAGATGGTGGAAGCCGATCCGAGCCAAACAACCCAGGAATTAGCGGCATGGTTTAACGTTACCTTACCAACAACATTGACTCATTTGCGTCAAATCAATAAAATAAAAAAATATGAGAAATGGGTGCCTCATGATTTAACTGATCTGCAGAAAGAAACGCATGTTGAAACTTGTGTTGCCTTGTTGAATCGATACAGAAATGAAGGAGTATTGGATCGAATTGTGACATGTGATGAAAAGTGGATTCTTTTCGATAACTGTAAGCGAAAAATGCAATGGCTGACCCCAGGTCAAACGCCGCAACAGTGTCCTAAAGCAAAGCTTACCAATAAAAAGGTAATGGTAACTGTTTGGTGGTCTCAGCATGGTGTTATTCACTATAGCTTTCTCCGATCTGGTCAAGCAATAACGGCAGATGTCTACTGTGCCGAACTCCGAACAATGATAGCAAAACTAGTAGTGAAACAGCCCCGACTCATGAATCGATCTTCACCATTATTGCTCCATGATACCGCGAGACCTCATACAGCACGAGAAACCGTTTTAACACTACAGGAACTGCAATTAGAAACCATTCGTCACCCTCCGTATTCGCCAGACTTTGCTCCAACGGACTACCATTTTTTTCGTTATTTGGACAATTTTCTACGTGATATAAAGTTTTCTTCTCAGGAGGCAGTAGAAAATGCTTTCACACAGTTTGTCGAATCTAGATCACGAGAGTTCTATCGCAAAGGCATAAATGACCTTCCTATTAGATGGCAGCAATGTATAGATAATAATGGTAATTATTTTGATTAGGTAAATTAATATGTTAAATTTAAAAAAAAAAGAATTTCAATTTTTCAGTACAAATCGGCAATTTCATACTTTAACCCCTAATATATCCACCCACCTAGGTAAGTACATAATTCCAATCGCGAAATAAACCCGCATATCTCACTCGTCTAAAAATTACTAATGACGAGTACAAACAAATAATTATTTTGATTAAATAAATATGTTAAATTAAAAAAAAACGACTTAAAATTTTTCAGTACAAATCGGCAATTTCATACTTTAACCCCTAATATATCCACCTAGGTAAGTATATAATTCCAATCGCGAAATAAACCCGCATATCTCACTCGTCTAAAAATTACTAATGACGAGTACAAACAAAACGCGCGGTGGGTTGTAACGAGCGATCCGTTTGTTGAACTGCTATAAATAGCCTTCAACCACGTATGTACGCAGTTTATCTCAATTGAAACCGATGTATCAGTCAATCGACTTAGTATACACGGTGGCAGGGATATCGATATTATTATTATTATTTATTTGATATTATTTGCATGCTCGAAAAATTCATTTTAATCTAATATTATAGAAATTGTATCATAATTGTAATCTTATTATTTATTTATTGCAGAATTAAAAAAATGTGATTTGGTTTTATAGCTGTAACTAGCTTTATAGTAACTTATTTATTTATTGCAAAATATTTGTTTGTTTTGGTAATGCTCGTCTAGTGGCAACCACTGGTCTTTAAATATTATGTCTTATCTGCGGATAATGCAGTGGACTGCAACATGACTACTTAAAGTTTTCTTAACCTTATGTATTATATTATATGTTGTAGTGGTTTATTAACCCTTAATAAATAAAATAAAGTAGATTCAGCACATGATTCTAGACATTGACGTAGCTAAGAAATATTTCGTCAGTTATCAAAAAATAAACAAAATGTAAACAAAATGTATGGAACAGAATTTTTTTTAAATTACTGACGGGCTTCAGAATCATGTACTGAATCCATGGCAACAGTTTGTGCGTCAATGTCCGTGCCACCCTGTATTGAGCTGCTTTTCTAGAGTATTTAATGGAGAAAGAAAGATACACTTAAGTATTAAAAATCTGGGGAAAAAGAAGAATAGAAGGTAGGCGCAGAATGAAATCTAATATAATTTGTAAGACGAATTATGTAATAAGGCAACGGTGCGGTTTAAAAGAAGATGTCGTGACAAAAATTGAGAAAAGTATGGCCGGATGATTTGGTCATGTTGAGAGTATGAGAAGATGAGTGAAAGGCGACTTACAAAAGGTATTTACAAGCAGGTGTGATTGGAAACGCTGGGAGGGGACGCGCTAGAAGGACCTATAGTCCTTGTTGGTGCAGTTCGGTTATGGAATGCCTTGCCCGTGTCGATAATAAAGGCATGCTCAATACGACAAGTATTGAGCATGCCTTTATTACATATATATACTTTTAAAATTCTTGTTAAATAACACCTCCGCTCTCCTTAAACATCATCATTACATATAGTTTCCTTGCTCTTGTTTCATGTTTATTATATACCTATGTATATCTATGTAGATTAATATATGTTTTATGTATGTATGTATTTATTGTATATTTAAACGGTACACCACTGATTACCTGCAGTATTGTCTCTCCTTCTCCCTTTAATCCATCCAAAGGTTGTCTGTAAAATATCGGTTTTAGCGATAAGACCGCCCATCATGTCACATAAATTTTACATAGGGTGGCCTATGTAAAATTTATACATTTGTGTCTGTAATTTTTGTGGTGTATTCTATTTTTTGTATGTATAAACTGTAACTAGCTGATATGCTTGGCTATAAGCCTGGGTATCCAAAATAAACTAATGAGAGGACACTTATTGATTACCAACTAAAAGCTTAATTTTGTATGCTTTGTCCTTTGATTGTGAAGACCTGCAAGTCATCAAGTTGTTTGATTGTTACCACAAAGACCGTTTTCTTCTGCCGGTGTAGTTGCTGTTTATGAGACACATTTATTTTTTTGTTAAAAATCTGTGGCAGACAGACAAGACACCGAAAAGAACGATTTAAATTCACAATTAGCCGATTCGCAAAAAAAGAATTAACGAACACAAACAAAGCCGATCGCTTCCGATCCCAAACGATTCCATTGTTGCCACTAACCACTATAAATAGACCCCATTCACTATACGTCGTCACCCCACTCAGCTTACGCAACGGCCTACTATCGAGTAGTTACGTACTACGTAGTTTGGAGGTACCGTCAGCCGCATATCACTTCATCACTTGTACTGCTGCTACCTGTAACGAGTCCGATATCAGACGCTTCAGTTTTTGTAAATTTTTGCCTTTCATTCGAAGGGAAACGTCTGAACACATAATGAATCAAAAGTGAAAAATTAATTTATTAGTGAAGCGATCCAACGATTTTGGATTTCGGTACTCTGTATCTTTCACTCGCCTACCGAATAATCGAAAAGTGAAATAAAAGAAGCAGATGATCGTTCATTCCTATATAATTTTGTCGTTGTCCTGCGAACGTGTAATGAAACAAAAATGAACCTTCACACGAGTGAGTTATTACATCGGCTTCAGGGTGATTTTCATAGTGCAAATGTTACAACTGATATGTAGTTGGCTGTACCTACGTAGGTACTCTCTTGGATACGGGAGTGTCGGCAATGAATCAAAGACGCTTGATAGAATGAAAGCTTCCGAAAAGTGTGTGTACATTGTGCACACGGTTTTAGAATGTAGGGTACGAGAACATGATACTTATTATTTGATTGACTGGACTGCTTTATTTCATCTAACGTAATCAATTACTTAAGCTTGAAGCAATAGCTCAATTGTTAAGACGTAAGTGCTCTCAGTTCGACGCCTTAACGATTGAGTTATTGGTAGAGAGCGAGTGACAGAACTGAAAGCGTGAGTCCTCGAAACTTTGAAAACTTCCTACTACGTCTGTTTATTACTGAAATAATGCATGAATCGTAACAACAGATTACGGAAGCCTTCGTTCAGCTAAGTTTTAGTTCATGAGCTTAATCAATTTGAACTATTTGACTCTCAAAATAATTTTGATGCACAGCTAAAATCGTTGAAATGGTTCAAGTTCAAATTCGTTGCAATAATTTTATATTTACAAGTCTCATTCCAAACCACAACGCAACATTCCAAGACTCTCTTATCAATTTTAAAACAGAATTCCTTCATTTATAGATCACACGTCATCATTCTGGTTATAACCTCAAAACTATGACGTACATCATTGGGTACGCTCCCTGACACATGTGGGTCGCCGCAACTGATAGTGAGATGAAGAGATGTTGTAATGCTTTATTGTGGCACAAAATAGATAGATCATACAGGAAACCAGTTCTATAAAACGAGCGAAAACCGGAGTACACACGGGTAGTAGATCCGTAGTTTACTTAACCATTAGTTAAAAATACTAACTAATGGTTCAATGTTGGCCAAATGTTTTGATCAAATCAACACATTATTATTTTCAACTAATGGTTGAGTTAACTACGGATCAAAAAACCGGCCCTTAGTAGACATTTTAGTATTAAGAGCGGCCAACCTGTCATAATTGCCATAAAACGTTCGTACGTGATTATGGCGTTATAACTGATTTTCCTCCAGATATTTTGAACACACAGGTTATGGTTTATATCTAGGTTCTAGGTATCTAGGTTTCTGAATCTCTCAAGGAACTATTTAAAATGATTAATATTATGACGGTACCTTGCCAATTCATTTATGAACATATAATGTATGTAAAAAAAAATCTGCATCTTTTTAATAAAATAAGCATAATTTTAATATTAGAAATAAAGATATAATAGATCAACCACTTTTCAGATTAGCTAAAGTTCATACATCTTTTATGGGGTACAGTGTTAAATGTTACAACAAAATACCTTGTCATATATTGCAATTAAATAAAAGAAAATTTAAATTAAAAAGTTCACTTTGTAAACAAGCTTATTACAAATTAGAGGATTATATCCAAGATAAGAATGCTTGGAAACATGCTGGTCCAGCTCCATAGGACAATCTAGGATCTAGACAAAATCAAACTTGTTGCTACTTTAATTGTATAGTTTATTATTTTATGACATTGATTTACATTCTGTGATATGTGAAGATGTAAATATGTGAGCACCATGTATCTGTCACAAAATTAACTTGTTTGTCATTGCTACATTTTTTTAAATTCTTTTTACCTATTGTGGTAGGTTAATTTTGTTATAGGTGCAAAGGTCTTCATATATAATTATATAATTAATGTATACAAAATATTGTAACACATTTTAAAAGAGTAAGCGTGGAGTTTCTTGCCCATTCTTCTCCATACGAAACTACCTTTTGGAAGGGGCGACTAGAACTCAAACTCAAACTCAAAGCATTTATTTCAATTAAACCATTTACAGGCACTTTTGAATTGTCAAGTGGTCGGTCAGTCAGAAATATGAAGCTAGTTGCCCATTCCAAAGCGTAGTAGGTACCTATGGAGAAGAACGGGCAAGAAACTCCATGGACACTCTTTTAAATTATATTGTTACATAAATATTAGTTACATCATTAATCTTGTATATGTGAGAACGATGTAAATAAGACGTACACATTGAGTGTCCAGTGTACAGCAAATATAAATTCAAACAAAACAATCCATAATAAAATAATTAAAAATAAGCCGTGGTGGCTAAGAGATGAATAGAATCAATTCTATTTTAATGTAAATGTTGACGTTCCAAAGACCCTTTTATGTGACTAATTGAAACAAATGCTTTGACTTTGACTCAATTTTAAAACAAAACTTTCTTTGTGACGTCTGAAAATCAGCTATTTTGGACAAATGTTATCTTAACTTTGGCCGTTCATAATGTACTCATACATTGAACAGTTAAGAAAACATATTTATAGAAACCATGTACATGTAATGGAGATTCTAAATAACAAACATTATTTCTAAAAACTGGTAAGGCTTTTTCAAAAACACGTATTTCCTGGAACAAGTTTTATGAAATCTCCACGCGCCTATTTTCGTTCGATGTTATCGCATGCTCACTCTTGCTTCTTTTTCAAATATTGCGTTGGGTGAAACAACAAGCTTTTCAATCATGCTCACGTTGACGATAGACGGATCGGGAAGGGCCCTCTTAACATAAATTATTTCAACTAGGAAGATATGGTCGAATCGATTTACTCACACAAGCGAACGCGTTTGCACGAAATCTAAGCATGCAGACAGGTGGTTACGTTTTGTAGTGCGTTTTAATTAAAAAGTTCGTTTGGCAACACAAATACCGAAGAGTTAGAAAAAGCTGCCGCTTTCTTTATATAAAAAAAGACTTAGAAACTTTTCAGTGGTGAAGGGTTTTTATAATTTAAGTGAGTGCCTTAATGATTTTTTTTTTAAGTTAGTATATTTTTGTGTATCTTTTGCAAATACATGGCAAAATATGACTGATCTTGTAATAATTTTGCTACCTTGTTATCTTTACCCGTTGCAGCGTGGCTTTTGTTTTATCTAAAAGGGCCTAGTTGAGGAACGAGTCATCGTCATACTGTGGTACGGGCGGTGACGATCTCAAACTATCTCAAACGAATACCAGTCGCGAGTGCGCTTCGCTCTCTATACGTGCAGCGTGTGTTGCGTGCGTTCCACGCTCGTTGTATGGAGCTGATCTTCTGTACGTGTCTATTTTCGATTGTGGTATCCGAGAAGTAGATATCCCTACAAGAAAATTTCACGTTTATTGTGCCAACACTGCCAACCATTTTGAATTGTTGTCGAATAGGTTCGGAACTTTAGATTTTTATTTAAATGGAAGGAATTTATTCTCCGAGATAGAATGCGAAGCCGGTGTATTTCAGGCCCGAATTCATAGTCACCAATTTGGTATACACACTCTAGTGTTTATTAAGACTATTAGGGAATGGATCTCGTGTCTATTAGGGAATGGATGTTGAGGAAATGTCAAGACTTGATTAAAAAACTTGATCAATTTCTTGACATGAAATCTCCCGCTATATCTTTATACGAGGAAAGCTGAACGCGCTACCGTGTGTGACTTAACCCTCAGAACAAATAACATAGCCATTTTGTTTAGGTATCCCTTTTTTGTTTGGACAGAATTTATATTCAGCTGAAACATCACGGGATAGTAATATAAAGATAGTACCTATATTTCATCAACAAGTTAACAAACCTTTTCGTCTTAAACTAATAAAGCTACGAAGGCAACTATTTGCATTGTAATAACAGCAATCAAAGATTTAATTAACGATCCGTAAACAGCCTACCTCCCCACTCCCCTCCCCCAAGGAACTCCCATATTTTCGCCCACAGAGCTCGTGAAAATATTAAACAATACAGGCGAAATTGAGTGAAGCTTCAAAATTATTTTAGCGAGGAACTCTAAATATATTTTAGCATTATGTATTTATTATATGTTTATTTTTTTGTATTAATAGTTTAGGTATATTTAATATTATAGTTTAAGATGTCACAAATCATATTCTTCTCTTCTTGATGAGACTAATTTCACTTCTCTTTTTGCAGGTCTGCTGGAAGAAATTTATTAAGAAATTAGCAGTACCTTTGTACTCAATAGTTAAATTGTCTGATAATAATCCGTCTGATAATTAAATTAGCAGACGAAATTCCGCAGGTTTGATTGAATTTAGGATATAATTTAAAAAATATATATGATTTGTTTTGGAGTCAACGACCGTTACTTGAAATATGAGTTAAGAAAATCGTTTTTTTTTTGGTTTTTTATTATTATACAATATACCCATCAAGTGTGTGAAGTTTACACAAAGAAAACTGTTTATTAATCCGATATTTCAAGTGACCTGCGGTAGTAACCCCAAAAGAAAACTTATCTAATTAAAATCTTTTTTATTTGATCATGGTTAAATTTCGACATCCATCAAGTCTGCGGAGTTTCGTTAGCTAATTCAATTTGATCCTATATATGTCGTACCTGTATCTATTTTACTGTGTAATGAAATAATTAAAAAAAATACCTATCTTTGAAAGTCCGTAATTAGTCCTCTTCGTAAGTAGAGATAAAATGATCATTGATCACTACGCTTGCTCACTGCGTATTGGCGATTGATCAAACATAACTACGAACTCTAATCAAGGTGAGAATCCGAGATAATTCACTTTAGATAGAAATGAAACAAAGAAATGAGTTCGCATTTGAATAGATTGCGGTAACTAGACTGAAGTTTGAAGTGAACTTTACACAATAGCACTGATGGTATCTTACAAAGCCGTCTCCGTAAGGCAAAGGTTTTAAACCTAATCAAATCAAAGTTGGAATGGAAACGGGTTGGCATGTAGGAATGCGTTTAGTATAATGATGCTCCTGTCCACCCCATAAGCGTACGCGTTGAACTCCATATGCTGAAAGCAAGGTCATTGACACACAAAGCACTTTAGTACCTCAATATATCAGCTCGGCCCCTAACTGCCGGAGATTTGGTAACGACATTGAAATGTCAGCAAATCCAGTAAGCACATTGTGTACGATTGTCGTCTGTTCACGACGCCTGTAATTAACTGGCAACACTCCAAATACAAACTGGTACTGCCAGATGGAGGAATACTTACAGTGCATCGGATGTATTGTAATGTTATACAAAAATCACATTTTTTTTATTTATCAATGGACTAAATTCAGTTTTTATAAATATGTACCTAAATTGTTGGGGATGGAATTCAATCTCCAGATTCAATAAATTATGCTGCAAAGCTGCTCTTCTAAATCTGGTTGAATCTATACATAATATAATAAAATAGTAACAAATCCAAACTGTAAAAGGAATATTTTAAAAAAAATTGCTACGAGGTGTGGGAACGAGTCTGCATGCCGAAAATATAGTTTTTAGAATGTTTGTCCGTGTTTGTGGTTGTCTGGACGTTTGTTTCTTATTGGCGCAAAAGCGGCTGAACGGATTTCGATGAAATCTGGCACACTTATAGTTTATAATCTGGATTAACACATAATATACTTTTTATCCCGGTAGTACATTCGTGTGCGATAATTTCCGATACCCACGCGGGCGAGGCCGCTGGCAAAAGCTAGTGATAAATAAATAAAGAAAAAAATACTTTTATTTACCTAAATGACGCAGAGAACGAACGCAACACAAAAAATAACAAGTTGCGGGAAAATATGCGACCAAAAAAAAAATATGGCGCCCATGTAATGTTTATCTAATTCTTACAAAGCTTAGATCTTATTGAAAATGGTATTCCAAACAATTCCATTGAAAATATTTGTTTTATCCGTTCGCCAATCGTTTTGTCGTTAAAAATATTATTAACAGTTCTAGGCCAAGCTCTGAGTGGTGGAAACATATCGCTTTTCATGGCGAAATGAACAGGCCTGCATAATCGGGCGCGGTTTACTGCATAATCGGCGCGGATAACATCACAGCTTAGATAACGGTTTCAAAGGATTTTTCGATACCCCACATTACGTATATTATAGTCTTTTTTGTTCATGTATAATGGAATTTTTAAATAGACTACCTATCTTTAGGATTTATGTTCAGTGTTCTTTGAAACTATTTTTTCAAGAATCAATGGTTTTGGACTGCATTATGAGTGGAAAAATACTTTGGTGCGTCTGGCAAAGTCTGAGCTTTTAGCAGTTAGCACCGATACCAATCCAACACAACCGATACCAACTATGATGCCTGGCTATTCATTCTTGTATATAATTAAGTCCAAGTACAACGGGCGGCATTTTGTACCGATTTACAAGATAAAATATTGAAATTATCGTCAAAACTGGACAGGAACAAGTAGCTTTCTTAAATAATTATTAAGTGAAGAAATAAAACTGAAAAAAAATATCCTTGAATTGTTCATAACGTTGTAAAAACGAAAGAAAGTAAGAAGATTGTTCTTTGTTTACTTCAGATGCTTTCATGTCGATAAAAATATCAGAAATAAAAATAAAAACGAGATCGCAAAGCGCCGTTGATATTAAAACATGTCTTCCACGTTTTCCTTTGAGATTCGCATTAGCGATAGTATGAATTGGCATTCCTCTCGCATTGCTTTGTATGCGTCTCTTCAAGTGAGAACATATCGTCACTGGAAAGGCTAAAGTACTAAAGCGCCAAAACACCTAAAGTGCGTTTTTTATATGGTTGAGTTGGGTTTTTTCTTCTCTATACAATGGTCTAGGTCTTTTAGCAATCTGAGCATTAATTAAGGAGATAATGGCGCTTTAGCAGTGGCATTTTTCGTTTTTGTCGATGCGTCTATTTTACTTACCTAAAGAAAATAAAATAATTTTTATTGTTATTGTTGGTTAGTTTTTTTTCCTTACTGCCATGTGTCCTTCAAGGTAAGATTAGAAACCTAAAGTGCGTCATTCAGTTAATTGTTGTCGTTTAAGTATTATTAACTTGCCGCAAATGGTACACTACCCTACTTGACATTAGATCAACTACACTACTACGTACTATTACACAAAAAGATGTCCTGCTATTCGGGACAGAGACAAATCCAAGAAATCAAAGATCAAAAGTAAGGTTAGTTAAATTAGTTGATGTCTTTAAATTCAGATATTACGTTTAAGTTACAATGACTAAAACTGTATTATTCTGTAATGCATATTAGTTGTTTTTCTTTTCCTAAATATCAATGGATGTTAGTGATTAATATTTATGCTTTACTGTGTCTGAATATGTTTATGGAGATAAGCGCTTTTGGCTCACGTAGTTTTCAGAGCATTTGTACTAAAGCGACACTATCTTCGAAAATACAACAGTAATACGCAATATGTTTATTTTAAATGGTAGATAGATTTTTTATAAAGATTTTTTGCCTTCAGCATTATTACATCGGAATACAAGAAAAAAAGTTATGCCTGTTTGAACAAAAAAAAAAACTTTAAGTCGCTCTCCTGTAAAATGCACTTTTGGCACTTTAGTAATTTAGCCTTTCCAGCGACGATATTAAGTAATAACTTTTAACGTAGGATACTTATTACAGGGTGGCCAAGGTTCATCCATTGCCAAGGTTTACAAAAAGTATTTATGAATTGTTAAAAATTGTATGAACTTAAATGTCTGTAAAAAAAATGTCTATCGACACAGAGGCCTAAAACGTGTTTTACTAGATTGCGTACACGTTACTTTAATTAAATAAAATAAAAATGAATTTGGCCATAAATAAGTCGTTTAGTTAAAAGTAGAACTTGGTAATACGCCCTAAGAGTCAAAACGCCCCACCACTCAAGCACTCACACTAACAAAGCCAAAATATTAATATTACTGTATCCTTAGTTCCTATTAAGATAACCACTGGTGCCATTATTGTCAAAAGACTAAAAATTTATCCAAAATAAAAAGTTTGATTATTATCTTGTAAGATTTTTGTTTTAATAAAATTTTAAAAATAATAGGGCGTATTACCAAGTCTTACCCTATTCGGAATTTTCGAAAAAAACATAAAAATTTGGTTAAAAAAAATGGTAAGACTTCGTCTAAGACAACCATGGCTTAAATGGTTCTAAATTGTATGTACAGTCAGCGTCACGATGCAGATACCCCCCTTCAAAGTTAATTTTAATACAACTGGAGTAACCAATTGATGCAGCCCACCGTACTATCTTCGCCCTGAAGCTTTGCACTCATCTACCAATCACCCTGTATGTTGAAGGCGTTGAAGGCTCAATATAAGCAGACAAGAAGATAGGTGATTACACCTTTCATTATCAGATAATATGTTTGCAAAGTCACATTACATACCTACGTATGTTTTATGTTTATTAACTATCCCCAGCTTCGTCACTAGTATTGTTTAGTATTCAAATTCAAATTACACATCAGTAAAAATGCAGCCATTTTCCTGCGCCAATTCCGACACCTGTTAAAGTGTTAACACTTTAACTTTTTCAACGCCTCAGCTAACAAGTTTAAAACAAACGTATTTAATCTGCCGCACTTTTGCCGAAAAACGTTTTTAAATTCACAGAGAAATGCCGCCAAAATTTTCCCGCGTAGGTAATCACAGAGCCTTGACAATGTGACATCTGTCATCGTAACAACTTTTACAACACATCAATTAACGAGAGTATCACTATCCCATTGTTTCACAGCCGGATATCTATAATCAAAAGTATATTATTTAGCTATAGGCGGATGTGTGCGTATAATTTACAAGCGGATATCGCGTACATTGTCTCAATTCAATCCGTCTAATGAAGGCGGGAACGAGTGACGCGCGTCCGCCATGATGGCTTAACATAGGGTTGTAGCAATGCAAGAATAGGGAAAAACCATTATAATATAAACCGGATATAAACGACATGTTGATAGATTGATAGGATGTAAAAATACAAGAAGCGTTCTTTGTCTATACGTCGAGGCTAAACAATGATGCGTTGTGATGGTTCAGTTAGAAGAACTGGATTCTATACAGTAATAAGTAATTAACATTACGAAACAACAAAACATTAAAATTATTTGCCATATGTCAGCTAGCCCACGCCAATATTGAAAACTATACTCAAGCAGAAATAAATAATAAAAACGTAAACAGAACTTAATACATAATAAAAAGCCTCCAGCCATAAAGGGCGTGCCCGCTTACATATTATGCAATGCTGCATTATGTTTAACTAAGTAGCTGTAACTTGTAGTTACAAATGATAAACTAGGACCTTCGAAGTAAAATAAAGAAACAGTTAATTACTAATAACAAAAAAAGCAGCAAGATGACCTGTCACCACAAGCAGCACCCGTTCACGAGCATAACACAAAGATCAGCCATTACCCCCCTCGCCATATTTGAGGGAAGGAGGCAACCCGACCCCCGACGCTACCGCAAGCAATGACATCTAAGGGAGCATGACGAACTTGCTGCCGGTTGCTCAAAAGAATAATATGATCAATTGTCGAGGTCGCTAGCTAACCATATATTGCAATACAACTCATTAAAAAACATTGAAATGAGTAGATTATGTCAATAATAAATAAAAATTAAATTAAACTAAATTGACTAATATAGTCAAATAAAATAAACAATTATATGAACTCATATAACACACTAACAAATATTATGGACCAAAATGTCTGAAATAAAAAGATTTTATTTTATTTTATTTTATAACTTGTCAGTAGGTAAGCTAATTCTGAAGAAAGAACATAAACATTGTCTTGAGTTAATCACAGCGACCAACTATATTTATCGTTTAACTAATCGTTGATAGAATAGTATGCCTTTGAACAAAGGCTGGATTTTACTTTAGCTTTAAACGCATCAAAAGGCAATTCTAACAAAGAAGAGGGAAGCTTGTTATAAAAGTTTATACCAAACCCAACAAATGAGTAATGGACCTTATGAAGCTGGTGAAAGGGAGCACGTAGTTTGTCCTTGTTTCTAGTGTTAATATTATGAATATCACTGTTTTTTTTGTGTATAAGTGTATATTTTGCCTAATATATAAGATGTTGGTGAAGATGAATTGTGTGAGTACTTCTATATTTAGTTCTATTAATATCGTCTGAATTTAATTGCCATGCCTGAGAAAATGCCGAGATTATTACGTAGACCGTTACACACGTACCTTTATACCGGTATCTTGTTTTAGGTAACGATACATGGAAATATTCAACTCCAGCTACGCTGTTGGTCCCGCTACCAACCTTCCTGAGTCCTGACTAATCATTAAATCACTACATGAGACACTGCAATATAGCTCGAGAACATAAAGAAGATAAACAGCTTAATTTGATTTGAACAAAGATAGAACTTTGCCAATAAAACCAGCCTTAACCCACAGCTCCCACACAAACTTCCTTGTCCTATAACCGTACTCCAAGAAACCACAGTTCACAAAGTGACAGCCAACGCGTGTTTATTTACTCACAGACACGCGTATTTGCATGCAAATTGAATGAAATAGCTCGCTCTGAACATTCGTGCAATCACATTCAAATCTTGTACCAACACTTGGCCTGCTGTGTGCTGAACTAATACTGTGCTGGCTGACTGATTTCTGTTTATAATCTTCCTCGTAGTGTTGGTGAGTTATTGTTTTGTGTGTTTATAAGTTAATCTTCTAAGAAGTGTGAAAGTAATTTTCAGGTAGGTAGGAAAAAAATATAGGAAATATTTGGTTTCTGTCACTGAAGATAATGACAAATAGATTTTCAGGCTAGGGACGAATCTAAGTAGAAAAACATCAAATTAAAATGCTCCAAAAAGGCCACTGCCGAGCGAACAGAATGATCAGTGAAATTACGGGCCCGAAAATTCGTCGCGTTTTTCCGCTCAGATTTGTCCATTCAGTTTTTGCAACACTTGGGAGATTTTTTTCTAGTTCTGTTTTTCTTCAATTTCATCGTCTGTCATGGCTAGTAGAAACTGTTAGGCTGGAGCTCGGTCAGTCCACTTATGCAAATACCCCTTTCTATATTGATTGGACAAATTCAGAATTTAATTTAAAGCACTAGCAACCCTACCAGCTGACAATGGCGGGAAAATATTGACGTCACAAGCGCGTGTTCACAGCCGATGGCGACGCAGTTGTACCATTTGTAGGGCCGTGCTCCGCCTCCCTGCAAGCGAGCCGGGCCGTCCAACGCATTTGATTATTATGAACTAGTGGAGCCGAATCGATAGTCAAATGGCACTGATGTAGCGAGCAATGTTGTCTGGATAGTAATATGTTTGTTTGTTAGATGTTATAACACATATAATATTGTAATTATCCAAAACGGGTTCAGATAGTCAGGTTCCATTTCGTGAAGAGGGTAGGAGTCCCAAAATGGACTCAGGTCTATCTCAAGCGGGTAGAAAAGTTCCCGATAAGTGATTCCTTTTACAAAAAATCCCTTGTAAACTTGATGGATGCCAAACACATAATTATAAGAATATCGGAAAAGACAGACACTGCAATTTGCGGAAGTATTAGGAACATACCTTACATATGAAATTGGCGTTTTGTCAAACTGGCCACTTTGATCTCAAATATCTGGCGTTTGGTTAGGAATTCCAAATTCAAATTTATTTCAAATTTAGGCTTGTGTATTTGTGTTTCCAATTTAGGGATTCATAATGTTTTCGCGCCATTTGATATTTCTTTGACATCGTTCTGTCCACAATATAGAAAACTTAAAATATTGGATTATTTACGAATACGAGTTCCACCGTGGCACCAGCGCTGCAGAAACAGTTTGAAGGATTAATTATGTGTATGGGGAAGCTACCGTAAAATAAAACACAGTAAGTTTTAGGTTCCAACGTTTTCGTACTGGAAATCTTGACCTACAGAACAAACCCCGTGGACGGCCGGAGACCCGAGTTGATAATGAAGAATTAAAAGTAATCGTGGAAGCGGATCCATCGCAAACCACATCAGAGTTAGCGGCGGCAGGCTTCGTTGTGAGTGATAAAACAATTTTAATTCACTTGAAACAAATTGGAACAGTGAAATAGCTCAAAAAATGGGTTCCGCATGAATTGAATGAAGCAATCCAACAAACACGAGTTGAGTGCTGCGTTACATTACTCAACCGTAACAATAACGAGGGAATTTTGAATCGTTTCATTACTTGTGATAAAAATGGATCCTGTAAAATAATCGGAAACGCTCATCACAATGGTTGAAGCCAGGAGAACCGGCCAATTCCTGCCCCAAGCAAAAGTTGGCTTAGAAAAAGGTACTGGTAAGTGTCTGATGGACCAGTGCTGGTTTCCTCCACTACAGCTTGCTAAGATCTGGCCAGACGATTACGGCAGACCTGTACTGTCAACAATTGCGAACCATGATGGAAAAGCTAGCTGTTAAACAACCGGGACTGGTCAATTGCTCTAGCCCACTGCTGCTTCAGGACAACGCTAGACCACACACTACACAAAAGGCGGTCGCTAAATTAGAGAAGCCGCGATTGGAACGTCTCCGACACCCACCGTACTCCCCGGACCTTGCTCCAATAGATCACCACTTTTTCCGTTTGGACAACTTCTTGCAAGGAATAAAAATCAAATCCGATGAGGCTGTCCAAACCGCCTTCAAAGATTTTATTGATTCTCGCTCCCACAATTTTTTCAGCAAAGGAATCAATAAACTACCGATAAAATGGCGAAAGTGCATAGATAACAATGGTACATACTTTGAATGATTTATTAAAATAATTTCATTTAACCAAATCGTTTTGGTTATTCCATACAAAACGCCAATTTCTTATATATTGACCTAATGTATGTCGTAGTGCACATAATGCTACGTGCTTCTGTAAATATTTCTTCGTTACTTTACGACCATGATATCTATTCATCAATGATAAATGATAAATGATAAATGATTTTATTTCTGTAAGTAGGTTTTTACAAACACTTTTACACGTCAATCATATTTTTTTTTAAACTAGATGAGGTCGGCGTTTCCTATCTGACTACTCTGAGAAGAAAGGCCGAAACAAACTCAGAGGTCACAGTCTCTTTTAAAGTCCAGACAGAATCTTGGTCAGATCATGTGAAGGCTATGTAGATCGGTGTCTGAAATGGTCTTTTGAGGAAAGAACCCCACAGATTGAGTGGACCTGTCCAGTCAGTGCACGCAATTGTCAGCAATCGTGCAGCTCAACTCAGAACTTAAGGAGCTCAACGATTCGACGAACAATACCAAAGAAAGGACATTTGAGTAGGTCGCACAAGTTACTCAAACTGCCAGATCATGATTACACTAAGAGTAAAAATACAAAAAAAAAAAAGCAATGACCAACATAGTTCTCACATTCACAATAGTTAAAATAATAGCATAATACTTTACAAAGTAAATACTCTTGTCATAGTATATGTATATAAAATTCATTAATGTCAATGTGTATATAAAATCCGGACATAATCATTGAGGACCATGCAGATTGGTGTCTGAAATGGACTTTTGAGAAAAGAACCACACAGATTGAGTGGACCTGTCCAGACAGTGCACGCATTTGTCAGTAACCGTGCAGCTCGACTCAGAACTTAAGGAGCTCAACGATTCGACGAACAATACCAAAGAAAGGACATTTGGGTAGGCCACATAAACTACTCAAACTGCCAGAACATGATTAAAACTGGAATAATAACCCACATAGTCCTCACATTCACAACAATTAAAATAATATAATACTTTATACAGTAAATATTCATGTCATTGTATATGTAAAAAATTATAGATACTTATAGCAAAGATTAAAAGTACAATAGTTAGCAAAAAAAACAATAAAATAAATCAACATTCCCTGTGTAAATTTATTGGAACAGCTCACTCCCAAGCCTTTTTGTCCTCAATAAAGTATTTGACAGTATAATAGGCTTTCTGGCATAGTTTCCTTTTTATAAAAGATTTGAATTTATTAAGGCTTAGTTCTTGAATGTGGCTAGGAAGTTTATTATAAAAATGTATACATTGACATCTAAACGAGCCACCTATTTTCTTGAGCCTGGTTGTAGGAACAACAAATTTGTGTTTGTTCCTAGTATTTATACTATGGATATCACTGTATTTTTTAAACAGATTAATATTTTTATGTGCATACAAAAGATTTTCATAAATATACTGAGAAGGCACAGTCATTATATTAATCTCTTTAAATTTTTCTCTGAGGGAGTGTCTGGGACTTAATTTATAAATTGAACGAATTGCCCTTTTTTGTAAAACAAAAATCGTCTGAATATCGGCGGCATTTCCCCACAGCAGAATACCGTACGACATTACACTATGAAAATAACTAAAGTATACTAATCGGGCTGTCTCTAAATCTGTTAAACCACGAATTTTTCTAACAGCGTATGCTGCAGAGCTAAGCTTTTTTGACATTTTATCTATATGGGGGCCCCATTGCAGCTTGGCGTCTAAAGTTATGCCTAAGAATACTGTGGTATTTTCGGGTTTCAACTCTTCCCCCTTTATGAGAACACTTGTTTCTACCTGTCTAACATGTGGTAACGTAAACTTAATACATTTAGTTTTTTTCTCGTTAAGAAGAAGGTTATTAACGTTAAACCAGTTAACTACTTTTGCGAGGGCGCTATTTACATTGTCAGTAACCAGCTGCTGACGTTTGAGTTTAAATAAAAGTGAAGTGTCGTCTGCAAACAGCACTATATCATGTTTATCCTTTATGAGGTAAGGCAAAATGCTTCTTAAAGATCGGTCTATGAATAAACAGAAGCCGAAACAATCCATATATCTGATTATGTACTCTAGCCACTTCGAAAAACAGCTCAAAGATTCCCATCTTACTAGATAAATCGATTCGATATTGCTATCATAAGCTAGTACGATACGATATTGGTGACACGTTCGACCTCTTATTGCGATCAAATCATCCTCCAGCATCGATACACGGGTAATAACCAATAAATTCTGCTCCTTCGACGTCCATTTACTGCCTTGTCCAAATAAATATTGCTGTCTTTTGTTGGATGGATAATAAAAGATAGTTAAGATAAAAATAGTTTTGCCGAAACATTACGAAAGATGTAATTTTGCTGTCTTATTACTGTTGTGTTACTCTATTAAATCAAGTTACATATATCCAACTCTAACTTGAGTTGGATATACAGGGTTACTGGTAACTCGACGTATTCCTTGCACGACGTCATAGTAGGGTTAAAATGCAACAAATTAAGCCACGAAATGTTCTACCGAAGTTCAGTAGTTTTTGAGTTAGTTACATTTTCCGTATTTTTATGAAAAATCCCAGATTAAATCATTTGGAGCCAATTTAAAAATTATTTACAGCGCGACAGTACTGAATATCATAGTTGACGTCGTAGCAGATCTTTGTTTATAATTAAAAGTTCAAAAATGCCAGAAACCTTGGCAAATATCACTAAACAAACATTTATTTTTTGTGATTTGTGCTGTTACTTCATACAAAATGTTGTCTAGTGAACAAAAAAATTATAAAAAAAATAAAAAATTGGCTTGATTTGTTGCATTATAACCCTACTATGACGTCCTGCAAGGAATACGTCGAGTTACCAGTAACCCTGTATGTAACTTGATTTTTTTCATAAGTTTGAAAAGTTATTTGAGAAGTAGAATATACACCCGTCACATAAGTTAACATTACTTCACAGTTCATTTATTTATTATTCGCTTAGTTCGTCAGTATTCTTAGTCAGACTACCGAATGAAGAGCCAGTTAAATTGCATAGTGGTGCAAATACCAACCACAGAATTACATCATTAGAAGTATCAATCCATTCAGCAAATGAACAAAAGTACTCACACATAATTGCTAGCAAGCTTCGGCTATTAATGAACACTGCACCGTTTTACGTCTATGTTCCGTATACGTAAGCAATAAGCATGTTTTAGAATATATATATCATAGGAATCGTCTAGTCTTCCTTAGCTTTGACCAACGTTGATCAATTTCTACTTCAACTATCGTATTGATGCAGTCGATCCTCAAGCCTATTTCACATCTAATGGTCCTTCTTACCCTTGTTACTTTGTTCCTGAACTTTGAAAGTTGAGTGCGGTTGCATTCGCCTCGATAATTGGATCTCATGTTCGGCTTCGAGCACTGTCACTGTTCAAACAGATATCTGTTCTAGCTCTCTTCGTTTTCTACAATAGAGTGAATAAAAAAAAAAACAAAAGTCATTTATTCAAACTAGGCTGAGAATCAGCACTTTTTGAACGTCAAAATCACATAAGACAGTCCCCCCAAAACGCCCACCCTTCAGTATTATATAGTATTATATATATAGAATAAATCTCAAGTATTATGATATGGTAGTATTTGCCATTGTTCTTGCTGAGCTACACTTGGACCCTGGGATTAATCGTAATTTTTCCTAAAAGGAAACCAATTAATTTTTTGCTAGAGTTCATAGTCGCAACTGATAAGCCTAGATATTGTTTGTTGGAAATCAAAGATGATTTCGTTTTTTATTTTATGTGGCCGTAGAATTTACGTTACTGTATTTAGGTACAGTAAGTACCTATTCATCTTTTATGGACAACGCAGCAATAAGTATCGTATGTACTTAACCCTAGAACCGTACCCTGGGGTACAACTGAAAAAATATATTTTAAATTGGCTATAACTTTTTGGTTTTAAAACGGATCTTTTCGCACCGGCGCGTATTTACGGGGGACGGGGGGTCGTGTCGAAGCATCCGTCGGGTGCGAGTCCTGTTAGCGCGCGGTCGTGGAAAAGCGTGTGTGGGGTACTCTAGCACCCCTGGGTATGGTTAAGGTAATTATATTAGTTACTAAAATTAGTGGATGTTTTTTATGAAATAATGTGTGCTATTGTTTTGTTTGATTCATGATTTTCATTTTAACATTTGCAATATTACCTTAGAAGTAACTTATCTGAATACAATGTGTTTGTACTTAATATTTATTCACCATATTTATACATTTTTATTTACGTTATTTTATTTAGTAACGAATTTTTGTAATTCTTCTTTTTAGATGGCGTCAAGTAAAAACCTTTCAGAAAATGAAATTCAAAACCTCCTTCTGGACGTTCGTGATGAAGATGATGTGTTTCTTGGGGATGAATTAGAAGATGAAATCCCTACTCATTTTTTGGAAACCAAAAACCGCCTCAAGAACACATCAATGTTTGCTTTTCATGACGAACTTACTTTGTTATCATATGTGCCTCCAAAGCTAAGTAAAGGAAAAAAGAAAAACGTGATTATGCTTTCTACTATGCACTATCAACCAGACGAAGACAAATCTCTTGATTTACCAGAAATAATAAGTTTTTATAATCAAACGAAAGGAGGAGTGGATACTTTTGATCAGCTTTGTCATACATAACAGTGTTTCTCGCAAAACTAGTCGCTGGAGCCTTTGTGTATTCTACGGAATTTTGAATATTGTAGGAATTAATTCCATGATATTACTGCATTCATCAAAAGCCAATGGTAAACAAGTTTTCAAGAACAGGCGGAGTTATCTGTAGGCATTAGCTTTTGACCTTATAAAACCTCATTTGGAGGACCGATTTTTATACAAAACTTTGCCTATGCATCTACAAATAAGTATTGGCGGTATAATAATATAATTAAATAATTAATAATTATTATATTATTTAATAATTCGGTATATTTTAGAATAAATACGACCTTCTAGTGCACCATCCTCTTCAGATTCAAAATCTGGTAGATGTTCATTTTGTCCCAGGTCAAAAGACACGACAAAAACACGCACTCGATGTGAAAAATGTAAAAGTTTTGTACCTATGTAAGCACCAAAAAAAGATTTGCCAAAACTGATAATTTAAGTTTGTTAATTTTTTGTTTAATTATGTAACGTGAGACTGAAATAAGTGCCTTAAAAGTCTATGTATGTTGATTATTAATAAATCTCTATTCTTATGTAAAAAATTGTTTTCCTTAACGGGGTACACTAGAACCCCTGGATACTGTTATTTAAAGTCTATTATGGGTACGGTTCTAGGGTTAAATTTTACGTTTAAAGACCCTTGTATCAACCAAATTGACGTTTTAAAATTAATGCAAAGGATTTTATAGTCCGCCATAAAATAATTTCGCACATAAAAATGTTTCGTGTAATAAAATGTTTACAAAAATTTTCCTTGTAAAACCTTTTTTTGCTTTTTCATTTATTGTCGACATTCGTTCTGTAATTACACTAAGTATCCGCACAAACAGTATAAAACATAAACATTTATTTCAGAATGTGAAATGGAAATACTGATTGCCATGCATATTGCTATGGTACTTACTTGCAATAATACAGTCTGCCATCTCTCCCCGTGTGCACCGTCCAGCCCTCCTTCAGTTCAGCCTGCAGTCTCTCAAGCGCGGCCTCATCCTCCAGCGCCGCCCGGCCGAGCTTCGGACTCCCAGACCCCAACCTCGGACTGCCATATTTTGGACTGGCGCCCAACTTGGGGCTATTGCCACCCAACTTGGGACTGTTTGAACTCGAAGCTCCATCGCTCAAACTTGGACTACCAGTCGCTCTACTATTAAAATTTGGACTTGGATTCGGTCTGGGACTGGGAGCTAGTTTGGGACTCGCCGTGCCGCTGGGACCAGGCGACGACGACGCCTGCTGCAGCAGCATCGCTTTCACGTCATCGTATCATATTTAAGGTTATGTCCATCTGAAAAGAAGGAAAAACAGATCAAGCAAACACATTAATTAAAAATATTCCACAGCAGGTAGGCATCCGAGACATTCAAACAACAACGCTTCAAAAAAGGACAGACAAATGAAACGCCCTCGTCTGCGAGCTCTCTAAAATGGCAACACCGATTAAAACTGGCCGCAAAAAGTCCACTGGAAATACCGCCCAAATTGCCGCGAAAAAAGAACCCGACCGTTGCCTCGTAAACCGTAATCGTTGGAACGCCACGGACGAAATATGAATGAAAATGGACGCCATTTTGGCGATGCCATTTTGTTTACGCGCGCTTTTTTGCCCACTCGATAAAATGGGAATTAGGTTATTTTGGAAAGTAGGGTAAGATAACCTTTAGCGGGTACGTGTTGGTTTGAATAAATGGGACGAATATAATACCAGACTGTTGAACCAGAAACTTGGTAATTGAATATTGTTTCTCGTGTGTAAAGCCGTATTTTATAGCACTGTTTGAAGTAGGTTAAGACTGGTTTAGAGTTTACAATGTATTTATCAATGCTTGTTCATTTTATGTAGTTTTCATCTACA
Organism: Brachylomia viminalis; assembly: GCA_937001585.2. Lineage (NCBI taxonomy): Eukaryota > Metazoa > Arthropoda > Insecta > Lepidoptera > Noctuidae > Brachylomia > Brachylomia viminalis. The sequence continues at coordinate 23,705,753 of OW443310.2, read as the reverse complement.
TAAAAGGAACAAGCATTGATAAATACATTTATATTTTTATTACATCAGATAAGTACTTATCCGAGAGACTACGATGACTTGTTCAATTAGGCTTGAAATCATTGACAGTAATTACAATGAGACATAAACATCAAAATGCTATAATCTGAATAACATCCGGAAAATTAAATATTAATTTACTGTGCTTATTTTAATAAAACAACATTTCAGTGTCGGTATCCGAATCCGTAAATTGTTTCAATAAAAACTCCCGCCTGAACCATTGTCTCTGGTACGACGTGGACGGATTAAACGACGCCAAATTCCCGATTCGCGCCAATATATATTTTTTCGACATGTTTGTATCTCATCTGTCGTTTTTGTGTCCATTTCGATTGCGATAAATAAAAAATATAAAAATTCAAGCTAATCCGATTGAGATTATATACGCGCTCCTTGTAATTTAAATATCTATGTACTTGATTTGTTTCATTTTCATCAAAGTAATCATAAAACCCTGGATAAAAGTGTTTTCATTATTTTCAACTAGATAACACATAACACCCACGCCTGTAATCCCCGAATAATTAGGCAGAGGTTTATTTTTTTATTTATTACATAAAGCACACCGATATTTCGCCAGTTTATGTCTAAGTCCCACGTAATCATCCGTTTCAACTAGATTTAGGTACTAAAACATTATACAAGACAAAACCCTCTGATAATAATCATGATAATTAAAGTTCAATTCTTTTAACACATTTCTCTCCTATAACATCTGTTAGTAAGATAGTGTAACAAGGTTAACAGAACAGCTGATCGAGCGTCTATCACGGTAATTCACTTGTCACTTGCGTATTAGCGCTGTGCAGTAATTTATGGACCACCAAGCCACCAGGCAGCGACATGTCTCGGTCGCACAGCTTCAAATGATGATAGGTACTAAAGCCCGGTTTCTGAAACGAAAATCAAATCATGAATTATTAAAATCATGATACAAAAGAGTGTCCATGGTGTTTCTTACGTCGCCGCGTCGCCTCCATAGGTACTATCACGGTACTATCGTGGAAGTTCATATCTAAGCAGTTTTAAAACAAAATCCCGTGAACACAATGACCACATCTGTTTTACGCCCCTTTTTGCATCGACCAATGAAACAAAAATACTTAGTAATATTTTTTTAAGAATTATTTTTTAAAGAAAAAAAGATTTTTTAACTTTTTTTTTTAAAGAAGGGACTCATCAAAAATCTCATGGTGCGATGCTATTGGTTGATGAGATTTCTATAGCGGCCGAGCGCTGCAAGGAAAAATAGTCCTTGAGGTGCATAGATATGAAATTCCTCGATAGTACCTACTACGCTTTGAAACGTGCAACTAGACCCCTTGACCATTCAAAAGTGCCTGTAATTGGTTTCGTACGCGTACAATTTCGGCCCCCGACCCACCGCGTCGCGTCGCCTCCTATCGCCCGCTCGCTCTATTGTTTCGTCTTCTGACTTTTTTAATTTTTGCTCGGATCCTTAGTGTCGTAGCGTGATGTTAAATAGTCTTACTTACTTACTATTGTTACTTCCTCTAGAATTGGGCTATCAAATGCATAAAGAATTTTTCATATCCGACTGGTAGCGCCAGATATTAGCGTGTTCAAACAAACAAACTCTTAGTATAGCATATACAGGGTCATTTGTAATACGTCGGCAATCCATTAAGGAGATGTAGGGGAGGTCATTTGCAACCAAATGACCCCTTATGACCCCTATGATAATGTCAACTATTTTCCATTAAGTTTATATGTTTATGAAGATATTTGGTATCTTATTGTATCTCGTTGGATAGATGAGAAGTTGTACATATTTTTGGAAAGTTCTGTCGATAAAGCATTTTTTTTTTGTTTAAAGAAACTTTTTTCTCAATAAAGACATAGGTCACTTACTTGAGAACAATACTAAACATACAAACATAGATTACAAAAGGTTCGTCGTCAGTATTACAAGTAAATAGTTACCCATCCAATGCATTAATTTCTCCAGAAGTGATCGATCCGCAATTATGTGCTGGCTAAGTTGAGTTTTGAATGCATTGAAAGAGTTTAGATTTCTTATAAGGACGGTAATTTATTATAAAGTTGTGCTCCTTCAAAAGTTAGCATTTTTTTGCTATAGTTAGTTCTGGTTTTAGGTAAAACCAGCAAGCTGGCTGGCCGTGTGCTTCGTTCACTAACTTGTTTATATTGGGTGAGTGCTATGTTTGAGTGAACGCTTTTGTTGAGAATATTTCTGATGAAAATACATGTGTTGTAAATGTATAGTTGCTTTATATTCATTATTTTTGTGTCTTGTTAAATTTTACTGGTTGATGTTAGATATGGATAGTTGAATAGTATTTTTATGAGTTTATTTTGGGTAACTTGGAGTTCTGACAGTTTTGTTTTTGCAGCACTGCTGCCCCAAATTTCGATCAAGTTAAGTAGATGCGGCTTTACTAGGGAGTTGTAAATAGTATACCGCAATTTTCGTGGAATACAACGAACTATGTTACGCAGTGACCCGGAGACTGCTGAGAGTTTACTCATTATGTGTTCAATGTGAGCATTCCACGTTAGCGAGCTGTCCATTCTTAGACCGAGATATTTTTCACATGTTTTTGCTGTAGTTATTAATTGTTAGAAGGTTATATGGGGGAATTAATTTATTTTTAGCCTTAAATATTATATAACTTTAGAGATATTAATTGTTAGGAGATTGAACTGAAACCATGCGAATAAAGTATTTAAATCTTCTTGAGCTTGTGAGACAATGTGATAGATGGAAGATGCAAAGTAAAATAAACAAGTGTCGTCAGCATATAAGGTAAGGTGACCATGTAGTTTCATTTCGTTTATATTATTGATATATATATTAAGAAGAGTAAGGGACCCAAGATAGATCCCTGTGGAACGCCACATGTGATTGGTAATGCATCACTTTGGTGATTACCAAGTTTGACCACTTGCGAACGATGTTTTAAGTAAGACTGGAACATTTTTAGAGCTTTTTCAGTGATATTAATTGACTCCATTTTTTTTAGGAGTAGATTGTGGCTAACTGTATCAAACGCCTTTTTTAGATTAATAAATATTTTTAATCATAAACAATAATCGTATAAATAAATAGTTTTGTTTAATTTTAGTGATGAGATCAATAGTAGCTGTGGTAGTATTACTTTTTGGTCTAAATCCATATTGTCGGTCGGTGATGAAGTTAATAGAGACTAAGATACTTTTCTAGTCGGTTGTGAATATTTTTTTCCAGTATATTTGACATTACAGGCAACACTGAGATGGGTCGATAATTTCCTGGATCTGTGGTAGGGCCTGATTTATGAATCGGCGTTACATTTGCTATTTTTAGTGTTTCAGGAAAGTTCCCGTCATCCAGTAGTTTATTCAGACACTTGCTCAGATCGTTTGCGATTAAACTTTTAACGGTTTTTATTACTTTGGTTTTTATTCCGTCTAGGCCCGTGCTGCAATTTGGATCGAGGTTAGTTATAATGGTTGTTATTTCATTAGCAGAACATGGACTGAAACTGGAGAGTTTTTCAGCTTTTTGGGTAATAGGATTTGGTAAAGCCCGGGCATAAATAATCGTTATGAAATGAACGTGGTATTTCGTTTAGTAGTATAGTGTAGTGGTCCAATTGTAGCAAAATATTCGTTAAGTATTAGGCAAATATCATTTGGCACCGTAATGTTATTGTAGTTTATTATTACTAATTTTGGAGGAACGCAACTCTGTTTTATTTTATTGCTTGATAAGGTATTTATTAGACCACACATTTCCTTGGGCTTTTTCGTAAATTTGTCAAATTAATTATAGTAGTAGGATTTTTTGTTTCTTCTATTAATTTAGCTACATAGTCTCTTTTCCTAGTGAATTCTGTTTTTAATGTGTCGCTACTAGGGTTATTTTTAAGTTCTGTCCACAGTATGTTCCTTTGATTGATTTCAGCGATAATGCCCTTTAATCCAATCTTTTTGTAGAGGGTTGAAAGTCTTGGTCTTCATAGCTTTGCTTTCTTCTATAATTTATTTTATTTTATTTTCGAACACTAGGTAATCGTCGTTTGGATTATGGAAGTTAGGTTTTTCAAAAAGGTTATATAACTTTGTGTAGTTTATTGATTCATATTGAGTTCTCATTTTCGGAGGAGTTTTGTTTTTTTTTTAAGTTCTAGGTACATCTGGTTATGATCAGACATAGAGTATTCAATTATTACCACATGAAAGTAATCTTCTTTTAGGTTGGTGCTAATATGATCGATGATAGTCTTTTTTGTGTCAGAGTTTCTCGTACAATATTTTTTGCTTATTTTATTTAGCAGTATGTGTCCAGCTTCCTTGACTATTGTTTTGTATTGCGTAGTCTTTTTGTTATTTTAGTCAAATAACCTGCTCAAAATGATGAAAACTGTGTAAGTACTCTGATTTAAAAAATATTCAAGATAATTGTCATTTTATGTATTGAAGAAGAAGCAGATAGGAAGAAGCATTTAGGATTTAATTAATATAATAATTTAATGCCATTATGGCATAATTTTTTTATAGGAATTCTTCCACTAGAGTCGCTTCGGGCCTGGTTGTTCAGCCTTAATTCATTTACCGATTCGTGAAATGTTGCACGTAGTAAAGCTGTTACGGCTCCTACAAACACGCGCGACATGCGACGCGAATCGCACGCGACACAAAGGCACCGCTCGTGCATGACAGTGGCGGGCGGTGCCTTTGTGTGGCCGGCGATTCACGTCGCGTGTCGCGCCTTATTGAAGGAGCTTTTATAAACCGGAAACAGACATGATCTTCATAACACAACACAATGAGATCAAATCTCTTAACAGTTTTCATAATCAAGCATCAAATAGCTCAGAGCATAAAACCATTTCAGATATTTCAGAGATGATAGAAAAGATTTACACATCAACAAGAATTCATTTGATTGTCTACATTTTACAAACTACATATTGTGTTCCATAATAGGTACCAACTACATCAACGTGAAGCTACAATTAAAAGTACCCAAAGTTTAATATAATAAATTTTGTGGCTAAACATTGATACTTATAATTTATAAAACAAAGCTTGTAGACAATTAAATATTTTGATGTATAAATGTATACATATTTTTGAGGCTGAATGTACCTACCACCCTTAATCCCTCTTCCGTTCAAAATTATTTAAAAACATTCATAAATTACGTACCTATGTGGCTATGTTTGAACAACACATTATTATTAACTACCGACACTTCCGTGTGATCACGGTACTAAAATATCCTATCTCTCAGATAGGGCCACCCTAAACAAATAGGTTGGTTGATCGTCACAACGGTACTTCAACACTATGGGAACAATCTATTCATAATTATCGTCCATTTATTTAATGTTTTACCATGTTAATTAATGCACACGTTTTTTTTTGTTATTATTCTTCTATACACTGTTTACACATTAAAATAATCACTGGTGCATTACGTAGACTTGACTCAGCACAGATAAATTATTATAAAATGACCCGGTAGTTACCTTCTTATTTATTAATTTAAAAAAGAAGACAATTTCCACACAATTTTCGATCGCCAAGGAAAGACGTCAAATTAAATTAATTGACAGCTGACAGCTGCCATAGATTTTAATAATTTATAGTCAAAGTCAAAGCATTGTCAAACATGTTTTGTCCTTTGCTTTTTCCATTCATATTTTTTTTTAAACACCTTATGTTGAGCTACAAACCCTGATAGTTATTTATGCAACTGTTGTATAATAAGGGGTATTAAACTACGAATGTGGGTTTATCACACGAGGCGAAGCCGAGTAAGATAGATTAGCATGAGTGTTTTAATACCTAATTATGTACAGTTCCTCTATAAAAGATTCTGAAACCATAGGGGGTTGTACACTGTTTTAAGAACCCTATGTGAAGTCATGGTAAGTTTAATTGCTGAGTACGAGTATCTGTTACAAACAAACTAAGAAATATCTGGTGGTGTGTTATCAAAGCTTGTATCACTCATTTTTGTAAACAACAAAGTAATAATTATTCGCAATACTAATATCAAACAAAAATGGCGGGATACGCCGTGAATTCGAACAATCTATAAGTTTTTTTTTAATTATTAGCTGTTTTAGTGAAACGCGCGTGCATGACAATGTTCTTTTTTTGAAATTCGAGTTGTATAGTGAAATTTAGTACAACATTATAACACTCGTTTGGATGATATACTGGTTACTATGACACTGGTTATTTTAATGTTGGCATTATTGCCAACATTAAAACAATCAGTGTCATTTCGCTGACTATTTAGAACAGATTCTTCGAAACATCCCTGTATAATTAACTAACCTTTATTATTTCATTAGAATTCCAGCCAGGAGCGTCATAATTTCACCATAAAGTCATGTTTTCTTGTCGTGGTATAGGGGCCTGTAATGGCTTCTGACAGCAAATCTTAATAACTCACTGAAGTTAATGAATTCTTTAGCTCTGCGTGGACAGGCTGCAATTTTATTGCTTAGGATTATTTACATTTGAGTAATATGGAATATGCATATTGTATTTGTTTTCATTTAATCCGTACAAGACAGTAATATAAACCCAATTAAAGTATTAAAAGTCAAATTCAACTACTGCTTGTTGCTCAAATAAAAGTATAAATTCTAACAATTTTCTACTGCAGTAAGAATTATTTTTGGTGATTTATTAAAGCAAAAATCGCACTCACTTATTTAAAAGAATATGTATGTATAATCACATGATTTTTTACGTCATTTCCGGAATTGTTGTCAAAGCGACGCGAACGCAACATAAAATAAGTAACGCATTAAACACAGCTACATATTTATTTCTTGACTACTATACATACTTACACTTAACTAAAACTTTTTCATTATTTAAATAATGAAAAAGTTTTAATTTAGGTACCTGCATATTCGTAATTGTACTTAGACAGGTAACATTGATTTACTTAGTAGGTTTAAATCTACTGAATATAAAATAATATCGTTAAGCAATATGCAGCATTAGGTAGTTTAAATGGTCGTAAGAAAAAATGGCAGCGCATGTTTCCGTAAAAGTACATCTATAACTCACATAATGAGATTTATTTTCTCACCAGAATATTACAAAACATCTTACATGGTATCAGAGTCGGACAACATTTAAAATAAAATAAATAAATAACTTTATTTTCAAATTTTCCAATTTTGTATAGGTTAAAAATAATTGCATAATTCACTGTTGTGGGAGACTGGTGCCTAAGCTAGGCTTTAAGGGCCTCTGTTTCAGGTCACCAGGTCTCCGCCCTCTAGCAGTTCGATACATTGCATGATACCTAATAATAATAAAAGTGATTTAACAAATTTTGAATTAGGAGGTTGTAAGTATAATAGCTTTTATCTAGGTACACCCATGCTTTAAATTCTCTATAAAAGTTTCTCAAACAGTTAGCTTATGGCCAACATTAAAACAACCAGTGTCATAGTATCCATTATATCATCCGAACGAGTGTTATAATGTTTGTACTAAATTTCATTATGCAACTCGAACTCGATCCCTTCCTCTTTCAATTCGTGGTATCTTTATGAATTTCAAAATAAGAACATTGTCATGCACGCCCGTTTCTCTACTACAGCTACTTTAAAAAAAAAACTTATAGGTTATTCGAATTCACGTCGTATCCCGCCATTTTTGTTAGATATTAGTAGGTATTGCGAATCTTTTATGGAGGAATCATATCATGGGTGTAGATAAAGTCTTGTATGCAACTGTACATAATTAGGTTTTAAACCCACATTCGTGGTTTAATACCCCTTATTACACATCAGTTGCATAAATAACTACTATGCAACAGAAAAAATTTAAGCCTTTTCTTAGATAAATTTATGTTTAATTCTTTAATTGAATGTGTTTGAATATACCTACCTGCGTAACTACACGAGCAAAGAAAAGACTAACTTAAATTCCGATCCTTCTTTGACATACACATTTGCAATAACTCATTGTATGTAAAGTACCAAACGGTACCAAAACATACGTCAGACTGCACAATACCGCTACAAGCAACATACAGTAATAAAATTGTAATAAAGTGACAAGTTGCTACCATAACTATAAGCATACTACAAAACCCGTTATAAAATTACTTGAAGCTTCAGGCCAAAACAACACGTAAGATTCTCTTTTAAATTCAGAGTAGCATGACAAAGAAATAATTAGATTACAAAACTACGCAAAGGACAAACCAACTTGTGAACGGAAAGCGATCAATCCAAAGGCTTACTCTGTGTTTATATGATCTGAGAACTTACTACTAATACACACAATCGGAACCACACCGTGTCTGACATTAAATTGACACGGTGCCAATTCTCACACAGACGCCGAATGAACCGCCACCTAAGCATGAAACTAAGTATCTTGTTGGAAAACAACGATTAAGAACTCCTAACAATGCCTGTCAGTTACACGTTCTACGTCAAGGAAAGAGTGGGATAGGCGATGGAGAAATTAACATGCTAGAGTGGGATAAGCATAGTTTTATGTGACAGGTAGCCGGTCGTTGACCTGCATTGTAAGTGTATGAACAGATTTTGTGAACGCAACCCAGTTAGTTATAGTAAAGTTTATTGTTCTAATAAAAATTACAACAGACGGTTTTATAGACTAAACATGTTTAAAAAAATATACTCGTAACCTAATTACTGCGAAGTTTCAAGCTGTTGCAGAAGCTAGATGAATGGATATAATGGTTTATGGAAGCATAGTAATACTGAAGGGAATTATCGGGGTTGTGAGTGAAGTAAATATTGATTTTGCACCTTTCACATGTCGTAGCGACGTTCTTTCGTTCTTTGAATAATATTGATGAAGCCCTAACGTTGAACGCTAGAATATCCATAATGGAAGGTGCACGTAAAATCCTGGTTTGATTAGAGATGTGTAGTGAATTTCATAATTATCCTCACGAAAGCATCAGGTGCGTCATTCATAGTGTTTGAAACTTTCAATCTATCGTAAGTAGTTGGGTGGGTGCCAAATGTGTTTAGAGTAGCTTGTTCTTCGATAGTTTCTAGTTTTTTTTTTATTTATTTTTCCTTACCAAATTGATAGAGATGAGAAGAAAGAAGGTAGTTTGAAGTCCAAAAAAATATTTATCAATGAGAAACGATCATGATAAACGATATTAATTTCTGAAAGAACACTTATACAAACACTTTTACACATATTGATGTATAAAAATGTTAGTATAAGTGTCACAACCTTCCTTGAAACCTTTCCGTCCTTAATTAAAACAGAAAACACTATAAAATCAACCAATTACAAAACAGAGCCCTACTTCTAACAAACAATATTTCGCACCCTGCTGATTTGATCCGAGATAGCCCGAATGTCATACGTCCAAGTTGGAATGTGCCAATCAGCAGCTTATGTCGGGCCGGTCTTTAAAGTGAAAAGTTGAAACAATCCAAAGGGCAGTAAATGTCAGCTGATTAGACGTAACTGGGCTCGATCTAGACCGGGTACATGGTTCAGATAATGTGGGAAACGAACTTTGACCTTTGAAGCGTTAAATGTCTGGGTCTAATTCAAGTTTTTAATGTCTGAGTGTGGACCTTATTTCAAGTGTTCTAGATTTATTTTCATAGTCTACGTGAGACTTAATTTTGATAAATCGGAAATGAAGGTTGTGGTGATAATTTGCGTTATTATCGGTAGGTTTCTAAGTTTACATTTGTATATTTAAACAAATGTAATGTAATGTGTGTGTTGTTTTTTTTTTTACTTTGAAATATTGCTCATATGCACTATCAGCTATTTCTCAAGCGAGAAATTAAATTAAAACGCAATAAAAAGTAATCGTGCTACTTTAATTACAAACATGTTCAGATAACTAATTAATTATAAGTTACTCGTAACACTATTAAAATATTTGAGAACACTGTTACATCCAACATCAAACCTTTGGTACTCATGTTTACCGAGCACTAATTAACACAGTGAAACTGAAAACGAAATTTAGAGCCAAAATCCTTTTAAGCCGATTAAAGAATATTTTCCATAAATCCTTCAGGTCCCACGTTATTACCCTGTGGAACACGTTACACTGTTCCTACAGCTTTACAAAAAAGGCTCGGTCTGCCTTTGACGTGTGTGACGAGCTTTACCGAAACCTTTCGTAAAGTCGCTTTGAAAACATGAATGCTGCGGGCTATAGTAACGTGCCAACTTTGACATAGGCTGGTATGCCAAACGCTACAGCAAAAATATTACTATAAGGTCTGGCCAGCAATGCTGATGTTCATGTTAATTTATGTGTACAAAGTATTTATGAAACTGTTATAAATATTATTGAGGAAATAGGTAAACGACATTCCAAAGTTCAAACCCTTCGCCATATTTCAGTATAATCGGCTCGGCATGAAAGTGTTTTATATAGAAACAAACAACAACTAAAACAGAGTGAACAATAGATAATATTGAAGAACTTTTAACTTTTTAATTTCTCTTTGTGTTTTCACTTTTAGCGTCATAATTGTGCAGATTTTTTTTCTTTCTTGGTGCATACGTATATTACCTACATACGCCTGTCATACTTTTTATCCCTCTCATATAAAAGATAATACCTATATGCTTTTTATTCATCACGACACATGCGAAGTACTTAGGTACTATACAGCTGCATAATATATGCGGATCAAGGGAACCATGACGGGCTTATCACATACCTAATTTAAAGGCATCCTTAAACTTAACTATTCCCCAGTAAACCACACAACAACTCGAAACACTAAGTAATAAACTGGTAACATTATGAGTTATAGTTTGATCCACAGGTCGCCGTGGTTGAGCTTCATAGTCCGTAACTTGTTCCCTTTCCTTCACAAGGCTTAACCTTTTAGAACATGCTGTACGCCTTCGGAAGTGTCGACAAATTAATTTTGATGTATCGCGAGCGAGGGGAAGTTCTCCATTTATACAGTGAATAGACGTTCGTAATATAATGAAAATGTTTAGGGGTATATAGTGTGGTTTTGCTCACGTGATTTTCATCGGGTTTTTCCGAATAGTTGCGGAGTCCAGAAAAGCGTGCTGGTCACGCGATCAACGGGCAATCCTTGTAAAATTTCGCGGGCCTGCGGGCGGTGAGTAATGGGTAGCTCACCGTCTGATCAGGACCAGGCCCGTGCTGGAAGGCGCGTACGTGTTCGACGCGCGCCTCAAAGAGATGTCAGCATCGAAGAGGGGGCCCACTAGGGCCCAAGCCTGCCGGGAAAGCGGGATCATCCAAAAGGGGTACCGCTGACCCGGAACATAAAGGGCCAAGGAAGGAACACGGGTGGGTTTTAGTCAGTAAGAGTCTGACACTCCCTTCCGCTCCACCCAGAGCGGGAGGGGTCATTTGATGATTTCCCATCCTCAAAAAAAAAAAAAAAAAATCCTTGTAAAATTTACCTACGTATAAAAATTATGTATTTAGGTACCTATGTCGGAACTGTTTGTTCTCCCCGTCACTTGTCGCTAAAGGTTCATTAGAAAACCAGCGTCAGACAGCATCTGTCTGGCATTAATGCTGAAATGAACCTTTTTGGCGCAGCCGTGAGGCACACACTATTGTTGTTAAAACATTATTTTCACTTTTTATTTTGTGATTTGTATTTTGTGTTTCACGAACTGTGTCCAAATAAACGTTATTCTTTGTTTCTTTCTACGTAAATAAAGTCATACATATTCACTCTTTGATAGACCGCTTGCCGGAAGCATATAAATATAATGGAGCCATCCTGAGATATCGAATTAGTTAAATACTCACTACCTACTCCTAATTTTCATTTATTGAACATTCTGTAAAAGACAAAGTTGAAATGTATTGTGACTGTAATTTTACACGTCTCGTCTCTATAAGCACATCCCCAGATAATTTATTTCTTATTTCACTAGCTAGTGTTACGCTCGTGATAAATACCATGGAAAAGCGCACGCACCATTACTTCTCTTCCCAATTACGGTGGATCAATAACCACAGGACGCCCTCCTGACCTCTGGGAACACTGATACCACCAAAACTCTTATCAATACACAGATGACTGCATTATATTCACAAGGAACAACTTTCCACTGTTACAATACTAAATATTTTCGTAGCAAGCACTCAATCAATTGACTTCTTGAAGATGCAATAGATACTGTAGATGTTACATAATCTCGATGACCTGATTCTCAATTGAATAAGTTTGATAAGACGTTTGAAGTTCGTTTGGGAGGATCTGAAGGTGATAAGAAAGTTAATTTAATTTAGTTAACTGGATTATGTATGGGAAGTGACGTATGTAACTTCCTAGTAGGAGATTAAGTTCTACTGATGAAAGTTTGTTTACAGTTTGCTACATAAGTTAAGTTTTGGAACACGAGTAGAGGTAGGTAAGTCCTACCCATACATAAACAGAGTTTTAATAATACACATGGGTAACTATTTGAATCTAACAAATGGTCAATCGGTGGTAGAGTGCGGGCAAGATACCTAAGTCTGCGCGCGACTTTTGACCTTCAAGACTATATCTTTGCCAGCACTTTTAATCACTTTCCGCATAATGATGGCGATTATTTACTTTGTAAAAAACGGGAAACAGCACACTCTCTCGAGACCTGACATAAACGCCGAGATGGCGGCAGGCGATTATTTCCGACTTATTTTGAGCGTACAAAAACGCAACCAAACAGAAAACGCAAGCATGTGAGAATACAAGAGTGTTACAATATAAGCCTCCGGACAGTTTTATATCCCTAACCTACTACTAAACGATCCATACTTCTATACTCCATTCCATACCTACTATATACATTCAAATCCACACTTCCAAACTATTATCATAATTGCGAAAGTTACAATGTCTGTCTGTTATCTTTTCACGCCTTAACGTCTGAACGGATAAGGCTCGGATCGATCATGACATAGGATGCTTTTTATCAGGGCAGCGCGTTCTCATGGGATTATTTCCGACCTCCCTGCGGGCGAAACCACGAGCATAAGCTTGTATGATATAATCCACATCAACTCCCAACATAACAAAAACCAATCCCACCAAAACGCAGCGGTAACAAATAACAATTACTACAACATTGTTTATGCTGCATATGACTCATGCGCCGTCGCGTGGGCTAAGGTCGACCTGTTGCTAATGTACCATCTTTATATTATGTGTTACACGTACACAGTTACATCACCGTGTCGAGTCTTTTTACACTGTCGTGGATACTATGAATGGTGATGTTTTAATAATTTCTAATGGTATCCGACAGTGTTTTTATGTGAGTTAATAGGAAGAGGAATGGAATGTTATTGAACAAGCTATGCTGTTTTGGTGGAGTAGTAATAGTGCTACGGATTGAAGTACGTAGTCTAGTCGTGTTGTATGGAGGATATGTACCGATTATAGTATCTGCCTAGTAGGAAAATTGTATGAACAATATGAATCATATTATTATGCAGTCGAAGGGTGGGCGTTATTGGGAGCTGTCTTATGTATAACGTTTAAAAAGCATTTAATATATACAATTTGGTAAGGAAATCCTTTTGAGAAGGATTGATTTGTGATGCGGTTCTAAATACTTACAGCAATCAAGAGAAGAATGAGCATAAAGTAGATCTTAACTTTAATTGAGACCAAAATAAAGTACCTATATTTAGTACTAATCAAACCGTTAATAAAGCAAAGTGATAACAAGCATTGTACCTAATGACCATGTGATGGCAATTCCGGGGCCCATGTCCAACAGCAAACCGTTTATGCCAGCGACGAGAGTCCGTCCTCATAATCAGAATTATCATTTATTGCGGACCGAAAGGGTCTAAAACGTTTTGTGAAACCAAATCCAGGATATAATGGAGTTTGATAATTGAATTTTATAATTAACAGACTGTTAGGCGGTCTCGCGAGTTCGTTTTGTATTGGAAACAATAGGTGTGATTGAAGGAGATTTGGCTATTTGTACGAAAGATCTGGCTGATTAGATTATTTGTATTTTAGATTCCACATTCGTGATTTGTGTGTGGAAGCATTTTTTTTGCAAAATAATATTTCTATCGCGATTAATTTTTCAGTGCCGTAGACCGAGGATATGATGCCGGTAAACTAACACTATAAATTTTGCGGACGCCGAGGCCTCCCATACGAATGGGAAGAGTAGCTTGTGTCCACGCTCGGTCATCCATGGACACATTTAAAATCGAAGTTAATGTATGTCGAATAATTTGGTTCATTTTGTCTAAAAGGTGAATGTACTTCCATAAATGGGAAGCGCAAAGGAAATATGTTAATTTAGGGATTAAACTTACGGCCGAATGTATGTTAAAAGGGTCTATTTCTAGTTCCCATGTAAGACATAGGTATTGGAAATGCTTAAGCGTAGACTGAGTTATTTCCAATTTAATTATGATTTCAAAGGTCATTGCATTTACCCGGTCAAGATAATGATACTTCAATTTTCGTTTCTGTTTCACGACCAACCGCCTATCACTATGGAAGTCACGTACACAGAAGGTAGGAAGGTGTGATTCAATTCCTGGCGATAGAAAGTGACAGGTCTGTTGGATGGAAAGCGGTCAGTCTGTCCGGTAGAACGCAACACAAGCCGCTAACCGCATCTGTGTTGTACCTACTTGTTACGTTGCTGTGTGGTTATTGCTTATATTGTTACACAACAGATACGAACTATTTTGGGTTAGACTGTAAACTGACACTACTTACAAGTAGTCATGTACCTGATATGATTTTGGCAAGGAAATGGAACTTGACAACGTTAAGTAACCGTTTTGTTTGAGGACGTATGGTTTCATTCAATGCGCCCACATCTTTTTAAAAAACCTAATTCCGACGGAATAGGTTTAATTTATTTCTAGAAAACTGTTCTTGGTATAAAACTTTGAACCAAAACCCAGTATGACATACAATTCCTAAAGATGTTATTACTACAATCTCAGACCAAATAAAAAATCTAGACATAGCGCTGCGAATAATACAGTGAAGCATGCAAAACTACACCTTGCTGTGTGCATACACGCTCACACGCAACATTTACAACCCAATTTACACCTCACTAAGTGCACATTATGATTACGAAACCGGCCTCACGTCACTGTTGACAGCGCTATTTCTTGGTTTTTTATTTGGTCGGAGGCTACAATGAAATGTGAAGGAAAATCTGAGACATTTTGATCTCTCGCAGCTTTTTCAGGTGTGAAAGAAGCTTAAAATCATATCAATATCCCACCTATCGTTTCAAAGAGGAACCATCGTAAAGTTCAGGTTATCACACACCATGAAAAGCAGGTGATAAATCGGGGCCTCATAATCCGGAATCTATCCGCAATAAAAACACCATAAAACATTTTAGTGTGAGAATATAAACGACGCCATATTTTCCATGTATGACGAAGTGTCTGCTTCGTTCAGTAATAAAGTCACTCTTACGAGTTACGACGATATCGACTGTTTGATGGACCCGACCTTTTTATGGAAGGTTCGCACTTGACACTAAGTTTTCGTAAGTGATTTTCGGTAAGTTAGTTATGTTGAGGTGGAGTTAGTAGGTGTAAGTTGTGAGTCTTATTACAGCTAAATTACGGTGACGGAAAAATGGTAGCAAACCCTTGTTTGAATGTTTTGAATTCAATATTAGTGGGGTGTGAACAAAGCTCATTTCTTTCAGCGGGGCGAGCACGGCCTACTGTGATAGGCTTGAATCACACATTTTTATCACATTTTGGGAGCAAAAACCGTGATAAAATGCATGACTCAAGCCTATCTGACCAAGATTTTGTCTGGACCTTAAATGAGACTGTGACCTCTGAGTTTGTTTCAGCCTTTCTTCTCAGAGTAGTCAGATAGGAAACGCCGGCCTCATCTTGTTTAAATAAAATATATGTTTGACGTGTAAAAGTGTTTGTACAAACCTACGAGTATTTACATAAATAAAATCATTCATCATATCACACAGGTCGTGCTCGGCCCGCTGCGCTGGTTTAAAGAACCAAACCTTTTGCTTTGTGGTTTACCAATTCATTACAGGTTGGAATGTTAAATGCCTCTGATCGACATGATACTATAAGATTAATACCTAATACCATCAAGTTCAAGTTGAGATAATACAAAAACTCATTGTTTGTTATTAGAAATCCTGTCTGTACAAAACTCACCTTTCGAAACTACTCTTCATTTCAAACAAGTTGTAAGTCCGATGTTATAACTTACGAAGCACACGTAGCTGATGTACCTACTAAGTTTATTTCAAGTTATAACAAGTTTTCTTTTCAGGAACGGATTGGACTTCATCCCAGAATGAAGCCAAGCAAATTAACTATGGCCGAAAGTTTTGTATGATACAAAAAAGTTTTTTAATCTATAGAAATGAAGTTTCATGTGATATTAGGGAAACGAACAATTGAGGTATTTTGTCAAGAAGATGTGCAGCATTGTCCTCCCGTCTGGTACTAACAACAACCAGACTGCCACGGTTATGATTACAGAAATTGGGATGCTTACAAACTGCTGATGAAATGATGATGCAAATATGCCGATGTTAGTGAAGCAAAGGAAAGCCTAGAAAGGCAATATGGGACAAAAAGTCTTTTTTCTCGCAAGTGTATTGAAGAACGTCGTTTGAAACGTGTGAGCACAGCTATATCAAAATGTACTTAAATGTTAACGTCCCTCCTCACCATCATAAAATATCCATTAGTTTATATGAATCCATAGCACCAAACTGGTCAAAAAGCACCGGACGCTTAAAAAACTCCAGCTTCCCCAATTCCATCCACTATAAATAAGACAAATGTTTTATTTCGACGTGGGCAAATAAAAAATACTATTATACGGGTCGGGGGGCAAAGAAAGGAGTACATATGAATGTGGGCCACGCCGAGCCACGGCATTGAATGCTTGGCATCCGCAATATCCACCTTTGTCCGTTTTTATTGTCCAGACGTGTGACAGGTGGCAGTACGAGACACTTTTAATGTTCCCTCGGATACTTCCGAAGGCCCCCGAAGATCCCCGAAGGCCAGAAAGTTTGTATTTGAAATAGAGCATGTAAAAACGTCAGATATTTTTTCGTAGATCGCTTTATTTAGCCGGATTTCTCGATATTTGTTTGAAGGTGCGAAAAGTTTTGCTGAAGATCCGAATTCTCTGATCCCTTTTTTATTCGACGAACGTGCTGGTGAAAGAAAAATGCTCAGCTTACGTAAGTTTTCTTTGGGGTGCTTTTTCAAGTATGAATTGTTAAACCTTTGGGTGTCAAGAGTGGATCTTTGTAGAGATTTGCATATTATTAAGGTAGAGTAAATTGGATGGGGAAGGCTAAGGACCGAATGTTGCCGTACAACTAAGGGGATATCTAGCAAAGAACGTTGATGTGGTTGATTAATTTGATTGTGAAAAGTATCGATTTTATAGGAACTAAGGCCTTCAGCCTACCCTCACGGGAAAAAGGCTTGAATTTATGTATTTATGTATGTATAGGAGCTGTAGTTTGCGTGTTTATTTGCAAAAGTCATATAAACCGGCAAGGTAGTACAGTATTTGTTTTAGGTGACTTCATAAATTATTTTTAGCAAAAACTGCGACCAGTATTTTCAAACATTTTTGTGTCGTGAGCGAATGTCATTGAAACTGATTCAAATGTTAATTAATATCACAAATAGATTCCTTAGCAATTGATGAACAAATAACGATCTAAGGTTAATCGGTTTGTTAAGCTTATTTGTTTTAGTCACGCTTTGATTTATTGCAAGGTGAATATGGCACTGAAAATGTTATTGAATGACAAAAACGTACTCCCGATAGTGTTTCCCATTGGAAATAAAAACATCTGAAATAAATGCAAACTTTCGTCATATTTGACCCAACTACGGGACGATTTTTTTAAAATCCTTCCTAATTGCTCACCTTAGTAGTAGTAGTAATTGTAGGAACTCTTGCGCAATATTGGTTATTTATTTTACTTTTTTTTTCACTAATCACAATACAACACACACACATGTATGTCACAACATTTTATTTGTTTTTGTATGAGCTTTTCTTTATGTACTATCACATTTAATTAATTCTATTAATGTATTAAAACGGACACAAGCTTCCCTATGTTTTGTTATTCTAGCGTATGGCACTCGTGGGTTGCAGCTGAAAATCAGTGTCAGTTGGTACACTTTGTGTTGTCATCTGACATTATGCTGAGCTGAGGCTCGTTTGGCATTATAATTTTTGTATTCTGTTTTTATAGTTTTAAGGTGTATTTATTTTGCTGTAATGCCAATAAACGCATTTTCTTTCTTTCTTTCAATATTCAAGCTTCTAGACCCAGCGGTGTAGGGTGAGTTGTCTGCCAGTGGGTTCAGGATTTTATTAAGTCGATTTCAAGAACAGCTATCTTAGCTCGATTAATATTATAGTATGTGTGTGGACCTGCCTGTCTGTAAAGCCTTTATGAGAGAACATATTATACACGTTGAGTTTGGGAAGTCACACAAGAAAAAAAATAGGAGAACATATAAAAATAGATGGATAACTAGGCTGATAAATGATTTTATTTCTGTAAGTAGGTTTGAACAAACACTTTTACACGTCAATCGTATTTTAAAAACTAGATGAGGTGACTGATCGACTGGTCGAGATGACTGTGTAAGAGATATGACTAGAAAGAGACGAACACTAAGATGGCAGGTATTGGTATGGAAGAAAAAGTATTCTGTTAACCCCTCCGATCAACAATACCTAGAGAACAATACCTACTAGATATCGGGGCGGCGCAAGAAATACGTCTCGGTAAATAACAGCGCACTTGAGACGTGAGCTCTTATTTTGTTTAGTTCGCTTGAAACAGCCAATGTAAACACGACTTTATTGCTAGGTGCCATGGTTGTAATTAGGTTGAACTTCTGTTTAAAATTTTTTTCACGCGGACAGCATTTAGATTTGATTTTGTACGAGACCCGTTATCTAGTTGGTATTGTTGATCGAAGGTTAACCCAAATTAATTGGTATACTCGCAAGAGGAAGACAACAATAACTTCAGTCCAAAATGTAATTATTTATTATGCAGTCTCGAAACCAACTAGCCTTGTTTATATGCCTTTAATAAGCTTGTTAGGTTGCCCTGTCTAATCGGTTCAATTTCGTCCCTCATCTTTGAGAAGCGGGGATGACAGGAAAGCAATTAATTGTCCCAAGGTTGTGATAGATACTGTACAGGGTTTGCAAACTGACTACAGATTGGAAGTTCCGTTTCAAGGAACACTGCCAAAGCAAACTGTAAGGGAAACCGATCCTTAACATTAATTGACTTAATTAAAACGAACATTTTATTCAGCGTGGGGTATTTTTGGAACAGTCTCGTGTAGTTATATAGCAAGTTTCAGTACTCACAAGTCAAAAAGATTCTCTATCACAGATTTCCGTTGGATAGCCGCTAGAGAATAGACTTGAAGTAAAAACAAACATATTTTTAATAAAGAATTTCCACTTAACAAACCGAGAAAAATAAATAACAAAATAACGTAATTTTACAAGCAACTGACGAGAGGTTAAAAAATAGTGTTAATTAAATTTAAATATGAATTGGAACAGGAAATGGGACGTGAATAAAGTCGGACATAGCGGGCGCCAATCATAGCGTGGCGTGTCGAGGAGATGATCCTAATTATACGCCGCAGTTGACCTGACCACTTGAGGCACTTGCCTGGCTTCTTACTGACAGGCACAGAAGGAACAGAAGGCTCACTCCAGCGCATTCGTGACAATAGTGACAATGCACTTGACTCACATTTCCGCATTGACCAATTAAATCACAAAAGAAGATGAAAGGATCGGTTATCTATGTCCTAATCATTAGGACATAGTGTTTATCCCGGTAGTACGCTCCCGTGAGATGATTTCCAACCTCTACGTAGGCGTAGCCGCGGGCAAATCAAGACCGCACATTATGTCACCTGAGGTCACCCTATGTAAAAAACCTAGACCGCCCATTGTGTCACCTGAGGTCATTCTTATTATGTACACAATTATAATAATGAGTATTTTACTCTCATTCTTTTCTATATCGTTACCTGCACGCAAAAGTTTGTAATGGTGACGCACAGGAGTGGACCTTCTATTCCTATGTCCTGTCTGACGCTGTATACGACGGGCGATTGGATCAATTTAAGACTGGCTTTTGCATTAAAATTAATTTACAACTATGCTATGTGCCGCGTGTTATTATAGACAAGGTCAAACTAAATTAGCTAGCAAAAATCTGCAGACGTAATGGGTATCGATATCTAAACACGATAATATTAAAAAGATTTGATGTTTTTTTGGGGTCCAGGACCGCTGGTAGTATTGTTGCTTAAAGTATGTGTTGAATAAATATATCTAACGTGTTTAGATATCAATACCAATAACGTCTGTGAAGTTTACATAAAAAACGGATTTTAAACTAATATTTCAAACCGCGGGCGACCGGCCCACTAAAAAAATCTTAAATATTTTTTTTTTTTGGATTATTGTGTTTAGATATCGATACGTCACGCTCACGTCTGCGGAGTTTCGCTAGGTAATTTTATTTGACCCTGTATACACGATGCCCATTACCATACGACCGTATCTAATTTAAATTATTGTCGCTTTTCTTGTCTGTAAGTATATTATTATGTGGCCGCGTTGTTCTCTAAACGCAACGGATTATGATGAAGTGTTCACCAACATTTAGAGATTTTATTCCAGAAGTTTTTTATTTGAAGTTTTTTTAGAAACATTCAGTTTCTACATATATATATGTATATAATAAAGAAATTTCAATGTTTTGTGACGTCGTAAAAATCTTGCGTAGCGGGCCTTTAATAACTACCTAACAGGAACTTCTAGGTAGGTACCTACGTATTAAGTTTTGTGCAAGCACAGGTGCGTAAAATTAATGCGTGCATTTTAAACAATCGGCTCCAAAATCTTCCCATTGGATCCCTGCCGGATCTCAGTCCTTCCGGGTAAGGGCGTGGGCGTGTAATGTGTAATGTAATGCGAATAGAGTGGACGGCATACATGTATATATATGTTCGATTGCGAGAAAAATTTGTGTTCGCGCTAAAAACCAGCCGATGGATCAGCGCAAGTATTACATGTAATGCTCGTAGTCCCGTCCACACGCAGAATTCGTGTTACATTACACATTACACGCGTCCGTACACGCCTTAAA
This sequence comes from Brachylomia viminalis, assembly GCA_937001585.2. Classification (NCBI taxonomy): domain Eukaryota; kingdom Metazoa; phylum Arthropoda; class Insecta; order Lepidoptera; family Noctuidae; genus Brachylomia; species Brachylomia viminalis. The sequence goes on along the minus strand of OW443310.2, from coordinate 23,684,513 downwards.
ACGCTCAGCACCATCCAATGACGCTGAAAACAGGCGCCATTTTAATTGGGAAAATTCTAATGGATATAAAAGTGACGAAGTAAAATCTTTTGTATCCGGTAGTAGTACCTACCTGTATACGATGTAGAACTCATCATTACACGTGGAGTGTCACATTAGGGTCAGCTCACACCGAGACGCGACGCGACGCGACGCTGCGCGCACATTTGAAAAGAGCGACTCAAAATACAACTTTATTTTCTACACGAAAAGATACACATTTCATTGTGAGAATTGCGCGGCGCTGCGCCTCGCGGCGTAGAGCGACGCAGCCGGTGCGCGCGGCGTGCAGGAGCGGCGCTGCGCAGCGCGACGCCGCGAGGCGCAGCCGAGGTCACCGTGGCGAACTATTTTCGTCCAGACTTCGTGTAGAATTGATGCAGTTCGGTCGAGTGCTCGAGTGAAATTATAATGATAGACTGGGATCTTGTTATAATCGGACTTCTCGCAGAAGAGGAAGAGGAAGAAGAAAACAAAAATAAAATTAAAAAGAAGACATCACACAGGAGTATTTGGGTGCATAATTTGTGGAGAAATAGAATAATTCATGGTGAATTTCATACCTTGGCTTTGGTTTAATGCTCTAAGCTTGGCTTATGACCACCTTGCCAATTATCCAGAAAAATTTTATGATTATTACATGCAAATGGTAGAGTGCGGGTGGACGGGCGGGGCGGGTGATCGTGGCGAATGCAGCTACACGTTCCGCTGCGCCGCGCGGCGTCTCGCTGCGCAGCGAGACGCCGCGCGGCGCAGCGAGGCGTCGTGTTGCCAACGATTTCAAGATGCGCCTCGCGACGTTGCGCTGCGCCGCGCGGCGCAGCGCGAAATCACTGGTCACGTCGCGTCGCGTCGCGTCGCGTCGCGTCTCGGTCTGAGCTGACCCTTAACCTCCCAGTGACCCTCAAGACACATAATGAGGTTTATACTCAATGTTATTAAGATTTAACACGTAATGTCACCACGTGTCATCAGGGTTGCCAGGTAAAAGGTTTTAACTTGAACAGACAATTTTTTTCTGAGTTCCCCGGCTGAAAATTTAGGAAAATTCATTAGGTACTGGCTGTTTTTTTTTCGGCAGTGTTAAAATATGTCAATGCTAATTATGTAGACTTATCCAAATATCTGGCAACCTTGAGTGTTTGTACATAATATCATTTTGCTAATGTGTTCTCACCGAAATTGAGTGTCAAGTTGTATTACAGTTAGTATAAAGTTATTCGTAATTTTGTTGTGTTTAGTAAGTATTTGTAACAAAATAAATGAATACTTTGGCGTTAATGCTTTTGAGGCTTTGAATTACAATAAGCCAAGCATGTTTCCATAATCACTTTTAATGAAGGTATTACAAGTTTTAGTTTAATGAAGCGCAAATAATTAAACGTTTGTTTTCGATGACGTAAAAAAAATTGTATTTCAACTTTAACAAATTGACCTCTTTGTCTTTCTTTTTTAGAGCAGACCGTGAACATTCCAGAAAATAACAACTAGTCATTCAAATAATATGAATGCTGGCTGAATCCACCACTTCAGTCAGTCCGTCAAGAAGTTGTCTGGACGCAAGCCTATAAAACACTATAATATTTTTCTCAGTCGCTTGCGCCCTTTAGCTTTAAACAACCCATTAAACCCACTAAATCCTGCAAATCTCATACTCATTATTCATCCAATTTATACCCCTAAAAACATCGTAAAAAATCCGCACCATGTACTTTACAATTTTTAATTCATGTAACGGCACCGCCCACCATAACCCTTGCATTTAATTAGGTGCCCGTCAGCATACAAACGAACCGAAGGGTTCCGATACAATTACTGTATTAATAGCATTGTTTGCTCAACTTTTGGGAAGACCCCTTTGTTTCATAATAGGTCTATATCCTTGGGTAAGCGGGATTTTAGTAGGATGAAGCGGGGCCATGGATACTCTTTGTGAAAAGGTGTTGATAGCTGTTCGCAAAGGTTTCTTTGGAAGTTTTTGTTTCTAAATTTGGAACTTAAGTCATTTCCCCAACAGGTTACAATTAAGATAGCTTAACAAGAGAGACTCTCATCATCATCTGCCTACCCCTTTCCCAACTATATCAGTCAGGGAAAAAGTTTTTTCGTATTTTTTAGGTACCTATAAAATTGTAGTAAAATCTCTTTGCCTATACTGTTTCCATCTGGCTGGTTTTGATACCATTAAATAGATGACATTTTAAATAGGAAATATAGGAAGTTAAAACGATTTCCCGCCATTTTTCAACTGTTTTTCTGTCCGCCAAAATGGGTGAATCTAAGGAAGAAATTCGATACATTTTGAAGTTTTTTTACAAAAAAGGGGAAAATGCACACAAGCCACGAAAAAAATGTGGCGTTTAGTTAGTGGTAAGAGTAGCACAAAGTTAGTTCAAGCGTTTTCAGTGCGGGAATTTTTATTTATTTAAATAATATGGGAGACTTACAGCTAAAACAAACAGATCAAGGACATTACAAAAGCCAATTACAGGTCTCCACTTATAAAATACAGAACAAATCTAAGGACATTCACACCAAACTACTATATACAGCATAATATTATTATGTTGCTCGAAATGCTTAGCAATCATCATAACAAAATAAGCTACATGAAAAAGTTACGGCTTAAGCACTTCCTGGCTGACGGCACACTAGTTAGGAACGGATCTATATCGTACTGTTTACAAAGCTTGTTAAAATTTCTGCTTGCACGCACAATGTACGAATTCTGCCTATAATTGGTTGAAGAAACAATTGGCACGCGCAATGGTGGATTGTATCGCTTACACTTCATGGGAGTGTTGAAATAAAATTTTGTCAAAATATCGGATTTCGTATCGGAATTTTGATGTCGAAGATGCAGCACGCTCTGGTCGCCCTTTACGGATAAAAAAAGCGTTTATTTTGGAACAATTTAGGTATACTTACACATATTACAAAAGAAACGATAATAGCTACAAAAGTGTAAAACTGTGGCGCAGCTATCAAAGCCCATATCAATAAACAATGAAAAACATTTGTTGCAGACTACCATGGGGTAAAGTCGATGCCATTTTTGTAAAAGTGGAGCATGATCGGCATATTGGTAGTAACGACATAGCTGAAGAGTTAGGGGTTGACCACAAAACAGTTTTGACCCATTTGAAAAACTCTGGGTATACAAAAAACCTCGATATTTGGGTGCCACACGAGAAACTGTCTGTATATAAAATACAAAAGAACTTTTTCCCCGACCTAATATGTTGGGGATGACTTCCAGTCACCTTAATACCAGTATTTTACATGGAGCGACGGATAATCTGAATTTCGCAGTTCAGTAACTGGGCAACACAATAGTACATCGTAGAACAACCACTAGGAATGTCTCCTGTATCGTGGGTGCGTTTACAAACATCACCACTGCTGATCACGATTGATCTGTTAATGCTCATAGGTAGGTACCTTCTGAACAAACATTTTTCTTCAATTCTAAAATGGTGGCCATTCTACAAAATCAAAAAAGAACAAAAATCATTTATTTGCATAAATAATGTAAGTACAGAAAGTTCGTAAGATAATATAATCGTTTTCTTATTATGCCTTTAATTTCGACGTGCAAATTTTACATATTTAATAATTATTTTAAGAAATTATGCATGCGATTAGTAAAATATATTAATTAATTCTTAAATGACGTTATACTACAAGTCACAACTTCTACTCTAAGAACTCAAGTACACTGTAGATGCATTTATCAATGAGTAGTTTAGTTAAAATATGAACGCTTATTTTTTTTTTAATATAATTGTTTTTTTGTACCCCGAATTTTATTATACAATTTGATGCACATGATATAGCTATTGTTGGACCAAGAGACGAAACCTCTTGACCACTAACACCCATTGTATAAGCCAACACCAAACCATTCCACGATGACCAACCATCTCTGGATATTAATATCTCCACATGTTTAGCCAAATAGTTGAGCAGTTGCGAGGTATCCTTCAAAGCGAATAACTCGGCGAATAACTCAGCGAATAATGAAATTCCGCCTGTCAAGCCGAACTGAAGTCCTGGGTCAAAATACTCAGACTAGTTCTATTGTCGCTGTATTATATTTTGGTATAGTTTACGACATTCGTGTCATAGCATGGGCTAGATGGCTAATTGTGGTGAATATTTGAAGTTCTCAAGTCAATGTTATTGAAAGCAAACTATTCAAGAAACTACCTAATACTGTTTGGAAAATCTTGAGAGCATAAACTGGCCGCCCGTAATTTCTTACAACTTAAAAAACAAAAAAAAAATGTTAATTATACAGGCTGGCAGGGCCATCGACCTGCATCCTGTTCATGGATTCAATACATGATTTTGAACCCCCCTGCGTTGACATTTTTCGTCGTTTATTACTATATTTTTTTTTTGCTGATTTATTCATTTTGACCGCGAAGGTATTGATTGCTATTTTCTATGAAATAGCTAGTTTTGGTTTTTTTTATATAACCGTCGAAAAATTTCTACGCTAGGGGGTCTCAATCATTTGAGGAGTGGCTAGAGAGGCACTACGGCGTCCTCACCTTCCGTCTTACGCAGGTCCTCACCAGACACGATTGCTTCGGGAGGTTCCTGTTTCGGATAAGGCGGGAGTAAACGCCCGGGTGTCATCATTGTGTGGATCGCCCGGAGGACACGGTGGAGCATACGGTGGAGGTCTGCCGTCTTAGGCGAGGCACCGCCGTGTCCTCGTGGGGGCGATCGGCGGTGGCGATCTCTCGCGTCCGGCCCTGGTCCAGGCCATGGTACGGAGCGAGCGGGCATGGGAAGCCGTAACCTCCTTCTGCGAAGCAGTAATGCTCGCAAAGGAGGAGGCGGAACGCGTGAGGAAGAGGTAAAATACGCGCACTCACGCCCCTAGTCGCCGCAGGAGACGCCCTGGGCGTCGGGAATCCCAGGCCGATTCCCGGCACCGTAGGCGCGAGCTTGCGGACGGTGAGCAATGGGTAGCTCGCCGTCCGCTAAGACCCAGGCGTTGTGTTCCACGCGCGCCTCAAAGAGATATGTCAGCACCAATGACGGGGTCCGCTAGGGCCGATGCCTGCCAGGGTTGCGGGAAAGTCCGAAAGGGTTACCGTGGCCCCTGGCACAGGCAACTGAAGGAATACGGGTGGGTTTTAGTCAGTTAGAGTCTGACACGCCCTCCCGCTCCACCCAGAGCGGAGCGGGAGAAGATATTCGATAGTTCCCAATTCTAAAAGAAAGGGGTCTCAATCATGTGCTGAATTCATGGTTACAGTTAGCGCGTCGTCGATGACCTATGTAAAGGTATATTACGGTTACATACTGTGAAAGAACAATTTTTTTGTAGAACAGCTTGAAACTTATGAGTAGTGTTTATTTCAAGGAAAATTAAGAACCTGTTTGGGCAATGAACCAAATCACCCTAATAATATGCCACACTATCATTATAGGTAGGTATGTAAAGTAAAACAATCAAAACAACATCAAAACTCCAACAAATTCAAACTTCGAACAAGAAAACAAACACCTATCAAAAACAAACATGAAAGAACACTTTAACAACTCATAAACACACCGCATGCATTGTCAAGCAACCATCTTTTTATTTTAATTAAGGAGAAGCGCCAGGTTGCCCGCGAAATTCAAATTTTCTTACGTTTTTTTGCAATTTGCACGTCAGTGTCAAGTTATATGTTGAACTAAATATGATTCGCGACCCGTTGAATGACAATTTCATAAAATATTAATCAATACTATATGAACTATACATATGTATATGAACTAACAGGGTTGTAATTGTTTTAATGATTATAGTTCTCAAATCTCAGTCTCAATCATATTTTATTCATCATACAACCTGACAATTACTTTCGCGCCAATTGTAAAAAACGTAAGAAAATTTGAATTTCGCGGGCAACCTGGTGCTTCCCCCTTAAAATGTTTTCATTAAAAAGAAGTTGATAACAATCGGGGCTCATAAGCTGAATCCCTCAACTTTCCGACGAAGGATAATCTGTCTAAACCTGTCAATGGAGATGTGGATGAAAGGATTTGTAGGGGGGTGGAGGCGTTGGCTGTTGAAATGAGAAAATTGTGCGTGGGAGTGGCTTAGATGCGGTGTTTGGACGAATTTAATGTTAACGAAGGCCTTTGGGCAATGAATCACTGCCCAGTTTAATACAATATTTACATATTATGGTAGTAATGATAGTCCGTAACTAAAAATGTAGGTATTTTTTCGTTATGCTGTTACTTACTAGCCGGTTTTCCATCTATACCATAAACTACAAATAAATAAAATAGAAGTGTCAGTTTGTAATGTCAATACAACGTGTTGTTTTGCATCCTCGTCAAATTTCAGGAGGCTGTTATGAAAGACATAAATAATCAAATAAAATTACGATCCTGCTCAATAATTAATACATACTTGTTTTTTTAGGTATTTAAGTTTGACAGTATTTCAGAATACTCCACTTTCAAAGAACAAAATCGCCCCGTTGCGTATGCGGTAGGCAGTGTCGTACGACCATGTCGCTGTGTGCATGCGTTACAGTTACAGCGCAGTTACAGGGCGGTATCACACGGGCCCTACACATGCCGATTTCCGAAAAATACAAAAAATAAATACTTACCTACTTATTTTATTATTGATTCGTGTCGAGAATCATTAGCATAGTTACCTCCTCGAATTTGACGAGGATGCAAAACAACCACTTGTATAACTGCTTTTTACTAAATGCATATGAAAGTATATATTATACGGTACATATACCAAAAAAGCAATTCTTAAAAATTTTGTCGGTCTGTCTGTCTATTTGTTCCGGCTAAACTCCGAAACGGCTGCACCGATTTTGATGAAATTTTGTATGGGATTAATTTGAATTTGGAAAGGGCATAGGCTACTTTTTATCGACAAACCACGCGGGCGAAGCCGCGGGCGAAAGCTAGTGTTAATTAAATGATAACAATGCGAAAACATGGCTAAGTATACCTGTCTGTTTCAAGTTTAAGTGCATAGCTATAATGACGTAACCTAACCATACCATCTAGTTTAAAAAAAAAATATGATTGACGTGTAAAAGTGTTTGTTCAAACCTACTTACAGAAATAAAATCATTTATCATTTAACATAACCCAACCGATTGTGATACAATTGAAATAAGTAAATTCTTGGTGCTTGAAAGACATAAAAATACATATCCCCCGGAAAAATGAACAATCAGGATATTGATAGGGAACGTAGGGCGTTGGCGGCCCGATGCAATATGCTTGCTGGCTGGTTTGCGCAGTGCACGAAGGAGGTAAAGCTAACTCTTTTCAAAGCTTATTGCCAGATGTTTTACTCGTGCAGCCTGTGGGTTAGGTATACGCAGAAGGCCTACAGCGCCCTGCGTGTCCAATATTATAACGGACTCAGGATGTTGTTGGGACTGCCTCGGTTTTGCAGCGCATCAGGCATGTTTGCTGAAGCGAGACTGGACGACTTTTATGCAATCATGCGCAAGCGAAGTGCGGCGATCCCGAGGTAGGCCGAACAATATTTTGGGTACACTGGCGGACTAAATAGATGGGCCGTTTATTAGGCACTGGGCTGGGAGGCATGTGCGTACAGACGTACATGTGCTAAATTAATTGTTTTCAATAGTGATGTCACTTTTGTTTTAATTCATTTTTCATAATTAACAATAGGTTAAGGCAATACTAACACATTATGGATCCTGTAATCTGAAATAAAGAATTATTATTATTTTTATTTAAATGTCTTTGAAATATCTCGGGACCCTAGGGTCCCGGACCTTTGGAAGGCGTACGAGGGACCGAAGCCAACTCGCAAAGGCCCCTGAGACAATTTTAAGCGTTGAGGCACCAACCGACCCTGTATGCTCTATGCAAGTGCACCCAAGGACAACCCCCGGTTGGTGCGGGACTATTGCAGAACATGGGAACAAAACATATTGGGCTATGGGTTTGGGTGGCTACAGTGGATTGGTTACCTAGAACTATGGAAGGACTATGGCCCCTACCTGATCATTGTTTTATTATACACGGAAAAAATGGCAGGGGGTGACTTGCACACTCAATAATGGGCCCCCGGAAACTGTCGCTAGCACTTAGTGACGTAGCGACAGGGGGGCAACGTATCCTGAGGTTCTCGAGGAGTGGAACGGTATTCCACGACTATCAGGACAATCCCAGAGCCCGAAAGATGGTCAAGATCCCTACCAGCACTTACTGGAATACTTCCTTCCTCCGAGCACGTTTGCTCATGCGAATTTCCACTCAAGCCGGCCAATAAAGGCAAGAAAGAGGTGGAAGCTCTGTTCCTCTTCATTGTTCACTCCAGCCAGCCAATAAAGGCAAGTCAGAGATGAAGAACAAGACTTCTCCCGGGAGATAGGGTCCGTGGGGTCGCTACTGCCCAACAGCTTGCCACATATTGCCCTGCGGGTTTCTGTATCCCTCTTGGTCTGGCTCCTCACCGTAGCCAAAGCAAAGTAAACTTTACCGGCACAGACCTAGAGTTCGGAGCGCGCAAGCCCCACCACGACGTCAACGTAGAGATACGGGCGGTGGGGTTATTATAAATTGTTTAACGTAAACACTTTGTCACTACCCACAACCCTTTTAAAAACAATGAACCGAACTGTTTACGCAACACAACACCAAACACAACCACACCCAGATCTATTCTAGTCCCAATTAAAATGGATACTCGATTGAAAACAAATTAATGGCACCACAGCCATCAATGAACGCGTCAACTTGTCGTCGAGTTAGTTTGGTCAGACTTAACATAGTACTGGTGCGACGCGGACGGGTTGGAGTATGAATGGGGATATAGAGCGCAAATGTGGGCAGAGCGCCCGACTCCACGTCACACTAGGTTGTAACACCAGTATGACTGGTGTTACAAGGTGCGGGACGAGCACGGCCTACTGTGATAGATTTGAGTCACACAGTTTGGGAGCAAAAACCGAGATAAAATGCGTGACTCAAGCCTATCACAGAGGCCGTGCTAGCCCCGCTGGTGTGACGTTGAGTGCCAGAGATAGTGTTTCATTGTGACGTGTTGAACGGAACGGTCGTCCTGGTGGAACTCCTTGGCAGAGTGTAACATAACATAACCTCACGCCTGTAATCTACGAAGGATTAGGCACAGGTGTACCTACAGTACACCCACATTTCTACAGTTCAAGTCTCATGTAATAGGAGGCGAGCATAGTGCAGAATCCAAAGCAGAGTGAGTTTCCCGATAGTAGGTATAACCTGAGACTCTTTAAAACACGAGTAAAGAGTCTACTTTATGGAAACTGTGCACCATCATTGGTAGACCGTAAGGTGTTTCCTTTCAAGTGAGGTGATACCGTATCCAATATATAAGATATTAAATATATATCGGCATATCTTGTGAGTGTAGCTTTAAATTGTATTTGATGTTCGAAAACCTCAAAAGTCGAACCATTTTTAACTGCTCAGATTGATGAAAAAACATTACTGAATTCACCGCGGTGCCAGACCACAGCATTGCATTTCCATAATCATATTGTTCCGTTAGATAGCCGTCGCGTTGCAAGGCATAAGAAGCGCAATGCTCGTTCGGACTATAAGTATTAAGACCGCTGCGCAAACGTAGGACACCGAAACGGCTCAGTTTTTTGTCGCACAGTTAGGAATATTGGTAGATATTACAAGTCAGAAAAAAATGTTGCGTATTGTCAAATTTTCAAAGAAAAGACTTATTCAAAACAAATCATAAAAATAAAATAGTATCATGATAAAACAATCGTAAATCAGAGCTCGAAATTTTTTTTTCTCGTATAATTCTCAAAATGTTTTATTTTATCTATCATATTTTATGTAATGATAATAAAAAGAATAACTAAAGAAAAACCTAAAAAGTATTCCACTGAGCCGTGCATTCATTTTTTAATTTAATAGGGTTCTTGTATTTATTTTATATTGTTGATTCATTGTTTACAGCGTTATAACATAGTAAATACTGCTTCAAAATGCTGTAATTAAGTTAAAAAAAAAGAAATAGAGAATAAATTGAGCTGTTTAAACGCAGCCACTTTCGCGCGCTCTGTTGATGACGTCAAATGCTATGTCCAGTGACAGTCCAGTCCATTGTTTAATAATAATATGAGACAACATCCACACAAGGTCTTCAGGTCCCGAACTAGGCAGAGCCTGTACTACGGTAACCTGATGACTGATATACATACTTATATACATATACACACCCAGACACAGATCAAACAGACATGTTCATGCACACAAATGTTTGACTTGTCCGGGGATCGAACCCGGGACCAGCGGCTCAGAGGGCAGGGTCGCTACCAACTGCGCCAACCGGTCAGGTTTACTACAGGTGTTCTCGTTCTTTACTTATTTCACCATGAAAAAAGCTCAAAAGCGAGTTTATATGTATTGCACTGTGCCTGAATGCAGAAACACTATCAAAAGTGCACCTGATAGAGTATTATTTCCAGAAAAAAATAAATTGCAAAATTACTTTTATTTTGTTGGTAATTCGATTCACCTAACATCAATCGCATCGCTGTTTTGAACCTTATTTGTTAAAAATTGGCTTCTTACCGTGCCTTACGTATATTCCCTTATGCACATTGTAAGCTCGTCTCATTAATACTCAGTCAGTAGTGACTAGCTCAGTTAATCTGGGATTAAGCCGCTTTGTGGGCTGTAGGGACGGTTTTTCTCCGGCGCGGCGCACGGATTAAGGAATGTTTCCTCACAAATTGTTGGCAGGACTTAGTAGTGATGCGGTAGGTAAACACGATCTTGTCACAGTTAAGAAAGAAACAAAAATAGCTTATTATGCACAAACAAGCTATCTAATGTTAATGTGAAGAGATGCTGTTTGGAATCAAATTGCCTATTCCTGTACAATGTGTTCTTCGAAGGCTGAGTCCGTGGCTGAGTGCCCGTTTTCTTTGTTCAAAGTCAAATCATTGTATTGTATGATAGATTAATTTAGTCAATCCCTACGTATACGGGTGGCAGGGATATCGACGCGCAAACTGAAATTTTTTTTTGAAAGAAAAGAAAGAAAGAAAGAAAATGCGTTTATGCAATCATGTTTATGAAATCATGAATCCAGCACATGATTCTAGACCCTCGAGCGAAGAAGATTACTATCAGATATCAAAAAAAAAATCTGCTGTTCATAGTAAAGTGCAATTCCTACGGGATCAAAATATATGGAACAGCAAATTTTTCGAGTCTTATTATTAACACAGTCAATAAGTAGAATTTTGATAAAGGTTAAGAAAATAGCGATAGGATCTCGAGTCCTGAACAAATATATTAAGTATGTCCCTGTACCTACTTAATACAATTTAATCTATCTTGTACAAGTGGCCTTGGCAATGAATTATTACAACCCACAGACTACGATGGAATAGTAACCAGACTGGTCGACCATAGACAATCAATTTGAGCAAGATTATGAGATTTGTTACAAATAATGAGCAGATCGTGCCTCCATACTTGACTTGTTTGACGACTTAAAATGAGAACCGTGATAGAATTTTGTCTTGATATTAGTACGGATTTGTGCTGCTTAAGTTAACTGTGGAAACCAAACAAACAGGCAGGGGTTTCTTTTATTGCAAAGATGTCTTAGGACTGTTTATGTTTCCTACAAAATATTTTGGCGATTGTTAGTAAAAGAGACGAATCCAAAAGTATAACTCAACTATCAATCTGCATAGACTTTTCCCAACTGTTTTGGGGTCGGCTTCCAGTCTAACTGGATGCAGCTGAATACCAGCATTTTACATGGAGCGACTGCCTATCTGACATCCACAACCCAATTAAGAAAGAAAGAAAATGTATTTGGGTAACGCACAGGAAATACAAACAATAAAAAAAAGAAAATTAAATCTAACAAAATTATAAATACAATAAAAGAAGAACATTTATACTTTTCAGTTTATCTAAGATTAAAACTAAAAATAAAACAACAAAAACAAAGAGAAGACCTATTGGGTAATACGACAACCCTTGGGAAGACTGGTTGTAAGACTTCCGGGCTTCAGACTAACCGTAACGACTGTCAAAGATCTACAAATGACAACCGAGCCAACAACGGCTTAACGTGCTTTCTGAGGCACGGAGGAGTCTCGATATAATTATAACGGATGGTGACCCATCCACGAACCAACCGCGGCAAGCGTAACTTAACCTTCGATCGACCCGTGCAGCTGTATTATTTAGCCACGAGCCCCTCCTACCTATATATATAACCCAACACTTCTAACGTGGTAAATGAATGACATGAACGCCAACATGTCATACTTATAATATGTTTTTTAAATAACAATTCTAGTCTACTCTTCCCTTTCGGTATAACTGGAAGCTTAAGCACAATACTTGTTAACTAACCCAGTTAATCTTTCAGTACATTTCGAACCCCACATATTGGCAACAGTGTAAAGTTTCTAACACAGATGTGCGAAAACTTGGTTACAAAGTACATCTCCAATAACAGGCAAGCATATGGCTTTTCTCACTGCGTTTTCTTCCGTCGAGTTATTTGACAACTACTTTATTATAGGCATAGGCTCTATTGAAATAGGCAATTATCATTTCCTTGTTAAATCTTAACATGTTAAACCACACTGAAATAGTCTAATTGGGATAAATGATTTGACTTTATAAGTGATCGCTCGAACCCATGCTGAACAAACGCTAAAAACTTGAGCACTGAAAATCTTTTATATGCACATAAAAATATTCATCTGTTTAAAAAATACAGTGATAGCCATAATATAAATACTAGGAACAAACACAAATTAGTTGTTGCTACAACTAGGCTCAAAAATGGCTCGTTTAGATGCCAATGTATACGCTTTTATAATAAACTTCCTAGCCACATTCAAGAACTAAGCCTTAATAAATTCACATCTTTTATAAAGAGGAAACTATGCCAGAGAGCCTATTATACTGTCAAAGAGTTTATTGAGGACAAAAAGGCTTGGGATTGAGCTGCTATAATTTTACATAGGGAATGTTGATTTATTTTATTTCGCTAACTGTTGTACTTTTAATGTTTGCTATTTAAAGTATCTAAACCTTTACGGCCTTCAAAAATGGCCTTTTTTACATATACAATGACATGAATATTTACTGTATAAAATATTTTATTATTTTAATTATTGTGAATATGAGGACTATGTGGGTCATTGTTCCAGTTTTAATCATGTTCTGTTCTGGCAGTTTAAGTATTTTATGCGGCCTACCCAAATGCCCTTTCTTTGGTATTGTTCGTCGAATCGTTGAGCTCCTTAAGTTCTGAGTTGAGCTGCACGATTGCTGACAATTGCGTGCACTTACTGGACAGGTTCACTCAATCTGTGTGGTTCTTTCCTCAAAAGACCATTTCAGACACCGATCTACATAGCCTTCACATGATCTGACCAAGATTTTGTCTGGACTTTAAAAGAGACTGTGACCTCTGAGTTTCTTTTGGCCTTTCTTCTCAGAGTAGTCAGATAGGAAACGCCGGCCTCATCTAGTTTAAAAAAAATATGATTGACATGTATAGGAGTTACTTACAGAAATAAAATCTTTCATTATTTATAATCTTCACGCAAGAGTAGACCACCTGCGTTTTCCATGCGTCTTTATATCTGTGACTTATCAGTTTAACACAATAGGAAGTGTCGCAAAGTTTGCGGTGTCCAGCCCCGAAGTCCCGCGGCAAGACGTATTGCATTACGGTGCTGGTAAGGACTGAAGACTAATCCTATGGGGACGTTTTCAGGCTTCTACATTTATTCATGTGTTTCTACTGCCGCGGTTTTTTCTGTATTTAAAAGCTTGTATACCCATAATATTCATACCAATAATTAAATAATAACTTATAAACATGCCTCAGATGATTGATTGACTTTTTCCTATATCTTTTATTTTTTTTCAAAATAATTGCCGACAGGATTGATTGGTACTAAGTAGCACATCATTCACGAACTTCCCAGTACTTGGATAGTCTCTCCACACTAGATACCAATTTTTAAACTATAAAGGAACACTACACTCCCAACTTCTAAAAATAGACAATATTATAACACTTTTAAATTTTTGTTTTTATTTTTTTATCATCGAATACAAGGCTTTTGACAACTTTGTATTGTTTTATAATGTGCGTCTTATTTGTGCAAAATTAACCATTTTTATAAGCCTTCTAAAATTCGTTTTTCTGACAGAAAATGGTGGGAGGAAATGTATCAGTTAATTAAGAATGAATTTTATACAGAAGGGAAAATTCCCCATATCTTCCGAGCTTATATTCCTTTTGTAAACAGAGGGGTACTTAATAGCATGTCAATCATCTCCATGGATGATTCACGCAAGATTTAAAATATTTCATACGGATAATATCCGCTTTGGGAAAGATTTACATTATTCTCACTTTATTTTTTAGAAACGATAGAGATGTATGCAAGAAGAAGACACGCTAAGCCGATCCCACATAAATTGACAGGATTACTTATGGTGATGATTTATTAGATACAATCTGGGACCAACTATTACAATGACTAAAATGCATACTGGGTCGGTACTTGTTTCCTCACGATGTTTTCCTTCACCGTTTTGAGAGCAGTGGTGATGAAATAAATTGTCACTTTACCTGTTCAAAATTCTTAAACACTGACTATTTGATTAACAAGACAAACAAAATTTCCATAACCATTAATTAACCCTCCACATTTATGAAAAGTGTAATGCACAATCGGCGCTAATTGCTACTCTGTTGATCCCCTCCGGGATTCCATGAATATGTATAGGAGGGCAACCCATGGCATAATTACTTACACAGGCAGTGTTACCACCCTTTACTCTGTATGACGCAGGGTATTATCCATACTACCACAAAACTGTTTTTATCATTTGGTTAAGCTAAACATCTTCTTATCTAAGGAGTTTGACGTAAGACTGACATTAGACACAACATGATGAACAAGTGTCTAAGTTTTTATAGCAAGACCCTATTAGTTATAATTTTGCAAACCATAGAAGTGGACTAATGCAATCTGAACAGCAGAGTAACATTCTTCATGTACCGAGTGGAAGGTTTGTTGTAATGAGTTCCAGAATATTGTAGTATAATAGCTGGATTATATTCGACTGCGACTGCATTGCGTGTTTTTCTTTGACACAATTACCTAGGTACCTAAATTTTCTTTAATTCGTTACGTTTTTACAAAATTCTAGGACGCAACCTACATTCTACAACAGAGGGGCAATTCTCGTAATTAAAAAACGTTCAAATTCAAGTCGCAATCTCATCTCAGCGACAATTAATGTCAAAAACTTGTCAAAAATGTATGTAAATCTCAGAACAATAACTAAAGCATAGAAGGCGCTTTAGGACATTTGAAGTGTACGCTGTCATAGACAAAAGAGTATTAGCTAGTGATGTGACTATGCATAAAATAAATACCGATATCGACTTCTTAGTTTATGGTCTCGCCCCTTGGCATTAAATCTAAAATATGCTAAGATGAAATAAACTCACTTCTGTCTGATTAACTTATTTATTTATAAACACAGGATAAATTATTAATAAATTGAAATTACCAAGAAAACGCTTAAATAATTTTTAAAGAGCGATTGGCCACGGAACAAGTAAAAAAAAAATTAAATCAGTCTTTTAAAAATTATAGTTTTTGTTAGAAATGTCCTTACTTTTTCTACAGGAGAAGATAATTCTTTCGCGATATAATGAATTCTAATTGTTAAATATTCTTTGCTTATCAATTTAATCAACAAATTTCTATGTTCATCCAATACATATCATTATCGAATAAATTGAGTAAATCAGCAAAAATTGACGTTGGTAGCAATATTTTAATAAAGCAGTCATCGCTGAAATGTTTGGAACAAATACGATGTTGTTTATTCCATTCCCAGTAGTTACGTGCAATAGCGTTGATCCATGTTTGCCTCATATCAATATCAAAGGGAAATCAGAAAATGAAAAAAAAATCATAGCTACACATGAGTTTTAATTATGATACCATGACTCATGGTATAATAATTTAAACTCATGATATGAATACCGTGGTCAAAATTCCGTGTGGCTCATGGACCATGAGCCACACGGAATTTTGACCACGGTCATTTCATTACTCATACGTATGATTAGCTGGCAAGACCGTCGGTATTTAGGTATTTATTTCACTCTTAAATATTTAATCCGTCCCAAAACTACGTGTAAAGAAAAATAATGTAATAATTTAGATAACGCTAGTTCTATCGATATTCTATCGATAGTTTATTTTTGCAAGCACTATTGCAAAAATTTCTATGCCGATTTAAAATTTCTATTTTCCCTAGAATCGAATTATTTAATTACATAAAATATTGATTTCAAAACACTACCGTGTACACTAAGCTCAAATAATTTGAAAAAATGCCAAAATAACCTACAGTGAGAATACAAAACCGATAAAATGACCTTATTTGATTACTTACCGATGGAAGCTTATGATTTCCACATCACTTTCTTTGCGGGATGAATGTGATTTACATCGCACTATAATGCAGGACATTATTTAATCTTTAAGCTTTGCGATTTACACTAAATCACTATTAATTTTGTACTATTTTTACAAAAACACGTAAAATCAACGAAGCACTTCAACTCCCATGCGCCCATAAGCATTATTTTTATAGAAAAAATGCGATGAATAAAGTCATACACAAAAACCTGAGACGTTAAGTAGCTTTTAAACTTAGTATCATAAAGGTAGCCAAGGTAGCGAAATTGACGTTTGCTTTGTGACGCTTTGCATTTTGAGCAACCTACATCTGTCTCTTTCTAATGCTGTTATGAGTGTATAAGAAAACAGAGACGACTATATTAGTTAAATTTAGCTTCCTTCTATGCTTTAGTTATTGTTCTGAGATGTAAATTGATTGTATTTTTGACAGATTGAGACTGAGATCAGACTGTGAACGTTCTTAAAATTACGGGAATTACCCCTCAGGTCTGCTTAGGAGACGATGATAAATAAGTGCTTTTCTTTTACCAAGATGTGTGTCTACTTACATTACAGACAAAAGAAACATCAACATTTCATTATCACCTGTTTAAACATCAAAATATTCCCCAACAACGAGGAACTTTCAAAACATTCACCAAGTTTTAAATGCCGTAAAGTTTTAAGCTGGCAACCCCTGATTTGAGCCGAGTAGTAAAGTCAACGGAGGGAAGATCGCTGCTGCTTCGTGACAGTTTAACAGCCTCCATTTTAGCGCTAGTTATTGAAATTCTTGTGTCTTTGAGTACAAAGTTATTACTTAATATGCCTCCACTTTGTAGTTTGCCTACCTCGTAAAGACACGTCGTAATAATATCACGGCTTCTACCGTTCTACGTCTTAATGTAGTATGAGAATTTAACAGCCTTAGCCTTAAATTAAAATAAATAAGTCAATGAGACGATCGCAATAATTAGATATGTCAATCAGAATAACAGTACCTATGTCAATCAGTTAGTGAATCATCATTAAGAAAATCGTCAATCGTGTAATAAGTTTTCATAAAAAAAAATAGTTACGAGTTTTCACGGAAACTTGACAGACAGTTATCAGCTAACTTCATCGTGTCGCTTTTTGGCTGTCGGTGTGCGCGCGCATCGTAAAAATTTTACTGTCATATTTTTTTCCAAACGCGCCAAAAAAGCATAACTTCAAAAATAAAACAGCAAACGTCATTTAATTTTGTACTTTCTTGGACGCAAAGGAATGCATGCATAAGTTGTATGTATGTCAATGCACCAAGGTTTGTTTATATTCCGAACGCATAGTTACATTTAGTGAAAATAATTAGTTTGAGAAAGTAACTGATGAGTGAAGTAAGTCATTGATGACTTGTGTTTAATTAAACTGTGAGTTAGATTTTCATTTAAATTTAGTTTTTTTTTTGTTTCCTACGGACATCCCTATAGCTATCGAACTATGTGCAAATGTAGGTATTTAAGGGCTCTATTTATTTCAGCCAGGAATAAGCTAAACTCTCTATTTGCATTTTACAAAATAGCTACAATCGCAATGCCAAGAAATCAGAAATCTGGTTAAATGGCACACAACACAATTTACATTTTAGGCTCCAACTTTCTAAAACTTGTTCATATTCCGCCAAAAATTCAAAATACAAATTGAGCTCTCAGTGCCATTTAATTTTGCTTCAATTGCTACAACCAACATAATCCTTCCGAAACTCATTGTCCCTTTACTCTTGTTAAAATATTCAAAGCGTTTCTGAAACTATTAGAAATGATATCCCTAACAGCTGTTCCCAGTGCTCATTTGAGTGGAAAAGACGAAAATTAGACAATTACTGAACCTCCACAGCTCCGCAGTCTCAAGTACCTACGTCAGGGACTACATTACACTCCGCGAAATTCCGCTCTACGTCCATAATCGTTCACAGCTTTTGTGTCACCGCGGATGGAGGCACTGGCGCGGAAAATGGCGAACCGAGTAAGACGAGCATTTTATAAAGTCAGAATAAAACAACCAAGGCCTCCATTTCCTTTCTCCTCACTTTTTCACTAAATTATGTCGACTGACTCGGTTATTTCGCAACGTCAAGTGCTGGACCTACGTTCCATGAAAGTAACGCGCAAATCATATACGGACACAATAAATACAATTTTGGGCAAAGACATACACAGCGCACAAAGCGGCTCACAAACGATAGAATTTCTCTACGCCGAACCGAACGCGACAACCGCGCGCATTTCAAAAAAGGAACGTGACCTGATTACTGACGGAAGCTGTCAGTTGTCTATGGAGCGCCTTAAAAGTCGCAGGTGCTTTGCAGCGGTCGGTTTGACTCTCGACCCTATTTTAAATTGCAGAAGTTAAAAAATTGTTCGCTGTAATTTTCCCTCCATCTCGCAATTTGTTCTATGAACAGTTTATTGTGCGCACCGAGGATGCCATTCCTTCACACTCCTGACTCCTCAGTAATAGAATGACTTATGCGGGTCGACTTTATTATTTCCAGCTCAATTGAATTGTTTTTTTTTCTCAATTGCAAAAATTGTGTGTTCGTTAAAACAAATCTTTTGAAATTGGAGGGGTTTGTCCACGGGGTTTGTCCCACGAGGGCTCTTTAACACGACTCCTAAAAGGTAATGAGTTCTTATTTAAATTCACGGAATCCCCTCCCTCTACCTTCCTGATGTTGCTATCAAATTAGCTTTTGTTTATTTATTATTTGTTTAATTAAGTATTCTTTTTGTAACGCGAATCTTTTACAGGAGTGTTTGAAAACTCTGGAAGCGGAAATTATCAAATAGAACAAGGAGATGAAGTTCAAAATACGGACGAGTCCTAAACTCATTTTCCTTCGCAGCTACAGTTAATGGTACCTATCTTGGAAAGTTATAAAGCAACTATTAGGTCCAAATAAATTCGATAAAATTCACGAAACATCTCGAATCTCCAATCCGCTGAACGCTGAAAAATCTTTGCTGAAATGTTCTTTTATATACCCCTTTTCATCTGGTTTTAGAAACACCTTGGCATTTCTAGGAAAGAATCGTAATAAATAGATCTTGTTTAATTCCCACGTTACCTAAATAAAATCGATTTGCAATCGCTTTGAAACTATCTATCAGCAGTTTGGCATTGATACACGAACGAAACAACATATTCAAACCCACTTTCATACAAAAGTAGGTAACCTGTATCTTACGGTACCTGCACGATAAAAAAACGCTTTACAACACGAATTCACGGAACAAACTGAACAATTAACATAACAATTTCAAATAATACATACTTAATTGTTCTTACGTAGCATGTTTAAATTCTGATACAGCTATAAAACACGAAGTATTAGACACAACGGTATAAGTTACCGTTTCAGTAAAACAATCGATCAATGTTGTCAGTAACTGCGTAATGGTACAATATGAGCGACTGGAACGGAAGATCCATGTTGCCAGGCGTAAATTGTGTGATTTGAGATCGTTTTTTGTTTTATTTGTGACGGAATGGCGGGACGTTATTGGCGAAAGGATAGTTAATTGATCTACAATGAGGACCGATTTTTGCTAAGTTATATTATATCTTTAACCGTGGAATAAAGATCACGTCTGACTGTTTTTGTACAGAACATCTGTTGAAAAATCAAGATTATTCCTCTATAAAGTTATTTGGCGTTGAGGAAATCAGCCCTTAGTAAAATAAGATTCTTTCATCTGACTAGAGGCAGCACTGAAACCTCATAGCCGTGACAGGGTCTGTCAAAATCATCCTTGCACTGTGGGCTGTCTCACAGAGAGAGGAGGCGTACCAGTATGTCGATTCTGTAAAAATGTGACCGTGAAGTGAACACTTAGGTGAAGTGAGCGTGGAGTGAGCTGCCAGTTAAAAAACCCGTAAATTAGTAATTTTTTGCCACTTAAATACTAGCTTTGAAATAATATAAAATTATCAACAGAAGTAACATTAGAAAACATAATTAAAATCTCGATTGTGATTGTAAATGTAATGCTTGGTCAATCCCTAGCATCAGTGGGACTACACTGACAGCTTAAGGTAGTATTCCGAACCACGCTGCACGCAGCAGTGCTGCCGCAGCAGTGCTGCCGCGACACTACTGGTCCCCATACAATTTCTATAAGTTTATATAGATTACATTCCGAGCTAGGCAGCAATGTCGCGGCAGCAATGTAGCGGCAGCACTGCTGCGCGTCAGTGTCACCCTACCGCCGCGACAGACCAGTAGTGACGCGTCTGCCGCCGCAGCAAGTGTACCTACGTGAATGTGACGTAAATTGACAACAATAGGATGAATTTCTCTGATTCAGAAGAGGAACAGTTAATTAACTATGTGGCTTTATATCCAGCCCTTTACGATAGCAGTCATACTAATTATCGTAATAATTTAATAAAAGAAAACATATGGAAGGATATATCGAAGAAAATCAATAAAACAAGTGAGTTGATGTTCATATTAACTTTATTTTCATTTCATGGTTACATACCTACTACTTAGTTACAGAATAAAATTAGTTTATGAATATCTTTTTAGAAAAGAATAACCGTAACACAGAAAAAAGAAAAACAAAAAATACTGTTCAAATGATAAGCTCCTGCTTTTGTGGAGATCGGTTAAAAATGTATTTTGCTTGAAATATACTATATTCGACTAATTGCTGCTTCTTGCCATGACACTGAACCGTTCTCAGTAACGAAAAAATCTTTTAGTTTGTCTCTGACTTCGAATCCATTGCTATTCGAAAACCCACCCGAAGCCACTAAATCTATCATGTTTTGGTCAGGGAGATTGTCACTATTTGTTTGATAATGTGGAATGCTATTTTCTTCGAGGTAACCATCTCGAAGTAAATTGTGCAAACAACAAGCTGTTAGTATAAGGTCGTCAACCACCTCTGTCGATATACCGATAGGCGAATAGAAAACTCTGAAAACTTGACTTAAAAGACCAAAAGCATTTTCTGTCACTCTCCGAGCTCGACATAATCTGTAGTTATAAATTTCTTTGTCTCTAGACAATCTCGCTGTTCTTCTTGGGTATGGCTTCATCATAAAGCTACTAAGAGAAAACGCCTCGTCTCCAATTAAAAAGTGGGGTAGAGTTACATTTGTTCCAGGCAAATTCTTAGGTGGAGGAATATGAAATCTCTCGTTTGCTATATCATTGCCCATTCTTGACTTTTGAAAAATGCCATTGTCAGATTCTTTGCCGTAAGCTCCTACATCAACGGCTATAAATTTGTAATTTGCATCCACAATAGCTAACAAGACAACTGAAAAGTAGTCTTTATAATTAAAAAAGAGGGATCCACTATTTTTTGGAGCTTTGATACGCACATGTTTGCCATCTATTCCTCCAACGCAATTCGGTATATTCCATTTATTCCAAAAACATGTTTCAACGACTGTAAAGTCGTTTTCCTCCAGGGGCTTCATTAGGAGAGGTACTAATTCTTGCCTTAAAACTTTCAATACACGTTTCACGATACGTGATATATAGCTCTCAGATATACGGTATGAATATGATAAAGATCTGAAACTTTCACCGGTAGCCATGAACCTGTAAAAATCATAATAATATTTTGATATATATAAAATAATAATAATAATGATTTAACAAAGTGAAGAGACATGATGAAATCCTTTACTCATTTTGTTTCGGTATTTAACTAAACTTTAATGTCTATGTGTTTCTTTTATTCTTTTTAATTTTAAAAACTCAGTAAATAAAATGCAGCTAAAACCAATCTAAATAGGTACAACAATAGTTTAGGCAGGAAATGTGTTCAGTTCGTAGAATACACCAAACTCATCCAGAAAAACATACCTCACTCAAGTTCTTGGTTTTACAAGATATAAAAAAAAAAATAAGGCGGGTACTGGGTCAGCCGCAGCAAAAAACGCAAAAGACAAAAGGTACCAACAGTTGTCGTTCCTAGACAATATTCCCGAACACAGATCGGGGGGTACGAATATAATAGCCTCACCTCCGAATGTCACTGATAATGAGGATAGTATTGATTTCGATCACCTAGAAAGAGAATCACAAAATGAACATACCGAGGAAACGGAAACATCACTGGTTCTAAATGAGACTCCAATAAAAGTAAAACGCTTTAAACAAAGCGACGATAATATAATAAACATTTGGAAAGAAAGAAATGAAAAAAGGCAAGATTTGATTAAGACGATTGTCCAACGCAAGGATGATGACGTACAACTTTTCTGCAATTATATTGGTAACGTTTTACGAAGTTTACCGCCTTTACAAAAGGCTGAAGCGAAAAGGCATATTAGCTCTGTTGTATCAGATTATGCAATCTTGGCAGCAAGAATTGCGACCGGAACGGAGAGATCAGATACGTTGAGTTCCTCGTATTACATAACTTCATCAGAAGGGTCCGGGTCTTCAACGAATGTATCTCCAGGCCCTACAGATACGCATCATCTATCAGTACTTGGCCAAAGCCCTGTTCAACATATTACGGGCCCATATTCTCCTATTACGGATGTTCAATCACCAGGACATGTATCATCACCAGAACCTACAGATTTACGTACAACTAATCAAGACACCAATGATAGTCTGCAAGACTTTTTTAATTTATAAACTTAACTCACCTTAATGTTAAGAATAATTTTTCTTCAGCGTTGATAACTTCCTTGCGAGAAACTTTTGCTTCAATTTCGTCAGCAATTAAACTATGAATAAAACTGAACTGTTTTTTATTTAAACGACAGTACTCTCTGAATTTTACGTCATCACTTATCAAATGGTTTTTAATCAGCGTCTTGTAACATCCTTCCCTTTGTCTGCTTTTATAAAACGAATCTGTTGCTTTTCTTTTACTATTGGTATAAAGCAACAATAAATCATCGTCATCTTCTTCCTCTTCCAAAAGTAAAAATAAAAGTTCGTCATCAATCGACATCTTGTCAACTCAAAGTAAACTAACGAATACACAACAACGCATCACCGTGAACAGCGACACTGCCGCCTTGGTCGGAATCAGCGCGGCAGGCAGCACTGTTGGGCAGCACCTTAGTGGCAGCACTGCGGCAACAGCACAGCTGCTTGTTGCCGAGTTCGGAATCATACCTTTACTCCTCGCTCACTTCACCTAAGCTTTCACGGTGAGATGGTTACAGAATCGCAATGCTGGAATGGGAACATTACACGATAATATTGCTTAGCAGCTTATCCAAAACAGACTTGTTGATCATCCGAAACGGTCAACGAAAGTTATTGTTTGGGACTGTACGATCGATCACCTTATCCTTTTATTATTGTTATTTATGTATGTATTTCAATCAACTTTGGATTATACAATGAAATTAAATGAAAAATTATTAATAAAATAAAATAATTACATTTTAATTGCAAAATTATACATTCACATAAAAAAAAAAATGTTTTCATTAGTCAGTACGTGAGCCATGCAGCAGTGGTTCACGTACTGACAGTCGAAACGTTCAGCAAAAGCGTTAAAGAAGTGATTAAGTATCTATACCTGCAGCCTACATAATTATATTGTTATAAATTAAAGTCGCATTTCGTGTCGTGTGTGACCACGTTATTTTTCTAAACTACCCAACGGATTTTGATGCAGTCTTCACTATTATTTAGCATGTATTCCGGAAGGTTTACGTGTATTTTTTAACATTGTTTACATTAATATTAAACTTACATTATCTAATAAAGAAATCTCCATGTTTTGTTAGTCTCGGAATCTCTCTTAGTACGAGCCCGTTGGGGTCCCGTCGCGGTCGGTCTGCTTTAAGGCGATGCCAAAATAAATTGGGGGCTTTTTCGTAACCATTTATTTCATTACTAAAGTATATATGGATTTAATTTTTGGATATATGTTTATTGACTATTTGATTATTACTCTGACTGAAGGAAAAATGCAATTAGGTTAAATATCCTCGATAGAATTAAATTCCGAAAAGACCTCAACTTTTATTTTTCTGTAATTTTAAAATCCTAAGTAATTTAATTGCAAAATTGCATTCAATATGGTGCGTATTAGGTAATTCAAACTCTGGCTGAACATTATTTTTGATACATAGCTTAATTTATTTTTGAACAATTTTTTATTCGGTTTGGCGCTTACGTTCATTTAGTTTGATTCCAGCGCATGGTTGCGCTCTCTTTTTGCGCATGTGGAAGTACCTAATTGACTCTGTCACTTTCTTATGCGCGCCCCTCGAGCTATAATTTGTATTTTTCGTATCACCTTAACAAATAAATCCTGATGCTTTCTAACACATACCTCATAGATATAAAAGGACGGTAGCGGAAACAAACCATGTTTATTGAATACAGGTCTACATGGTTGTCTGGCTGGAGGCTGTTGGAGCCCGTATATTGCTCTAATGTACTTTTTCGATTAGAACTTTCCTACTTACATATGCTTACAACCTGAAACCAGTTTTAAATTCAATTAGTCGCGTCTCGCGTGTTAAGTTTGATTATTATGTAATTGGATTTCTTCAAGTAAACATGTAACACTGATATATTACAAGATATACAAGTCATTTTTATGTAGGTAGGAGATATAGTGTAATGTTCCTTACATTTGTGTTTTTTTGGTAAACAAACACGATCTACTTCGACTGCCTCGTTGGTCTAGCGGTCGCAAACGCTACAGCGGAGCATGAGGTCCTGGGTTCCATTCCCAGATCGGGCAAAGTGTTATTGGGCCTTTCCGTCAGGATTTTTTCAGTACCAGCCCGCAGTCTGGATTTGTGCCCGGTTGATGGTAATAGGCTCGCCCCCTTGGGCACGCCACAATTGCGGCGATAAGTCCCCTCTTTGAGGAGTGGCTAGAGCGGCGCCACGGCGTCCTCACCTTCCGCCTGACGCAGGTCCTCACCGGACACGGTTGTTTCGGAAGGTTCCTGTTCCGGATAAGGCGGGAAGAAACGCTCGGGTGTCACCATTGTGTGGATCGCCCGGAGGACACGGTGGAGCATACGGTGGAGGTCTGCCCTGCTTGGGCGGAGCACCGCCGTGTCCTCGTGGAAGCGATTGGCGATGGCGATCTCTCGCGTCCGGCCCTGGTCCAGGCCATGGTACGGAACGAGAGGGCTTGGGAAGCCGTCACCTCCTTCTGCGAAACAGTAATGCTCGCGAAGGAGGAGGCGGAACGCGTGAGGGACAGGCAAAATTCGCGCCCTCACGCCCCTAACCGCCACAGGAGACGCCCTGGACGTCGGGAATCACAAGCCGATTCCCGGCCACCGTAGGCACGGGCTTGCAAACGGCGAGCAATGGGCAGGTCGCCGTCCAATACGGAACAGGCCCGGGTCGACGCCGCGACGGTGCGTTGTGTTCCACGCGCGCCTCAAAGAGATGTCAGCACCAATGACGGGATCCGCTAGGGCCGATGCCTGCCAGGGTCGCGGGAAAGTTCAAAAGGGTTACCGTGGCCCCTGGCACAGGCAACTAAAGGAACACGGGTAGGTTTTAGTCAGTAAGAGTCTGACACGCCCTCCCGCTCCGCCCAGAGCGGGAGAAGTTATTTGATGATATCCCACCCTATAAAAAAAAAAGGCTCGCCCCCTATTACATGGGATTCAAACATAACTAGCGAAAAGTGTGTGTACTATAGGTACAGCTCTGCCTAATCCTTCGGTGAACACAGGCGTGATGTTATTATGTACCACGTTTAAAAAATCGCAAGGTTTTGCATCAAGGGCTTTATGTTGCAAACTCCAAACTCCCGAAGTATTCACCATGAATAAAATTATATTCATTGTTCCAACACGTGTATTTAAAATTAATATTTTAACGAAAAGCTTTTCAACATAATTAATATTATGTAACAAGGCGACATTTTAAATTTAATTATAACGATTTGTAGGTAGGCAGTTCAACCGCAAATTGAATAAATTTTCAGATTCGTCTGAGAATTAACTGAATAACATGAATGGATTTGTTTTAATTAAGTTCTCAAATGAATATCGGTTAATAAATTCACGAGATGTGTGAAATGACACGTGTTTTTGTATTTACAAGGAACATATAAATGAAATTCGTGAAAAAAACATTTGTTGGTGCTCTCTGGCCTTTCGATATGATACAGCTTTTATTTTTTTTTTTTTTATTTAAGTAATATTAAATAAACATTAAAATTGAGCAGTGGTAGCCCAGTGGTAACGGCCGCGACTTACGAGTTGCAGGTCGTAGGTTCGAGCCCAGACAGGCGCTTTACTATGTGTAAATTATTTCATCAGCACTGCTCTCAAAACGGTGAAGGAAAACATCGTGAGGGAATAAATGTAATGTTCCCACTGCTGGGCCACAGGCCTCCTCTCGGTGAGAGGGAGTGGGGCGTAATCCACCACGCGGGCCCAGTGCGGGTTGGTAGATGTCACATGTCTTTCGAATTTTTGGTTCGTTCGGATTCGTGGTACCTACTTACGATGTTTTCCTTCACCGTTTTGAGAGCAGTGGTGATGAAATAATTTACTTACACAAAATAAAGCGCCTGTCTGGGTTCGAACTTACGACCTATAACTCATATGTCGCGGCCGTTACCTCTGGGCCATCACTGCTTTCTTAATCTTAATGTAAGTCTCTAATTCCTAATAGTTAAATAAACAGATCACTAATGATGAAATGTTTATCTCCATTCCCATACAACGTGCAAACAATAAAAATGAATTAATATGTCCTCATCAATTTGTCGTAATCTAGGTTCTATTTCAAGACAGACTAACGAACGACTCATTTATTTGTTAACCTTACCAAGTGTAGAAATAAAAACTGACGGCTCATCAAACTCAGATAAAAGAGCTGTTCCAATTATAACTTTGACGAAATCTGGGGATAAAACATGACATCATGCGTCCATCCAAATATTTCGACTGTTAGAGCAAAGCTATACATGTACTTTATCCAGAGATATTTGTAGGCATGAGCAATTCTTCTAGGGACTCACTTTTCTTTCGTATTCATAGGAACTAAGAAAATTTTATGCATGAGGAAATAGGTGGTCACTGAGATGGTAGCTCAAGTCACTGACCACGATGTGCTGGGCTTACATTGGTACTGTATTTGTATTTGTACATCTCATCTGTATACTGGGTGAGTTCACAAGGGGCACGTACCGTGCATCATGTAAGGTATAGTTAAGTATATTTTAAGTTACTTTGTCGCATTAGATTTATTATTATCTGTAATGGCAAAGGAAACTTAAATAAATAAATTTAAAAGTTGCCCATTCCGGAGGCTATTTAAAACAGCGCGCATCAGAAATGTGTATGGACATATTTAAGGGTGCAGTACAGACTAGTGATACCACAAATATGAATATTCGTATTCGCCGAATAGTAGATATGTACCGACTATTCGTATTCGCCGAATATCATCACGAATATTACAAAAACCAACGCTATGCAAATTACGGATTGGCTGTGCACCGGGTATCCGAACGCACCTACGGACGAATCTATTGACTGGTATTCCCCTAACATTGAATGAATGAAGTTATCGCGTTCTAAGTTATCAATGTCAGTGAGATGTTACTTGTTTCATAGCATATGCCAAGAAAATATTGAATAGGCGGAAACGGAAGAACGAATTTCAATAATTTCCGTTTTTTTTTCACATGTATTGTTTTTTTTACAGTTCTAAAAGCAACACTACCTGCAACTGTCAAAGATGTACGAATAACAGACCCAGCTGTCATTGGTAGATCAACGACGGCCAACGGCGATGACCAACGGCTTAACGTTCATTCCGAGGCACAACGGGGTCTCGGTATGTAATGGATGGTCATGCATCCACGGACCGACCTCGACAAAGGTTGCTTAACCTTGAAGATTGGCCCGTGCTGCTGTTATTATTTAGCCACGAACCCCTCTCCCTTTTCTTATAAGTTTTACTATAGAACATTCCAAATACTAACCATAGCACATTATGCCACAACCATGTGAGGTAACTTTTTTCAATAAAAACATGATTGTAACATCTGGTTGTTTACTTTTTTCCTGAACTTTCGCTTACAGCTCGCAAACTGTGCGACCAATAAAATTGAGATGCGGCACACGCTTGGAGATACTTTTTGTGAATAAAAGTTATCCGAACTACATTATCGCGAACTGCGCTATGAGTTTTGCAGGCTGCCTTTTGTAACTGATCAGAATTTCAGAAACAAAGTGTTAAATGATAAATGATTTCATTTCTGTAAGTAGGTTTGTACAAACACTTTTACACATCAATCATATTTTAAAAAACTAGATGAGGTCGGCGTTTCCTGTCTGACTACTCTGAGAAGAAAGGCCGAAACAAACTCAGAGGTCACAGTCTCTTTTAAAGTCCAGACATAATCTTGGTCAGATCGTGTGTCTGAAACGGTCTTTTGAGGAAAAACCATACAGATTGATCGGACCTGTCCAGTCAGTGCACGCATTTGTCAGTAATCTTGCCGCTCAACTCAGAACTTAAGGAGCACAACGATTCGACGAACAATACCAAAGAAAAGACATTTGGGTAGGCCGCATAAATTACTCAAGCTGCCAGATCGTGAAACTAACTAAGAAATAAAATAAAAAAAGTAATAAACCACATAATCTTCACATTCACAATAATTAAAATAATATAATACTTTACAAAGTACTCATGCCATTGTATGTATAAAATGTTGTTGCTAGCGGCTGAAACCTATCCAAAATTTGCAGTAGAGTAGGGTAGCAGAGGTTGATCCCACATCCATGATCCACCCATCTGCCAATCATGGTAATTTGGGTAGACCAAAGTCGTAGGTACTTCAATACTTTACGATACTTTACGCCTGGACAGCTTCTGACCCTTTACAAAGCGCAAGTCCGATCCTGCATGGAGTATTGCAGCCACCATTGGGATGGCTCAGCAAAATATCAACTTGCCGCGCTTGACTCGGTGGAACGCATAGCTAAGAGGCTCATTGGCGACGGAAAACTGGTGGATGCCAAGCTTCACAGCTTGGCTCATCGCCGCAAGGTCGCCTGCTTGCCGGTCTTCTACAGATTGTACTTCGGTGAGTGTGCCCAAGAACTCCACGAGCTTATTCCACCGGCCCCCTTCTTTCATCGGTCATCTAGACGCACTGCAAGTTACCATCCTTACCTAGTTGCTATTCCACCAATTCACACTAAGCGTTTCCAAATGTCTTTTGTAATGCGCATAGCAAAATAATGGAACTCTCTACCTGCGTCTGTGTTTCCGAACGCATACAACCCTAATCTCTTCTAAGTGAGAGTGAACAGGCTTCTTCTGGGTAAGCTCACTCCATCGTCGACTCTGTCTTTGTCACCACTGACCTAGACTAGAGTCAAGAGCAAACACATATTGTTATTTTTTTTTAACCCTTCATGTGTTACGAGTATGGGTACGTAGTAGGTACCAAGACCAACCCACATCCGTACAAGGATCTTTGACCCGTGGCCAAAATCGGAACTAACGCCGCCATCTTGTTATTTCTATACAATTTCTGTCACAGTTTCACAAATGTTTACCAACAACGCCCCCCTGTCAATGTCATTGAGGCGCCAAAAGATCCGTGTAGCATATTATGTAGATTTAACATACCCTGTTCGAATTAGGCTGAATTACTTTGTACAACTGCGTTCAGAAGTCCAGTAGCAATCTCACAAAAGAAGCTAGTTTTGATGCTAGTGTGTGTGGTTTTGTGAGATTGCTGCAGTTATGACCTTCTTCTATAAAGACATTTCACAGACATATAGACACCCGTATTTCGCATCTTTCATCAAAAGTCAATCAGAAAGAGCGCAGTGTATAATCGTTTATCTTAGTTGATTGGCATGCAACGCTCAACGCTTTGGTAGTGGAGCTAGTCAGCTCAGTCAGCTCCAGTATACCGCAGGCGAAAACCGCACCCGACTGAAAGAAACCACGTTGTTGTTTCCCCAACACTTTTCGGATGTTTCGTAACTTGATAGAAACGTTAATGGACGCCGCCGGTTCGATTACCGCGCGCTATAAAAGCGTGAAAATCAATTAAAGTGTTGCGCAAACAATTACTTATAAGTAATATATTGATCATCGGCTTGGATATAATCGTAGCTACATTGTATAAGTTAAGGTAGAGTGAAATGTTTCGTTGGACGCATGGTCAGTCAGCTGTCAGTAGGTAGATACTTGCCTACCTACTCATTAGTCTATTAGTCTGAGTAGTTTCATATTGATCTATAAATTGCATATTAGCTCATATTGACAGCATTAGTAACGGATATTGTTTAATTCAAATAGGTTCAAACATCATAATTGTAGTACGTTTTATTGAAAGAGCTCACCCCGTATATTGTATGTAATGAGTTGACAGTTGGCGCAGTGGTATAGCGATTGACTGCTGCGCTGCGTATCGCGGGTTCGATTCCCGCACGGAAAAAATATTTGTATGACCTGCAAGTAGTTGTTCCGGGTCTGGCTGTTTGTGTATGTGAGTTTAAATGTTTGTAAACGCACCCACGTTACAGGAGAAATTCCTAGTGTGGTGCAACGTCTAAAAAAAAAAAAGGGCTAATATGTGGCAGCATCTACAACGCCACATCCGAACTACGCAACACACTGACGTCACGTAAAATTCCAGCATCGCGCAAGCAAAGATTAACGCGCAACTACCATTATACAACGTCCCGACATCAATCGTCGGGCAGTGCCCACCAGACACCAGACCCGTCAGGTCGGAGGATCCTCCCTTGTCTATGGAGGTATGAGTGAACTTTACACCCTGTTACTCATGCTTCTATAAATGTAATGGGACTTAAACAGAACAGGCACAATCTGGGTGTATCCGTCTCTTCCTTCAGGGAACAGCCGCTGGTGTTCCGTTTGATAAAATTCTCAAGTAACTATAGATTGCCTCATTGTTTCAGTTCCAGTTGTCCTAATTTCAACAGCCTATAAAAGTTTAAAGCATTTTCCGGATTACGATGTAATAAAGTGGGTCACACGGTTCAATTTTAAACTGAACGAACATTTTTAACTGCTCTGATTTGTGATTGATTGCATACAGCACATTCTTCTTTACCTGCACCTGGAACACTTAGGTCAACCGCACCTCACTGACAGTGTCCTTAGTGAATTTGACATTGACAGCACCTTTTTTCATAGCAGTTAGGGCGGTTTTCGTAGAGCAAGTGTTACCACTGGTATTCGATTGACTGTACTTGGTAGCAACGAAGACCGGCTGTTTTAGCGGAATTATGTCTATGGTCGACGTTCCGAAACGTGTTGGTTGTTTTTTTTTTTTCAATTGCTATAATCCTCTCCGATTTTCGCTGATCGCGTCTTAGTTTGTTTCCTAGATATTTGATAACAAGTCTATCCTTGACTAAGTGCATTCAGGGAAGCTACATTGACACACTACGTAAATTGCCGTGTTATAGCCACTATATACAACTGTCATGTTGTGATTTGAAAACACAATTTAAGTTAATTTAGTAATTTTGCTTAACACATAATTTCTCTGATGTTACATACTTACATATAACATCACGTCTGTATTACCCGGCAGAGGCGGACACCTACATTTGGCCAACAGTTACAAAGGAGACCATTCATATTAGGCCCAAAATCGAAAGTAATAATCAAGTTTTTAATCTGTTTGGGACATCATTTTAAGCATTTGGTACTATGCACCAAAACTATGGAACCATTATTGTAGCGGCTATATAAGTACAAAAATCTGATTCCTCGTACTTTTGACCTAATAATAAATGTAAATACTTAAATATAATTTGAATACACCCTTGGTTAAGTCTAGTCTAGTAATTCTAGTCATGTTTTATTACAGCTTTGTTATCTAAGCCTATTCATTTGTTTGTAATTGTTATCTAAACACTGAGTAAAAAATATGTTTTTTACGAGTGCTATATTGTTGTAAATTTATTGTAGGTACCTAAATATTACAGACACACTTACAGAATTACAGTCATAGCAAAAAAGTTGAGAATGACCCACTAAAAAAGTCCATGTACGGTGGGCTGCATCAATTGGTTACCCCAGTTATATTAAAATTAACTTTGAAGGGGGGTACCCACATCGTGACGCTGAATGTACATACTTAGATGATACGTTTACATTTATTTCGAACTTATGTAGCTGCTAATATAATGGTTCTTCTTAGGATAATGTCCCAAACGGAATAAAAATCCTTTTCGATCGGCACTTTTGATTTTGGGCCCAAGCACAGATTATACAGAGTTGATACGACGGAGGGGGTTTCCTTTATACTGCCTATATTAGATGCCATTTTCAAGCTCTGTACCAAAAATCAATTAAATAGGAGCAGTAGTTTAGCCGCAAATGATTTTTTAAGTTTTTGCCCCGTTTGAACACGATGTATCTTTCCTAACAGCTGATTATAACGATAAATCTGAGTATAACCTACGATGCGTTGTTGCCGCTCTGACGCAAGTCACAAGTACAACCAAATATTTTCGCTAAAAAGATGGCAATGCATACATACACACTTGCAATTTCATTACACAGGCTGGTTGCGTTTTACTCTGATTTGTAAGCTATTAAATTTGTTTGAAACAAAAAAAAACTCATTTTTGGTGCTTTTTATTTTTAGACCGTATCGAATTAATACTAAACATGTATAGTATACGTAGTGTAATTTAAGGCCCCTCTGTCATATCAACTCTGTATAATAGTTACTACGGCCCAACTTTGTATGAAAGCTGAATGGTCTCCTTTGAGCACTTTCTGCTCAATAATCGCACAATTCCAACAGAACATGACATGTGTAGCCTAAGCTCACATATCACACCCATAAAGGGTTGCAAGTTATTGAAAGTTAGCTCCACAAATCCTAAACCGACGCTGTTCGTTGATAGTTCTGTGTTTGAGTTCGTGCTGATGGGTCGATCAGTCGGATTAAATGACGGTCAGTCCGACCGGTCGCAGCGGTTTCAGATCTGACTATATGTCACTAAGCCTGGCAGGCCATTGTGTTTGTCTATGGTCATTTTGAATAAATTTATAAATATAATAATATAAATTTTTCTACTTATTCTGTAATTTTTTGGTGTAGGTACCTAATAAAGAGCATTCTATTCTATTCTATTTTTGTGGCTCTATATAGGGCAATACAGTTTAAATTCATGGTAAATCAATGATCAACTATAGTAACTTTACCTGTTTTTATAAAAAGTGAAATTACTGGCGCACGAGTGTGATAAGTATTTTAACCGTAGATCTATGATTTCGACTATTTTCAACTTCTTATAATTTGACAACGTATTGGGCAACTTTGTTGTTTCAAGTATTTCTTATAGTTTAAGTACCTAACCACTTTTCATCAATCGAAAAACAAATAACAGCCTCTTTGTCAAAATACAACTACAGTCGGACTTTTAATTAGCTGCAGTAAAATGCCCCTTACTGTCATTTTACTAAAGAAACAATTCTTTAAACAATCAATTGGTGACACATAAGCTGTCATTTTACTGCAGCTAGTTAAAAGTACGACTATAGTAAAACTGCAGCAGTAAAATAATACGATAAAACTCAATAGATAGATAGGTACAAACAAACAACAAACAACAAACTATCCCTTTGAGCTATTACTCAAAATAAAAATCACATAAAAAATACGTTACATTTGATTCAACGTGCAACCAAGACTACAATATAATATAGGGTGCAACTTCACTAAAGTATAAGTATTCCATGCAAACGTCAGCGAGACTTTCAAACTCTCGCTCGAGTCGCGCACAATTACGGAGAGAACTCAAAGACGTCCTACCTCACTTTGTTATACCTAGACTTGCTTTTTATTCCCTCCTCGCTCAAGCCAGCAATTATAATTTCAAGGTAATTTCTTAGTAGAACTGACGTAGAAGGAACTAGGTTCCTATTTGAAATGTAAATACAAATTGTGACTGGCAGTTTTGAGTTCTTTGTAAGGAAACAGGATCTAATTGCGGAACTGGAGCGTTTTGATAAATATGGATCCTGGAAACAATTCCAAGCGTACCTACAAAGGAATTTCGTTTGGCTGCAGAAATATGTTGTAAGCTTTTCAGAACTAGGTACAGCCACGAGCACTAATAAGTATACACTTAGCAAAATTTAAAAGCGATTTTCTCGTGGAGCAACTTTGAAATAAAACTTATTTCAAAACAGTATAGGTTCCAAAATATTATATTCGTAACAACATAAAATTACAATCAATACAGTTGGAGAAAATCACATTTAGAAGTTGCTAAGAGTATACATATTCATGCTCGTGACTGTACATAGCTCCGACTACCTTTATTGACTCAGATGAACTATTTCAAAAGGAGAAATGAGGGTAAATAAATCTGAAATGCAAGCTACAAATGCAGATTTTAAGTTTTACGGGTTAAAACTCAGCACTGGAAATAATTTAAATAACGCATTCTCCGTTCTCGCTATTCGCAACGCAAAAAAATAAAAGTATTTTAAATCATCATTCAAAAGGAAATGAAATAATCTTTTCCGTTTGGCTCAACAATGTGAAACTTTTAATCGACTTTGTGTACCAAAAAGTTTATATGTGCATACCTATGAAGTTTTCCGTGTTGAAACCGATCCCGTTAAAAATTTAATCGGGCCATCATTCTAGTCTAAAATTAGAACCGACGGCTGCGGACCCCTCCTCTCTAACACTTAAAGCACATCACTATCCCGATTTTCATTAAATGGAATCGACGAACAGACGCTTGTTTTTTTTTCGTTGCCTACTCTTGTAGAGTTATTTTAATCTGTGGCGCAATGATTTGTTTGACAGATAAGGGTTAAAATATTAGGAAAACCAGGCAAAAATCTTGAAGCCGTACTGCCGTAATGCCTAGTAAAAAAAAATAACAATGTGAATGTTGTTTTGTTTTGTAAACTGCATAAGTATTATCGTGTAATATTATTATTATTCAACAGGAGGTTACGTTCAAGTTACTCGACATGCGGATATGGCTGTAGATCGACGACACACAGGAAGATGGACATTACGTTTAACCAATTCACACTCATTCAACACTGCAAATTACTTACTTAAAGATATCTACTGAATAAGTCATTCTTGCTATGAATTGTTTTCATTATTCATATTCACAATTTACCTATGTAGATATCTAATTGGTTAATTTGTTTTTGCTTGCTATACAAATAAGGGTTTCTAATTCTGAGATTTTCTAGTCATAAACCGTTTAAGCCCTCTTTTAGTATCTTAATAACGACGGGATTTGTAAATGGATTTAACTAGAAAAACATTAATAGAATTACTGTTATAAAACACAGCTGTAGCGCCTGTAGCCATAAACATCTCGGACTCAGGACTCACTTAATTTTTGCTTGCTTTTCTGTTAAAATTCAGGAATTAAAATTAAAAATATGATGAAAGGAATGAAAACTGCAGTTCTCTTGTGACTGGACAGACTTTAACAGACTGACTTAAGTCCTTGACCAGCATTGCGATTCTGTAACCATCTCACCGTGAAAACTTAGGTGAAGTGAGCGTGGAGTGAGCTGTCAGTGTTGTCCCACTGATGCTAGTGATTTACCAAGCATTACATTTACAATCATAATCGAGATTTGTATCATATTTTTCACGCAATTTCAATCGATAATTTTATATGAATTCAAAGCTAGTATCGAAGAGTCAAAAAATAAACAACTAGGTACATTGAGTTTCTAAATGAATTTCGGTTTCGCTGTTTTATTTAAAAACCTCTAAAATAGTAATGTTTAGCAACTTAACTACATAATAGCTTTGAAATAATATAAAATGATCAATAGAATTTGGATAAAAAAAATATTATTAAAATCTCGATTATGATTGTAAATATAATGTTGGTCAATCCCTAGCATCAGTAGGGTGACACTGACAGCTCACTCCACGCAAGTTTTCACGGTGAGATTTTTACAGAATCGACCGGCTGTAGGTACAGTATGTCGATTCTGTAAAAATCTCACCGTGAAGTGAACACTTGGGTGGAGTGAGCTGT
Organism: Brachylomia viminalis; assembly: GCA_937001585.2. Taxonomy (NCBI): domain Eukaryota; kingdom Metazoa; phylum Arthropoda; class Insecta; order Lepidoptera; family Noctuidae; genus Brachylomia; species Brachylomia viminalis. Next base: position 23,647,947 of record OW443310.2, on the reverse strand, counting down.
CAGTGTCATCCCACTGATGCTAGGGATTTACAATCATTATCAAGATTTTAATTATTTTTTTTATGCTAATTCTGTTGATCATTTCATATTATTTCAAAGCTAAACAAAAAAAAAAAGCTAGCTATTTAAGTGGCTAAACATTACTATTTACGGGTTTAAAAAAAAAAAAACAGCAACAGATATTCAGTCAGATACTCAATTAAGTTCTTTTCATTTATTTTCCTAAACTAGCTACTAAAGAAAATGCGCATGGACATTATTTGTTATTATGGACCTATTGTTTAATATGACTATTGTTGTCGTTTTCGAGGTAGCTAAAGCCGAAAGTGAGGGCATAATGAAAATCAAAGATGGCTTACCGACGTCACCTTTGATTTCATTTAAAAAAAACAAAATTGGGTTTCTGATTGAATTTCTGTGTTGCTGTTCGAGAAACGACATGTCAGTCAGTGAGTGAGTTAGTGGCTCTGCAGTTTTATATAACTATAGGTAATACTCCAAATAATAATATTTAGTTAGACACTTAAATACTAGCTTTGAAATAATATAAAATGATCAAAAGAATTAACATTAAAATATATAATTAAAATATCGAATATGATTGCAAATGTAATGCTTGGTCAATCCCTAGCATCAGTGGGACTACACTGGCAGCTCACTCCACGCTCATTTCACCTAAGTGTTCACTTCACGGTAAGATTTTTACAGAATCGACATACAGACCCTTTACCCTGAATTTCATACTGAAGCCGTTTTTTTTTCAACCTCCGTTATCCCGCTATTGGGCAAAGGTCTTCGCCATAGCCTTCCACCCTAGATATTACAAATAAATTTTTGGTTCTGAGAGCCAGTGCCAATCTTCAGTTTCATACACAAAATCCTAAAACCAAACATGTAGTTAACATGAAGCAGAAACATTAATTTACATAACATTATCTATCATTATCCGAGATAACCGTCAGAACAACAGACCACAAAAACGCAGTATTACCAGCGCAGAAAAATCGCGCTCTTTTTCTGATGTTTTAATTTAAAAAGTTGTTGAAGCACATAAAACCGCTTCGCTTAGTTATCTCGGTGCACTACTGACAGACGTACTCCTGTTTACATTACGTGGATCGTTCTGATCTGACCGCTTCGTTGAAAGATTAGCTATCTAACACTTAGTTTGATTGCTTTTCGGTGTGTTTATAGTTTGAATTGGTACATTTAATTTTCGGATAGAGTGGATCAGTTGCCGTTTGTCTTGGTAATTCTTGTAGATACTATTCTCGTGGGCCTGTGAAGGGTTTCCGTGTTCGTATGCTCTTTGAATAACAATGTGTATCAACTGCGTATTTATACTTCTGCCCACTCATTGGCCTCTAAAGGATTTACTATGTCATTATATTGCGATAAATCGACTCTTGTCTTTGCTAACTGCGTTTCGGCTGACAAATTGGATGGTTATTGCGCCGTCTAGCTGTTATCCGAGGACATCTCTGAGAAGCTAAAAACATTTATCTATAATGTGTACTTCACATAAGTGGTAGGTTCACGGATGAAATCCACAAAAAAAAATATTGTTGTTAATTCATAATATGAAAATGAAGAAATTGGTAAACGTAAAAATGCAACAAATTTTATAGCTTCCTTGACTTTTAATAGACTATTACACTCATAAAACCCAGTTTTCTTAACACTTAAAAGAGGCAAGACAAATTGCAGCAGGCTTATACAAAGCAAATGGAGCAAGTTGTTTACATAACTTTAATGAATCATTATCATTAACTGAGCTCGTAAGACAGTTACCACACATTTGACACAAACATATTCCAACGTACTGAAACAATTTCAACGGGACCTTTCACTCAACGGGGACATAATAACAAATCGTCTGAGGAGCTCAGACGCTATGACAGTTTTTGCCTTTTTTCCCGCCTTTCTTTTCTTTTCCTTTTCTGTGATGTTCTGATTTATTGCGTCTACAGCCAAAGTATTGGTGCTGCCAACAGATGGAGGGTGGATTGCTGTGGGATAATCATGAAATAATTATTTATTTTTATCAGGTGTTGTTTTGCTCCATTACCTTAATTTCACCGACCACAGTATTGCTTTTTGGCTAAAGAAATCATTCTCACAGCCTTTTCACAAATTTAAATGCGATTACTGAAAAGGAGATTTTCTCAAGCTTGTTACCTAATCCGTATATTGTACTAATACATATTTATGTTCGAACTCATTCGAAACAGCTGATAAATCCGTCTTCAGAATCGTAATAGTGAAAGTACCTACTACTAAAATTCGTCGGGTAATTATTACGTGGTGCGCATACAGAACATAATTATATCTGTATGCACATATAAAAATGCAAATCTGAGGAAAACAAGAACATTACTGTGGATATTGAAATAGAAAGTGTTGTTGCGAACTTATGCCTACTTAGTGCATCGTTTTTTGTTCCTACTTTGGTGGCGACATTTCAACTTAAAGGAAAAATATCTGTGCCTGTTACGAGTTCCAGCCTCAAATTACCTTTACATGGTTTGGTCCTACTTTACATGATGTCTCTATTCCGTTTTATATTCATTAAAACAATAGAAAGTCTACAGAAAATGGCAACGCATTACCAATATGTCGTAACGACGCCGCTTATAATACCTAAAAACGAAGAAAGAAACATAAAAATACAAAGCAGACAGAATTTACTACCCAATTCTAATAAAAACGTATGTAACCGAACATCAATCTTGGAAGACAATCACAGGCGACATAACAGCCACTATAAAATTATATTAGCAACATTGTGACTAGACGTGCCCGTAAAATGTTGTGATGGCAACCCAGAACCAGTGTTGTGAAAAATTGATAGAGCGAGCGCTAGTCGATCGATTGTAATGCTATTTTAGTCGAGCACGACACGTACAATCGAGTTATGTTGAAATTGTGGATATCAAGTGAATGGTGATCACGGGATTAGGGATTGCCCCTGTTGAATTTGCAGTGTACACAAGGGTTTGTTCCTTTTGTAACTGATTTATTAACTTTGGCTTTCTGTCAGTAGGATGGCTCTGCAGACGTGTAATCAATGCACTTATTCAAACAACAGTTCAATGTAAGTCAGTATATATTAACTGTTTGGTAGTTCCCAACAAATAAAATTTGTTCTTTAGGGTCTTCTTCTTGGGCACGCCACAATTGCGGCGATAAGTCCCCTCTTTGAGGAGTGGCTAGAGAGGAGCCACGGCGTCCTCACCTTCCGCCTTTTTTTTTTTTTTTTTTTTACGGGGGGAAATCCTCATGGACTACCTCCGCCTGGGGAAAAGGCGGAGGGGCGTGCCGGGCTCTTACCGGCTAAAACCACCCCGGTGTCTCCTCGCACGTGCGCGCGGGGCCGCGGGAATCGAAATTCTTCCGCAGCCCCACACTAGTGCTGGCCCGGTCTGTCCGGGCCTCGTCTCCTGCACGGGGTAGTGAGGTGTTTAACTACCCCGTGCATCGCCTCAGAGGCGCGCGCCGACACCCGCGCGTGCCTTCGCCTCGGGTCCATCAAATAGGGGGCGAGGACTTCCCCAAGTCCCACGCCCCTGGACCCATTCATGGGGGCCGGAAAAGGGCGTTGTCCGCCCTTCTCCTGCGCCCGGTGCGCCTTCTGCGGCCGGCCGGCGTCCTCACCTTCCGCCTGACGCAGGTCCTCACCGGACACGGTTATTTCGGGAGGTTCCTGTTCCGGATAAGGCGGGAGGAAACGCCCGGGTGTCACCATTGTGTGGATCGCCCGGAGGACACGGTGGAGCATACGGTGGAGGTCTGCCCGGCTTGGGCGGAGCACCGCCGCCGTGTCCTCGTGGAGGCGATTGGCGGTGGCGATCTCTCGCGTCCGGCCTTGGTCCAGGCCATGGTACGGAGCGAGAGGGCTTGGGAAGCCGTCACCTCCTTCTGCGAAGCAGTAATGTTCGCGAAGGAGGAGGCGGAACGCGTGAGGGAGAGGCAAAGTTTGCGCCCTCACGCCCCTAGCCGCCGCAGGAGACGCCCTGGGCGTCGGGAATCGCAGGCCGATTCCCGGCCACCGTAGGCGCGGGCTTGCGAACGGCGAGCAATGGGCAGCTCGCCGTTCGATAAGGACCAGGCCCGGGTCGACGGCGCGTTGTGTTCCACGCGCGCCTCAAAGAGATGTCAGCACCAATGACGGGGTTTGCTAGGACCGATGCCTGCTAGGGTTGCGGAAAAGTCCAAGAGGGTTACCGTGGCCCCTGGCACAGGCAACTGAAGGAACACGGGTGGGTTTTAGTCAGTAAAAGTCTGACACGCCCTCCTGCTCTGCCCAGAGCGGGAGAAGTTATTTGATGATTTCCCACCCACAAAAAAAAAAAAAGGGTCTTCTTCTTTTCGAGTTGATGGCAAAAGTAAAAATATGATATGTTATGTTAGATGATGTGCGCCCAGTAAGTAGGTGGCCACGCCAATAACGGCATCAGTGACGTTTTAGGTCATCAGAAGTGCAAGTGTATGGGCACTTTGGACACTACAGCATATCGGACATTGGTGTCGGTCAATAATCCCTCATTTCACTAGATTTTGCTTGCTTGATAAAAAAAAAGGTTAATTTGCAGTAAACATGACGCAGAGAACGATGACAAACACAAAAAAGGACAAGTTCTTTTCACAGTGTTTGTTCTTTATGGTGAACTAGAGCCAACCTGGATGGTTTTACCACAAAATATCTGAACCAGAACTCACAGATTTCTTACCAGTTTATTTTACTCCTATTTAAAATGCCCTCCGGACACACCTACATACACATGCATGCGTTACACGTCGTGCTTACCCCATAACACAAAAAAGCCATAAATTCACAGGAATTAAAACCCACGGAAACGCAGGCCACGACAAAATCTCCGCTTCACACGAACTTAAAAATAAACAGTCCGTATTCAAATAATGAAACATGCATAAAACTCCTTATTACCGTCGTCACTTCCTGCCTAAGAACCATAGGGGTAACCCCTCTATTTCAGCCTTTAATCGTTCCAAAAAGAACCATGTTAGAAGGAAGTAAGGTGTTCAGTCGTGTGGGGGTCGTTAATCACGCCTTTTAGTCTCACCGCGTTAGTTCTAGTTGAAGTTCGTTCCTTGAAATACTCGACAAGAAAAATGTTCAAGATTTTGTTGCTGGGTTAGCGATATCTTATCTTACGTCAATCTTATTTCTCAGTATTTAGCACACCAGCGCTTTCATTCATGATGTGGGGATCAAAAAGTTCTAGATCACCAAGGAGATCATAACTTTACGCGAAGCGCATATCTTTTGAACAACGTAGACCTAACCAAAGGTAACCTATGCATGACCCCGAGGATTAACCCAGGATCACTCAAGCATTCCTTTTCTACGTTAAAAGCTCGTAATTTGATAATTTGAATCGAGAACGCTTATTTACAGCCAGTCTTTGAAGTTTTAAGGCCCAAAGCACGAAAATGTAAAACAGTTTTTATTGTTGTACGTCATTGTATCAATTTCAAGTTGAACAAGCTTTAAAAAGTGTAATTACTTTCTTTTTAATTGGTCTCTTATCATATAGACAGGATTCAAGAGTGCTGACGAGTTAAAAAGTGGAGTAATATGAGAACGAGAACGCAGTAAAACTTCGCATTTTGCCTTAAATGTAATTCAATCGGCTTCACTTGCAGAACACAGATGTTACTTATTATGAGAAGTTGTTTCTTACTGATATTTGAAGCGCTTATATGAATATTGACTTCGATTTCTGTTTTTAGTTGAATATGTACATTTAGGTGGGTGCAGTGTGAGGAAATCTAATTTACATTGCGAAATGTGGTAGCATTGTAATCGGCTAGCCGGCAGCCTCCGCCGTAGTTCTCGGGTTTCCAGTTCCTATTGCTGTCTGAATTCAATCTTTAGCGAAACTAGAATCAAAATCATTACCTACAGTTATTACAACATTTTTAAACTTGATTTCATTTTTGTCGGCAACACAAAATACAACAGCCACCAAACAATATTTTTATTACAAATGACCGACATGGATAGATGATCCGTGCCTAGGTAGGTATTAGTTATTAACACAAAAGTTCAGAAAGCCTTTAATGTAACCAACACATAATCAATTATAAGCATAAGTTAGTCAACCTTCACGTCATAAATAACAAATAAATCTCGGCTCAGTAACTGGGTCACGTCAGCACGCAACCAATATTTTTGTGCGACTGTCGAAAACTGAGGGCTGACTGGCCCAAAGAATACAAAATGGACCCTCCGCTTTGAATACACGGAATAATCCCGACTCACATCGTATACGGAATATTTATGGTAAATGCTATTTCTATGGAGGAAGACATGATCGATCCCTTTTCTATAGTGTGTTAGGAACTTGGGATGAAGGGAAAATATGTTATCCATGCAGGGAAAACATTTTATTATAAGCTCATGTTGGGAAAACTTGAATGTCGCTTTATTTCTTAAAGTATGATATTTCGTTTTTAATTCCTAGGAAAATAATTCAACATTGTTTATTGTAAGTTGGGGCTTGTAGCAACAAAAGACAATCCAAAACAAGAAAAACAACTTTGCTACATCCTCCGCATGGAAAGAATTATTGAGAAATTGTTAATGCAGAAGACGTTAGGTACCTATTTCAAAATCAACTTCAAATGAATGAACTTTACCAAGTGGGAGTGGTGTGGGAGTTGTAAAGGCTGCACTTCACTTTATCATTCACTCACTAACTCACTTCGACGTTAAGCATACCCACTGTTTACCACGAAAAAGAAAAAGGACACAGGTTTATAAATATTTTAATAATATAATATGTATCCAAAAAAAAACACAAGGGATATGAGACAACGTGAAAATATTGGTATTCCAGGCACAAACGACGCATAAAATTTTTAGAATACATAATGTAATGACGTTTCCCTCCTTTAAGTACTTTGAATAGGTTTACGAAACTTTTTATAGATATTTGTTTGTTATTTGTTTGTTTGTTTGTTTGTTGTTATTATTGCAAAAAATGTTGCAATGTTATTGTTTATTATTAGGAAAAATGTGGTAGGAAATATTATATTTTACTATAACTGCAATTTTATTGAATGGTTCTTAAACTTCCGAGCTTTTGCGTAACAAGCAAAATGGACGCCTCAAATATAAACGACAATTTCGTATAAGGAACATAAATATTTCCACAAACAATAAAATTGTTTTTAAGATCACACACAAATGTACAAAATTATGCGAATACAATACATTTATTGTGAAATACTTGTACCGTGACAGTTTTTGGGCAGAATGGCCCATACCTTTGACATGGTTTTAAAGAATTTACTACAGAGATTTTTCCCACTCAATTTACATCAACTGACCCGTGACGGTTGCGTTCTACCGTTTTATTTTTTTCCGCCATTGTTTATGTTTCGTAATGACGCCGTAATATTATGCCAACGCGGGCACACTTTCTTTTATAGCCGCAAATATTGCTTTGTACTTTCAATGACTTGCTTTCTTTGGGTTTATAAGTGTTAGATAAGAATGGCATTCAGTTGAAGATAAAGAAACGAGTCGGTACATTTGTGATGTGAGTGGAAACAAAACGTTAAAAAGAAACATGTTCTAATTTCAGAGAAGAGAATAACATTTGGTAGGTAAACCGGGGCATATTTCATAGTCACAATTTCACAAGTCAACATTCCACAAACAAAAATTAAGACGACTATTCATTAAAAAGAACCCCACAAAAGCGCAAGTACAATAATAATATTTCCATCTAACCTCGTTAGACTCATTTGGAAGGAAAAACGAACTTTTAGTCTGTGAGCATTTTTTTCCTTTGCCTGCGTTACTCAAAGGGAAAAACGAAGGAAATGTAGGCTGGAACATTGGAGGCGGTCGTGCGTGCCTCCAGCCATGTCGTGTCGGCATCGTGTAGTGTCGGTTAGATAGTGACTGATTGATCGGCATTCGGGGCGCTTCGGGTCCTTCCATGTGAAACACCCAATTGATTACCGTACGTAGGCCTGTTGATAACCAAAAAAAAAAGGCGGTTTTTTTTCCAAATTGAGAGCTTTGAAAATATACCTACATAATTGTTGGCTTAATGTAAAGGGTTGTTTAAAAGCTTGATCTGTTTCTATTTATCCCGGGACTGATAAATCAATTATGCATTTATTTACCCTGTTTGTAAAAATATCCGAGTAATTAAGCTGTGTACAATAACAAATATGTAAATGATTTCCCTCGAAAATCAATAAGCGCTATATCTACTAAGAAAAACCGGCCAAGTTCGTGTTGCACCGCACAATAAAGGATTCCGTAGTTGGGATGAATTAATCCCAAGAACAAACTTAACTTTATTGTTGAAAAATGTTTGTCCCATGTATCGATATACGTCACAGTCAATCGTCAACGGACAGGCTGACAGACAGGCGGACGGACGGACGAACAACGAAGTGATCCTATAAGGGTTCCGTTTTTTTCCTTTTGAGGTAAGGAACCCTAAAAATAGAATGTAAAAAGACAAAAAAAAAACTACAAAGTAGCAAGGGAATGGTACAAATCGAATGATTCAAATAGGAAGGTGCCTACTTTAAGCTTCAATCGAAGACCCTCGACAAAGGAAACCAAACTAAGTGCTAAAGACTGCGATCCATTTACGATCTTTCTAAAGATTCCCCTGCTAATCTTTCTTTCAATGGATTCTCGGCACTCTCAACTAAAGCTCTTTATCTTTCCGATAAGTACAACTAGGATTCCCAGTGGTCTAGTACAAGGCCTTACTTTAAAAGTGCTCGTTGATGTTTCTCTTTTTTTTCATAGGAACAACTTTATAAATGGGAAATATTTAACTGATCCTCTAAAAACTTATTGAGTGCATCCAAGTTTGTCTCAGTTACTTGGCTATTTAGTATTTTGAGGACCCCAAAATAGGAATTTCCTATTTGAGGTTCACAAAAAGAGGCGCAATCATAATCCGTCTTATTACAAAACACGATCTAACTTTAGCCCCAACCTACACATTCGATTTAGTTTTTGTATTTGGAACTTTATGCCGACTTTAGTAAAGTTCTTAATACAAAATTGACAATCTAAGACCGGACTAAGTTGACAGTTTTGTAAAAGGAACTGTATTTCGATTTCAGTTATGTTCTTATTTCAAAAACAGGCTCGATGGTTTAAACCATGTCAAAAGAAAAACCTTGTTTTGTAATAAGGCCGTATAGGTTTTACAGTGTCAAATAATTTTTTAAGAGCGCAAAATGGGAATTATTAGAAGTTCGATTAAAACATAGATGCCTTTTTAAAGGGTACCTACGTATTGCAATATCTAAAATTAAAAGAACTAGGTAACGTATATTTTACGTTAGTTCTTTTAACCTACGTTCAAAATCACTAAAATCTAAATACCTAATGTTTTTAAATACCTAAGCAACTAACTCCTACCTACGAATTTCCTAAGTTTAAAAGACTGATTGGACTAAATATCTAATGTTTAAAATATCAACAGTTATTACACCTAAGTTTGATACACCAACATTTGAAATACCAAATGGTTAAAATACCTAAAATGATGCATCACTTGCGAGCTATTTGTATGAAGTAGTAGATCAGGGTCCGCGAGCGTAAAAGAGGGTAGATTGATAAAATTGATCGTTGTCTATGTTTAAATATTTTCTGTCAGTTGTTAGTCAGCCACTAGATTGCAGAACGATTAAATATTGATTGATACGTGAAAAATTACGGAAAATGACTGAACACAGTATTAGTGTATTTATAACTCAAAAAGGTGGTTACAATGTCGACGTGAATGGTTTTGCGTATGCAAAAAGTCGTGAATACAATAACAAAGTGTATTGGGAGTGTGAATTTAAACGAAATGATTTATACAAGTGCAAAGCGCAGTTAACGACCAATGTTTTTTCAGAAGTCGAATGTGTATCTGTGATATCATCAGCTGGGGATCATAATCACGAAGGCAATCCTGTGAGAGTGAGCGTGGCTACAAATGTGCACGATTTAAAAATGAAAACAAAAGATGAGCTTACGGTGAAGACGTGTCAGATAAATATCGAAAGTCATTATACCTAAGTTCAAAATGTCAACATTTAACTTTAGTTCATTAAATTTACGTTAAAAATAGAGATATTAGATATTTCAACAATGTATGAGATACCTAATGGGCAACTCGCCTAGTTTATTAATACTGTGTATTCTAGTAGTTTTTGGCACTCGCCGGCCGCTGCCACAGCACGCTTGCTTCGCTCGCTCGGCTCGCGCGCGGTTTGTCACAGTTTTAACCTAACCTAACCTATTTCACGCACTCCAAAATGACGAATCATACAATCTGCCTGCGACTAGATTATTAGACAATGCAGATCGTATGATTCGTCATTTTGAACTGGGTGAAATAGGTTAGGTTAGGTTAGAACTGTGACAAACCACGCGCGAGCCGAGCGAGCGAAGCGAGCGGGGCCGCGGAAGCGACCGGCGAGCGCTACTTCCAAGTTGCTCACAGAAATATTTTTACATGATATTTAGGACATTCGATACTCTTTACTTCGATATTTAGGTCATTAGATACTCTCTATACTTTACATAGGTACTTAGATCGGTATTTGTTCATTTTGGTCAATTATCGGTGAGGTAAATCAATTTAAAGAACTTTGTACATAGGAATTTCAAGTTTTACCTTTATGAACTTCAGTAACGTAACGTTTTTAAGCTTTCGGTATTTTGAATATAAGTGAAAGAATCATTAGGTATTTAGATTTTAGGGATTTTGAACGTAGGTTATTTTACGTTAGTTCTTTTAATTTTAGATATTGCAATACGTACCCCTTTTTAAATCGTGCAACTAAATTCTTGGTCCTGCCACTGTCCATCTTTCATAAGCGCATGTTACTGAGCAATATGAAAAGCTTCTGAACTTGGCATTACTCTAAAAGTTTGTTGCTTGGTGTTTCTTTTTCAAAGGGACTACTTTTAGAAATCGTGCAACTAAATTCTTGGCCTTTCAACACATAGTTAGCCCTGTCTTTGCTGTGGCGCAGTCGGGTAAAAAGAACTAACTAATAAAGTTCAATTTGCCAAAAGTTTTTGAAAAATGAATTTCTACGTTCACAACACTCACAGTTCATGGTAATGGTAGACTACCTACTCGTACAGTGACCTTTTAATAGGTGATAGGCGTTAAATTATAACAAAAATCAGCCATTCTGAAAAAGAAACAAGAACCATTATACAACCTCTTTTATCCCAAGTATATATTGATGATAACTTTTTTCATTGTTTTTACTGCCATAATTACGCCATCTTTCTTAAAAAGCTGCCTACACTTATCTTTCGAACACTTTTTCAGCAGTTTACAAAAGAAAATAATTACTTTTCATTTTCTTTTGTTCTCGAAAACTTTTCTTAACTAAATTATTAGGTACGTTCATTTCGCTTAAAAATACAAAGTACTATTACTTAAGTAGTTAAGCGCTCAGAGTTTAGTTTCGTTAATTAGCTAGGGACCAAAATATAAGCTTGGACGCTTAGCAAAGAGTTTGAAAATCTTCGGTGTGGCTGGGTAAATAACTATAGAATTTAAAGTAAAGTTTTGCATTATTCGCACAAATCTGGGTTTCGATTAAAATAAAATAGTCTTGAGCATGCAGTGTTTCAATACAGGCAGAAAAAATAGTTTTATGGAGCAACCTTAGTTAAGAAAAATACAATATTTGAGGAACGAAATGTCGGATGATTAAAAGGTCAACTTGCACGTTTTATTGTAATTATCTTACACAATTTTTATTGATTTATCGAATATTAATAAGAAATTTATCGAATATATCACAGTGTTAAAACAGCAATATAACAAAATGCTAAGTCAACTGCCTGTCAGAACTAGGAATTGTGTATCTAATGTGCCTCCTTTCTTGAATATTTAAGTAAGTATAACTTAGAACTTAGACTATAATGTTTATTTAAGCGAGGTTGTTCGACACTACCAAGTATACCAACTGTAGCTTATGAACAAGCCACCTGCCTCTACGCACACATTTCTGCGGTTCCAAATTCACTGCAGTATGCTTAGTCAATCAGTTGAGTCACCCTGCTCGCGTGGAATACTAAGCAGCTGATATACTCCACATTTTATGTCGCATACCGTCAACGGGACTATGTTTTTGTCATAAATATTTACAGTTCGTACCTATATGTCAGTTGCAATTGCAAACATTGCTGTTTACTATTCACAGCAGCGTGACATAGGTGTGATCCATTGGAGGATTCTTTATTTTTTTAACCACTCCTACTCTTTGTACCGTCCCGTGTCCCGTGTTTTAGTCCCGTAAAAATAATGGATCAAACGTAACGGGTAGGTAGCTTACCTCATTTCCTACAACTAATTTGAACAGTTAAAAAAAACCGGTAAGGTACCCAAGATATTTTTTTTTCGAATTTTACCATTTTCTCAACCAGCATTCAGTATTTTTAATGCTGTCACTGCAAATAATAACATTTATAGATATGATTTTTGTCAAAAACTTCTGATTATCTTACTAATGTTATTAGATTTTTTTTTCAAATAAAATCTTGAATTGAATAGTTTTGTCTACGATGAAAAGACCAGGCCCTGCAGTCTCGACATAGTTAGCAATCGTTTTCGATTGCTAAGTCCTAACAATCCAGATGTAAATATTGATGTAAATGTTTGGTAGTCTCGACACTCAAATTTATCGGTTGTTACCTACCGGTACCTACCTAAAATACCAGTAACAACCGATAAATTTGAGTGTGGAGACCACCAAATATCGTTACATCTGGATTGTTAGGACTTAGCAACCGAAAACGATTGCTAACTATGTCGAGACTGCAGGGCCTGAGTAAGCGAAAGACTCAACAAAACGAATAGCAAATGAACTTGCTCACATGTTGCATACAAAACTTTTCACCACTCCCAGCAAGAAAGTATTCAGTCGTCATAGGTAAATAAATTAAATAGTCACAAAGCAAATAATTAAAAATTAATCAATAAAATTATTTATTTTTTAAAACATCTTTAAAATTTAACATAAAAAATCAGACAAGGTTAGTTTCTGAACGGGATCATTACTTTCCTCACTGTTCAAACAGTGAGGAAAAACCAACTTTCCTCACTGTTTTCGTAGAGGAAAGACACTTCTTTCGTGCGGGAGTGGTGAAAATGTCATTATTTGCAGCGACAGCATTAAAAACGCTGAATGCTGGTTGAGAATATGGTAAAATTCGAAACAAAAAAATCTTGGGTACCTTACCGGTTTTTTTTTACTGTTCAAATTAGTTGTAGGAAATGAGGTAAGCTACCTACCCGTTACGTTTGATCCATTATTTACGGGACACCCTGTATAGACCTACCAGCCCCTTTAGACCCGTCTTTTGTTTTGAGAACGGCCTTCGCTTTGGTCTTTAAAACTGAAATAGACGTCCGAGTCCTTTAGGCTGCAAATGTCCACGCGATATCACGGGAGTTAAGAGTCGACACCTTTTTTCATTCTTCTCTTATCGCTCAACGACTGTGGCCTCCCTAGTAAATTGGACCGTTGTTTGAGGGTGTCCAAGTAAAATTCAAGTCCTATATCCAGCATTGAGTGATTCTGATTACGTCCTGATCACCCACCGTTCATGACACCTACGCAGCCTGGTGTTTTAGGTAAACAGCACGACGTGACGTGACAGTGACGTAGGTAGCTTATACGCGCAATTATGATACCCACGGAAAAGGGAGAGTCTATTCTTAGTTGCAATCTCGTCATCAACGTTATGAAACGCGTATGGGCTATTATAGCATGCCAAGTAAATGAGTCCGTGACTCCGCCCATGTGTGGAGTTCTATATTTTTCGCCATAAGGCTATTTTATGTCGAATCTACATCAACATAAGTTGGTGCATCCACTTTTTGCGGTACTCAGTGGTAGTTGACCGTGAAATCAAATCAAACAGAGAGATCGCATTTATAGGTAACTATTTATACGTCTTTGTATATCACGCTATGCGCATAAAAGGCTTGGTTCATACTTCATCCGTAATTTTGAAGAAACTGTTAGCAGAAACTTACAAAGTTCTTACTTAAACTTGGACGTACATCTAAATACCCGATGAGGCAGCGGTTTTGGGAGTTATGATATTTTAAGTAGATTGGCTGTCGGTACTTCGATACTTTTACATGATTATAAAAACGACATGTTAGATTCTTGGAGAATTCAACTCTAGTCCTGTAAAGTTTTTCAAAAATGAAAAACAAATCGTAGAAAAATATCGCCTAGAAATGCAACAAAGGAAGAATTTAATACCACAGTTGTTCTTAGCTGCGCTTATTCCACTACTATTCTACTAGGGCAAAAGTAACCCACAGTAATCAAGCTAAAGAAAGTCGCTGCCCACCAAACAGAAGACTACAAACCAACATATTTATTCCTACATCATCAAATAGACTCGTCACAAGAAACAATTCGACAAAATGTAAATCAGACACCACCACTGGAAACTTAGCTTTGCGCAAAAAAAAACATGCAATAACATCACTCCCGGTACAAAACCAAGCATATGTCGATCACACGTCCCTTTGAAGAAATATCAGAGAATATTTCCCTTTTTCAATCTGGCAGGGAATAAAATCGGTATCGGCAACTGGGTATCATTCAATGTGAGCGAAAAGTCGAGGGACCGCGTTACTATCATTTTTTGTTGTCGAGTTGCTTTACTGCTACTTACGGTAGGTATCTCTAAAGTGTCCTTAATTTGATATAGGTATCTTGAAAATGAAGAAAATGTCTCTAATCAAAACCCTCCAAATGGCAAGCCAAATCATGCCCCCCAAATCCCGGCCTCCTTGCTATTCCTGATTTTGATCTTCGCATGGTGCTTGGTAGCAGCTGATGTAAGTTGCTGAGAATCGAGCTAAATGGCGTGCAATTGGAGAGGCCCATGACCAGCAGTGGACTGTGTAGACTGATGATGATGTTTCTAATCATCAAGCTGGGTTTTAAGGATTGCAGTCTCAAGGATTGCAGTCTCAAGAGATAGGAGCATTTCACTGATGAAGTTGACTCAAAGCTCAATGAAAAAGTCAATCGACAAAGTGTGGTTGACGTAAAAGCAATCTGGAAAGCTGGCTTGTATTTTATTATAATGTTACGGTTTCAGATATATATTATTAAAAATGACTTGAAACAGAACGCTGTTAATAAAATATTGATTACAAGATTGAAGGCACAGCCATAAAATAAGCAAAGGTACAGTCGCATGGTCGGTTCGTACGGTCGTACCGATAGCGTGTTGGAGCGTCCGCGTCAGCGGCCGTCAGGACATCAATCAGCCGATCGAGTGATTGATGTACTCGACGATACACCCGCACGCAAGTATGTGCGCCGTGGCTGTATGTAATGTACGTGTTGAATTGATTAATGAAATTAATGAAGCGTCGTGTAGTAACAATTGATTGTATAAGCCTAATGTGTCGTTAGTTTGGCCTCGAGCGGGGTTAACGCTCCCCGTGGGCTTGTAAATATTGGAGGTAGGTCGAAGGTAAAGGTGGGCTATTATTATCGCACTCTGTTGTATTTTTGTTGTGTTCTTCTATTCACGGGAACTATCCCTTGCCAGAAAATTAGCAAAGATATCTTGTTCTTTCCACTGGCAGGGCAAGGTTATTTACATTTTTAATTAGTCACGAATTCTGTTGAAAGCTTTCCGTAAAGCTGAATTATGACTGGCTAGCACATCTGCCTATGAATGCTGCATACTTAAACCGTGTCAAAGTAATCCTTCTGAGAAAAACAGGGTCTACATATTTTACACGTCCTCATTTTTCCTTCAGACTCAGATAATCTTCCATCTCTGATTACAGCACGTGATCGTCATAAGCTACGCCGACTGGCACATTACCCCGAATACTAAAACATGTTACCTTTATGATTATGAATGCGTCGTTCATTCAAATTCACGTCACATTTAGTCACAATTGTTCTCTCTCTTCCCCCCCCCCCCCCCCCCCCCTAATGGCTGTGCACGTGACATAATATATATATGGACGACCCCGCACTATGTGCAGAACAATGTTGTTAGCACCTCATATATTTCTTAAACGCGCTTTACTCATAATGGTTTTACTGAATTAATGGTGGTTTTCTTTTTGCAAGAACAAGCAGGAAGAACTCTCAATCATTATAGAGGTTATAGTTTTAACATTATGCAGAAGATCATTATGTTCAAGATAATGCTATGTAAATGCCAATCCAACCACGTTTAACGAACGGCTTGATAGAGTCAACATTATAATATAACACCGAAGACGTCGTGCTGGAGTTTTAGTTTAGCTTAGTTAGGTGTCGATTTTCTGAACCTCGCAACTGCAACGTAGGTAGACCTATTGTTAAAACCATTTTTACCAAACCTTAATCTTTTAAACCGTGGAAATCCGGCTGAATCCGATTAAAACTTCGAGCGTTCTGACTCAAATTTTATTTGGAAAAGCACTTTTATATTGTGAGAAATCGTTAGCTACATTTCTACATTAACTAAAAGTTGAATCCCATATCGACTTATTAACATGATATCACTATACATATTTAAGCAAGCTGACACAAATTGTAGAGGGTAGCATGACATAACATACTCCTACACGGAGGGTAGTTTGACACATATCGATCACAATCTCCCTTTACCATTTAGTTTACGAGCCATCAAAATCAGAGCATTGATATACCTAGCCCATAACATTTGTAGAAATTGATCCGGAGACTAGTAACAATAAAAGCAATATAAATCATGTGTTCATGCTCTAGTTAACTCGGTGATCTGAGCACTAGGCGATAAGTGTTGGATACGTGCTCGCTCGTCAGAAAACTGCATCGGATTGAAAGATTTTAAAGATTGATTAAAATTACGGTTGTGTTGTAAGTGTTTCGCTGATGGAGCAATAGTAAAGTTCCTTGTGAAAGGGCTCGTCTAGAGATGTACTTCCACCATTCTTATTTCTACCACAAGCCGATCTGCAGACGAATTCTATAAAAATCTCACTGTGAAAACTTATGTGAAGTGAGCTGTCAACAGTGTCAATCCCTAGCATCAGTATGTCGATTCTATAAAAATCTCACCGTGAAAACTTAGGTGAAGTGAGCATAGAGTGAGCTGTCAGTGTCATCCCACTGAAGCTAGGGATTGATCAAGCATTACATTTACAATCATAATCGAAATTTTGAGCTCACTGTCGGCTTTAGCACCCTCGTAACCCATGAAAACGACACCCATGACGAATAATTTGAAATTTTCATTCATTGGGATAAATCACGTTTCTACTAAATATCATTTCATCTCTCATTGGTTTAAAGAAACCTAACCGAACCTAACTCCCCGTAACGTCGACTGTCTAGGGTTAGCGTTTCCGTCAGCAGGTAGACGGAACCCCGCTGCGCGGGGCTCCTATTTCTGTCTGCAGGGTTTAAAGGAACCTACACTACTACACTTGCAATTATGCTAATGTGAGTTGAATTTTTTTTTATTACGTTATATTAAGTCAATTTGTGTAATGTCTTTATTCCAAACGTTTATGAAATAAAATGAAAAAATAATGAATTGTTTGTCAAATAATACGTTATTAAATAAAAGTTTATCTGATAATTATTTTGCTAAGTGAAATATTTGGTAAACTTGTTGTTGTAGAATGATGAAATGACAAATAATGTTTTTGCCAATCGTTGCTTGTCAAGTAAAAAATTTTGAATTAATGTTTGGTGAACTGACTGGTTACCTTAAAAAGGTCCTAATCGTTAGAAGTTCAAAAAATTGGCACGCATTTAAATAGTTTCTGAATTTCTGTTTTGCTATTTTATTTAAAAAAAAACCCTAAATGCTAATGTTAAGATGCTTAAATACTAGCTTTGAAATAATATAAAATGATCAATAGAATTAGCATAAAAATATTATTAAAATATCGATTATGATTGTAAGTGTAATGCTTGGTCAATCTCTAGCATCAGTCGGATGACACTGACAGCTCACTCCACGCAAGTCTTCACGGTGAGACTTTTACAGAATCGACCGGCAGGTGGAATGACAGCTCACTTCACACAAGTTTCGCGGTGATATTTTTACAGAATAGACCGTCAGGTTCCATTGTTGTTTCAATTAGAAAAGTGTGTTTTCATGCTCGAGATTCTGCGTTACTCCAGCAGACAGATAGTTAGACGTAGCTTCCATTTAGCTTTTCTTTCAACTTTATTGTTGCGTCACACCACACTGCCGGAATGAAACAATTAAGCATGTATTCCTACTGAGAATTGACGGCGTCATTCACTTGACTTTAAACCATTATGATGCATGATGTATTAAAGTCCTATTCCCGCTGAACCAAACTATTCATAGATCCATACATGGTGTCAGTCACAACCTTGAGAGATAAACGAGAACACAGGAAGTAGATATCCGCTGTTTATATCCCGTGTCAGTTTTAAAATCCAACTGATGAGTTGGCAAAACTATATATCTTTCTAGTTTATCTGACCAACCAGAACAGACATCGTATTCATGGCGGTCCTCCTCGAAAGGGTAAGCAGATTGCTGTATTACGCTAACAATTTGCTGTACATCCGTACCAGCAATACCGTCACTGCAATTTGACGCAAGGCTAATATCATTTATTATTTTATAATCCAAACTACATGCTGCTTGAACTGTAGATGATAATAATAATCGCTTATTTGTACACAAACAAAAACAAATAGTACAAGGAGAAGTCTTACGATTAAGTTGTACAACAATGACACAAGTTTAAAGGTCGAAACATCTGACTCCTGTACTAGGCTAGAATCAAGCATCATGCTCGGTAGTCGCTACATAGTCTTTAGTCATTGCGCTACATCTAGTGCGCAAATAAAAATGGCCGTCATAGAAGTCAGTCTAACCACAAAATAAATATGGAACAGTACGGAAACTACCTACAAACGCTCGTAACGGCACACCCACACAAACGGTTGTCTATTGTTTGCCCGAAGATTATATGCCATAATCATCATTTTCCCGAATTTCATTTACCCTAATTTCATTTGCCCGAATGTTTCATTTGCCCTAAAAGACATATGACATACTTTTAATTGCCCGAATTTTAGATACCATAAGATACGAATGCCATAAGTATTGTTTGCCTTACATTTAAATATTATTAGACATAATATTTAAATGGCATAATATTTAAAGAAAAATATACAAAAGAAGAATTTTTGCGTGCTTTAGCATAATTAGCATCAAATTTGTATTTGCATTAAAAAATAAATTGTACTACCTAATTATAATTATGTAGTTTGATTATTAAACTTGTTTTTAATTCTAATACTTACCTACTTATTAGCTTTCTGGCTGTCGATGTCGATGGGTGCGCAATGTTTGGTATAATAAGAATAAACTTATTTATTCTGTGCATGGTTGATGGTGGGCTAGGTCGACGGAGCCCCGCTTAGCGGGGCTCCTACTTCTGTGTGGTTTATAAAAAAATAACCACGAAGGGGATGGCGGGGTCTATTCGCTCGCTTCGCTCGCTCACACGACCCCGCCATCCCCTTCTAACCTAACCTGTCCGAGTCGGGGTGCCCTAAAGTCCCAATTGCATCCAATTTCTCTTGATATAAACAACCGTTACACACCCGATGTCGATGGCAAATTATGTTGGCATATCATAATTATGGCATGTGATAATTAGGGCTTACAATGATTATGACAAATGATGTTATGGTAAGTGACTTTATGGGAAACAATGATTCTGGCACGTGACTAATATGGCAAATGAGAGTAGGGCAAATGAGTATTATGTCGTATGATATTATGGCTGTTGACTATTATGGCAAATGATATTAGGGCAAATAAAATTCGGGTAAACGGCGGTATACCCCACACAAACATGTGCATCGACGATACTCGTACACCAAAGCGGTTGTCGCGGTGCGGCCAGTAGTGAGTGCCGCATCAAGACAAGTGGTCACGATTTTTTTTTCTCCGCAATCTTTTTAAAAATGCCACGAGTGTATTGCGTGGTATACGGCTGTTTGAACTCGGCTTCATCAAAGCCGGAGCTATCGTATTTTAAACTTCCTGCTGATTTTGGAAGGTAAGAATGATTTATTGTTATTGTTATATATATAAGCGTTATCGAATTATAAGTCCATGTGACCGATCATAATGAATTCGTGAACTTATTTGTAAATACAGAATGGGCGGCGGTTTTGAGGGTATTTATAGCCGATAGTGCTATCAAAATGTAAATCTAAGATGGCAGCTGCAATAAATTATCAACTTTTTAGTCATAGGTGTCGTTTTCATGGTTTTCGAGGGTGTTGAAGCCGATAGTGCCGTCAAAATTTATATAAACTGTACTGTGTTGTTCACACCATCTTTGCCAGTCTGTTTTTTATAAGTGAAGACATGTCAGTCTCAGATACTATTTTTATTCTGTTTAGCTGTAAGTCTTCCATATTTCATAAATAAATAAATAAAATAGGTTAGTATTTTTTTACAAAACTTTTTGTTAATTAAACAGATTGCTACACATACACCTCCTCAGATGAAAATGACAAAGAGAATATTTTGTTATCTTTTTCAGACGTTCCCAATGGCTTCGCTTGATATCTCGAGAAGATTTGATGAACAAACGGCCACAAAACTATACTGTTTGTGAAGAACATTTTAATGCTATGGATATTCTCATGGGAACACATCGCAAAAGCATGCAAACCGATTCATTACCATCCTTCATCTACCAGATTTCCAAAAAAAAGATGCACAAACGTTAACCGAAGCTCCGAAGTTGGTTGAAATCTGTACACAGACAGAAGAAAATGTAATACTTTTAGATAGTGACAGTGTGTCAAACTTCCAGATCTCTTTCATTGGACACGTCACGGAAAAGAAAATTAAATCCGATCTTTTAAAATGTAGAAAAAAAAATCTACGAAATTGATAATAAAACGGGGAAATATCAAAGATAAGCTAGTTATTTCAATACGATTGACTGATCACTACATAACAGAAATGTTGTAATAAAAAAAACACCTTATCAAAAACATTAAAAGTTACAACCCTATTGCTTCAATGCAGCGCAGCGTAGGTAATTATTTCATCAAACATGCTTAGTTTCCGTACTGTTTCATATTTATACTGTGGTCTAACACACAGCACGTCGGTGGTCAGGCTTTATGTCATTTTGTTTCATCAATCACTTTGAGCGGCAACGTTCGCTCGCGGCTCACGGACACGTATTGAACGTTCCCTGATAATAATGATTTAGTTCCATAGTTGTACGGACGTAAAATAAAAAGTATAGGTACATAGCGAGATTAAATTGAAATGCCAAAGCGTGTGTTTAATTACTGGTAACAATGAATTTGCATGCAGGCAATATTGAAAGACTTAGCTTTTAAAATTAAACGTTAATCGACGAGGAATCTCGAAAATGCAGCTCAAAGTGGAGTGGATACGAAAGTTAGAGAACTGAGTAGTATAGTTCAATTGAGGGGGCCAGGACCAGGAGTGCACTTCGATAAGGTAAAATTAAACCGAATCGAAAACTGAATCCCAAAATTCAACAATGTTTCAATAGATTGACACTGTAGGAAACCAGGGTTGGTCTGAAAAACAGTTAATTTACCAATTTGAAACCGGGATTTCGAAATACATTTAAGCCAGACATGTAAAATGACGTCATTGCCATAAGCCCATAAGGGATTTGTTTTCTGTCTCCCTCGTGTCTCCGATCTGGCCTAATTATAGTGATCTAAGAACACAGGTGGCTGATCCCTATCTATATTCAGCATTATAGATCCTAAAATAACTATCTTACTAGAGACTTAAAATAATAACGGAGCACCATCATTAGGAAAATTGCAGACGGGAGCTGAATGAAACGAAAGTCTTGAAGACCACGAGTTATATGGACGATTATTATCATGGGTATTCGCTAGCATTTGAGGGTTTACAACTATATACATCCCCTGCGTTGGCATTATGGGTTTACGGATAGGAAATGTGTACGAGATGATTCACTTAAGGGAGAATGCTTGTACTTTAAACGATATTCAACTTAAAGCAAATGTAAAAGCGTTTACTCATATTAAATTTATCTGTCTACTTGTTGTCATACTCAAGATGTTAATCTTTTTGATCTGATAATATTATAATTCACATATTTTTAACCACTATCAAAGAATCATCTTGTATACCCCAGTGTCCAAGATGATCCCTACGGTAGGGGCAAGATGATCCCGGGGATCACGACTTTTAATTACGAAATCGATTATCAGTCATACACTTAAAGTCAACCTTACCTTAGATCCATGTGACCAAATTTTTTTTTTTTTTTTACAAAAAATTTAGTTATCACTCACGACGCCATTACGATTGACTGTGGCATGAGAATATCGGGGGTTACGTTTTACCAATGAAAACAACTGGATTTCGCTAATAGTTTCGTTGCAATAAAAATGGATCATCTCACCTCAACGGATCATCTCGTACACCTTTCCCCTAGATCTATTTGTTCGGAAAATTCTTATGCCCAACAGATTGGAATGTGACTATGGAAGACTGTTCAAGACACTACAGTTGGGTGTTTCCATAACGCACTTACAATGGCAATGCCTATCATTTTGACAATTCAACAACATTCATTGCGACATTAACGATGTCGAGCAAAAGAATTTTTTAAACAAATGAAGCAATGGATTATTAAAGTCCTTCAAAATACTTCGGATTGCGATTGAAAGCTTTACGCAATTGGGGTGCAGATCTAGCAATATTTTGCGTTATAGACTACTAACTGTTGCCCGAGACTTCGTCTGCGATCCAGGGTGAAAAGTAGCCTATGTCCAAACCTGGTCATGGTCTATCTGTGTGCTAAATTTAATCCTAATCCGTTCAGCCGTTTTGGTGTGAAAGCGTAACAAACAAACAAACTTACTTACGCATTTATAATAGTAGGTACCTAGTTAGGATTCGAATGGCGGCATTTACGACGAGCCTATGTCTAAGCGTGAGTATCGTGTGATAGGAGGAGAAAATACATCGATCAACAATAGTACCTACTAGATTTCCGATGAGCGCATTAAAATCGGCCGGCAAAATAGGACCACAAAATTAATGTTGTGGTCTAATTTTGCAACCTTATTACTTAGAACTCATGTTCAAAAATACGTTTTCAAAGTAGAAAATGTATTGCAAACTATAATAAACTTTACGTTTGAGTGTTAAGGTTTATAATCAAGTTATATGCAATCGCGGCCACTTGAGCGATGTGTTTTTGTTCTTAATTCTTTGATCGAAGAGTATCTAAATATAGGTAATATCTTTTTGAAACCTACAGAAAAAAAGTTAGGTAAGTATGGTACCAATCCAAGGAAATTGAGAAAAGTTGGAGTTGGTGACTAACCAATACATCAGATTCCAAAAGTCTCGAAACACCCAGTTAGACTTCCATCAGAGAACTTCAAAACACAGATATTAAGTCGTTCATTGCAGCAGACACTCAGTTCTCCTCTCGCTCGTAACGAGCAAGATATTAAAGTCTATTCTCCAGCACAAAATTACGCACTTGGATGGCTGGACTTCCATTTTTCAATTCCGCGCACAGATTATAAGAGAAGAGCACCGTTCTAGGTAGGGATGGCTAAGGGCCGGTTTATTGATCCGTAGTTAACTCAACCATTAGTTAAAATAGTGACTAATGGTTCACTATTACTATGATTATAGTTACTATTTTAACTAATATCAATACTTTTTGCTAAAATTGAGCCATTACTCACTATTTTTAACTAATGGTTGAGTTAATGGTAAAATTTTGGCAGTGTGTTATTTTTATCAAGAATATTTGGCATACTTAAATTTTATTTTTAACTAATGGTTGAGTTAATTAGCTACGGATCAAAATCCGGCCCTTAGAAATGAAAGATACGCAGAAAAACAATATTGTCACAACAAATGTTTCCGGAAAAAATCCTGAAAGCACATTTCGTAGTAGCAAATGTTGCAATTTTGCTTTTTCAGGAAGTAATTCGCTCGGATCGACTACTTGTTTTATCTGTCTGATATAGGTAAGTATTATCTATGTAAATACAAATCATGTAAAGTCAGCGAAATCAATTGTTAAGCAAATTGATTAATACCTTAAAAATGTCCGTACCGATATTCAAATTACAACAGTTGTATGTACCTAATGGCTATTAACAGGGCAAATTGACGTAGGTTGTCAATTTGCTTTACAATTAATTTTCCTGTTTGTACGAACATAGTAAGTAATCTTCCGAGTCCACAGTATTTAGTTCATCATAATAAAAATGTGTTCCATTTTTTTCTTATTCGTGAAATTTAGTTTCCTAAAGTCGGTCAACCCTGAACTAAATGTTGGATGGTTGTAACGGTAGCCGCTGAACCAATTACTAAAGTTGGACAAGTCGCAACTGTTTCAGACATTTAACTGTGAAATAAACGACGGAAAGGAAAAGTTTCCAGTGTAACATTATTAATTCCTTGTTTTCATTATTTTAATATTTTGTATTTGCAAGGTAAAAATGTTCACTTGAGAGCCACATTAGGGAAATTTGCAATTAAATTAGGAATATATTTGACCTAGTTTACTGCCTCGTTCGCCTAGCGGTTGCAAGCGTTACTGGTGAGCATGAGATTCGATTCCCGGGTCGGGCAGTGTTATTTGGTTTTCTATCTGGATTTTTCAGTAGCAGCTCGGAGACAGGATTTGTGCCCGGTTGATGGCAATAGGCTCGCCAATATTAACGACCCCTTAAACATAACTGGCGAAATGTGTGGGTACTATAGGTACACCTCTGTCTAATCCTTCAGGGGATAAGGCGTGATGTTATGTTATGTTTCATTTGAACGGTCGCCATATTGTGACGTATTACTTGTCAAACTAGCGTCAGTTGTGTCTGGGTGTTTATATGTATATAAGTATGTATATCAGTCATCAGGTTACCGTAGTACAGGTTCTTCTACCTAGTTCGGGACCTGAAGACCTTGTGTGGATGTAGTCTTGTTGTTGTCTTATTTTCTAAAATGAGATTTTTATGAAAGCTAGGTTAATAAGCCAGACGTGGAAACGAGACCCCTGAGAGGCAAGATGATGAACACAGCAAGTAATCGTGATAGAGGTGTTTTTATCGCTTGTCATTTATTTTTATAAACAGTTTTCCATGAGGTCCACAACACATTCTCCGAAAAGCGAGGCGTTTCCAGTGCACTCTTATTTTAAAATGAAGTCGTTAAAGTAACTTACAAAAGCTTCTTTCTGCGTAAATATTAATTGGGTGCGGTTGGTAGAGAGGACGTATGTTTTGTAATGTTTTTAACTTGAATTATCTTTAATTCTATGAAAGTGTTATCGCAGGAAACCGTATTTAACTGTAATATCAATTTAGTAAACGCTCGTATCCGTATAAAGAGGACTATACCTAATAAGCGTTTGAAAATACGTAGATATTGGGAGTGTATGGCACACTGAATATTATTATAACTACTGTTATTAGCCTTAAACCTAACCAGACCTAAGGCTGGAAAAAAGCCCTCTTTTGTCAATTTCTTAATTGTGAGAAAGCTTGAAATAATTGAAACATTATGTCTGTGTGACTATAAAAGTATAGTTTTAGTGGCGATAAACCATTCGTGTCAGTCACAGCACATGAAATAGTATCATTACTGTTGCGTTCTCAAAAATATAGTTTATTTTGCCTTAGATTTACTTAATGAGGATATTGTAATAACATAAAATAAAATAAAATTTTAAGAATAGTTGAAGATTAATGTGTGATTTTTAAATTTCTTGAAACGGTTTCCTTAATAATAGGAAAAAATACATTAAGTACTGACTGGGTTTTTATTTCGAAAGATACGTTTTTCAACATTATTTGTCTGCTATATTTTGTATCGAAGTTGAAAATAGTGGTCCAGCCACGTTCAAGTATACGAGTAGTAATGATGTTGCTGATATTTTTCAATGTTCAAAATCCAACGTAGTTCTCATCAAACTTGTTGCTAATATCTATTAGTAATTTTCCATGAATCTTTCATTTATTTGAAAAATCCCTTTCAGAGCCATAAGTAAAACAAAGAACTCGACTTTTCAAATCACAAATAATTATGCTTAAATTATTTTACCCTTTCTCACAAATAATGCACAAAATTGATGAAAATCAGTTAATTTCAATAACGGCCCCTTAATTATTACCCAAATCTAATGAATATCGGAATAAAAATATTTGAAAGTAAAATTGCTTCTATCTTTTCTATTTTCATATTCAATTGCTTCGGTGTCATACAAGCTTCATTACAGTGATGACAAAAAAAAAACCCGCACGTGTCGTTTTTTAGGTTCACAAAAGCAGGCCTCCTCGCAAATTAACACTTAAGGGACCGGTTTGTGACGTCGATAAGAAGACCAACACCTAACTTGACACAGTAACAAGATTATGTCTACACGTTTAATATTTATATCAGAAGAGACAAGCACGGCGTAACTGCGTTAACCTTTTATTGCCCTCGAGTGTAAGTCGGCCATTAATTCAATGCGCTGGGGTGGGTTGATTTATTGGCGGGAAGTGTAACGTCTTGCGAGATGTAATTTGCGAGAAAACTACTCGGATGTTTGTTGCGGTTGACAATCGACGATCGTCGGGATTGGATCGCTTTGTGTAGACGTCTGGTTAAAATTGCTGCACTTATCTAATAGAATCGATGTGTGTATCCTTATTTCGCTATTCAATACCAGCACCTACTTAAATAACATCTGAACGTCTCAAAAACGAGAACAATATTCTATTTTATTCATATTGATCTAGGCAAAGTAAAGAGTGGTTGCTTAGATCTTCTGATGTTTTCGACGCAACATCTCAATACATACTTACCTACCTACTTATATGTATATACCAAAGTCCTTGAAAACTAATTTTCTAACGAATCTAGGTAGGGAGTCAGTCTATCACAATATGACTGACCGGTTGGCGCAGTTGGTAGCGACCCTGCCTTCTGAGCCGCTGGTCCCGGGTTCGATTCCCGGACAAGTTAAACATTTGTGTGCATGAACATGTCTGTTTGATCAGGTTACCGTAGTACAGGTTCTACCTAGTTCGGGACCTGAAGACCTTGTGTGGATGACCTCATATTTAAAAAAAAATATATATATCCTGCTAAATGTCGGTGAATTGGCATACTACTGGCTCTTCAATTTGAAAACTGCATGTTCCTGTTCCCTTCGTAAAAATCAGCAAATCCTTTTATAAAGTAGTTATGAGTACCTACCTACCTACTTAAATGTGTAAAAGAAAATTTGCCATCTCGACAACAAACAAAATATTTAGCCTTTAAGTACTGACCCTTTGATATGAAATAACAAATTTGATAGCCGCGAGGACTGAAGATTGAAGCATAAGGTCAGATCACCTTTGTTCTCACCCTCAACCCACAAGTCTGTCGTACTTATGTCACATCTGAAGATTGAACATTTTCTCGACAATTTTCCTCGTTCTATCTCTTTGGTTAACCCGTATGTCGAATGTCGATATGTTGGGATAATCTTTGTGGGGAGAGAAAGTATTCTGACTAATTGTGTAACCTAGATATGCCTAATGCTTAAGTGGTAGGTACCTACTTAAGCAAGCATATAGCTTTGACCAACCCTCAGTTTTTGGACGCCATAAATTTTTCGTTTTTTTTTTTATAAATTCCTAATAGGGTAAACCTCTTTTTACAGTACGTAGCACAAATGCTTTCAAATCTACTAAGTTACCATTCTAATCCCACAAAAAAAACAGTTGTAACCGCTACGAAGTTCGATTCCACAATCTGGAAAACAAATCAGAAACCCGACGGATCTATTTCGTTCTTCCTTTTTAGATAGGCTGCCACAAGACCAGCCACTGCCAATGTGTCTCTTACATAATGCATTTAACTCTTTATCCATGCGAATATCCACTTATTCTGTAACAATACCGTCTTCGTCTACTTTCGACCATTTATTTTGCAAGCATCGTAATAATATTTCATTTCTCCTACACAAATGGTTCTGTTTATATTCTCATAATTGTTCAACATATGGTTAGAACTGTTATCACTGTAATTTATCATTAAGTTAGAGCTTGAAACTGGCTGGTGATTGTTTGATTAAGTAGCGTGATAAAAACTTATAGGTGGCTAGAATAAAAATAAAATAACTAAGCTAGAATAGACGGAATCATTATGCAATCTTCTGTTCACAACATTCAATAAGTAGATAGGTACCTACCTAAAACATGACGTTGCCAACAGTGATACCTACTATGACATTACCAAAATATCATATAAAAAGTCATTTGAACGTTTGCATTTGTGTAAAAATTACAATCAATTTTTGCTTTATTCTTAGCAGGAATTATTTAAAAAAATATTTACTGACGTAAGGAACTACTCTAATGAACGTGAGAATCAAGAGAAACCGACGCAACTTTTTCTAATATTCCCATATCAGCATAAAAATAACCAACTAAGAATATTCATAAGTTTACTCTCCATTATAAGCTAACTTTTTGCAAGCTAGCGTATTCTAGCGAAACGTGGACCCCAGCGCAATTAGCCTAATAGCCAAGCAGTCGAGTGTTTGAGGTAACCAGTTAATTTCTTAATTAATAGCCCATCTACGGTCGAAGGTAGCCCGGCCTGTGCGGCCTGTGCCCGAGGCACGGGGCTGTGCTCAGATTTACAAACTAATTACCGCCCGTTACCTGTCAACACCGGTGAACGCTGGTTGAAACTGGATAGAACTGGTGCACCGCCGCCATTATAGAGCGATTAGTACCTACTTGTAATACTTATCAAGAAGGTAAATAAGGAATGATATCATCTTAAATTTACACGTAACATTTCTAACTCGAAGTGACCTATTTACCCACAGTAAATAGGTCACAAATCCATCGAAGTCACGAATTGGAGGATGACGAGAAAAGACAACAAAAGAAAATATTGGTAGCTAACGCATGAAGATGATAAAATACATTTGAGGGAAACTCCTATCAATATTATTATTATCATATCAGACAAATGGGTATCCTTAGTGAATATTTAACACATCATGTTGTATAGTCCTATAATCCCGAACACGTACCTTGGTATAAAATCACCGCCATGACTTTCAATAAGTATTAATTCCATCACAAATCTTATCACATGGTTCGTCCAAAACTCTACTTAGTAATTTCAGTGTTCACTGCCCACAAATATAAGAAAATAAACTGGGCCAAAGCTCTCAGGGTCAAAAGCGACCATTAACTCGCGTATCTGCGAAATTTTCTTCCTTTGCTGAAACATTTTAACGCTGCAATCTTTTACAGGTGCTTTTTTTGTATGCGTTTCAGCTGTTTCGTAATGTGCACTTAAAATAGAAGTTCACTTAAGCTGCTGAATGTCAGTAGGTACTTGTCTGTTTTTACTATCCCTGAACATTTCAGGTAGCATTTTTAAATTACGTCTGAAATATTTTTAGAACGTAGGCGTTGAGCTGAAAGCTTGTGCAGTGACTTGTGAAAGACCGAGTTGAAACATTTTGCAAGTCCTTAACGACGCGAATCTGCTTGTCTACTGGTATATCTATGTTCGAAATTGTTAGTTGGGTTCCAATATCACGTCGATCCACTTGGAAAACTATGTAGTTATTACTTAAATGCATAATTATTAATTAAAATAGCGATTGGTGTGACCTATCAATCATTGATAGTCTATTATTAATTCATCATATATAGTTTTAGTCGATTTTCATAATTATACCTAACCATAACATTGATTTTCCCTAAACGTTTCACCACATAAGGATTAATCCTGTTTCATGGATTCTTTCAGACACAAATCACTCTCTTCTGTAAGTTATCAACCAATAGACTAAAGATTCAATAATATAAATAAATCCCCTTGATTTGCACTGTAAAACACTTGGCACACAATATACGGTTTGTTCCTAGAGCCAGTGAGGCGTGCAACGAGACATGTCTATGGTAATTCTGGCCTCGCACTCAGTTACACGACAGGTAACACTGTAGGGTTTGTAGGGCAACGTGCATCCGTGAACTTGTAGTGTCTTGGGCGGGCTGGGAAGAGGACATCTAAGATTGGATTCCTTGTACGGATATGAGCGAATTATAGGTCCTTTCGAATAAATGCTTTGGTTCATGCATACCTACCATGCTTATCTACTGTAAAAAAAAACATCTATGGAGTTTAAGTGAAACCTTAAAAAAATGTGAATTTCAAGAGTGTACACTCTTGAAGTGTGTGTGTGTAGGTACTATCTCATTCTCTCGTGCGTTAAATCCTATAGATGTATACGTTTGTCTCTTTTAATGTCGCTTTTTCGTTTCATCGAGTTAAAAATCACAACGGGGCTAAAGAAGTTCTCACTTCGAAAAGAGATAATCCAATTAGGTCATGACGAAGGCGATTTTTGGGTAACGTATCTTGAAATTGGATCATTTTACAAGGCTGACAATTTCTAGATTTATCTCCTTTTCGGTACGTGCAGAGAGCGTTCTGAAGTTTCTGCCTGCCCTCATGGGAAAAAGGTGTAAATTTATGTATGTATGGTATGCCCTCTTCTGAGTTAGGACTTGTCAGAATGGTCCAATTGGGCTCAGTTTTGTAAATGCTATTAACAATTCCAAATAACAAAAATATTACAAAACCATTCTCCTAAAATAAACCGCAGTAACTGCAGTTTAATCTACGTTAAATCCTATTAAACATAGATTAAGCTGCAATGGCCGTTTCCCGTTCAATTAGTCCACCCTCTTTCCCGCCAATCTATATCCGAAGAACATTCCTGCTTCCTTAACCACAGTTTCACTTCATTCGACCATCGTTCGCTACGGAAAAGGCTATTCCTTTGGGAAAGAGCGAAATCTTAATTTTACGTGAGCGAAGCGAGAAAAAACCCCTCAGGACCGTTATTTAGCTTGTAAATAACCCGTAACGATGTATCGATTTACCTCTTTAGCGTTTGTATAAATACGCATTGCTTGTGCCTCGGTATCCAATGCTGGTTGACTTGAAATACCGCTTCTACGGAAGAAGGTAGGTGAATCGGTCTGTAGATCTGAAGATTAGTCAAGGTTCTCGGGAGTTTTTTCAAGTGGAATAAATTGGATTAATTTCCAACATTAAATATTAACCGATGCCATTTCATAGGAATACGTACTCAACGAATGTCGTAAATAGTTAATAAGAGTTAATTGTCCCTTGACTGACAATGAACAATATCTTACAATCCCCTTGGATTACGAGGAAAACAGCTTTTTTTTTCTACTGTAAAAATAACATACCGATCTATTCAATTCCGATCGCTTTTTTTTATAAAAAACACGGCACCTACGACTAACGCTCTACTCTTGTTGTTAGAAAACCACTGCCCACTGACTCGAAATGAAACACTCCGTCAATACTTAACATGACATGCCTAAATTGTTAATCTTCTAGGCAAAACTACTTAATTTCCTTGCACGCACCACAGGCTAACGTAATTAAGTACAACACGCGGCTAGCCACCAGTTATCGGCATATCTAGATTGATCTACGTGTACTATGTAGAATGAATGTTACTATACCTACTGTGGCCCTAACTTTATAATTTCGTAACATACATTAATTTTGCTTACAGGTGGGCGATTTTGTAACATGTTGTAATTTATGTGTACTTTGTAATTATTCAGGTTGTTTTCTAGGGCTTACCTTAGTAATAGGTATAAGCAGTACCTACTAGTTATGCTAGTAAGTTAAAATGAGATCGCATACACTGATAAAAAATATGATTGCTAGATGCAAGATTCACACATACAGTGAAGATTCCCGAGGGAACAGAGGATTATCCCAACTAAGGAATATCGCTGAATGATACACTGAGGAAAGATGTGACAAGGCAACGTTGCGGTTAAAAAGAAGATGTAGTGGCATACATTTTAAAGAGTATGATTAGACGGTTTGTTCATGTTGAGAGAATGAATGAAAGACGACTAACAAAGGTTATTAAAAAAGCTGACGGGGGGTGGAAACGCCGGGAGCGGACGCCTCAGGACATAATACGAGTATACTGCCTCTATTGGTGATGTTCTACGGAAAGGTCAGGTGTTTAGTACTTGCCACCGGCATGCGTGAATGACCAGTAGGACCTCGAGTGGGAGTTTTCTCATATAGAAAACGCTACTACCATGTTTCTGTATAGAGTTTTAAATGCATACGTGTATGATCGTAAACGACGCAAAAGGAGTACCTATGTAAGGATCATAGCAACTGGCGTTCTGTAGCTTCTGTCTACCCCTATGGGAAGAAGTGAGTTTGTGTATACATATATGTGTGAAAACGTACCGGATACTGTCTGACGTCCAGAATAAAAGTGAAATCTCTGTGTCGAATCGATTACAAAAACTAGTGAAGCCTTAGCAAGTTTTCTCATTGATTCTATATATGAGATAGATAGGTATCAAAGCTAGGTTGCTACTGGGCAAGATTCACAGACCGTACTCTGACTTTGCTAAGTAAAGTAAGCGTCGCATAAGAATTAGAACATTATTCATACAGGGTTAATTTTCATGTTTGAATGAAACACTTGCTGACATGACATTCGCATAAATATGAACATTAAACGTACGATGTTCATATTATTCGTATGGAACAAGCCTTCCTTAATTTAAGGCTTTCCTAGGACTTGATTCACAGATCGCACGTTGAGTTTACATAACTAAGTAACGTTAGCACTTGGTAATGTTAAGTCAAAGTGCGAATTGTGAATCTTGCTCGAAGAAACCCTCTTACGTGAACGAATTTAGCTTCTTGTGGAATTTATGCGTTAGTTTACCAAGGCCTATTTAGCTTTGGTCTCATGTTGTTTTAGTAACTGCTAAATTATACAGTCTTCACATGGTGTCCTGCTGACCTAGTCAGACAGCAATAAATAGATATTCAGGTGATGTGCGTACGTTCACGTTAAAACTGTGTAGGTAAGTAGGTGAATGACGTTGTTATTGCGATGCGAACGCTGTGCGATTATTTATTGTAACTGCTTAGCGTAATTAATCTTTTTTTTATATTTTAAAACGACGACGACGACGGCTTGCTTTTATTTATGCCTATTGCATCATTCTGTAGATCTGAGATTCTTCCGTGGAAAGATCTGGCAATGCTGTCATTTTGCCTTCGAGTTAAATCCCTCTAGCTACGAAGGACATTCACCGACTATTTTCCTTTAAAATATCAAAACATTATTTTATACTCTGGCAAGTGAAAATAGGTTCATAAATGTACGAGCAAAAAAGCTACGTACGTAAAGCTGCGGTGTCCTAGCAGAGCGGCGGCCGCCACATAACGGCCGCAGTGATGGCTGTCACGAACATGATGGCCTTTACGGTGACAAAAAACGCTCTCTAGGAAAACACACCAACTTACTTTTTTAAATACCGTCAGTGACGTCATTCGCCGGTAAATTGTGGGCACTATGTGGGCATCCACGGCTCTTCTAGGCTACCGTAGCTTTAGGACCACAGACGTTACCAAAGATGTTCTTTTGTTTCTACCTACCCTTAATTGAGAACGGCATGACATTATAACAAAGCTTGACAGACGGACGCAGAACTGTTGAAATCAACACGCTATCAGTATTCAAGTCAAAGCTGAGAGGAGCTTATTTCTAGCTGGGATCAACATAATATTCTAACATAGGTAGATTATCAACGTAGGTGAATAGGTGGGATTTATAAAAGCTCCTTCAAACAGGCGCGACACAAAGGCAGCGTCTGTCGCGCGACGAGCGGTGCCTTTGTGTCGCGTGCGGTTCGCGTCGCGTGTCGCGCCTGTTTGAAGGAGCGTTAATATGGATGAAATAAGACCTTGTGTATTCCTTTGGGAAGAGCAACGGAGCTTGTAGGTAGGTATTACTTTGCATAACCTCATATAATTTTATGCTAATTAAGCTGCAAACAATCTCTTCCCTACGTGAGACCCACACCGTTTGTCAAACTACCCACCCACACAATAATAATCATAAATCCTAGTAATCAATCTTGCACATTTCTATTAGGTGTGTTGTGGGTTCGAACCCAGGCAGGCGCTTTACTTTGTGTAAATAATTTCATCACCACTATTTTCAAAACGGTGAAGGAAAACATCGTGAGCAAAATGGCATGTCCTACACCCAAAAATTCGAAGTCATGTGACAACTACAAACCCGCACTAGGTCCGCATGGTAAATTACAGCCCATTTGGGATCTCGGAGAGAAGGCCTGTGTCCCAGAAGTGGGAACATTATAGGCTGATTATGCATCACATATTGCATTTGCTATAGTAAAACTTCAAAAGCAAATTACCCAATTGTTTCCAGATTTGTCCAAGCCGAAATAGTCCCTCAAATTACGATTGCGCGTAACAAGTGGCCAGTCAAACCAGTTAATAGCATCGTGTGGGCGTTGCGAAACTTACGGTGATTTCTAGTATTGACTGGCCGGAGACGTGGTACAGCCGGCTCACGCTTTTGATCGATTTTACTACTGATTGTTATTAATAACATCGTAATTAGTGTGCTATTAATTGTGATTCTGCTTACTTTGTTATATATTTTACTCAGTCTGTTTTTGCGATGAAGTATTACGGTCGAAGGACACTGATTGATTGCTCCGCGCGTATGGTTTTGGGGTTTCTGGACTGAGGCATTGGGATTGTAGTGTCTTCGGTACATGACACTGCTGGCAGATCTCGTCATACCCACATGTGGTTCATAAGATTTGGAACGGCGCAGAAAGGAAGGTCGTCCTTCTATAGGTCTCCTGAGAATACCTTCAATAAACTCCTCAGAAGACGGTTAATTTAAGATTAACAAAGCGGCTTTTGTTTTGTAGGTTTAGTGTCGGTACTAAATTAGGTAAGTATCTACAAAGTAAATGTAAAAAGTGACAAGCAGGCTCAGGTCACTTAAAATATTTATTTTTAAGCCATTTTAATTTCCTGACGGCTCAGACCTGCATATAAAAATTTATAAAGTTATTTTTCATATGTGCGCATGGAGATTTTATTGTTGTTCCCACCACAGTGCCTGTTCAGGCTTTAAAAAATTTTAATCCGCGTGTGATTATTCAAGACGTGGTTGCTAAGCCGCCATCGGTTGTCCTAGCGACGACATGCGTCGCTAGGTCTCTTCCACTGCAGCGTCCAATTGCAAGTCCATCCTGTGACGCACCTACGCGCTACGTAACGACGCATGCGTCTTGTTACCAAAACAAGCAGCCGTCATATTTTGACTTTGACTTTTTTATGTTTTCAGTGTACATTTTAAGTTACTTTATTGTGTTATTTTAAATTTGTTTTAAGTTTTTCTTTTTTTGTGAATGTATTTAACTGTTGTGAATGCAGTCCGTGACCCAATCTTGTGATGGTACGTCGAACGCGACCCATATATTATGTACACAGTGCAACAAGTCATTCAAATCTTTGAAAGGCCTCAACATACACACTACAAAAACACACAGGAAATGTACTAGCCAAAACAGTTCACCTTTAGACATCCATCCCATTATTCCGAGTGCGCCTACTTATGTAGCCAACGATCCAACTCCTTTCCACACATATCTTAGCCATTTGAAAAATAGTATACCCATAGTTAAAAGAATCCCTCGAGGAGCTCGAATAACCGTTGCTACACATTTGTCACAATTAATCCAGAAATGTTACATAAGCAATTGTACTCAAGAGTGGCAGAACCTATTTTTATTTTCATACAGCACACTACATATAATAAAAGCTGATGAACCGAATTTATCCTTGACACAAAAGATTAAGAATAACTGTGTTGTAAGCCCCTCGCCTTCTCCCGCACCTCTAATCAAACATGAAGCCCCTCGTAATCGCAACAAACTCATCGAAAACAAAATCTGTGACGGAGATCTCAAAGGTGCCGCTCGCCTTTTGTTCTCCAACGACGTGCTATCACCAGATACCCCTGACACCCTTCAGGCCTTACGGACAAAACATCCTCCAGCTCCTGTAAACCCATATTTTCTCGACCCACCAACAGCAGGGCAAGCATGCCTTCAAATTCAAAACAAAGATGTTACGAATGCCATTTTATCTTTTAAACCAGGTTCGGCTGCAGGTTTGGATGGAATCTCACCCCAACATTTGAAAGACTTAACATCGCATTCTGTGGGTGATGCAGGCGAGCAACTTGTAAATTCGATCACTAAATTAATCAACTTTATGTATTACGGTAATGTCAATCCAGAAATTGTTCCCATTCTTTTCGGCGCGAACCTCATTGCCCTCACCAAAAAGGACGGAGGGGTGAGACCAATTGCTGTTGGATCAACACTACGACGTCTGGCCTCCAAAATTGCTGTTCGACATATTTTACCAAAATTAAATTCGGAATTTGAACCCGTACAGTTAGGCTTCGGTGTAAAAGGAGGGTGTGAGGCAGCCGTCCATGCCCTACGCTCTTTCCTAACTTACGGACAGCCTGACGTGTTGCTCAAAATTGATGTCAAAAATGCATTCAATTCGGTAAATAGGGATACCCTGCTGACGGAAATAAAACAACATATACCGGAAATATACAATTATCTTCTTCTCAGTTACGCTGACCCAACAAAATTGTTATATCGTTCTAATGAACTGTCCTCGGAAGTAGGTTGTCAACAGGGTGATCCCCTTGGTCCTGCAATTTTTAGTTTGGCTATAAATCCGATAATCAAAAATTTAAATTCTAAATACAATGTTTGGTATTTGGACGACGGAACCCTAGGAGGTGATGTGGATACTGTGTTTTCGGACCTTTTTTTAATCAAAAATAAATTTGAAACCATTGGTTTGGAGCTTAATTTTAGCAAATGCGAACTTTTTATAAATAACAACATCTTAAATTTAAATGACGTAAAACAAAAATTTAATATTTTGGCTCCAAATATTAAAATAGTTAACAGTAATTCTCTTTACCTTTTAGGTTCTCCAATTTTTGATGAATCTATTTCTGAATATATTATTAATTCAATTACTAAATTTCAAAATTCTGCGGACCGTCTCCTTGAAATTAGTCCACATTATGCACTTTGCATCTTAAAATTCTGTCTATTCGTCCCAAAATTTACGTATGTGCTCCGTTGCTGCTCCTTTTGGAATCACCCAGATCTTTTGACACAAGTAGACGACTTAATCAAAATTAGCTTAGAATCGATTCTTAATATGCAGCTGAACGAGCAATCTTGGACCCAAGCATCCCTACCCATCCGTTATGGTGGTTTAGGGATTCGCAAAATTGCCAGTGTCGCTTTACCAGCCTTTCTATCTTCTGTCCATAGTTCAGCAAATCTCATAAGTAAAATTTTAAGGGCATCCCCTTCTAACTTTGAGATTACTGGCTTGGAAGAAGCTAGAAACGCTTTCTTAATTGCATGCCCAGGTCAAAATTTTCCAGTTTCTCCAAATTCACAGAGGAGCTGGGACGACATAAACTGCAAATTGACTCACAACAATCTTTTGAACTGTAGTACAGGTTCGGCGCGTGCTAGGCTTTTGGCCGTGGGTGCGCATGAGGCCGGCTACTGGCTTCACGCGTACCCTTCGTCAAATACAGGAACATTTCTTGAGCCTGACACGCTCCGAATCGCAACCTGTCTACGGCTTGGGGTTCCGGTCTGCACTCCTCATAAATGTCCCTGTGGCAGTGATGTCGACAAGCTAGGACATCACGGACTATCATGCCAAAAAAGTGCAGGCCGCTTCTCGAGACATGCCGCACTTAACGATATCATACGCCGGTCCCTTGCCACCGTCAACGTGCCAAGTCTACTTGAGCCGACTGGTATTGCAAGAGACGATGGCAAGAGACCGGACGGTATGAGTTTGATTCCATGGAAGATGGGCCGGGTGCTGGTATGGGATGCAACCTGTTCAGACACGCTAGCCCCTTCCCATCTACATGGAACCAACAACAGGGCTGGTGCGGCCTGTGAAGCGGCTGAAAAAGCTAAAACATGCAAATACAGGGGTCTAGGCTCCGAATATGATTTTGTCCCATTCGGTGTCGAGACCCTTGGTCCGTGGGGTCCTAGCGCTATAAAGCTTTTTAAGGAAATAGCAAAAAGGTTAGTCGACATCACAGGAGACCGAAGAGCTGGCAGCTACCTCGGACAAAGAATTAGTCTAGCTATTCAAAGGGGGAACGCTGCCAGTATCTTCGGAACCTTGCCTAAAGGGACTCCTTTTAATAATATATTTTAGTTTTTATCCTTGACATTGTATTTGATAGTAGTTAACGTTTTCATTAATTAAGCATCCCAAAATGATATGAAGTGTTGACGTCGGTGTTGCCAGTTTTTTATTATTATTATTATTTTGTGATTCCTGATCCGATTCTGAAAATTACTTCACTAATGGGAAGCTACCGTATTGCAGTAGTATCTACATATTATATCAAATCTGCTCTATCCATTGGAAATCACAATTATGTCATGGTATTATATTCGCTAATTGATTTGTATAGATAAATGAGTAGTCTAAGGATCACGGATACTTCTGGGTTTTTTGGGACGCTTGTATTGACACAAGTCCAACCACGGAAATATAAATTAATATCTCTGTGGATTCATGAAACATCAAACATTAAAGGTATTTAGAGACTTATTAGGATAGAAGGTATTGAATAGTCTATAAGGAATCTATTAATAATATAATAATCCACATGAATTGAAACTAGATGTTAATAAGACGCATCTTGATTTAAGTTAATTCTGCACATTTAAATGTAAATTAGGTATTAAATCAAACCAAAAAAAACGTAGCAAGTCGTAGATGTAGAATTACCATATTCTTATAGCAAGTTTGCATGACTCATCAGAGAATAACGGATTAGCAGAAGTGGGCGATCGATCTAATAATCCTAAGCTATTTGTGTAGATACCATTACCTACTCCAACATTATTTCAGTATTCATATAATTTCGGAGTAAATAACCTCATTTTACGTCAAGTTTGGTAGTGAGAGCCAACGCTATACTTGGGCCCATATTCGGCATTGTTGCCATTTTGAGTAAATTCGATTCACCAGCCTATGTCAGCCATACATGTCCAGTTGTCAACATGGATCTCCTAATCGAGAACTACAATGAACGTTTGAAGTGAATTGTTGCCATCATCATCGCCCTTTACCGTGGTATTGATAGACTTAAGTATTGCATGGTGTTGTTAACATACTAATATGCTATATTAGATACTCTTAAATCAATCCCACAGCCATTTTATTTCCTTTTTACAGAGACCAACATCTGATTCGGATAGGTCGGTGCCACCTCTATTTGCAGTGGGTACCACTTTGTTCCCAAGTTTACTTTTATGCAGATATAAAATAGGTCATATCAAATATTTCTATTCGAATCGTCATCCACATGGGATGGTTCCGAGAAATTGGAAATACTTTAATAACTAATTTTTAAAACGTTTTGACTTAGAAAACCAGCCGTTTCCGAAATCAAAGAATTCCTGATACTGAATTGACCGCAATTCTTGTTTCGGAATGCTTCAATATAAAATAGATGAAGTGCAGAGGGGTATGGAAACATGCACTGTTTCCGATACGGATGTCGAAGAGCTAAGCGAGAGAGAACCTAAGGACAGCTAATCCCCCATGTAAGATTAACAATAAGGGAGAGGGGCATTCGAAACACTTAAAGATGTAACGAATGAAAGCTGTAATTAAATATTCAATTGAGTACCGAAACGTTTCGGACGGATTATCTTAATTCGAGGCAATTCTGCGAGGATTCATTTCGCAGAAAGTATATCTGCTAATTTTGTTCCCAACCAAATATATTTTCTTAAAAGTCTATTACGCGCTGTTCTTAATATGGAAGTGAAGGAAACAAATTCAGAGACTACAGCCATTCGTGTTAGCTACCCGGAAATACTTAGCGTGAAGATATGTTCTCCACTTGAAAACCAGTTGAGCGCAAAATAACATTAGTTACCGCACCTAAAAAAACAAAACTTCAAACAACAATACAGTAATTAATTGTACACAAAAGAAATCGGCAAACGGATACATTCAATTGGCGTAACAAGTAGAAAATTACTTCCAGGCCATAAAAAGCGAGGAGAAAATCAGACACATGATTTGAATGTGACATTAACATTTTATTATATTTATAATTGCATATAGCAGCATAATGGTGAACATTAAAAATATTACGCGTATGTCAGCCGCGTACGACCGCTGCTCTTATGGCGTTGGGCCTTACGTTTAAGGCATGGAAACACGCATAAGGAATAAATATTGCGAAAGTCCAGTTACTGGCGACTCGCTACACTCGGATTCTAGCTAATTCAGACGTCCAATTCAACCTTGTTTTAGCTAAAGCACAGAGGAATACAGCCGACCAATCGTAGACAACGTAAAAAACCAAAATAGAACGAAGATTTTTGGAGAAAAACGTACCTTATGAGGCGTCCTTCCTCATAATTGGGCTTATAAATCCATTCACAATACGAAACAAAAACCACTTGAGCACTTTGCGAACACAAAAATAACGTAACTTAGGGCTTCCTACGTAATTACATATGGCGAAACGTAAAACACTCACATCCTTTTAAGTGCGTTTTTGGGGAAACAATAAAAAAAAAACTTGCACAATATTTGAACAGATGGGATATTTATTTTGGTTTGACGCGCGACGTTAGATCGTGCGGAGTGATACCACGCCGTACCACCGGCCGCGCGGAGGGAATCTCGGCACTGAGTCGGATCAGTCGGAACACCGCGTTTGTTTGGTTCAGACTTCGCCTTCCCTTTCTAATAAGAATTTAACGGCAGCTCCACCTAACGGATACTGGTTGAACCAGGTGCTACAAAGGCTCGCTAGTAGCTACTAGCTACGGGCGGGTCTTGTTGAAGTCAGCATTTTCGTACAGATGTCATTCAATGAATGAATGTGAAGA
Organism: Brachylomia viminalis; assembly: GCA_937001585.2. Taxonomy (NCBI): domain Eukaryota; kingdom Metazoa; phylum Arthropoda; class Insecta; order Lepidoptera; family Noctuidae; genus Brachylomia; species Brachylomia viminalis. The sequence continues at coordinate 23,606,967 of OW443310.2, read as the reverse complement.
CTGTAATACAACAATAAGGTAATGAAAACTTGAATCGAACTTGGAATCAAATACGCGATATTTGTTCCTGGTTTAATTAGGACCATAGGTGTTCAAGGTTGATAGCTGGTGTGCAATTAGCCCCCAACTGAAACACTTGACCTTCATTTCTCCTCCTCCAATGCCCTACTCGACAATTACCACCTGAATCAATAGTTTTGCTTTCGAACGCAATAATTATTTTGGTTTAAAAAACTCGTAGAACTAGACATTTTCATGAGAGGTTCCAATTATTAATAAAAGTACCTATAGTTTCATGATACCTTCAATTTGTATTTTACAATAGCTGTGCCCGCGACTTCGCGTGGATGTCGGAAAACAGTAATGTGTCTTAGAGAAGGTGTAGGTACCACAGTACCACTCCTCCATTGAAAAGGAAGAATCTTCCGATCTTGCCTGGTGGGAAGCGCCATCTGGGGTTCTCTACCACAGCTCTTTCGAATGCAGTCACTGCGTCTTCCAGGTTCATATCTATACCAAGTGTCACTTTGATTTTTGAGAACAAATAAAAATCAAGGCACCTGGTCGAGGCTCAGCTGTGCACCTGACGTACTCAATAAATCTGCTCGTCTGGCGGAGCGTGCTGAAACGTTCTCATGGTGAAGAAACATCACGCTTTTAGAGCACTGTTGCAAATTTTCCGGGAAAACAGGCAAAAAAGCGATGAAATTATCATGGTCATAAAAGCTTGTGTAATCAGGAAAATGCTTCTCTGTAAACGATGTTAGAGAGGTTGCTTGCCCCTCGAAAGAGCGTCTACATAAAGTAAACAACCCATTTGCTTTGGATAGGGCCGCCATTTTGGATTTTGATTTACTGATTTTCGGCACCAGCCGCCCTCGAAAACGTTGGATATAATTGTGATCCTCTTTGACCTCTTTTTACTAACGAAAACCATAAAAATTACACCCCCGCTTTATATTGAATACAGTACCGTGTCCATCGTTAAAAAAAACTGATTACAAGAGAAAATATAAAACCGACTTCTATAAAAATACTGCAAAATCCTCCGAGTCATTGGCTGTGTGACATACGGACGTACAGATGGACAGGATGAAATGATAAGGTTTCCGTTTCTATGTGCCATTTATAGCTACGGAACCCTAAAAACAGACGAATAGAGAACTTCTTCCTTTTTGAAGTCGGTTATAAAGATTCCTCAAAGAATCTTTCGCCCTCCGTCGGCATCCATCTTGTACTGACTTCTGAAAGGTAAAGAAGGTCGTGAAGAATAGTGTGCACGGTACCAACGGAGAGGTGGCTCTTCCCTGCTATAATGTTCATTTTCTTCCGGGAACCTCCAGTATAAGCTTCTCAACTTTTTTCACGTTTTCTTCCGTAGATGCAGTAACCGGGCCGCCCGAGCGAGTGTCGTCTTCAATACTCTCTGCCCCTTTTAAATTCACTTGACCACTCTTGAACCGTAGATAACGAAGGTGCAGAATCTTGGTAAACTGCCACCATCTCTTTATGAATATTTTTTTTTTACTTGTCCTTGTTTGGTAAGGAATTTAATAACAGCGTGGTGCTCGATTTTCTTCAACATTGTCATGTTAGCCATTCGAGTTGTCGTTGAATATGGGTAAATAGAAAGCTAATGATCACAAATATATGAAATTTTACCTTTATACCCTTTTTTTATTTTTGAGGGTGGGAAATCATCAAATAACTTCTCCCGCTCTGGGCAGAGCAGGAGGGCGTGTCAGACTCTTACTGACTAAAACCCACCCGTGTTTCTTCAGTTACCTGTATCCCTCTCGGACTTTTCCGCAACCCTAGCAGGCATCGGTCCTAGCAGACCCCGTCATTGGTGCTGACATCTCTTTCAGGCGCGCGTGGAACACAACGCGCCGTCGACCCGGGCCTGGTCCTTATCGAACGGCGAGCTGCCCATTGCTCGCCGTTCGCAAGACCATGCCTACGGTGGCCGAATATCGGCCTGCGATTCCCGACGCCCAGGGCTTCTCCTGCGACGGCTAGGGGCGTGAGGGTGCGAATTTTGCCACTCCCTCACGCGTTCCGCCTCCTCCTTCGCGAACGTTACTGCTTCGCAGAAGGAGGTGATACCCTTGAGATGTCATTAATTAATTAATTTGTCAAATTACCCTATCATTAGTAAAACACCCTCATACCGAGAATACATTGAACGCCCCACGTATTTCGCGTCAATAGATGTCGTTACGTGTTTCTACATTAGGTGATGGAAAGTTCTTCTTGAACACTATCTTTTGATAGACCGAAGCGATTGCGATGTCACCAACACTAATAATTACTCCGAGTTATACACAATATTTGAGTATAAAAGTTACCCATATTGGTTTCGTACTTTTTACGTGATACGTTCAAATTAATCCCTCACATCCAAACCGACAAACAGACAAAAAATCCTATAATTATAGAAATAGCATCTGTTGGTTATCCTTTAACACCGCCACAATTTTTTTTTTCAGTGTACCTACTGAAATGCCTCGTCTACAGATTCATTATATAGATGATAATCAATGAATGTTGCAAATACGTTTTTTCCACTAAGGAAGGATCATCACTTGTTTTTCAAAGATGTAATTTTTAACTTGAAAATTGTCTTTTTTGATCTAACAGCTGCTTTGGAAAAGGTTACTTCGTCATTATAAAACAATGTTTATAGGGGTGTGAATTCAACAACTTGATACTCATTGTTGGTATCTGATATTATTCACGACCCGTTCTAGAAAATACCTAAGTCGAATACAACGCGAATACAGAACAAATTAGTACCAAAAGGTTTGTTCTCATTGATTTGTAAAAATGATCTCAAGAAGACGGGTGCTACAGGGAAGTATGCTAGCGCCCATCGTAATGCATATTAGAAAGGAAAATGGAATGCCACAAGGACGCGTTTCGGCCAAGCAGGTACAGCCCGTTCTGCCCAGACGGAAGTTATCCATGATATATCCCCACGGAAAAAAAAAAGGTATAAACCGACGCAAACTTTACGGTGGCTTAGAACACAAAGACAGTCGTCGCGCAGTAACAAATTAACGTGTCAGCGGGGTGAGCGATGGGATACTGCGATCTGATAGGACTTCAGCCATATACCATTCTAATAAAAATTGGATACCACGGAGGCCTATGTTAGGTCCTTTTCAATATATCATCCCAGAAAGTGGGATGCCAGATGGATGTACGCCTTTTTTGTATATGAAAACTTAGTCATAAAAAATAAAAAAATGGATTACCGGAAGCCCAAAGCAAAATAGGAAGCCATAGGGAAGCGTGCCTTTTGACACAACCTAAAGTATAACCATTCAATAAAAACAACGACCAACCGGAAAAAATCCTAGTTTATTTAAAAAAACAATATTTTCGTGATTTACACTTATTATTATTATTATCCTATCATTACTTTACACGACAGTTGCGTATCCGTTTGTTCGGCTACCACTTTTATCAGATTGCTATTGGCTAACACATTTCTGGGCTGATAGCCCGCCGTAATCCACGAGTCCAATATTTCAGTACTTGGCAACATCGTTCTTAACGTATTCCTAATATAAATGTACGCTTGCGGCGAATACTTATAAATGCTCAATGCGAAATTTTTCAAGTCTTCCGTCTGTCTCATTGGCATAGCCAAGACCAGTCCTGTTGAATCCTCTTTTATTTTGTCCTGCAATGATAGAAGGATTCTGCATTTTTTCTTGCGTTTTTGATTCAAAACCTTTTTCTTCATCTCTATAATTTCTTTTATTCTCTTTAGAAATCTGTTTTGTCTGTTGTGTACTTTCATGTTGTATTTAAGTTTGTCTTTTAGTCCGACGGCTTGGCGCTGTAGTCTTTGGACATCGGTGAACAGTTTGAGCAGTTCAATACTATCTAGTTCATTCTGAGGTATGTTCAGGTCTAAAGACGTGTTACTGGCAACAGTCACGTCCTTCTCCACGTCTTCATCGGTGGTCATGTAGTCTTCGTCCTCTTCATTGTCCAGAGTTTCTTCATCTATGTATTCAACCTGATACAGAAGAAGACTGGTAATTTTCAAGTTAAACATACACAAACTACCAAACTACCAATAGTATTATAAGTAAAAAGACATAGGTAACTTATAACTACCCAACAGTCAATCAAAACGGCACAATGTCATAATAATAGATGACACGTGGACGTAGGGCGGCGTCGTAATAATTATCGGGAGCGAAAATTAAACAAAACGACACGTACTTAACTAGGCTAATTAACCAAGTTTTGACGTGCCACTTGCGGAGCGTGTATAACCTATCTAAGTACCTCTTTTTACTTATAATATCATTACAAACTACCATTATTATCATGAAGTAATTAATAAAATTAAATTAAACTTGGAACCAAATCAGCATAAAGAAAACATTAACGAAAAAGACACAGGATATGTAACTGACCTTTATCTCGTCATTCTTCAGAACTTTTCTGAGCAATTTTTGAGAAAAGTAAAACAAAACAGAAGGATTGTCAATTTTTAATGCAGAACAAAGGGATGAATAGCACAGGAGATGCTCCAAAGAGCCAGAAAAAGAAGTACAAAGATGGAAATGCAAGAAAACATAACTACCCACCTCTAGAACGTGTCTCGGTAACTTAAGTGAAGGTACTGCCTTATCCACCAGGACCATCTGGTCATCCTCGTCACATTTAAAGCAGTCAATGGAGAAGTGTTGCATGCAGATGTAAGAGTAGTCTGTTGGCGTCCAGTTGTTGCGGCCCGTCAGGTCCGTCCATATCTGTCGGAGGCTGGGGTCTTCCGGAAATCTAGATAGAACAAGAAGTGAAACATTAGCAATAGAAATCAGTAAGATTTTTGGAAAATTTATTGGTCATTGTGTAAAAAATTATGGTGCTTCAAAAAAATTTGTCTTCTGCGGAAAAAGACAGCGTAAATAGCGACCCAAGTGGGCGATCTACAAAGATTCGTACTTTTTTACGAAATTTGGGTAATAATAAAAAAATCTGTGTGTAATAAATGTTTCTTGCTGTGAAATTCGAGTAGTTTTTTTTTACTTTGAGCAGTTTAATTCCGAAATTCTAACTTATCTGTTCAACAGCATCAAAGATGAACTAGTCATAGTTCATCTTTGATGCTGTTGAACAGATAAGTGTTGTGCAGTTGTTAAAACCAATTAATTTGAAGCTGGTTGTCAAACCAGCTTCAAATTAATTGGTTTTTATAAGCTTGCAAAAACAAAGAAAAGAGGCTCGTACAGTTGAGCCTCCTTGCATGCATATAAACAATAATACTAGTATATCAATAATCCCCACAGAAACGGCTTACCTAAAAAAGGACTCTGCATCTAAATTCTTGAAGTCTTCACATCCCAACACTGCACAAGTTTTTGTTATTTCTGTATCAATATCAGTGTGCTGCTTCAATTCTGGAGCCACCATTGCTGTTGAGAAATTCTTATATTAACTCAATTTGTCTAGAAACCTTAAATTACAGAAAAGTATATCAGTAGCAAGATAACTGCCACGTTGGTCTAGTGATTACAAGCGCTATTGGAAATAAGGTCCTCGGTTTGATTTCCATGTCAGGCAGTGTGATTGGGTTTTTCCATCTAGAGTTTCCCAGAAGTATTTGCAGACAATTTTTTTTTATGGTGGGTATCGTCATGTACCTTCTCGCGCTCTGGGCGGAGTGAGTATTTGCAGCTTGGAGTCTGGATTTGTGCATGGTTAATGGCAATAGGGTCACCCCTATTACATGGGACTTGAAACATAACTGGTGAAATGTGAGTGTGCTCTGTGTACACCTCTGCCTAAACCTTTAGTGAAAACAGGATTACAAAATAAACAGTGTTTATTTTGTAAATGTTATGTGCCTTTTATAATAATACCAGCCAATTACTGTCCCACCTCAGGGCAAAGGCCTTTTCTCATACAGAGAATCAAAGCAAACAAGAATCAAGCATTGATTGCCACCCTTGCTCAAACGGGTTGACGATTTTAGACTTAGTGCCTTTTAGTCTGTATTCTGTACTCAATTAATGTATTTTTTTTACTTTCTCTCTCTTATCGGAAACTTGTTCAGGCTTTCAGTAACTAATGTTTGCTTTTTTTTTTCATTGTCATTAATTTCTTGGTATTTTATTAAAGCTGCCTGCCAGTAAAGCATACAGCCTACTATCTTGTTAAGTTTGAATTGTCACAAATGCAATAGGTTTGGAGTATCTCACCTCACAGCAAATATAACAATCTTTCTTGCTGTGGTAGTAAGTTGTATCATTGACTTCATTTTGTTAAAAACTGATTAATAAAATCAACATTTTCCTCAGTTGGTTTGGTAATTTTGTGTTACTATTTCATTCAAAAATACAAGTAGCAGTTTTCACAGTTTTGTATTTACAATATATTTCTACACAATCTTTATGAAACACGGCATGCAAATAGTAAATAGCATAAAAGTAAATACTTTTTCATGAGTAACAAACCTGACCCCTTAGTGACACATATTTTTTAAATTCATAACAACAACCTACCTATAGGGGTAGATTTCGTTTTACTATCGCCGTGCTCCGTTGCGTTCTCCTTCATTTTATAACTCTGGCTTGTATTCATCATACTAGTTGAGCTAGCTGAAAAAATATGTCAAAAGTATTTCAATGAGAATAGAGTTCATTTCACCAAATCAAATGGCAATAAGATTGGGATATGTTGTTAACAAGAAAGAGACAAAATAGAAACAGGCGTCCTTAAACACATTGCAAAGTACGGTAACTCACATAGGTAATTACTTAGCCCACCAACTATTTGGGCTGGAATGGCCGGCAGCGAAAACCATAAGAAAATAGGTTAGTCGCTTCTAATTCAGATACACTATGTTAACATTTTAACGTTACAGTCGGTAAACGAATGAAATCGTAACAATTATTGCTATAGAGAAATCAGTTTTAGTTTACAGCCACTTAAAAGCGCGTAAATGAAATTTTAAAACACTACCCCATTGAAAATTGTGGCATTAATGATTGAACATTGAATGACATAAACACAGAATTATTTCGTATCAGTCAAAAATTCATTCATTGGTAAACGGTTTTTAAATTACGGAAATGAATAGGTATGTGGGACTGCAGACAGATAGCTTTCTAGTTTACGGTTTTTTGACGGTATACGTTTAATAACAAACTATTCCCATAGGTGTAGCATTCTGTTACTATTTTAAATTGCTGCCACTAAATTCATTCATGTAGTCTACTACTTTTGTCTCGCGGTGTTTTATCACTAAAAAAAGTACTCTGTGGTTTTAATTATCAAAAAACTGTTTGAAAAATTTACCATAGACAAACTAGAAAAGTGCACTGATATGATATGACTTTACCTGACTGATGTTTCTTGTTTGTCTTGTCTTGTCACTTTTTCTAAAATACGTAATTTTTGACGAGACCTTTGTTGCTAGAAATTGATGTTATTGCAAGTGCACCTAAAAAATGGTTGATCCAATATTTGATTACCAATTTAGGCTTATCCTAATTGGTGATAGTACTGTGGGCAAGAGTTCTCTCTTAAAATATTTTACAGATGGGAAATTCGCTGAGGTGAGTACATACAATCGCCTTTGTTTTCATGTTATTTAGACTATTTGTGATGTAAATTGCGCATTAAATTTTAGCTGTCGGACCCTACTGTGGGTGTGGATTTCTTCGCGAGGATTATAGAAGTGCAAGATGGCACGAGAATTAAACTGCAGTTATGGGATACAGCAGGGCAAGAGAGATTTAGATCTATAACAAAATCGTACTATAGGAACTCAGTTGGTGCGTTACTAGTATACGATGTATGTAATAGATCTAGTTTTGAGCATATACCCTTGTGGATGATGGAAGCAAAGAGGCACATAGAGCCTCACCGGCCAGTGTTTGCCTTGGTGGGTTGCAAAGTAGATCTGGTGGGCACAGACAACAAAAACGGAGCCAGAAGGGAAGTGACATGTGAGGAAGCTCGAATGTTTGCTGAAGAGAACGGTGAGTTGCTCAACTATTTCATAATCTTAAAAATATTTTGTTTTGTGTCAGTATGTTATCTATCACTGGTTAAATGTAGGTCAATATAAAGTATGCAAATTGTGTCCTGCTGGGTATGTTTTGTGAGCGCTTTAATTAAAATTAGAGCATTTTGTAATGTTTATTTTTTATTTTGGTGACTATTTTTCTTTGGCCAGGTACAATAATCATGTTAGCACGGGTGCTATTAATTATATACTTAATAGAAACATGTTTGAATTTCAAAGACTAGAAACATTTTTTTAAACTAGGCCGTTTTTATTACTTGATGCACACTTAATGATAAATTATTCATTTATAAATTTCTTTTTGCCACTCAACTTCTTAAATACTTGATAGGAATGAATAAACTGGCCTCAGGCACATTGTTGCTGTTGACACTCTCTCAAGATCTTTTATTGGCTAATAAAGGTCAACAGGAAATGTTCATTTACATTTGTTTCCAGTGTTTAAGATGACAATGGAAACTTCTATGTGATAATATAATAAGGATATAATAGAAGAACACACATTATTGTATAGAAAATGAAAACAATTTTAATTTTCACAAAACCAATTCAATCAAAACACTCACAGATTATTATTTATTTATTTATTATCACACTTTCCTTATATTTTCAGGTTTACATCATGTAGAAACTTCAGCAAAGACAGGTTTGAATGTAGAAGAAGCATTTGTGCTAGTCGCTCAGGAAGTATACAACCGCATTCAGACAGGAGAATATAAAGTGGAAGACGGATGGGATGGAATCAAGACCGGCTTCAACCGTCCAAACGGCATGGACTTCAACCTTCTTGAAGCCGAGACGGTACAGTCTACATGTTGCTAGGAGAGTAAGAAATAAGTGTATATACATTTGACTCACAATAGTTTAGTAATATACAATGTGTAAGCATAATTTTATATATTGTGAAGATAAGGTGTGGCAACTGCGGTAAAAGCTGTTTCATCATGTTTCACTGTTGGCGCAGTTGGTAGCGACCCTGCCTTCTGAGCCGCTGGTCCCGGGTTCGATCCCCGGACAAGTCAAACATTTGTGTGCATGAACATGTCTGTTTGACCTGTGTCTGGGTGTTTATATGTATATAAGTATGTATATCAGTCATCAGGTTACCGTAGTACAGGCTCTGCCTAGTTCGGGACCTGAAGACCTTGTGTGGATGTTGTCTCATATTATTATTATTATTATTATCAGTTTTAGTTCAACTTTTACTTATAAACATTTTTATTTCTTTGGTGGTCACATGTCAAATAATATTCATACTGGAAAAAAAACAATTTGGAATGTGAAAAAAATTGACTTTGGTCCACTTGAGATACTTAACATAAAAAAAAACTGATTCTCTTGTTTATGATTTTTTTATCGTTCATTAATGAATAGTTGACATTAAGACCATCATTCTATTTTTAGACCTGAAGTAACTACTTAAATTGTGGCGTAGATTAATATGTAGAATAATACTAATACATACTTACAAATATGGCACCTTTTTAGCAATACTACTAAAAATAGAATACTTTTAAACTTACTAAAATAATAAATAGAAATTGGAAAATTACTAACATTTTAATTTCTAAACAATTCATCAATTTTATTTGGATTGTGGTTAATGCTGCTACTGTGTCTGTAATTTTTCTATTAACCATTTTTTAGAAGGTATCTACATAGAAAAATATGCAAACACAGTTCTAGCATTGCTGAGCATCAACATGCAATCATACGTCAAACAGATCCTTCCATAGACTTCAACAGTGGCCATAGTATTTTTCAGCAGAATCATTAAAAAAAAGGAATTATGTACACAATTTAAATGATAATGTTTATAAGCAAATGTCATATAACCCACTCTTCTAGTAAATTCATATTATATTTTATAACATTACAAAAAAAAACAAGATTTGCTCAACGGAAATGATAGCGAGCACTAATTTTAACATTGAATCGGAAAAAATATGTAATTTGCATTGTAAATAATACATATTTATGAACAGGTTTCATTTATGGTAATACGGGAATTATGTGTTTTTACTCATTTGTAAACACATAGGTACCGTAAAACGATATAGGGACGAATAGGGGTGAATCGTCAGTCGGGACGAAACTTTAATAGGGAGGTTAACATTGAATTAAAATAGTTTGTTGCCAAAAAGGACTCGTGTGTTTACTGTATTATAATTAACGATTAAATGCCCTTGTTGGCAACAAACTATATTATTTCAAAAATAAAACCATTTTAAAGTTTCGTCCCGATTCAGCCCTACATCCCGATTAACCCCGTTTTAGCGTTACTTACCTAATATTTCACGACGGTGAAAATTTTTCAATTTATAACGACGACGAGTAAAAGTGTGAGCGATTTAGTTCACAGACACTGACTAGACTGAAAGGGAACTTGATCTAGTCTGATCTGAAGAAACTGAACAGTTTAATATGGTCACATTTTAACAAAAAACCATGTGTGGCTCGAATTCAGCGTTTGGAGACAGACCTCCATTAATTTGAAATATTGCAATGCAAATTATATACTTTTCCCAAGAAAAAACTTAAATATCTATATTTTGAGAAATCCTTTTTATTTACACACAAAGATAAATTGTTGCTCTCGATATAAAATACTCGTTTACGAGACGATGTAAATATTGTAAAAAAAAATGCCCATAAAGTATATTAAGATCCAAACGCCACAGATTTGTATAAAGTTCGAAACCCATCCTTTTTATACAACGCGGCCGAAGAATCATGGCCGGTCCGAACTTTGCGCAGGAGGCTGCGCAATAATATTTTTTAGGAACCACGTGGTGACATGAGGCGAGTGTGAGAACATGCGCGAAAGTTCGGAGAGCCTATGTTCAGACCGGCCGTATTGTACTTTTGAAATGATATCTTGAATTACTTGACTACTTAGTCAAGCTGGCAGAGGGGTAACACAAACTCCATAATCGCGGCTTATTCTACTAATAGTAGCTTTTCAAGGACAGGTTTTCTTAAATTTTCAATATGGCTCATAACAGACACCTCGGTGCCCGTGGCATTTGGACCGCTTTATACATTACGCGTGTAATTTGAACCAAAGAATTCGAAAATGATCCCTACGATTTTGTTTATATCAAAATGTATAGATATGCTCTTGTTTTCATTATACCTTTGGCCCACATACGCACGGACGTAAAGATATAGCGGCGGGATTTTATCGCTCACTGGATTTTCAACTCTCGGTGTTGAGCCAAGCATTGAGAATGCAGTGCGCGATAAAAAACCGCCGCGGGAAAAAAATCCCGGCGAACTGGACTTACTTTACTATAAGTTAAAAAATATTGTACCTGCAACACCATTTATAATCGTTAGATAAACATTGTAAACAATTGTTTAAGTAAGCCATCTTCAGAACGGTAAACCATTTATGTAACCCCCTCCACCTTGAGTAGGTACCTGCTCTTTAATGTAAGGTCAAAATGGATTTAGATGAAACCTTTGAGAGGATTATCCATTGCGTTTAACAATGAAACCATAAAATTAGCCGGTATATAAAATTTGTCTACGTAATTAGAGAATTCACAATAGTCTCCTATTAAAATAATATTATATTAGGCCCAAAACTCTTGTCACGTTCATTAAAATAAAGATATAAACTTTCGACGAGATCATTCTAAAACTAATTGAGCCGTCCATTAGCACGGACAACTTTAGCTTCAAACTAGAATTTGTTGTAGGACGCGTATTACAAATACTTTGAAATAGGCGCGCTGAACTCATGACCTACACAAACATGGTAATATGTTTTGTTTAGCTAGACGGAAAGCGCGAGTAGTGCGCATTTTCACGATTGTGTACTTACGTAGTTTGGTACTGTTTCAACGAAGTGTTCATAAGGTGCATTTTCACGTATGTGTATGTACCCTAAGTTTGAAGTAAAGTACATTTATTCATGTGTACGCACCGTAAGTTTCAGCCCGTAAATTATGAGATGAGATGACAGACAAGTGTTACGCTATGCAGTCATTTGTCTTAAATATTTGCAATTTAAAAGTGATGGTAATACCTAATTATTAAGTTCTGAATTATATATTGTGATTATGACTATTGATAATGATAGTCTATACACGCCTAGATTAATTTGAGTGTCGGAATGGGATAAATGGACATACCTAATTAAAAATACTGATTAAACCTGACAGTTTTGCGCGGCACAAATAATTTCCAGCGCTTTTCCTCACATAATAAATGTTAGGTTTTATTCTCAAAAATCTAAACATATATAAATAAAATATTGACATGATGAATCATTTTCTTGACATTCTTAAATTGGGCACTAGTATGTTAATATGGTTTAAAGTATACCGACATGTTGTAATACCGTTTGAACACGAGTTATGTAATTTAAATAGTTTTAAGGTCATCGCATAAGGCTAAAAGATAACAAGAAATAAGAATATAGTCGATTGACAATATTTAGGATTGTCGTACCTAACGAAAAATGTAACTACCTACTTTTGGACGAATGATTTAAATGTTAATTTTTAATCTTATGTTAACAGTTTGGTTTATTGGAGTAGCTTATAACATGCTGTTATGATAATGCTTTATATGAAGTAAAGTTTTTTTTTGTTAATTACGTATCGTTTTATTTTATTTACCTAATTGTGAGGATGCTACGCGTTAGTCCATTGAGGTCACACTAGACAGAGGGTCAAGTAAATGACCCACTTAATATTAAGTGAACGTAATTAGGGCATAAGTTAAAAATATCAATCACGGATATAACTCATAATTAGATAATTACACAGATGTACCTACCTAATTTCATGCACGGGCTTATCATATTGTTTATATAGATAAAATGGTCTAGTTTGGTATGTGGGAAAGTATCTACACACTTTATTGCATACCTATTATGGAGGGTAGAGGTAAGGAGAACTATCTCATAGGGGCTGAAAGTTGAAAAAGAGTCCAGCTACAATAAATAATAGTTCAAAAACCCCCCAAAATGGCGCTAGCGTAGGCAAATGGTGTGGTATGAATGTAGCAGTTGTTAAACGGACTGAAGCATGCCAAGTTATAAAATTAACGGATTGAAGTATGCCGAGTTAGAGAATTTAATATTTTTAGTGACTAGAGTAGTTAGTGACAGTCCAGTATAACATACTTAGGTACCTCAACAATTTACGTAGTCCAACATTATTTTGTAAACATAACCTAAAATTATTGCTTTTTTTTACCCGGTGGCTACTGTAGCGCCACCCTTATTTAGCACATTTTTTTAGCGTACACTTTTTATAGACATAGTTCTCCTAACCTCTACCCTCCATAATACCTATTTTATTTAGACTGACACGCGATTACAGCACCACAGTAAACTGTTCACCGTGACAGTAAAATTTATCGTTTTCGATATGCTACGCACCTAATGCGTAAAAAAAAAGAGGACGGAATGTTTAAAAAAATCATCTGTCTCAAATAGACGGTGTAACTTTCGTTCTCGTATAGAACTCGTAAGAAAAGAAAAATACGCGGCCTTCCGTAATCTAATTCGCTTGTCCGCTCTCCCTGCTAACTCAGCATGACGAAAAGTTACGTAGTATGATATCGTATTGCATGATTAAAAAGTATGGTTTAGATGCAACAGTAACGCTTAGAATTATTCAACATAATAATTAAGAGAATGTCGCATCCGGCGCACAAACGTACGTACCTACATATACTGCTAAGCTATGTTCAGGGGTTTCACCTTACTATTGTCGTCGGCACGTAACGTGGCAAGGTTCTGGCCACAGAGGAAAGTAATATATCGGGTACTGGATGGCGTACTTGGCGTAGTAGGAGAAAGTTCGATGTAGGTACACTTAGTGCGACAACTTTTTTTCACTTTAGTTGTCATTCTATGGTTATTGCCATATTTTTTTTAACACGTCTGCTTAGAAGGAGTTAAAGAAAGGAAAAATGCATCTAACGAATCTTGCCAAGCTATGTGCCGGCGATAATACATAACAAAAACATTAGGTACCCTAAATACAGCCGCCGTGCGCCGCACGGTGGGCTGAAAATCGCCTTTCATAGACATAGAGACTTGAATTATGAAGGGTCCTTTTTTGGCTAGAAATAGATTCTGCTTATCATTACTCTATCTATACTATAAATTTTGATATGAGGCAATTGCATGTACAAATGAAAGAGTTTGTATGGCGCTGACATGAAAAATGAGGCTATCTCTGGAATCATAAGGTTGGCCATTATATCCTTACACACAGATATAGTACTATTTAATTGTAATTTTTCGACATACTTCGTATTGTGGCACCACATGTAATTTTTTATTTATAAATAATCAAAATTAAAAAAAAAATGTATATTGATCTTTCATTTTAATGCTTTAAATATGAGTATGCCAAGTATAGTTAACAATATTTTTTTATACTATAGGATAAAACAGTTCTAAGAAATCACAAAGGTTTGTTTTACTAAATTGAAATGACATGGTAATTATGAGTTGCCTTTTGAATGTTATCTCCTCTTTGCTTAATTAGCTAATGACCTCGTTGAGTACTTTAGGTACTTATGTACCTAATGAATTAACTAGTTAAAACTGTTAAAAGTATACACACACAAAAAAATTGGTTGTCTGTAAAGTCGGTTTACGGACGATAGTTTTACGTGATAACGTCATAAAGAAACATCGATGAACCACTGCTGCTACTGTACTATTCGGAATACTAGCTCTGACGTCACGCGAGAAGACAGATAAATATGACACAAACTAACGCTAACGAAAGGGAAAGGGCTGATCGTGCCACTCTATCCCTTGTTCCGCGCTCTCTCTTGCACGCTCAGGCTCAGACGGAACGTTCACTTTTTCGTGCATGCAGACGGTGTTCATCGATTTATAAGACGTTATCACGTCAAAAATATTTTAAATAAAGCATAAAATTAGCTGGAGTTGCCGGTACACCGGTGTACCAGACATCCTTGACGGTGTAGTGACACAGTACCTGTCACACAGTCACCAGCCAAGCATGACGTCACACATCACATCGAGACAACTGGGCCGCCGATCTACTCACGGCCGCGCCCTCAACCGCCTGACAATTATAAGGCGACAAAACTCGAATTCGAGCGCATGATCGAGATGGGAATATGCAAGCCGTCAAACAGTCCGTGGGCGAGTCTACTTCACATCGTGAAGAAGAAAGACGGATCACTTCGAGTATGTGGCGATCACAGAAGACTCAACGCCATCACCGTTCCCGACCGGTACCCCATTCCACGAATCCAAGATTTCACATACCAACTCCACGGCAAGAAAATATTCTCGAAACTCGATTTGAAAATGGCATAATTCTGGATACCTTTCGCAAAACAAGATGCTCAAAAAACAGCAATAATAACACCTTTCGGACTTTTCGAATTTACCTGCATGACGTTCGGCTTAAGAAATTCCGGTCAAACTTTTCAACGTTTCACGCACGAGGTTCTACGAGGATTAGACGACAACTTGTTCAGTTTCGTCGACGATCTGCTCGTACACTCGAGAAATAAGGAAGAACACCGCTGCCGCCGCCACTTAGAACTAGTACTCGAACGCCTAAATCAGTCTTAACATCGATAAGTGCGAGTTTGACAAGAAACGTTACGGAACGTTACACGTTTTCGTGCATGCAGCCGGTGTTCATCGTTATCACGTCAATAATTAGGGTATACGTTAATTTTGCAATTACTGCAGAGTCACTTAATGAGGGTAATTAAGTATAATATGGCCCTTTTTAGTCAATAACAACAAAATAATCAAAAATCAGGTTCGTAACTTAAGTTAATTATGAGCATTTCTACTGCTAACATCTGTTGTCTGGTGTCTGTCTGCCTCTCAGTGATTGTGAATAATGGAACGCATAATTACAAACTTGGATTTGTTTGTTATTTAAATATTTATTTATTTATATACAACGTGGCGCTACTATGGTGACTTTAATTTAATACACGGGTAGGGCTAGTGCCCATTAACCATATAAATATTGATAGGTTAAAATAATACGTAAACTGAAAAAAAAAAATTTTCAAACAAACTAAATAATAAAAAAGTCATTAAAATTGGGATCACCCTTGCAAAAATTCATTCATGAAATTACTTACCTAGCTCGCTTACGTTAACTCGGAGCGGCAATGTGTCGGTTCGCGGGCTGGCAACCGCGCATCGCGTCTTGTACCTACTCGTGATCGGTCCGATTCTTTGACGGCATATTATCAAAGAAACCGAGCGGCGCAAGTGGTACAAACACTTATCACATCACCCTCTCTTGTTACTATTAGTAATAACTGTCATCACTAATCACTGCCATCACGATCATAAGTTTACACAAGCACTAATAGCACAAATAAATGCGTCCGTATCGCAAGAGGTGTAAACGTACCTACTAGATAAGAAAACGAAAACCAATCAAAGTGTCTTTATCGCAGTACCATGATCTAATTACTATCCTAATTACACAAAAAGAAATAAATAAAACAATAGCTAAGAGTCTTTTTCGCGACGTAATTATGCGCACTAGTGTAAATAAGTGCGTCAAGGACACGGGTTCGACTAGCACTAGAAAAGCAAAAAAAGAATTCGTGTTCGGTGCGGCGGGTGGGTGGAAGGGAGAGCGCGCGTCGCCTGCGCTGCTCGCCAACAAAGGAAATTTCCTTAAATTCGCCTACTCTATGCATTTGTTTCATCCTAATAGTATTGCTTATTCGTTTTAATTTCATTGATGCGAAGTTATGATCCGTGACCGAGGGAAATGACCGCTGCGCGACAGTTCTTTAAGTACAGGTTGCTCTAAGATGCTATTTCCTAAATTCTTTAATAAATCTGTAAATAATAACGTTTAATGGAAATAAAAAATTGTCATGAAACGAAAATGTGAAAACGTATATGTGTGTTAAATTAAGGTCACCATTGCAGCGCCACGCTGTATTCTTTATTCTGAGGAACCAGGATACTTCTTCCTTCGATCATGAAATATTTTTAATTTCAGTTGTTATTCGACTGGGTTCTAACCTTTCTGATGAAGACAGTGTTATCCTGAAGGAATTTTGTCGAAGGTCACACGGGCAGTTCAAAAGAGATGGTTACGATCCCACCGCAAGAGTGAAATTTTTAGACGTGATTACAGTAATTGGCTTCAGGCAAATATTGACTGGCCAAACAGCGTGCAACCCGATTTGCTCATTCAAGAACCAATAAGTGAAAATATTTGTGTTGAACCTGTACCATCAACGACAACGATGACAAAAAGATTTCGAAAGCCGTTTGAAGATCTAGGTATCAAGCAGAAGAAGAGACGATATGCCGAACATAAAGGCGAATAACCTATTGAATTAGCATATTCAGCTACAGCACTTTTTAAACAAGATGGTCGTGAGGATATTGTCATCTGTTATTGAATATATGCTCAAAAACCAGAAGTAGCGGTAAAAATTTGGAAATTAATTAAGAAACCAGTTTCCTCACCAGAGAAAACACTAGGTTTGCTACTTTCATTATAACTATCGAAATAGCAATAAATCACTTTGAGGGAAACGACAATTCGAGAAGGTTCAATGGATAATATATATCCATCTTACTATAAAATAGAAAAGGCTAAGCTGCAGTGCTACCCTCCGAAGACATTTGTGACTGTAACGGATTCCTCAGCTAATATTGCACTACAAGCATTACTAGATTTAACAGTAAACAAGATTCTTGAAAGTCTTCGTAGTACTAATGTCGTACAAGGCAAACAATTGATATTAATATCAAAGTGGGTATTTGACGGTGCATCCAAACAAAGTTGATAATGAATATATATCTATCAAAGTAGATAATTATATATCTAGCTGGGTCCCTGTTCCTAGTGGAGTACCACAGGGCTCTTTGCTCGGTCCATTGCTATTTATAATCTACATTAACGACATCGACTCTTGCTTGACTTCATCCAAACTTTTGTGTTTTGCAGGTGATATGAAAATCTATGCCACAATATCATCGCAAATGGACGTAACGGCACTCCAGAATGATCTGCGTCGCCTAGAGGACTACTGCCAAAGAAACAAGCTGGATCTTAATCCTGCTAAATGTTCGGTAGTAACGTATTCTCGGAAGCGCTCAATCATTGCTACATCGTATACCCTAAGTGATCAAGGTCTGCCTAGATCAAACTCCATCCGTGATCTGGGAGTCCATCACGATTCTAAGCTCACTTTTTAAATACACGTTGATGCAATAGTCGCCAAGGCCTCAAAATCACTGGGATTCATAATTAGTAGTATAAAATAGTTTTGGCTTGAGTGAAGCACTTGGATAAGCGCATTAGCGCTTATCCAAGTGCTTCACTCAAGCCAAAACTTTAAACATTCTATACTGTACTTTTGTTAGAAGCCACTTGGAATACGCGTCTTAAATATGGAACCCATGTTATCACAAATATGTATATATATTAACCGCATTGAAAGCATCCAAAAAAGGTTCATAAGGTATCTATGTTATCATCAAAAAGTACCGTATCATTCGGAAAACTACCGTAACCTGTGTAAAAAATTTCATATATTACCTTTACTCAAACGCCGCGAGATTTCGGACTGTGTGTGTTTGTTGAAAATCTTTAAAAGTACTATAAACTGTTCCGATATTTTGACAAAATTTTATTTTAACACTCCCATGAAGTGTAAGCGATACAATCCACCTTTGCGCGTGTCAATTGTTTCAACCAATTATAGGCAGAATTCGTACATTGTGCGTGCAAGTAGAAATTTTAACAAGCTTTGTAAACAGTACGTTACAGATCCGTTCCTCAAAATACCAAGGAAACGAGGTTAGTCGTCAATTAATGATGACGATGATTGACAGCAACATGTGTACGTATCTTTCTGAAGGTAAATCAAATGTGGCCTAACCTTACGGAAATGAATAAGTTAAATACCGTTGCGTCAAAAACCGTTTCTCCTGGTATACATATATCAGTTTGGGTTGTCGTTTCTATATGCCCACATTAATGGCATAGAATGTCTTCTGCACATAGCTTATCGTCTCGATTTCAAGAAGTGCTCTGCGAGATTAGAACATCAGAAAAAGTTGTTACAGTCAATAAAAAACTTGTCCAAGATCGATGATCTCAATCTTTTGATCGACATCGTTATGCAAGGATCAGGCACAACTAATGATGGTAACACAGCAAGGGGTTTTTTTTAAGTTTCCTCATAAAACTGCAGCGATCACTGGACTACATGAAGACCTGATCCGCAGGTTTGCTGTGATTCTGCAAGCTATCACATCTGCAGAGCTTATAGATGTGCCTAAATTTTAAGAAAACACTAAAACAACCACGGCAAATACGTGGAACTATATAATTAGTACTACATGACATCGACCGTACACAAATGATTAATTCATGGAGGGCACATAATCGCAGCAAATGCTATTGTGCCAATTGGGGTGTTTCGGAAGAACCTTCAGAGCCCCGAAACAAAGATTTTGGGAGGTTCAGAGAACACGATTCAAGGAAGAAGAGCAAACAAGCAACAAACGAGGATGTCCTCAGTATGCTTATCGTCTCTTTTGATTCTCTTATTATTTCAAGAAGACCAAAACTGGATGTCCATAAGAGGCAGGCAGACATACTTTAGGGAAACTTTAGACCTATTTAAACTTCAGGATCAGGGATCTCCGATAGAGTTCTTAGATGTAATGTCAATTGTAGAGCCTGATTCTGAAGTGGATTCGGATGGTGACGAATAAGTTTAAAATAAGTTAACTTTTATTGTTTATATCAGGTAGATAGATTCCTAAATATTGTAAGTATTTTTTTTTTCTTTGGGTTGACATTTATTTATAACTATTTTTTTTATATATATCATATGTATATATATATTTTTATATTTTATTTATATACTAATTCAGTTACAAATTAATTGTTTTTAATAATTTGTTATTTAGTTACTGATTTTATTGTTGATAATGATTTTTATTTTTAAAATAAAATATAAATTAAATGTACGCACGGCTACAGATGAAGCTATTCTTTTCCAGTATAAGCTGATCTCGCATTGTATAGGATTTTCTTACAATGAGAGTTCAGTGTAAACTGGTTAGACCCAGTCGAATAACAACTGAATTGAACAACATTTCATGATCGAAGGAAGAATTATCCTGGTTCCTCAGAATAACAAACAAATCCAAGTTTGTAATTATGCGTTCCATTATTCACAATCATTGAGAGGCACGGTGCTATCAGATGTTAGCAGTAGAAATGGTCATAAATAACTAAAGCTACGAACCTGATTTTTGATTATTCTGTTGTTATTGACTAAAAAGGGCCATATACCTAATTACCCTCTTTAAGATGATTCTGCAGTAATTGCTAAATTAACGTAAGTATACCCTATTTATTTTGTGTGTGTATACTTTTAACAGTTTTAACTAGTTAATTCATTAGGTACATAAGTACCTAAATAAGTACATAGGTACCTAATGTACTCAACGAGGTCATTAGGTAATTAAGCAAAGAGGAGATAACATTCAAAAGGCAACTCATAATTACTTACTATGTCATTTTAAATTTAGTAAAACAAACCTTTATGATTGTGACTGTTTTGTCCTATAGTATAAAAAATATATTGTAAACTAGACTTGGCATACTCATATATTATTAAATAGGCATAGTATTAAAATTAAAGATCAATATACATTTTTTTTTTATTTTGAGTATTTATAAATAAAAAATCACATGTGGTGTCACGATACGAAGTATGTCGAAAAATTACAATTAAATAGTACTATATCTGTGTGTGAGGATATAATGACCAACCTTATGATTCCAGAGATACTTAGCCTCATTTTTCATGTCAGCGCCATACAAAGTTTTGTTAAAAAAATTATAACTCCTATGAAGGAGTTATAATTTTACAAATGATTGTACAATTTGTTTTCCTTTTTTTTCTTATTTATTTGTACACGCAATTGCCTAATACGAAATTGTATAGTAGCAGCATCTATTTCTTGCCAAAAAATAAACCCTTCAAAATTCAAGTATCTATGTCTATGAAAGGCGATTTGCAGCCCACCGTGCGCCCGCCGCGCGCCGTTTCGAATCCAAGGTTCCGACCCGACCAAGTGTGTAGCATGCCTTAGATTTAAATTTTCTATCTGCATAAGTCGTGAACTCAAATGCTGCGTAGGTGTAGGTATTAAGAGGTCAAACATCTTCGGTATTTAACGTAAAAACCAAGGTTGAAGATTTCTAAATGATCGCTTTGTAAAGTTGCATGGATGTGTGATGTAGAGACACGAACTGCATCTATCAACGACCGATCTAAGTATAATAAGTAGGTACATAGTACCTATCATAGTAATAATGATTTGCACGACCCTGTCTGACGTCAAATCTAGCTGTCTGTCTCCTTCCCATTTGGCGCTGCCAAAAGGGAAGGAGGAATATGATTATTATTTTTCGTTTTATTATATTAACCAGGGGTTAGTAGTTTAATAGTAATAATTACTTGTGTGGTTAATATAATGATTCGCATGATCCTGCCTGACATAGGTTGCACCGCAACCGTTTGCATAATAATTAATATTACTTTCCTCTATGGGTTTGCGAGAGAACTGGCCGTAGACAGAGAATGCTATTCTAGCTATGCTAGCATTCTCTGTCTACGGAACTGGCCATGGCCTGACATCATTAAACTGTCAGAAAATCTAGCTGTTTGTCTATGATTATTATTTTTCGTTTAAACTGGGGGTTAGTAGCTTAAACCAGTATTATAAGGTGCTCTGTGAGCTTATCAAAACGGGAACAATAAAATTGGCTACATTCAAAATTGATGGTAATAAGAGCATTCTAACTACTTAGGTACTACTTATTTCATTTTATTTTTAATTATAAACTAATCCATATTTTATTTTTCGTGTGTATTGTTGTAGGATATATCCCTACGTACCTATAATTTAAAATGATATTAGCATGTATTATTATCAATAATTATGATATCTAATAATATTAATTCAGACTGAAATACTACTTACTATACTACTTAGTTGGGTAGGCAATGGCCGTATTCATGTAGTAAATGTCCATTGTATTCTTACGGTTTCTAAAATATGTTTAAAACATTTCAACGTTTCAAAAAGCTAGAAAAAAGTCCTGCGGGGTATTTACCTACCTACGTAACACACTAACAGTACGAAATGTAGGAATAGCTTTCATTTTGACAGTTCAACAATACTGATTGCGTTATTTACGTTGTTGAGTAGACAAATTTTTCGAACATATGTAGTGTTGGGGATTCTCTTGGAGGACACTAAGACCAGGTCGAGGATTAGCTTACTTGTTAATGAAACACTTGCTTGATTATAACTTGATGTTTATTCTTCAATGGATGGCCGAGGACTGATTTCAACCGCGCAGGGCTGCTCTATTTATATAATTTTTCCTAATAATTGTGACTCTACTGCTGGTGCCCTCTGGTGGTCACGCCCACATCGGGTCACTTTACTTTGACCAATCAGAGGGCAGCACAAAAAAATACAGATTATTATACAATTCCCTATCTAGGGTCAAAACTTTACCGGGACGAGGTCCGTTACGCTATTTCTTATTTATTCAGGTACCTCGTCATGATAAACACACAAAAACATATGTTAACGATAATATAACAATATTCACTTTACTTACAATTCTTATTACTAGAGTCCTTCACTTATTCTCACTTATTAGAACGTTGCTTATCAGTCTTTAACACTGTTTATTGTTCACACACAACGCACTAATCACTTTGCCG
The DNA here is from genome assembly GCA_937001585.2 of Brachylomia viminalis. Lineage (NCBI taxonomy): Eukaryota > Metazoa > Arthropoda > Insecta > Lepidoptera > Noctuidae > Brachylomia > Brachylomia viminalis. Next base: position 23,584,133 of record OW443310.2, on the reverse strand, counting down.
GGCTTGGCAGCCGGCCTCGTTAACACACTGTTTATTGTTTACACACCACGCACTAATCACTTTGCCGAGATGTGCAGCCGGCGTCGCCAACAGTCTCCCCCTCGGTGCCTTGCACCTCATCTTGCAGGGGTGACGTCGCTGGCACTATCACGACCAGCCGAGAAGCTGGCCGGCGCAGCACGCCCGCCGAGGTGCGGACGTCGACGATCCTGGTTCTTCCATCTGGCCCGGGGTAGACCGCGCTGATCTCGCCGCGTGGCCACGAGCAGCGTGGCAGGGTGTGGTCCACCAGCAGGACGAGGTCGCCAACGGAGGGATCCCGGTAATGGGGACCCTGGAAGTAACGGGGCGAGAGTGTAGGCAGGTACTCTCGCACCCACCTGGCCCAGAAGTGATCGGCCAGGCGCTGAGACGTTCTCCATGAGGGAGAACCGATGAGCTCGGCGTCGTCGAATGAGCCAAACATGTGGGCTCCGCTGGACCTCCCGATAAGGAAGTGATTGGGTGTCAATGCTTCTTCTTCATTGGGGTCAATGTTCACGGCGAATAGGGGTCGCGAATTGACCACATGTTCTGCTTCCAGTAGCAGAGTGTGCAAGACCTCTTCTTTCGGTCTTCTTTCGTGGAGTGTCGCTGCTAGTGCGGTCTTCACTGAGCGCACCAACCGTTCCCAAGAGCCTCCCATGTTTGGGGCTCCTTTCCTGGTGATTCTTCTGGTGCTAAGCGTTTTGTGGGCGATACTTCGTTTGAAAGCGTCCACAATTTGTAGAAATCTTGCCGTCGCGTGCAGCAATCTTGTCCATCGTGAGAATCGCCCCGGTTCTGGAACGATGGTGGGCGCGACTCTTCTGGCGCTCAGTGTGACGGCGTTTGGCTTCTCTTCTTCGGTGTTCCTGAGGGGTTCTTTGTTTTCCTGTGGCCACTCTTCTTGGCTTTCGTAGAGGAATGACGGCCCCGTGAACCACCGATGTTCTTTACTGAAGTCCTTGGGTGCGTCTCGTGTGGCGTCGTCCGCGACGTTGTGCTTGGTAGGTACCCATCGCCATTCTTTATGTCGGGTCAACTCTTCGATCTCGGCGAGTCTATGCGCGACGAATGGCTTGTATCTTCTAGGGTCGGACTTGATCCATGCTAGCGCCGTTCTTGAATCTGACCAGAAGTATCTTCTTTCGACGCGTAGATCCACTTCTTGTTGCGCGTTAGTGGCGAGACGGCTGCCCAGGAGACAGGCTTGCAGCTCGAGTCTGGGGATCGAGGTGGGTTTCAGCGGTGTCACTCTTGCCTTCGCCGCTAGGAGTTTTACTTCCACTTGACCGTCGGGACGTTGCGTGCGCCAATACACCGCGCACGCGTAAGCCTTCTCGCTAGCGTCGCAGAACGTGTGGAGCTCCCCTTCGTCGCTGTTTCTTGTCAGACAGCGCGGGATACGCAGATTCACTAGCTTCTTGAGGTCTTGTAGCCATCTGGACCATTCTTCTTGTCTCGCGGGTGGTACTTTCTCGTCCCATTCCACGCCGCTTCTCCAGAGGTTTTGCAGCATAATCTTGCCCTGGATCGTGATGGGAGCGGCTAAACCGAGCGGGTCGAACACGGTCATGACCGCGCTCGTCGCTTCCCTCTTCGTGGGAGCGCGCCTGGCATCGATGGCTTCTTCTGGAGTGTTTCTCAGTGTCAGCGTGAAGTGTAGACTATCTTCTTTCACGTTCCAGTTCAGCCCGAGAGTCTTTTCCACCTGGTCCTTTTGCTCACCCAGTCGAATCGTGCCCGTGCTGTCCTCGGACAGGAGCCCTTCTGTAACTTCTGGATGATTGCTCGCCCAGCCGCGTAGGAAGAACCCTCCTTTCTTGTGGACCGAGTCGACTTCACTGGCTATTCTTCTTGCCGTTGTTGCGTCTGGGTAGCTCGCCAAGTAGTCGTCCATGTAATGGTTGCGTGTGATTGCTCTTGCCGCCTCTGGATGTCGTTCTTCGAAATCGCTAGCGTTCTTGTTCTTAACGTAGATCGCCATACATGGAGATGACGCCGCCCCGAAGATTAATGACGTCATCCTGTATTCCTTGTCTTGCCACAGGAATCGAAGACTGTCTCTGTCTTCTTCGTTGATTTTTACACGCAGGAACATTTCTTTGACGTCTGCCACCACTGCTACTGCACTTTGACGAAACCGTAGCAGCACTCCAAACAATGACTGCAGCAGGTCGGGTCCGGCCAGTAGCGCGTCGTTGAGTGATCTTCCATTCGACTTAGCCGCGGCGTCGAAGACCAATCTCATTTTCTTCTTCTGTGGGTGGACGACTGCGAAGTGTGGCAAATACCAAGTCCTTGCGGAGGTGGGTTCTTCTCTGGCCTCCTCTGCATACTCGCTGACGATCAAGTTGTTGATCTGCTCTGTGTATTTCTTCTGAAACTCTTCATCTTTTGCGAATCTCTTCTGTATTCCTTTCAGACGTCGCGCCGCCGACGTCTTGCTTTCGGGTAGTTGTTCGTCGTCTGTCTTCCAGATGAGCCCCGTGCTGAATCTCCCGTCGGTCAGTCTCTTAGTGGTGGCGTCCAGGACTTGTAGCGCTCGTTGATCGATGTCGTTCGCCGGCTTCTTATTGGCGATTCCCAGCGCTTCGATGTCAAAGTGATCCCTTATGAGTTTCTCCAGGTGATCGTTCTTGGCGCCGGACTGTGTGACGAGGTGATTCACGATTCTGACTGGAGTGCTGCTGCTGAACCGTACCCCGTGTAGCACCCATCCCAGCTGCGTTCTCGAGGCAACAGGCTTGCTGCGGTGGCCATGCTTGACTTCTTGAGAGACGATCAGATTCCAGTTATCTTGACCGATGAGCACCGTCGGCTTGGCGTTGGGGTATTTCAGCTGGTCGCGTATTTCTTCTAGATGCGCGCAGCCTTCTAAGTCTTTTTCGTCGATTTCTTGAGGCGACAGGTGCAGGTTCTTTACGGTGTACCCAGTTAGCTTCTCGATGGTACGGCCGAACATACCACGAATCTTGATGTCGATCTTCTTAGATTTCTGGTCCAGGCGGTGGCCGCCTACGCCTTCTATTCGCAGCTCTTCTTCTGGTCCCTGTGCCCCAATCTGCTCGATGACGGAGTCCTCAATTAATGTGACCGTAGAGCCTTCGTCCATGAGAGCGTAGACGCAGGCGTTCCCTTCTGGCCCCATTAATTCCACAGGGACGATCTTCAAGTAGGCTCTTGATAGCGAGCGTGCTGCGTTAACTGCGGAGCTTATCTGAGCAGTCGTTTCTTGCGTCTGCGGCTTCGCGGTCTCTTCGTAGTGCAGTACCGTGTGGTGACCTTTCTTGCATTTGCTGCATGGTTTCGCTTTGCAGCTGAAGCCTCGATGTCCCCCTTCTAGACACCTGTAGCACAGTCCGGACTTCTTTGCCAGTTCCCATTTTTCTTTAACTGACGCGTCGCTGAACCTTTTGCACTTCAGTAGAGTGTGTTCGCTTTTGCACAGCGGGTAGGTGATCTTCTTGCGTTCCTTCTGGCCATTTTCCTGGCAGGAACACACCGTTGCCGACTTCTTGCTGCATTCGCGTTCGCTTTCGGAGTCGTCTTCTGATGTGTAATCTTCTGGTTTCTTTGCGGCTCGAGTGGTGTGCACGCCGCGAGAGAACCCGGTCCGTGTCCGCGACTTCATGCCTTCTTTCTTCACTTTGGATCCCACGTACTCGTGCATCTCGAATTGATCTACCATTTTGTTGAAGAAATGCATGAGGCTCAGGAGTATGGGCTCATCTTCTTCTTCTTTCTGCGCTCGGTACTCGTACCACTTGAATCGCACTAATGTACACATCTTCTCGATGACTCTGCTTGAAATGTCGCTCGAATGCAGGTAACTCTGTCTTTTCATTAGCCGCACGATGCTGACGGTGTTGGCTACTGCCCCGGCGTAGCGCACCAATTCTCTTGCGTCTTCTGACATGGGGGGAAGCTTCTCTATGTTTTCTATCTCGCTTCTGATGAGATACGACGGGCGTCCAAAGCGGCGTTCCAATGCTATTATGACTTCTTGTGGGTCTATTTGCGTGAATAATAGCGATTTCACGGCTTCTTTTGCCTTGCCTTTGATGGCCTTTCTCAACCTTCCCATATTCTCTGTGTCTGAGAAGAGCGAGCGGGTGTCTTCATACGTCGCTTTGAAGGCCATCCAGTCGCAGGCGTCGCCCTCGAACTGATGTAGCTCGCTGACGTACTTCGGGGCGCGTTGCACGAACGATGACGTTTTGTTTTCTGACGCGGATTTGACTGCTTGAAGAATTGCTTCGGCCAGCTGGTTGGTGTGACTTGGTGCGGCGATCGCGGTCTTTGGGGCGGGCAACCCATTTGGCGGCTCCCCCTCGTTGCGCTCCGCACTCTTCGTTGTCGACACCCATGCTGCAGTTGCTTCGGCTGCGGCGGCTTCGACCTGTAGGCTATACATACATATTACACACATACTTATATAAATATTAAACACATACCTACTTACATACTTATTACACACAACATAATCACATGTAACATGTACATACAACAGTAATATGTATAATAACTACTCTTAATTAAATACTCACAATCGTGTGTACACGGCCTAAAACATTCATGAGTCTGTACACCGCCTTACTGCCTACCTACCGCTCGACCGCGCGCCACGGTTAGCGGAGCCCTGCGCCCGCGCTGTGCCGCACGCCGTCGATACCTACGAGCTACGCGTGGAACAAACAAGCCACGATCGGATCGCCGCGCCGCCGCCCGCGCCTCCCGCGCACGGCCGCGTCCCTCGGACGCCCTCAGCCAGCAGTCCGCTACAAACCTCTACGGCGAATGCATGCCATTTTTATAATTCGCGCCGCGCATTATTGTTTTAGTTTATGTTCTTATAAGTATTTCGTGTTAATAAACATTTATATCTAATACTCAAGTAGTGTTTAATTAATAGGTTTTCCTTAACCTACCTAACACACTACAGTGGTGACCCCGAACAGGAAACACGTGCTAGTGCTACCTGGAACTTTAGTGCGGTGCGGAGTGTGTGGACTCAAAAGTGAACAAAACCTTAACTTTTTACAACAAAATGAGTGATTCCGAACAGGTCATGGAAGATACGAAGCGGTCTGGATCACCAACATCACATGACGTGTTTCGGGTCGGCGTGCGAGTCCCTCCATTTTGGCCCGAGAAGCCCGCGATTTGGTTCGCCCAAATAGAAGGCCAGTTCGCGATATCTAATATTACGGCAGACACAACAAAGTTTTACTACGTCGTCAGTCATCTCGACCCGCGATATTCAACAGAGGTCGAAGATATCATCGTGAATCCACCAGCGACAGATAAATACGGCAAATTGAAGACAGAACTTATAAAGCGGCTCTCAGAATCCCGCGAGAAGAAAGTTCACCAACTGCTGACACACGAAGAGCTGGGTGATAGGAAACCATCGCAGTTTCTCAGACACCTGCAGCACCTCGCCGGTCCTAAAGTGCCTGACGAATTTTTAAGGACAATATGGTCGAGCCGGCTGCCTAATAACATACAGCCCATAATCGCGTCTCAGGTATCCACACGCCTCGATGAATTAGCCGATCTCGCCGACAGAATTCACGACGTCGTGCCGAAAGGTCATCAAGTGGCTTCGACATCAGCAAATGTGGTGAGTGACATGGAAACTTTGTCGAAACAAATGATGGAACTTTCAAAACAAATGCAATTACTAACTCAAAAAGTGGACCATATTTCCCGCGCAGGCCGATCAACAAGGCGTGACGACCGATCAAAATCCCGCCAGAGTCGATCCCATTCACGAAATAAATATCCAACATGTTGGTACCACTTTAAATTTGGTTCAAAGGCCACCAAATGTATTCAGCCTTGCGATTTTAAGTCGGAAAACTGCAAAAGCAGTCAGTAATGGCGGCTGACGACTGCTCTACCTGTAAAGGCCGCCTATTTATCTCAGATAAACGTACCGGCATACAGTTTCTTGTAGACACAGGTTCAGACGTGTGCGCCTACCCTAAATCGTTATTACGTAATCAGCTGCGCTATCATAATAAATGCAACTACGAACTTGTCGCTGCAAACGGTACTCCGATACCTACATACGGTACATACCAACTTAATCTCAACCTTGGATTACGTCGTGAGTTTACTTGGAAGTTCATTATAGCAGAAGTTTCAAAACCTATAATAGGCGTCGATTTTTTAAGTTTTTATAATTTATTAGTCGACTGCAGACGACAACAGTTAATCGACTCGATTACGAATCTGTACCCCTAGCACGAATATTTGTAGGTTTCGTATCGCAAACGTATCGAGTTGTCGATACGATAACGTAATACAACGAAAGTCGGAAGCACGAAGCACTTTCGAAATAGTATCGAGAGCTCGATACGATAACGTTGGTGACGTCATTCTAACGTAAGTAAGGATGGTAAAAATAGAACGAATGATCTTACAATTGATTGAATGTTTCGTTCAGAAACTAGATATGTATTTAGTTAATTATAAATTTAGTGATTTCAGGGCATTTAAAACTTTAATATTGTTCAATTTATAACGCAATACGAAGAAACTGCAGAAAAAGTTAATATTCAGTTAGAAAAATGGCATAATAATTTAACTGATTATTAAAACGTTGTGTTTGGTTTGACTGTATTCCTAAACGAACGACGGACGCTCGAAGCTCATTCAAGGCCAACTTTGTTGTTTTGAAGCGAGTAAAGTATTTTAGAGGGAATTTTGATTTGAACTTGTGTTGTACCTATTGTGATTTAATTTGTGAAAAGTTTGGAACTATTTTATTGTTCTACAATGAGAACCAGCCACCTGCAGTACACCATTATGATAGAATTTATGGAAAAGTAAGTGTATTACATTTAAGATTTTATTGTCTTATGCATACCTTTATTAAAGTAGATTTTAATAGTGTTTCAATGGGATATTTGGAATATATTTTTGTGAGTTTAAAAGAGCTAAAGTTTCTTTGTATACTCAAGTCAAATTAAGTATTACGCTAGTCATGTGAAATTTGTAAAAACAAAGTTTAATAAAAACTAAAATTGAGGTACTTATGTGCTTAATTTTTGTCAATTATGGCCGTATAAAATAGAAATGTAACATATATTATTAAAATAAATATTGGAGCACACAGTCCTATATCTCACGTTATCTTTATTTTAGGCATGGAGACTTATCCAAACCCAGCGGGGGTCCTCGTGGTAGACATTATGTTCAGCAAAAATGGAAGGAGTTAATAGGTATGCTCAATAGTGATGGCACTGGGGATTCTCGAACAGAGGAAAAGTGGCGGAAGGTAAGCCTATTAAATCCTAATTACGCACATTTAAGGAAATAAACTTACTTCACATAATTAGAAATACATGCATTCATTTGTTCATGTTTGTTAAGGTTTGGAGTGACTTCAAAAATAATGTGAAGAAAAAGTGGTCAAAAATGAATAGGTCTGCTCAGGGTACAGGCGGTGGGCCAGCGATTCAGATGACCTTAACAGACCTTGAAAACAGGGTTTTAAATTTAATTGGAGTGCAGGCTGCTACTGGGATGCCTATACAAGAAGCTGGATTTGTACAGGTGTGATATTTTTTGCTTGGTAATATAATATAGGTATCTCTATTTTTTTTATTTTCATAGCAATCAATGTAATCAATCATTTAATTCCGTATTGGGACAGAATTATGGTCAAAAGTTTAACTTGTCTGCAACTCACCTACCTAATCCTGTAAGTAATAAAAAAGGGTCACCACTTGACTTTTTTTGTTAGCATTGTGACACTTAAAATTCTTGTGTGGCTGACTGGCTGGAGTTTGAGTGCCACATAATGCGTTTCAATTATGATTTTTGTTAATATACAATGTCTAAATTTGATGTTTCTTTGAGCATTCATGATTTCTGTAGGTATACTTACTCTAGAGTAGTATTTTGTTTAATAAAAAAAATAGTAGGTAAACTAAACAGTAAAGTTGGCCTTTACTCACAAATTATAAGTAAGCACTAATACTCATTTATTGTTTTTATTAAAATAGGTTGTTGGTGGGAAGGAAGATAGCTTGCCAGGTCAGGTACTACCTGCTACAGAATATGTAGACAAATTGACTGTGGATGATGTTCCTTATGAATATACACCAATTCCTGAAGGTTGGCATATTTTAAATTTATCCATCACTAACTTGGTAACTAAGTAACTCATAACTCTTTTGTTTGATATAACTACCTACTAGTAATAACAAAATATTTAAAAATAAGATCTTAACACAAACTAGTCAAGAAGCTATCCAGAAAATCACATACTTAAAGTAAAAAAAAAGATCCTGATAACTAAAGCTAGCAGAATAGTATTTACGTTGATTGTTGAGTTACAATTTTTCCAGATGAATGGAATACTCCAGGAACAAGTAGTCAACACACAGTCGCTCCACCTCTTCCTCCTCCTACTCCGCAGCCACCAGCACTTACACCACCACCAGCTCCAGTGCAAACCCAGTGGCAACCGCCGAAAAAAAAGAAGAAGACGGATGACTCCGTTTTAAAAATATTTAAGGAGTGTGAGGGGAATGCTAGGGAGTATGAAAAGGAGCGTGACCGAATTGCGCTAGAATTAGAACGAGAGAGGATTCGTCAGCGTGATGTAGAGCTT